>OX578136.1:154883177-156148177 GCA_951213105.1 Amaurobius ferox
CAAATGCAGCTAATAAATAAAATGTTGACTTGTTGATTCGATATTTATTTTATTTATTTGTTTTTTTATATTTTTTTCCATTTGCTTGAGGATTTGTTGATTTATACTTTTATTTAGTAAGCCTGTTAGAAATTTGGATTTTCGTGTTACAGCTTCTCACTTTTCTTTCATTGGATCTTCAAACCTGTTTTTTCCTTATATATATATATATATATATATATATATATATATATATATATATATATAAGAAGATCAAAAAAGATCGAGATGTGAAATAAGTGCCAACAGGGAAATAACAAATGGCCAAGGGGGATTGTGACCCCTTGTTCCCGTTTATAGCCAGCTATTACTCCTGAGGAAACACTCACGGAACCGTTACGTGCCTGTGGCCATATTTCCCTGGAACGCCAAAGCAAAAGACGTATGCCAGAAGTGAATGCAAGGACTGAGTGGAGAAAAAATAATTTGGATTGAGACAGGTTGAAATAAGAAGTTAACCCGAATGACAGATCATTCTTCAATTCAAATGTAAAGTGCCGAACCATTCGATGCGTTGCCATTATATTATATAAAATAGGTGTTGCCAATATCACTATCAAATGCATTAATTTCCTTGCAGTGCACAGCATTATAGTGGTGTTTGAGGTATCCCAGTGGATAGTGCTGTTTCAAAGCTTCCTTTATGAATTTTTTATCACTTTTGATACGATCATCCCTATAAGTATGCAATCTTGAGTTTCGTAGAAAATGATTTCGAACGATATTGCTAAAAATATTGGCGCTCAAGTTCGATTTCCAATCGATGATGTAATTAATATTTATATCAAAATAATTTCTTTTATCATATAGCTTTGTATATATCTTTTCATTTTCAGTGAAATTGATACATAGGTCAAGATAACTAATCTCGTTATCGTGAATCTTTTTTGTTTCCGTTAATTCCAGACTTGATATATATATATATATATATATATATATATATATATATATATATATATATATATATATATATATATATATATTAGGAACGTGGAATAATGACCAAAACCAAGTAATTAGTGACAAAACATTAAAGCAATAAAATCACTAAAACTGTTAAAATACGGCTACCATGCCTGAAAAAGAAATGAACAGCACTAGACTTAATTTGGAGGTTAATTTAGATTAGACTTCTCATCAGGTTTGAGCATCTAACATAAATTAACCCAAACAAATGCTTCTTTCAGATATGGCAATAGTTAGTTACTATAAATACCATAGCGCCGACTACAAGCATTGAGGGCAAAAACTGAAAGTATTACCATGAACCATGAGGCAGGATAAATATATATCGGTTTGGTCGCCATTCGCGTGCTTATTTGGGCGTTCAGGTCCAAACTCGTTGCACTGAAGAAGGAAACCCAAATAGCTTCCCATACTTAGTATTCTCATTTATCTTTATTTGTGCTGCAGTTTACGTTGTGAACTTGTTCATCACTGATTGTGCGCAAAGTCGTATACTTGTATACTTTACATATAAAGGGAAAATTAAACTCCGCAATTAATTTTGATTACATTTTTTTCAGGAATTGTCCTTATATAAGTTTTTTCGTTCTATAGAACATCCTGAAATAACGAAAATTAAAAAAAAAACTGTTTTTGTCTGTGTAATAATGGCTTATAACTCCAAAATAGCTTAATATATTTACATTAATTTTTGCGTTCTCATACGTAGTATTGAGAAAGTATTGTTTTCACGAAAATTTCCAATTTCGAAATTTTGATGCCAATATATGTTTTAAGACCTCCTGAATATGTTTTGACTATTTTTGGAGTGATGTACGTCTGTCTGTCTCGTTCTTATTCTAATAAAATCGGACTTCTAGTTTCGCTTTTATTGAATTTCTAGGACCCCCCCCCCCCCTCGAAATCGTGCTCAAACTGATATCAGCAATTAGTATCATTGGATCGATTTCGCTTTAGTTAGAGCTCATCAGCCGCTAATTGTCGTTAACTACATGAATAACAGGGAAACTTAGTACTATATTCTTCAATATTGCTAGTCTCTATGGATTACAAATGCAGACGTTGGTTCTGCAGATTAAACAGAGGAGTATTTTAATTAGACATTTGGCTCGGATATTTTCGGTTGAAGTTGATCCATATTTATTTTTGGAGGGGAGGGGGGAGTCGACCCAAATTAACAAAAAGTGCAGATTTATAAGAAATAGCTTAGAGGGATCTATCTGTCTGATTGATTTCAGTCCAAGGAGAATACCTTGATTTCATTAAATATGCCCCTAATAGTGCAGTATGATATAGCACTGCTGCTATTCTAGCTATCAGCATAAAATTTGGTTCATATGTTTACACAAAAAATCCGTAAGCTTTTTTTGAATGGTAGCTGAAAATGCTAGCTGGAAACTACAGAATATAATAAAATTGTGTAGAATTAAAAAGTTATAATAAGGAACACAGAAACAAATCGAGATAGATGAAAACAAACAGATTATAAAAACTGTAAATCACTGTAAAAGGAGTAGAAATAGATACCAAATTAATTTCAAGAAAATCGGCTCTTTAGAAGTGTAGTCAAAAATTGATTTCAAGATATTATCTAGTAAACAGACAAACAGAAAAATGCAGCCTAAATAAAACCGTGTACGAAACGCGTATATAAAATGCAACAAATATCTGTCAGAAAGTTGTATCATCAGGGATTCTAACACGGTGATACCTGCAATGCATGTCAAATAACGCATGTCAAATAACGCATGTCAATGCATGTCAAATATCTTCCTTCTCCAATTCAAATACGCTTTCTCTATCACGGACGAAATTCTAAACTGCCTCCATTTTAAATTTCTGTTCATGCAAGTGTTGTCTATTGCATCATTCCTGAACAGGATAGTAATCCACCAATAACCCTATTGTGTCAAATAAATGATTTTTGTAACCGTTTCATTGCCGATTTTTGATTATTAGACAAAATTTTACTCGTTTGCAATTTTTTTTCAGTCTATCTCTCTCTGTTGCCAAGTTCCATTAACTTAACTTTTTAAATTCTCAGTTGCAATCCCTTTTATTCGATAGGGCATAGTGACTAAACTGTTAATAATTTAATAGATCTGATTATTTTGGTGCTTAAGGACTGTCCCCGAACCTTGTATTTTTTTTTTTATACTAGGAGGCTTTGCCCCATGCTCTCTAGGCTTAGCCAACTCTTATAACTCGCTTTACCTCCTACTCGCTGCTCTCGTAGAGCTCGCCTCGCGAGCTATTCTAATCAAACTAAAGTTTAAATCGGTAAAAGGTTTATTTCATCGTATTACCCTATCATTTCTCTATAAATGTACCAAATTTCATATTTTTGTATGCTATAGTTTTTGCGGCACGAGACATAGAAAATCGATGGCCGTGCCGATATAAAAGAATATTTTTCGCTTCAGAAGTGCATAAAAGTAAAATATATCGTGAACTACATTGTAAAACAGGGCCCCGTCCTGCAAAAAATCATGGTCTTGCTATTGTTAGGCTCTCCAGGACGCGAACTCGCAGCTCAAATGTTTCGTCCTTGACTTTGATATTAAATATTTCTTGGTTATTTCAGCGTGTTTTCAAAACCTTCCTCTACAAGTGTACCAAATTTTATATTTTCCTAGGCTATAGTTTTTGCGGTACGAAGCAGATAAACCCAAGGAACGAGAAATTTGTCAGCGGCGACGACGTTTTATAAATAGAGATCTTCGTTTTTAACTTGCTCTGTTGAATTTAAAATATTTTTTATGAGAATAATTTGCAGACAAGAGTTTATAAAGAGATAGATTTTTTTTTTCAGCCAATACTGATTGTGATACAACTTTCTCTCTTAGGATTTAAAACTATTGAATTTTCTTCAATTAGTCGTCATTTTCATTGATTTAGCGTCATTTTTATCCATTTGGCGAGATTTTTGTTCATTTGGTAACAATTAAAAATATCGCCAAGTTGGCGACATTCCGCCAAATTTGCCGCCAAAATCTCGCCAAGCGTTATGGACGGAGAAATAAGCTATTCTTACAGCAGATAAATGACTATTGGCGTTCAAATACAGAAGTATTACTCAAAGTATCTTTTTTCATGAATGGAACGAGTTAGATCCACGAGAATGATGTCACCCAATGTATCGCATGGTATTACATACAAAAAGTGAACATGTTTCTCAATAGGAATTTTTTTTTATTTTATATGACTTTTTGATAATTTTTTTGAAAAATGTGCAATATCTCGAGAAGGGCTCATGTTAGCGTTCTAAAATTTATATCAATTGTTTTCTAATGAAAAATTACATAAGACATGTCTATTTGCGTAACTTTATTAGGGGTTTTGATTTTTTGACGATTTTTTTCAAAATTTCACTAGAAAATTTAGGGGGTTCTGAACATTCGATTGCGTATGAAAACAATAAGCTTCCAGTGTTTACAGATTGGGATTTTTGTACGAAATTTCGTTTAAATCGGTCCATTCGTTCGTCAGTTATCGTCTCCACAGACTCTCTGATACACACACACATACACACACAGACATCACTTCAAAAATGTTTGATTCGTGATCAGGGATGCTTGAAACGTGCTCTCCCGTCGAAAACTCGAATTCGAATTTTCGACCCCATCACAATACTTTCCTTATACATTATGTATATAAGGAAAGTAAAAACAGATGTTTTTCTTTCTGCGTCGATACCGAATGTGATACAAGTGCACTTAAAAAACACAGAATATGAATCTATGCATAAATCGAGAGAAATTTTTCAGATATTTTTATGTACGTCATAGAAATATTGAATTTGAGGAGCGAGTTAAATAGTTTGAATCAGAAACATTTTAATGCCAATCTCAGAATATGTTCTTAGAATAAAGCGCCATTACAGAAGCTTTTCGTATACGGTTAAATTATTTAAGTTACAGACAATTGAAATTTGCATGAGATTTATGAAGCGCTAACCGAATATGAAATTATGATTTTGTGACTACGGGATTTCACGATAATGTTTTGGATTAAATTTTACTTGGAAATTGTGCATAGTAAATATATATGCAGTTAAATTACCCTCCGGGGAATCTTATATGTCTTGATGATGTGCAGAATTCCTGGATTTCCTATTTATGCTGCACGTCAGGAAATTGAATGTGTTGGGAAATATTCCTTGTTAAAGAACAGATGTATCCAATACATGACTTTCTCATCAAGGCAGCATATTTAGATTTTGAAGAAAAAAATCTGATGTGGGCAACACATGACTTTCCTTATCTAATGTAATGAAATTTCTACTTTTACAGTAAAAAAATAGGTTTTACTTATAGTAGATACTAATATTCTTTCCAAGATATGGAATTTTCGACAATTGGTCGTCATTTTCATGATTTAGCGTCATTTTTATTCATTTGGCAAGATTTTCGTTAATTTAGCAACATTTCAAAAAGTCGCCAAGTTGGTGACATTCCGCCAAATTCGTCGCCAAGTCGCCAAAATCTCGCCAACCGTTATGGACGAAGAAATAAGTTATTCTTACAGCAGATAAATGACTATTGGCGTTCAAATACAAAAGTATTACTCAAAGTATCTTTTTTCATGAATGGAACGAACTAGATCCACGAGAATGATGTCACCCAATTTATCGCATGCTATTACATATGAAATGGGAACATGTTTCTCAATAGGAAATACTTTTTTTTTATTTTATATTACTTTTTGATAATTTTTTTGATAAATGTGCAATATCTCGAGAACGGTTCATGTTAGCGTTCTAAAATTTATGTCAATCGTTTTCTAATGAAAAATTACATAAGAAATGTCTATTTCCGTAACTTTATTAGTGGTTTTGATTTTTTGACGATTTTTTCAAAATTTCATTTGAAAATTCAGGGGGGTTCTGAACATTCGATTGCGTATAAAAACAATAGGCTTCCAGTGTTTACGGATTGTGATTTTTATACCAAATTTGGTTTGAATCGGTCCATTCGTTCGTCAGCTATCGTCTCCACAGACTCACTGACACACACATACACACACAGACATCACTTCAAAAATGTTTGATTCGTGATCAGGGATGCTTGAAACGTGCTCTCCCGCCGAAAACTTGAATTCGATTTTTCGACCCCGTCACAATACTTTCTTTATACATTATGTATATAAGGAAAGTAAAAATGCTAGAGTGAAAAGCCCCACTTTACTTTCTTATACATTCACATTTCTATTGTTCACAATTCCAATTGTATAAGTATCAGAATGAAAAAAATCTTTATATGAACTTTCTTTCTAAAGTAATTCATTTTTAATATCGCTTTAAGTTTTTTTTCAAAGTAGGAAGTGAATGAGTCAAATAGATGAGTTTTATGCATTTAAACTAACACGAAGTTTATGCATTTAAACTAACTGGTGTGCAGTTATAATATTCTATGCCAGTAATTCTCAAATAAAGGTCCACGAACTTTTTGGAGTTCGTGGCAATTTCTATCGGGGTTCGCGAATAACACAAAAAGTATACGTTATAATTGATAAACTTTTCATTATATCCTGATTTTTGTTTCGAATTAAAATTTATTGAAAAGTCCTTCAAATCAATACAAAAGCAATCAGTTAAGCTGAACTCAGCTAACTCATTTGAAATCTAAGTTAAGGATGTTGAGAATGACTTGAAAATAAAATTATCGTTAATTAAACCGAACAAACATTGCCTCTCTAATTTCTAAAATTTTAAAAAGAAAGATTATTGTTTACATTAAATTATATCGACTGTTGTTAGTAACATAAAGCAGTTAGCTGGCTCACCTATTTTTTTAATATTCATATTTAGAATAATTTTATATAAATTCCTATAATCTATAATTATTAATTTCTGATCTGGAAAAATATCATTCCATACTTCAAACCAAATATTTATTATATTACATTTGACATTCATTTATATTCAGTATTTTAAGGATATATGTTTGGCTTATTTCAATTTATGATGTCGAGGGGTCCTCAAATATTTTTTCTTAATTACTCAGGGGCCCTTGATTTTAAAAGCTTGGAAATCATAGGTATATATTGAATTTTTTTAAAAAACACGATTGTTCGCTGTAAAATGATATTCGATTCCTGTTATAATGTTATTTCTAACAATACATAACATCGTAGGTTTTGGAAAGATTGCTACCTATGAAGATAGTCCCTGATGGATTTTCAAGCAATGAGTATATGGTTCCCAGAGGGACACCTGGAACGGAAATGGCCAAGAGTCCCTGATATTTTGTCAACGGAGGAGCTTCAGTTACAGTGGACGTCACGACGGGCCGACCAGTAGGGAAAGTGACCTTTGGGTCGCCACTGGCCACACGTGCAATCGAAACAGTGGGATGTTAGACCAGCTAGTAAAATAATTTTAGGGCCTTTGGCCAAGCCCTCGTGTCAAAGTCTCTCTAATAGCACGTATGTAACCTT
This sequence comes from Amaurobius ferox, assembly GCA_951213105.1. Taxonomy (NCBI): domain Eukaryota; kingdom Metazoa; phylum Arthropoda; class Arachnida; order Araneae; family Amaurobiidae; genus Amaurobius; species Amaurobius ferox. The sequence goes on from OX578136.1 coordinate 154,890,621, forward strand.
ATGCCCGCCAATTGCATAGCAGGGGCTACGATGTCAGGGCGAATCACGGACAGGTAGAAAAATAGGAGGGAAGAGTTTTCGAGATTTCTAGAGAGAGTCACAATTTTTGAGATGAGAATTGGAAGTTGTCTTTGAGATTCTGAAGTGTGCTGGTCTGAAAATACAGAGATGGAGCTGCCGAGAAACGGAGTCCGGCCGGGCCGTGGTGCTACGGGCCGCAAAGATACTAGGTAGGCTTATCGCATGATACTTGCTTCACTCTCGAATATTTCGTTCTCTCTCTCTCTCTCTCTCTCTCTCGAGCCTGAATAACAAACAGGCAGTGTTTTGTTAAGTTAGAAGCAATGGCCAATACATTAAGTGGCAATTAAAACAGCTAATTTAATATTGTTTTAATGAAATTTATTTAGTAAATTCTATGTGTTTTTTATACGTTAGAGATAATTGGAACTTTTTGGATATTATTTGTAATGGAATCTACCGAGAACTATATGATTGGTTTCATTTTTGAGTAGTAATGTAAAGGGTACATGATATGTTATATCCTAAGATAGAGATGTTAATCGGAATTGTTATTATTTTAGATGTTAATTGGTACTTTTATTATTTCAATCTTGCAAATAAATTGTTATTGTTTTATAGTTGATTTTTTGTTATAATTTTCGATACGGCCAACGTTGAATTTGATTATGAATAATAATAATAATAATTTTTTGCGTGGTGAAAACCCACGCGACAATTCCTATTAAAATATATTTTCCGAGATCTATAATTGTGTCTCTATACAGAATGTTTTCTAAAATCGTTAAAATTCCAATAATTCGGGTTCTAACCATGTGATTTACCAAACAATTATCTGGTTCTTGTTGTGCTACACAATGTATAAAATTTCTTATCGATATTTGCTCACATCTCCCAAACGTACGCATTCATGGACATACAAAGGCGACCATTATTAAAATGCGTTAGAAAGATGTTAAAGACGTTTCGGTGTTCGGAAATAAAACGTGTTGAGATGCTTGGATGAAAGGGGTGTTCAGATTTATTTATTCATCTGTACATTTATTCATTCATTAATAGATGCGTGTAAGAAAAACTTGAGCAGCATGTAAAAGCACAAATAATACAATGATGCAGCATGCAGCTGTTTCAAGAAAGTCCAAAAAAGGAATGGGCTTTTATGCCCATTCTTTTTTCAGACTTCGAGTTTATTGGTTTTCTTGCACTGACGAAGGGGTCCAGCATATCCTTGAAACAGCTGTACGCTGCATTATTGAATTATTTGTGCTTTTATACGTTGCACAAGTTTTTCTTATCCTTCGCACAAAGATTATTGTACTTATTAACCTTTTGCTTACAGGTGGGACAGCTTCAATCCCAAACGAAGAACTTCCCGAAAAGACAGGTATTTGACATACGCTATCCCAAACAGTTCGATACCATGGACGTCACGTCCATGGACGCCAATGTCTGCAAAGGGGTATCGAACTGTTTGGGATAGGGTACATCAAATACCTGTCTTTTCGGGATGTTCTTCGTTTGGGTTGACGCTGCCCCAACCGTAAGCAAAAGGTTAATAGATAAGTGTATTTATCCATTGGTTTCAGTGATTGAGTCATTGATTCATGGATTTAATGGAATGATTGATTTATTCACTAAATGACTGATTCATGGATCTAATAATAAATTGAATAATTGATCCATGGAGTGTTTCATTAAATCCTTTTTTGATTGTTTTATGCATTGGTTAATTTATTGATGGATTCACGGATTTCATTGGTTGATTCACGGATTGATTCAAACTGCAGTGATTGTATTATTATGATGTGTGCATGTATGTATGATAAAGTAAATAAAATCTAAGCACTCATCCCCACAGGCTCCGTCGTCTGCAAGAGCGTCAGTGTGACTGAGCTCCAGGTTCCTTCGGAGGCCGTCCTTGGTGAGTCCGTGCGCCTGGTGTGCAGCTACGACCTAGACAACGAGGATCTGTACGTAGTCAAGTGGTACAAAGACGATCTTGAGTTCTACAGATACGAGCCCAAGGACCACAACCAGTCCGTTTACTTTCCGCAGCCGGGGATCGACATAGACGTAAGAGCAAAAACAAGTCACGAAATTCGTAGATATTAGACCATGCACATTACACAAGAAGATATATTAGTCATTGTTTCTACAGTGAAACTTTCATAATGGACACTTACGGGGAAACTGGGGAATGTCCTCTTTTAAGAGCCCGCTTTTTGAGAATACTTTTAACGCCCGATTCACATGTGTAATTAAGAAATGTACATGGTTATGGAAAATCACCGGTAGATGGCGTTTTCAATAACCTGGAATCACGCTCCCACTGCAACAACCAGCATCGGGAGATCAATTTCTCGTTTGTTAGAGTTCATCAGCGACAAAATATTTCGATGCAGTGGCATAAAATAAACTTGGAATACGTCCCAATATTGCGAGTGTTTATGGCGATTGACTAAATTAATTATGCTGCTAAGACAGCGGATTGTCGTGAGTACAACAGATAAGTCGCTAAACTGATCCACCGATGCTGTTTGTTGCAGTGGTGGTGAGATTCTAGTAAATTTCCATTTCTAGGACACGTCCGCTATATACAGAACTGTCCGTTACGAGAAGTTTCACTCTATTTGCCATTTAAAATTAGTTAAATTCTTAACTGCGTTACACAACTAAGTCAGCCCGGCCACACATATAGCTACAGTGAGTCTTCGGGTCTGTCGTGTGGTCTGGGTTTTTCACACTTAAGTCAGTGTTTTTAACATCATACAACAATTCCTCTGTAAGCCGCACAACTGGACCAGGTTTCATGACTTTATTCTTAACCGAAATAAAATCTTTCAAAAATTAACTTTATAGTTATCACAGGCTGTGTCTGATTATGTTGTCACGTGCTGGGTCATTTGAAATTAGTCACAGTAGTCACACCCAGTTACGAAATGTTGGCAACGGGTTTAGTCAGTTTGTGTTCATTTTCATACGAATGCACGTGATTGGTTGACAAAGAATCTTACAGAGGAACTTCGTGTAATTTGGGGCTAATTCTAATTCTACGATAGTTTCAGTGAAGTCGATAACCGAATATAGATTAGAAGGAAATCAGTATTTATATTCAAGAATAAAAAAAAAATGATTTGCGGAAGTGTTTTTGAACCGTTGGTTATAGAAATTATCGAGGAAAAGTAATTTATATGATGTTCAATATTTTTATATAAAATTAAAAAAATAACTTTCCCTCTAGCGAAAAAAGTCAAATTGCAGATGTGTTGCCCATATTACTTTCCTTATATATATAATGCATAAGGAAAGTATTGTGGCGGGATCGAAAATTCGAATTCGAGTTTTCGACGGGAGAGCACATTTCAAGCATCCCTGATTACGAATCAAACATCTTTGAGGTGATGTCTGTGTGTGTGTGAGTGCGTGTGTGTGTATGAAAGAGTGTGTGTGTGTGCGTGTGTGTGTGTGTTAGTGAGCCTGTGGAGACAATATCTCACGAACGAATAGAGCGATTCGAATGAAATTTGGTACAAAAATCACAATCCGTGAATACTGAAAGCCTATTGTTTTTAAACGTAATCGAATGTTCAGAATCCCCCTAAACTTTCGAGTGAAATTTTGAAAAAATCATCAAAAAATCAAAATCTTTAATAAAGTTACGCAAATAGACATTTCTTATGCAATTTTTCCTTAGAAAACGATTGACATAAACTTTAGAACGCTAGCATGAACCGTTCTCGAGATGTTGCACAGTTTTCAAATAAATTTATAAAAAAATCCCATAAATTAAAAGTAAATATTAACTGTTGCGAAACATGTTCACTTTTCTTATGAAATATCTTGCGATAAATTTGGGACTTCATTCTCGTGGATCTAGTTCGTTCCATTTATGAGAAAAAATACTTTGAGTAATACTTTTGTATTTGAACGCCAATAGTCATTTATCTGCTATAAGAATAACTTACTTCTCCGTCCATAAAGCTTGGCGAGATTTTGGCGACGAATTTGGCGGAATGTCGCCAACTTGACGACTTTTTGAAATGTTGCCAAAATAACGAAAATCTCACCAAATGGATAAAATTGACAACTAATTGTCGAAAAGTCAATATCTTGGAAAGAATATAAGTATCTACTATAAGAAAAACCTATTTTTTTTTACTGTAAAAATAGTAAATTCAATGCATTATATAAGAAAAGTCATGTTGCCCACATCAGATTTTTGTATTTAGTAAAATCGGCAAAAATTTTGTTATAATACCATCAAATTTAACATTGTTATCATTAATTAAAATTTTCATTGCAAAACATGAGGACATCTACAGATCAATTTTGGTTGCAAATAATTACTAAAATATTTACTACGTATTCAAACTCATTTTATGCAAATATTTTAAAGGTATTACATTACTCACAGTTTGTATTTAAGCATCCAAGTAACTTTGAACATAACCAGAGTTTAAATTATAGCTCTGTTCATTCATCTCGAATTCTGTGAGATGATTATAATTTAAATGCGAAAGCAGCCGATCTCCTAGGTTGGAAAAGCAATCAATCTTCTAGCTTTGAACGCAGCCGATCTCTTAGTTTTGAATACAACCGATCTCCTACTGATTAAAAAATTAGTAGACCAATCTTTATTCCGCAGATTTTGTTAACAAAACATCTGAGAGATCAAGAGAAATACAATTATCAGTTTTCGACCTTATTTAAGGGTTAAAATAACTTTTCAGCACAATCATATGACTGTCCTTAATAATTTAAAAGGCAAACTGCTGAAAAGAAAATCGTTTCAAAACCCTGTAAGTGATTTCTGTGAATCAATTCAAATTGTGAACAATCCCTGGATTCACGAATTGCAGTTATTACAAGCGTATAGAAAAACCACGATAAAGTAATGTCGGTCAGGAAGTTTAACAATTTAATATGTCTTAAATTTCCACTTTTGAGATCCTTTTTTAACACTTTACAACAAAGTTGAAAAGTGTTTATGATTTTGTTCATTCTGTCTGTCTGTCTATCTGTCCGTTAACACGATAACTGCCGTAAAAATGACTTAATCAAAATGAAATTTTAGTATGTTGTTCAGACGGTCTGTAGGACCTATGGGAATATAAATGAATAATATCACACAATTAGTTTTGAATTGAACCCGGGTTGAAAAAAATGAAATATATTGAACCGTATGGGACCTAATTTTTCAAACATTTTTTAAGCCGATATAAAATTCACAAATTGCTTCGAAAATTTCAGGTAATATTCAAATTATTCCATAATATCTATAAAAAAAATTCAGCAAGATATATTCAGTAGTTTTTTAAATAAAAATTAAAATAATAATTACACCTCTTATATGAGGCGATCACGTGACCATGATATGAAAAGATCACGTGACCCACTTCAAAATAAAATATGGCATCCATCTTGTCTCAAAATATTTATAATGTATTTTTTTAATATTATAATGTATTTTTTTAACCGCAAAAGTATTTAGCTCATGGAGTCTGCATAGCTGATATGAATGAAATATTCATTGATTTTACAGAGAGAAGGACGATTTTTTTCGATGAAGTTTTAAGCATAGAGTTTAATTACTTGTAGCTCCATGGTCTTAAGTTTTAAATAAAATAAATTATTTTAGCATTGTGATGAATGAAATGATTGGGAAAATGTTATGAATGAAATGCTGCTTTTATAGAGAGAACCAGGCGTGTTATTTTTTCTGTGACGTCATTTCAATGAATGTCAGTTGTTTTCGATGAAGTTTTCAAATATAATAAATTATTGTAGTATTATGATGATTTTAAAAATATTACCGAGGAATGTATTGCATTTTAGAGATATTTAAACCAGACAATTTATATTTCAATTCCGTCATTTGAATGAAGTTCATTTTTTTCGATGAAGATTTAAGTTTTCAAATATAATAAATTAATGTAGTATTGTGATAAGTTTTAAAATATTACTTATAATGTATTGCATTTTAGAGATGTTTAAATAAAATTGCATTGAAGTTGGAAAGTGTTTCATAATCAATGCTTTAAGCATGATTGATCTTTTTTATTTCTTGTTTGACTAAATGGAGTATGGGTAACAGTTTTGTAATTGAACTTTTTCAGTAGAGGAGGGGGCTATATATAAATGCTATTCTTTTAATTTTTTACAAAAATATTGCACTTTATTTAAATTACTGCTCCATGATTTCCTACCATATTTAAGGCATTTTAGCAATTGGGCAACCAATGGTTCAAAAAGTCTTCAAATGTTCACTTTTTGAAACACCCTGTTTATACCTGTTCTAATATTCCAAATATACGTATAAAAATATATTTTGTTGGCGGCAAAAATTCCGCCATAGTATTGTTCCTACGAAAAATCTTTTCGTGAAACATCTATTTCTCAAGAACTGCTATAGATTCTCATGTGGTGACTGATTTGGATTCAGCATCAAACACGGGAGATGAATTGTGTGTGTGTGTGAGGGGGGTGACTACAGAATCTTATGATTCTTTCTTTTCTACACTTGCGGTTCAAAAATTTTCTTGAAAAATCTATATCTTGTGATTAGCTATAGAGAGATTTTAGGTAATGACTGATATAAATTTATTAAACATTTTTTTCTTAACATATATATTTCTTAGGATTGGCTAGGCTATAGATAAAGCTTGGATGATGACTGATATGGATTCAGCATCGAATTCCAAAGGGAGTAAGAAAGTTTACTATGGATTTCAGTTTCCCAGCTTGGAGATACTTAGTTTGAAAATATTTTTGAAAATTCGTATGACTGTAAACGAAATAAATAGGCAAACGTAGGAAAACGAGAATAAAAATATGCGTCAAAAATAAAGTATACGCACCATTTGCCTGCATATGAAGGCTCCTTCATAAATTTCTTGTTAGTAATGTATCTTCGTGTGTTAGCTCTCACGGATTTGGTCTTATCATATTACCGAAATTTCCCGCTCATAATAGAATTTGTTGTATACATGCAACATAAAATATGTAATCAGCCTTTTTAAATTTCCGATAATCTAAACAACTTTGCGTTATCTTACCATATATACACTCACTTTTTTAGCCTTCCAACGACGAAAACTAGTTAAATTATTTCTCATGACCATAAAACCCTTTTGATCTGCAGAACAGATGCAGCTTACACTTAATACTACTACTCTAACATTTTTTAAATAGTTTTCACGGTTTGTAGATTAGCTTTAACTTTGTGTATTTAACTCTGTCCCAAAACCACTTTGCCATATAGCTCCCATCATAACATGCATATTTCCTTCGATTGCCCTGATTGTAACTGAAATATGCCAAGCACATCAATTTATGGACTATCTTAGCATAATCCAGAGCCCGTGCTCCAATTCTATTCGGTCCCGAATATTAGATCTCTTGAAAGCGCTGACTCAGTAAAATACCTTTGTGTGCTCGCCATTATTGTAATTATGAGAAACGTACTTAACGAATGTATCTTCTAGCTGTTGTTTTTATTCTCTTCAAGCCATACTTACAAAATTTTAAACTCAACATGTATGTGATGTGAATAGTTAAACTTTTATTACTAATTTTCATTAATAATGCATGCCTTAAACTTGCCTGCTCCATTCCCAGCTGACCCAGTCCGGCAGCAATGCTGTTCTCCTCCGCAATGTGGCCCTAGATTCTGCAGGCGCTTACAAGTGCCAAGTGTCCACAGACGCCCCCACCTATAGCTGCGTACAGGCAGTAAAGGAGATGGACGTTATTAGTGAGTATGGCTGGCACCCCTTATATAAAATTGTTACTTTGTATAATAGAAAATATTCTGTCTCTTTTAGCCAAAGTGAAAATCTAAACATCTTACGGGGTGCTGAATACAAGCATTTTTTAGCATTTTAACAGTTTGTTTTGTTTGTGAATTTATGAATTTGCGAAGTTATTCCATCGGATATATTATTATGTTAGGTTGTTACATGTAATACTCTTAATAACCTAGCATGCTTCGAAAAACAATTTCCCAATATTTAGAAAAATTTACATTCATTTTGCACTAGTTTGAAATATACCCGATCCACTCAACAGATTGGGTTTTTATGTGGCTCAAAGTTAGAATATTTCATATATATTGGTTTCTAAAACTTATAGATACAAATATATTTCGTAAAATTACAATCGCAAATTCAAATGAATACGCATTGAAAATCCAGACTGCTCGACTCACCCGAAAGTTTAGAGTAACTGTAGATGCATACATGTTGAGACCCAGACCGTCTAACCTACCAGAAAGGTGTAAGGTAACCGTTTGGACGGCCGGAGATGAATACATGTGTCGCAAGTTGCGTAACGGTCAATTTTGAGCCAAAAATAGGTAGATATGTAAATTTTTTAATCGTGCAAGAAGAAGTCACGTGTTAGTATTAAAACGGATAATAGACTGAGCTAAGCGAATTGGGTTTGTAAAAAGCTCTTTTAGTGAAAGTATACAATTTCATGTTTTGCAATGTCTCAAAAATAAATGATTTCCCTCGAGAAAGAATTATTCGAAACTTTGAATAAGGCCGCAGAGTGACTGATATTGAAAAGTTAGTTTGGAATCTCACATAGTGTTGCATCCAGACTCTAGGTAGCGTTCCAAACCAATGGAAAATGTTCCATTCCTGTTAAGAAATTGCCTCCCCTTTTTGTCTGAGCATGAAGAGAGAGTTTTGTTTTTAACATCAAGAATCAACCTACCACTTCAGGCCAGTTTGAAAGTCGTCACCAATAAAGATATCTCTAAAAATATGCAGCAATACGTCTGGAAGAAGTAGGACTATATACCCGTGGCGTAGCTTCCATAGAGGCTAAAAAGCTCAGCCTTTCTAGTTTAGGCTCCCCTATTAAATATAGTCTAAGGAATTATTTAAATAATTTTATTTTTTAAATAACTTTTCGAATGTATATGTATATTTTAGAAAATGGTTACACTTTATTTGCTTAAAGTAAAACGTTTAAAAGTATTTTTTCCCATTAAAGCGCATCTTTTAAAGTATCTTAGGCTCAAATATTCAAGCCTACGAAGTGAATAACGATTAGCATGATATTGAAATATCCGGACTCTTCCGTGGCAGATCACGTGTAACGAGCTCGTGGAAGATGGCCTTGGAAAGGGGTGTGGCTATTGCTTCTCCCTCTGCAAACGACAATGATTGGATGTGAGACGTGATGTTTCTCAATGACGTGTACAGACATGTTGTGGTGAATGGGTTCGCCATTTTGAGTCAAACGAAGTGCTATTTTCGCAGAAAATATTAACTTTTTGTAATTCTAAATAACTTGAGTGATTTTTCATGAATAATATGACATTCATCTAACTTTAAACAAGATCAGGGCGAAGAAATACACTAATAATGACTATTTAAACTTTGTAGTTACTTGTTAGTAAGTGAAGTAGCCTTCGGAAATCAATAGTAGTTAGTAAATGAAGTAGATCGGAGCATCAATATGGTGAAACATCCGCTTACGTATTTGGGGTTTTTAGAAGGAATAAATCGGATTTCGCTTTGGTAATCACCTTTTACTTGAGAATCAGTTTTACATAACCAATTAATAATATTTCTAGTAGATTTTTAGCATATTGTAACTATAAGATATTAAGTTTTCATAGTATAATATTTGTCAATAATTGTTTAAGGCCATTGTTGATTACAGAGATTTTCAACTAAGCTTGTTACGTTCCAAATTTATTTTTCACCATTTTCAGTGCACTCTTGACTTGTTCAATTTTGCTAGTTCTAGCTATTTATATTTACAAAACTGATATATATTTTCTGTCACTTGCTTATAATATTCTATTTTATATCTACATTATTTAATATGATGGTTGAAAAGGTTGATCTAATTTAGAAATATGAAAATATTTAAAATGTATATCTTGTATGTATTCATCTTACATCGGTAACATTTTAAAATTTCGTGCATTTCATGCATTTTTTTCGTTTTTATGCTACATTATACTATTATTTTAGTCATAAAAAATAAATAAATAAATAGCGAATTCAAATATAAATTTCACTTATAATAACAGCAAAACCCTTTCTAATTTTAAAACGCTAAGTACTCAGCCTCCCTAGTCAAAAATCTTACGCTATGCTACTACTATACACCTGTAGTCATGGAGTCTGCACCTCCTTATTCAAAGTTCATTGTAAATCACGTCTTCAGCCGTGTAGTATACATAAAATTAATACACGACATCAATGATGGGATAATGCACTCTTTACAGAAAAGCATATTTTTAATCATTCTACAGGATTCTAGTAGTCAGTTGATCTGATGTTAAAGTGGTACTGCTTATAATTGTCTGCTTGTCCTTGAAAGGGCAGACACGGGATTACTGAGGTAATGGTCTGGGGTAGAATTATGATCAATGGATGCACCAAGCTACACTTACAGGAAAAGGAGCTATGACTTTTGAACGAAATTATAACGAATTTCTTTAGCGGCATGTTCGATTCTTCGTTGATGCTGTAGGCAAAGAATTCATTTTTATAAATGACAATACTCCAATGTATCGTACACAAACAATGAATATACATCTGGGTTTCAAGGAAATTAATCGAATTGAGTGTCCAACACGTTCTCGAAATCTAAATCCCATAAGAAGCAATAGGAAGACGCATTACAGTTCGAAACCCCCAAAGATGGCTGTATTTTTGCTCTAGGAGTTTGCTTCAAGAACGTCATGTATCAACACCATTATGTTTAACGTCATTTCTCATCCAATTAACAACATTCTTTATGTCACAAAAGGTGCATTCTGGAAAAAATTTTAACGAGTTTTAACCGAAGCAAAATACTAAATATGAGGATGGAATTTTTAATGATATCAAAATTGCACGATATTTCCTTATTGATTTTAATATCATATACTGCTCATATATTGTTTATCAATTTTTTTGTTCGTACATTGAACAGTAGGATGTTTATATTCCATTTCCCATAACAACTAAAAATCCTAATGACCCAAACACATGCTGTTTGATTATAATTTTCTCTCTCGTTCTTAATATAATTGCATATTTTGCGTACTCTGTCGTTTAAAAACTCAAATAATTAGTTAATAACAAAATAAGATAAATATTAAATGGTATCAATGTTTTCGGAGGCAAAAAAAAGTACTTCATTTGTCAGGATAAGTTAGAGCAATCATTCTAGCAAGAGCAGAAAAATGCTGTCATAATATAAATGGAAATACATTTCCTCTCTCTAATAGGTAACATATGTCTGATTTATCTTTAAGAAAGAATCTCATTTCAGCTGTTTAACAGGCTGATATCTTTAAATATTTACACAATGTTGCTATTAACAATGTATTTTAATTTTCAGACTATTTAAACCGTAGTTTAAGAGACTTATTTTTTGAAATATGTATATCAAATGTGACATACTATGCCGTATGTTCTATTTATGTCTTATGCTGTGTTTTCAGTAATGCCCCTGGAGGGACCTATCATCACAGGCGTCGAAGGCGGCTTCGGAATCGGTGATAACGTCACGCTCAACTGTTCATCCTCCAAGTCTAAACCGGCGGCAGTGCTGAGTTGGACCGTCAATGGAAAACCGGTAATACTGTATTTTATTTACGTCACATTCACATTTATTTAGAGATACTTAATAACTTTACAAGGATATATTTGATCTTTTATACAGGCTGGCGCATCAGCCATATTTGCTGCTAGAGACCGCGTAACTAATAGGCTGCCCTTGTTGTTTCACTGGCAAGTGTTTGGTTCATCACTCATTCATATGAAGTAATTTTTTTTAGAAATAAATTATCTGTATAGCCATAAGCTGTTCTATTTATGTCCAAAAGTAGATCGGGATGGTTCAAGATCTCAAGCAGCTTATAGTGCAAATTGTACAGGAAAATTCCCCGTTTCAGGATGCCGTGAGACGAGTATCGTTGGCAATGCTAGTTGTTTGCATGTATGTCATGTTTATGGCCAGCATATATGTAGGAGTTGAATTAGGTCGACAGAAGTTTTTGAATATTTTTTGGTGAACAGACTTTTGTTAAAGACAAACTTTATTTGAATTGTGCTGTTGTTTCTTTTTTGTTTCTTGGATCCATTTTATTTTTGTCCATCTCAGTTCTAATTAATAATTTTCTTTGTTTCCATCAAGTACTACCTATTATAAACCACAAATTGCACCATGGGTAGTATAATAAGCAACGTATACTAATGCTACACTCATAAGTCCAATAAAGAAATTGACCGGAACAAATGCAAGATTTCTCACAGCAGTAATTTATCGACAGTTATGTGTTTGATTATAAATTACACAAATTGTAACACTAGTTGTTATATCCCATGCATATTTTACCCAATGACTTACTTCAAAATTTGTGAAATAATAAAATGTTATCATGTTTTAAAACTATCCCAATCATCTTTCTAATTCCTAGGTAGAAGACACTGTGACAATTGATCATGGAATATGGGTTGACAACGACAATTTGCAAGTTGCTTCCAAGTCCCTAAGTCTTCTTGTTAGCGAAGCCCTGTTCCTTGAAGGGAAGCTTACAGTCAGTTGCAAGGCTGCATTTTATGGGAGCATAGCGGTCAGTGCTAAAGACTTCAAGATGGTTGGTAAGCTGAACTAATGATGGGTAAATGTGTGTATTGATATCGTTTCTCATTGCATTCCTCTCGCATAATGTTAAATTTAATACAATCAATCGAATTTTGTTTATATTTAGGTTGTTAAGCTAACGTAAAAACAGCATCGATATATAATATCGATTTTCTCATACTATATAGAAAGTACTGTTTTCACGAAAAATTTTAATTTCCAGATTTTAATGTCAGTAAATATTTTAGGACCTCTTGAACACGTTTTGGTTATTTTTAGAGTAATGTCCGTCCGTCTGCTTCTCTGTCTCTGGCCGAATTCTTATACAGGGAGTCTCAAGGACGCGGTAGCCCATTGGTTAGCGCACTGGAGTTGTACTCGGTAGGCCCGGGTTCGATTTCAGCCACTGCCAAAACTGCCGCCGTGTTCATGCGGAGTACGATCACATTAAACATGTGGGTCCGAAAGTCCTTCCGAGAGGTTGGTGGTAGGAGAAGGAGGGTACGGTCCCTGTGGATGCCTCTCCCACTGGGTTCTAAATTGGGTGGCACTTCCCGACCGTCCAAACAGTTACCTTACACCTTTCTGGTAGGTCGGACGGTCTGGGTTTCAACAACAACAACAACAGGGAGTCCCAAAAAGATTGAAAAGCGCTTTACTTCTTTACCTGTTAGAGATAAGTGGACAATGTAAATTGCCCTAGAACTCAGATATTTTACAATCTGAGCCCTAGAACTCAGATATTTTACAGTCTCAGCCCTAGAACTCAGGTATTTTACAATCAAAGTTTATCATTCTAATTTAGTTTGATGGATAAGAGTTCGAATTATCTACTGTGATAAAAAAAATTCTCATTCTTGTTGAAGACTATCGTGAATCTAACTCAACTATTGAAAGTAAACGTATTCCAGATTAATTCAGATATTTAATCCAGAAATAACGCGTTCAGAGCAGCGAACAACATCACGTTCTTTAGCACGGAATAAACGATAACTACACTGGAAATAAAAGAAGGTGCTACGTGCTGTATTTTTGATAACATCTGGGATGAGAGAAGCTGGTCTTCTGTGTTAATGCGGAGCACTGTCACGTTAAATCTTTGGGTTTGAAAGTCTTTCCAAGAGGTTGGTGGTGAGGGAAGGAAAGTATTGTTCCTGTGGATGTCGCCACAACTGCATTCCGGTCTAAATTGGGTGGCACTGCCAAACAGTACACGTCCAAACAGTACACGTCCAAACAGTACACCTTCAATTAGGTCGGAGGCCCGAGTCGCAAGAAAAAAATAAGTTGGTTTTACTGCGTAGATCATTTCAGGGAATCCGTCATTTTTCAAACATTGTAAAAGTTTGGAAATCTTCAGTACGGAATAACCGATAATTTCGCCTATAACCATATTGTGTCAGAAAAATACTTTCTGCAGCGAATTTAGTGTCAATACTTACCCATTGGACAACAATCTGCAACTTTGTAATTGACAATTTTCTTCTATCTCGCTTTATTGTTCGCGTTCTTAACTTCTTTAATGCTCCAGAAGGGGGCGCTGCAATATTTGGATCTGGTCACTTTGTTATAGATAGACCTCACATGTATTCTCAGGGATCTTTCATTACGAAGAGGGGGGTGGGGGCTTAAAAACTTTACTAGGATGATTAAAAAAAATCAAGTTATCTATCTTTAACTCTCTAGTTTTATTATTTCTACGTTAAACTATAGGCAGTAATACCAGAGGATGAGTTTTTCAGAGTATCGCTTTGATTCGAGTTATACATTTTGGCTCATTCAGTTTTTGTGTTCTATAATTCATTTCATTTCTGTGTTGTTTAATTATATATTTTTTAAACTTTCCGTATATACGAATTATAAATGCATGAGAAAGTCAAATGCAGCCTATCACTTCAAAATTTTTTGTACGTTGCAGGAAATGAGGAAACTTCCGGATGTAGGTGTGTAGCGCCGTTTCTACTACTATCCATTTTATTGGCGCTGTGGTCTACTCTGAGGTGAAAACTACAAAACTATGCTTCATAATAAAAGGTAAATAATCCGAGTAAATAATGTGACTTTGAGCACAATAAATAATAAACTGGATCACAACGTAAATTGCAGTGCAAAGAGACATTAATAAGCATACATACGTTTGGAAAATAATTGGATTTCGTTCTTCAGTGCAACAAGCCTGGACACCTAAATGAACGCAAACTAAGCCGGTTAAATAGAAAATGATTAAATGTCAGTACCCAATATAGTAGCGCCCCCTACTGGGACGAAATGAAAGTAAAACGAGAAAAAAAGGTAGAAAATCAAGAAAATATGAATTTGAGAATCAAATAAGAAAAGATAAATAAAATGCAAAGTATATGAACTCAATGTGCAAAAAAAGATTGAAACAAGAAACCAAATATTAAAAATGTCGACACCATACATGGGAGAAACAAGTTATCATTAACAAATCGTTAACCAGGTTACTAGAATACTTTATTGATCGTCACACTAGGTGGCACTACTGTATTGGGTTCTGTCGTTGAACTGTTTTCAATTTCACCAGCATAGTCTGCGCTCATTTGGGCGTTCCGGTCCAGTCGGGTTACATTGAAGAAGGAAATCCAATGATTTACGAAACATACGCATGCTTACTTACCTTTATTTGTGTAAAGATTTACGTTATGATCTAATTTATTATTAGCTAAATAATCAACTAAAGCTCATACGATGAATCAATATATGTATATTTTAGTAATGTATCGATACTATATTAATATCACTTCTCATTATATCGATAATGTATCATATCGACGTTATCAAAATTGTGACACAAGAGAAACTTTTCGAAAGAAATTTTCATGCGTTCTACAATTTTCAAGTTGAAATATATAAATATTAAATTCTAAATTAATTTATATACTTTTCATTTTAACAAACTACTCATAATCATTATACTTGTGAATTGTGTTATTACTTTCCTTATATACATAATGTATAAGGAAAGTATTGTGACGGGGTCGAAAATTCGAATTCGAGTTTTCGACGGGAGAGCACTTTCAAGCATCCCTGATCACGAATCAAACATTTTTGAAGTGATGTCTGTGTGTGTGTGTGTGTGAAAGTATGTGTGTGCGTGTGTCAATGAGTCTGTGGAGACGATAACTGGCGAACGAATGGACCGATTCGAACAAAATTTGGTACAAAAATCGCATTCCGTAAACACTGGAAGCTTATTGTTTCTATACGCAATCGAATGCTCAGAACCCCCCTAAATTTTCGAATGAAATTTTGAAAAAATCGTCAAAAAAACAGAACCGCTAATAAAATTACACAAATAGACATTTCTTATGTAATTTTTTATTAGAAAGCGATTGACATAAATTTTAAAACGCTAACATGAACCGTTCTCGAGATATTGCACATTTAAAAAATTTCAAAAAGTCATATAAAATAAAAAAATATATATTTCCTATTGAGAAACATGTTCACTTTTCATATGTAATACCATGCGATAAATTGGGTGACATCATTCTCGTGAATCTAGCTCGTTCCATTCATGAAAAAAGATACTTTGAGTAATACTTTTGTATTTGAACGCCAATAGTCATTTATCTGCTATAAGAATAGCTTATTTCTTCGTCCATAACGCTTGGCGAGTTTTTAGCGACGAATTTAGCGGAACGTCGCCAACTTCGCGAATTTTTTATATGTTGCCAAATTAACGAAAATCTCGCCAAATGAATAAAAATGACGCTAAATTAATGAAAATGACGACAAATTGAAGAAAATTCAATATCATGGAAAGCATTTTGTAAAGTAAATATAAGTATCTACTATAAGAATAACATTTTTTTAACTGCAAAAGTAGTAAATTCATTGCATTATATAAGGAAAGTCATGTGCTGCCCACATCAGATTTTTTTTTACTGTAGTTATCGTGCGAACGGACAGATAGACAGAATGAACAAAGTCATAAGGACTTTTCAACTATGTTGTAAAGTGTTAAAAACTAAATAATTATGTGGAACTGTCAAACATGCAGAGAGAACGGGAAACCCCATGTTTATTAAAGGTACGATTGAAATTTCTATGGCACCGATGGTAAATTGTTCTTATAACGTTCAAACTGATAATAATCCGAAATATATAGTAAAAATCATTCAGAAATGGTTGCTCCACAAGATGCTTTAGCTAATTCATTTACATCCATAATCTTCCTATTTAAATCCTATAGAACATCTATGGGAAAAAATAGATTGTTAAACTTTAAAAATAAGACACACGAAGTAAAAAAAAACAGCTGCTCTACTGAATGTTTGGAATATAATTACTTCAGAAACAACAAAAGAGTTGTTGAAATTATGCCAGAACGCTTAAGAGGTCATCAGAGTAAAAAGGAGGCCCGAAGGATCATTATACAGACACTTTTTTCTCTATTATTCCGAGATACATTTAAACAGCTGTAGGAAAAAAAATAATTTACTAATTTTAAGATTGTTTGTAATTAAAGGTTAATTATTGTAATTATTTTGCTTTAAACAGTATAAGATGCCGCTATACACTTTTAAATTTAAGATTTATTAGTTTTATATATGAGATTTATTTTGTCGAAACATAGCGTAATTTATTGCATGTAGTTAAAGCGCACGGATGCTTTTTCTTTTACTCACTGTAACTCCTATTTGTTAAAATTTCTAAAATCACAAACTATAATTTAGAGTAATTTATAATAGCTGCATTTAATAGAGCTGTTTTGAACTTATATTTCGGGACGCATTTACTTTTAGAACTTCAACATAAATTCAGCATTTACAGCGTACAAGCTCAAAAATAATTTTTATCAAAAATATTAATATGTCGAATTGTTTTCATTAATTAGAACAAAATAATCATTTATCGTTTTCTAAAATTAAAAATAAAATTATCTGAAAGGAAATACCCCAAATAAAAGAAAACTTTGGTTACGTATTGAAAACTATTATTTTGACACGCTGTAAAAGTATTGTATATAATAGTATCGATATAATCGATGCAATGTATGGTCATGTATCGATACAGTTGCAACAATATACTCAACACTACTTCAGTGATTGAGGATTAGCAGCACGGGAGCCACTTGAACCAAAACATATTTGTCCGCAAAATTAAACAAATAAAACAAATATTCCTGTTGTCGATATAATATCTCCGTCTGTAAACGTAAGAGTGTTCAACTGATCATGCAGCACCACCTGTGGATCATGGACTCGTGGTCATCGTTAGCACGGTGCAGGCGATACTATGATCAGTAAACAAAAATATCCTTAAAGCGAAGATTTTAGAATTTTTATGTATTTATATTAAGTAATAAAAAGTATTTAACTTCTTCAACGACCCTTTAATGATAGGGACGTTTATAGCTTCGCCTGCCGTTAATAAAATTCTAAGCGCTAAAGAATGCAGTGAAGCGCCTATAAGAGGGCTTTTCATAAGAGCGTGTAAGGCAGTTATAGAACAGGGGTCGCTTCACTGTTTCTTAGCGCTTAGAATTTTATTAGCAGTGGACTGGGCGAAAAGTGCCCCCCTACCGTTAAATACTCCTTGAAGAAGTTGCATTATCTATCAGAAAAATTCCCAAATCCTTGCTTTAAGGAGTTTTGTGTTTACTGATCACCGTATTGTATGTACCGTGCTGATGAGTGGCAATTAACATGACACCATGGTTGCCAGGTGACCTTGATGTTATTTTGTTGTGCTGGGGAGTCGTATAGAAATTAACTAGGACGCAAATTCTCCGCGGTTTGCATTCTTGACCCTCTACACATTGGCCATTAATTAGAAATCAAATTTCATCAAAATAGGCTATTCTAAAGTGCTGAACAATTTGAGACTGACTGATCAAACATTTTGAGTTTGAAGTTTTTCAAGAAGGGAGCTACACTTGATTCGCTCCAGTAATATTCACCGGGAAAGGTGCATGGGGGCGGAGATTTTAGGAATGCCAGCGTTAATGGGAAGGAATATTATATAATTTTATGTCACATGACGGGCTTAAAATTTAATTTTGTTTCTACAAATATTACTTCAATATGTTTAACTTCATACATAAAACTGTTTTATTTATTTATATCTTTTGCTCCGCATTTCGATGCCCTTTATTACTCCAATTAAAGATCTTTTTCCATAGTTCATTTCGAGGCGGACATACTCGAGGGGGGTGGGGAATCTGATGTGAGCAGCACATGACTTTCCCTGCAGACTCAAATTTATTTTCTTTTTATTTCTTTAATAATTCATCAAATTGAGTTCAATTGTACAAAGTAACACCGAATTTGTATTTTTAATTTAATTTTTATTTATATTTGATAACTGAATACTTTTTCAAAAGCGGCGTAACAGAAATGCGAAAAAACTTAAATATCTCGAGAACGGTTATTCCAAGAGTAATGGAGTTGATCTTATTCCTTTCCTCGTTAAAATTACGTTAGAAAACAAGCATTTAATTCATACATTTGAGCATACGTAGTTTTTTTTTTTTAGATATTGGCGATTTTTGCGGGCCATTTCGTAAAAAAAGGCAGGTTTTTCCTTTCCGAATCGTATCGAAATCTAATCAGCACCAGGGTAACCCACAAGTGACTTACCAAACAAATTTTGTAAAATTTGGTCAGCTAGTTTTTAGCTAGAGTGGATGCGAGTCATTTCACAAGAAAAAAAACGGGTATTTTATCCCAAATCGTATCAAAAACTAATCACCACCAGAGTCACACACAAGTAACTTACCTACCAAATAAAATTTGGTCCACTACTTTTTGAGTTAGAGTGGATATATATACATTGCAAAGACAGACAGACACACACACAGACGTCACGGTAAAATAGTTTTTCGTATTCTAGAGGTCCCAAAACGTGTAGATCTGCCATAAACCCGAGTTGCGATTTTCGACACAATTCCAATATTTTCCATATACATTACCATGCATTGCAGAGAAAGTAAAATAAAAGTTTGCTCTAGTCTTTATGCATTACTACAAAAAAATTTAATAAAAGTTTGTTAGAAAAATTTGTTTTTATAATAGATAGATTGATTGATAGTTCTTGAAAATGTGTCTTGCGATGCAGGATTTTAGATAAACTACGGCACATTCTTTAACAATTTTTTAAATATATTTGTTAAGAGTTTTAACCTCCACCTAAAATTATATTAAAGTTTACACTGAACGTAAATTTTAAGGTAGTTTTGCGATTAAATGCCAAAAATATTAAATAATGTTGTAAACTTTAAAAAAAAAAAAAAATT
This sequence comes from Amaurobius ferox, assembly GCA_951213105.1. Lineage (NCBI taxonomy): Eukaryota > Metazoa > Arthropoda > Arachnida > Araneae > Amaurobiidae > Amaurobius > Amaurobius ferox. The sequence goes on from OX578136.1 coordinate 154,910,503, forward strand.
GGTTAACAGATACTTATTTAAATTTAGGTGAAGTGTGCATATAATCGCATAATACAATAGCACGCAAAGTGTTAAGATTCTAGATTTATTAGTTTTGACCTACAATGTGCAAAGATTGAAAACATTAGCTTTGTGAAAAATCATCTTAAAGTCAAGGAGGCTTGCATGGTTTGCGCTTATTTTGCTTCAGTATATTTATTATAAAATTCGTTTTAATTGCAATATTTTTGTAATTCTTTTTTTAAAAGATTCTTAACAATTCATTCAATAAATATAGAAAATTGAAACGTTGTTTTGAGTTCTAAGTGTCACTTTCGCCCATAAAAAGTCTAAAAAACACATATTCAAGCAGGATACTTTTTGGTTACTACATTTTGTCATTTTATAATTACCGAGTTTAGTAATGTGTCTCTCTTCTTCTCTGTAGATCACAGCTTTCCGTCCCGAATGGTGGACATATTTCCTTTGAAGCGAGATATCCAGAAATTCAGACGGCGCAAAATACTACAAGGCTGAACAATAATAACGGCCTTGGGTTACAACTTTTAAGAACTATCAGATGCCTATGTGTCCTTCTTCAAAATGTATTAAATGTAAATAGATTGTATGTAAATAAAATGTATTCCATGTAAATAAAAATTTGAAAATCGAGAAAATCTACTTCGGAAATGAAATTGAATTAAAATATTTTCTTCGATGTTATTTCCTACAAACACTTATTTTTTCCCCATCACAAGTACATAAAAATCAATTTAGCCCAAAGCAATTTTACTTTATTGAAAATGCATTTCATTCCAATATTTTTGCGATAAAATAACTGAATATAAAAAAAGATAACATCTGACCTATGAGGGTTCAATCCTACGAGATGCCGCCTTCATAAACCAATAAGGAATAACCAATTAGGAAGTTTAGAATCTCAGGTAGTTCATCCTAGAAGATATAATTGCACTTAAAATGCATAATGCTTATCTGAAAACTTTATCTTCAATCTACAAAAAATTCCTAATCACACGATTAATCACCATGATGGTAAATAGCAGAGTAGCTCTGCCATCGAGAAACTCAACTCGTAAAATCCAGTTATTACTATTTAAATTTAATTAACAATGGTATTTTACTTCAATATTGAGTCATTAATGAGACTAATAATGGTCGACAAAATAACTTATTATTATTACTATTATTATTTTTACTTGATTAGCATAAATTATTTATATAACATAACACTAGCCGATGTGGTGGCCGAGCGGTCAAAGAGGCAGGCGTTTCCTCGTGACGGCTCGGCTGCCAGATTGCGGGTTCGAGTCCCGCCTGCGGGCATGGATGTTGTAATGTCTTATTTGGGGCAGAAGTCAGACTTCTACCTTCGGGTGCCCCGGGTCATTAGACTAAACAGAAGCAGTGCACACATTCTTCCTTAAAAATGTAATGTTAGGGACACGACAACAACAACAACATAACGTTAAGATTTGTAGTTTATGTCCTCATAATACCATACTTCAATATATCCATATTATCCATAATACACTCTAAGACAAAAAAAAATCGACGCATCGCATCCCTCAAAATAATCCGATAGTAAAGAAACTGTACATGCACACACCTGTCGACCGAATATGCAAATGATCAAAAATTTGCAGCCAATGAATGAATAGCCGGAACTACAGCGCATTGAAACAGAGCACCATGGTGGTGTATATAAGGAGGGAACCTCGCTTTCAGGAACAAAACGTGCAGTGAATTTGGATTGCGTTTACGTTCCTTGCTTGTAACAATGCCTCGCCGGCGAATTCGCGGCCACTATGAGCATACGAAGGAATTTGAAAGAGGACGTGCGGTCGGACTGCATGAGGCTGGATGGGCAGACCATTTGCTCGGCATTTGGGTAGGAGCGATGCAGCAATTACATGATGTTGGTAGTAAGGGGTCCGGAATGGCAGATTTCAGCGGGCAGCGGACTGTCTAGAGCGACGACAGAACGGGAAGATAGAGCGATTGTCAGAGCAGCTGTGATGGCACGAGATTTGTCGTTATCAACCATCCAACGTGTGACAAACACGAAAGTGACCATCCGGACCGTTAATAGAAGACTACGGGAGCGGAATCTATACTCGCGGCGCATATTACGCCGCCTACCACTGACTAGTATGCACCGTCAACTACGATTGCAGTGGTACCGAGCCCGATCAACGTGGAATTGTTCGGATTGGGAACGAATTGTCTTCGGTGATGAGTCTTGTTTCGAACCGAGCCCCGACAACCAACGCAGACGTATCTGGAGACAGCCCGGACATCGTCAGAATCCTGTTCTTGCTGTCACACGCCACACGACCCGACAACTGGGAGTTATGGTCTGGGGTGCCATTTCGTTTGATAGCCCTTTGATAGTCCTCCGTGGCACCATCATAGCACAGCGGTACGTTGTCGACATTCTACGACCCATTGTATTGCCATTCTTTTCGCGACACCCCGGGCTAACTTTTCAACAAGATAATGCCAGGCCACACACGGCACGTCTCTCCATTGATTGTCTGCGTGCTTACGACACACTTCCTTGGTCAGTCAGATCCCCCAGATATCTCGCTTATTTAGCAAATTTGGGCTGAGATAGGACGTCGCCTGCGACTATCTCAGAATGTAGACGAATTAGCTCATCAATTGGAGGCCATTTGGTACGACATCCCTCAGAATACCATCCGGCATCAATGCCACGTCGGGTAATATCTTGTAACAAGGCCAGAGGTGGACCAACGCCATATTGACGTGCTCACTTTGTGTAGATCTTTCAGTGCAATAAATCATCCAATTGTTCTGAAATTTTAATCATTTCTTTTTCTGTACATCCACATTACACGTACCAAATTTTGTCTCATTGGGGTAATTCTTTCTTGGTGCGTCGATTTTTTTATGTCTTAGAGTGTATAACAATGATTGCATATAGATATATATGTTACCGCTAAAGCTCGAAAGCCGTTAATGTGCACATTACCTAGCTAATCTGCATATTAACTAATTTGCTCCGTTAACGTGCGGAATCAAGAGTTTTCCGCATTTTACCTAGGTAATGTGCATATTAAAAGCTTCCGTATCGTTAAAGTTCAAAAGTTTGTTTCTTTCATTTCCTTTTCCTACTCCTTCCCCCTCCACTTTTAGTTTGGTTTCGCCAGCGTCTTGTCGTCGCCGGTTGTTTTTATTTCTCATAATTTGCGTCGGCTGCCAGTGCGTAGCATAACTAATTCCGTTTTCAAATTCGTTTCTGCCTGTTAGCGATTGAATTTGTGTCATGATTTTTTTTAAAGTAGATAAATTTAGCTCCTAGTATGCAAGCAAGCACCGAATTGGTGAGTAAAATGAAGAAAGATTCTTTACAAACCTCTTTAGCGAAGATTCAAAATATAATAGTGTTTTAATGACAAAACGAAAGTATGATTCCATAATTGAAGATGTAAAGCGAATAAAAGTTTCCAAGAAGAAAGAATCATCTCGAGATTATCGAATAATTCAAAGGTATGATGATGTGTTGACTGTACAAGGCTGTGAAAAACTCATTGAGCCGTTGTCAGATGCGCGAGAAAGTGGAAAATGTTTGTGATTGATGAAAAAGTGTTGTTGTTGAAACCCAGACCGTCCGACCTACCAGAAAGGTGTAAGGTAACTGTTTGGACGGTCGGGAAGTGCCACCCAATTCAGACCGGAACCCAGTGGGGGAGGCATCCACAGGGACCGTACCCTCCTTCCCCTACCACCAACCTCTCGGAAGGACTTTCGGACCCACATGTTTAACGTGATCGTACTCCGCATGAACACGGCGGCAGTTTTGGCAGTGGCTGGAATCGAACCCGGGCCTACCGAGTGCAACTCCAGCGCGCTAACCAATGGGCTACCGCGCCCTGATGAAAAAGTGTGAAAAAGTTTGATGAAAAAAGTTGTGTGAAAAAGTGTGAAAAGATTGATGAAAAAGTGTGAAAAGATGTGAGAAAGTTTGTGATTGATGATTAATTCTATCAACTAATTTGTTGATTGTTTGATTGTATTAACTTGATTCTTTAGAAACGTTGCTGCTGTTCCAGCAAAGATCCTATTTTCACTATAACGAGTGCCTAGTAGGTAATGTGCAGATTTTCTAGGTAATTTGCAGATTACCTAGGTAACTTGAAAAAACGAAATAATTTTCGGCACTTAAACGAATCACCCTAGTTAATCTGCACATTACCTAGATAATCTGTAGAATTACTGATTTCTGCACTTTAGCGGTAGCATATATATAACAGTAATTAGGGGTATATATAGAACAGTAAGTGTGAAAAGATTGATGGAAAAGTGTGAAAAGATGTGAAAAAGTTTGATTGATGATTGATTATATCAACTAATTTGTTGATTGTTTGATTGTATTAACTTGATACTTTAGAAACGTTGCTGCTGTTCCAGCAAAGATCTTATTTTCACTTTAACGAGTGCCTAGTAGGTAATGTGCAGATTATCTAGGTAATTAGCAGATTACCTAGGTAACTTGAGAAATGAAATAATTTTCTGCACTTAAACAAATCACCCTAGTTAATTTGCACATTACCTAGATAATATGTAGAATTACTGATTTCTGCACTTTAGCGGTAGCATATATATAACAGTAATTAGGGGTATATATATAACAGTAAGTGTGAAAAGATTGATGAAAAAGTGTGAAAAGATGTGAAAGTTTGTGATTGATGATTGATTCTATCAACTAATTTGTTGATTGTTTGATTGTATTAACTTGATACTTTAGAAACGTTGCTGCTGTTCCAACAAAGATCTCATTTTAACTTTAACGAGTGCCTAGTAGGTAATGTGCAGATTATCTAGGTAATTTGCAGATTACCTAGGTGACTTGAGAAATGAAATACTTTTCGGCACTTAAACGAATCACCCTTGATAATATGCACATTACCTAGATAATCTGTAGAATTACTGATTTCTGCACTTTAGCGGTAGCATATATATAACAGTAATTAGGGGTATACACATAACAGTAAGTGTTGTTGTTGAAACCCAGACCGTCCGACCTACCAGAAAGGTGTAAGGTAATAACAGTAAGTGTAAAAAGATTGATGAAAAAGTGTGAAAAGATGTGAAAAATTTTGTGATTGATGATTGATTCTATCAACTAATTTGTTGATTGTTTGATTGTATTAACTTGATACTATAGAAACGTTGCTGCTGTTCCAGCAAAGATCTTATTTTCACTTTAACGAGTGCCTAGTAGGTAATGTGCAGATTATCTAGGTAATTTGCAGATTACCTAGGTAACTTGAGAAATAAAATAATTTTCGGCACTTAAACGAATCACCCTTGTTAATCTGCACATTACCTAGATGATCTGTAGAATTACTGATTTCTGCACTTTAGCGGTAGCATATATATAACAGTAATTAGGGGTATATACATAACAGTAAGTGTGAAAAGATTGATGAAAAAGTGTGAAAAGATGTGAAAAAGTTTGTGATTGATGATTGATTCTATCAACTAATTTGTTGATTGTTTGATTGTATTAACTTGATACTTTAGAAACGTTGCTGCTGTTCCAGCAAAGATCTTATTTTCACTTTAACGAGTGCCTATTAGGTAATGTGCAGATTGTCTAGGTAATTTGCAGATTACCTAGGTAATTTGGGAAATGAAACAATTTTCTGCACTTTCACGGATCACCCTAGTTAATCTGCACATTACCTAAATAATCTGTAGAATAACTGATTTCTGCACTTTAGCGGTAGCATATATATAACAGTAATTAGGGGATTCCTTTTGCATTTATCAAAATAGTGAATTATATATAGTAAATATAATAACAGGGACCGCCAGAAATTTTGACAACGTCCTCTTACCATGTTCTAGAGTACCGGAATGCTACAGAAAAAACTTAAAAGTCTGCCAGCTCTAAGAGCGTAATCACGCTTAAATTCTTACTCGCACAAAAAAGTTCTAATATCACGTGAGAGTAACTAAGCGGTTTTGTTCAAGGTCAATCCGGCGAGGGGCAGTTGGAATCCCCATTCGCCTCTTTCATTTGTTTGCTTACATTTTCTATACAATACAGCTTGGACTCTCTGTCTCCACACTGTAATTGAAATAAAGGCAATGGGTGTTTCCAAATGCTATAAATAGTTGAATTTTATTATACAAATCTGGGTGGTCCTGAGTGCTGGACAATTTGCTTGCCTTAAAAGTGCACTGGATCCACTAATTATTGCTTTTTCTGATGGGAATGAAAATATCTCTTATTGTCTCGGATGCTTTTACTATCTAAACAAAATCAGCAGATGTCTTGTAATTCTGGGTGGTCTCTATTTGATAAAAAGTAGTGTTTGGCTTTTTCATTAACTTTGAATTTTGAGCCCTAAGGGAAGTGAATGTTTTTTCGCCAAGGCTAAAAAAAATAAGTTTTAACAGTGCGTGTGTACTTGCAATCAAATGCAAAAATTAAGTTTAATTTAAATTTAGAAAAGAAAGATAAAATATGTATGACAATCTAAATTGTCACGACATGACTATTTTTTTCTTTTATTCTTCTAAGGCTTCGTAGCTTATTCTGCCTTGATTACACCCTATTTTCATGCCTATTTTCATACCTACTTTATTAACCTTTTGCTTACGGGAGGGACAGGCTTCCATTAGGAAGCCTGTCCCTCCCGTAAGCAAAAGGTTAATAAAGTAGGTATGAAAATAGAAATATGACATATATTCAAAAATAAAGACTCTTGTTGCGTCAAAACTCTGTATATATACTTACGTCATTTTGCAGAAATAAGTACGTACTCATATTTCAAACATATTCCTCAAAGTTGATATAGCGAAATGACGTATTTCAAGATACATCATTTTGCCTTTACAAGCTGATTGGACATTATTTTAATGGACTTATGTAAAATATTTTTGTATTTAAATTAAAGTAGATATGGGTATAGAAATATGACATACGTTCAAAAGTATACAGTCTCTTGTGACCTGAAAATTCGCGTATAACAGACGTATAAAAACTTAAGTCACTTGGTTCACCTTTTATAAATATACACATCGGGAAGTATATTTATAAAGTGACGTATATAGACTTACGTCACTTTGCAGAAATAAGTATGTACTCATATTTCAAATATATTTCTCACAGTTGATATAGCAAAACGACGTAAGTAAGAAATACGCTACCTTTTCTTAGAACAAGTTTTCACAGTTGAAATCCCAAAAGGACGTGAGAAATACACTATTACTTTCCTTATATACATAATGTATAAGGAAAGTATTGTGACGGGGTCGAAAATTCGAATTCGAGTTTTCGACGGGAGAGCACGCTTCAAGCATCCCTGATCACGAATCGAACATTTTTGAAGTGATGTCTGTGTGTGTGTATGTGTGTGTGTGTGTGTGTGTGTGTGTGTGTGTGTGTGTGTGTGTGTGTGTGTGAAAGTATGTGTGTGTGTGTGTGTCAGTGAGTCTGTGGAGACAATAACTGACGAACGAATGGACCGATTCGAACCAAATTTGGTACAAAAATCACAATCCGTAAACACTGGAAGCCTATTGTTTTTATACGTAATCGAATGTTCAGAACCCCCCTAAATTTTCGAATGAAATTTTGAAAAAATCGTCAAAAAATCAAAACCGCTAATAAAGTTACGCAAATAGACATCTCTTATGTAATTTTTCATTAGAAAACGATTGGCAAAAATTTTAGAACGCTAACATGAACCGTTCTCGAGATATTGTACATTTTCCAAAAAAATTATGAAAAAGTCACAGAAAAAAAAAATTCCTATTGAGAAACATGTTCACTTTTTATATGTAATACCATGCGATAAATTGAGTGACATCATTCTCGTGGATCTAGCTCGTTCCATTCATGAAAAAATATACTTTGAATAATACTTTTGTATTTGAACGCCAATAGTCATTTATCAGCTGTAAGAATAACTTTTTTCTTAGTGCATAACGCTTGGCGAGATTTTCGCGACGAATTTGGCGGAATGTCGCCAACTTGACGACTTTTTTAAAATGTTGCCAAATTAATGAAAATCTCGCCAAATGGATAAAAATGATGCTAAATCAATGAAAATGACGACTAATTGTCGAAAATTCAATATCTTGGAAAGAATATTAGTATCTACTATAAGAAAAACCTAATTTTTTACTGTAAAAGTAGTAAATTCATTACATTATATAAGGAAAGTCATGTGTTGCCCACATCAGATTTTTTTTTATTTGTAAATGTCGTTACAATATATAAGGTAAAGCGCAGTAAGTGCGAAACTTGCATAAACTAGCAAATAAAAAAATAAAACGGGTTTGAATGAACTTTCTCCTATTAAGTATGCGAGCTGTGAAAGATTTGAAATTAAAATTAATTGTGAAATTAAAAGTATAAAAAAGTAATTTCAATATTTGAGAATCCTCATACAATAGAGCCTACAAGTTGTTAGAATTTGAATATTAAATTAAATAAATTAGAATACAGGAAATCAATGAAATAACAGTAATATACATATTTGTATAGCTAAAACGTATTTAATATACAGGAGCGCATTTAAATCACAATGCATGCAAGTGCACACATTTTGATTAGATGTTCAAAAGTTGCTGTTTACTTATTTGTATGAAGTGTAGTGAGCCACATCTGATTCTTTTAAACTGTGTTGATTGTTATTAATGACGTAAAATTCTGAAGTTCTGATCTTTATAAATGCCACTTTTTAGTATGAACTGAATGTTTATTTTATTACATCTAACTTTTATTTATATTTAGCATTTGAAGGATATATATATATATATATATATATATATATATATATATATATGGTCTATTTCAATTTATGATGACAAGGGGTCAGCAATTTTTTTTAATTTCTAAGAGGTTCTTGAGTTTAAAGGTTTGGGAACCACTGAAAAAAATATTTGTTGATGGCATTTAATTTGAAATCAAACGTTTTAATTTTTTGAACGTAAATTAAGGAAATCTTATCTTATAAATTAGGTATTATCTGAATGGCCATCAATTTGGAATAATTTTGTTAATCGTTTACACAAAATACTCAAAATTCCGCAATTTCTTTTATTTAATTTTTTTTCCCTCATGACTCCCAAATACGTAGAATTTCGAAGAAGATTATATTGCTTGATATAATACCTATATTTCAAAGTTAACGGCTTTGATGAAATGTGATAATGAGTCTATCGTTGAATGACTAACAATCTCAGTAAATGACAGGCAAATTTACGACTAGGGTGAAAATGGCCCGGCATTGCGTAAGTTAAATTCTTCGTAAATTAAGTTCTCAATGTAATACAGATTTCGACAAGCGCGTATATTTCTGTGTAATACCGAGTTTTATTTATTTATTTTTCATTTTAGAACACTCGTAAAGGCTATTTGAGTTATTTTGCTAATAATTTAGATGTGCATTGATGTCGTATAAAGTAATAGACATCTGGCATATTTATTAAAGTGTCATCACAGGTTGTGTAAAAATCTATGCTGATTAACGTGATTTAAATATCTAATTTTTAGATTATTAAATATAGAAATATGTGAAACTTCATATTTAAATACGTATTTTTGATAATTTTTAATCATTTACAAATCTCTTGTATAAAAATGTTAAAAATTTAATAAAAATATTTTAATTTTAAAGACACAAAGTTTAAAGTTGTTTAATTCTTCTTCTATAAAAAATAACATTTTATTTCTTTTAATGCTCGACAATTTAAATGTTTTACGTGTGACATTTTTTCGAAGCAATTTCCTCTCTTAAAATTTCGTATGTATGAAAAATAGTACGATTTTTAAACATTTAAAAAGTTACACTATTAAACTTATATAGACTATATTTTAAAACAGTTTACTTTTTTTACTGGCAAAGGGATTTTCAAAATGGTGAAAAAAAATGAGCTCTTAATAAACTGAAAATTAATGTTAGCTTCTGTATAAAAAGGTTAATCTTTGATTTTCAGTCTTTGAAGCCTACTATATGATTATTGAACAAAATGGGTGTCGCAGTTTCAATGCAGACATTAAAACAACACACACATTTATTTTATTCCATGTCAGAAACTTTAGGTTTTAAGCCATTCTGATTTCCCATTTTGTTTTGATTTTCATCTGCTTGTATGCAAATTCATCCTGTTTATTCTTCACTTTGTAATAAACCTGTGCATAGATGCATGTCCGATAAAAGGTCATTATTATCAATTAGAAGCATACTTCTAATTTGAAAATTTATTAGCATGAAATACGTTTTTTTTTCATATATTTCTTGTAATGGGTGGCATTTTCATAAAAATAGAAGATGGTGAATTTCTATACGGCCCCCCTTGAACAAAAAAGTTGCTCTGTACAGTAAATAGTCAAGAGAAGAAAAATCGCGGTGCAATTATTTGCAATATTCATAAATATATTCACAATAGAAATAACTTAAAAGGAAAATAACTTAATAGGCTAAAATGGGAAAATAAGAGTTGAGTTTTTTCGAATCTGACTCGTTCCGCAGGTACTGACTACAAGTTGAACCAGTTTTTGTACAAAACGCGTCTGCTTAACTTCATTTGAAGCTAATCTCAGATTTGTAGGGGGAAATCCCGATTTTTTTAATGAGCAATAACTCACCGAATATTTCAGACAATTGAACCGCGCTTTTTCTTTTAAACTAGTTACTGACAGTTCAACTTTTACTAATCGAACCTTTTATTCTCTAAGCAGGTACAACAATTTAGACACTTATATATTTTTTTTATAAATACCACTCATTGGATAAATATATGGAATTTCGAATTTAATTTAAACAAACTTTTAAATTGGAATTTTTTCTACAAATCCAACTAAGCTCGAAAAGAGAGTCTCAACTATGCTGAAACAGCCTGTGGTTATTCACAATGGAAAGTAACGTAATGGAGGTGGATTTTCGATAACCCCGGAGGATGGAGGAAATGAGGATTTTCGGAAATGTGCAGATCCTAGAGAAACCGCCCGGCGACCTATAAGGCTAAATCATAGCACACTTACAATATCAACCACGGGACAAAACTTAACAGAACTTTAATATCGATTTCATCCCTGGGAGAGAAGGAAATGGAAAGGGGGGGGGGTGCGAAAATTAATTTCAGATCCTTCAGAAAGCCCTTGATGGTCGAGAAACTATATACACTTATAGCAATAACTATGGAGACAAAATTTAACACAATCAATTTTTGATTAAGACGCATATTTTTAACTTCAAATACACTATATTTTTAATAAAGCAAAACTAATTAAAAAATGTTGAAACCTTATTTCTAGAGTGGTAGTTTTCCTGTCTTTGACAAGTTTAAGCACTTGCTTCATATGTTTTTTCAAATCTTAAGTCATATTAAATTTAGGCATAAAGACGACTTTTACAAAAAACTTTCCTCAGATGATTTGCTGATATCTACAATGGTAATTTAACACGGTAACAGAAGGATCCAGTTTTACCTTAGCACACCGCCGTTAATTATCTGGATCTTTTCTGAAAATATTTAAATGACAAGCAATTAATAAGTTCCAGAAATTTATTTTAACAAATAAATATTAAATTGCAGCATTCAATTGGAAACAAATAATGATAAAATACTTGCAAACAGAGATCGCGCTAGAATTTTTCCAGAAGAGTAAAAATACTCATGGACTTGATTTGAAGTAGTATTTTGCTTTCCAGAGGAGTAATTTGTAATAAATGTACAATTACCCTAAAAAAAAGATTTTTTTTTTGTTTACAATATCGATGCGTAAAAATACGCATGACTTAATTTATAAAGCGTATTTGTTTATTTTAAAGCGGGAAATACGCGTGTAGAGGTGTTATCTCGATCTCTGCTTGCAACAGAAGTACAAAACATAAAAATGACCCGAAAAGTATAAAATTATTCGGAATGAATTAGTGAAGATACCCTCTCTGAAAACAAAAATGCAAAGGATGGAACTTTAAATTCTCAGATAATAAAGCGATTAAGCTTACAAAAGGCTTAGAATTTTAAATGGAATTTAATATACGATTTAGTGTCATTGGGAACATAAAAGAAAAAAATCTGATGTGGGCAACACATGACTTTCCTTATATAATGCAATGAATTTACTACTTTTACAGTACAAAATAGGTTTTTCTTATAATAGATACTTATATTCGTTCCAAGATATTAAATTCTCGACAATTAGTCGTCATTTTTATTGATTTAGCGTCATTTTTATCCATTTGGCGAGATTTTCGTTAATTTGGCAACATTTAAAAAGTCGCCAAGTTAGCGACATTCCACCAAATAAATAGCCAAAATCTCGCCAAGCGTTATGGACTGAGAAATAAGTTATTCTTATAGCACTCAAGAACACCGAGAAATGATTATAAAACTTAAGAAGGAAAGAGCCCAATATAAAAAGAAGATAATAAAAGAAAAAAGAGAAGCATGGCAGAGATTCTGCAGTAACACAACCGAAAAATACGGCAGGTGCTTCAAAACGGCAAATTTTTCAAGCCACATGAAATTCAAATACAATGGACAGACAGAAGTCACTGGAACAAAGAGGAATCGCATGTGAGACTAGTAGAAACACTTCTTGGGGGTACACAACGACAAATAGAGGACACACATCTCTACACAGCCCCTTCAGTTAAGCAATTCACAAGCACTGAAATCGAATTAGCACTTTTTAGCTTAAACCCTAACAAAGCACCGGGACCGGACAATATTAACTTCTTCATCATTAGACTGGTATACAAGAAAGCACCAGGACTCCTGAAGGACTGGCTTAACAGGTGCCTCTCGCTTGAATATTTCCCAGAATGCCTTCGGATAGGTGAAGTTGTCTTTTTTCAAAAACAAGGGAAAGATGCTAAAGATCCGAGGGCTTACAGACCCATCTGTCTATTACCAACACTGGGTAAATTGCTCGAGAAGCTGATAGGAAAAAGACTAATAGCGCACCTAGAGAAAGGCGGTTGAATCAGCGAGCACCAACATGGTTTTAGGGAGAGGCACTCGACTGAGTCAGCTATCCTGGAGGTCCTGGATACAGGAAAGCAAAGAAAAAGATAAACACACAGTGCTTATCTCACTCGATATAAAGGGAGCATTTGACTCTTTTCCGTGGGCCACGATAAAAAGCAGAATGGAAGAAACAAGATGCCCTGGCAACATAGCTAGGACATTGTCCACGTACCTTAGTAAGATAAAATTTCGGGTCAACTGGGGTTCAGGAAGTAAAGAAATTGAAATCTTCGAGGGCTGTCCGCAAGGGTCTTGTCTAGGCCCGCTGCTTTGGACCTTGGTTGCCGATGAGGTACTTCAGACGATAAATAGCAGTGTTACAAAACTAATTGCTTGTGCTGATGATTTTATCATGATAATGTCAGGTGGTACTAGAAGAGAACTAGAGTGAAGTGGTCAGGCTGCCATCGATCACTTTATAGGACGGTGTGATAAGATAGGACTCACAGTGTCCCTCGAGAAATCTGTGCAGATAGTATATGGAAAGAAAAAGAAAAAGCCCATGGAAAAATCGCCGACATTAAAGGTCAGCGGTCGAGGAATTCAAACGAAAAGCACGTTGAATTATCTTGGGGTGACATTAGACCAGCCCCAGTCATGGATGCCTCACGTTGAGACCTTAAAAGCCACAGTTTTACAGATGCACAGGCATCTAGTGAGGTATATAATAGAAAAATTAGAACATAGGTTGTGCAGAGGTAATTGCGCACTGCCTCACCAATAAGAAGTATGTCATTATTTATATTTTCTTTCATAACAGCATAATAATAACAATAATAAGGTAAAGAAGCTTACCTTTTCTGTACAAAGGGCGTAGTTTACTATTTCGATCCAATTCCCTTAAAGTCTTAAAAATATCGTTTTATTATGTTTTTTTTTTTCTTGAAGTCAGGCATCTTTGTGACACGGAATAATTGCACTTGATTGAAAGAAAAGATTATTTAATTAAATTCTGCATTAAAATTTACACTTAAAAGAAACAAGCATTTTGCTCCGTCATAATACGAAACAACAACAACACAGACAGAACTTAGAGTTCACACAAGTGTAGCTGTATATGTTTTTATGAAGCGCGCGCAGATCACATGATATAAACAAATTCCTTTTCTTGCGGAAAGGAGAGAGCGGTATTTTTTGAATTTGTCTTTTGCAGTGAGTAGAGATCATTCATTTCTAACAGTATACGCTCCCAGGACATGGGGTATTCGTCCGAAGCTACTCAAATTGTGGTACTTGGCAGTGGTTGAGAGGGTCCTCTGTTATGAGGTATTTGGGACACCAATCTGAAAGGATATCATGAAAGGAAACTGTCATCCGCACAAAGGCCTTTCTTGCTCCTGATGACAAGGGCTTATCGTTCAACTCCGACGGAGGCCCTCCAGGTGTTGGCCGGTGTCATGCCCATCCACCTTACTCTCGCAAAGGAAGGATTAACAGCAAAAGTCAGCAGACTCAGAGTGGCTCACGAGGAGAGAGGTTTGAACTTTGTTCCGGAGGATTATGTACAAATGATACCGAGCTGAACTACACATCCAACCACAGACAGTGTTAGCAAATATATAACAGAATATCCAACAAAGGGCAAAATAACAATATATACAGATGGCTCAAAGACAAGAATCGGCACGACAGTGGCCTTCTGCGTCTACACAGACAACATACTAACACATAGGCAGTCATAGAGACTTCAAAATAAAAACTCAGTCTTTCAGGCAGAAATGCATGCGATTTTAGAGGCTCTAACGTGGTTGATAAAACACGGGTCGCCACCGGCTGTAATTGCCACAGACAGTCTGTCAAGTTTTGAAGCCTTGAAGAAGCACCAAACGACATCGGGGTAGGTTAGAGATGCCCAGAATCTAATTAGAAAAGTGGGTTGTAGAGTACAGCTAACTTAGGTTCCAGCACACACAGGGATAGAGGGTAATGACCTTGCGGACGAGACAGCAAAGAACGCAACGGAACATCCTGAAGATGTAATTCATACCGGTGTTAAGCTCCCGATATCAAGCCTTAAGAGGGACTTAAAGCAATACCATATGAAAGAGTGGCAAGAACGCTGGACGGCATCAGAAAAGGGCCGTAAAACACACCCATTTACACCAGAAGTCAGTTTTTAAATTTATTTTAAAAATGTGCAATGCCTCAAGAAAGGTTCATGCTAGCGTTCTAAATTTTATGTCAATCGTTTTCTAAGGAAAAATTACTTAAGAAACGTCTCTTTGCATAACTTTATTAAAGGTTTTGCCTTTTTGATGATTTTTTCAAAATTTCACTCGAAAATTTAGTGGGGTTCTGAACATTCGATTACGTTTAAAAATAACAAGCTTCCAGTATTCACGGATTGTGTTTTTTGTACCAAATTTCATTCAAATCGCTCCATTCGTTCGTGAGATATCGTCTCCACACACACACACACACACACACATACTTTTACGCATACACACATACTTTCACACACACCCACATACTTTCACACACACACACACACACAGACAGCCATCACTTCGAAAATGTTTGATTCGTGATCAGGGATGCTTGAAACGTGCTCTCCCATCGAAAACTCGAATTCGAATTTTCGACCCTGTCACAATACCTTATACATTATGTATATAAGGAAAGTAATTATAATTGCTTATTAAGAATTTTAAAATTTATTTTATCATAATACATGTGTTTTCTAAATGTAAATACATTATTATGACTACATAAGTTTCTTGTTTGTGCACTATACGTCTCAAAATATTGGTTTAAAAAAAGTGCGCCATCAATCCCGGAGTTATCCTATAATTTGTTTATGTATTTATTTGTTTTGTTCTAAGATATCGACCCCGATCTCGTATGATACCGCTTTCGATCTCTAGTTTTTCCGGCTTTTCTCTGATTCTGCCTCAATCTAAGCATGCTAAAATAATTTAATATGATCTGTTCAATAATGAACTTAAACTTACTTTAAGACAAATGAAAATATCTAATGCGGGCAGCAAATGACTTTCCTTATATAATGCAAGAATTTACTACTTTTACAGTCAAAAAATGATGTGTAAGGTCCACGGTACTGTGTTTTTATCGTTGAATTGTACATTTGGCAAATTTTTCGGTTGACTATATTTAAAACTATTTCAAAGTACCTAATTAACTTATATTTCGCTCAGCTCTAAATAAACAATTATCAATATTGATATCCTCAATAAGCGATGTAGTTTATATATTAAAATATATTAATAATATATTCATCAATTAGGCGTCATTTTTATTAATTTATCGTCATTTTTGCAATTTTGACGATATTTTTGCCAATCTAGGGAGAAATATCGCCAAGTTGGCAATACTTTGCTAAATTATTCGCCATGTTCGCCAAATGCATCACCAAGTGTTACAGGCAAACGGAGAGAAGAGCATTTCTTATATACTAGAAGGTATGCCCGTCATATGACGGAAATCAGAATTTGCGAAACATTACTTCCCTTTTGGCGTCATTTTTATCAATTTGGCAACATTTTTGTCTCTTTGGCAATAGTTAGTCGTCATTTTAGCCGTCATTTTCATTGATGTAGCGTCATTTTTATCAATTTGGCGACATTTTCGTTAATTTGGCAACATTTAAAAAAGTCGCCAAGTTGGCGAAATTTCGCCAAAATCTCACCAAGCGTTATGGACTAGAAATACGTTATTCTTATAATAGATAATGGCGCCCAAATAGAAAAGTATTATCCAATGTATATTTTTTTATGAATGGAACAAGCTAGATTCACGAGATTGATGTCACCAAATTTTTCGCATGATATTACATATGAAAAGTAAATTTCACAATTGTTAATATTTTATTTATTTTTTAATTTTATGGGATTTTTTTATACACTTATTTGAATAATGTGCAATATCCTGAGAAATGTTTATGCTAGCGTTCTAGAGTTTATGTCAATCGTTTTCTAATGTAAAATTATGTAAGAAATGACTATTTACGTAACTTTATTAAAGGTTTTGATTTTTTGATGATTTTTCAAAATTTCACTGGAAAATTTAGAGGGGGGTTCTAAACATTCAATTACGTTTAAAAGCAACAGGCTTTCAGTAATCACGGATTGTAATTTTTGTACCAAATATCATTCGAATAGCTCCATTCGTTCATGAGGTATAGTCTCCACAGACTCACACACACACACAGAGAGACACACAGACACACACACACACACTCACACACATACATCACCTCAAAAATGCCTAATTCATGTTCAGGGATGCTTAAAACGTGCTCTCTCGTTGAAAACTCGAATTCGAATTTTCGACCCCGTCACAATACGTTGCTTATACATTATGTATATAAGGAAAGTAAAAAAATCTATAGGAAGAAAATCCACTGGATCGTCTTAAAATTAGTATTCATTAAATTTTAGATAAATTTATAGTGAGAAACTTCAATAAAAATCAATTTGGAACTTAGAATTACACATCTGGAGCATTAGCAAATATCGGTGAACCTGTTTCACTCTTGTCGAAGCTCGTCAGCGCTGAATAGCTTTCAGCTGAACCGGCAACATCAAAATATGATATAAGCTACAATTTTGCAGGTATCAGTAGGAACTTACTTACATACGGACCACTTTCACTTTGGTCCTCTAAACTTCTGGAGCCCAAATTTTATTACGATAATCTGAAATCTTTAAACAGTGATTAAACAGCAGCATTATTCGTTTAAAACTATTTACTGGGGATTTTAGTAAAATCTGCATTGCTGTGGTCATCTGCACCTAGAGTGCTCTTTTATAGGAATTTGAATTAAATTCCAATATTTTATTTACTGTTCATAGTAAAAGAAAATGTTAAAATATTTGGTAAGGGAATCTCAAAACCAACAATATGTTCCAGGGCCTCATCTTCTGTAAGTTATGCCTTGCGATACTTCGTAGCTGGCATTGAATTTACAGCGTTTCAAAGTTTGTAATTAGGCTAGAAGAGAAATAGAAAACTTCTAACAAGAGCGAAGTAAGTCCTAGGAGTACTGTGCTGGGAGTATTGAAACACGTCCCAGGGCCACTCTTTGACTCTGACACTAAATGTATTCAGGAACTGTTCCAGATAGAGTATGTATTCAGGAACTGTTCCAGCTAGAGTATGTATTCAGGAACTGTTCCAGCTAGAGTATGTATTCAGGAACTGTTCCAGCTAGAGTATGTATTCAGGAAATGTTCCAGCTAGAGTATGTATTAAGGAACTGCTCCAGCTAGAGTATGTATTCAGGAACTGTTCCAGCTGGAGTATGTATTCAGGAACTGTTACAGCTGCTGAGCCCCACTTGTATTTCACTTCAGCCCCTCTCAGATATGTTTCTGGCTACGGCTCTGGGAATACTGCACTGCGAGCATAATTCCAAACAATACTTACCAAGTGGGTGTATGACCAAAAGGGAGGGGAGGTTACAGTGCAGGATTTCGTTTTACAATGTAGACCCTATTAAGAACAATTGCAATTATTCAGTCAATGGAGGGTAAGTTCCCTTGTCTACGCCACTGACTCCAAACAGTTGAGAAATGATAACATACAGTCAGGGTTAAGATAGCCTGGGGCAATAGGCGCAGCATTCTTTAGGGGTCCTTCATGCCCATTATCCTATTTTTCACAAGGGGAAAACAAAAATATTGTAATTTTCTCCATAGTCTTTTACACAGGCAAATGTAAAGAGTTACTTAAAACTTTAGGTATGAAAGTGCAATGCAGTCTTGGGAAAAGCAAGAGCTACTTTTAAATAAACTCTTTTGCAAAGAAAAGGAAGCACCCCCAAAAAGTAATCCAATCATCTCGAAATATCGCATGCAAATTCCTTTATACCAAGTATGCAAGTGATTAAATTTGCAAGGCCAATGAGTGTTAACTTCGATCATAGAGCGCGTTTCTACTGCGCAAATAGCATCCTATAAAACAGGTAAAAAATGTGGAAATGTGGAAGGTTTATCTTTGCTCGTTATCGGCGTTGTAATTCCGTGGAGACAGAACCAATAATGCCGTTACGATGTTCCAGAAGACATTATAAGCAATTAGGCAAGTTCGAACGTGGTCGTATAGTCGGAATGTCTGAAGCTTTCTGGTCATACCGAGCAGTAGGCCGCCACCTGCACCAAACGGACACTGCTGTGCAAAGGAGATGGCAGCAATGGTTGCTGCAAGGAAATCATCGGCGGAATGAAGGCTCTGGCGGGCCAAGGTGCACGAATGCGAGGCAAGATCGGATGATTGTGCGACAGGCCCGAACTGGCCCAACGGCGTCATTGTCCGACATCCAACGTGCTACAACCTCTTTCATACCACACGTACTACTTCCACCATCTCACAGCGTTTGGAGGTGAGGTTACGCCCATGGCACCCTTTAAGACGTCTGCCCATAACCCCAGAACATCGACAGAGCCGTTTGGAGTGGTGTTGTAGCCGAGCATCATGGCTGCCAGCAGACTGGCATCGCATAGTGTTCAGCGATGAATCACGCTTCAGTCTTTCAACAGATGACCATCGGGTACGTGTGTGGAGGCTCCAGGGCCATCGATCCTAATCAGACTTTGTTTAACACAGACACACAGTCATTACCCCTAATGCGATGGTGTGGGGTGTTATCTCTTACGACAGCAGGTCGCCCCTAGTCGTTTTGCGTACAACTTTAACAGCTCAGCGATATGTTGATGAAATCCTGGGGCCGCTTGCGTTACTCTTCATGGTATGACATTTTGGGGTCATTTTACAACAAGATAATGCCACGCCACATACGGCTCGCATATCTGTGGACTGTATCCGTGCTGTTGATACTGTTCCTTGACCAGCAAGTTCACCAGACATTTCGCCAAACGAGCTTGTATGGGACATGCTAGGCTGCCAGATTCAGGCACCCCGAAATGTAGCAGATCTGGAGCAACAATTGAGGAATGCCTAGCAGAATGTATCGCAGGATGGCATTAAGAAACTTTATCACTTCTTACCTAGACGTGTACAAGCATGCATTGCCGCCACGGGGGGTTTCACCAATTACTGATTTGAAAATTCAATGTGCTATTGCTAACCATTGAGGGGTCCTGCGGCCTTGATTTTGTAATCATTTTATTACCTATGTATGAGCTGTACGCATATTTAATTTCAATAAAAGCAGTCACTTTCGTCATGGTGCCTCGTTTTTGTCTTTATTTGCAAAAGAGTGTACATCTATCTTGAACGACATTAAATTTGACTCATTTTTCAGGAACTAAAAATTTGTATGGAATATTTCCCCTCTTCCTTCCTGAAAGAATATGTATAAAAGTTGCAATTAAGAAACTAAATATTAGGCATTAAATGCAGTAAATAATGATTAATTCATCCAACTAATTCAGAGAGGCCAGGATTTGAAAAATAATGCAAGTTTTTAGGATATAATTGCAAAAGTTTAGTATAAGCATGATTTTGGGGCCCATAAAACCTGGGTCCTTAAGACGTAATCCAGGCTTGCATGCAGTGGCGTAGTAATAATTTTGGAGGTTCTACGAGTACGATAAATCTTATTCGGAGACCCTTCGACGTCATCGAACATAAAATTGTGTGGTGGTGACGTGACAGTTCAATGACAATAGAAATAATTGGACATGAAATGAAGTTATTTTCATTTCATTAATTTTTAGAGCAATGCTTTTAGTGCTGCCAAGAGTCATTACTACTTTCATATTTTACAGACCTCCCCTTATACACTTTTTTATATTAAAATTTTGTCTGCAATATACAACTTCAGAGTTGAAAATATCTTTACAAACAGTGTTTCTTTCAGGACTTTTTGACAGGGAGGATAGCGAATGAAATTTTAGGGGGAGGGGGCAAGTTTTTTATTTGCCCTATATAAATATATCTAAATGCTGTATCATATAAATAGAAGCTAGGTTAACATAAAATGTCTCTGGAGGGGGGCTTCGCCCCCCCGAAGGTATGCCTGAAGGAAACACTGTTTACAAACCATGCGTCTTTAGAATTCCCTGTGAATTTGCTTTTCGTCGGTCCTGGAATTATTTTTGCTTTGCTCTTTTCCCAAGTTTACATATTTTAAAAGTTAAATATATATTGTAATGTGTGTGGGATAGTTTTAAAAACAGAGAATAGCAAATAAACTATTTATTGAGGACACAAACAGCATACATTTTGGCTAATAAAGTAAGTTTCAAATTGGGATTTAAATTATTTACTTTAGAGTTAAAATAAAAATAGGAAAGTATTAATATAAAAGTAATCATATATACATTTATCGCTTTTTGAGTATTATACCGACCTCCGATGGGGACCTTTAAAACATACCGCTATTTTGCACTCATCTTTTACATTTCAAATATAAAAGTTATAAATGGCATGTGCGCAAGTTACGAAACACAGTGCAAACAATAAAACACGCAAAATAATGGAAATAGAGATTTAAATATATTTTAGAAGTAATGGAAAATGTTTCCCTTTTCTAACTTTGCGGCAATTTAAACTTCCAAAAATGTTTTTTTTTTTTTTTACTTTTAAATGTAAATATTAAAAACATGTTTTTATTTAAAAAAATTAAATAGCAAAAAAAATTACTTTCTATGCTTTATATTAAAAAGCTTTTGGTTACTTCAATTTAAATTTAAAATGTAAGTTTTCAAGCACACAAGTACTTAGGCTGTAAAGTCACATTCCAAACGTACACTGTATTAGAATTTGTTAGTATGTTTCAGTTTTGACACTAAACATGTGGTGGTCGGTATAATACTCAATTACCCACTTAGTTTTAATAGAGATATTTTTTCATCTTAACTGTTATAGTCATCAGATAAGACTTCCATAGTATCAGACAACTGGAAGTATGCTTCAGGGTGGTTCTTTTTCAAATTCGTCCATGATTCAAGTTTCATGATTTGATTGATGTTTTTGGATATAAATATATCGCATTTGGCTTGTAAAGGAGATAAATTATTAATTTTTGAAAATACATATATCTCTAATACATTTTGTAACGACAAATTACTCCACATAAAATCACAGCAATATGTTTGCAGATACAGCATATTGAATTTGCCAGCAGCTGCAAAAAGGGCAAAACATATTTCAGCAGATGGAATTCTGGCGTTCCCAGTGTAGATGTACTGCAAAAGATATATCATTGTAGGACAGTCCACATCTTTAATGACTAAGATATGCCGCGCATTGAATTGTTCTTTACATTCTTCAATAAGATTAGCAAAAACTGTTGAACGAGAGGCCAAGATGAGTTTGTGAACTAAATATGTCTCATGACCAACCGACAAGTATAAGTCCGCAAACCGACAGTTTCCGTAAAGGAACTTTATATCATTCAGCAATATATTTTCGTGTCGATTTAGTTCCTTTTCTTCGCCAACGCACGCATTGAGAAATTTGCTTTCTGTGCTTCTGAAAAATTTGATGTCACACCATACCGTTAGTTCATGGTTCACCAAAAAATCTTCTATCAGGGCTTTTTCCATAAATTTCCTGTATCCATAATCAAACTTTGGATGTCCTGCACTAATGTCCAGAGGATTCAAACTGTAATAGCAATGGTATTCTTCATTAACAATTTTAATTTCAAACGTTCCCTTTATTGGATCGTCCTTAAAATCATTAGTGGTTAAATATGCACCAATGTAATCCTCCTCAGGCGTTAGAGCAATCTGCCAATGAACACGGGGGAGAATGGGGCAGATAAATATAGGACTCAAGATAGCAGAACTAAATGCTGTAAGATTTTCACTTTTAGCATCAATTATCCACTTGTGCTTGTAAAAGAATGGATTCATATCATTAGACTTGTTTGACGAAGATGCAAGCATGATTGACATTACCCCATTCGTTATTGACTTCAATACGGTTTGTGAAATTGTCCAGGTAAGGCACAGAATTAATGACAGCAACACAAACTTTGACTTTTCAAGGAAGGATAGATTTGTTCAGATAAGTAAGTCACTAGATTAATGCCAACGTACATTAGGCCTTTAAATAGATTAGTTTACAGAAGATGTTTACAGAAATCACAGTTTACAGAAATCACATGTTTACAGAAATCACATGTTTACAGAAATCACAGTGATAAAATGCACGTTTCACTTGTTATGTTGAGGTATAAAAGGTTCTTACAACGAAAGCAGGTACTTGATTGATAGGGATGTTTTTTGTTTAAGAAAAGTAGGCAAGGTTTATTCAAGAAACGCACATAATTGACGATGCTTTCCTCTGACACATTGAGCAAAATGTATCTGTCCAAAGAAGATAATGTCTTAATAAAATTTAGGCACAAGAAGACATAGATTTGATTGATTCAGGCTTACTCCAACATATCTTCGACATATATATTTAAAGTAAGCAAGCAATTACTTGCCATTAACGCATTATCACTTCTCTATTTATAGAAGAGATTGAGACGACACATTTGATTAACGTTGAAGCACTTTGATTTGTCCATACACAAATGCACCAAATAGTTAAAAAAAATTGTAAAATAAAGAGAATGGTCCATAGAAGACACACTATAAACACATATTAGTTGAATTATACGTAGATGCTGTATGATGTATCGAGGTATACAAGTGATTTGATCAGACAAGACATAATAAACATACAATGAATTGCCACAAAAACTTCTGCTTTGTAGAATATATAGATGTGATATTTCAGGGGAAGGTGTTAGAATAATGCCTCCACAGTCAGGAAACCAAGATTTGCTCAAAGAAGACACATCCACATCATTGCCCTCTCACACTTGTCGAATTTGGAGATGTCCAAAACAAGTCGTTTATTTATCTGATGGTTTCAATGAGTTTAGAACCAAACACCTGAAACCAGCAACTCTTAGTATTATACATTTCGAATTACAAATTATTGAAATAAAGGAATTTATTTCAAATCTATATATACTTATTTCTAAGTGTACGTCTGTCTATTTGTAACGCCCTATTTAAGCAGTTCCTGAGGCTTGCAATTTGGCACAAGTGCCAATTGTTCCATAAAACCCCTGGGAAAAATTGAATTTTTCAAAAATGATCAGAAAAGATAGATTTCCATACCAAATTGTTCAAACGTGAAATGACAGAAAAGCTTACTTCGCAATAAGGTAGATATTTCAAATTTGGAGTGAGAGTACTTAGTTCAAAATTTTTTCCAATATTGTTACTTTAGGTACACTAAACATAGGCACTGTCACGTGGGTGCTAGGGGTGCTTCAACACCACCATTACAATGCCAACGGCCCTACCGTGCTGAAAACACCGGTTCTCGTTAGATCACCGAAGTCAAGCAGCATCGGGCGCGGTTAGTACTTGGGTGGGTGACAACTTGGGAACACCACGTGCTGTTGGCACTTTTCGGGCACGGTAGCCCGGTGGTTTGCTCGCTGGATTTACACGCTGCCACAACTGCTGCAGTGTTCATGCGGAGTACGATCACGTTAAACATGTAGGTAAGTCCTTCTGAGAGGTTGGTGGTAGGGGAAGGAGGGTACGGTCCCTGTGGATGCCTCCCCCACTGGGTTCCGGTCTAAATTGGGTGGCATTTCCCGGCCGTCCAAACGGTTACCTTACACATTTTCTGGTAGGTCGGACGGTCGGGGTCTCAACAACAATAACAACACCTCCATTACAAATTGCGCAAACACTCCTTTTCAATTAACAACTGCCCTTATTCCAACAATTTTCAGTTTCTCTCTCTCTTTTTTTTAAAGTCGTTATTTTATTTATATTTTTATGATTTTATTTATCGGAGATCAGCAATCCCAATTGCAAAGCACCCACCAATGCATAGCACCCCCCAATTGTGACAGCCTAACGCCACCTATGACACTAAAATGGTCGATTTGCTTAACAGAAACGGCTTTATTTTGATGAGACGGAGACTTGACAGATAGTACACGAATCAATCATTTAATAGCCCCCCCCCCTCTACCCCCTAAGATTTTTTTAAATATTCATTTAAGGTGATTTTCTCTGCTAAAACGTTCGAGTTATAAAATAATAGAAAAACATACTTCACTACGACTTTCAGACTTGAAATAAAGTGCAAAAAATAAATCATTCGATAGTAAAAAGAAATACTATATATATATCAGTTTTAAGAATTTATTTTTAATGTTGTCTCTCACCAAAATGTTCGATTTGCCGATTAAATGCGAATCGCCCTATTTCAACTGAGATAGAGACCTGGTATTTGATATACGGATCAATCGTTGGGTAAAAAGTAAAAATCGGATTATACTAAAAAGTAAAAATTGGATTATTCTAAATTATACATTTGGGGTATCGATCGAAATGAAAACGTTTGAAATATAGAATGCTCAGAAAGAACCCTTTAATATGAAATAGAGGCTTAAAATTTGATGTCAGGGTAGATTGTTGGATATTTAGAAGGTCGGTAATTACAATATATGTTATTTAAGGGGGTGTTGTACACCAAAATGTTTAATTTGTCAAATAAATGAGAAAAGCTTTTATTTAGTTAAGATATAAACATTGTTCAATATTTTGATAGAAACCTCAGAAAAAATATCATGGTTTTAAAACATTGCATTTGGAGTGGGATGGGGTTATATGCCAAAACGTCCGAAATGTGGACTGTTCGGCAAACAATCTTTCAATTAAGATAAACATAAGATTTTTTAAATTTTATATATGAAATACTATATGGACGACAACCACGGATAAAATCGAATTATTCGAAAATTTACATATGAAAGGGGTGAAATTTCAAAATTTGCGTGGTTTGAACAGACAAACAAACCCCACCTCCAATGGTATAAACTTGATATTTGGTACTAGGGTAAGCAGTTCGTTAGTAAGAAGGGTGGAAAATCAGTTTTTAAAAACATATGTGCTACTTTATGGGTGCCAAACATCAAACAGTTTAATTTGTCGAATATATAAAAACGTTCCCTTTATGTGAGCTACAGAGATAGAATTGTGTACACGGGTAAAGAATTAAACAAAATTTAAAAAAAGACATCTTGAAATGTAGCACAAATTAGACAATCCTATAAAGCTGGTGAGACATTTCAAAATTCTATCTATTTAACAATAAATTAAGAAACTTATACATACTCACAATTATATAAATACTGGAAAGTGTACCCAGCGTTTCCCATAATTTAAAAGCAGGAATTTATTACAGTCACTAATTCAATTTTTCAAAACTCGTAGTTGCTCACGGTGTGAACGTACGTGCGGTTGCCCGGATTAATTGCATTCCTACATTCAATTTATCAAAAGGAGTAGCCGCTTGTTCCAGAGTCGCACGTTCAGCTGCTTCCAGCGCGCAGAAATAATACGTCCTAATTCTAAACACGCGCCTAAACTTGTCTTCGATCTCTAATGCGACTGCATATATGGTCGTATTTCAATTTCACACAATAATCAGACACACGCACGCAAACGAAAATCAGTGAAAAAAAAAAACAGTCTTCAATATGCATAAATGAGGACTGGGGCTTCGGCGGGAAACAACCGCGTTCTGCATGCGCTAAGCCGATAATAGTCTAAAATTACTTTCAAGAATGTAATAGAATAAATATATTTTTTACCTCGGTGAGAACCCTTGCTATGATGCAGATGAATGTTCTGTAGAAGCATAAATCACTAAATAATCAATCAGATGATTAACTTAATATTGCTTTAGAATTCGAACTATATAGACTCTTGTCAACACAAAGCTTTAAAGACTTTTCTAAACTCTTCCCTATAATCAATTTTAACGTGCAGGTAAAATTTAACATGAAATATTTTACAGTATTTGAAACGTCGTTAAATTGGCCTGCGTACTATTTAAGTAAGGCTATCAATACCCGGCAGGCAGATTTTCATTGTATTCACTCTTACCGTGGTCTTCTGTTTAAAGTGATGCACACCATAGCTGATGACAAGTGAGTTAATGCACTTCAGGAAAAATAAACCAACATTTGCAAGTTCGTGAAAAAGAAAACGAATTATTTATCCAGACGTGAATGACCTTGATGGAAGGCAGATATAAATCGAATAAAGTAAATTAGTTATCTCTTTCAAATGAAAATATTTAGATGATACACGTCATATTCTTCACAGAGCAACAAATATAAACCTATTCTTACAATATCCTAGCTTAAATTTCAACAAAAAATACTTTTCATAGCCATGAACGTTGATGCACTCATACGACTTCCACGAAGTGATCAAAACTTTCTGGCAATTTCGTGGAATTTCCTGGTATCAATTTACTGGCGTATCCGCAAAACTTCAAAGACAATTAAATCTGGTGATGGAATACTGGGAACTCCAAGTTACCGCTTTGATGAGGTATGATGATCGCTTTGAGACGAATGATGAATCAACTCCCGACGGGTGAATTTACGACTTTGAGATGAAAGAAGGATGTGGCATTGCATTATACGCTGTTATGGTGAAATAGATTATTTTCGCTTGGCGCCATGATTGAAGTAATCATTTTTTAATGAAATGGAAAATATCTAACAAAGCAAATTGTGCAATCATGCTTTTTGCCGCTATATATATATACATATATATGTGTGTGTGTGGGGGGGGGTGTATTAAAAGATCTTCTGATATGTTTGGAGATTGTAGCGTATTGAAAACCATATTTTCGTTGAAAGTGTAGTAGTGATTACAATAAATATTTTTTAGCAAAGACTACAGGATCTGTAAACTGTATTTAAAAACACCATCTTGATGTACAGGAAAATTTTACATTTTAAAGTGCCATATTGTTTTCAGACATCATACTGCCCATCATCTGTGGCAACGTCAAGAGATTGACAAACATGAGCTTCATACAACCCGAAATCGTGAATTCAAAATTTGTATAGGGGAAATTGGATAAACCGATACTAATATTATCATAAATTTCAAATAAATACATAAATGTTCAAGCAGAAATAATTTAATTTATAACCCGTGTATATAAATAAATTAACAATGACACTGATGATGGACATTATGATGTCTGAAAATGCTATGGCACATAAAATGTAAAAATCTCCTGTACGGCAAGATGGTGTTTTCAAATACAGTTTACAGATTTTGCAGTCTTTGAAGTCTTTGATAGAAAATATTTGAAATATATTAGCCTTGTTTACTATACTTATGAAAAGATTATAATAAAGTCTGAATGTAAAAGGAGTTAATATTCAGATACAATCATATACAGGGTGTCCCAAAAACATTGATCTCGGCTTTTATTGCTTAAATATTGATCTTAGACATATATAATAAATTACAAAATTGCGTAAAAAAAGGCACAAAATTTTATGAATTCGATACAAATTTTCAAGGTTTTAAATTTGAAGTAATGCAAAATTTAAATTTTTATGCGACCCACGTGCAAAAACATTTCCAATGAGTAAAATGTGCCCCATACACTAATAAGGTGATGTACAAAATTTCAGCCTTTTATTGTAAAAAGTCCCAGAAATATGTTTAAAAAGTTGGTGAGGGATTAAATACCAATTAAATACCAATTAAATACCAATTAAAGATTAAATACCAATTAATCCCTCACCAAAGTTGGTGAGGGATTAATCACAAATTAAAATGTAAATGTTTACAGTAAGAGTGCCAATGACGCAACGCAGAAATGCATCATAGGCAAATAATATCTACCTCTTGCCTTTAAAGGATTTTTGGCACGGACGGAAAACATTTTGAACAAGCTTTGTAATCTTTGTTTAAAGTTATTATTTCTACACAGTGTAGATACTTTTGTACCAATAAATAGCAAAATTATTATTTATGTATGTAATCATTGTTTTCTTTCTTGATTTGTGTATGACCCTTGAACCGCGATCTGCCGACGTGATTTTTCCCCTCTGAGAACCCGTGTCGATACACCGAAAAGTGGTTTAAGTCAGCATTTTTATTTTTTCATATCTCTATATGTTCCGGTGATTTATGATAATTATGATAGAATTTATGATTTTATCATAATTATCATAAATCGCCGGATATGATAAAATGCTGAATATTTATGATAAAATGCTGAAATTTTGTACATAACTTTATTAGTGTATTGGGCACATTTTACTCATAGGAAATATTTTTGTATGGGGACCGTATAAAAATTTAAATTTTGTATTTCTTAACGTTTAATTCCCTTGAAAATTTTAATCGATTTCATGGAATTCTGTACCTTTTTTACTCAACTTTGTAATTTATTATATATGTCTAAGATCAATATTTAAGGAATAAACGGAGATCAATGTTTTTGGGACACTCTGTATATATATATATATATATATATATATATATATATATATATATATATATATATATATATATATATATATATATATATATATATATATATATATATATATATATATATATAAGTGAAGCCACATAATGAATACACTTCTTTTAACTATCTTACAGGAATGGGTATATGTAAAGCAAAGGTGAATTTCGCTAGTCATTTCGCAGAATATGGCCCCACTGAACTAAGCTATGTACCAAATTTCAGATATTTAGAACGTAAGGAAAAATGTTAAAAATGCCATCAAAGGAATTGAAATAGATAACCAGATACACAACCATCGGTCATGACGAATTCAATAAAAGATTTAAAAAAGGTTTCATTGAGAGAACGTCTGATGGAAAATTGGTTACAAAATTGCAAAAGACTGAAAAGTATAAAGTAAAATATAAAAAATCTTTTTAAGTTGCTATGTTTTAGGAAAATACATTAAGAATTAAAAAATAATTTCAGCTATGACAACATTCTTGAACATATGCTAGTAAAAATAAAAGTGTGAGGCGCCCGTAAAAGAATTGTATTCTGGCACTGACAGAGTTTTAAGGAACAATCGACGTGATAACATAGGAATGACATATATACGAATGACAGATTGTTAAATCAAAATTGTCAAAGAGAAATTTTAATGAATTGAATGTAACCACTTTTATATATTTCATTTCTATATTATCACTTCTATTCTGTTAATGCCACTTCTCTCAATAAGTCTCCGGTCTGACACATATATGGCAACACTGTTGACAGACTCATATGATTCCTGGATAGAACCAACCTTCAAACGACACCTGTCAAAATTTCATGACATTCTGACAATTAGTTTAGAGGTTACAGTGGTTTTAGTGACCCCAGTTTTGTAATTTTCAAAACAATGGATAAAAAAGAATTTCGTGTGTTGATTAAACATTGTTTTTTGATGGGGAAAAATACTGTTGAAGCCAAACAGTGGTTTGATAAGCGTTATGGAGACTCTGCACCAGGGAAATCAGCTATTATTGACTGGTATGCTGAATTTAAAACAGGTCGTACAAACACGGATGATGCTGAACGCTCTGGTCGCCCAAAATCGGCAGCTGTTCCGGAAAACATAAAAAAGTCCACAAAATAGTTTTGAAAGACCGTAAAGTAGAGTTGCGTGAGATAGCTGACACCTTAAAGATATCAGAAGGTAGTGTGTTTACAATTTTACACGAAAATTTGAGCATGAGTAAGTTGCTTTCGAAGTGGATGCCGCGTTTGCTCACACCGGACCAAAAACAACAACGCGTCGACGATTCAGAATCATGTCTGGAGCTGTTCAAGCGAGATAAGAAGGATTTCTTGCATCGGTATGTGACAATGAATGAAACATGGATCCCTTACTACACACCTGAATCAAACAAATCGTCAGCTGAGTGGACAGCAGGCGGTGAAAGTCGTCCAAAGCGACCAAAAGCCCCAAAGTCAGCTGGCATGGTTATGGCATCCGTATTTTGGGACGAGTATGGTATTTTGGTCATAGACTATGTTGAGAAAGGTAAAACTATCAATAGCGAATATTACATGGCATTATTGGATCGATTGAGTGTTGAAATCAAGAAAAAACGGCCTCACATGCAAAAGAAAAAAAGTGCTGGTCCATCAAGACAATGCCCCGCATCACAAGTCGATGGAAATGATGGTTAAATTATATGTATTACGCTTCGAATTGCTTCCTCACCCACCATACTCTCCAGATCTGGCCCCCAGCGACTACTGGCTTTTTGCAGACATCAAAAAAATGTTCCAGGGAAAGAAATTTGGCTCAAATGAAGAAGTGATTGCCGAAACTGAGGCCTATTTTGAGAGGAGAGACAAATCGGTCTACAAAAAAGGCATCGAAAAGTTAGAGGAGGGTTGGAATGAATGCATCACTCTTGAAGGAGAGTTTGTTGATGAATAAAGTCGAATTTCTAAAAAAAAAAATTGTTTTTCTTAGTTAGACCGGAGACTTATTGAGTGGACCTTGTACAATACGAGCGCCTCATGGTTTTACTTTCAGTCCCATGTGATCAAGAATGTTGTGATAGTTAAAAATTATTTTTTACTTTTTCGTGCATTTTACTAAAACAGTGTAATTTAAAAAGTTATTTTATAGTATTTTGTTCTATATTGAAAAATAAAATGAAGAATATTATGAAACGTGCGAGTCGAATATTTTCAACAATAAAAATATCGTGAAATGAAATATTTTAAGTTTTCATTTCAAAATAAGTTTATAATGATTTTAATTAATGAAATTACACTGGTTTATGCAATAAATGGGTGAAATTTCTGTGAAGCGGAACTGCATCTGAGTTATTCAGTCATATTCTGTATTCTAATACATAGTACATCAACATTTTCTAAAAACTTCATCTCTCTATCTATGTTAAGTTTGGAGTTATTCTACGGATGGACAAAGCGATATCAATAGGGGTATTTTTATGGAAAAAATTCCTAAAAAGATAAGAAAAAATCTCATACAAATACAATCATTTAATATTTACTATGCCTGTATTTCATTTTAATGCTAAAACTCAATAGTGAGTATATTAAACAAGAAAGATCAATCATGCTTAAAGCATTGATTATGAAACACTTTCCAACTTCAATGCAATTTTATTCAAAAAGTCGAAAATGCAATACATTCCTCGGTAATATTTTGAAACTTATCACAATACTACATTAATTTATTATATTTGAAAACTTAAACCTTCATTGAAAAAATGAACTTCATTCAAATGACGGCATTGAAATATAAATTGCCTGGTTTAAATATCTCTAAAATGTGATACATTCCACGGTAAAATTTTTAAAACTATCATAATACTACGATAATTTATTATATTTGAAAACTTCATCGAAAACAACTGAAATTAATTCAAATGACGGCTTAGAAAAAATAACACGCCTGGATCTCTCTATAAAAACAAGATTTCATTCATAACTTTCTCCCATTCATTTCATTCATCACAATACTATAATAATTTCTTTTATTTAAAAATTAAGACCATGGAGCTACAAGTAATAAAACTCTATGCTTAAAACTTCATCGAAAAAAATCGTCCTTCTCTTCATAAAATCAATTAATATTTCATTCATATCAGCCATGCAGACTCCATGGATTAAATTATTTTGTGTTAACAGCAATTCTAGTACAACTCATTCTACATATTTTGCTGTTTACATTTTACATAAGTGAAAAATAAGCTTCGTTTTAGAAATAATCACATTTGGATAATCATTTAAACTCAAATATATTGTATTTGCGTTGTTTCAGTATCTAGATGCACAGAATTTAAGCAAAAATAAAGTAGTTTTAGGACCGATACAACACTCAATATGAATTAAAAAGAACTTAAAAAAATCACGATTTTGAAACAAGATGGATGCCATATATCATTTTGAAGTGGGTCACGTGATCGTTTCATATAAGAGGTGTAATTATTATTTTAATTTTTATTTAAAGAACTACTGAATATATTTCGCTTAATTTTTTTTTATATATTTTATGGAACAATTTGAATATTACTTAATATTTTCGAAGCACTTTGTGAATTTTAAAACCGCTTAAAAAATGTTTGAAAAATTAGGTCCCATAAGGCTCAATGTATTTCATTTTTTCAACCCGGGTTCAATCCAATACTAATTGGGTGATCTTATTCATTTAGATTCCCATAGGTCCTACAGACCGTCTGAACAACATACTAAAATTTCATTTTGATTAAGTCATTTTTACGGCAGTTATCGTGCTAACGGACGGACAGACAGACAGACAGACAGACAGACAGAATGAACAAAGTCATAAACACTTTTCAACTTTGTTGTAAAGTGTTAAAAAATGAAAAATTAGATTATTAAAAATGACCAAACTAGTTTCGACGGCTGTCATTCCTAAAAATAAATGTTTCAGCAGCTTTAATAAGATATAGTTTATCATTGGCTTCTTTGTGGAAATGGAGTATAAGTAAAAAGTTCAGGCTGATTTTCGTAATATTTGCCTTTAAATAGGTTTTCAACCTTTTAAGAGCAGAAAAGGAACACCCTGCTGTTGCAACAGTCACGGGTATAATCGGATATATTTGAAAGAGTTTCTATATCTCGCTAAACATGTTTGACGATAGTTCCTGTTCCCCTTTCAAAATTTTGCATATTGTAGAAATGTTAATTTTCTTGGAGTTCAAATCATGCTCATACATATCATCAAAAGATTTCATGAAATTTGATAACATGCTAATTTGCATTGCTAGTTGATCTTCCTTTATGTTTGTGTAAGTTTCAAAGATATCACCAAACTCGTCTGGTTCTATATTTTATGTCCATTTTATCGCAATTTTAATGCGCTTGTTTGAAAACCGGTCATGCAAGGAAGATATTAGGACAGTGATCGATGTCTCTTTCAAGTAAACATCCGGGGAAAGAGCGAAGTCCCCCTGAAATGATTATTCGCCCTTCCGGAGGCATCTTACATTCGCCCCTCCGGAGGCATTTAACATAGTATCAGTTTATGTGACAGCATTTGGATATATTTATATAGGGCAAATAGAACCCCCCCGCCCTAAAATTTCATGCGTCCCCGGCCAAAAAGTCCTGAAAGAAACACTGCTAGCAATTCGAAATATTCTTCTCTGAAATAATCCTGGGGTGTTTTTTAAAGAGGGTGACAAAATACTTCATAGTATCTTCTTGAAAGAAGTTTTTTAAAGAAGGTTCAATCCTTCATCGTATCATCTTCTTCGGGCATTTTCTAGATTCATGGCAATATTAGTGGGTTTGTTAAATTCTTAGATGAATTCAGAATAGAATTCCAAAGTTTGTTTAAACTATCATCGTTTTTTAAGTCTTCAAAATATGAGTATTGATAGCAATAGCGTGTTTATAGCTGTGGTTCTTTCCTGAGAATCAATCGATTTTGATTGTAACTGTTTGCTCATCCCTTCTACTGGTAAAAATAGTTTCAGACAAACATTTAACTCAAAGTAAACAGAAAACAGCTCAACTCAGATTGCTTTAGTCCTGTGGCTTGCTTGCCGGAATTTTCATGGAAAGTTCCTCTAATTCTAAGAACTTCGTAATTAAAAAGGATGCTTTGAATAGAATCTTTTTAGACAGTTCATATAGTGGGACGTAAGGGTTTTAAAGAGGTAGATGTATGTAAATGCTTTAGCTACTCTGTCGTAATTCTGTTTCGTTCGTTGTTGAAAACGATTACCTCAACACGACTGCTGTCCGTCGGTCTCTCTCCCCAAATATTCAGGATGGGGTGACCGAAATCGAACCGATGCGTAATTACAACAAAGTAATGTTGCCCGAGCGGATTTTGCACATGAGTTGCGATCCGTGAGAATCAGTAAGCTGAACCAGGAGACATACTTGGATTTTGACACGGCAGACTTATTTTAAACATAACAAGAATTTATTTAAATTTAACAGTTAAACAATTTTACAGACTAAAATATCATGGGCGAATGATCCAAGATGACACATCCTGACAATGGATGTTAAATAAAATGGCATTAGCTCAAAGTCTTTACAGACATGTTGCGGAGACGAGAGGGATCAGGATGAAACCCTCGGGGCATTCAAAATGCGACCGTTTGTCGTGGCTGCTCGCCGAGTGAATCATGACGAACAATAAAGTCCGCCGTATATATATTCCATCAAGTTCATTGGCCCCTGGCTGTGGCGTCTTCTTAGGAACTATGAATTTTGAGCCCAAGCTCCACAAGTGACACATTAATGTTTCTCATGTCCCTATATCGACATGTTTATGTCCCCACACTGCCGTTCTTTGGGCGTTAAGCCCTTGTGCTGACACATTCATGATACAACCTCCGTGCAAAGTCTGGGAGATATTTCGTTGGTGTGGGGTCTTTTCCCCGAACTTATACCGCACATAGAGTGCGGGGTCATTGGCATGTAGGTCTCTAGGATATTTTTCCCAGCAGAACCTTACAATGTAGTCACTAGACTCGTGAAAATCAGCTTAAATTATTTTGAAGGTTTTTAAAAAGTGCAATACATTTTGAAGAGCAACGAAGCAAAGTGGCTATTTCCTGGGTTATATACAAAGCTTCTTTGATTATACCTTAGACATTTTTGCAGCATCCTGTAAAGTTAATTGAAGTTCGGGGACTGCACAATGTACATGAATAGCTTTAGGCTCTAACGTTGAAATGCGGGCTGATAATCTTGAATATGTACCACTCATTGTTTATGCGTCGTAACCTTGTTTATCTTAGCAGTTAACATTTTGTTTTATTGATAACTATAACTAACATTAACTGTAACTTATAACTAAAAACAGACATTATCTCTTATCTATAAGTAATGAGATGCTTGTGCCTGTTTTAATGAACGTAATAGTTTTATATTTGGCTCGATATTAGACACAGCTAATTTCTTGACCAAAGATGAATTAGACATATTAGACGAATTTCTTGGCCAAGGACCCCCAAGCACGGAAGATAATCATTTTATTTTGATTGGAAATGGAGTTTCATTTGTATTCTTAATAAAAATATATAATTCTATTATATTTGGTATGCATATAATCAATAGTACTTTAGAAATGCTGCTCGAGTAGAAATTTCTTTTACAATAATTATCTTTCACCTAAATTCGCATCAGGTGTTTGATCTTCAGCCCAACCACCGCCAACTGAGTGAAAAGTCCCTTGTAGCTTCCACAGTGTTACAGGTTAGGTGTTTGCTGGCTATAGATATGTCAATAATTACTTCGGCGCGAATTTTCGCAATTATTTTGGCGAATTTTAGGGGGATTTCTCAAATTTCGCGAATATCAAATATACTCGCGCATGTAAGATTTATGTATGTTACATATGGCTTTATTGGAAATTAATCCATTAAAGTACTGGCATCCCACTAAGATAACAAAGGTAGAAATAAAAAACAGAGAAAACTGACTAAACACAAAACAATAATATTACAAATTAATGAGACACATCATCCATGAGCCTCTACTCATTTAGCAGCACACAGGAGACACGAGTGACTTAGGGTTTGTCACGGACGTGAGTAACATTGTCACAGCATTACAGTAAAAACACATTCTATATGAGGACATATTATTACATAAATATAAAGAGCAAATTTAAAATAATTATACAATCAAAGTTCCAAAGAGATCAATGGCATCATAAAGGATGTTATAGACATTAAGAAAGTTAAAAATTAGAAAATGTAAATTATACCGAAATGAAACACACTATACAAATTATAAAAAATTAATAGTGTATTTAAAAGCTCAATTAATTTTGTATAACAAAAATAATTCACACTAGACACCAAAGCAATTTTATAATTACTTAGTTCATGCTTCCGTAAAATTTTGCGATGTCCTTTAGTAACTTAAGAATTGTTTCTGCTAATTTAACTTTCTGTTATCTTTGAATTAACTGATGCTTATCCAAAAATCTCGCTCATGTAAGATTTATTATTATTATTATTATAAGAATTATTATTATTATAAAAATTATAGTAGAAGTTAGGTGATAATAATAATAATAATAATACATGTAAAATTCATTATTATTATTATTAGCTAACGTTTATTATAATTTTTGTTTCGCGACACGAATTTCCCTATATTTTAGGGTTTATTTAGAAATTTGGTGAATATTAAATATTTTAAGATCTTGGACTCTTTAAAAGACTTAGAATTTTTGTTTTTTCGCTCATATCAAGCGAGTATAAAAGAACTTCGTATCAGCAAACGTAATCTTTTAGATATATTCCTTTTCCTAGATTCATATGATTATGCCATTTAGGCACCTTTATGTTTACAAAGCTCTTAATATGTTTAATATTTGAAATAAAAATGCGGGTGGTAGTCAAAGTAATTTCGGGCTAAGGCGGGGTATTATCAGTCTACCCCGAGCCAATTCTACGAAGTTTCAGAAATGTTATCTCTTTTTAGATCCTAGATTTTACAATCTTCTGCCTCAATCTTTTAAAAACATTGTTACCTTTCTTTCCTTTTCCAGGGCTATCAAAGACTGGTTATTTACTTATAATTCAGTTGAAATTGAGAATTTTTTTCCGTATAGATAGCTAATTATTTACCTGCTTTAACTGTCATCATTATCCTTTTTTATTGCCTATGCTTACCTTTTTAAATGTTACGTTGTACTGATTTATTCCAAATTAAATTACATTAATGTTGCAGGACAACAGACTGCATTAAAGACGAAAATTTGTGCCTATGCAATATAATGCATCAAAACGCCGTTCACTTAAGGGTGAGCGTCAGTAAATTTTCTGCCCTATCCGCGCTTTGTTAACTTTCGCGGCACACATATATCGCCAAAATCCTGCTCAAACAGTTGCGAAATATTTTCTGAAAGATAAAATGCAATGCTTAAATTATATTAAAACTAAATTTAATGCCCCGAAAAACATAGAATATATTTTTTATTTTAATCCAAAATATTTTTGGTGCTGCCATCTGTTGTCGTAATTTAATTCATACCGATTATTTTTATTTTTTAATGAACATTTTTCAATATCTATTCCTTCTAATTCAGTGTTAAATACAACAACAGATCATATATAATAATGCTACAATCACGGAAAGGTAATTTATAATTCTATAAATTTGATAAGGGAACTGAATGTACATCACTGAGGACTGCAGTTTGACTTCATGTTCCTTTGTCTTCAAGTCAAAGTTCAATTACGTTTCCGTGATTATGGCATTATATATGATCTGTTGTTGTATTTAATAGCGTATTAGAAGGAATAGACATTTAAACATGTTCATTAAAAAATAAAAATAGTCGGTATGAATTAAATTACGACAACAGATGGCAGCACCAAAAATATTTTAAATTGAAATAAAACATATATTCTATGTTTTATTGGGTATTAAATTTAGTTTTAATATAATCTAAGCATAGCATTTTATCTATAAGAAAGTATTTCGCAATTGTTTGAGCAGAATTTCGGCGAAATACGTGTGCCGCGAAAGTTAACAAAGCGCGGATAGGGCAGAAAATTTACTGACGCTCACCCTTAAATGAAAAACTTTATCTCATGTAACGGCGTTAATAACATTGCCAGAGTTTGAACGGTTTATAAATGAAAATATAAATTTAAAAAAAATTGTAATATAATAATTATTGATTTGCGTAGCAGTTACTGCATCGTAGCTAGTAGACTTTTTTGTAGATATGTTAGTTGTTGTTGAGACCCAGACCGTCCGACCTACCAGAAAGGTGCAAGGTAACTGTTTGGACAGCCGGGAAGAGCCACCGAATTTAGACTGGAACCCAGTGGGAGAGGCATCCACAGGGACCGTACCCTCCTTCCCCTACCACCAACTTCTCGGAAGGACTTACTGATCCATATGTTTAACGTGATCGTACTCCGCGTGAACAAGGCAGCAGTTTTAGCAGCGGAGGGAATCGAACCCGGGCCTACCGACTGCAATTTCCGCACGCTAACCACTGGGCTACCGCACCCCTGTAGATATGTTAGTTGTTGTTGTTGAGACCCAGACCGTCCGACCTACCAGAAAGGTGTAAGGTAACTGGGTGTAGATATGTTAGTGTAAATCTTCGGTCGCGAAATTTGGCAATACACCCTGCGGCCGTTGCATGAAATTTGTCTTTTTTTATGGAGATAAAATTACTGCCTTAACTATAGTATCTGAAACAAAGTTGTGACCACTTACCGAATTATTTGTCAACTGCGCGTTCGATGTAGATTACATGTATTGCACATCCCCCCCCCCTCTTGGAGGTAGAGATCCTGAAGATAATATATATATATATATAGGAACTTTACTTGGAGCATTGCGTTATCGTCTCATAGCACATCGGTTGCGGAAACCAGACGGAGAAAACACCCGTACAGGTAACCTTCACAATGACGTGAATCGAAGGTTGACGGATGCTGAAGTTCAGAAAAGGGGTGTAAGATTTGGTGATTTATCGCCAATTTGGCATCATTTGGCGACTTTTAGAAGATTCGAGAAACTCCTCGAAATAACCGGTATTCTACGAGATAGGAGAGATTTCCAGAAGTTTCTACGGAGAGTCTGTAACAGGAGTCATCACTCAGTTGGAGATCAGTCGGCGTGACACGAGTTACATTGAACTGGGACTTTCGTCACTGTTTTGAGAATAGTAGTTGCTGTTATGTGAAATTAAATACGTCAATATTTTGAGAATAGTATCGATTGGTTTATTATAGATTAGTGGAGCATTTAAGTGCTGTTTTACTGCGTATTGTTCCTGTTTATGCTATGTGTATAAACGTGTTAGTTATCCAGACATTTTTAATCTTGTATCCTGTGAGCACGCCATGGTTCCAGAGGATACGTTGTAGCAAAGCGAAGCTTTTTTGCGTTTTAACCTAGTTTGACCGCATCGGAGCTGTTTGTTCTCGGTCTACATTAACTGGAATAATCAAAACTCTGTGTTTCAATTTTGTGTATCGATGGTGACTGACAAAATCGGCCGTGCCACGCAACACCGTTGGATGTGATGTATTTTAGAGTTTGAAATCAGGCTATTTGGGAAGAAACCCAGGCACTAGTTAGCTCTAAAAAGAGAAAAGTATTCCAAGTATGCTGATTGCTGTATAGAGAGCTTGATGTCAAGTTTTAGAACGTGTCCTTTCACTGGCATTTGTTACTACAAGTCCAGAATTTCAATCAGGTACAGTTCGAACACGATTATATATATATATATATATATATGTATATTTTAAACTTCTATTATATATATATATATATATATATATATATATATATAAGATTTAAAATGAAAAAAGAAAATATATAGGTGGAATGATTGTGTTTACAGGGTTGCAGCAAGGTCAAGGGGGATTGCGACCCCTATTTCATGGTTAGAAGCTAGCTTTGACTTCATGAAAACGCTCCCAGAGACTCTGCACGCTCGAAACAACAATCGATCATGCCCGTGGGGAAAAAATGACCGAATCCCAGACAACATAAAAATGATCAAAATAACAAAAATTGGAAATTTTACTAACCAGCAAGACGAATCATGGAAGAGTTGCATAAAGCGTATAAACTTCGAATAGGAAATTTGATCATTTTTATGTTGTCTGGGATTCGGCCATTTTTTCCCCACGGGCATGATCGATTGTTGTTTCGAGCGTACAGAGTCTCCGGGAGCGTTTTCATGAAGTCAAAGCTAGCTTCTAACCAGGAAATCGGGGTCGCAATCCCCCTTGACCTTTCTGCAACCCTGTAAACACAATCATTCCACCTATATATTTTATTTTTTCATTTTAAATCTTATATTTCAAGACTCTGATAGTGCGGCAATTTGCGCCTTTCTCTTTCTTAAATTTCATACATTTTGGGATTGTATTTCTTTATATATATATATATATATATATATATATATATATATATATATATATATAACTATCAGTGCACGGCCATTCTGCCATTCTGGAATGAGGAGCTCTAATAAGAGCGAAGCTGATCCACCGGTGTTGGTTGCGGGACTACGAGCGTGATTTCCAGCAAATCCAATATCTTCAGAAATGATAGCATAGCATCGGGAAAAGTTCTATGCATATTATATTATGTTCTATTTGTGCGTATAGAGCATGGGCACGAACGCAAATAAACAGCCCGCGTAATAGAATGCGCAAAAACGTAAGAGCAAAAGGGCATTATTTTTACCATAGCGGGTAAACTGACGATGAAAATGATAAACTGACGATGAGAATGATACACTGACGATGATGACAAATAAAAATTGAAACTAGACTCATTAAATATTGAAATTCATCTTTATGCTAAAAAAAAATAAGTTATTTAGAATACTTGAGTAACAATATTATGTATATTTAAAATTCAAATTTGCTAAAGAGCTTTTTAAGTGACTTTCGTGCACTACTACTCATTTTTACTGCGGTCACTAGCTAGTGTTCTGAAGATGTATAGATTTACTAGCAAATTCTACAGTGGATATGTGGGCAAGAAGGGAAAGGTACATAACGAATTAAAAAAAATATATATATATCTCGTGCATATATTTTATTGAAAGTGAATAATTTATTTTCTCGCAAATTAAAAATATCCATCAAAGAAGATAAATTTAGACAGATCCTATACTAAAGTTAGAGGCTAAACGATTATAAATTTTTAAAATAGCTATTTTTATCACAGAAGTAATGGAAATTTCTATACTGCTAACCATACGAATATTTTGTTTTCGAAATGTAAGGGTAAGTTTCTTCATGTGATGTCACGTGCCTATTCTCTATTACAGTAGTAACACCACTCTATATTACGGCTACGACCAATTGAAGTAGTGATGCCATCTGTTATTGGTAAAGAGAAGTATAAGTTAAATGTTTGAGTTTTTATCTAATGAAATTTAGCGTTAAAGCGTATTAAATATTTCCAAATATCCGGTATATAATATATTTCACCGCTTTTAAAAGGGTATCTGTATGAGACTGTTGCAGGTCCTCGACAAAGGCTGTCGTAGATAGCTAGTCACTGCATATAAGAATATCGAGAAACAAAACTCTGATCTCTTACTATCGAAATTAATGACCCATTTAAATTCTTAAAGAAAATTGTAAACTTCGCAATCTACACAATTGATCTAAAAGTTCAGTGAAACTTTTCTAATCAGACTTTTCACAACTGGCATTTTTTTATCCCATAAGTTTCAGTTAGAAAGTAAGTTTCAATATATTCTTATTTTCTGGTTACATTTATTTGATACTAAAAATAGTTTTTGATTTTTTGAATGATCAAACAATGAAAATTTATTGAAAATTTTAATGTAAAATACTGCAATAGATTCGTTCGAGTAAAATAAAATTCATTCTTTTTTATATATGTTTAAATATATCAGTTTAAAGTAGCCTTACTCATCCTTAGAATGAGAGTAAAGTTTTAAAGGTTTTTTTTACACGATTTACATTTTTTTTACACGGGAGAAAATGAACGAAAAATTATTAAACTTCATCAATAGATGGCAGCACCACAATTTTGTTGTCTGTGTTAATAAGTAAAGTGTCTAAGTATGTAAATGTGTTGGGTTATACTTTTGGATATTTAACAATTTTAGGTATTTTGTTTTTAGTTTAAATGTGTTCAGGGGTCTTATTTACATAGCCATTCTCTTTTAGTTATCCATTTTCCAATTGTTTAGGTTTTGATATTCTTCTGTTCAAATATATTGTATTCCATAGGTTTTGTGTTAAAAACGGCAAAAGTTCGTTCTTTTTAGGTTTTAGCAATTTAAATTTATTTAAATTTGCTAATTTGCAATTCCATTTATTGCCCTTTTTATTCCCTTTAATTTGATTCCAAATTTATTACCCTCGGTTAAAAATTGGTTAATTCATCGCAATTTTTACAGTTTTATTCTATTTTCAGCTTTTTAAATATTTCAGAATCGTCCATATTTAAATTATTGCCGAATTCGTATATTTCCAAATCGTTTCACTTCATTTCTTTTTAATTTTCGTCTGCTCTGAAATTCCATTTCTCTTCTTTAAAATTTCGAGTTTTTAATTGGTTGACCGTAATATTAAAATCGTCTGTCATTAATTATTTTATCGTTCATCGATAATTTTGTTTACAATCTGTGGCAGCGATGTTTCGCAGTATATAAGCAAATCGCGCACTTTTTCGATCTCTTTTCTCTTTTTCACTTTTCTTCTGCTTATGGATTAGAACAAGGGGATGTAAGCTATTAAGCTGTCCTGTGCCGTTAGGCACACATTCTGTGGAATGTCTTTTTTCGCGACTTTTAAGTTTGTTCGTGTTTAATTTACGATGTCCAGCCCACGATTCTTGTTTCCTGCTATGACTTAAGTGACGTACTCTTAACGCTGCATATAAAATAAAATGTTTATCCCGGCTAATTAAACGTCTGATCTGTTATGAAGTTGTAGCGTCTTCAATCTGTTTTTCCCGCCGTGGAGGCGAGGTTTATTCTAAACAGTTGGGAGCATCCGAAATTATTGTGTCTACAAGCTCTCGCCTGCCATGTGGATTTGAGAAGTGCTCTGACGCCAATTAGGCGGTTGTTTATCGTTGTCAGTGTGCATTCTTTAAATGACGTATTGAGTCGGCATTTCCATATGATATTACTGGACTATATGCTCGGCGTTTAGTACTGATGAGTAAAGAAGTGTCCATTGTTTCCGATGAAGAAATCGTTGATTGAGGTTTGGTGCTGATCGAATTTTCGACGTTGAGGAGCTTGCTGTCGTGTGAACGGTCCTTCTTTTGGACAGGAATGGATGCTTTTCCTCGTGATTAAGCGATTGGGCTTTTGCCTTTCCATCTTCGTCTCATCTGTTGGGATCTGATGCATCCAGCATGTTCCATGACGGCTCTACATCCGGGTGATATCTTTTAAATGCTGATTTTTATTTGCTTCTGTCGGTTTAGACTATTTATTTTAAAGTTTAATTGTGTTAGTAGAATAAGACCCCTTTAGACTTATACTTTAGGTCATCTGAACCTGTGGTTAAGTTTAACTTTTGTTCTAAATTTCCCTTTTGGCTAACTTATGTTCTTTTTTTTCACAAATTCTAGTTTAGGCAAATAATTGTATAAGTTTAATATTGTTAACTTTAAAATTTAATATTCTAACGTTTTTTTCCTACCACTATACGACCGGCCATTCTATTTATTTATTTAAGTTGTTTATTGGATTTGTTAGTTAATGAGATGTAAAATATTTTGGAAATTATTTTAAAAGTGAAGTTTAAAATTTTAATAAACGTTAGATTTTTGAAAACCTAAAATCTGTGTTCTCTCTCTTTTATTTTAATGTTTTTATTTTTAGGAAAGTTCCATTTAATTACATGTAGAGTACATATTTGTACACGTAGGGAGAAACTGGTCAATAGGTCCACTTTCTGTTTAATTAAGACTTTCAGTTTACTTTCAGAAATATTTTCAGTATATTGCTAGAATGTTTT
The DNA here is from genome assembly GCA_951213105.1 of Amaurobius ferox. Taxonomy (NCBI): domain Eukaryota; kingdom Metazoa; phylum Arthropoda; class Arachnida; order Araneae; family Amaurobiidae; genus Amaurobius; species Amaurobius ferox. Next base: position 154,954,740 of record OX578136.1, read on the forward strand.
CAGGTTTGAGGAATTTTAGAAGTATTTCCAGACATATTTCAGTGTTTTCAGATGACTTTTAGGTTTTAAGAACCTTGAGTAAGAGCTTTAAGAACTTTCAGGAACTTAGAATATTTGGAATCATTTAGAATGTTTTAATATTTCATAATGCAACTTTCCCCCCCCCAACAAATGGATACCAAGGGTCTAAGCCTTTCTAATAATAGAGACTCCTGAAAACAGGAAAGAATGTATCCTATTGTATACGAGTCCCTACTAAAATAGAACCTTTTAATAGATCCCATAGAACCATCTAATAGAATAAGTAATGAAATAAAATTGGGAACTAGTAGTTTTAGTGCCATTTCTACGGAATAGATGGCAGCACCATTCAATATATAAACATAAAATCCCTTGTATTGTAGTAAAATAATCATTTATCAGCAGGGCCTGATTAAGCTTTCCTGGGGCCCAAGCAAGCATTCGGAACCCCTCTACTCATAATAGAGATAACCCAACTGAAATAAAACATGAACATCGGGAATTATCAAAATATTTCATTTTACATTGACAATCTGTTTTAAGTAGTAACTATTTTAATTAGTATTTTAACAATTAATTTTAATTATTACTTGTTAAATACTGTTAAAATTGTATACAATTGTTTCATCTTCCATACTTATAAACAGAAGTTACGAGTCAAAGTGCAACATTATTTACGAAAATAAATAAATTGATGTGTAGTTTGTTCTTTTTTTTTTACATAAGCTGGCTTCAGGGGGAGCCCTTTGTAATGGTGGTCATGTCCCGTCAGCCCCTGCCTTAACTGATCCTGTTTATTGGCATAACTCTCCAAAGAATTGAACCAATGAACTAACATTTCTTATGACTTATACGACGAATTGGACTGCATCTACATCGACGGTTATTTTAATTATCATTTACGAGAGACAGAACAGAGCGCTATAACTCTATACAACAATTGCAATTCTGGGTACAATTGCAATTTTCCAACAGTTCCGGGGGGGGGGGGGGAGTATCCTCATTTTATAGTAAGTTGTGTAAGTTCTGAAATAAGGAGCTCACTTATTTCGTCAGGAACCGTTCTGAAAAAGTTTAAAGGAAATATTTTTGCTTTCAAGTCAGTGGCAGATCAGGAACTCTGGGAACCGATGAATTTTATTCAGGCCCCTACGACGTACATCACAGGGCCCAACTAAAATAACTTTATTGTTTTTTTCTATTGTAAATTATAGGATGATTGTGCAATAATGCCATCATAAGCAGAACGTTTTTTATACAAAAATTGCTACATTTTAGCCCCCTGTTTGGATGATTTCATTATTTAATTTACTTCGGATTAACTTCGTATTAAATTTTTCTGTTGCACCACAATCAAATTTTGTGGCAGCTCGGAACAAGGGCGCGTGATCCAGGTATGGGGGACTGGGGCAATCATCCCCCTTGTTAAAAATGTGTGTGATTTCAAGTGATTCTAAACACTTTAAATGTTTAATACAACAACAAAAAATATGTGAAAATGAAGTGACATTTTATTTATCGGTTTAGATTCTTGTATTTTTATGATTAAGCAAGAATTTTCAATGAGTTTGATAGATGTTCACTAAATGCACTAAGTGGAAAAGAAAGGTTGGTCAAAGTGAATCTCTCCTCTCCCGTCATTTCTGCTTGGAAGTTCTTGGCTCCAAAAAAATTCTGCATGTTATATAGTTTACATGGATAACGCTGCCGAAAAAACTTCAACTCTAAAGGCAGTTTTGAGCTTTGTCCAAACTGTCCTCGCGTTCATGTGGGTCCGTAACAGGTGAGTCCGTAATATGTGGGTCTGTAACATGTGGGTCCGTAACATGTGGGTCCGTAACATGTGGATCCGTGTAAGTCCTTTCGAGAGGTTGATGGTAGGAGATGGAGGGTACGGTCCCTGTGGATGCCGCCCCATCGGGTTCTGATCTAAATTGGGTGGCACTACCTGACTGTTCAAACAGATACCTTACACCCACCTTCGGGTAGGTCGGACAGTCTGGGTCGAAGAAGAAGAAGAAGAAGAAATACTCCTTTGAAAAAGCTCTAACTCTAATAGAGCTCCATGTTTTAAGTTACATACATATATAAATACGATATAAGAAATTTCAATTCATTTTGCAATTCTTTTATAAAGGGTTTTTATTTACTTCAGAATCACCAGCCATACTGCAGTGCCATCCAATTGATATAATGGCTGAAAGCATGACCAAACATTTGAGCTTTGTAGGTATATTTTAATACGGTTACGTAGTGACTGTTACATCCAGTGCTGCCGACTGAATTCTCGGGTCCCTACGCAGCAAATACGAGGGTCCCCTTACAATAACACGTTATTGACGTCTTTTGATAAACTGTTTATGCCAGCGCTTCATAACCTTTGTGAGACCGCTGCCCGGTAAATTCTTATTTTATAAGACATATTTTATAAGACGGATCCGGCCCCAACAAATTTACTTGTAAATACCTTTTTCAAGTGTTTTTTTATGTTCACATATTAAATAAGTATTAACAATTTATTATGGCATATTCATAAGGCGTATTAGTATATTTGTGTATACGGTGTGGTATGCTGACAAATGACATTTAAATAAGTTATCAATTACTGGACTCATGAAATCGCGTAACATATTGTAATTTCCTGAAGCCAATATTATTCAATTAGTTTGTGCTGATTTTCATTGACATATCTCATTCTTATCTCCAAATATCTGTAATATTAATCAGTATAAAATAGATTGTTGTATTATTAAATTGATTTTACTGATATTGGTTTGGGAAAAAAAATAACGGTATTGAGAGAGAAAAATATTTGTTCAATGTAATTCACCATAGAAGTCAGCTGAGCAGTTTTTCATTCACATTTAAATTTAAAAAGCGGCTTGGTCATCGGCATTTGCTACACATAAGTTATTTATGCATTCTGATTCTGAGGTTTTCGACACATTCACGATTATTCTCATTAGATTATTCCCACTATGAAATATTGACTTATAAAAATATTTATAAAATTAAAACGAAAAATTCCAGGAGAATTTCCCGCGGCCCGGTAAAATTGATGCCAGGGCCCAGTACCGGGCCGCTGCCCGGCAGTCGAGAAACACTGGTCCAAGTATTGCATCCTTTTGTCCTTCCTCTTGTCAGTGGCTCTGGCTACGTCAAGCAAGACGTCACACAAAACTACCTGTCACCTTTATGCAATTTACATGCATAGTTACATCATTTCAAAATAGCCTTCTCACATTCGCATCACTACACCCATTCGTAATATTCCTCGCAATTATAACCAAACGTTTTTGCCCAGTAAATGAAGGAAAAAAAGAAGAGGAACACCTTAAAAATGTCAGAAATCGAAAGTGACGTACAGAAAAAGTCACTTTGATGCAACCTCTCCCCCCACAGTCCTATCGATTCTCGTAATGGCAGTCATTGTGTCATGTCCCGAAAAAAAAAGTAGTATGTTTTTCTGTTGTAATTGCGCCCTTTTCTTTGGCAACCTCGCTATTGTTTTAAGCTTTCCTGGAGGACGTATTGTTCCGTGGGCTGCTTTTCTCGATCGCGGAAGTCCGTCCATAACATCCGAGCATAGCGGCGTTGCCATTTTCTGCTGCTGGCACAGAGGAACTTGCGTTGCTCAAGCGTCAGACAATGGTTGACATTTTTTGTTGCAAACACTTCAGGGTCTGGGTCCGTGAATTCTAATGAGTAATTTAAGAAACCCACGGGTGACACCGTGTAACTGTCTGGATGAGAATAGTGGATTGTATTTTTAACCCGCGTAATTTATGCTTAATAGTGAATTCTCAGTCTTCACTTATTTATAGTTAAGAAAATCGGCATTGTTTTGGAAATTGGAGAGTATTTCAAAGTCGTTATGCATTATTAGTTCAAGAAACGGGAAAAAAGTCATCTTCGGGAAAAAGTCGTGTCCATGGAGTTATAGGGAAGGAGATAAAACCAGTTTCTCTAAATGAATTAAAAGCTTGAAAATGCCACAATACATTGCGAATTATGTACCACAATACACACACAATGCATAATACCACAATCCATTGAGAATTATATCTAGGTGCCGCTAGTGCCATTAACACTGAACGTACCATGACCGGTCAAATGACCGATTGTAAACTTTTGATTAGAAAATCCGCATATAATGTTATCGCTTTTTCTCACTTGACTTCATGACTTTTTCTATTAAATATATACACTCAATTTTTCAATATTTTTACTTTTCTTATATACATAATGTATAAGGAAAGTATTGTGACGGGGTCGAAAATTCGAATTCGAGTTTTCGACGGGAGAGCACGTTTCAAGCATCCCTGATCACGAATCAAACATTTCTGAAGTGATGTCTGTCTGTGTGTGTGTGTGTGTGAAAGTATGTGTGTGTGTGTGAAAGTATGTGTGTGTGTGAAAGTATGTATGTGTGTGTGTGAAAGTATGTGTGTGTGTGTGTGTGTCAGTGAGTCTGTGGAGACGATAACTGACGAAGAAATGGACCGATTCAAACAAAATATGGTACAAAAATCACAATCCGTAAACACTGGAAGCCTATTGTTTTTATACGCAATCGAATGTTCAGAACCACCTAAATTTTCGAGTGAAATTTTGAAAAAATCGTCAAAAACTCAAAACCACTAATAAAGTTACGCAAATAGACATTTCTTATGTAATTTTTCATTAGAAAACGATTGACATAAATTTTAGAACGCTAACATGAACCGTTCTCGAGATATTGCACATTTAAAAAAAAAAAAAAAATTATCAAAAAGTCATATAAAATAAAAAATAAATATTTCCTATTGAGAAACATGTTCACTTCTCATATGTAATACCATGCGATAAATTGGGTGACATCATTCTCGTGGAACTAGCTCGTTCCATTCAGGAAAAAATATACTTTGAGTAATACTTTTGTATTTGAACGCCAATAGTCATTTATATGCTGCAAGAATAACTTATTTCTCCATCCATAACGCTTAGCGAGATTTTGACGACGAATTTGGCTGAATTTCGCCAACCTGGCGACATTTTTAATTGCTGTCAAATTAACAAAAATCTCGCCAAATAGATAAAAATGACGCTAAATCAATGAAAATGACTACTCATTGAAGAGAATTCAATATCTTGGAAGGAATATAAGTATCTACTATAAGAATAACATTTTTTTAACTGTAAAATAGTAAATTCATTGCACTATATAAGGAAAGTCATGTATTGCCCACATCAGATTTTTTTTCTCGTGTTTGTATGATAAAGATACATAGCTTACCGTTATCTACCATGACTGGTGATTTGACCGGGAGAAAAATTTATTGCCTTATAAAGTTATCGGGTCAGAAATTGCGATGTACAGGAACATTCCACATATTTTCATCAGTTTCCTGTATTATTCTGCAAGGTCTGTTGCAAGGTAAGTTCAATTTAAAGTAATTGTGTATTAAAATTTCAATACAGCGCGTAAAATTTCAAGTTGCAAGAAACGCTGACTAAAACTAAAAAGTTTACTAATTAGTTTATATTTTGTTTTTATAGAGTAACTCCATTTCTATTTCTCACCCTGAAAAAATGTCAAAACATTCAAAACGCACCAAGTTCTTAGAAGAAATAAATATAACATAGGCGAAGAGTTTTCGGAAATGGATGAAGGGGAATTTTCTGAAAGTGAAGACATATTATTTGAAAATGATAATGATCTATTAGGCACTGAGTGTGAGCCTACAGATACCGACGATGAAGAGGAGAATATTGCGAATATAATACGTAGAGAACGAAAAAGAATGAGATTGCTATCAAGTTCTGAAGATGAGAATGAAAAAATGAGCAGTATATTTCGATTGATGGCACTGTTTGTGAAGAAATGCAAATAGGTGTTACATCTGGGAGAGCAGCACTTTATAATATTTTCAGGGAAGAATCAGGTCCAACGGGTTTTGCAAAACGTAATATTATAAAGGGTAAAGTGAAGACTGCATTTTCGTTGATAATTGACCACCATATTATGAAACATATAAGAAGATGCACAATATAAGAAGCAAATAATGTTTTAGTATATATATATATTTTTTCTTTTTGAATAAAAGTTCCCTAATTGCGAGTAGAAGTAATAAGTATTTATTTTTTGGATATAGAACAGAGATTCGGTTACAGAATATATGTAAACAAAAATAAGTTGTGAGGTAAAATAAATTTGAATGCATAAATATTATTTATTGTTTGTGTTATAATTTGTATTGCACTGCTCATTTTTTCTTCAAAATTAACAGTTTTAATAAATATTATTTATACAATACGAACCTTTCGTTATACAAATAAATACAATACAGTGGAACTTATTTCACCTCTGCGCCACCAGAATTATTATCTGAAACAATTTTGGCCCTTTCTCAACATGAAATTGTAATTCCTTCACTTTACCTCCATGGTCGCGGACTGCATAGAATTGGAAAGAAGGACATAAAACTCCTATAGATGAAACTCTTGAAAATGGCATAATATTTTGAGAATTATATCTAGGTGCCGCTAGTGTTACTAAAGTAGGTGCCATTGTGTTAGTTGACATAACAGAAATGCGTAGTATTTAGTATATGTATTTTTGATTATTTTTAAATTAAGGATTTCCTAATTATGAGCATAATTAACCAGTATTTTTTCATAGTTGTATGCGAGTATAGAATATATAGAGATAAAAATAAATTGAAAGATAAAATGATTTTGAATACGTAGAAATATTCTTTATTGTTTCAGTTCTGCTTTGCATTAAGCTAAAAATTTATTTTTACAAAATTGACAGTTTAAATAAATATTATAGGCTTTTCGCCATAGAAATGCATACAATGCAGTACTACTTTCCGTATACCAGCGCCACCTGAATTATTATCTCAAACGATACTGCCGTTTTCTTAATATGAAGTTTTAACTCTTTACTTTTACCTTCATGGTGGACTGTTTTTAGACTATTGTCTAAATATCGTTGCTAACCAGATGATAACAATAATTATAAAAATGAGAATAGATATAATTGTAATAATTTACGAAGTAAGCACGTAGATTCGGGCTGTTTGTTAAGGGTTTCGTGAGTAAATTAATATAATTGAAATGCTTAGTAATTCATTATATCTAGAAGCAACATTTAAGCAGATGTATAAGAAATTGAGGAAGTGTTAAGATTGTGATAAAAGAGAAACTACGGCCTCTCCTACCACAATTAAATGTAAGTACGAAAACTGGTATTTTTCTTTTAACCGTAATATCCTATTTTTCACAATCTGGGTTTTTTTTTCTGTTCACTACATCTTATTACATCATTTTTTTTAATCAATTTGAAACATCCTGTTTAATTATGTCTGTATTTTTGTTGGATTGATATGCATCTTTGATTTTTTTTTCAGATAATTTGGTTTATTATGTTTTCAAAAATAAGTAAATACAAAATGCGACATTTTTCACTTTTGCCTCAGTGAATGCAAAAATAAAAACTTCGGTGCTTTCATCTTATTCTGGTGTGCTCTATTTTTTACCCCCCCCCCCCCCCACACTGGAATATTTCGATTACTTTATAATTTCGGCCAAATATTTTAGGCTTTCTTTGTTTTCAGTAAAAATAATTCAACAACTTATAAGACACGTAATACTATTTTCTTTCAAAATAAATTTTAAAAATATATGTTGTATGACGACATGCATCTCGATAGAGATAGTTCTATAATACGTAGATTTTAAAACTTTAATTGAACTTAAACGTACAAAGTTCTTTGTAGTTTTACAGTTTCGATTTCTTAAAGGAAACATAAATCAGTTTTTCATAATGCAATTATCCTCTTTGCTTTCTATTTACATATATATTATGAATTTGTCTTTTTCAAAATATTTATCTTCATGTAGAAAAGAGCGTTTCTTTTACAAAATGAGAGAATTTACAAAAGATGAGAAATTGATTATATTGAGAATTGATAAGACTTGAGAGTACAGTTCAAATTTTGCGATAATATAAGTCCTGAATTCAATTGTGTAAAAACAACTTTAAGAAAATTTTTGAAAACATGACGTTGTGAAACCGTGGGAATTTTTTAATTCTCCCTATATTTAAATATCTAGTGTGTAAATTTCCATTAGATATTCTCATATATAATCACTTTCCACAGATCTAGTTACATCCCGATCATTATCCAAATGAAATAAAAGTGCATATTTTTTGGATTTCATATATAAGTACTTATTTTAAAATACTTCGTAAAAATCATTAAAAGTTTTTAAGTTGGTAACAGCTTGGTGAAGCCAATGAATTGGATGCTTTTGTATTATCCGTGTTAATACAGACTATTTTGATACCATTGACATCCATAAGTTGGTTCAAATTATCAATTCTCCTATAGACTAAATACTGCAATTATTGTTTCGAGAATTATCATGGTTTCCAGTCGGAAACAATGATGCAAAAGTCTTAAAATTTGTCAATCAAGCCATCATTCAAGTCTTAATAATGAGAACAACTAAAAATTTTATTTAGTTCTAGTTTATCACATAATATGTACAAAAAGGGTAAAAGCGGTAGGTCAATTTGTTCGCGAGTTATCGTGTTCACACATACATGCACACGGATGCCACACATACACATTAACACGTAATTAGAGATTTGGGTTTTCCGAAAAATTTTCGGGAAAATTTTGGATTTATTCTTAAATATTACATTCAAACCAGATTAATATGTCTAGTGAATATAAAAGTATTTGTTCTTATATTAGAGCTACAGTCATATATATTAAATGAAATGGTTAAAAAAAGGTTTAAATGTAGAAATATATAAAAATATTCTATGCACAAAAATTTCAAATACATATATATTGAACAACTGCATCAGCAACTGCAATTTAATATTTTCATTGAGTGCCTGTGCTTTTGAAAAGCTATAAAATAGTTATATTTTATAACAATAGAAAATAATATTTTTGTAAATCATAAACCAATGCACAAAACATATAATAAATTAAAAATAAATAAAAATTGCCGACCCCTTTCTGAATCATAAATAATTACTGTTTATTACAGGTGACAGAAATAAATTATTAAATATATAATTTTCATATGCTTGCTTTCTTTAAGGACAGATTAGAAAGTTTCATTCTCACAAGCACCAGTTTTATTTATTATGACGTAAAAATATTATAAGAAAAAATAAAAATTGTTTGTGATTTAAAAATAAAGCATTAAAAATTATATTATTAAGGTTTAAAAAATGCCTGTTGAGCAGGATTGGGAAAAAAGCGGTGGGGATTTTTTCAAACCAAAATCCATGGTTTAAACAAAAACAAAAAGAAAAACATTGTTTAGATCAACGGGGTTTTAATCATCTATGGAGTTTTAACCTACTACTTATAAATGAAAGGGCAATCTGAAAGACTTCTGCTTACGCCCTATCTATATATATAATGTGTGTATGTATGATCCAGCATAACTGGCGAACGGCTGAACCAAATTTCATGAAATTTATCTTGGTAGTCTTGAAATCACACCAGAAAAAACATAGGCCATGTTTCAAGTTTCAACGAGCAGTGGTTCTCGGGATATTAGTGAAAAACGACACTTTTTCCTAGGAGTTCTACTCTCTAACTCCACGATTCACAACGAAAAAGGTTGGACATTGTTGGTTTAAAACGTGAAAGTCCATTAAATCTCTGAGTTTTGTGGGAGTTTATTGAACATATTAGACAATTTTGAAAATCGCAGGTTTGAGATATGAATTTAAATGGAAACTATCACCATGGTTTATTTCTCACAGGCTTACTCAATACTGAGTTTTGTGGGAGTTTATTGAACGTATAAGATACTTTTGAAAATCATAGGTTTGAGTTATGAATTTAAATGGAAACTATCACCATGGTTTATTTCTCACAGGCTTACTCAACAACGAAAAGTATTAAGAAATCACAAGAAAGATCAATCATGCATAAAGCATTGATTATGAAACACTTTCCAACTTTAATTTTATTTAAACATCTCTAAAATGCGATACATTCAGCGGTAACATATCACAATCGGCCCTATATGTTCCGGTGTAATTTTTATCATAGTTTTGTATGGTAAATTCCGAGCACGCCGGGTAATCGCTGCTAGTAGAACATAAATTAGTTCAGTATAAGTCCCGAATCTGTCACTTTTTAACACTTTACAACAAAGTTGAAAAGTGTTTATGACTTTGTTCATTCTGTCTGTCTGTCTGTCCGTTAGCACGATAACTGCCGTAAAAATGACTTTATCAAAATGAAATTTTAGTATGTTGTTCAGACGGTCTGTAGGACCTATGGGAATATAAATAAATAATCTCACCCAATTAGTTTTTTATTGAACCCGGGTTGAAAAAATGAAATACATTGAACCCTATGGGATCTAATTTTTCAAACATTTTTCAAGTAAATTCAAAATTCACGAATTGCTTCGAAATTTTTAGGAAATATTCACATTATCCCTTAGAAAATATATAAAAAAATTCAGTTATATATGTTAGGTAGTTTTTTAATTAAAAATTATTTAATATAGGGAAAAAAACAAATTCAATTAAATTCTGACTTTGGGATAGCTTTCAGAAAGAAAAGAGAGATATATTATATAATAAATATCTTTCCATTTGTTTAAACGTTTTGCATATGGCAGAGGCTTCACATTTTAAAATAAATTTGGTAGATAACAATTTTTCATTTTTTTAAAATTTTATATAACTCTTCATGATATACTTATTTGATGGCATTTTTAATGCACTTTTCTACGTCCTAGGGAGTTAAAATTTGGTACACAGCTTAAATTTGTTGAACATTTTATTCGACAAAAATTTGATGGATCTTTAAATATAGATCATACAATTTTTTCGAAATGGCCTGAAAATAATCCCCGTTCACTTCTATAAATCACTGTTGTAATATTGTTAAAAATTCTGATGTGGACAGCACATGCCTTTCCCTGCAGACTCATATTCGTTCTCTTTATTTATTCAATAATAATTTGTGTTTATCTGCATAAAATAACAACCACAAATATTTTAAATGACATTGAATTTACACGTTAAACTTAAATTTGGTTCTCATTTGATAGCTGGACTTATTGTCAAAGGTGGCGTAGCGAAATCGCGAAAAAACTAGAATATCTCAAGAACGGCTAGTCCTAGAGTAATGGGGTTAGTCCTATTCTTTTTGTTGTCAAAAATCACGTATAAAATAGGAATTTAATTGATATAATTGAGCACACGTAGTCTTTTATTTTTATATATAATGATTTTTGCGGGCCATTTCGCAAAAATAGCCCGTTCCTTTTTCCCGAATCGTACTAGAATAACCTACAAATGATTTATATACAAAATTTTGTTAAATTTGGTATATAAATCACTTGTAGGTTATTGAAATATTATACACCAAATTTTGTTAAATTTGTTCCACTAGTTTTTAGCTAGAGTGGATAAAGGCAATTTCTGCGGCCATTTCGCAAAGAAGGCAGATTCTTTTATTACGAATCGTACTATAATCTAATGAACATCAGGATTTCCCACAAAAAACATACCTACCAAATTGTATGAAATTCAGTCCATTAGTTTTTCAATTAGAGTGGATGTAATATCCACACAGACACACAGAAACATACACAGATACACCCTTACACACACAGACGTCTTCCTAAAAATAGTTTTTTCGTGTTCTAGAAGTCCCAAAACGTGTAGATCCTTTGAAAATTCGAGTTCCGATCTTCGACACGATTCCAATAATTTGAGTACATACACATACACACATATATTATCTGTGTATCTGTGTATTATCTGTGTATCTGTGTATTATCTGTGTATCTAAATTCCGTGCCTATGCAATTACAATAGTTGTGATTTTAAATGATCCCTAAACTTTTATTATTTCTTCAACGAAGCCTAATTTTAACATATGCAGAATGCAAATATCTCAAGCGATTGTCAGATGAATTACATAAGAATTGCTGAATTTTTTTCACACAAAATATTTAGTTCTGGAGTCTGGAATACAAGTTATATGAATGAAATATTCATTGATTTTGCATAAAGAATCAGGTGATTTATATTTCGATACAGTTTTAAATATTTAAGTATAATAAATTACTGTAGTACTGTGATAATGTAAAAGATATCACCACTGAATGTATCACATTTTAGAAATTTTTAAATGAAATTACATTTCAGTTGGAAAGTGTTTCATAATCAATGCTTATGCATGAATAATCTTTCTTGTTTAAATGTCTATTCTACTACTACTATTACTATAAGTAACTAATAATAATAATAATAAAAAGAAAAATAAATTGTTCAGTTTATTAAAATCATAGGAAATCATAGAAATCACTATTAAATATATAAAAATATTAAAAAAATGCTTATAATTAAACTTAAAAAAAATTCCTGTATATAATATTAATTGTTTAAAAAATATCTGTTTATAATTACATGGGTGAATACCACAAGATAAAAGTGACAATTTGGTAGACGTTGAGTTGAGCATATATGTAGTTTAAAGTAGTTTCCTTCAGCCAAATCACTCGAAAAAGTATTCCATATTTATTATACAAATGGTGTTTATTCACACATTTTTGTAACGATTTTGAAAATATATATATATAGACAAAGATACGAATTTTATTTTCTAATATGTTCAATCTGATAGGCCTTTCGTTGAACTATCATATTACATCTTGATTTCCAAGATAAAAGAGCTTTTTTTAAAATATCAAGGTTGATTTTGTTCCACTCCTTCACCACAATCTTCCAGAGTCCATCCAATGTTTTGGGATACCGCTTATAAAGAGCTTGTTTTAAAAGTCCAAATGCACAGTAATTCATAGGAGACAAGTCAGGGGACTTAGGTGAGATGCATTTAAATGAAATAGCCTCAATTCCGGTTTCATATCTCATTTTTTCAAAAAATATAGCAGTTGATTTAGAGGTATGGCTGGCAGCTTTATCCTGATGGAACATAACACAGTGAAGATTGTTTGGGTATAGTGATGGAATGTATTTTTTGAAAACATGAGTTAAAACATATTTCTGATAGTAATCCGAGTTAATGTTGATATTTATTTCTACTTTCCTTATTTTAATTTTTCCGTTATAAGAGGATCCAGCAATAACCATAAAACCAATAACCATAACCAGCAATACCTTTAGCAAAACTTTCCTTGTTTTTTCTGAACCAACCTTTGTTGGATATGCATCTTTTATCTTTTTCCCAGTCAAATGTAAACTTTGACGTTTCTTTCCTTTTTTATTAATTATGTCATTTAATTTACGTGTAGAAATATTAAAACCATGCTTTTCATATGTTTTTAATAATCGAATGGGAGTATTATAATTTAATAAGAGTCTTTCTCTTCGTAAGGAGCAAAAATATAGCCTTCGATCCATTGTTTATTTTCTAGCGAAATTTTAAAGCAAAGAATATTTTTAATGATGCAGACGATAATTAAACCCTATTTCAACTTGATGCCAGTCAGGTTTTTGTTTTTTTTAAATTTAAATTTAATTCATGGAGAAAGTCAAAACCGTTACAGAAATGTGTGAACAAAACCCTCTGTATTTTCATAAATTTTACAGAATTAATTTTTGAAAGAAAAGGCTTTTAAAAATATTACTGCTGTTTTATCAGAATGAGTAAAATGTCACTTATACCCTTATACCCTTCTAGTTTTTGCCTATCCCTTTTCTTAAAAATAAAGTATTATTCCCATATTCCCTCTTCAAAATTAGAAAACTGAATTAAAGACTTCTTGTAAAGTTACCTACATTTCAAAAAGCAGCGTGGAAAGAATATTGCATTCCACTTTCAAATGAATTAGAGAGAAAATAAAAAGCTGAAAATTTTCCAATGGAAAACTTCGCGAAGGTTTAAGAAACACCTCGAAATAACGAATATTCAACGAGATATGAAAGATTTCCAGACGTTTCTATAGACAATCTATAAGAGGAGTCATTACTCAGTTGGAGAGCTGTTGACGTGATACAAGCTGCATAGGATTGTGACATTCGTCAAAGTTTTGAGAATAGTAGCTGCTGTTTTACGAAATGATATACTTCAATGTTTCAAGAATAGTATCGGTCGTTTTGTGAAATTAGTGGAGCATTTAAAAGCTGTTTTACTGTATATTGTTCCTGTTTACGCTGTGCTTGTGAATAAACGTGCTAGTTATTCAGAAATGTGGACTCATTTTTGCATCCTGACAGTACACTCACGATTCAAAAGGATACGTCGTAACAGTATTTTAATTAAAATTATTTGATTTAAAATACTGAAAGTGGCGAAGCTTATACGCATGTAAGTAGAACCGACATTTTTCTGCTAATGCTTAATCTTCTGGCGGTAAAGTTTGTAAACATAATCGATTCCTATTGTATTCTAAATGACATTGTTATTCAAAACATTCTATTAAAATATTTAAATTAAAGCTTTTAAAAAGAAGCTTAAGAATCTTTGTTCTCGCTAATTGTCTTCACAAACAGATCTGAAGAATAAAACATCCTGACCCCGTTTCTAAACAAATTTACAGAAAATTAGAAGATTATATTCGTGTATTAGAAAATATACCCGTACTACAACATATGGATTTGAAAAATCTTTCACTAAAATAAAACAGATGACGTAAGAATCTGAAAATATCAATTATCCCCGTAATCTTTAAACCCAAAGTCCGTAACGGATGTAATCCAATCAAAAATGCAATACCGATAAAATTTATTTATATACATTCCTTTATTGCTTAAATCGCAAAAAAATTATCACTGTATTAACTTATTGGGTTTAATTCGGTTGCTTAGTAACATGATTATTATTTTTTTTTTTCAAATAACTTTGCGGACAAATATCGTCTGCACAATGCTATCTCAATGGAGGATTTAATAGTGCATTTTCTATTAATACTGATAAAATTTATTTATATACATTCCTTTATTGCTTAAATCGAAAAAAAATTATCATTGTATTAACTCATTAGGTTTAATTCGGTTGCTTAGTAACATGATATTATTTTTTTTTCAACTAACTTTGCGGAACAAATATCGTCTGCACAATGTTATCTCAATGGAAGATTTAATAGTGCATTTTTTTTTAATATCTAGATAACCCTTGGCTTTAGAAGTTCGTAACATGAACTAAATTTTAAGTTGGGCTATTCCAAGTTTACCCCGAAAATTTCATCAAATTCGGTGCAGCTATTCTCCCGTGATGATGAGACAAACACACACACACACAAAAATAAACAGACAGATTTTCAATTTATTTATATAGATTTCTTTACAATGCATAGTGTATATCAGGTGAAGTACTGTAATGGTAAAGAAATTCGAATATTGGACAAATTTTCACATTTTTTAACATGAATCAACCACTTATTTTGGTGTTGCGTCTCTGTATGTGTATATTAGTATTTATATGTATTCACTCTAGCTACAAAAATAATCCGCCCAATTTTTATAAAACTTTGGCACATCGATAATTTTTATTCCTTACTCTCGTATTGATTAGAATTTGGCAGAAAACGAAAATAAAATTATTAAACCTTCTTTAGAAAATGTCTTTGGGAGAAAAAAATATACTTTATTCCACAAAAATAAGCAATTTTAAAAAATGGACAAATTAAATCACTTCCAATATTATTTCATAAACCGTTTTCAAAATATTTTTACATTATTTCTTTGAATTTTTTAAGAGCAAATATTATTATAAAATATGCCATAATATCGCCAAATGAAAAAACTACCTAAAAATAGAAGTTCGAAGTGATCACTTATATATCGTATCATTTTGTGTGATAAAACCTAGTCATCTTAGTTCAAAGAAATAAAGAAAAAATAACAATTTGGGACTGTACGGAAAATTATGAGCTGCCCACGTCATTCCTTAAAACCGCTTTTTCGAGAATGAGGATATTTTGTTATGTCACTCTCGATTTTATTTCCTTCAAGAGCATTCTCCTTCGCTAATAAATTCCAAGATTCGATGCTGAGATAGGGGGAGGAGGAACACCCAAAGAAATCGGTCCTATAAATAAACAGAGGAGGAAAAGAGTGTTTTTCAGGATGTGATAGTCGTAGTTTCATCAGGGAATTTCACCAGACGAATTACGTAATCATCTACAGAAATAGCTTGAGTGAATCTCCATTCGACAATTATTTTGATACAATTAACAAAAAACGTAATTCAAATTAATTATTCTCCTACATGGGGTGGAGCGAAACATTTGTTGCTCCTACAGTCGACAGCTTAGCACTAATTGTCAGAAACTAGTTACCGAGAAGAACAATTTTATAAATTAAAATAAATAAAAAATGTGGTTGCTTACCTTTATTGTCCTTGAATATTTGCATTTTCTCTCAGAAATAGTATTTATTTCTATTACAAACAAAAATATAAAAGTGTATCCAAAAAGTTACCGAGAAGATCAATTTTATAAGTTAAAATAAATAGATAAAAAAGTGGTACTGTACCTTCATTTCCTTCAAGCTCCTTGAATATCTGCATTTTCTCTCAGAAATAGCCTTTATTTTAATTACAAACAAAAACATAAAAGTGTATCCAATAGTTTTGCACTGGATGCCAAAAGTTATCTTTAACGTATTTCAAAATCCAAAATCTTTTATAACTTTTTGACATTATCTTAATTTGTTGCAAAAGGCTTTAGAATTTGCAACTTTTTTTCTATTTTTGACTGCCCTTATGGGCACATTTCCTTCGGTAATTACACTAGGCACAAAACAAGATTTGGTTTCAAATGTGGGCATGACAGTCTGAAGTCAAGCCAAATTCTGCTAAAATTGCCGAATTCTCTTTCTACAAATCCATAAATTGCTGTTAATGCTTCAAAGACAGTTTTGCATATCTGTTTAGAGACTGTACACGGCAGGGTATGTATACTAAATTTTACAGGAACAAAATACTCAATGTTTCAAAAAATTCGCAAGGTGTTGTCAGATAAATGGGCTGTAAATGAGAGATCCGTAACAGCGCACTCTTGCCACGAAATTAAATCTGTGAAATCATTTACCATAAAATGTAGTTTATACATATCCAGTTTTCGGATTATTTATGGTTGTTGTTGTTGAGACCCAGACCGTCCGACCTACCAGAAAGGTGTAAGGTAACTGTTTGGACGGCCCGGAAGTGCCACCCAATTTAGACCGGAACCGAGTGGGGGGAGGCATCCACAGGGACCGTACCCTCCTTCCTCTACCACCAACCTCTCGGAAGGACTTTCGGACCCACATGTTTAACGTGATCGTACTCCGCATGAACACGGCGGCAGTTGTGGCACCGTGCAAATCAAGCGCGCAAACCACCGGGCTATCGCGCCAGAAATGTGCCAACAGCGCGCGGTGTTCCCAGGTGGTCACCCACGTGATCTAACGAGAACAGGTGTTATCAGCACGGTAGGGCCGTTGGCATGGATTATTTATGGTGTCGCTTTTCATGCTTTAAGAATACAACGAAATGAGCAAATCTTTAGAATGCGTAATGAATCTATACTTTTGAATGTTGATTTTCTTTAGATTCTTGGATACGATCATTTTCTTTAGATTCTTAGATAAGACGATTTTCTTTAGATTCTTAGATAAATGCCGTAAAGAAGTTATAGTGCATCTGATGATAGTTACCACAATAAAATACATTTCAGGTCTACTGTTTTGTCGACTTGAGGTAAATTGTCCTTCATTAAGTCACAATTTACTATATGAAGGTGTTCGCAGTTAGATAAACGTTTTTCTACGTCTGCCACGAAACCTCTCGGGCTAGATGTATAGGCCCTCTCAGATGATCTAATATACGCATGAGTGGAAGCTTGCTATACTGGCGTTGACATATTAGCCACTGTAAATTTCCAAGTTCCTTGCGGCAAATAAAGTTCCATTTTTTTACTTTCCTTATATACATAATGTATAAGGAAAGTATTGTGACTAAGTCGAAAATTCGAATTCGAGTTTTCGACGGGAGAGCATGTTTCAAGCATCCCTGATCACGAATCAAACAATTTTGAAGTGATGTCTGTGTGTGTGTGTGTGTGGGGGGGGTGTCAGTGAGTCTATGGAGACGATATCTGACGAACGAATGGGGCGATTCGAATGAAATTTGGTACAAAAATTACAATCCGTGAATACTGGAAGTCTATTGCTTTTAAACGCAATCTAATGTTCAGAAGCCCCCTTTAATAAAGTTACGCAAATAGACATTTCTTATGCAATTTTTCCTTAGAAAACGATTGACAAAAACTTTAGAACGCTAGCATGAATCGTTCTCGAGTTATTGCGCATTTTTCAAATAAATGTATCAAAAAATCCCATAAATAAAAAAATATATATTAACTGTTGAGGAACATGTTCACTTTTCATATGTGATATCCTGCGATAAATTGGGTGACATCATTCTCGTGGATCTAGCTCGTTCCATTCATGAGAAAAGATACTTTGAGTAATACGTTTGTATTTGAACGCCAATAGTCATTTATCTGTTATAAGAATATCTTATTTCTCCGTCCATAACGCTTGGTGAGATTTTGGCGACACTTTTGGCGTAATGTCGCCAACTTGACGGCTTTTTAAATGTTGCCAAATTAACGAAAATCTCGCCAAAATGATAAAAATGACGACTAATTGAAGAGAATTCAATATCTTGGAAAGAATATAAGTATCTACTATGAGAATAACATTTTTTTTTAACTGTAAAAGTAGTAAATTCATTGCACTATATAAGGAAAGTCATGTGTTGCCCACATCAGATTTATTCAAATAGGTGAAGCTGATCTACTTGAAGGACAACTTTTGGGATCTAGTTCTAAACTGTACATTTTTATATTTTTACTCGTAACTTCAAAAAATATTGTTTCTGCAGAAAAAAGAAATACAAATTTTCACGTCTTTGAGGCAACTAAAAATAAAATTCTATTTTTTCTTAATAAAATCGGTGAAGTCGGTCTACTTACTCACTTTTGGCAATTAGTGCTAAGTTATAGGCAAAAAATAGTTTTTATTTAGTTCCATCTTATTATACAAAGTCACTAAGAAAGGTCTTAAACACCCCAATAACATTGTAAGGTAAGGACAATGAATGTACACGTTAGGTTTATTTTTTAGTGATCATATCCGATCGAATAAAAGAGATTGCAACGTACCTAGCGGGGAATTTAAAAAGTTTGAAAAACGAATTCGGCAGCAAAGTGAGATAGACTGCACAAAGTCAATATAGAATTATAGAGCACTATTTAATCTGAAAAAAGCTGGGTCTAATTACCTTTGAAGGGTGCAAGATGTTGTTGTTGTTGAGACCCAGACCGTTCGACCTGTTCGTTCGAAGGTGAAAGGTCCACAGGGACCGTACGCTCCTTTCCCTACCACCAACCTCTCGAAAGGACTTACGGGCCAACATGTTTAACGTGATCGTACTCCGCATGAACACTGCGACAGTTTGGGCAGCGGAGGGAATCGAACTCGAACCTACTGAGTGCAATTCCTTCGCGTTAACTACTGGGCTACCGCGCCCCAGGGTGCAAGATGTTGTTGTTGTTCAGACCCAGACCGTCCGACCTACCAGAAAGGTAGGGTGCAAGATGTTGTTGTTCAGACCCAGATCTTCCGACCTACCAGAAAGGTGTAAGGTAACTGTTTGGACGGTGCCACCCAATTTAGACCGGAACCCAGTGGGGGAGGCATCCACAGGGACCGTACCCTCCTTCCCTCTCGGAAGGACAGGGAGCAAGATGTTGTTGTTGTTACCCAGACCGTCCGACCTACCAGAAAGGTGTAAGGTAACTGTTTGGACGGCCGGGAAGTGCCACCCAATTTAGACCGGAACCCAGTGGTGCAAGATGTGAGGTATTTCAAATTAAAACTTCAGGTAATTAAAAAAATAAATTAAGAAATTATAAGTATAAAACATTAATTTCAATATTTGAGATTTCTAATACAGAAAAAAAATAAAAAATACGTAAGTTTTCAGAATCGGAGTATTCAGTGAAGCAAATTTTGAATACAGGAAAACAATTAAATCGTAGTAACATTATTTTAATCACATGTATATGAATGTGAGTTTTCATACGTTCTTCTTCTTCGCGTTTTTGACACATTAACATACTTCAAATTTTTGAATTGTCAAATCTGTCAAATAAATATGATACTTCAAATATTAAATTTTCATATGTTTTAAAGCGTGACTGCACAGCATAAGTCACACCTAAGAAAGTTCCTCTTTCTCCAATGTTCACAACTGTAGTAGTACCTACAAAGTCAGACCTTGTGACTTTAGAGCTGTAATTTCAAAATCAAGCTGTAAGGGAAACTGCTTTCGTAAGCCAGTAGTGCCGATAAATTTGAAAGTTCTTGTTAAAGTGGAAATCGGAAAGCAGTCATACGTTGGTCAGATTTAATTATCTTATTCGATCATTATCACAACAAGAAGTTGATCTATGATGGACTATGATTTCCTTAATAAAATATATCTTAAATAAATTTTCTTTTGTCAATAATAAAACCAGTACGAAAATATTTTTTTCTAATTAAAATTGAAGAATTTAAATAATTTGTAATGAATTGGCTGAATTCAAATGCATTGCCATGAAACTGAACGCTATCAATGAATTAACACTCATGCAAATACATGCTATTTGATTAGGTGTTTAAAAATTGTTGTTTACATGTTATTTCTACTGAGCCTAGCGAGCATGCGCAGTTTAAAAATGGGAGTTTCGCTTCGTTACAGTTGTATGTGTTATAACTAATTACATTTTTGTTAAATCATGTTTTTTAAGAACATTTTTGGTAAATCCAGATATCAAGGAGTCGGCATTTTTTTTAAATTTCTAAGGTGTCCTTGACTTAAAAAGTGTGAGAACTTCTGTTTCAACCTGGTACAGGTTGTAAAATTTCTGGAAATAACTGTTTATCGAAAAGTATATTTAACATAACTCGATTAAAAACAGTCTATTTAAAACAAAGAGATTTTATAAATTTCTGCGAATAATAATTGTGTTAACTATGTAATTTACAGACTATTACATTTATGAAATATAGGGCGATGTTTTTATTCCATTTATGCCCAGTCAAGCATATTTCCGATAAAGGGACTTTTGCCGTTTTTCTATTGGTCTCGCATATCTAATGTAATAACCAATATGCTTTTAATAGTGTTATAGTTATCTTTTATACAAATTTCCTATAATTTGTTAAAATAAAAATTATAAATTAATTTTTCATTTAATCTTTATACGGTCCATATTTTTAATTGTGAAACAAAAGACTTAATATTTAGATCGAAACATTGAGAACGTCGATATGATGCAGTAATATGAGATGCGATGAGATACAAAGAGATGCAATATTGATCATGCTCGGGGATCTTATAATGTTCTAAAGTTTTCTTTAAATTATATCAAAATATTAAATTTACGAGCATGCTTTTATCTTTAAATTAACTAGAGTGTTGCTGAACTCGACTTTCTCAATAGAATCAATCTTCAGAATCAATTTTTAGTATCTTAATTCTTTTTTTCTAATTAAGAACTTAAGGAAATCTTGCAATTGATATCATACTTAGCAATGTACCCCCGGAATAACTTGCCCCTTGACGGGGGCGAATGCCATCACGAACAAAAAAAATCTGATGTGGGCAGCACATGACTTTCCCTGCAGTCTTATATGCACGTTCTCTTTATTTTAATTAAATTTAATTCACTTTTAATTCAAATTTCGTTCTCATTTGATAACTGGACTTATTTTCAAAGGTGGCGTAGAGAAAATACGAAAAAACTAAAATATCTCGAGAACGGTTAGTCCTAGTGTAATGGGGTTGGTCTTATTATTTTCTTCGTTAAAAATTACGTATTAAACAGGCATTTAATGGATATATTTGAGCATACGTAGTTTTTTATTTTAGATTTTGGCTATTTTTGATGGGCCATTTTGCAAAAAAAGGCAGGTTATGTTTTTCCGAATCAAACCAAAATCTAATCAGCACCAGAGTGACCCACAAGTGATTTTGAATTTTGTGAAATTCGGTTCATTAGTTTTTCAGCTATAGTGGATACAAGCTTTTGCGGGCCACTTCGTAAAAAAAGGCGGACTCTTTTATCCCGAATCGTAAAATGACTTACCTACCAAATTTTATGAAATTTGGTCCATTAGTTTTTTAGTTAGAGTGGATACAAAATCTGCACAGGCACACAGACAGACATACACACACACAGACGTCACGCAAAAAATGCTATTTTCGTATTCTAGAGGTCTCGAAACGTGTAGATCTGTCGAAAACTCGAGTTGCGATTTTCGGCATGATTCCAATACTTATTTAACATAAATTTAAAATAAAAATTTCTGTAAATAAGGGACATAAAATTATCTTCCCAGACCGTATAAACATAAATCAGGTGATTTTGATTGACGTACATTCTCCATGTGTATCTCGATGGCGTTTTAACAATATTTTTTGCAGAAATTGGCACATGAAGGGAACTAATTTTACTTGATAAAAAAGTATTGTGAGCAAGCACTTTCATTTTTCATCGTTAAAATCGCAGATATATTACTTGTTAGAGTGTTTTCCTACGCAATCAACATGATTGTAGGTGTTTTGATGACCACAAGACATGGTCAGTAACAATTCAATTCATTCTTGATTTGTAAAAATTCTTAATCATTAGGTATATCGGGCAACTGGAGTTTCGACCCCCTGGTATATAAAAATAAAATCGTCTGCGGTTCTTTATTAACCATAAAAAACGCAAAGAAATTGGTTTGTGATAATTTCTAAACAATGGTATATTTGTATATTTGAGACAAATTGTACTTTGGAAATATTTATTCATTTGATAATTTTATTTTTTATTTTTATTTTATTCAATTTACGTGGCAACTACAGATGAAATCCAGTTGCAGTAGCCACACAAGAAATTAAAAGTACAATAGGGAGTAGTACAATAGGGTGTAGTATAATAGGGAGAGTAATTCATTGTTTTATGTTTCTTTCAATTCTAGATAGAACTCTTGTCACAATTTGAGGACAGTTCCGCGTCTTATTAATGTCATTCGCGTCAAAAGAAAAAATTATGTATACGACTATTTGTTTTACAAATTCTAAAAAACTTTTAATCCGTTTCTCGGATTTTGAGAAAAAATATTCAGAAATTGAGGGAGGGGATTTGCCATGGTTTAAATTCCCTGAAAATCAAGAGCCATGTTACTGCTTCTGATTGAAAAATTTCTAACATATTATATGAAATAATTTATTTTTTGTAACCGATATTATCCATTGAATCTCGTGCATTTTTAAAAGAGAGGTCGATTTGAATTCAGAGGTGATCAGAACGTGTAAATCTATTTATATCCAAGAGTCGAACGTTTGATCTTATCGCAGTTACCCTGTTATAGAGTCATTTATCTGGCATGATATGTTTTTTAACGAATGCCCGTCTTATTCAGGAAGGCTAAAATAAATAATACTTGCATGTATATTAATATAATGCACAGTCTTTTCAAAATGCCCACCCGTCAGAAACCATTCACATTTAAATTCCACAAAGAATATGGCTGCATACTTTGGCAAGTATCGCAGGTGTCACCGTGTTACACGCCCTGGTTATACGACTTTTTGACGCGCATTTAATACCTTCCATGTACGTGTTTTGTTCGTTTATGGTGTTGATTAGTACATATTAGAAAATGTTCTACAACTTTGTAATCGTCTGTTTTCATCTATTACGCTTTATTGCCGAGTTTGCGTTCCTGACTTTTTAAATCCTTCGCTAGGAGCACTGCAATCACTTTTATTCGAGCATGATCACTTTACTGTAGACATAATGTGTACACTCATGAACGTTTCCTTACAAAGTTATTGAGGTGCATAAGGATTTTCTTGGGAACCCCTATTTACTAGGCACAATACTCATGCACAAAACTCATGCACACTAGCACAATACTCATATATAGTCAGTGTTTTTTAAAGAGTGTTCCACATAACCCTTTGGGGTTCCACGACAGTATTACAGGCGTTACGCGAAGTGATAATTTCATATAAAAGTTGTTAAAAATTAAAGAAATAGGTTTAAAATGTGAATGCATAGCTTGAACCATAATGGACTTCGTCTTATTTTAGGGTTCCGTCATTAGATTGAATTTTAAAAGGGTTCCTCGACCAGAAAAAGTTTAAAAAAACACTGCTCTAAGTAAAATAAAGTCTATAGCTCCATAAAAGGATACCTATGAAAAATCCTTTTTGAATCTTGAAAAAAATTCTGAATTGTACAAAATAGTACTAAATGTGTTGAAAGACATAAGTTTTCTTTATATTTGCCGCTCAGAAATAAATGCACATACTGCACAACATATTTTACGTTATTATTACGAAACAACGCTTTCTTATTATGCAATCTCTCTCTCGTCTCATAAATCCACCCAGACTCAATGGGAAAACTTTCCTTGTTGAAAAGAAGTCGAAATATAGAGGAATTTGTGTCAAAATCGACAAATTTCTCCTCACCTATGGGGGGTAACCTGATGATCTTAATTGGCACAAATTAGCACGAATAGAAAGTTTTCCTTCCAAGACCCCCCACGGACAATATTGCTACGAAGCTCAAGTTCGATTGAGGCCAAGGGTTTTGGTATAAATACTGCATAAGTCTATTAAAGCATCAGTTGAATCTCACCTTCTCAGGCTCATTCAGCCTGCGAGGTCCACAAACATGGCTGTATTACAAGTAAGAGTATTATTTTTTATATAAGTTTTGACTAGCATATAAACCCGTCGTTGTTCGTGGTTGTGCAAATTCTACAAATTCTGTGAACATTCGAAATCTCTTTGTTCTTCAATTTGATTAAAAATAATAAACATAATTCTCAAATAAAATTATAAAATTTTAATAGAATATAAGTTTGTTTCAACAAGAAAATCTGAAGGTATAAAAGCAACCTGGTTCCGTTTGTAAATCAATGTACAAAACATAATAAGTTTGGTATATGCTAAAATAAAGTAGCAATAGTAGCAAAGATATACCCGTACCAATTTTTTGGATCGGTTAAATTAAATTAAAATTCTCTGTCTAATCAACTCATTTGATAATCTCATACAATAAAGAAAATTAAATTCCGCTACTAACCATCACGCTCTCTCTATATATATTTTCAAATAAAGTTATAGAAAAACTCATCTGATCAATGTTATTTCTATGTCAAATTTGATTTTGCGTTTTTCGGTATACCTCGACAATCTCTGGCTAACTATATTTCTAATATGGTTAATAAGTACATTCAAATAATTCTATATTTTCGAAAAAGAACGCTATATAAAGTTCAACCCCCTCCCCAATCCTAAAAAAGTACTATCTTACCTATTTAATTTTTATTCGGCTTACGGAGGAGGAAGTTCACTGATGATAGCTAACATTCCTTCATTTTTTGCTCTAAATTAAAAAAATGTGTACATAAGTTGATAATAATACAAACTGGACGAAATTTTTAGGTTAGAACCTTTCAATCCTTACCTGTACGTTTGTAAAAAAATTCTAAAAAAGTAATGTATATATATATTTGTTTTTCATGAAATTTAATGGAGGTTTGTAAAATAAAATAAATACGTTCATGTGTTGCGCACTTACCACAGGCTAAACTGTAGCACATATGCACAAAACAGCTTATATACGTAATCATGTAAACCTTACACCTAAATTTACAATTATTTTTTAAATAAAATGTTGATTTGAAATTTATATTTAAAAAAAGTTGAAATATCTACCTTTTTTTAGAAAAATTTGTTTTTACACTTCACACCTATATTTAAGTAGTTATTGTACACATATAAATTGAAAATTGAAGTTTTACAGACACGAATTTGCAAAATTCGATTAGAAATCTAAAGAGAATGTAGACTTAATGTTGCCTTCCCTTCAAATAGAGAAGGAAGGGAAGGCAATCATCTGAATAGCTCGAATTCCTGCTGGAAGATAAGTTTGTTACAACTTATTTCATAAAAAGCAGTCTGTTTGAAATACTAATTATTATTTTTCAATTTTTTCAGGGATTTCTCTTCTTGGTGCTATCATCTGTGATACTGATTGTTGAGTCAACCCCTAACTATGCATCTTACCCACCAAAGGTAAGGTTACTTCTCTTATCTTTTCAACTTATAATCTCAAATGAAACAGAGTGTTGTTCTGATTTCATAGCCTAATTCGATATTAAATTTATTACCGAGCAAAAAAGAATGCGCTCCTTAGTGTTATAAATTTAACAGGTGATTGAGGGTTTCTTTGATAAATAGAGAAGGTAAATAAACCCAATTCCCTCCCATTGTAGAATGTTTTCTGTTTTCATAATTTACATCAAAGTATTTAATAAAGTTAGATGAAGTTGATAACCATCCTAAAATTGTTATATGTCATATCAAGAAATAGATTGATTTATTATTATTACTGAAAAGGTCATTAAGCAAAATACCCTTTTTGCAAAGGATAAGGAAAAATAGAGCAACGTAAATAAGCACAAATAACACAATAATGCAGCATACAGCTGTTTCGTGGATACGTTGTATCCCCTTCGTCACTGAAAGAGAAACAACGAAGCCGAAGTTCAATGAAGAGGAATGGGCCACTCATTCCTCTTTTGGACTTCGGGTTTGATGACTCTCTTGCACTGACTAAGAAGATCCAACGTATCTTCGAAACAACTGTATGCAGTTTATTATGTTATTTGTGCTTATTTACGTTGCTATAGTTTTCCTTACTGTAAAGGTGTTTAGATAAATTATCATTTCAACACTTTTCAATCATCAAACACTATTAGAAACAAAAATGTTGACTGAATTGTGAAACAAAAATGTTTTCTTGAAAATCAAAACTGTATAAGTACCAATATGAGGTCATGTTCATTTAACTTTCTGGCATATAAACCCACAAATTCTAGCAATATTAAATATCGAAATATACTTTGCTATGCTATACAATCCTTAAAATTTATAGTAAAAGAAAGCAGTGATTAAAATGACAAGGCCAGGAAATATATAACATAATATAAAAAAGTCTCACAGTTTGCGGAAGTTTGACATCTGAACTTTTCTGGTTTGGTGTTTTTAAGAAAACATAAACCGTTTTCTACAAAGCGATCAGCATAATTCCTGTTAATAAATTTATTTTCTAATGGATATTTATTTTCTCTTACTGAAGATCACTGACATGAATTGTATATTTATTAGTACAATGTAGTTGAAATATGGAATGTAATGTTTTGAAAATTATTAAAACGAGAATAAAAAAAAAATGAAATACCATTTCTTGAGAGATAATGTTTCTGGAAAGGTATTACTCGTTAAAATCGGATTAAAGATTCATAAATTATTTGCATAAAATCATCCCTCTGAACCAATGATTCATGGTGGGGACGGAAACATGAAAGCTACCACTGAAATATGATTTCCATATGTAATTATTTTATTGATGTTATTAAAAATCCTAGGATGCATTAACATTAGAAAATTTGAACTGCTGTTTGTAATTGTTAAAACATATTGTTAAAACATATCTATTTCAAAAAACAAAACATATTATTAGTGGTTTTTTTTATACTACTAATCTGTGAATATATAAAAATATCATGTTTACTTAGAGCTTATTCATTTTATCCCAATAACGTTTGATGGAACATAGTGTGACTAGTGAACTAACAGCTAATGTTAAATCATAATTTTATATGGATTAACATTATAAAGAGTAATAATCAATTTATATAAATTTTTATTTAAAAGTGGAGGGCATTATTATAACATGCTAATATACACAGTTAGTGAGATGAGGGGCATTTGTTCAGCTGAACATATCCATAAAGAATGCAAGTTGACATATATCAAGTAGATAATATATAACATGCGTATATCAAGTAGATAATATATAACATGCGCATATCAAGTAGACAATATATAACATGCGTATATACATTAATCGTGAGATGAGGGACGTTTTTTCAGCTGAACATATTCATAAAGAATCCAAGTTGACATATGTCGAGTATATAATATATAGCATGCGTATATCAAGTATGCTAATAACATGTATATATAACATGATAATATACACTGTTCGTAAGAAGAGTGACGTTTGTTCAGCCGAAGAATGCAAGTTGATATATGTCAAGTAGATAATTAGTATATGTTTTACGTAACTGTTTATATAAAACAAGAACTTATTTGATGAGTATATTTGTGATTTGTTTTAGAGTTTTTATTATAGATAAAAAAAATTATAGATTATGATAGTGTTATTATTAATGTCATTCACTTGTAAGTAAAATTATATACTATTAGACGGGCTAATTTAATATTGATTGCAATGATTATTATTTTATTTTTTTAGTTTGGATATAAAAATGTTCGAAAGAGGGCGTATTTTTTTTCTTGTTTGATCTTATTTAAAATCAATAAGCTTCTTATATATAAGCATGAAATAATTATTTGAAAAGATAATTTCTTTTATGATATATCGTTCACATATATACAGATAGAAGAGATACATATCGTATAAAAATTTGTTGATTTGACGTCATTAATAATTTGCATGTTCTTTATATTTATCTATATCTTTATATTATCCGCTGTCGGGTTCTAAATAAGCGTTCGCTACTTAAATAATTTAGAAACCGATAACACCACTCAATTTCCTAATTGCATGTTTTGAACAAAAATCATTTCCGTACTCCGTTTCATGCATGCGCAACAATGCCAATTATACGACACGGGCGTATAATTGGCATAATTATATTTCATTATTCAATTTTTATGGAGCTGTCTTTCCAATTGTAACCACAGTAGCATAATTATACTTCAATACCAAAATCGTCTGCTGGTTATTTTTCTAATCAAATTATTGAAAACATTTTTATTAATGATTGATTTTTAGATTAAAATGTACAAAAACGTTAAAAATAAAGTAACATGTGGTGATGGGAGATGAAATATAATTTTACATACCGAAATTTAACGGCTCTTTTGATATTCAGAACTTTTATTGAGTATATAGGTGTCACATTGTGCGACAACTAACCATTTTGTCCATCCAAAGCGTGGATGGAAATAGTAGTTTTTCATAAAGTGTATCTCATTATCCCGTAAATGTCTAAGTTAAAATCCGAAGTTGAAATAATTGCATATGCGTTTTGTGATTATACTGATGATAAGCAATGTGCGTAAAAGAAATAAAATTGTTTATTTCATCTGGGAAATTTTATCTTAGTCCTTGGTTTATCATGCTGATCATTTTAGCAACTAAAAAATCCTATGTGCAAAATATCCAATGATCTGGTATCACAGATTTGATCACACACACACACCAGTCAAATATATCTAATAATAATTAATTTCAAATATATTCAAAATTTAATGCTACATAATAAATTTAAAAATTTCAAGCAAATGGAGAAATGTGTAAGAAAATGTTAGCTTGAGGACGTAATGACAAATATGGGTCATACAAATTCAGAGGAAAGTTATGGGATGGAGTATCGGACTTTTGGATGTGGATGGATTTTCATATTTTGAGTATCTCTGATTTTAAATATCACCGCGTTGTTTTCATTTTCATATAATATTTTATATGTGTACTAAATTTGGTTTCATTTGGTTGAGTAGTTTCGGAGGAAACAGGGTTGCTCCAATTTACTGATAGACCGTTCGACAGACGAAATTCTGAAAGGTGTTTTATTGTGACAATTACCTTCGAATATGGTAGATTTTCAATTACGACGTAATGTATTTTGATACAAAAACAATATTTCTCTTTAACGAGGGAAGTAAGAAGCATGTTCACACAATTATCTAAAGATTGAATGCATTCTAAATACTTTTAACCACAAATAGACATTAAAAAAACATCAAAAGACATTAAAAAAATTTCTTATCCACAAAAAACGCTATATATTTAAAGAATCAAAATATGCCCATGAAATTTCATCATGGACAACTAAAAGATTAAGATCTAACTATCAGAAAACGTTACCATATTCGCGTATCTAAATATGTTAATCTGTAGTTAAAGTCAAATATGGCCACACTGCCAAAGAGAAATACATTTTGTGAAGGACTTCTTAATTATAATCAGAAAACCCACCTGTAAAGGGCTTTTTTCAAGATTTAGAAGGCACTCCCATTGCAGATACCAGCATCCATGGACCAGTTTCGTGGTTATTATGCGCTCGTCAGCATAGAACAGTCGATGTCTGAAATGGCAGAAAGGAACTTGCTATAAGGTACAATTTTGCGAATTGCTGTGGGAACTGACAATTTCAGTTCTTTTATGTACTCGGCATCCAATTTATGTACAATTTAACCCAAGCAATAGGAACCTGTGAAGGTCAAGTTTATATGGATGATTTTATTTGTAAAGGGAGTGTTTTCCAAACAGAGCGGAATAGGCTAGTTTTGTGATTATAAACTTAGCCTTTACAGCTTCTTGTAGCCGGAGCTAAATTGATTAGTAATTTGATACCGGCTATGTGGAAGGACAGAAATTGTTAGTTCCCATAGAAGTTAGAAAAAATTGTAGCTTATAGCAAGTTTCTTGCTGCCATTTCAGATAACGGCTATTCCATGCTAACGATCACATAATAAGCGCGAAACCAGTCCATGGATGCTAGGATCTGGAATGGGAGTATTCCAAACCTACTAGTTAAGTTAAATGAAATGCATTTAACTCATTAAATTCAATGTTTATCCAGTTAACCACTTCATTCACTTTAAATATTTTGCTTTACTCTTTCAGAAACCATATAAATTTGGTTACAATACGGATGACGGCTACGGAAACACTCAGCAGAGGTATGAGGCCTCTGATCCTTATGACGGATCGGTGAAAGGATCTTACGGTTACTACAACGCTGACGGAATTTACCGTACAGTCTATTATGTGGCAGACAAAGGTGGTTACAGAGCAAATATCAAGACCAATGAGCCTGGTACAGACAATCAGAACCCAGCAAGTGTGGAAATAACTGCATTGAAACCACCGCCCTATTACCCACCAGCGAAGTATTCTCCGCCAGCTTATCCTCAACCAAAATACGCACCATCGTATTCCCCACCAGTATATCCAGAACCATCTATGTATCCACCTCCATCAAAATACCCTCCTCCGAAATACCCTAAAGGATATTCGTATGGATATTTTCATAAATACGCTCCTCCATATCCCAAATACTCGCAACCAAGTTATCCTGAACCAAAATATCCTCCTCCAAGTTATCCTCAGCCAAAGTATCCTGCTCCTATCTACCCTCAACCAAAATATCCTTCAATGTACCCAGAACCAAAGTATCCTGCACCAACTTATCCCCAGCCCAAATACCCTGAACCAAGCTATCCACCATCAACATATCCTGTCCCAAGTTATCCACATCCTCCTAAATATCCACAGCCGAAGTATCCCCCTGTAAACTATCCATATCCACCTAAATATCCAACTTCAAGCTATCCTCCACCAAAGGAATATAAACCTAAATATCCAGCCCCACCAGCAAAATATCCGGCTCCAAGTTACCCTTCGCCACCTCCAAAAGAATATAAGCCTAAATATCCAGCCCCAAGTTATCCTCCACAACCTTCAAAATATCCCGCAGCAACTTACCCCCCTCCTCCACCTTCAAATGAATATAAACCTAAATATCCAGCCCCAAGTTATCCACCAGAACCACAAAAATATCCCGCACCCACGTACCCTCCCCCTCCTCCAAAAGAACATAAACCTAAATACCCATCCCCAAGTTATCCTCCTCAACCTCCAAAGTACCCCGCCCCAACTTACCCTCCATCTCCACCAAAAGACTATAAACCAAAGTATCCACAACCAAGTTATCCTCCTCCAACTCCTAAATATCCCCCTCCACCGCCAAAGGAGAGCCCTCCACCAGAACCCAAAATGAAATATCCACCTCAGTCGCCACCGATATATCCTCAGCCACCCCAATACCCACGAAAATACCCTTCTCCAGGATACAAATATCCTCTTCCTCCCCCAACCGAAGCACCTCCAGCTGAGGATAAACCAGAAGATGAAGGACCTGTTGACGAAGGTGGTAACGAAGAAGCAACTGAAACACCAGTTGAAGAAGCGACGGAAGCTCCAGAGGCAGAAGTTGAAGCAGTCAAACTAGAACGTCAAAGGGAGAGGAAACCTAGATTTGGTAGAAGATTGAAGCCTTCAGCCAATCCTTTTGGTCCTCCAGCAGGTACTCTTTCAGAATTAGAAGCCATAGAGATCCCAGATGAGATATGGGATTTAACACAGTGAACTCTTTGCCGACTGCACAATTCAGGTTTTAAATTAACAATAAAGCAAGGGGGATCTTCCCAATGAGGCATTGAGAAGAAAACCAGACATGAATCGCATAAGATTCAGCGGAACAACCACCGACGAAAGTTAATACCACCAAATCTCCAATCCAGGACACTGATGGTTTAATGAAAACATGTACACAATGATTAAAACTATGTATAAAGTAGGGATCATTATCATCAGTGATTGTTTGTTATCACTTCATCACCATAATGCGGGTATTGTTGCCAAGTAACATGTAATTAGATATGTACATATTTTACTCTTAACAATCTGAAGGTTGTGTATATTTGTGTGTATAATTAATCTATAAATAAATGAAGTGCAATGATTATGTGTGTTCTTTTGTGTTCAACTACATGAATATTTTAACTTTCGCGGAAATATTTTTGTCGAATATTTTATAGAAGCATTTCCCTCTAATCTTTAATATTTATAAATAAAAAATGCTAAGATGAAATCTGAAGAAACCTGTCCTATGCAGGATGTTATTTATATGCAGCATATTTGAGAAAGCAACATTTCTTAAAAATAAATAAAAAACTTGGTATGCCAGTTTGGGTAAGAATTTTAATGTGTTTTAAAAATATGCAAATTCGTTATTTGTTAATCTTCTATATGCTAGTAAACGTGATGTGAAAACTTCAAAATTAAAATCAGATCCCATAAACAAATTTTCTAACATTCATTCGCCTGGTTTTTTTAAAATAAATTAAAAGATTTATTCCGGCACAAGTAGGCCGTTAATCAATAATTTGATGAGTGTTCAAATCTAGGCGAAATTGCATGACTTTTACTTATGAAAATATTTTTAAATGCACTTAAATTTAATTTTTTGAAGTTTAAATAAAATATTTTGAGTTTAAAATTAATCTGTCTCTCATAATGCTTTATATAGAAATATATTTTTAAAAAATCTGATGTGGGCAACACATGACTTTCCTTATATAATGCAATGAATTTACTACTTTTACAGTTAAAAAAATGTTATTCTTATAGTAGACACTTATATTATTTCCAAGATATTGAATTTTCTTCAATTAGTCGTCATTTTCATTGATTTAGCATCATTTTTATTAATTTGGAGAGATTTTTGTTAATTTGGCAACAATTAAAAATGTCGCTAAGTTGACGACATTCCGACAAATTCGTCGCCAAAATCTCGCCAAGCGTTATGGATGAAGAAATAAGTTATCCTTACAGCAGATAAATGACTATTGGCGTTCAAATACAAAAGTATTACTCAAAGAATCTTTTTTTCATGAATGGAACGAGCTAGATCCACGAGAATGATGTTACTCAATTTATCGCATGGGATTGCATATGAAAAGTGAACATGTTTCTCAATAGGAAATGTTTTTTTACTTTCCTTATATACATAATGTATAAGGAAAGTATTGTGACGGGGTCGAAAATTCGAAATCGAGTTTTCGACGGGAGAGCACGTTTCAAGCATCCCTGATCACGAATCAAACACTTTTGAAGTGATGTCTGTGTGTGTGTGTGTATGTGTGTGTGTGTGTGTGTGTGTGTGTGTGTGAAAGTATGTGTGTGTATGTGTGTGTGTGTGTCAGTGAGTCTGTGGAGACGATAACTGGCGAACGAATGGACCGATTCGAACCAAATTTAGTACAAAAATCACAATCCCTAAACACTGGAAGCCTGTTGCTTTTATACCTAATCGAATGTTCAGAACTCTTCTAACTTTTCGAATAAAATTTTGAAAAAATCGTCAAAAAATCAAAACCGCAAAAAAAGTTATGCAAATAGACATTTCTTATGTAATTTTTCATTAGAAAATGATTGACATCAATTTTAGAACACTAACATGAACCGTTCTTGAGATATTGTACATTTTTCAAAAACATTATCAAAAAGTCATATAAAATAAAAAAAAATATTTCCTGTTGAAAAACATGTTCACTTTTCATATGTAATAAATTGCGATAAATTGGGTGACATCATTCTCGTGGATCTAGCTCGTTCCATTCATGAATAAAGATTCTTTGAATAATACTTTTGTATTTGAACGCCAATAGTCATTTATCTGCTGTAAGAATAACTTATCTCTCCGTCCCTAACGCTTGGCGAGATTTTGGAGACGAATTTGGCGGAATGTCGCCAACTTGGCGACTTTTTGAAATGAAGCCAAATTAACGAAAATCTCGCCAGATGGATAAAAAAGACGCTAAATCAATGAAAATGACGACTAATTGTTGAAAATTCAATATCTTGGAAAGAATATTAGTATCTACTATAAGAAAAACCTATTTTTTTACTGTAAAAGTAGTAAATTTATTACATTATATAAGAAAAGTCATGTGTTGCCCATATCAGATTTTTTTTAAATATAAAACTTTTTGATAATTTTTTTGAAAAATGTGCAATATCACGAGAATGGTTCATGTTAGTATTCTAAAATTTATGTCAATCGTTTTCTAATGAAAAATTACATAAGAAATGTCTATTTGCGTAACTTTATTAGCGGTTTTGATTTTTTGACGATTTTTTCAAAATTTCACTCGAAAATTTAGGGGGGTTTTGAACATTCGATTGCATATAAAAACAATAGGCTTCCAGTGTTTACGGATTGTGATTTTTGTACCAAATTTCGTTCGAATTGGTCCATTCGTTCGTCAGTTATCGTCTCCACAGACTCACTGACACACACACACACATACTTTCACACACACACACACACACACACACGCACACACACACACACACACACACGCACACACACACACACACACACACACATACACACACACAGACATCACTTCAAAACTGTTTAATTCGTGATCAGGGATGCTTGAAACGTGCTCTCCCGTCGAAAACTCGAATTCGAATTTTCGACAACGTCACAATACTTTCCTTATGCATTATGTATATAAGGAAAGTAAAAATTAACATTTCGAAATTAATTTTAAATATATTAATGCTTTCCATTATTTATAAATTAATCCATTTTTTTAAATTGTGCAAAGGTTTATTCGGAAGTATATCGAAAACAGGATATTTTCCAACAACGGAAAAGCCTCTAGTACTTACCATATTACCAAAGTAAAGATGATGGATTATTATCCGATATCCCTTATATAGTACAAATCTTCAATAGCCCCCCATCAGTAAAATAAAAATTCGCAAGCACTTTCCAAATTAATTTAAAAGCATTTAAAACATTTATATATTTAAGAATATTTGACATTTGAACTTAAACATATTTATTGTATTTATATAATATTTTAAAATGTTTACATTTTTTAACTCTATTCAAATATGTGAAAATATTTTTTACCATTTAAGAATTACTTAAAGTGATTTAAAAAAAATATTTTCATTATCATATAAGAAAGTTGTCTTATTTTTCTTAAAAACAATGAATTACATAACTGATATATCATACATGTGTACCCCCACATTTCGAGTGCAATCTTCTTATTACTTTCCTTATATACATAATGTATAAGGAAAGTATTGTGACGGGGTCGAAAATTCGAAATCGAGTTTTCGACGGGAGAGCACGTTTCAAGCATCCCTGATCACGAATCAAACATTTTTCAAGTGATGTCTGTGTGTGTGTGTGTGTGTGTGAAAGTATGTGTGTGTGTGTGTGTGTGTGTGTGTCAGTGAGTCTGTGGAGACGATAACTGACGAACGAATGGACTGATTTGAACCAAATTTGGTACAAAAATCACAATCCGTAAACACTGGAAGCCTATTGCTTTTATACGTAATTGAATGTTCAGAACCCCCCTAAATTTTCGAATAAAATTTTGAAAAAATCGTCAAAAAATCAAATCCACTAATAAAGTTACGCAAATAGATATTTCTAATGTAATTTTTCATTAGAAAACGATTGACATGAATCTTAGAACACTAACATGAACCGTTCTCGAGATATTGCAAATTTTTCAAAAAAGTTATTAAAAAGTCATACAAAATGAAAAAAAAATATTTCCTATTGAGAAACATGTTCACTTTTCATATGTAATATCATGCGATAAATTGGGTGACATCATTCTCGTGGATCTAGCTCATTCCATTCATGAAAAAAGATACTTTGAGTAATACTTTTGTATTTGAACGCCATTAGTCATTTATCTGCTGTAAGAACAACTTATTTCTTCGTTCATAACGCTTGGCGAGATTTTGGCGATGAATTTGTCGGAATGTCGCCAACTTGGCGACTTTTTGAAATGTTGCCAAATTAACGAAAATCTCGCCAAATGGATAAAAATGACGCTAAATCAATGAAAATGACGACTAATTGTCGAAAATTCAATATCTTGGAAAGAATATTAGTATCTACTATAAGAAAAACCTATATTTTTACTGTAAAAGTAGTAAATTCATTACATTATATAAGGAAAGTCATGTGTTGCCCACATCAGATTTTTGTATTATACTTCTAGAGTGAAACATAAAACAAAATATCCTGATATTGCTGTGTACACTTTTATAACACTTAGTTGAAATGTGTTTATGACTTTGGTCATTCTGTTTGTCTGTCCGTTCGCACGATAACTGCCGTAAAAATGACTTTATCAAAATGAAATTTTAGTATGTTATTCAGACGGTCTGTGGGACATATGGGAATGTGAATGAATAATATCATCCAATTAG
The DNA here is from genome assembly GCA_951213105.1 of Amaurobius ferox. NCBI lineage: Eukaryota > Metazoa > Arthropoda > Arachnida > Araneae > Amaurobiidae > Amaurobius > Amaurobius ferox. The sequence goes on from OX578136.1 coordinate 154,991,730, forward strand.
ATTTGGATTGAACCGGGGTTGAAAAAGTGGAATACATTGAACTCTATGGAACTTAATTTTTCAAACATTTTTAAGCAAAGTTAAAATTCGCAAATTGTTTTGAAAATTTTAAGAAGTATTCGAATTATCCCATAAAATATATATGAAAAATGAAACAAAATATGTTCGGTAGCTTTTAAAATACAAATTAAAATAATAATGACACCCATATTATATGAAATGATCACGTGAGTCACTTCAAAATAAAATATGGCATCCATCTTTTTTCCCAGTGCAAAAATCGTGATTTTTAAAGTTTACACTAAATTTCTAGTGTTGCATGTGTCCTAAAACCGCTTTATTTTTGCCTATTTACTGTGCATCTATATTCTGCGCCAACGCAATTACAATATTTTTTAGATTAAATGATCATCAAATTTTGATTATTTCCACAATGAAGCCTAATTTTAACATATGCAGAATATAAACAAATCAAGCAGTATGATGAATTGCATAAGAATTGCTGAATTTTCTTAACGCAAAATTATTTAACTCTGGAGTCTGGAATATAGGTGATATGAATGAAATATGTATTGATTTTACATATAGAAGCAGACGATTTTATAGCATTGCCTCTTTCGATGAAGTTTTAAGCATGGAGTTAGAAAGTACTTTTACCTCCATGATTTTAAGTTTTTAAGTAAAATAAATTATTACAGTACTGGGATAATTTAAAATATATCACCGCTGAATGTATCGCATTTTAGAGATGTTTAAGTAAAATCGCATTGCAGTTGGGAAGTGTTTCATAATCAATGCTTTATGCTTGATTGAGCTTTCTTGTTTATAGATTCAAGCTGCATTTATATATGCCATGCATGTAATTGTGAGAACCTCCATATAATATTGCAATATGAATTTAAAATAATATTACACTGAGTGAGATATCACATGATATATAAGAAAATCATGTGGGATTTAAATCATTTTATATTACTCGGAATGTATAACATATATCCCAAAGAATTATAACATCAAAGATAAAAGTAAAATGCTTTATTAAGAGCACAAACCACAAAGTAACTTTACAACACAAGACTACCCCATAACATTAGAAGTTATACGATTTAGAAATTGCAAAACATACAACGTCACTGTACAACAGAGCGGTTCTCTGTACGAGAACGCTTGTACAATAATTATCTCCAACAGCTATCAGAAACAAAAAGAAAATGGCGAAAAAGAATAAATTACTAATGAAACAATAAATAAAATAGAGAACTCACATTATTTAATCTTGAAACATGCAATTGTGTATGAAAACCTTTATCTTCACTGGTACATAAAAATACTTGAGGAGTACATTTAAAGTTTTTGCCTCCGACAAAACTCAATTTTGATAAGAATAAAGATAAAATGTTTTTTAAGAAAACGAGCATATTAGTAAGATAACTTTATAAAAAAGCTTTTATCATAACCATAATAAAAACTCTGTAAATGCGAGTACAATATCAATAATTTGACGTTGTTCTAATTTTGTTTCATAATTTTATAAGGAATATGATAATCATGCATTGCCAACTGAAACGATAATTTCTGGTCCTTTTCCATCTATATTTCCTTTTCATATATCTGACATACCAGCGAATACTTAAAGTATAATTTTATTTCTGCATACAGTAAGATATGTTTCCTAAATTCTTTAAAAATTTCTCGGGAATTTTAAAAAACAAGGACCAGAGATGATCATAGTGCAATAAAAAATGCTACCTAAGATAATTTTCTCATTTTCATCATAAAATAGCATTTCTTTTTAGAGCTATCAGCGAGAAAATCGCATTTCATAGCGCATCACGGAAAACTATTTAAATTAGAGGCAAATAACAATTATTAAAATTTATTATACAGTTTTGAAGAGAGAGAAGAAAAGTTCTATCTTATGTACACTAAACCATTTGAAAAAAACTTGGCACATCTTCACGGTAGAGATTGAATTCTTAAAAGACCAGATCTCTTGATTCCGTTTGATTCCACCAGATGGCGTGTTCAGAGGTCGTAGACATTTGAGGTTTGCTGAACTTTACAAACCTAGTACTAAAGTTATGGATTTCCATCCTCTACAAAGCAATCAAACGTCGCCTCAAGATCCACTCTCTAAGCATTACACCAGATGCAAGATCTAAAAGATTAGAACAGATGAGAAGAAATACAAGACAGGTGATCGCCTCCAATTAGAACATGAATCTAAGGTAACGTATGCGCAATAACCAAGAATGGCCCAGCTTTTGAGGTTAGCAATGCAAACTGGACATCCACATTTTATCATCAGATCACGTAAAACCAAGCAGGTTTAATAAATATCATCGTATTTTCTATAATGAGGCTTGTATCCGTGGGCGGGCAGCTTGTAGACAGCCGGAGAACTAGCATGGTAGATGGGGGTCTTGTAAGCCACTGGAGTTTTGTAAGCAATAGGTGCTTTGTAAGCAATAGGTGCTTTGTAAGCAATTGGTGTCTTGTAGGAGACTGCTGGAGTCTTGTAATGAACTGCAGGGGCTTTGTAATGGATTGCTGGGGCTTTGTAATGGGCTTCTGGGGCTTTGTAAGCGATTGGAGCAGCTTTGTAGACCACTGGAGCTTTGTATGCTACAGGCGTCTTGTAAACAACTGGATCGGATCCGTAGCTATCGTAGTGCACGGGTGCAGTGTAGTGAACTGGTGCACTGTAAGCTGGTGCATGATGCACAACTGGAGCCTCAACAGCGTTGACTTCAACGTCGGCAGGGTTCTGGTTGGCGGTTCCAGGTTCGTTGGTTTTGATCCAGGCGCGGAATCCGTTTTTGTCTGCAATATATTCGACGGTTCTGTAAATTCCGTGAGCGTCAGTATAGCCGTAAGATCCCTTCTTGGCGCCGCTAGCATCGCTGTCTTCCTGTCTGAATTGCTTGTTTCCGTAGGCATCTTTGGTTTCGTAGCCGAAGCTGTAAGGTTGGGGCTTTTCCTGAAATAAAAAAACAGTTCAAAATAGACACAATGTGGGCTAATTCTGGTTTGTTATATGAACTTTTCATGCCAATGTTTTATTTTCATACTCCTAATTAACGAAAATAATTCGCTAACTGTATTCATTCTTTTACAGTCGTTACATTATCATTTTACGGAGTAATAACTTTTAGATAAAAGCACCTCGATGGATGTTATGTTCCAGTTGACGAGTAATATATTGCATTAAACAAGATTAGGATGCCATGTTGACATGAGCGGGATGCTCTTCATGAAAGCAGGGCATTACATGAAAAATTATATCGTGCTGTCAGATATATGTAACTGCGTGCTAGGAAAAGTATAAAAAAATCTAGCATGCGCTGCATGTCAGCACAGTTTGTGCGAATAAAAAAACGCTACGTAATAAACGTTCACCGTCAATTAGCCTCGCCAGCTTTCTAAAAACTCGATCATGGATCGGCAAATTTTTAGCAAAGTAAGTTTTATAACAAACACGCCAATAAATTTGAATGGTTCATCTTCAAGCCTATTAACCTTTTACTTACGGGTGGGACAGCGTCAATCCCGTAAGCAGAAGGTTAATTGCTATTGGAAATATAAAGAGGGACCTACTTTTCTCGAGTTGAATTTTCAACAAATAAGCTATCCGGTTTACGAAAGATATTTTTCTAATTTGAAATCACGTCCATTATTTATCCCCAAAGCTTTCACGTCTATTTCTTATACTATATATTTTTTATACACTTCGTATACGAGACTAAAAACAGTTAGAGTTCCTCCCAGAGCAAGATTTCTGGAGACAACCACTCTACCAACTAAGCTATCCGACTCCAAGAAGTAGTCTGACTTGCAGGAGTTTCCAAATCATAAAATCAGAGTATTGACACTTTAAACAGAATATAGATAAAATAGATTCACAGAACATCAAAACAAATTGATACTTACATAAGAATCGTAAACAGCTTCGGGATGCGAATAGGAGGGCTTGTACCCGTATGATGGGGAGTAGTCATACCCGTCAGCCAGCACTTGGGACAAACCCAAAGCGATAATAACTACCTGAAAAGACAAAAGTGCACTCTATTAGTAAGCTACCTAACATTCGTTACTTCTTCAAAGCAAAATGTTTATTTATTGATATAAACCATCTATGTGTTACACCAAGATAAATATTAAGAATATTCTCTCGCAGGATCAACTTCAAACTTTTATTTTTTTTTTGTACTTTATCATCTCCCAAATGACAGCAGTTGGCAAATGTGTTGGCTAAACTTTTGAATTGCGAGCACTTAAAGGTTGGGAATTATTGCATAAAATATATATTTGGTCTTAAATGAAAAATATTTAACACTAAGCAAAATTAATGAATTTTACAATATTAATCATCGTCAAAATTAATAAAAGTATTCATACGTATAAATATCAATAACAAAGGTTGGCAAATGTGTTTCAAAATTTTGAAACGCGATTACCAAAAGTATGGAAACTACTATACATTAAATGAGTGTTTGGTTTAAACTGAAAAAATATTCAATGAATTAGTTACATAATGTTAATCATATCCACCTTTAATATAAATACCCATACATATCTATTACTACCTCATTAAAATTCATTATTACATCTTTACTAAAAGGTACTTTAAGTTTCCTATAAATCTGAAAAATTCCTTTATGAGGATTCGAAAATTCAACCATAGAATGGAAGTAGCTACCGGAAAAGTCATACACAATATTCCCATATGATTCATGCATAATTATTTTAATATTTTCTTTCCCCTTATTATTAGTTGTTGCAAAAAATCAATTACGGGCAGCACAGGACCTTCATTTGTTTCAAATTATTTTTTCTTATTTTAAATTTATGTTCATTAATTTAAATTTTACTTCACGAAAATGAAATAAAAATGGAATGGATACTTAAAATTACACCGTGAAAACTGTAAATTTACAGTTTTTTAAACTATTTTAGTTTTATCTGGCGACTAGGTGCATTCATATATATTTTGAATATGTTTATTATAGCATGATAGGATTGATGGTATATTTTCTTTTAATCGAAAATGCATATAAATACATCGGAAATACATAAAGTTGAATCAGTGGACTATAATTTAAGCATTTAAATTATAGTCCACTGATTAAACTTATAGTCAAGCATATTTATTCATCTTTATCATAATTATCTTAATTTTTATAAGATATTTCGAATAAAAAGAGACATTTTTATTTTTTTTGATATGCACCAAGATCTAAAAAGCACTAGTTCTTGACAATCAAATTCCATCAAAATCAAATCGAATGAATAGTTTACTTTAGAGTAGGAGGACACATACGTTAAAAACAGCTAACTCGTGTCCTAGAGTACTCAAAACATGTAAATCCTTCGAAATCTCAAATGTTTACACTATTGCGATACTTCCGGCCGTCCAAACAGCTGCTCATGTTTCCGGACGAGTCGGACGGTCTGTGTCTTCAACTATTGCGATACTTGACCTATGTACAGTAGAGAGAGGAATAATGTTTAACTTAAGATCACTTCCGTATCATCAGTATCCTTTTTACACTTAATTCAGCTAAACAAAGAAGCAGGTCCAATTACTTTAATTACTCGCTTTCATTCACCAAGAAAAATCTCATTATTTGAGAATGAAATCTCGTGTGAAATCTCGTTTAGGGCGCAAATTATAAACAGCACCGGAAAAGGAAAGTCGTGCGAATGAATTCTCCTCGTAATCGTTCAGGTAACAAACGAGATCTTTGGAAGATTTAGAAGGTGGTTTTCGTCTGAAATTACATCTGACATAATCGTTACACTAATGATAGGAAATTTCATAAAAAGGTGAACTATTCCGTGGTAATGTCTTCTATCATTTTAGGATCTAATATTGTCTGCGTGGAAAGTGAATACGTGCAGGAATACTATTATTCATTTACAAATGAACATCCGATGTTTTTTTCCCTCGTGGGTATATAAAAAGTCAAAATCCATGTTTGCCAGCTGAGCTTTGTCTTTTTATGCAACGCGTTTTAGGATAAGGCTTTAACCTCTCTCTCCCTTATTTGACAAACATTTTCCTCTAACCCTTTATAATAACCCTGAGAGCATGCTGCTCTTTGATTCCATTTATCTTTATCGCAAGTCTATGTGCAATAACGATGCGATTCAAAATCGTAGTTTTTCTGGCATTTAATAATTAATTTCACATGGGTCATATTTTCTTTCGTATTATCCTGTGTTCGACGTTTTTTATATACACATTTATGTAATTCATATTATATTTTTTTCTGCCTTTTTGCCAACTGTCATATGCAATTTTTAGTTCGTATTTGGCTTTGTATAAATTTCTTATGTAATGGTATTTCCTGATGACGTCGGATGTAGAACGCTTGAGTTCCAAAAGAGTTAAAAAAATTCTATCTTGTGTTTTTACGTCCTAAATTGTGAAAAGAATACTTTCACATATTTCAGTATTTTTATCTGCTTAGCCACGGACACCATTTTAATTATTTATTTATTTTTAATTTCATTATCTTGCTCGGTACAAAAACTCAGCGCTCATGGTGGATGGTAGCGTCAAACATTTCGCATGTGAAGAGATTGACCTAGACTATCCGACCTACCAGGAAGGTATAACGAATCTGTTTGGACGGCCGGGAAGTGCCACCCAATTTAGACGGGAACCCAGTGGGGGAGGCATCCACAGGGACCGTACTCTCCTTCCCTTACCACCAACCTCTGGGAAGGACTTACGGACCCACATGTTTAGCGTGATCGTACTCCGCGTGAACACGGCGGCAGTTTTGGCAGTGACGGGAATCGAACCCGGACCGTCCGAGTGCAATTCCCGCGCGCTAACGCCCCACGTGAAGAGATTGTCAGCTGTACGCAATGGGAGGCAATTTTATTAGTGAGCAACGCACAATATTGCTTACTTAACTGAACTTGCTTACTTGATTCAACTCCTGTCATATGACGCGGTTTAATACAGTTATGTAAAAGTTTCTCTGCTGTCTGCATCACTTGTGCTTCTAAAACCCATGTGCACACGCACCTCCTTTGATTTTATTATTGATTACTATACAGACCTCTAACAGAACATAATTACTGCATTCCTTATCAACAAAGCACAATTGCTTCAGTTTTGTTTAAAATACCCAAACAAAACGCTATTTTTGCACTACCCCTTTACCCACGAACAGCGAAATATGTTGAAACAAGAATATAAAATTTAAATTATTGTCGCTTTGTGAGCATTACTAAAGAAACAATATTTATTTTTTAGAGATATTGAATTATCGTTAACCAGGTGCTATTTTCCAAAAGTTGTCAAATTTGTCTTCAAATGCGACAATTAGAGACACATTTTTGGCTTTTTTGTGTAAATGATTAATATAATTTTCAATAACAAAAGGAAAGAAATCCTCCATACTATGATTAGATAAATTGTTATTATTTTTTTTTTAAATTGGCGAGATGGGCTGATTTAAAATGCGCCAAATCGCCCCAAAATTGAAATTATTTTAAAACTTCAAACTGGATGCAATTAAAAAAAAAAAGCATTTCATTTATTATTCTGTACGATAAAACGACCGAAGAAAACAAAAAAACTCAACTTACTAAATATAAATAGCGAAAGGTAAGAAACATTTCGTGTTTAGGATAGTGTACAGATAGTATTTTACTAAAAACTGCAGACCAACTTCCTCACATTTTCTCAGAATGATCCACATATAGCAGGTAGTATCGATACTTGAGGTAATGAACTCTTCAACTAACAATTACTCTGAGCCTTTTCTTTCTATTTCGGATGCGTATTGAATAGTGAAAATCCTTCCATAATGATGTCCTAATACAAACAGTGCAACAATACCCTTCCTTGCCATCCTAATTAGCAGGACCATTGTCCACAAGCCTGGCAGATAAGCGGGGCATTTAAGAACAGCCGATTAAAATCGGTTAAATAAATAAAAATCGGGTCCAACCCTTGGAATATCAATTGAGCAATGGATTCGAAACTTGAGGGTATCTTTCTAGGAGAAAGCACGCTCTTTCCTGCAGGTATCTGTTGCATTGTTCCTACTTCGCATAACCACGTGTTGCATTGTTCTGCGATGCTAATTGGCTAGAGGAGCATGCCACTACCACTCTCGGTTGTGGCGGTTTCAGTTAATTCATAAAGGTGGGTTAACGAACCTGAGAAGAAGCATTGGGTGGCACGTCAGGTTGCGTGTGTCAATATTGGGTTACGTCATGGCCGGAAGTCGGGTGATGAGACTTACGGATGTTTATTTTAGATTAACTTTATGTCTAAATTAAATTTCGATGTTTAATGGCGTAATGGTGCTTTCGCTGTTACGAGAAAGAAAACTTTAGATTCCTTTTTTTTTTTTTGCATTATGAAAATATAATTGAAATTAGACATATTCATATTTATCGCAAAAAGTAAAATATCAAATCCATGTACAGTATTGGATATAATTTGTTCTCAGAACATTTGACCGGAACAGGTACTTCTTGGACCGTGTCTAAGCAAACTACCAATTACATTCCTTCAATCATATAAAAAATTTCGGTTAAATCTTGTATTCTCTTCATTCGAAGCAAGGTCGAGGGACCTTAATTCCATCTGTTGGAAACCAAGTTTCCTAAATATGCAGGTTGGCAGAACAACGGCCATCTTGACTCAGAGTTCAAGCGACCGGACTGGTTGGAATCAAAATGGCGGTTGCTTCAACCTGTATATTTAATTTAGGAGCCTTTGTGAGAACCCCACCCCATTTTATTTCAGATGCAAATTGTAGAGTACTTGACTTAAATTACGCTCAAGATAATAGTCGACCGGAAACGAGGTTCTAACCCAGAATCTTGAAATCTACACAAATCATATCATCTACACAATTTCAGTCACGTAAGGATTTACTTTAATTTAGTTATTAATAACCCATTAATAATCAAATCGAATTTGTTGGTTTTGAATTATTACACTCTTAATTTAGCGCTGTCTCGTTTTTGTTTTTTAATTACCTAAATTTTCTGAAGATGCAATAAACTAAAATATCTTGAGAAAGGGTCATCCTTAGAGTAGTTTTAATAGTTTTGTTATGTTTAACATTTAATTAAATAGTTAAAGATAGTTATTTTTTGTAATATTGTACACATTTTGAGAGATATTTAAAAAAGATTTTGATATTTTAATCTGCTTTAAACTTGCGGCAAACCTAATTTGAGGGGCACAGGAAAAACTGCAACCCTCCGCCCCTAGTTTTGCCGCGAGTATAAAACCAAAATGGCAGATTGATTCGTAATTTAGCAAACTGTCAAATTTCATGAAAACCTGTCAAATGGCTCCGCAGCTAAGCTGGATACCAATTTTGGTTAAGAAATATTTCAAAATGCGATAGGTAATGGTCACTGAAGGCGGCTAATAAAAAGTTCTAAAATTCAGCTAAAAACTCTATAAGAAGTATGTCACGCTGAATTACCACTAAAAGTTTAATGAACTTTTCTATTTAATAAACCTATGAGTTGGCTTGCAAAACCTATTCAGAATATGTAAGGAGTCGAATTTGGTGACAAGTTTAACACATATTTATATAAATATATCTTAGTTGAAGAAATGCAGTGAAGAAAAATATTGATTTGAGTTTGAAGATTAAAGTTTTATGAATAAACGAATGCCAATAGGTCCCAAAGTTGAAACGTAATATTTTAAAAGAATTTTTATTGCATAATTAAAAAAAAGGAAAAAAATATACAGTGATCTTTATATAAACTACTGCGCTCATTCTTTAATGACTTGTAAAGATATATATAAGAAAACATGTAATATTTTTTGCCCGGTGTTTGAAAATGCGCAAAGAGAATCTTGGAAATAAAAATTAAATTAAAATTAAAATTAACTAGCAGAAAAAAATAGTTATTTTTTTATACAAAATTTTATAATTTTACATTTAAGCTAAAGTGATAAAGCAGAATTGCTATCAAATAGTGAACAAGACGAATATCAGAAGCATACAATAAAAGATTGTAAAAGAAGTAAGCATTTAAAAATTTCTTTTAAAAGCAATATCAATTTTACAAAGCTTTAAGTTAGTTTTATTGAATTAAAATAAGTTAGAAGCAGCAAGAGCTTTTAACTGAGTTTATCTATTGCATACAAATGAATGATCATTGCATGTGTTAAATTTGAAGGAATATTAGATAGGCAGTTAAATGTAAGAAAAATTGAGTTCATTTTTGACTATGAGCAATAGGATATGGTGACTAGTTTGTTATTTACTTGTATTAGAGAATTTGATTGCACACGGAGTAAAATAACATTTAGAAATTCAACTCCTAAGTAAAATGTGTTTTGTTATCGGATGAAAGGAAAAGAAATGCTTTTTCCTATATAATGCAATAAATTTACTTTTTTCACAGTGAAAAATCGATATATAAGATACTTTATATACGATATACACAAGATTTTGAATGTTGAATTCTACATTTGGCGTTTTTCCAGATGACAACGTGAAAAACAATTACGATTTATCCAATTAATTTTCAAACTTGACAATTACCAATATTGATAGCATGCGCCCTAAGCAATAAAGTCCATATATTAAAATATTTTAATAATTGATTCATCAATTTGGCGTCATGTTCGTTAATTTAGCGTCATTTTTGCAATTTTGATGGTATTTTCGTCAATCTGGGGCGAAATACTGCCAAGTTGGCGATATTTCGCTGAATGAGTCATCAAGTTCACTAAATTTATCGCCAAATGTTACAGACAAACGAAGAGAAGAGCATTTCTTATTTATAAATGATTGTTTACTGACCCCGTCACAATACTTTCCATATACATTATACTAGGTATATAGGGAAAGTAGTATATCGATCTGGAACAAGTAATCCTTCCATTATTTTTTTTTTACACAACTTATTTTCGTACATTCATTTAAGTAGTTCACCTCTGAGAAAAAATTGCTATTGGTAAAAAATAATAAAATCTATTTTATACAATCAATAAGCACCGTGCCAGATTTAATCTGAATTCCTCAATTTGTTTGAGAGATGATATGACATTGGGGCAGATATAATAAAAAATTATTTTATAAAGCATTCAGGGATGCTTAAAATGTGTAAATCCATCAAAATCCAAGAGTCAGATTTTTGACTTCATTACGAATTTCCTCATTGACATCTGTAGTATGTACTGTAGCGAAAGTAAAAATATATTTGTTTTAAATATTATATTTTCCATTCGTATTTATAAAAATCCAATATTAAATACAATTGTACAGTAACACGTCAATTCAGCAAAAACTCAAATAAAATAAAGACGACCAAAAATTGGTTAATTAAAATGTCCTCAATAAAACACCTTTAATGACGAGCTTAAACTTCCCATTATATCATTCCGTACTGCGCGTTAAACCATTATATAATTTTATAGATATAAAGTAATTATTTTCTTTGTTTTTGACGACACATATATTGATTTACCCTGTATATGATGATCTACTATCATTTACTTTTTGTAATTAAATCATATTACTTTCCTTATATACATAATGTATAAGGAAAGTATTGTGACGGGGTCGAAAATTTGAATTCGAGTTTTCGACGGGAGAGCACGTTTCAAGCATCCCTGATTACGAATCGAACATTTTTGAAGTGATGTCTGTGTGTGTGTGTGTGAAAGTATGCGTGTGTGTGACAGTGAGCCTGTGGAGACGATAACTGACGAACGAATGGACCGATTCGAACAAAATTTGGTACAAAAATCACAATCCGTAAACACTGGAAGCCTATTGTTTTTATACGCAATCGAATGTTCAGAACCCCCTAAATTTTCGAGTGAAATTTTGAAAAAATCGTCAAAAAATCAAAACCACTTATAAAGTTACGCAAATAGACATTTCTTATGTAATTTTTCATTAGAAAACGATTGACAGAAATTTTAGAACGCTAACATGAACCGTTCTCGAGATATTGCACATTAAAAAAATATATCAAAAAGTTATACAAAATAAAAAAAAAAAATTTCCGATTGAGAAACATGTTCACTTTTCATATGAAATACCATGCGATACATTTGGTGATATCATTTTCGCGGATCTAGCTCTTTTCATTCATAAAAAAAGATACTTTAAGTAATACTTCTGTATTTGGACGCCAATAGTCATTTATCTGCTGTAAGAATAACTTATTTCTTCGTCCATAACGCTTGGCGAGATTTTGGCGACGAATTTGACGGAATGTCGCCAACTTGGCGACATTTTAAATTGTTGCCAAATTAACAAAAATCTCCCCAAATTGATAAAAATGACGCTAAATCAATGAAAATGACGACTAATTGAAGAAATATTCAATATCTTGAAAAGAATATAAGTATCTACTATAAGAATAACATTTTTTAAACTGTAAAACTAGTAAATTCATTGCATTATATAAGGAAAGTCATGTGCTGCCCACATCAGATATTTTTTTAAATGTATCAGTTTTAAAATGTTCGGTATGCAAATTTTGTCTCGCGTTTGTGAACTATATATTAGAGCTTATGTTTCTCACCTACTATTTGCTATGCCACTGATGAAGGACTTAAAATTGTCCGAAAGCGCCCTGCTTTGTGTGGTTTTTAAGTACGCCATTAAAGGTATTGTATTAATGACATTTTAATTAACCAATGTTTGTTGTCTTTATTGTATTTTATCGTCCAATATTAAAATCTAAGATAATTTGTCTGTCGCGCTAAGGCGTTCTAGTTCGATAAGTTTATGAAAGATTTGTGTTATTTCGAAGTAAAAAAATACTTTAATATAAGCAGACAAACTAAAAACGAAATCATAAATCAATCATACTTCATAGACTTTTACTTTTTATGATGAAAATATTTCATTTTATTCGTAGATTCAATTATTTTAGCCAGGATTGTTCTACAGTGTTCAGAAAATAATGAATCGAATAAATTGTATTTAATTCATTTCTTAAAAACAATAGTTCACATTCATTTCTTGAGATTGCATTCGATAGTACAAAGGGTAGAAATTTTATTTAAATAGAACTTATTGGATATACATACTGTTTATATTCATATTTCCAACCACGTTAAAGCGTAGTTGAAAAGAGGTTACAAATCTTCTTTCCTAAGATAAGACTTTGCTTTTGAAAATTATCTTTTGTTTTCTTTAACCTTTTAGAAGGGAAAAGAAAACAAAAACTGATATCAGTTTCTTTCTGTTTAGATGGCAGAAGTCCAGCTACCATTTCTAAGACCAATTATCCGTGATTACGAACGAGATGGTTGGACCAGTGAAACGACTGTGAGCAAGAAGACTGTGACCTCCTACTCCTTGGTCAAGAAGCTACGGCTAAAGAAAGGTTAATAGAATATAATATATTCTACGGACTTTGGGCTGCAACAGGCCCGTTTTCTGGTCTTTGTGCTCGACGGGAGGGTTCTTTTACCTAAGAGAAGAGTTAGTAGCTCAGATCTTCAGTCGCAAGCCGTTGTAGTAGATATCGGTGGTGGATAATTTTCAATCAAAGTTTTAAACAAATCTATCACTGGTGTTCATTATTTTTTCCTCTACAATACATAGTACTTAAATAGAAAGGCATTGTCATGAAATCAAAAGCTCGAATGTTGGAATTTGGGAGTATTAAATATCATGGACATTCCTGAACATGAGTTAAAGCGTTTTTCAATTCTGTCTGCATCAGTAACAGAATTTGAAAGGTATTTGAGATGGGTTTCTGTGTATGTTAATCTGTAAAAATGTATTTTTACAATATCTGAGAGAGATTTGCTTGAAAATTTTTACTTCAGTATGGGGGGGGAGGGATGAGCAGTGGATATCCCTTTAAATATGCCCCTAATTTCTATGTTTAAGTCTATGGGCACGATGTCTATTGAACAAATATAGACTTTCAAATGAATAAATATGCACTTTAAATATTAGATGCCTATTAATTTTCAGCAAAATTATATCATTCAGCTTCCAATTTTGTTACTATTAAAATTATTGTGCATTCACAACTAATGTATTCACTGTACGGTAAGAAAATATCGGTATAAGCTGCGACAGCCCTCTATCTAAAATACAAAATGCAATTAACAAAGGAAACAATCTGCCAGAGGAAAAAAAATCTAAAACTATCTATCACTCCAGAAACAAAAGAAAACTATTCTCAATATACACTTCAATGCATGTTAGACATATTTGATTTTAAAATTTGTGCAGTTTACCGTCTCCCAAATATTTGTGAACAAATAAAACAGATGACCAGCAAATTAAAATGGCTCTCATTATACGTTATTTACAGTTCTCAAGATTTTTTTGTATTCGACATAATCATTTGCCTATATATTGATCATTTTAACATTATGATTTAAATTTAAATTATATAAAGTAAACAAAGTTTTAACATTTAAATAATCAAAAGTAAACAAAAAACTTCATTAAATTTGAGATTTGAAAAGTAAACGGAAATTCCTAAATTTAAATTATAGAAAAGAAAACATATTTTAAATTTAAATTACCGACTCTGGAAAGTACAAAAAAGTTTTTTTTTTAAATTTAAATAATCAAAGGTAAGCAGAAACGTTTTGTAATTTAAGCTATTGAAAAGTAAACAGATTGTTTTTAATTTAATTTATAGAGAAGCAAACTTTTTTTTTTAAATTTATATTATCACAAAAGAAGCAAATTTTTTTTTTTTAATTTAAATTTCTGAAAGTAAACAAATTGGTTCTTCAAATGTGAATTATTATACGTTAATAAAAACTTAAGAACGTAAACAGTGCTTTTTACAATTTAAATTATCGAAAAGTAAACGAGCCAAGTCAGTGTAAATCCATTGCCAATCAAAAGCAAGCCATACAGAGGATGCGCTCGTCTCTGTATATAGAAACAGAGCTGTTGCCAGAGACGAAATTGAAGAGGCGGCTGGAGGGAAATTCAGGAGGGGGGGGGGGGGGGGTCAACAGTCTTAAAGGAGGGTCTCGCCAAAAACACAATAAATCATTAGCATTTATAAACCACAATAGTTACTATTATTTCAATTCATATAAATTATTAACAAATAATTGCATATTTATATTTGCAAGCTAAGAGCTGATTATTAATATCCATATAGCGCTACTATACATCAATATTAATATATAATAATTACAATTGATTTTAATGTATAAGCATTAACTAGTAATAAAACTGTTAATAATTTGTAGAAACATTCTGAAAGTTAATACAAGTTAATGCTTAATATTAACTCTTATCTACTTATCAGTTGTTTTTGTCTCTATAATGCATAACATTGAACCCCACAATAATGCAAAAATATCCTAAATACTACTGTCATAATTTTTAAATATTTTTAAGTTAAATACGTAAATGTAGTGATAATTAGTATAAACACAAATTCGGCTAAATTAAAAAATCTTTAAAACGAAGTAATTTATAAAAAATCGCTAAGAAATTTTTTATGTAAAAATTTAAAAGACATTTTAGAAGACATTTCATATTACTACTAAAAATTTAATGTTTTTATCGGGGGGGGGGGGGGGATTTGAGTATACC
This sequence comes from Amaurobius ferox, assembly GCA_951213105.1. Lineage (NCBI taxonomy): Eukaryota > Metazoa > Arthropoda > Arachnida > Araneae > Amaurobiidae > Amaurobius > Amaurobius ferox. The sequence continues at coordinate 155,007,281 of OX578136.1, forward strand.
TCTTAGGGGGGCTTAGCACCCTCTAGCCTTTTGCCTGGCTACAGCCCTGTATAGAAAACCTGCAGAAATTCTCTCGTTACTCGGAATAATATTGAAATAAAATAAATATAGTACGAAATCTGAAATATTTTAACCATAAATGTGCTTCGTATTAATTGTAACAAACCAATCAGAAAATCATGTAAATCGGTTAAGCGATTTTGGAGATGTAAGCGGATATTACAGACTGATAAAAGAGGAGTTTTAATTCTTGTTGTTCCGCGGGGAGGTGTAGAAGGATTAAGCGTATGCTAAGAAAAATCCTTTGATCCAGTATCATTGCCTGAAAAAGTTTTATTATATTAGATTGCGTACATGTGGAGATATTTAGCTTGGAAGGGGGTTTTGAAATGTTCACTTCAAATTAAAGCGGTACAAAATCAAAAATATTTTAGCTGTAAACCTTCGACCTACTCAACTTAACCAGCGGAAAATAGAGTATATAAATCAGTTAAGCTGTTATCGAGCTGTAAGTGGTCATGGCAAACAGACTCAGCAACAAATTTTGACGTTTTTTCGCACTTCGCTGTAGGGGAATAAAGCTTGCATGAGAATTTTCCTAAATCTTAAACCATTGCTTGAAGAATATTCAAGCTAGAAGCCCGTATTGAAAATGTTTCATATTTTATTCCATCGATGCAGTCAAAAGTTACGCTATACTGATGACTTCCATCTAAAGCGAAATCAGTACAACGATACTGTTTGCTACATTGGTGGCATAATTGCAACTAATTGGTTATTAACAATAATTAAATATTTATAATTAAATGCATAGGGATCATTCTGAGCAAATGACCTAGTGTCTTTACTAAAAACGAAATAATTTGTTCCATGTAAGATTTTCTAATTATCACTTTTCAAAGTTATTTTCAACACCATACTCCTAATACACCATTAGTTAAATTTTAATAATTGCTGTTCTCAAATATAAAAATCATATTTTCCTTCCCTGATTCAAGCCAAATTCGATTAAATAATCTTTAGGCACGTTGCCAGTTGTGACCATTTTACCAAAGGTAGAACTTCTATGAAAATTTTCCTAATTTAACTTTTAGTACTAGTAAGATATTATATTTCGCTTTCCAATACCCAAACCGCCATAAAAGAAAAATTTGACAATTCTGCTGTTTCAATCATTATTGATCTATGTCAAATTCGACGAAATTAGTTATTTTTAGGCAGGGGCTGGACGTGGCACTCCTGCTAGAGATGAAATGTCTTATACGAAAGATTTTTCCTATTATGCTCTTAGTATCATTCAGACATTTTATTTTGTGGTGCTCAAACTCTGAAAACACCCAAATCCCATAAAAACGAAATTTTAACAATCGTGCTGGTTTCAGTTGTTAATCCAATCCAAATCCCACGAAATTACACCAAAATTGCTCTGTCCGGAAGCGAGTGCTATCCACGCCTGATAATCAAGTCCGTGTAAATCCATTGTCCGTCGATATTAATCCACACTGTTACATAAAACTTTCGTACTCACCTCAGCAAGCATGGTTTCTATGCACAATCAACGAATGAAATTGACCACTGGTAAAGTCCGAGAGTAACTGACCACCAACCACTTTAGCTCTGCTTTGATCTGCCAGCGCCCAGTCCGTCCGTTATATAGCGAGTCCTCGCTGGTTCCTTTCCCCATGGCCCAGTTAGGCGGGACTGGCCCAATTCGGGGGCTCGCCAGAAAGTGCAAGTCCCGTCGGCATTGTGGGTGGGTTAAAGTTCAATTCTTCCCGCCGGGCATGAGTGGGCCCCACCCTCCGGCGCCCTTTGTTCGAAATGGCAGGTAATATAAAATTCCAGGGTTGCTACGTTGTTTCGAGTGCGAAGTACATAAAGGCGGCATTTTTGAAGTGGAGTTTGAATCTAAATATTGAAAAATTGTATCTAAATCTACAGCAGTGTTGTAGTACACAGGGGGCGTCGACACATCAGCGTCTGTTACAAAAATTGTATATGTGGGTGCAATGGTCAGAGGACATTGGGGTGTTTTCACGCCAGGGTCTTTAAGTGGATAGTTTTTCTTCTTCAGCCTCTCGTTTCAGTTTTCCTATGTTTATAACTAAATTAAAAAATCTTATGTGGGCAGTACATTGACTTCCCTGCAGACTCATATTCACGTTCTCTCTATTTATTCAAGAATTCATTACATTGAGTTTAATTGCACAGAATAACAACCACCATTATTTAAAATTACACTGAATTTGTATTTTTAAATTAATTTCCGTTCTTGTTTGGTAACTGGATTTATTTTCAAAGGTGGCATGGCGAAAATGCGAAAAAACTAAAATATCTCGAGAACAGATATTCCTAATATAATGAAGTTGATTTTATTCTTTTCATCGTCAAAAATTACGTATAAAACAAGCATTTAATTGATATATTTGAGCATATACGTAGTCTTTTATTTTAGATTTTGACGATTTTTGCGGGCCATTTCGCAAAAAAAGACAGGTTGCTTATATTCAGCACCAGGTTCAGCACCAGGGTTTCAGCACCAGGGTAATCTAATCAGCACCAGGGTCACCCACAAAGAACTTGTCTACGAAATTTTAAGAAATTCGGTCAATTAGTTTTTTAGTTAGAGTTGATACATACATTGCACAGACAGACACACACACACACAGACGTCACGCTAAAAATATTCTTTTCGTATTCTAGAGGTCTTAAAGCGTGTAGATCCGTCGAAAACTCGAGTTGCGACATTCGACATAATTCCAATGCTTTTCCTATGCATTACCATGTATTGCAGGGAAAGTAAAAAAATAATCTAAAACTTCTAGTTCATTTAGTTTTTAGAATTTTTTACGTGAATTTATTTTATTACTTTCTCTGCAATACATGGTAATGTATAGGGAAAGTATTGGAATCATGTCAAAAATCGCAACTCGAGTTTTCGACGGATCTACACGTTTCGAGACCTCTAGAATACGAAAAAACTATTTTTAGCGTGGCGTCTGTGTATGTGTCTGTGTGTCTGTCTGTGTGTCTGTGCAATGTTTGTATCCACTCTAACTCGAAAAGTAATGGACTGAATTTGATAAAATTTGGTAGGTAAAACTCTTGGGTGTGACCCTGGTGCTGATTAGTTTTTGGTACAATTCGGAAAAAAAGGACCCGCCTTTTTTTTGCGAAATGGCCTGCAAAAATCTCATGTATTTACTCTAGCTTCAATACAAATTGACCAAATTTCACAGAATTTGTTAGATAAATCACGTGGGATACTCTGGTGCTGATTAGATTTTGGTACGATTCGGAAAAGAACAACCTATCTTTTTTTACGAAATAACCCTCAAAAATCGCCAATATCTAAAAAAGGACTACGTATGTTCAAATGTATCAATTAAATGCTTATTTTATACGCAATTTTTGACGAGGAAAATAATAAGAACAACTCTATTACTCTAGGACTAACCGTTTTCGAGATATTTGAGATTTTTCGCATTTTTTATGCCGCCTTTGGGAAAATGTCCAATTACCAAATAAAAGCAGAAATTGAATTAAAAATGCAAATTTAGTGTCATTTTGTGCAGTTAAACTCAATTCAGCGAGTTCTTAAAGAAATAAAGAAAAAATGAATTTGAGTCTGCGGGGAAAGTGATGTGCTGCCCACATCAGATTTTTTTTTGTTGGCTGGAGAGATTATACAAACGAAATTGCCCTAAAAAAATCTTTATGTGTATTACTTTTTCAATTGTAAAGAACAGAAAAACTTAAATTGAAAAAAAAAAATATTCAAGAACTTACGAGAAATATGTTCCAAATACCTCTTGAAGTACCTCTTGAACATGATTCTCGTTGGATGTATACGAGGTCTCTATCACATGAGAATGAATTTATTTATTAAATGTTATATTTAACTTTTCCTGCAATACATGGTAATGTATAAGGAAAGTATTTGAATTATGCCGAAAATCACAACTTGAGTTTTCGACGAATCTGTACATTTCGGGACCTCTAGAACACGAAATAAAATATTTTTAGCGCGGTGTGTGTGTGCGTTATGTTTGTGTGCAATGTATGTATTTACTATCTAATGTATCTTAATATATCTAACTCAAAAATTAATGGACCGAATTTCATAAAATTTTATAGGTATGTCAGTTGTGGTTTACTCTGGTGCTGACTAGATTTTGGTACCATTCGGGATAAAAGAGCCTGCCTTCTTTTACGAAATGGCCCGCAAATAATGCGTGTATCCACTCTAGCTTAAAAACTGATTGACCAAAGTTTACAAAATTTAGTAAATAAGTCACTTTGGGGTTACCTTGGTGATGATAAGATTTTAGTTCGATTCGGTTCGATTCGAGACTGATCTTTTTTTGGAAGTTGTTCTTCCTTAACTTTTCATTGTTATTGTTTATCTCCACGGTGTGGCGTAGCTTGCATTCTACTTAGTTGCGTATTAAAGCGTATAGGCTTTTCTGGTCGAGGATGAGTCCGACGTTGCGGTATGGTGTTTGGTTTTGCCTTTGGCTTTTGGGCCATATACTGTTGTCCTCGTTGTTTTGGTCACTATGGTGCGTCCCCGGAGGTGATCCGAGTTGACCAAAACAGCGCATACAAGACAACGCTCAACCACACACTGCACAAATTTCTCAACAATGTCTTTGAGGATTTAATACTCTCTCAAAGTCATCAGAGGTAAGTACATAGTGTTCTATAATAAAATATATAAAATAATCTATAAAAATATTGCTTCTGGGGATTTTGTGTTCAGTCAGAGCCCGTCCACTTTACCTGATTTGATGTCTGATTTGATTACCGGGTAGATTACGACATATCACGCGACCGGATCGTGGTATAACGTAATCTGCAATTATCCAAGTCTCAGAATTCGGTCTCGAATCCACTAGGTGCAGGTTAATAGCTTTAATTTGTCCCGATCTGCAAATTAGGGGGATAACAACCCTTAAGATTTAATATAGAACGATATATCCATTATTTATATATTATTACGTTTATACGTTAAAAAAAATTCTGGTAGGTATGCAATTCTGTATTTTTTTTAATTTCATAATTTCATTTTTCACCACTGGACGAAAATAATGCAAAATGACACCTATCTACAATTTAAAAAAATTTATATACGAGTATATATACAGAGTATGTTAAAAATATATATACATAGTCCCACAAAAAGTGAACAGCGGAAATTTTTTTATCCGTTGGTTATAGACCCATGGTTCTAGTTCGAAAATGCTTTAAATGAGGAAGGACGTTATGAAACAGTAATATAAATGTCGTACCATATTTTTGCAGAAAGTTAAGAAAATTAAGTTTTTATACAGCCCTCTATTGAAAAATATATCTGTCGATCTGGCTTCGGTGTTTCACGAACTTTGAGATCTACATCTTTTTTCGTAACGATTAGTACGAATATATTATACGAATCGTTAATTATATTGTAGAGCAACTCACTGAGCTCAGACTTTTGGGATGTGGCAAAAGGTGAATAAAAACTAATACTTTTCAAACGCATCAAAATAATAACACTAGCATATGTGGCTTTGTCAAAAGAGTAAGTGACAGCCACAGCAATCTTATCTTGGCTGCTCTTTGTAAGTTGTTCTTTTTTACCCTATCATTGTTATTGTTTATCTCCGCCGTATGGTGTAGCTTGTATTCCTCTTAGTTTCCTATTAAAGTGTTCAGACTTTTCTGATCGAGAACGAGTTCCTGCGCTGCGGTATGGTCGTTGAATTTGCTTTTAGACCCTCTGTTTATCCCTGTTGTTTCTGTCTTTCTGTTGCATGACCGGGGGTGATCCCGAGTTGAGGTTCCTGGGGTGATCTTACGGATGATTCTTCCGCCTCTGGCCTTTCCCACTGCGGTGCCTGGTGTCCAGCCTTGCTATCGCTTCAGCATATCATTATACGGAATGCTTTAAGGCAGTGCGGTGTTATAGACTTGCCAACAAGACAACGCTCGATCACATATCGCACAAATTTTTCAACAATGTCTTTGAGGACTTAATACTCTCCTAATGCCATCAGGCATAGGGACATAGGGACATAGCCTCTAGTCCACAAAAAAATATTGCTTCTGTGTTCAAGTAGATCCCGGCCATCTTACTCGAGGTTTGATTTGGTTACCGGGTAGATTACGGCATATCACACGACCGGACCGTGGCATGAAGTAGTCTACAATCATCCAAGTTGTAGATTACGGGCCCGAATCCACCAGGCTCAGGTTAATAACTGTAATTGGCCCCGATCTGCAAATTTGAGACTTATGCTTAAGACTCAATACAGAAAGTTAGGTCTATCATTTCTATATTATTACTTTTGTATGTTTAAAAAATTCTGGTAGATATGCATTTCTGTATTTTTAATTTCATAATTTTATTTTTCTCCATTGGACAAAAATAATGTAAAATGACATCTATCTATAATTTAAAAAATTTATATATGGGATATCCCACAAAAAGTGAACAGAGGAAATTTCTTGATCCATTGGTTGTAGACCCATCGTTTCTATTACAAAATTGCTTTAAACTGGGTAGAAAATGCTTTATAAGGTGGTAGAAAGTTATGAAGTAGTAATTTAAATGCTGTACCATATTTTTGCAGAAATTTAAGAAAGATAAGTGTTTGTATATCCCCTCTATTGAAAAATATATCCATCGATCGGGCTTTAATATTTTACTAATTTTGAGATCATACATTTTTTTCTTTTTTTTTTTTTGTAATGATTAGTTCTCTTCATCATTTCTTATATTGTAGAACAGCTCACTGAGCTCAGACTCATGGGGTATGGTTAAAAAGGATGAAGAAGATATTTCTAATGCACTTCAAACGAATCTAAATGATAACACTGACATTGATGGCTTTACCGGAAGGGTGGTTGGCAACCACAACAAACTAGAAGGTTTAATTGCTAAATCCAAGTGCGCTGTTGACAAGCAGCAAAAGCTTAAAGACGAGCTTGCTGTTTTGTTGAATATTGTAGAATCAACAGTTCTATTTAGCTAGGCATGAGGGCAGGCATGACCTCTCCCCTAGATTTAAAACGTACACAGACCTTGCTGCATCTTCCCTCCTGTCCAAACAGTTACTTTAACCTTTCTGGTAGGTCGGACGGTCTGGGTCTCAGCAACAACAACAGACATTGCTGCTAAACAGACCCGTGGGGAAAGGTCTAGAAGAGTTCCAAGAACCACCCATGTGGTGACAGTTTTTCCTAATGCTGATCCATCCTCTGATAAAAATAAACAAAAAAAAATCCAGGGCCTAGCCGTCTCTCATAAGTTGCATATAAAGATAAAGGGAGGTAAGAAAATCAGAAAAGGGGGCATTCTCATTAAAATCAATGATCAAATTGACATCAATGCGATATTCAAGGTGTTCACGACTCTGATAAGGTAAAGGCAGGATTTGATATAGCCAAACCGGCAAAAATATTACTCCACATAATATTCTTCAACGTCACAGAAAACTTCTCTGAAGAAAACTTCTTTGAAAATATTTCTTTGAAAGAAATACTGAAGTGTTGACCATGACTTATTTGGAAATTAAGAGTAAATTTAAATGTAAGAGAGGAACCAACTGTATCCTCCCTGTTGATCCTATGATCCCAACTTCCCTGCTTGGTAAGAGAAAAGTCAACCTTGGCTGGTATAGAGTAAATACCATAGAATACATTCGTTGTTGTTGAGACCCAGACCGTCCGACCTACCAGAAAAGTGCAAGGTAACCATTTGGACGGTCGGGAAGTGCCACCCTATTTAGACCGGAACCCAGTGGGGGAGGCATCCACAGGGACCGTACCCTCCTTCCCTTACCACTAACCTCTCGGAAGAACATAGAATACATTCGTGTAACAGTTTGCTATAAGTGCTGTGCCACATTAGCAATTTCTGGCCGCCAGAAGAGGTGTTGAAGACCCAGACCGTCCGACTCATCCGAAGACATAGAGCATCTATTTGGACGACCAGAAGAGATGTGCAGTATCTGTTTTAAGGAGGTCCACAGCCTGCCTCGTAATAACTTTCATGACTTATCATCTCATGTTTTTCAATAAGTCTATTCTTTATCCTTATGGTCTAATGACAGATAGGTTGCCCACTGTATTTACGACTGTGCACTTTGGGTTATAACTAGGAAAAACAAATTGCCTAAAATCTTTTTGAGAATAAATCTCAATTGGATGTGATTAAGCTTACGACTGCAAAGGAGCGTTTCCGAGATATTGTTGTTGTTGTTGAGATCCAGACCGTCGGACCTACTAGAAAGATGTAAGGTAACCGTTTGGACGGCCGGGAAGTGCCACCCAATTTCGACCGGAACCCAGTGGGGGAGGCATCATGACCCACGGACATGACGGACCCACATGTTTAACGTGATCGTACTTCGTATGAACACGGCGGCAGTTGCGGCAGCGTGCAAATCCAGCGCGCAAATCACCGGGCTACCGCACCCGAAATCTGCCAACAGCACGCGGTGTTCCCAGGTGGTCACCCACCCAAGTACTAACCGCGCCCGAGATATTGTTGTGTAACATCTTTAACCAACGCGTGTGTCCAATTCATTTCTAGTTCAAAGAACTTATAAAATATCCATTCATTTTTCATTAAAGAGAATGTTTAATTTATTGCAATTTTTTACTTTCCCTACATATACAGGATAATGTATATGGAAAATGGAACTCGAGTTTTTGTCGGATCTACACGCTTCGAGTTATCTAGAACAGTGCTTTTCAACCTCAGTGAGACCGCTGTCCGGGAAATTCCTTTTTAATAAGACAAGGGTCCGATTCCAATAAATATATTCGTAAATACCTTTATATTTCCTATATACCTTTCCTATATTCCTTTATATACCTTTTCCTATATTCCTTTATATACCTTTTTAAGTTCATGCATTAAACTAACGTGAGAATTAATAATTAATCATAGCATAATTATTAGTATATTTATGTAAACGGTGTGACAAATATAAATTTACATTTAAATAACGTATCAATCACTAGATTCACGAAATCTTGTAGCATTTTGTAATTTCCTCAGACCAACACCATTTCATTAATTAGCGCTGATTTTTTACACATTCCAACATAGTTGAAATGTCTTTATGACTTTGTTCATTTTGTCTGTCTGTTTGTTCGTTCCCACGAGAACTGCCGTAAAAATGACTTTGTCAAAATGAAATTTTAGTATGTTGTTAAGAGAGTTTGTGGTACTTATAGGAATGTAAATGTATAATATCACCCAATTAGTTTCGGATTGAACCCGGGTTGAAAAAGTGAAATGCATTGAACCCTAGGGAAGCTAATTTTTCAAACATTTTTTAAGGGACGTTAAAATTCGCAAATTGCTTCGAAAATTCTAGGAATATTCAAATTATCCTATAAAATATATAAAAAAAATTCAGCAAAATATGTTCGGTAGTTTTTAAATAAAAATTAGAATAATTACTATACTATATTATATGAAGAGATCACGTGACCCACTTCAAAATAAAAGAAGGCATTCATCGTTTTTTCTCAATGTGAAAATCGTGATTTTTAAAGTTCTTTTACATTTATATTTAGTGTTGCATCCGTCCTAAAACCCCTTTATTTTTGCATATTTTCTGTGCATCTATAATCTGTGTCAACGCAATTACAATATTTGTGAGTTTAAATGATCATCAAACTTTGATTAATTCTACAACGAAGTTTAATTTTAATGGATGCAGAATGTAAACAAGTGATTGTGTGAAGAGTTGCATAAGGATTGCTGAATGCTTTTTACTCAAAATTATTTAGCTCTGGAGTCTCGAATTTAAGCGATATGAATAAAACATTCACCGCTTTTACGTAGCGAGCCAGACGATTTATATTTCGATGACGTCATTTGAATAAAGTTCATTTTTTTCGATGAAGTTTTAAGTTTTCAAATATAATAAATTATTGCAGTACTGTGATAATTTAAAATATATCACCCCTGAATGTATCGCATTTTAGAGATGCTTAAATAAAATTGCATTTCAGTTGGAAAGTGTTTCACAATCAATGCTTTGTGCATAATTGATCTTTCTTGTTATTGACATATCCCATTCTGATTACAAAAAATGTATAATATTATTCAGTATAAAATTGATTATTGTATTATTAAATTGATTTTACAGATGTTGGTTTGAAAGGAAAGAAAACGGCATTGAAAAACATATTTATCCATTTTAATTCACCATAGACGTTAGCTGAGCAGTCTTTCATTAAATTTAAATGCGGATTGGTCACTGACACTTGTCACCTGGCCGTTATTTAGGTATTCTGGTTTTGAGCTTTTCAGCACGTTCACGAATACTATTATCCTTAGAATATCTCCACTATGAAATATTTATTCCTAAAGAATGCTTAGAAAACTAAAACGATAAATTCCAAGAGCATCTCTCGTGGCTCGGTATAATGCATGCCGCGGCCGGGCAGTTGACAAATACTGCCCTGGAACACAAAAAACTAATTTCAGTGTGATGTCTGTCTGGGAAATATATGTATGCAGTCTAGCTCAATAACTATACAACAAAATTTCACAAAATTTGATAGGTAAGTCACTGATTACCTTGGTTACACGTTACCATGGCGCTTATTAGATTTTTGTACGATTAGGAAGATAACAATCTGCCTTTTTCACGAAATGGCCGACAAAATTGTCAAAATTCGTAATACAGAACTACATATGCTTGATTGTATTGATTAAATAGCTGTCATTTAATCGAGGTATTTCATTTTTTTAATATATATATTTTTTTATTATATTTATATTATTATATTATATTTATATTATTATTATTATATTATATTATATTATTATTATTATTATATTATTTATTATTATATTTATATTTATATTTATTATTTAATATATCATTTTTTTAATATATTTTTGCAAAATCGCGATGTTTCATTTTGCAATAAGTTGCGTTATAGAATATATATATATATATATATATATATATATATATATATATATATATATATATATATATATATATATGTATATATATATATATATATATATATATATATATATATATATATATATGTATATATATATATATATATATATATATATATATATATATATATATGTATATATATATATATATATATATATATATATATATATATATATATATATATATATATATATATATATATATATATATATATTTGGATATAATTTTAAATAAATACGTGCCATTTTGTGCAGTTAAACTCTATTCAATGGATTATAAAAGAAGTGAAGAAAAAGTAAACTCGGGCCTGTAGTGAAAGTCGTGTGTGCTGCCCACATTAATTTCTTTCGTTTTTGATCGAAACATGCTATTTCTGGAGTTAGCGTCGTATCTCCATTGATGGCCCACAAATTTCGATATTTTAATATATTTTTTTTAATAAAATGCCCCAAAATGTTATGATTACTAAAATGTGCACTAAATCACTATGTCTTACATAATAAAAGAAAAATGTTTGTTTTTCTACCTTTCTGTCTGTGTGTGTCGTTTGTAGCAGAAAATCTAAGATACGGATAGCCGTGAAATTCGGTACTAGGTTAGTTGAACTACCGGTACGACAGACCTCGATGGAATTTTTTAAAAATTCGAATTACTTTTTGGGTTATTTTATGTTGCAGCACAATTTTGAGCAATTTTCACACAAATCCGTTCCTTAAAATATTATTCGTTTCCATTTTAACATCATCGGAAAAATCAAAGAACGCTTTCCTTTTAACGATTTTTTAACAGAATCAGTATCACACATTTTTCATATTTATTTATTTATTTTTATATACATCGAAATATGTATATTTTACTTACTACATTCTTATTTCGCTGCTTACGAAAATGGAATAGTAGCACAATTCTATATTTTGGTAAAAATATTGACTCAAAAATATGAAAATATTTACATTCTAATAATTTTTTTTAATTACTCCATTTTTTTATTTTCTATTGATTTTCAATGGCTGATGACGTTAAGAACACAAAAATTGCATCGCAGCTGTTTTTTCCAATAATCATTGAAACAATCATTGAAGTCTTGTGATCATTGGGCCATAAATAAGCCCTTTTATGCATAATTATGTCAAATTTTGTCATGTTAAAAAACATAAAATTTCAAATAAATTCGAAGTTTTCGCTCTAATTTAAAAAAATTCTATCCAGTTCTAAATTTTTGATAGCAAAGCCGGATGTAATGTTTCTTGAAAATCCATTTTGTGGCTGGTATTTGTGTGCACAAGAAACCGATCACAGACAGACTGACATTACTTCAAAAATAGGCAAAACGTGTTCAGGATGTCTTGAAACATATATTGGCATCAAAATCTCGAAATCGAAAATGTTCGTAAAAACAATACTTTCTCAATACTATGAGAAAGTCAAACGTGAATTAGCGTCTCCTGCACTATTTCTACAATAACGTAATGTGTAAGAATCATTTGAACTGCAGAAATGTTTTGGGGGGATTTACTTAAAAAGTATCCGTTTTATATTAAGTTATACAAATACAACATTATGCAAATAACTAGGTATCTACACATAAAATTTCAGCGCGAAATGTAAATTTGTTTTTGAGTTATTGTGTCCGCGCATCCAGATATGGACATCTTGCTAAAAGGATCCAAAATGTGTTCAGGTTTTCAGATGCACTCTTACGTGAAAATCTGGAATTTCAAATATTTTTCGGCAGAACACTTAATAGTGTGGGAAAGAAAAGACGAACACGACCGTACACTTATGCTTTGATTTTCAAATGAAGACAAAACAATTGTTTGTAAATCCAGAGCCATGGGTCGTTACATCGAACATAAAAGGACACCGGGAATTACAACGCTCCCAGAGTGCAGCAAAACTTCGTTTACAATCTGACCTTGCTCGTCACAGGATGTTAGAAAAATGCAGACAACGATTTTAGCCATGAAATTGCCTACAGAGACACGAATATGTTCTTTCCCAGGAAGCTGAAATTATTTTTACAGGGTTACTTTAACCTTTTGCTGACGGGTGGGACAGCGTCTATGTTTGGGATAGGGTATGTCAAATACCTGTCTTTTTGAGAGGTTCTTCGTTTGGGATGGACGCTGAAAGTTAAAGGATCTTGGAATGGCTAAATATTTGATCGTCCAAGGGACAGAATGGTGCAGGATATTCGATCTCTTCCTGGGAATAAAGACTAATGTTTTTCAGACCGTTAAACAGACCCAATGACTCAGAAGGCTGAACCTTTGTACATATATTGAACAGACTACTGAACAAAATCTAACGAATCCGGATTTTCGATTTTTCTTACGGGGACGTTCGAAATGGAATGGGGGGGATGACTAAGCGTCTTAACAGATCCTCGAAGTCCCCCCCCCCCCCCGTTTATACGAAGGCTTTAATTTTGCACCTTTATAGTATCGAACATGATTGATACGAGTTTCTGATTAAAACAAGTACTTTCGACGTTATGCATTGTAAAATAACATAAATTTTATTAAAAAACAGTTGCAATTTGATTTTGAAGTGTTAGTTTTTGTGTCTTTGACAGGCTTAAATACTAATCATCTATGATCATTTTCGATTACTACATAAAATTGCTATGATAGATAGAGCGCAAATATCAGTTATAGATGAGTAAACAGAGAATCATAATGAATTACGTACTCCAATTTCTAGTTTGGATGATGCATTTTGAAACAATTGGGAAATTTAATGTATCACTGTTGTTCAATTGAATATTGTCTTTCAGAGTGCAGATAATTCTGTCTGTAGAATATCTCAGTTACCTTTGAACCATGCCTAACTAAGACCGTGGCAGGGTCATCCATAAGGGGGGGGGGGGGATATACCAATAGAATGTAGATATCCTAGTATACTTTCTAGGATATCTACTCACCAGAGGGAGGGGGGGGGGTTAGACTCCAGAGAGAGTCTTGACAGTCAATATTTTCTTTTTGAAATTGGAGAAGGTATGAAAAATTGCAAAAAAGAGTAAATTAAATATGTAGGGGACCCGTGATACATGTTTGTAGGGGCCCCACAATCTCTATGGACAACCCTGGCTGTGGACGCGCGTTTTCGAACTTGAACCTCATCTTCTCATAAGGAAACAATTATAATTAACTGCTCAGGTCGTGCCGACCCCTCTCGGGAAAGTGCCCCCCCCCTTTTATCTCAATTTGAAATTCTAAAAAATTCCCCGAAAAGCCCCCCCCCCCCCAACCCCTCCTTCTTCATAAGTATTGGAAAAAATATATTAAATAAAATTTCATTACATTATTTTATAATTATGCACACATTTCATTTAGTAAAATTTTCTTGAAAGCGGCCTTCCCCCCCCCCTCTACATTTTGGGGGGAATTTCCGTTGCATTTGGGGGGGAGGGGGAATCGACGGAATTCTGTGTAGTATGGTAGGTACAAATCTGGAAATAAGCATAATGTCCATGGAACTTTGAAAACTAATATATTTTTGAATTCCTTACCAAGATACCGATCAAAAGTACAGCATTTCGATAACGTTTTAAACTTTTTGTAAAATTCCCGTTGCAGAATATCATCATTTGTTTCAATCACTAAATGTGTGGAATTTTAAATGCTTTTTTCGAGAATTCAAATAGTTTAATAAATTTTTAATTATTTGAAATTAACTGTGAAAGATTTTACTAGACTTGCACCATTATGACTCGAATGTTATTGTTCTTAGACCCGATTTTGGGTTCTTTCCGGCAGCGTTATGAAACGTCGAATTATTGGACCACCTCTTTTATTAGAAGATTGGCAAGCAAACGAGAATTCTAAATTTTTGACATATATACACTGTTTTGCAAAAAAAAAAAAAAGAAAAATCTGATGTGGGCAGCACATGACTTTCCCTGCAGACTTATATCCACATTCTCTTTATTTTAACTAAATTTATTTTACTTTTAATGCAATTTTCTTTCTCATTCGGTAACCGGACTTATTTTCAAAGGTGGCGTGGAGAAAATACGAAAAACTAAAATATCTCGAGAACGGCTAGTTCTAGTGTAATGGGGTTGGTCTTATTCTTTTCTTCGTTAAAAATTACGTATTAAACAAGCATTTAATGGATATATTTGAGCATACGTAGTTCTTTAGTTTAGATTTTGACGATTTTTGCGGGCCATTTTGCAAAAAAAGGCGAGGCGGGTTATTTTTTTTTCGAATCGTACCAAAATCTAATCAGCACCAGGGTGACCCACAAGTGACTCATCTACTGAATTTTGTGAAATTCGGTCCATTAATTTTTTAGTTAGCGTGGATACAAACTTTTGCGGGCCATTTCGCAAAAAAAGGCGGGTTCTTTTATCCCGAATCATACCCAAAACTAATCAGCACCAGACTCGCCCACAAGTGACTTACCTACCAAATTTTGTGAAATTCGGTCCATTAGTTTTTTAATTAGAGTGGATACAAAATCTGCACAGATAGACAGACACACAGACACACAGACAGACGTCACGCTAAAAATAGTTTTTTCGTATTCTAGAGGTCTCGAAACGTGTAGATCCGTCGAAAACTCGAGTTGCGATTTTCGGCATGATTCCAATACTTTCCCTATACATTACCATGTATTGCAGGGAAAGTAGAAACGAAGCACACCTAAAAAATAATCCGATCATCTCAAAATTTTGCATGCAAATTCCTTTATAGCAAGTATGCAAATGATTAAATTTGCAAAGCCAGAGAGTATTAACTTCGGTCATAGTGCGTGTTTCTACGGAGCAACTCTCATTACAGGTTAAAACTAGCATTAAAACAGGTTAAAAATGTGGACGGTTTATCTTTGCTCGTTATCGGCGTTGCAGTTCCGTGGAGACACAAGCATTAATGCCGTTACGACGTTGCCGAAGATTTTATAAGCAATTATACGAGTTCGAACGTGGTCATATAGTTAGGATGCGTGAAACTTTCTGGTCACACCGAGCAATAGGCCGTCATCTGCACCGAACTGACACTGCTTTGCAAAGGTGCTGGCAGCAATGGTTGCTACAAGGAACTGATCGGCGGAATGGAGGTTCTGGAAGGCCAAGTTGCACGAATGCGAGGAAAGATCGGATGGTTGTGCGATAGGCCCGAACTGGCCCAACGGCATTATCGTCTGCCATTCAATGTGCTACAGCCTCTTCCATACCAGCCGTGGTACCTTCCATCATCTCACGGCGCTTGGCTGAGGTGGGGTTACGCTCACGGCGGCCTTTAAGACGTCTGCCCATAAGCCCACAACATCGGCAGAGACGTTTGGAGTTGTGCCATAGCCGAGCATCATGGCTGCTAGCAGACTGGCATCGCATAGTGTTCAGCGATGAATCACGTTTCAGTCTTTCAGCAGATGGCCATCGGCCACGTGTGTGGAGGCGCCAGGGTCAGCGGTCCCAATCAGCCTTTGTTTTACACAGAGATACAGCCATTTCCCTTGGTGTGATGGTATGGAGTGCTATCTCTTACGAGGTCTCTTACGAGTCATCCTGCGTACAACTTTAACAGCTCAACGATATGTTGATGACATATTGCGTTACCCTTGCATTACCCCTGCTGCTGTTTGCGTTACCCTTCATGGCACGTCATTCTGGGGCCATTTTTCAACAAGATAATGCGATGCCACATACCGCTCGCATATTTGTGGACTGTCTCCCTGATATTTCTACTATTCCTTGGCTAGCAAGTTCCATAGAGCTTTCGCCAATCGAGCATCTATGGGACATGCTAGGTCGCCAGATTCGGGCATCCCGAAATGTAGCAGATCTGGAGCAACAATTGAGGAATGCCAGGCAGAATGTATCGTGGGATGACATTACGAAACTTTATCACTCCTTATCAATGCGTATACAGGCATGCATTGCCGCCAAGGGGGGTTTCACCAATTACTGATTTGAAAATGCAATGTGCAATTGCTAACCATTGATCGGTCCTGCAGCTTTGATTTTGTATAATCATTTGATTATCTGTGTATGAACTGCACGCATATTTAATTTCAATAATAACAGTCACTTTCTTCATGGTGCTTTTTTTTTTTTGCAAAATAGTGTATAAGGGAAAATTAGAGCAACTTAAATAAGCAGAAATAACACAATAATGCAGTAATGCAGCATACAACTGTTTCGACGATACGCTGGATCCTCGTCGTCAGAGCAAGAGACCCAACAATCCCGAAGTCCAAAAGAAGAATGAGCGCAAAAGGAAGAAGCAGAGGGGATTATATATTCAAGACATGGATTAAGAGAGAACCAATCAGACAGCAACATGAAGAACAGTCCAAATAATCAGAAACGAGATGTGACTCCCCCCCCTTCCCCCCGCCACACAGATTTACTTCTTCCTTTTGAGCCCATTCCTCTTTTGGACTTCGAATTTATCGGTTATTTTGTACTTACAAAGGGGATCCATCGTATTCCCGAAACATCTGTATGCTGCATTATTGTGCTTATTTACGTTCCTCTACGTTTCCTTATCCTTTACACAAATCGTATTATACTTATTGATTTTGGCATATATGTTTATAATTCAAAATATAAATATGCTGCATTATTAGTTGCAATATATCAAAATTTCTAATTAAAAAAAACGTCTTTTGAAAGTTAATGAAAAAAAAAAACTTTAATGAGACTATAAGAGGAAAAAAGTTCTGACGCTTTTTAATTAATTTTTTTGCTTGAAAGGACGGATTTTCTTGAAATTAATTGATTTATTTTGTGTTAAAACTTTTCTTTTAATTAGCTGCAATAACACCCCGCAATAATTTACTTTATGAATCCCTTTTTATTTATATTTACCGTATTTCTATTTGTAATTTTGACCCCGTTTTGACCCTTAGTTATGCTTGGCGACTCGTTCTTGACTCTCTTCGGGTCAAGCCTTTACATGATTTTCTAAAAATTCAATAGCATTTGCTTTTCAATTTTGTCGACATTCATGTTGGTTATTACACTCTATTTTTTATTGTAATATGCATTTTTATGATTATTTATTTTATCTCGTTGTTTTTTAAAAGATTAAATATATATCGATTGATGTATGTAATTTTGTATGTAGTTGATATATGTAAATTTTGTCTAGAGGGTATGGCCTATATTTAGGCACTTGTTCGCATTTTATTTTACTTCGCCACTGATGAAGGGAATGATAATATTTGAAAGCACTTTGGTTATGTGATTGTATACATCATAATAAGACGATTTTAATAAATGACTTTTTAACCACTTATTTGGTTGTCTTTGATTTTAGAGGATGTATATATGCTTAGTGTCCGCGTAATCTTCAGGGGTTGAGGAGACTCAGTTATCGTCGCCTTATGTGCCCGCATAGCGGGTGCGTTATTCGTCATTCGAGTCACAAAATAGTGACTGCTAAAAGTTCGAATTCTTGCAATTCTAATGTTTACAACATAGACTGTATACAGTGATACTGGTAAATATTAACTTTCTCATACAAACGGTGACCATACGTCCTTTATTATAAAGGGCAGTCTTTGCTTCATGATGCACTGTCTTTGGATTATCCGAAGCTTTACTTTTGTTTCAGAAAACATTTTTATTTTTTATAATCTTTGTCATTTGAAATACTACAACTTTATTTTTGAATTACTAGAACCTAAGACGTCAATATTTATCCAATACGTCAATGTTGTTTACAAATGCCGGTCGTTTAGCCGTTAGGCCTTTAGATAGCGAGCTCTCCAGTATTTCTCAATGATTGAGTTAAAAGTCAGTAGCGCAGGGCACACGTCCAAATGTTTTCCAGACATGGGCTGTCCTAGGTCACATAAAATACAATCCGGGGAAGCAGCAAGCCTTGAGACAGTCATGACCAGCCAGAAGTCCGAAACTGGCAACTACGCCTCCTTGAGGAGCTTCGGGAGTGACTGAAATGTTCTTGCTGAGGACGCTCTATGACTTTTCCCTACATGCCTCCAGAAATTCTGCCTTATCTTTTTTTGTGTGTAGCATTTGAATGTACAGTTGTGCTGAAAGAAAGCCTAGGCTTTGAGAATCTATGTTTGACAATAGCAACCTTTTTAGCCAAAAAGTCTGCTTTTTCATTTCCTGGTACTCCACAATGCTCAGGCACCCATTATAAAGTGATTCTGTGCGTTAGGTCTTTTAAAAGCGTCCTGATCTCTTGAATCCGGGTACCATTGTTTCTTTGGTTGCCGGAAATTGCCTGGAGAGCCGAGAGGATAACCTCTCTGTTGAATGAAGAAGGACGAAGTGCGAGTTGTTGCAATGACACATGAATTGCCTCGATCTCCCCATCAAAGTGCGTTGTAAAAGTCAAACAGTGTACAAGAGACTCCAGCCACTCCCCCACCCCCCACCACTACTACCCAAGTTCTGTCAAGTAAAGAGCCATCGGTATAAACATGCAACAATTTGTCTGCCGCCCAGGCGGTGAAGTGGATAGCGTCTCCGACTGCTGTCTAGTGGGCTTGGGTTCGAATTCCGAGTAAGGCATGGTTGTTTTCTTGAGGATGAAGACAGTCTTCCGCCCTCTGGGTCCTCGCTAAATGAGAAGCTGCACCCCCCTTGACCTTCTTCAGTGATGTTGTTTGTGTTAATAAACTTTGTGATCTTGTCTTGTGTCATTCTTTGTCCGTCTTCTGGCATCACTGGTCCTGTTTGTGGTTCCACCGAAACAGGAGGTTATAAGTAACAACAACAACAACAACAACAATTTGTCTTGTGGAAACCCTGAGTCTATTGTATCCAATGCAATAACCCGAATTTCTTCAGGAATCATTTTTCTTTAGTTCACCTTCGTCTCAAGATACAGTCGGACGTCAATGGGATACACTGGTGGAGAGGAATTCTAAGATATACACTCCAATACGTCAATCAGTAGATGGCGTTAAAGGGTGATTATTGTTGTGTTAAGAATTTTGTTACTGACGAAAAATGTGAAGAATGGCCAGAAAATGACTATTCAGCTTAATATTTTGTAACGCGCCCTAATACGTGAATATTCTCGCCCTGTAATTTTGGCAACACATAATAAACCGTAATTTTGATCTCTCCATAATAAACCGTAATTTTGATCTCTTCATAATAAACCGTATTTCCAAATTATTTGCATTTCTACTTAATGTAAGACATTTGTATTTAGTTTCCTTGTTTATTTTTAAAATTAGTTCATTTGTTTTCTATTAAAGTTACCTATTTTATATATACAAAACTCAAAATGCATGCTTTATTATAATAGAGCAGAAAACTAATATCGTAATAAACATTTTAGTAAAATGAATGCAACAACAAATGAAATCCATATTAATGCTAATACAAAACAAATACTGAAAAAGAAATTTATGAAGGAGACTTTGTATGGGATGGTAAATGGTGTACATTTCATTTTCAATGGAACTATTAGGAATTTCCATTTTTTTTTTGTACACTCATTTCATACAATCATGCGAATTTTTAGAAAAACCGGTAGTGATATCTCCAAAATCGGAAATCCTTAGTGAAACTCCCCAACAAATTCTAAAATTCGATGCAGAATATATATCAATCATCATCTAAGCTATATTTATAGCCAATCCTGATAAATATATATGTTGCAAGGAATATGTAATTTTTTTAATCAAACAGACATGTCTAGAACCCGAAAGGGAAATTATTCATGCTTCAAAGAAATTGAAAATGTTTGATCTAATAATGGGAAAGGAACAGGAAAAGGAAATTCTTAGTGAACCTCCCTACGTCCTTTGAAATTTAAGGATGAATCCCTACCAGTCATCATTTCAGGTCTATCTAGTTGATCCTGAAAAATAGATACTTCAAAAATGTAGATATTCACTACAATTGCAACTGATTGAGCAGGCCGAGATATTGGTGGCCGCCAGGTATTGTGTACCGTACTTGTATTATAACGAATAAAAGTAGTGGTCAACGCTTTCTGTGCGATAAGTCTGATCTCACAGAGAAAAACATGCAGATGTTGTACTTATACAATAAAGTGCATTAAGATAGGTTAGACAGTTCTTAACATTTTAAGAATAAAAAAAATCCCTTACTAGAATGCTCATAATGAGCTAATATTTTAAATAATAACCAACATGCACTTAACGAAAAATCGCAACTAAAATTTAAAACAGTTGAAATATGCATTATACTAAATATGATTTTAATATGAATTATGACAATACTACGACTTTTTAAAAGAACAACATATTTAGCAAAAAATAATTTCATAGGAAAAATATGAAAATACAGTCACGAATACCCGCCTTTGCCAGGAAATTAAGATGCAAACCTCTGATAAAAATTTCACGGGAATATAAAGTAAGCTTTCAAAATCGAACAAAACTATCGATACGTCAGCTTCGAACAAAAAATAAGTAACTTACTGCGTGATAAATAAGTGTGCGGGACACACGCAATTCGCAATTTTCACTTGCAAATTGCGGGGTACACGGCATTCCTTAGT
This sequence comes from Amaurobius ferox, assembly GCA_951213105.1. Classification (NCBI taxonomy): domain Eukaryota; kingdom Metazoa; phylum Arthropoda; class Arachnida; order Araneae; family Amaurobiidae; genus Amaurobius; species Amaurobius ferox. The sequence goes on from OX578136.1 coordinate 155,028,729, forward strand.
TGAACTTAAAAATTATAGTTTTTAAGGCGAAGCTCTAGGATAATTTGAAGTTGAGATATGATGAACTTCAAAAGAAACACAACATATTAATAAGATACACTATGAATTTAACCGAGAAAAGAAAGAAAAGCTAGCATATACATTGACAATTAAATATAAAAAAAAATTAAAACAGAAATCTGAAAAAAATAGCGGCAAAGTACCTTATTATTCAATCACAACACTCTAAATAGTTTTTAAAAAATTACCGAGAGAAGTAAAAATAAAATTTTTAATGCTATTTTCAAAAGTTTTCGTCCGATTACAGGAGAAATTTTCACAGAATGCTTTCAATGATGCAATAATCTTACTTAAAAGAAAATCAAAATAATATTTATAAAATTCAGAAAATTAGAATTTTGCTTTTTAAACTTTAGTTTCTGTTGCAACAGCTGCAGATATCCGTCCGGGTTCGTTTATTGAACGCTCGTTTTTCCGTCTCAACAAATGTCTTCGATTCTGTCCTTTCGTATCTTTTACACTCAGAAAATCGTCTGGTGGAAGTAATTAATTTAAATATGTCAAAATTTCGGCTGAATTTCGACTTCTCAGTGCTTAACTTTTAAACAAATTTGAATTAAAAAAAAAATAAATCTCTACGAGGCAGGGTCCACGCCTGTACTGAATTTTAAAGTTGTTCGTCTATAACTTCTATTTTTTTGCTTCGGGCGACGCCGAAAGACACGTAAACATTGCCTTTTATTATGTAAGAAGGTTGACTTTAATTTGAAAAAATTATAAGTTTTATTATGTTTCAATAATATTTAGTAAAATATTCCTTTTGACATTTTTTTTAGATTCTTACTTTTCCTACATACGTAGTAATAATGTATTGGGACATTGACGGGGTAGTAAAAATTCCCAATTTTCGACAAAAGAGCGCGTTTCAAGCATCCCTGAACTTGAATCAACCGTTTTTGAGAGTATGTGTGTGTATGTTAGTATGTGTGTTCGCAAGTCTTTAGATGCGATATTTCCCGAACGAATGGAGAGTTTCGAACGTAGTTCGGTACGATTATTATGATGATCCGGGACTACTGGAACTCTATTGATTTTTAACGTGATTGAACGTTCGGAAGGCCCCCCCCCCCCAAAAAAAAAACTTTCGAAAGAACTTTTGAAGAAATCATAAAAAAAATCAGGACGTTCAATAACGCTGAATAAATAATTATTTTGTACGTATTTTTTAGTTTTAAAACTAATGACACACTTTAGAACGCTATCTTAAACCGTTCTCGAGATATTGCGCGTTTTCCAAATAAATGCATCTAAAAATGCATCTAAAAATGAACAGGTGTAAATATCATCCAATATATAACACTTGGCGACTCATTTTGCAAAATATGACCAATTTGACGACATTTTAATATGGATCCAAATTGACTAAAATGTCGCCAAATTATCAAAAATGACAATAATAATTAAAGTAACGGAAATTATGCCAAATTGATGAAATGATAAATCATATTTTAATATAATGGAGTATACAGCTTAGCAGGCGTTAACAATATTTGTAATTGTTAAGTTAGATTCGCGCGAAGTATAAGTTAATCAGGTGCTTCCAAATAATTTTACATGTTGTCATCCAGAAAAGCGCCAAATGCCAGTGTACTTTTCAACGTTAAAAACATTGTGCCGTGAATCCTGTATACATCATCATTTCGCATTGAAAGAAGTAAAATAATGCTTGCATTCCCTACATATTTGCATTATGTAGGGAAAGTCATATGTTACCCATATCAGATTGTTTGTTGTGTGTTCATTTATAAAATAGTAAAATAACACAGCATGTACAAATGCTTTTTAACACTTTACAACAAAGTTGAAAAGTGTTTATGACTTTGTTCATTCATTCTGTCTGTCTGTCTGTCCGTTAGCACGATAACTGCCGTAAAAATGACTTTTTAAACTGATCATACGAGGGTGCACTAAAAATTATGTAAAAATATCCATCAAACATCACACACACTTGAGCCATAAACCTCTCTTAATCAATATTATGAACTAGCCTATATAACCCGTTGAAAAATCAACGCTGCAAGATCTCGCTTTCAACACTTTCCAACATAGTTGAAAAGTGTTTATAACTTTGTTCCTTCCGTCTGTCTGTCCATTCGTACGATAACTGCCGCAAAAATGGCTTTATCAAAAAGAAAATTTAGTATGTTGTTGAGACGGTATGTGGGACATATAAAAATGTAAATGAATAATACCATCTAATTAGTTTTGGATTGAACCCGAGTTGAAAAAGTGAAATACGTTGAGCCTTATGGGACCTAATTTTTCAAACATTTGTTAAGCGAATTTAAAATTCACAAATTACTTCGAAAATTTTAGGAAATATTCAAATTATCGCATAAAATATATGAAAAAAATTCAGCAAAATATGTTCGGTAGCTCTTTAAATAAAAATTAAAATAATAATTAGACCCATATTATATGAAGAGATCACGTGACCCACTTCAAAATTAAAATATGGCATTCATCTTTTTTTACCTGTGTAAAAATTGTGATTTTTAAAGTTCTTTTAAATTTCTATTTAGTGTTGCATTCGTCCTAAAACCACTTTATTTTTGCGTATTTTCTGTGCATCTGTATTCTGTGCCAACGCAATTACAATATTTTTGAGTTTAAATGATCATCAAACTTTGGTTCTTTCTACAACGAAGTTTAATTTTAATGGATGTAGAATGTAAACAAGTGATTGTATGATGAGTTGTATAAGGATTGTTGAATGTTTTCAACTCAAAATTATTTTGCTCTGGAGTCTCGAATGTAAGTGATATGAATGAAACATTCACTGCTTTTATGTAAAGAAGCAGACGATTTATATTTCAATGACGTCATATGAGTAAAGTTCATTTTTTTCTATGAAGTTTTAAGTTTTCAAATATAATAAATTACTGTAGTACTATGATAATTTAAAATATATCAGCGCTGAATGTATTGCATTTTAGAGATGTTTAAATAAATTGTATTTCAATTGGAAAGTGTTTCATAATCAATGCTTTATGCATGATTGATCTTTCCTGTTAATAACCTTCAATATTAGTTATGCTCTATGTAAGATGTTTCTAATTCTTGACGGTGTACCTGAAGAACTCTCAAATTTTATCAACGTTTTGGTTTTGCATTCTGACTGATTTTTAACTGCCATCCGAACAGTGTGACAAGTCTCGTTCTAAATAAAAATGGACATACGCATTAACGGACAATCTCATTACTTAATGTAGGGTGCACAGATTTCGAAGAACAAAGCATTCCATTCCTAAAACCCAGCCTTATCCGCTCAATTAAGATCAGCCGTGATTTTACGGTGTTAATTAACAATGCTTTCAAATTCGCGCAATGTTCGATTACAATACAGCGTCGCCAAAATCAGGTCACATTTGACGACCAGTAAAAGTGTCCCTATAGGTTGGAAATGGGAGAAATTTCAACTTATTGCTGAAGCTGAATAGGAAAGAAATATATTGCATGGTGTGCATGGTTTAATGCAAGATAAAATCGACAATAAAAGCGGTTGTCATGCAGTTCCGCTTTGGTACAGTATAATGCAAGATTGAATGAATCGGTTTATGATGTTAATGGTTGAAAACGGAAATTTGAACTCTCAAAACTTGTCAATAGGAAGTGTTTCTAAAGTTACGATCGCATTCGCATTGTAGGTAACAGAATCCATGGACCAGTTTCGCACTTATTATGCCCTTTTTAGAATGAAATTGCTGATATCTGCATTTGCAACAAAAGAAAAAATCTGATGTGGGCAGCACATGACTTTCCCTGCAGACTCAAATTCATATTTTCTTTTTCTCTTTAATAATTCATTAGATTGAGTTTAATTGAACCAAATAGCACTAATATTTGAATTTTTTATTTAATTTTAGTTTTCATATGGTAATTGGACATTCTTCCGAAATCAGCGTAACAAAAATTCAAGAAATCTCAAATATCTTAAGAATGGTTAGTCTTAAAGTATAATGGAGTGTGTTATATTATTTTCCCTCTTCAAAAATTGCGTATAAAACAAGAATTTAATTGATACATTTGAGCATACACTACTTAGTCTTTTTTTTTAGATTTTGGCGGGCCATTTCGTACAAAAAGGCAGGTTGTTCTTTTCCGAATCGTATCAAAATCTAATCAACTCCAGAGTATCCCACAAGTAACTTATCAACCACATTTTGTGAAATTTGGTCAAATAGTGTTTTAACTAGAGTGGATACATGTAATTTTCTCTGGCCATTTCGTAAAAAAGGCGGGTTCTTCTTTTCCGAATCGTACCAATTCTAATCAGCACCAAAGTATTTAACAAGTAACTTATCTACCAAATTTTGTGAAATTTGGTCAATTAATATCTTAGATAGAGCGGATAAATGAAATTTTTACCTGCCATTTCAGAAAAAAAAGTGGGTTCTGTTTTTACGAATCGTACTAGAAACTAATCAGCATCAGGGTTACATCCAAGTGACTTACTTACCAAATTTTATGATATTCGGTCTATTAGTTTTTGAGTTAGAGTGGATACATACATTGCACAGACACACAGACACACAGACAGACAGACACACACACAGACGTTACGCTAAAAATAGTTTTTCCGTATTCCAGAGGTCTCGAATCGTGGAGGTCTATCGAAAACTCGAGTTGCGATTTTCGACATGATTCCCATACTTTCTTTATACATTACCATGTAATGGCAGCAGCCATAGCTCAACATTTTTTTAAGTTAAATTTTAATGCAGCTGCTGGTAATTTTTAAATTGTCTATCTTTATAGAGATCCTCAAAATTGTAACACATATCAAGTTTTCTTTTTACAATTGCAGGTATTGGTCCAAAAGATAACGTTAGAGAAAAATATCAGTAGATACTGTCAACTGCAATGAGAGCAATGTCGTACATGGTCATTTTCGAGTAAAGAAAATTTCCTATTGGCGAGTTTTGTGGCTATGATTAAAGTGCAAAAGGTAAGATATAAGGAAAGCAAGAGCTGGTTATTAGAGCTCCTTCTTAAACCCTGACAATTATACGCCAGAACTAAAGTTTTTAGAAAGTGGAAATACCAAAAGTAACATCTGTCAGTCTAAAAACAAGAACTGCAGCCGAATTTTTGAAACTTCACCTTGGTTGTTAAAGGACGAGAAATGTTTAAAAAAAATTCCGGCGTCGTTTGGAAGTTAATAAGGTAATGGCAAAACAGGGATTTAAGTCGAAGGGATTTTTGAAATACGATTTAGATACTTACAACAAGGGTTGATACAGCGTCCCGAGTTCAATTCCCGCCTCTGCCCAAATTGTCCCCGTGTTCGCGCGGAGTATGGGCACGTTAAATATGCGAGTCCGTACGTCCTTACAATAGGTTGGTGTTAGGGGAGGAGGGTACGGGGTCCCTGTAGATGCCATCCCACTGGATTCCAGTTTAAATTGGGTGGCACTTCCCAGTCCAGACCGTCCAACATTACACCTCAGGGTAGGTCGGACGGTCTGGGTAAAAAAAAGGGTTGATACAGCAACAGTATGTCGATCGAATGAATTCGACTTTTGGTGATGAAGCATCATCCAAAGCAACAATTTACACTTGGTTTAAAGAATTCTATCTTGGACGTCAGAGTTTCAGTAATGATATTCCGTGAAGCTTGGTTAAAAACTATTTGAACACCAGAAAACATTGATGCTGTGCAACAAATGATCACTTTACATTATCATGTCATATATGATAAAATTGGGGCATTTTTGAACATTTCAAGGACTCGAGTGTATTCAATTTTACATGATCATTTAAAAGTCTAAAAGTTATGTGCGCTTAGGATTCCACACAATTTAATTCAGGCTCAAAAACCGCTCGTGTTAAATGGTGCAAGGAAGATTTCAAATGATTCTACCTCAAAGCCTCAAAACATGCCTTTGACATTGTAACAGGTGACGAAACGGTGATTTATGCCCATGAACCCGAAACAAGACAACAATATACTGTTTGGGTGTTTTAAAATAAACCACATCCTACAAAAGTTGTTCTTGCACGAAGTGTTTCAAGGAAAATGATTGCTTCGTTTTGGGGTATATCTGGCCATATTGCAATCGTTGCTTAGAAGATTCGTAGAGCAGTAAATATTGATTGGTGTACGACAATTCGTTTGCCAGAAACAGTTACTCAAATCAGAAAAAAATAATACAAAACGTCTCATTATCCTTCATGGCAATGCAAGCTCACATACTATATTTCAAACTATCAATTATTTGAAACATGGAAAACGTGATTTGATAAGTCATTGACCTTATTCGCCTGATTTAGAATCCAATGATTAATTTCTTGTTCCCAACAATCAAAAATAAAATGCGTGGTCAACGATTTAACAGCCCAGAGGAAGCAGTTGAAGCTTATATATCACATGTTTCTGCTATACCAACTTCTGAATGGCATAACTATTTTGAAAATTAGTTTATTCGAATGAAAAATGCATTGATGTCAAAGGTGACTATTTTGAAATACAATAAAACGATTTATTTCCATTGAAAAATATTTTATGTATTATTTTCTAAAAACTTACTTTTATCGTAATATATAATATAAGGCAGGATATTTGGAAGGCGGCCTTTTGTAATGTCCTGTAGAACCCAATAGCTTTAGAGAGGGTCCATACATTTTGCTTGTAGTAGAAGGATCACAGACTTCGATTAAAGGAAATGGAAATCTGGGGTTCCGCGTTTCCAATCTCTGCTTTATAATGCAGCTTACATTTTGCTAACCCGGTTCAAAGTATCAGGTTTAATAGGTTCATTAATATAAAACAACGTAGTAAATAGTCGGTTTTTGAAATTATGATCGGTTTACCTAGTTATCAGCACTGACTAACGACAAAAGAAAAAGTAAAACAAGAAATTCATCATTGATCTCTCATATAGTGGCAAGTGGTATGAACACTTCATTTTCGAGGGAACTACTAGAATTTTCATACCCTTTTCCACACTTATTTCGTAGAGTCATATGAATTTTCGAAAATATCGGAAGCGATATCTACAGCAACGTAAGTGGATATCCGTAGTGAATCCACCTATCTTCCTCCAGAATTTAATGTGGAATCCATATCAGTTTTCATCTATACTCAATCTGTTGTAAATCCTGAGAAATAGGTATGAATGGAAAGTGCAAATTGTTTAATCGGAAATAACATATCCAGAACCGCAAAGTGGAAATTCTTAGTGATTCCCCCAAACCGCTTCGGGATCTGATGCTGAATCGATATCTGTCATCGTCTAAGCTCTAGCTGTAGCAGATCCTGGAATAAAACGTTAAAAAAATGTTTTTAGTGAAAATCATAGCATGTCAAACTTTTCGTCACCAATCAATACAGAAATATTTGTTTCTAGTTTGTGTCGTTATGCTATCCATAGGCGGTGCCAGTTTTTCACAATTGGAGGTGTTATGCATTGGAGGCTCACAATTGGGACTGCTCATTCGAAGCGTGTAGACTTGAAAAATAACAAATAATCTACTTCTGGAACTTTTGTTCATTATATTTTGTCCATCGATTTCTGCGTGATATAGCCATGGTCTTAATTCGTAAAAAATACTAAATAAAAAGAAATTTGAAAACTACGAACACTCTAGCACAGGCGCCAATGAAATATTGACTATGTTCTGCCAATTTCGACGAAACCTACCATCTCTGTATCCTTCCCCGATAAGTGTGAGTACACAACAGATTTCTTTATTGAAGCCTTGCGCATGTGCAGTCATTTGGAGCTGGGTTTAGCCAGAAACCCTAAAAATATCTGATCTCAGACTTATAAATCCGTAAGAAGCTAAATAAAATAACAACTTAAAAGAGAGAGAGAGAGAAACTGGAAATTGTTGGAATAAAGGGCAGGTGTTAAGTAAAAAATATGTTTGCGCAATTCAAAATGGGGGTGTTAAAGCACCCCTAGAACCCCTCATGGCGCTGCCTATGTTCCAGACTTCAGAGTATGCTTTTCGTATTTAATATATATATATATATACAGGGTGTTCCAAAAATGGCTGACATATTTGAAAAATACATTAAAAGAAAACAGAAGGCGATAGAAATGTAGCGTTTGCTGCATTGTACTTAGGAAACCAGGGAATTTTATTAAGCCAATTTTCAAAATTTGTTACAAAGGTCACCAACAGATGGCGCTGCTGAATGGGAAAACTAAAAGAGAGAGAGAGAGAGAGAGAGAGTTGTTAAGTAAAAAGGAGTGTTTGTGCAATTTGTAATGGGGGGTGCTGAAGTACTCCTAGCTCCCCCCCGTGGCTCACTACCTATCCACTTTACGCAGGAATTTTCAAACTCGATACATTTGGAAACGGAACACCAATGTCTGGGGCACTTGCATTTCCATATGGCGAGAACAGGCTCTTGAACAAGATTCTCAATTTATGGACAATGTCAAAACATTCATAAACTGTTGACATAGAAGCCAAAAATTATGGTTTGGGCTTATTACAAAATTAGCTGTAATACTTTAGCATTATTTTCTAAACGCACTTTTTTTTCGAACATTGTTATAAATATATCATCGATTAAAAAAATATATTTATCACTGAATAATACAGTTAGTATCGAACAATATAGGTAAAACTGTATCATAGAAAAACCTAGTTAAAAATGTATCGAGTATTAGTTAAAATTTGTCACCGAACATTAGTTCAAATTTTACCATCGAACATATAGTTAAAATTTATCATCGAAGAACAGTTAAAAATTTATCATCAAAGGATAGTTAATAATTTATCATCGAAGAACAGTTAAAAATTATAATCGAAGAATAATTAAAAATTTGTCAACGGAGAATAGTAAATAAGTTACCATCGAATATATAGTTAGAATTTTTTATTGAAGAATATTTAAAAATGTATCAAAGAATTGTTATATTATTACTGAGGAACAGTTAAAAATTATTATCGAAGAATAGTTAAAATTTTATCATCGAATAATAGTTAAAAAATACTATCGCACTATAGTATAGTAGTTACAACTTTATCATAGAATAATTAACACTGAGCAACTTAATTCTTTTATCTGACATTTCATATTCGACGCACAGCACACAAATTGCGCATGGATTAAGTCACTAAATGTCACAACTAAAAGGATGTAACACTTTCTAATGGAGATAAGCTGTAACAAAGGAAAAGCAAAAAAAAAATATATATATATATAATTAGAGTCCATATGAGTGCTTCTGTGTTGAAATAAAACTTGATTTAAACACACATTCCAAGTACACAATGCTGCCATTTTCACGACAGAGCACTATCAAGTCACGTGATTGAACATTCCGATCTCACCTTCGCGTGTGTTATTTCTCTTCGGTAAGGGAAAAAAAACCATATCTAGAGCAATTTAACGGCAGAAAGTGGCGGTTTTTTCTTCTGCATCGCTTCCTTTCAATCTAAACTAATCGGAGCTAATAAATTTTGAAAGCCTCCAGTTGCGATCTCGAGCAAGGAAGCTTTTGAAACAATAGCTTAAAATACCTATTAAAACGAAACAAGGCTTCCAACCCACATATTAGAGTCAATGCTTTTAATGGTGTGACAGATCGGAAAGAAGCGTGGCACGCATAGGGCGTACTTGTGTCATATTTGTATGCAAGGTGGCCTTAACGGCACTTGAGGCCTGGTGGGAAGAATCGGCTATTAAGAGACTCTTAACGATCGCAACATTTGTGTTGAATAAGTCGTTAAGCACCGTTGTCACTAAATGAGAAGTGTGTCAGTTTGGAACAACGGTTGTCGACAAAAGCAACTTAATCACTTTAACTTTAACCTTGAAGTATTTAGAATGGAGAGTTAACCATTACAGGTGAAATCGGGTGTCCCTTAGACTCACTAAATTAAATTTCAAGGAAATAGTTTGTTTAAGAGACTGCTTAAGAAACAATTAGCAACATATCCTGAATTAAATTTCGAAAGTGATTTCAAGGAGTAGGTCTACCAAGATTGTTTGAAATGAGACTGTAAACTAACTGTGTTTATAAACCAACATTTTTATTTTCTCATAAATCGGCGCCCTCTTATGATTTTTGATCTCGCTTTAAACGAGTCCTGGAGGCCAATATTCTTATGATCCATTAAAATAAAAGCAAATTTCACAGCGGCGTAATTCGGTACAGATATACTTTAGGTACCCGGACAATACAGCTCTGCGAGATTTTTTTGTTCAAATTCGAATTAGTTTAAAAGTTACGAAGAGTTAAAGCCAAAAATAGTTAAGCCATTTCGTCAACTTTATTTATCGTCAAAGCAGCTGCAGACGATATTCCAGACGAACGAAAGAAGACGGACTGTAATAAACACTGACATTTTCTAAATTTGCGAATTTAAAAGATGATTTTTCAATCTTTGGAACATAATTTTTTTTCAATATTATAAATCTGCTCAGAAAATTTGATTTGAATCTAATGAAACCTCGCTGAGACACCAGTTAATTTCTCGAATTCGCAAAATTTGTTGGAAACTGGTCCTCATCTCATAAAAAAAAAAAATTACTTATTAAAACGGTCTCACAAAGGTTGAGAAACAGTGTTTTAGGATACATTAGAAGTATTTTGAATTTTTCTAGTTTGCATACGTTAGAAAGTAATTGAACACAATTTGTATGTATTATATATTTTTATTTACCCCTATAATTTTGTGTAATGTATGTATCCACTCTAGATCATTAATTATTCACTGAAATTTTACAAAATTTGGTAGGCAAGTCACTTTTGGGTTACCCTGGTGCTGATTAGACTTAGGTACGATTCGAAATAATTTGCGAAATGGCTAGCAAAAATCGTCAAAATCAGAAATAAAAAGGCTAAATATGCTTAAATGTATTAATTAAATGCTTTCTTATATGTCATTTTGAGCGAATAAATCCAACCCTATTCTCCAGAAGGATCATTCTCGAAATATGTATTTTTAAAATTTTTAGGAACGGGTCATGCTTGCCAGTGTAGTTAGAAATATTCGATGAAATTTCTTAAACTGTTGTAATGAAAGTAAGTCAGTTGTAGGTTATCCTGGCCCCGACTAGATTTTGGTATGATTCGAAAAAATAGAACACTGTTTTATTATTTTTTTTTTTTACGAAATGGTTTGCAGAGGTCGTCTAAAATCTGAAATAAAAAATTAAATTAAATATATTAATTAAATGTTTGTATTATACGTAAATTCTGGCAACGAAAACGAATAAGATTAATCCCATTACTCTAGAATAAATTTTCAAGATATTTAGGTTTTGGGATATTTTGAAGAACTGCAGCGACGTCTTAAAATACATTAACCTTTTGCTTATGGGTGGAACAGCGTAACATGACGTCTCATAGGCGTCACATGGACGCCATGGCGTCCATGTGACGCCAATGGTTCCATAATTTGATGATAAATGATGGCGTAATAAATGATGGCATCCATAATTTCGACCAGAAATAAACTAATAATTTTACATTATTATAAAAGGCAAACAGAATACCGCGCCCTATATTAACATATCCTCTTTAACAATTCCAAGTTCTCTTTTGCATGAAACGGGGGTTTTATAACTTTTAAGTCAATGAAGTGAGACAAATTTCGACTGCATGAATTAGAGATTGCAGATCAGTAATTTGAACTACGTTTCAACAAGAAACCGTTCATCAAAATCCTTGGGGTAGGCTTAAATCGTTGATTATGTATAAATAAAAATATATTTCGAATCAATATCAGCCAGATCATGCAGCCGGCGTAAAATTGATAAAATATTAAGTTCAGACTACAAGTAGCTGCAACAACAGTAGGACTCTAATCTTCTATGCATTTGTAGGCATCTGCGTGTATCTTCGTAAAATAACGACACATATTATAATTTTGTTTTGAAATTTAAAAACTGAAGGCAGATATCATTTTTGTGACTATGGCGCTGGAGACGATCACATCGTGACACTATATTAATGACCTAAAGTTATTTAAAGACAATCAATATCTTAAAGATCCTCACATAGGGAAACTCGTTTTAAAATCTCGTTTAATTGTACTTAGAAGACAGTTGTAGTCCAATATGTATTAGCATGCCACTTCCCCATACCTCGGTAATTTTTTATCAGCCATATATTGATATTTTTGAGTCCGGAGAAACATTTTTGACACATGGTGGTACATTTAATTACTATTTCAACAGAAATGCCACTGACAACTGATATTTTCAGGTTGCAAAAGCATTCTTATCAGCGAGACAAATTTTGCACAGTCGGGGTCATTAAGTTGAACCGCACAAGTTAGTGCAAGCCAAACTAGTATCTTCCTATTTCTACTACTTTCAATCCTTGGTCGCTACGTGAGTATAACTTGGCACACCATCGAAGCGGATTCCTCGGAATAAAAGCTACCGTCGTATTATTGTTCAGTTTGCAACCACCTTTATGTGTATTTCATTTGCCTGTCAGGCTTATAAATATCACACCTTAACGGTAGAATACATCAAGCCAGTTCATTTGTCAGTAGTATACTACATCAGCCCGTTCATTTGTCAAGAATATGTCGAAACAATGAGCAGTTCAATTTCTAAGTGTGGAAATCTGGACATTGGTAACACTTTAGAGTTTGCTGTTTAAACGAAAGACCTTTGTGATAAAGTCGTAAAAACAATGGTGAGAAATGGCGATTATAAAAGAGGCTGTATTAACTTTATGAGAAAAACAGATCGAGTGACACAGAGAAGTCTTACTCTTTTATGGTATATTGTCTCTTTAGGAATGAAACTATCTTAAAGCAGAAGGTACAAAGGCAATCAAAAGGCTGTTTTCAGAATTTAGACAGAGAAAAGGATTTGGGACACATATATGTCATCATTTGCAGAAATGTGAAGGTACTCAATTATATAATTTTCTAATGATGTTGAAGGTTGCGTCTTGATTGAAATACTGAATAATCTAGTTCTAAGTCTTCGTAGCTTAATAATTCATAAGCAAACGGAAAAATCTTAATCAAAATTAGGCATCAACTTTAGAAACTATATAATCATCCCAAAGGTAGGTGAACACAAAGCTTTGCACAGGCAAATTTTGGGGGCGTTCCGCGGTTATACACGTTTCGAATGTTTTATTTAATTTTCAGCACAGGTAGAATGGATTAGAATATCCGTAGGATATAATTTAAAAACTTTATAGGAATAGGGAGCATTTTAATCATTGCTTAACTTAATCATAAACAACTTAAATCGCCAAAAAATATTTACTATTGTTGAACAGGTCAATTAAGAGTAATTTTGATAAGTTTTACATGCTCAGGAATATAAATACATAATCAATCTTGGATTCATGATACCAGTGCAGCGACTACAATCGGTAAACCGATTTTATGTGAGTTGGTATTTAATCCAATAGCACCACCCACTGGCAGTAAGTCTCCAGACCAGTCGTTGTAAGGGAGCGTAATTCCAAACTTTCATAACGTGTCTCTATCGACGGAATTTGTGATTACAGAGAAAATAATTTTGGTGCTTATGATTTATGGGGAAATTATCGTCTGATGGCAACGAGAACGGTGTGATCCAAATCTGATAACTAAAAGATCCACGGTGTTTTGTTCCAAGTTATTTTGGAATTTCAGTTTAAAAGAAAACTAAAGAGCTTTCAAAATAAGCACCTCAGAACATATTAGGGATCAATTTCGTTCAAATGCATTACATTTCTGTGGGACGTTCTTCAGATATCAATATAGGAATTTAGACGAAGAGAATATTATGCACGTCCTGAAATAATATTAAATGGATGTTCAAAACCATTCATAAAATGTTTTTCCTGCAGGTTTTCTGTACTATTTTAAATTCCTATTCAGAATGAACAGACATGTATTTTAAATATGTCTTTGTATGTATTTTAAGCATGCCATTAGTTTAAAAAGCATTAAGATTGCAAATATAACGTTCCAGAATGTCCTATGTCGCCTGAATCGAGTATTTAATAATATTCCAGTAATTAAATGGTATAGGGAAGAAAAAATTAATCTCGATTTGAAGCATTTGTGTTCATATAGAAAGTATTAAACTTGGGCACTCTTGGCAATTATTTAACACGATTTATATTTAAATGAAAATTATATTTATTCATTTATGTATTAACTGGTTTGAAAAGAGGTTATCAACCTGGTAGATACATAACCAGATAGACTGATGTAAACTTTAATATATTTAAGAAAAACATTCCTTTGCCCGATAGAGGTTGAATCTCCTTATTCTCTACAGTTGAATAATAGAAGCAGTATTACTAAGGTAAGAAACATACATAGTCATACTTGTGTAGAAAGAATGTCTTTAATGGAGAATTTTCGAAGGAAAACTATATGTTTGCTTAACATGGAAGGATAACCTTGACAACTTTACACGTTCAACCTGTCAATGACGTCTTACCTAAGAGTCGAAATTACGATCTGCGGCATGACTGACGTTCGTCAATTATAAGAATTCTACCCATCATCCATGGAGTGAGTATTTTAACTAACAAGATTTGCTAATTGAGATTGACATTTTAGAAAGATTCATATATGGCCATGCTGCCAATCGGTGGATTCCAACCTCTGAAAATTCAAGGTATATTCTCTTTGTTAGTCCAGTCCCTTCCTTTAATTCACGAAAGTTAACAAATACTACATCCATACAGTACTACACCCGTACAGTACTGCACGCATACAGTATTACACCTATTCCACTCACAGCTGGTTATAATTTTGCACTCCTGATTTCCGTTTACCGGTGCCGGATTCGATCCCAGGTAAAAGAGGGTACACCTGAGTATGCATGGATGTTCGCGGTGGTTTTGTAATCCTCTTTTAACTGTAGGTTTCGAACAAATTAGTTCTTGTGTCAGCTTATAGCATTATACAATGTCCAGCCTTCTCAAAAGTGATTTTAGTTGGACTTGTCAGCATCCTGTCCTGAAGCTGCCGACATCCTCTAATTTCCTTGGCCCCGTTTTCCTTCTCCCATCCAAAATACACAAGCTCGCCACTGTCCACCCTCAGCATAGTGAAGCGGAACAGATTATGCAATTGTAGCCATTTCACTTTACCTAATTGCTCCTTAACAAATCGCTGCATTAAAAGGGTTTTTGTTTATGTTTTTTGGCCCTTTTTTTCCTTAACGATCTGTCGCCTGCACGGAGAATGCAGCCTTTTATGCGTTGCCAACAAAAGATCGAATTGCTTCGAAAATAAGGCGTGTTTGTTATTTCTACAAAGGGGGTTGGTTTCGTTCTTTTTGAAACGTTCTCAGGTGTTCGGAGTGTGAGAAATCAGTTATGAAACTGGGGCTGAAGGATATCGGGTGCTCTGCAGAAGGGGGTCAAGCTTTGTGTGTTCAACAATCTGTCAAAGGAGTAGTTAAATAGCGATAGTAATAATAATATTGAATAGTGAAAGGGTAAATTATTCCTTGTACAATGTGTGAAAATATATAAAGATAAAAGGAAAATGAGATGAATGTGTCAGAACTGAGAGTATGGTTTCAGTATAATTGGTTGAAAGGCAATATGAAACATTTTAAATTAGTCAAACAAACCAGTGTAAAAAAACATTTCTATACATATACCTTAAAATCTCTCAATAATTGATACCATAAGAATAATGAATTTTGGCTGCTATTTAGAAACTACCATATTAGCTGTTACTACTTAGCTGCTATATTAGAAATTTTATGACCGAATCTCGAAGTAAATATAATTCTAATAGTTGGGATTTAGTTGTATATTCTCATATTTTACTTTATCATATAATTGTATATAGAAAGTCTTTTTTTTTCTTTTTTGAACATTTTTAAATTCGAGATTTTGATGAAAACGCACATTTCAGACTTTCTGAACATATTTAGAGCACTTTTGCAAAGACAGCTTGTTATCTATATATGTATATATGTGTGTATATATGTATATATATATATGTATATATGTGGTGTGTATACATCCTAATTCAAGAAATATACGTCATACAGCTATGACATTTTATATATAGATGCATCCTATTAAATATTCGAACTGATTTTTTTTTCTTTAATTCGCAGGATTAGAAAACAAGTTTTTTTTTTTTAATTTAAAATATTCATAGTATTATTTCTTATAGAGAACGATGATCATTATTGGAATAATGTTTACTACACTAACAGTCCTTGTATTTATCTGTCTCACTTGTAAATAAATTTAGCAACAATTTGGCGACTTCGGCTACAAATTTGGCGTAATATTATTAACTTGGCAACGTTTGGGAAATTTTGCTAAGTTAACGATAATTTATCATCGTGAAATTAAATTATTTTTTTTTTATGATTCCAGTCGCTTTGGGGAAATTATTCAAAATAGGGAGAGTTTCATTATTCGTGGGGCAGGTATGAGTGTTGTTTTTTAGGGTGTGTGTGAAGAAAACTTTGTAAAGTTTTTGTGTTTTTCTTGGGGGTGGTAGTTATGTTAGTAATTATGTATTATTAGTCGTACAGTAAACAATAGTACTGATCGGAAGAGGTACGCGAGTCATATGTCTGGAGATTTTAGGAGAACACGTGGAGCAGGCGAGAGGAAATACTAATACATAACTTTTTGCACCCTTTCATATCACAGACTAGTAGTAGTATTGAACAGCAAATACACAAAACGGAAAATTTAATATACATGTAGAAGTTAAAAAAATAATATGTATTTATCACAAATCAGTTAAATACATCCGATTCCTCGACTTGATAGACCTATTGTAAAATAAATTCAATTTTTTTTTTTTTTAAGAAATAAGGAACATTTCATAAGAACAACTTACAAATGGAAACTGATAAGATTAATTTTCTACTCTATTACTGAATGCGATGCATATGGACGTAAAAATATGGAACATGAATTCTTGAGAAAATATGGAACATGAATTCTTGAGAAAATATAAAACATGAATTCTTGAGAAAATATGGAACATAAATTCTTGAGAAAATATGGAACATAAATTCTTGAGAAAATATGAAACATGAATTCTTGAGAAAATATGGAACATGAATTCTTGAGAAAATATGGAACATGAATTCTTGAGGAAATATGAAACATGAATTCTTGAGAAAATATGAAACATGAATTCTTGAGAAAATATGAAACATGAATTCTTGAGAAAATATGGAACATGAATTCTTGAGAAAATATGGAACATGAATTATTGAGAAAATATGAAACATGAATTCTTGAGAAAGTTAAGTGGCGACTCACTCCATATATTGTTTGTATTTTTCTACCTTCACTTACGTCGATGTCTCGATTGTGTAGCATGTCCGGTTCGCTGGTTTCTGTAATGGAGAACTGCCCATTGTGCGGAGCCATAAAATGTCTAATGAAAACGAGAAAGTAAGAAAAAAAAAGATAATTCACTTCGAGTACTTCCATTACTCGAATCTCAGTCGAGACCCAAAGCAGACGGCAAACCCCTCAACCCAGCCGAACAATGCAAGATGAGGGACAAAGTAGACACTTTAAATGCAGGAGAAATGGAGTATATTTTGTTACGCAAAGAATGGGATGATATCCGGTCATGTGTGTGATCTCGTTCAGGCGAGAATGAAGTCGAATTTTTATTGCTTGATATTAACACGAAACGTATTCGATAATCAAATTCTATAAAGAAACAGAAAGGGCATGAAGAAAAGAATCAAAACTGGGTTTCACTTACGAAAGGCGACAGCACCCGTTAAGGATTAAAGTCTGCTATCTCGTTTAATAGTCGCTGGTACAAGTTTTCAATGTAAATTAAGCATCGTAAAATGTTAACATTCTTTTTCTGAGTTTGTGCTTTCCAGAAATTTTGTAATAGCCAATCAAGTTTAATTATTGGAGAACCAACTGAAAACATTCTTTAAAAACGTAATAAAAATAACAAAAAATAAAAACTGTATTAGAAATCTAATGTGGGCAGCACATGACTTTCCCTGCAGACTCAAATTCATATTTCTTTATTTCTTTAATAATTTATTGAGTTTAATTGAACCAAATAACACTAAATTTGCATGTTTAATTCAATTTTTGTTTTTATTTGGTAATTGGACATTTTTCCGAAATCGGCGTAATAAAAATGCAAGAAATATCAAATATCTTGAGAATGGTTAGCCCTAAAGTATAATGGAGTGTGTTATATTATTTTCCTCTTCAAAAATTGATTATAAAACAAGAATTTAATTGATGCATTTCAGCATACACTACTTAGTTTATTTTTCTAGACCTTGGCGGGCCATTTCGTAAAAAAAGGCAGGTTGTTCTTTTCCGAATCGTACAAAAATCTAATCATCACCAGAGTATCCCACAAGTACATTATCTACCAAATTTTGTGAAATTTAGTCAATCAGTATTTCAGCTAGAGCGGATACATGGATTTTTGCTGGTCATTTCGTAAAAAAAGGCGCGTTCTTCTTTTCCGATTCGTACCAAATTCTAATCAGCACCAGAATATCTAACAAGTAACTTATCTACCAAATTTTATGAAATTTGGTCAATTAGTATTTTAACTGGAGCGGATAAATGAAATTTTTGAGGGCCATTTCGCAAAAAGAGGCGGGTTCTGTTTTTACGAATCGTACCAAAGACTAATCAGCACCAGGGTCACATCCAAGTGACTTACCTACCCAATTTTATGGAATTAGGTCCATTAGTTTTTGAGTTAGAGTGGATATATACATTCCACAGACACACAGACAGACAGACACACAGACAGACACACACACACACAGACGTCACGCTAAAAATAGTTTTTTCGTATTCTAGAGGTCTCGAAACGTGTAGATCCGTCGAAAACTCGAGTTGAGATTTTCGACATGACTCCAATACTTACCCTATATATTACCATGTATTGCAGGGAAAGTAATAAAAATATGATGTGGGCAGCACATGACTTTCCCTGCAGATTCAAATTCATATTTACTTTATTTCTTTAATAATTCATTAGCTTGAGTTTAATTGAAACAAATAACACTAAATTTGCATTTTGTAATTCAATTTTTGTTTTTATTTGGTAATTGGACTTTTTTCCGAAATCGGCATAACAAAAATGCAAGAAATCTCAAATATCTTAAGAACGGTTAATCCTAAAGTATAATTGAGTGTGTTATATTATTTTCCTTCTCAAAAATTGCGTATAAAACAAGAATTTAATTGTTACATTTGAGCATACACTTCTTAGTCTTTTCTTTTTAGATTTTGGCGATTTTTGCGGGCTAGTTCGTAAAAAAAGGTGATTTCTTCTTTTGCGAATCGTACCATATTCTAATCAGCACCAGAGTATCCAACAAGTAACTTATTTACCAAATTTTGTGAAATTTGGTCAATTAGTATTTTAGCCAGAGCGGATAAATTAAATTTTTAAGGGCCATATCGCAAAAAAAGGCGGGTTCTGTTTTTACGAATCGCACCAACAACTAATGAGCACCAGGGTCACATCCAATTGACTTACCTACCAAATTTTATGAAATTCGGTTTATTAGTTTTTGAGTTAGAGTGGATACATATATTGCACAGACACACACACAGACAGACAGACAGACACACACAGACGTCACGCTAAAAATAGTTTTTTCGTATTCTAGAGGTCCTCGAAACGTGTAGATCCGTCGAAAACTCGAGTTGCGATTTTCGACGAGAAAAACTAATTGGGTGATAATATCTATTTTTATTCTCGTATGTTCCACAGACCGTCTCCAACAACATACTAAAATTTCATTTTGATAAAGTCATTTTTACGGCAGTTATCGTGGGAACGGACAGACAGACAGACAGACAGAATGACCAAAGTCATAAACACTTTTCAACTATGTTGGAAAGTGTTAATAAATCAATACTGATAACATGATTGTCCACCTAAAACTTTTCCCATCTAGTACAAATACCTAAGCTACGAAAGAACTGATCAATAAAAATGGCGTTTTTAAACAGCAATTACAATACGTTGTTATAATCGTCGGGTGCAAATTGTCCGTAATTGTGGAAATCAAATTTTTGCGATTCAACCGCATTCCGGGAAATTATAGAGAGGAAACAAAAACCTCAGATGTAATTATGATCAGTGTATTAGAGGAATTTTTCGTAATTTTGATAATGCCGGTCTATTTTCTTTGGATTCAAAGTTACCCATGCGTGGGAAATCGACCACGAAGACACATTATAAAAAATTAACTGGACACAGAAGAACGGAAGTGTATTTAGAACACGTTTAGCATTTGATTATTCTTCAGAATTTCTTTCTGTAACGAGAGGTTCCGTTAGTTAAGTAAAATTACATATTCATAGACCGAAAATTAGAAAAACAAAATTCTAAATGCCATCAGACTATATTTCATGTCCTTAGTATCCAATTTAAAAATTCTTGCGTGAATGAATCCCTTATTCTTGATGCACATTGTTTAAAATTTAAATATTATGAATAAAAAGTACTTCCCCAGTATTTCTTATTATTAAAGTATAACATACATACATGCATACAGTTATGAACATTTTCATGCTAGATGTGTCTTATTTCCAATAATAAGTATTTGATTTCTAGAGTTATTATAAACAAGAAAGATCAATTATGCATACAACATTGATTATGAAACACTTTCTAACTGAAATACAATTTTATTTAAACATCTCTAAAATGCGATGCATTTAGCGCTGACACATTTTAAATTATCACAGTATTACAAAGTCTGATGTGGGCAGCATATGACTTTTCCTGCAGACTCAAATTCATATTTTCTTTATTTATTTAATAATTCATTAGATTGAGCTTAATTGAACCAAATAACACTAAATTTGCATTTTTAATTCAATTTTTGTTTTTAATTGGTACTTGGACATTTTTCCGATATCGGCGTAACAAAAATGCAAGAAATCTCATATCTTGAGAACGGTTAGTCCTAAAGTATAATGGAGTGTGTATTTCCCTCTTCAAAAATTGCGTATAAAACAGGAATTTAATTGATACATTTGAGCATACACTACTTAGTCTTTTTTTTTTTAGATTTTGGCGATTTTGACTGGCCATTTCATAAAAAAAGGCAGGTTGTTTATTTTTGAATCGTATCAAAATCTAATCAGCACCAGAGTATCCCACAAGTAAATTATTTACCAAATTTTGTTAAATTTGGTAAATTACTATTTTAGCTAGAGCGGATAAATGAAATTTTTACGGGCCATTTCGCAAAAACAGGCGGGTTCTGTGTTTACGAATCGTACCAAAAACTAATCAGCACCAGGGTCACATCCAAGTGACTTACCTACCAAATTTTATGAAATTCGGTTCATTAGTTTTTGAGTTAGAGTGGATACATACATTGCACAGACACACAGACAGACAGACAGACAGACACACAGACAGATAGACAGACACACAGACAGACAGACACACAGACAGATAGACAGACACACAGACAGACAGACACACACAGACTCCACGCTTTAAATAGCATTTTCGTATTCTAGAGGTCTCGAAACGTGTAGATCTGTCGAAAACTCGAGTTGCGATTTTCGACATGATTCCAATACTTTCCCTATACATTACCATGTATTGCAGGGAAAGTAATAATTTATTATATTTGAAAACTTATAACTTCGTCAAAGAAAAGTGAACTTTATTTAAATGACATTATCGAACTGTCTGGCTCTCTATGTAAAAGTAATGAATATTTCATTCATATAACTTTTATTCCAGACTCCAGAGTAAAACAGTTTTGCGTGAAAAAAAATTCAACAATTCTTATACAACTCGTCTTACAATCACTTATTTACATTCTGCATCCATTAAAATTAGTATTCGTTATAGAAATAATCAAAGTTTGATGATCATTTAAACTCAAAAATATTGAAATTGCGTTGGCATAGAATATAGATGAACAGAAAATAGGCAAAAGTAAAGCGGTTTTAAGGCGGACGCAGCACTAAATATAAATTTAAAAGAACTTTAAAAATCATGATTTTAACACTGGGAAAAAAAGAGGGATGCCATATTTTATTTTGAAGTGGGTCAAGTGATCTCTTCATATTATATGGGTGTAATTATTATTTTAATTTTTATTTAAAAAACTACTAAATATATTTTGCTGATTTTTTTGTTATATATTTTATGGCATAATTTGAATATTTCCTAAACTTTTTGAAGCAATTTGTGACTCTTAACTTCGCTTAGAAAATGTTTAAAAAATTAGGTCCCAAAGGGTTCAATGTATTTCACTTTTTCAAACTGGGTTCAACCCGAAACTAATTGGGTGATATTATTCATTTACATTCCCATATGTCCCACAGACAGCCTCACTAACATAGTAAAATTTCATTTTCATAAAGTCTTTTTTACGGCAGTTATCGTGCGAACGCTCAGACAGACAGACAGACAGAATAAACAAAGTCATAAACACTTTTCAACTATGTTGGAAAATGCTAATAAATGGAAAAATCGTGTTCCCATTGCAGACAAAACCATCCATAGATCAGTTTTGTGCTTCTTCAGTATAGGAGCGTCTGAGGAGAAGTTCCAGACATTTAATATTGCTTATTATTGGTTATACTATAAAAACCAACTATATTGGATTTCGAGAACAATTCTAGTTTACTTATGCAGAAAATCTTATTAGAAAAAGAATTTATGTTGCTCAATAAATAGGATTTTTTTTTATATTTAGTGGTGATGAAGACTGCTTTTATAAAGGCCTATAATTTTGTAATTTGGATTTACATTTGAAACCCATACGAACGAGCGAGTATACTCAAAGATCCCACAGGATTGAAATCCGTCCTTTTAGAAGGGTTTAGCAGGGAAGCTTTGAAGTTCAAAGGGAAAAGGGTATTCCGATGTTGGGTATCGCACCATTATGATTTTCGGAAACTTAAGCAATTGGGTTAATAATAATATTCAGCTCTGGTGTCACAACAAAATCGTGTAAGCAATAATGTTAAACATTGTGAATAAATTAACGGTGCAAAAACGTTAAATTTTAAAGTGCATGTTCTCTGGGATGTACTATTAGTCAGATAATCCAAAGTGTAAAGTCAATATCTTCATCTATGCTTAATTACGGTCGATGGTAACGGAATTGCAAAGTATTGGCAAAATTTCAAATAAAATTCTTCACCTAAAATAAAGAAATGTTGTCTAAAATTTATATATGTATATTAATTGTATACAACTTAATATAAAATGTACGTTGTGTTAACTCGATACTGACTCAGAGCCCGTAAAATATTCTATATCCCGAACATGATAGAAAAATTACTTCACAAGTGTAATGACTTCCCATCACTTTGAAGTGACAGATTTTAAAATAGATTTTTTGTTTCATAAAGGTATTTTGAGTTTCCTGTTCAGTATCATATTGATAATATTTAGAAAAAGTGTTTTAGAAAATATTTTTATAAAGTTTAAAGTGCTGTGAAATAAAAGATGTGATTTATTGTGAAACATGCTTCTCATATCCTACTTGATTTTAAGAGTCTTTTAAATGATGGGATTCAGGGAAAGTGCGTATCGTCCGGGTAATCGGGCTTTAATAATGAGTATCATTGCTGTGTAAGCAATTGTATAGAACAAACATATCGGTCTTTTCGTTGTTGTAATAAAAAAAATATCTGATGTGGGCAACACATGACTTTCCTTATATAATGCAATGAATTACAGTTTATACTTTTACAGTTTATAAAAATGTTTCTCTTATAGTAGATACTTATATTTTTTGCAAGATATTGAATTTTCGTTAATTAGTCGTCATTTTCATTGATTTAGAGTCATTTTTATCCATTTGGCGAGATTTTTGTTAATTTGGCAACAATTAAAAATGTCGCCAAGTTGGCGACATTCCGCCAAAATCTCGCCAAGCTTTATGGACGGAGAAATAAGTTATTCTTACAGTAGATAAATGACTATTGGAGTTCAAACACAAAAGTATTACTCAAAGTATCTTTTTTCACGAATGGAACGAGCTAGATCTACGAGAATGATGTCACCAAATTTATCGAATGGTATTACATATGAAAAGTGAACATGTTTCTCAATAGGAAATATATATTTTTTTACTTTATATGATTTTTTGATAATTTTTATGAAAAATGTGCAATACATCGAGAACAGTTCATGTTAGCGTTCTAAAATTTATGTCAATCGTTGTCTAAAATTTATGTCAATCGGTATATTTCTAATGAAAAATTACATAAGAAATGTCTATTTGCGTAACTTTATTAGCGGTTTTGATTTTTTGGCGATTTTTTCAAAATTTCATTCGAAAATTTAGGGGGGTTCTGAACATTCGATTGCGTATAAAAACAATAGGCTTCCAGTGTTTACGGATTGTGATTTTTATACCAAATTTCGTTCAAATCGGTCCATTTGTTCGTCAGTTATCGTCTCCACAGACTCACTGACACACACACACACATACTTTCAAACACACACACATACTTTCACACACACACACACATACTTTCACACACACACACACAGACATCACTTCAAAAATGTTTGATTCGTGATCAGGGATGCTTGAAACGTGCTCTCCCGTCGAAAACTCGAATTCGAATTTTCGACCCCGTCACAATACTTTCCTTATACATTATGTATATAAGGAAAGTAAAAAGGAATTTCTTCAATGTATGTATAAAGTTATCATTTTTCTAATAATCATTGCATACTCTTTAAAATAATTGCGGTTTATCTATGCAGGGCAAAATATTATTTTCTAATTGCATATAAAAAAATTTGATGTGGGCAACACATGACTTTCCCTATTTAATTGAATGAATTTACTACTTTTACAGTTAAAAAAATGTTATTCTTATAGTAGATACTTATATTCTTTTCAAGATATTGAATTTTCTTCAATTAGTCGTCATTTTCATTGATTTAGCATCATTTTTATTAATTTGGAGAGATTTTTGTTAATTTGGCAACAATTAAAAATGTTTAGCATCATTTTGACCCATTTGGCGAGTTATGGACCATGGCGAGTTATCGTCCATGGCGCCATTATGGCGAGTTATCGTCCATGGCGCCAAGCGTTATGGACGAAGAAATAAGTTATTCTTACAGCAGATAAATGACTATTGGCGTTCAAATACAAAAGTATTACTCAAAGTATCTTTTTTCATGAATGGAACGAGCTATATCCACGAGAATGATGTCACCCAATTTATCGCAGGGTATTACATATGAAAAGTGAACATGTTCCTCAATAGGAATTTTTTTTTTATTTTATATGACTTGTTGATAATTTTTTGAAAAAGGTGCAATATCTTGAGAAGGGTTCATGTTAGCGTTCTAAAATGTATGTCAATCGTTTTCTAATGAAAAATTGCATAATAAATGTTTATTTGCGTAGTTTTACTAGCTGTTTTGATTTTTTGACGATTTTTTCAAAATTTCACTCGAAAATTTCGAGGGGTTCTGAACATTCGATTGCGTATAAAAACAATAGGCTTCCAGTGTGTATGGATTGTGATTTTTGTACCAAATTTTGCTCGAATCCGTCTATTCGTTCGTCAGTTATCGTCTTCAATGACTCATTGACACACACACACACATACTTTCTCACACTTGAAACGTGCTCTCCCGTCGAAAACTCGAATTCGAGTTTTCGACCCCGTCACAATACTTTCCTTATACATTATGTATATAAGGAAAATAATATTAGTGCTGAGAATGATCCAAAAAGCATTGCATAGCTTGTAAAATCTAGTAAATAAGATGGAGTATTGTTCTATATTTGACATATGTTATAACAAACAAGTTTTGGCTGGGATGGCCGAGTGATTATGACGAGAAGACCCCACGCGCAAAACTCGATTGTAATCTTCACCGTTACTCAAAACTACCTCCGTGTCTGCGCAGAGTATGGGCACGATAAATCTGTAGGTTCGAAATTCCTTTCAAGAGGTAATATTCATGAAAAGGAGAGAGATGGTCACTGTCGTTGCAAGCCCCATTGGGTTCAGTCTAAATTAGGTGGCTAAACAGTACAATGTAATCCATCCGGTGTGGTGCGCCGGGGCAACGTGGTATGACGGCAAAAGTGTTCAAGTTTCTGCCGCTAGTTAGACAAATTATATGCAAATGCTTTTTTATCTAGTGTATGGCCATTGAAAAATAATAACAATTTGCAGAGACTAGTATAAAATATTTTTAATTTTCTACACTCTAAATGAACCAGACATTGGCTGAATCCCGTTTCAATAATTTCTTAAGCAATAATGGCTATGTTAAGAAGTCAAGCATTAGCGAACTGAATTCCCGGAAATGATCCATTTTGTGATGTTTCAAACGCCCGATCGCCTCTTGTCAATTCTGAACACGGCCAGTAGATGAGCTGCACCGACGTCACATTCACCGCCATACTCTTTGTAGTCGCTGTCCGCCATCACTGTATTCTTTCAATGTTAAAGTGTTAGTTGTTAACATAGTGTAGTGATTTTTTCTTAATATAGATAGGTTTACAATATGAAATTATCTGATTACGTCGAGAAATTGCCTTTAGAAAGCCAACAGCGAAAAATTTTTTTAGGTTTATCTGACGATCCATATATTATTCCAATACAAAATTTTTCTCAATCGGCTGTTCTGATACCATACGTCAAATGGTCTGATGTAACGCTATATTTTACAGTTACTCCAAGTCAGGCTACAAAACAAGAAGTCAAGGTACTTTTGATGCTTATTTATTTAATTTATTTTAATGCAATAGTGTGTAAATCTTAATATATTTATTATAATTGAATAAACTGACTAATTTGCGAAATAATCAGTTCATATTCTTTATTTGGTAGATAATAAGGCTAACTATTTGACGTTTAACATTGAAAATCTATAAAAATTTATATTTGTTTGGATGTGTTGATATTCTTATCATCTTAAATTGTCCTAACTATTCTCGTTTATCTATTTCACAAGTAAAGAACATTTTAATTCTGTATGTTTCTCTGTAATATATTATGAGGAAATAAATTTGTCAAGTAATATGAACGTTATCATTTTGCGTACCGATAGGCCGATGTTACAAAGAACATGGCCGCTGTGCAGTGGAATCGCGAACGTGACGTCACATGAAACTCATCTATATAAACACATTTTTGGTTGTGTTCAAAATTGTGGATCGGGTGTTTACTACCAGAAATGATATTAGTTGCAAGGTTCTTTAATATAAGGTTGGGCACTCAACCCGGCAACCAATGAAAAGTTGTCAGCTTGACGAAATGGGAATTAAGATTCGCTCAGGATTTAGAGTAAACTTTCAGGAGTTGCCAAAACACACGCATTATTACAGTTAAAAATAGTTTGTTAATTTTGAAGTGGCAATATCCAGGCGTACACAACTTGCGCAAAGATTTTAAATTGTGATGTGCACACAGGATACAGTGACGTTCGAAAAAATTTAATGACGGTGTTGAACAAATTTGGTCCTTTGAGAGCCCGCGAACAAAATACGCTCGTTCTTAATTCCCATTTCATCATATGCGCAGGGCAAGGTTAAAAATAATTAAGGCAATCCTACCCCGGGATGACACCTCCCAGCATTAGTTGCACTCGGTGTTGCCAGAAAAATATCACCAGACATTGACTGAATTCCGTAAACAGCAGCATAAAAACGTCATTGGCTGCGTTTAGATCTACGAAAAGGATGTTTTGTACTGAAATAAACATTGGGAGCACTGTTTTTTAGAAAAGTAGTCACCAGAACTTAGGAACGTTCACTCAGGAAATTTTATATAAAAGGATTTAAAAACATGATATAAACGTAGTAAAAAGATTAAAATGACTTGATATATATCGCAATGTGTACACAAAAAGGATAAATTGTTTATAAACGTTTATTCCATGGGGAACATTTGTTTCATGTTTTCCTTTTACCGACGCTACTAATTTTCGAATGAAATTTTCCTTTTTGTGGGAATATTCCAATGATCTGGCGTCACTGGTTAAAGTTATTTAAATTTTAGAGAAATTTTGTTGATTTTGGACGATATCGATACGTTTCCATAGAAGTTTCCGAAACTTCATGGCATAATTTTTATAAATTAGAATTCGAAACAAATTATGCATGTATCTGAGGTCACGATTTATGATGAAATGTGCTAAAAATAGCCAAGTAACTGCATCAAGTGTTTAGTTCAATAACATGGAGTAATTTACGCAATTTCATTAGTTATAAGAAAATCGATTAAATGAACTTGTTTGGTTGGAATTCATGATCGAACTCCGCCGTGAGTTCGATCTGTGTCATACTTTGAAAGCCACAGCAAGTAATCGACCAGATCGATCAGACCGACAATAATTCTGAATACAACCATGATGTTAACATCAATGATTTTTGGAGGCAGTATGGTCAATACCAGGAATTTACCAATTAAAGTTTGGGACATTGAGCTATCGACCGAACTTAATCACTGGCGCGGCAAAAATTAAATAGTTTCTTAGTTTTTAACGTTTCGTCCGGAAGACCGTTGGACTAGGTGTCAGTGCATTATAGTATTTGTTCACTTATCTGAGAGTTTACTGAACTATTGATTTCAATCTTTAATAAAGAGGCTGTCTACACATTTTAGAGCAAATTTAAAGCAATATAAAGGTCTCAAGTAACAATATTTATTTCTTAAATGTTCTATCTGATGGACCTTTCTCTGGACTATTATTCTACATCTTGATTTCCAAGATAGAGCTTTTCTTAGAGTTAGGAGTGGTATTTTTTTCCACCCCACGTTCACTGTTTAACATTGTTTTAGTCTGCCTTTAGAAAGTTCTCTTTTTAACAATTCAAAAAGCGCAATAATCCATTGGTAACACATCATGGGACTCTGAAGAAATAGGAGTCAAGTCAAGCCAAGACGATATATTTCGGGTCTCTGCCGTCAGCACTTATTTCCACATCATAAATATTTATATGTTCAATTTTGTAATCTTCACTTGGTAGATGGTTTTTCGTCATTCCTATGCAAGATGTGGTTGGAATGGTGTTATCCGATATTGATGGATGGTGATCTTGTCTTGGTAGACTACCTAGAAGAGGTAAGAAAGGGGCGGGGAGAAGGGAAAGCTCTGATTAGATAGAATACATAATTAGTCTAATTTAAGTATAAAATTACAAGAAGACGAGAAAGCATAAAATACAATTAAAGTTGAAAATTAAAAATTAAGGAAAAATTAAAATTGGATTGCAAGCGGGTTGGCGTCAGTTTCAGCTAGCTAATAAGCGATAGTGCCATGTCAGTGGGTACTGATCTAATGACGAACAGGCGCATCTGTGGCGCCATCTATCGTCGTTAGATCGAATTCAGCTCAGGTGACACCGGATTGTGGAGACGCATATCTCGCTTTTTCTAGGGGACCTTCAAAAAGCCGACCAGAAAATTGCGAGGACGACGCTTCCTTAGATAACTAAGGGAACTGTTGTCGTAGCTTTGATATGCGTCTCTCAAGCATGGTTTGCTCGAATTCTTATATATATTTCGAGTGCAACGCCGAATCTGCTCTTCAACGCAAGAGACTTTGAGGTCATGATGAATGACTTAGTTTTGAACAAATCGAGGAGCATTTACAATGCATCGTAATGCTTTGATTTGGAATACTTGCAGTTTCTCAATGTGCGTTTTTGCTGCCGATCCCCAGACAGGACAGGCATACAGGAAAGACGGTGCAATGAGTTGGTTGTACACAATAAACTTATTATGGGTGGAGAGGTGGGATTTTCTACCGAGAAGTGGGACAAGGGCGGGATGTAATTTATTTACGTTTTCAAGTTTATCGGTAATATGCTCTGAAAATAGCATATGAGCATCGAAAGTGACTCCCAAATACTTTACAGAGTGGCAGAATGGGGTGGGTTCGTTAAAAATATTTAACAAGTTATGGCTAAGTTCTCAGTAGTTGGGTTTGAATATACACACTGCACTTTTAGAGGCATTAATTTTGATTCTCCAGGTCACGAGCCAGTGCTTTATGTAACTCTGTAGCGTATTGATAGCGTTGTGTGGTGAACAGCTTCGTGCAATTAGGGCTGTGTCGTCTGCAAAGACGGCCAGCTTAACTTGGGGTATCTTCGGTAAGTCATTGATGATGTTGAATAGCAGTGGACTGAGATTTCCACCCTGTGGATCCCTGGTCCTGATTGGTCGAATAGAAGAGAGAGTTTTATCAACTCGTACGGAGAACGGTTAGTGAGATACGACTTGATGATCGCCAAAAGTTGTACCGAAATGCCAAGTCGCACCAGCTTGGAAATAAGCTAAGGAATGTACTTTTTATCAAAGGCCTTGCTGATGTCGAAAACTACTTTGCTGGTATACTGCCTGCCGGACGAGTTTTCGTGGATAGTTTCGACTACACGCAAAAGTTGGGATTGCGTGGAATGTGCAGATCGAAATCGATCTGGAATTAAAACATTATTCAGTCTGCAGAAACTATCCAAACGTCGTAACAACACCCATTCGTAAATTTTCGCGAGGCTTGATAATAGGGGGGGGGGAAGAAAATTCGAGCATTCGATTTATGAGCACGGTCAACCAGCATAAATAAATAATAAGAAGGTTTTTAATGATGCGATTGATAATTTTATCAAGGCCGTTGACTTTTTACCTTGATACCCCTGATGATGTCAATAACTTCAGCCACAGTTGTGTTATCAATGCCATTTGGTGTATCTGTGTGTAGTGCGTTGTGATTGGTCCCCTTCTATGTCTTTGTAGAGATGACTGAAATTTTGGTTTATGTGTGGAGTGAATTGGAGTTCCAAGCTGTCTGCAATGGCATTGCCATTTTCCTCCGCTGTCTGGGCCAATCCATTTGCGCCGTTAATGGGCGAAATTGTAGTTTTCTTGGTTCTGAGATTTTTAGCTGTTTTAGCCAGAGACTGTGATCCGTAGGTGTGAGACTTTCTAGGTGTGTGCGACAGCGTTGCTGGGTGTGGATTTTAATCAGAGCCTTGATCTCGTTATGGAGCTTACGGAATTGTGCACCGTTAATTGGGTACCTGCTGCCCTGCCAATCCTACCGTAGCCGATTTCGCTGCTTAATTTGTCCCTAATATCACCTGGAAGAATGTGATGATTAGGGATGGGATAATTTGGTTTCGAGGCTGCAGCTACTGCCTCGTGCAGAACAAGATTCATATCTGCGACACATTTGTCAATGTCATCCGTGCTGATAATTTTGAGAGAGGGTGGTGTGCTGAAGTTTTCAAAGGTATAACGAAAGTTATCCCAATTTGTATGTAGCTCCGCAGGATGGTCTAAAGAGATTTTATCAAAGTTAAGGGCCAGAATTACAGGAAGGTGATCAGACGTTAAATTGCAGTCTGCGCTGATCGCATAGTCATAAGGAATGTTCCGAAAAAGTGCCAAACCGATAGTTGATGGGTTCCTTCCAGTACAGAAGTGAGTCGGGATGGGCGAAGCTACGATCCTGAAGTTGGTGCACTAAACTAGTCGTATTATATTTGCACCATACGAGTTCGAAGCTGTGTCCCAGTTCATATGCGTGAATTTAGGTCACGAGTTATGATCATGTTACTGTAGAGTCCTAAAAGTGCTCGTAGGTCGTTGCTTGGGATATATCTCATATTTAATGGAGTGATACACACAGAAGCAAATGCAATAGGAACCACATTTGGAATAGTGACTTTAATAACAGTGGCCTTCAGCTTCGTAAAGACCGGAACACTTAGCCGATAGTGAGGAATAGTATTCTTCACATAGAGTGCAGTGCTACCAGAGTCGTGCTCCCCTCCCCCAGGCCTTAAGGGTCTGTACTGAATGTAACCAGTTTAATTACAGATTGCTAGGGAGTTGGGCGAAGTCTGATGGGTCTCAGAGATCATAAAGATATCAAATTATTGTTTACAACACAATCATGCATCTCGTCGAGATTGGAACGCACTTCATTGGCGTTCCAGAAGCCGACTTTGAGAGACTGCAAGCAATGGGGAGCCGAAAGAGAGAACATGGCAAAAACCAAAGGAAGGTCGGGAGGGCGGGGCTTATCCAGCCAGAGCATCATAGCGCTGGTAGATATGCTAGATCAATAACAATTTCCGTCAACGCCGACGCCCAGCAAGCTGAGATCTCTTACCATTGGTATTCTTAATGCCAATAGACTTCGAAATAAAATTCATGAAGTCAGGGACTTTGTTACTGATAATAACTTGGATTTGTTCTTGGTCCAAGAGACCCATTGAACCCCAGGGAATCATTTCAAGATTGCCAATTACGATGCCTACTTTGATGACAGATCACCGGTTGGCAATCTATCCGCTAGAGCTGTTGACGGTACTGCTATTTTCATTAAAAATAACATCCCTCATTGTCAAGTGTCTAATCTGATCTCAAAGTCATTGAAGCTACGACTATCATCTTAGATATCCCGAATAATCCTGATATTACTATTTCTTCTGTGTACATCCCTCACAAGCAGGATAATAATGCTATTATTAATGATTTTAAAACCCTTTTCAAAATGTCCCCCATCTGATAGCTGCCGGAGACTTTAACGCTACACACCCCGCATGGGACTGTGCTAACGCTAATCCCTACGGAAACAAAATTAAATACTTTGCTGTATTTAATAATTTCGATATTGTGGTATCTTTAGGCCCATCCCGTGGTCTAATACTTTGCTGATTTCGATATTGTGGTATCTTTAGGCCCATACAATTAGTATTTTTTGGCCCATACAATTTAGTATTTTTTGCTGATTTCGATATTGTGGTATCTTTAGGCCCATCCCGTGGCCTAATACTTTGCTGATTTTTGCTGATTTCGATATTGTGGTATCTTTAGGCCCATACAATTAGTATTTTTTGGCCCATACAATTTAGTATTTTTTGCTGATTTCGATATTGTGGTATCTTTAGGCCCATCCCGTGGCCACAATAGCATTGACTTTGCTATTACCTGTAATGTCCCCTTTGGCTATCATATGGAAACGATAAATGAACTTTCTTCTGATCACCTCCCAATTCTTTACACTTTGGAACTTACAAACTATGACCTTGATAAACCCGCAAAATTACATACCACTTGGTTCTCCAACATTTTGGCCAGCCAGGGCCTCCCCGTCTAAATTCTCGATCTCCGGATGAGGTTGATGCCGTGTTAGGCACCTTTGGAGAAATTCTTAAGGAAGCAGTTACGGCGGCCTCCTCACCTAATACCGATACCCTAAATTATTACAAGTTGCCTGCGAACATCAGTGAGTTGATCAAGGCCCGTAATAGGTTCAGAAACGAATGGCAGGAAACGAGAGACCCCCACTTGTCATAAGGAATTTAAAATTCTTGGAAATCAAGTTCGCAAATCCATTAACGATTACTCGAGAGCACGATGGAATCACTACATTGAGTCCATAACGACTGAAGATAACACCATTTGGAGGGCAACCTCACGTATGCATTGGAAGAAAATATCCATTCCGATCCTTACTGGTCCAAATTCCAGTGCTACCACTCATACAGGAAAGACTGAACTGCTTGCTGAGAGTCTTAGAAGACAGTTTGAACCTAATCACGATGTTATGAATCCCCCACTATCTCTAGAGTGGATTCCCTTGTTGAACACTTCCTTTCTACACCTTCTCAAAATACTCTTAAGAGCATTATCCCTTCAGACATACTGCCATATATTCAAAATTTGAAAAGGAAAAATCGACTGATAAGGATCTCATCATTAGTGTATGTATAGTCAACACCAGTGTTGACTATGGTTTTTGAATTTGGGTGGCGTCTCTAAGGACCGTCAGTTCAACAATTTGTTCCCTGATTTGGGGGTGGTGGTGCAGTCTCCTCGATTTGTCTACTGACAACAGTAGAAAAATTTACATTTGATTTGGCACCAGCGTCTTGGAAAGAATGGCTTTGATTTCCAGCTTTGTATGCTGGAGTACGATTGGTGGAATAGTTAAAATTCCTAGAATTAATTCTAATACTGATGGAGGCCCTACCTGTGATAGTCACGGACGAATTGCCCGGGTTCCTCAGGAAACCTCGCCAATTAGCTGCGTGTGGCCCATTATGGTTGCAGCACAAGTAAGTGGCTTTACAGTCTTAGTGGCTTTACAGTCTTGGCGGAATAGGGCATAGGAATCGAAGTTATAGCTTTAATACCTGTATTTTTGTTATTTTTTTTTCAAGAAATTTAGCGGTAACTTCTGATGTGAGTCGGGTAGCTTTATCTTATGAAGTTCTACTCTATTAAGATTATGTAATAAAGTTTTGGTATTTCTTCTTCAATTAAAGGAGCTAAAATATTATCTTAGTAGCATGTTGAATTGATATTGACATGTTTTTCGATTTTTCTTAAGTTTGATTTACCGCACGTAAAGCCAGCAATAATCATGAATCCTTGTTGAAATGTTCTTTCGAATTTTTAATCAAGGTTTTGAGTATTTTCTTGTCCTTTAAGATAGTAAATTGATTTTTTTTATTACAGCCATTTAAATAGATCCATTCTTCATTCATTGTTACAATATATTTCCATCTGCTACCAGTTAATTTATTTTCATGGAGAATTCTACAGCGTGTTCTGAGCTTAGCCAAGTGTTTAGGCAAATGGCAGTGATTATTATGCTTTAAGATTTAAATCTTTATTTATTATCTGGTTTACAGTCTTTACAGAGGTATTCAAAGGCACGCAATTGTTATTTGAGTCGGTTGATTTTCTTTTGAGACAAAAGTCTGTAATTTTGAAATAGTTGTAAAGACCTTCTTCGGGTATTCATTCATTGTTAAGAGCAATGATTGACGGTTAAAAGTAATGATTGACGTTATTTTCGTTTATTAATAATAATATTATTTATTTTACATTTAGAAATGAGAATTCCATGGCTTTTACAAATACGGGATAAGAGTATTTCTTTTCGGAAAGAGCAAAAACGCATCCTTCAATCCACAGTTTGTTTACATTCGCTATTTTTAAAATAGACAAAATAAACTACATCAACCGATAACTTTGCTTTTATAAAATGAGCAGTTGCCAGAATTTTTTTTTGAATTAATTTTAGTTATTTTTTGCAATAAAATAGTTCTAAAAATGTATAAACATCCTCTGTAGATATTGTTGAGGTAACTGTTTTAAAATTAGACTTTGCTAATTATTCGCAAATGAAGCAGAGCTTCTAACAAGAATTGCTACCGTAAATATAGACTTCGCCGCTGTAAAGTGAAGTTGAGAATGTTGAGGAATATTTCGGTAGCTGAGTGTCCAGATCGTTCTAACCGGTCAGCAGTTTTAAACACATCCTCAGTAAAATGTTACGTCATATGCAAGATATGTTTCGTTCAGAATGTCAACATATCGAGAATGGGAGTGTTTAAAATATGCTTAAGGAAGGGCTTGTGCGTGATCCAAAGTTATTAAGCACTCTAGTAAAGATTGCAATTTCACAAAAATTGATATCCATTGCTATCGCATCAGAAAACGTATGCGGATTTG
Organism: Amaurobius ferox; assembly: GCA_951213105.1. NCBI lineage: Eukaryota > Metazoa > Arthropoda > Arachnida > Araneae > Amaurobiidae > Amaurobius > Amaurobius ferox. The sequence goes on from OX578136.1 coordinate 155,064,182, forward strand.
TTTTTTAGCTTAGAATTTGTTTTACTATTTACTTTTAAGCTTCTAGTTTGATTTTGTATGCCTTTTGGCTTTATGTTTAGACCGATAATTTTGAAAACCTGCAATAGTCTACATCTAACATAACGGAATTGAATGTGTAGACATTTTATGCAGTTCAAAGAAACGAGTGCTATCTCATTTCACAATCAAAGATAAGTTGAATTTGATTGATAAACAGTTTTGAATATACGAGTACCAAGTAAACAATCACTAAATGCTCTCTATATTTTCATATGGTCGTATATAATTTAAAACACTTCTGAATCAATTAAATGTTTATCCCTTCATATGCATTAATATGAAAGAAATATCATTTTTATCAATTTCGCGACATTTTCATCAATTTCGTAATATTAAAAGGAACTTGCCAATTTGGCGATATTCCGTCAAGTTTGTCGCCAAAATTTCGCCACCAATTTAGGGGTACATAAAATCTTAAATTGTTTTAACAAAAACACTTCTTGTCTCATCATGCCAAATTATCTCATCAGAGTATTTTACTCCGAAACTTGGGGTCGATCAAAGCATGTCCGATTTACTATCTAGTGTTTAACTTTGAGGAGGCAGTGTCCTTCTAATAATTATAAAGGAAGCATTGTATTTTACTTTTGTATATAGAAGCCCGGGCAAGAGTTACTGTAATTATGTTCAATTATAGAAAATAAGCATTATTTAGAAAATATCAACAAGATTTAATTTTAAATTGTCTGGAAATGTGACAATTGTGTGTATGGCCACGCCTGTATTTATTTACTCCCATTTTTAGCATTCGAAACCTTCTAATGGCATTGAAGGTATATATTTGCAATAAATATGAAAGGCGGAAGGGTAAATTTTTAAGCAAGATGATTTCATTCCAAATCACTATTTCTATAGGTGCTAAATTGACCCAGAAAAATACTGAAATTGTAATAAATTTGAGGTGTTGGTAAATTTGGGATGGGGTCATTTTCTTTCTTTTACAACCCGACATGTCATGGCTAGTTTTTACGACGGCAGCCATTTGAGTAGTACATTAGTTGCTCCTAAAAGGGATAGCATTATTCCATCTCCCCACAGAATATCAGATTTAAAAAAAATTTTGTGCACTGTTCATACGTATCGATAATATTTTAAAAGTATACTTTATATAAAAGTTTATTTCGACTACCACTGTTGTTATCTTCCATTTGTTTCGTGCAAGTTTTTCTAAAAATCTGCGTCTAGTAAGAACGCAGCTAATTAAAATAGATCGAATAAGAAACTTGATGATATTTTCGACTGATTGGGAGGAAACGTGTTGCGCGATTTGGCATAAAAATCCAATATGCCTGATCGCTTAAAATTTCGCCAATGTTCATTTGGCGCAATTGAACGCTACTTTGCAAAATTCATAAATATATATACATTGCTTTTTCGTATAGATTTTAAGTATTACATACAATTGGTATGCACTCCTGCAAGATTATCCAGTTTCGGGCCACCTCAAACCCGAGAAATGATTTTGTCATCTTCAATCCCAGCACATTTTTAAATTAAACATTTTAAAAAATTTTAATTATTTGAATTTTCTACAATTACTGAATTAAGTTCTAACGAAATTGAACAATTTTTGATAGTTCCATTTACAAGAAGCGTATTGGCAGGCTTTTGATTGTAATTCATTTTTAAAATATTTGTACAATTTATTCAAAATTCAAATTATAATCTAATTAATCTGCAATCCAATTTTTCTTCTAATCTATATTTAAAATATGCTTTTACATTTACTAGTGGCGGTGTCTGTAGCTAGCGGTCAACTATTTTATTTGCCACTTTCTAGAAGCTACGTTTTAGCAACCTCAACTAACGATAGATAAGCTCAGATACGATAGATACGCTATATCAACTAACGATAGATACAATAAATGCTCAACTAATTCACAAACTGGAAAATCATATGCTCGGTGGCACTGTGCTCCCAAAAAAATAATTTAGAAGGCGCCGAATTTTATTATGATGACATGAAGTTTTGAAAAATACTTTGTAATTTTTCAATATCAGCTATAATTAAAAAATCTCTCCTAATTTATTATTGTTTAAAACTTAACTGATTTTAAGCTAAATTTATATCGCAGTGATTATCTGCATTTAAAATGCTGAGCCATTTTCTACTTACATCAAATATTTATCTACGTTAGGCGTGTAACGTACAAGTCAATTTTTAGAGGGGCCCCAAAAGCCAACGTGGCCCTGGATCCCCTGCGTTAATTTGGAAACATTGAGAGAAATCACTAAGTTGGCAATATTCCACCAAATTCGTCGTCAAAATTTCGCCAAGCATTACGGACGGAGAAATAGGTTATTCTTATAAGTAGATTATTATATTCTTTCCAAGATATTGAATTTTCATCAATTACTCGTCAATTTCATTGATAAAGAGTTTTTTTTTTATCAATTTTTCAACATTTTCGTCAATTTGGCAACATTTAAAAAAAATCACCAAATTGGCGATATTCCGCCAACTTAGTAGCCAAAATTTCGATAACCGTTACGGGCGGAGAGATAGGTTATTCTTATAGTAGATAAATAAATATTGGCAAATTATAAGGCATCATGATACATAACTATTATCCAAAGTATTTTCTCTCTTGAATGAAACGAACTAGATCCAAGAGAATGATGTTAACAAATTTATCACATAATATTTCACTTGTTAAGGGAAAGCATTTTACAATAGTTAATACTTTTTTTAATTTTATGTAATTTTTTGATAAATTTATTTGAAAAATGGGCAATATCTTAAGAACGGTTCATGCTGGTGTTCAAAAGTTTGTGTCAATTGTTTTCTAACGAAAAATTACATAAGAAATGATTATTTACGCAACTTTATTGAATGATTTGGTTTTTTAATGTTTTTTTTTCAAAATTTTATTCCAAAATTTGGATGTCTTCCGAATATTTGATTGCGTTTAAAAACAACAGGCTTCCAGTATTTACTAATTGTAACTTTTGTACCAAATTTTGTTCTAATAGCTCCAGTCATTTGTGAGATATCGTTTCTGCAGATTCGCAGACAAACACACACACCACCTCAAAAACGTTCCATTTGTGTTTAGGAATGCTTGAAATGTGCCCCCATCGAAAACTGGAAATTGAATTTTCGACCCCGTCACAATGCTTTCCTCGTACATTATACTATGTATACAAGGAAAGTAATAGATCGTTAATTATTAACTTTATTACAGATAAAGTACAAGAACCTTTTTCTTTCGATTTATTCTCTGAAAATGAAAATATGTCGATATGTTAGTCATATAAGATGATTTTTTGTAGTTTTCTCGATCAATTTTAATGATTTTTTTCTGTTTTCGCTAGAAAAAACTACACATATTTAATATTTTTTTCTCAATATCAAACAATTTATCTAGTTTTAGTTTTCTGTAAATAGGTATATACAGATTTCTGTAAATAGATAAACACATTTAGTTTGCAGTTTTTTTCTCCTTTTTATATTGCCCATTATGTAATAAAGCTATCTCTATTTAAACCACATAATATTGGTAAATCCTAACATTTACCAACATCGACTGACACCCGTAAAATATTTTCGGCCTTTCACCAGAACAGCTTACTAAATCTTAAGATTTACTAGCAAATCCTAGATCTTGAAGAAGTTTAGAATTTTATAGTAGCATATATAAACATTGTCAGGCGTGTTTTAACAGCGTAGTGCAGATCTGCAGATCACAAAGGTCTCAAAAATACAAATGTATCATTTTTTAAAGACCTTATGATTTATATCAGTGATTTTTATTTCAAAAACACCTTAAGTATAGAGTGCTGTTATATTACCTATAAAAAATTTATAGAAAAAAGTGGAGGTTATTCAGATCTGAAGACTTTATCTGAAATGTGAAAGAGAATATAGGAGTTAACTTTAAATGACGAAGAAAATACTGCCATCCCAAGCTTCGCAATGTCGTCGCTTTGGAGATAATATTGGTGGAGCAGGTTGAGATACAGGGCTCGAATGCCAGTTGAGATACGAACGTTTTACAGCTCGTTGTCTGGATAAAATATAAAAATAGTTGAGGTAGAAGGGGGAAATTACTGTCATTTTATTTCTTTTCCAATTACTTTTAATTAAACTGTATCTGGTTGGGTTTCTCTAATATACAAACATTTTAGCTTTGCAATTTTAATTGTTAATTCTAAACATTAATTAGTCTACTTAAAGTTCCAATCCTGACAAGCTGGCGAATTAGCTAAATTTTCTCCTAGAAGTCATAACTCTTGCCTTCCACCTGTCATTCAAAGGCGAGTGTTGTGTCTGCCATATTAAAAAAATATAAAATTTCAAATAAATTTCAAAGTTTTCGCTCGAATTTAAAAACATTCTATCTAGTTTCAGATTGAATTCAGATTCAGTCGGATATAATCTATTAATATTTGTGGTCGTTATGGTGCACACAAGAAATCGGCCATAGACATACACACAGACGGACAGGCTGGCATCACTCCAAAAATAGTCAAAACGTGTCCAGGGGGTCTTAAAATCTCAAAATCGAAAAATTTTGTGAAATGAATATGTTGTGATACAAACACTCACGGTTCAAGTTAATAATTGGTTGGGCCTTTTTAATTTATTTGTTAGTATTTATCTTTTGGGTTGTATTCATCTGTTTGTTATTTGCTATAGGTATTTATAATTGTGGTTGTCTAGATGACAAGATTGTTGGTTTATTTGGTTAGCATTTTTGTTAGGGTTTGTTTAGAAGGTTTAATGTTTTTGTTTATTTGGTTTTCTGAATGTTATTTGGTTTGTATTTATAGATGAGGTTTATTTGATTAGTTATTTTATTTTAGAGCTATTGTTGGGGTTCACTTTAGGTTTTTGTTTAAGGAGATTTCCCTTTCTTTTTGGGTCCTGGCTAGGCACTTAGAGTTTTTTATTGAATGCTGCTTATTTGTATATTTAAGTTTGTTATAATTTTGGCTTATTATTTTAATCTTTTGTATTTAGTGCTATTTGCTCTTTTACATAAGAATTATTTTATTACGCGCAAAGTGATGCGGAGGTACTTGTAGGCCATTTGTATCTGCCTTGGCCAGGCACCCTTTTTTTTTTTGTTATTAAATTTCTGTGGGTGTTGGTGCGTCGTCATTTGTGGTGGCGCGTTTTGTCTAATTGGTTCCGCTGCGGGCGGGTCTCTGGTCTGCTGGTTGGAGATTTCGGTCGTCTTCGTCGGCGGCATTCTCCGGGACTGGTGGAGCTTACATCGCTCGGCGGGGTGTTTGGTCTGCTGTCCCCTTGGTGTTCCGGGTTTTGAGCTCGTTGTATGGTGGAGTTGGCGGCTTCCTCTGTCCGGCGGGTTCGGATTGTCCGATGGCTTGCTTCGTTCTGGGGATCATTTTCTCTTCCCGACCGGAGATATATGCCCTATAAACTCTAGGGTCGGGGCCCTCAGTCTGGGTTTGCACAAACGCTCACGGTAAATTTAAGTAATTGATAGATGTTTAATTAAGCAGCTATATAATAACATCTGATTTTGATCGGTCACCCACATGTAAATTAAATGAAATAAAAATTAAAATGTTAAATATTTAGTGAATTGGGACCTTATATTGGGGAATAAAATTTAGAATAAAAACACAAAGCGTTATGAAAATGCAAGTATAAATTATATAACCATTTTTGCATATGGGCGACTTAGCACAAAATATACAATTTTGAATGTACATGAACAATTTGAGATTCTGTACATACTTGTACTTTGGACCTGTAAATCAATAAAAAAATAATATTTAATGTTTTTGTATTAGCATTGTTTGAACTGGTATACAAAGTAAAAATAAAACACTCTGCTTTCTTTGAATATTTAAAATGTTCTTTATTCACACTGTTCATGAAAGCAGTTAAAAAGGAATGAACATTGAATGTTAAAGTATCAAAATGCACAGCTATGATTTTGGAGATTTATAACACTTGAGACTAACAAAAGAAAATTTTGATTCTTTCATGTAGTTTTTGCTGTAAAAATTCATCAATTTGAAGATATGAAAGCGTACCATTGAATTTTTATCTAAATGCCTTTTCATATGAAATATTCTTAATGTGATATATAATATCAAAATCTTTACTGCTTCACTAATACACATGATCTCGCCTGATTTTTGTTCAATGCAAGTAAACTGAATGAAATATACACATTTTGTTGATTTTCATCAAGATTCTTTCATCACCAGAATAAAACCATGTAAATTCTCACAACAGCATAAATTGTGTTATGAATTTCATCACCTTTACGAAATTTTATTGTATTCATTTAAGATATTTCACTGAGTAAAGGCTTTAAATTGCACAAAATGAGAAGTAAAGCAATTTTTTTTTCTTCCTCACCTTCTTTCATTCTTCACAATTATAATTTTTTTGTTATTTAGTAATTTCACAAAATAAAATGAATGATGAAGATGGATAATCACTTGTTCGTAATAGCATTACTTATCTAAAAAGAAATAGCAAAGACAAGGGTAAGGGACGCCCCCGAAGGTTCTCCCTACACACGACACAACCTCTACACTCAACAAATTTTTTAACGAAGTAGAAAAGGCATGGTAAAAAACCCGCTCAAACTTTTTAGACAAGTTCAAAGAGTGAGATCACGATCAGGGGTCAGATATGACCCAACCGATGTATACAAATTGTCCTCTCTACCGGAAATGAAGATTAATCAATTGCCGTAAGAGTGCACTGTGACCACAGTTCGTAGTCAAAAGCATTCACGACCAAACGAAAAGGAAAAACGTATAATTTGAATAACAGCGCACCCACAATTAATTTTAGAAAATGGGCAAAAGACTTATTAATGAAGGTAAAAAATAAAACCAATTTTGAATAAAATAATTTAGAATAATTAAATATAAAAATTTAAATTAAAATGAAAGTATTTAATGATTTATAAAAAGTATTAAATTTTGAATAAGAAAAAAATCAGTCTTGTGATTTATCACATCACAAAACTTTCTCAATTCTACGTATGAGAAACTAAAAATTGCTGTAATTTACGAACGTAACACCGAGTTTGAATTTTTTTTTAAATTCCGAGAGAGGAAAGTTATGGGTGCGGAGTCCACTTCGACGATAAGAACTTGGAATTTCGTCCCAGTAGCTCAACGGTAGAGGGGGGTGTCGGCTGGCCAGTTCAGAGATCCAGGGTTCGACTGCAGCAAGGTTTATTACAATGGCGCCCGAACAAATCAACCCTGTAGGTTAGTGCAAAGATGTTGGAGGTCGGAAAGTGACCTAGTACGACTAGTATGGATTTAGTGGACTCTGGAAGATTGAGCGCCGATTTCAGATTGAGAGGATAACGACCACGCAGGATACTAACCAGGGTAAAAATAGTACTGGAAGGAGGCTAACCTGAGGTAAAAATAGCAGGAGGTGGTCAGCCAGATTGTCAGTTGCAAGCCAATCTGACATTAGAGGGTGGAGAATGCAAATTCCACTTCGAGGATAAGAACTTGCAATTTCTTCCCAGTAGCTCAACGGTAGAGCGTCGGCTGGTCAGTTCGGAGATCCAGGATTCGATTCCGGGTTGGGGCAGCAAGTTTCTTTACATGGGTTGTTACTAGGGGCACGGTAGCCCATTGGTTAGCGCGCAGGAGTTGCACTCGGTAGGCCCGGGTTCAATTCCAGTCACTGCCAAAACTGCCGCCGTGTTCACGCGGAGTACGATCACGTTAAACATGTGGGTCCGTAAGTCCTTTCGAGAGGTTGGTGGTAGGGGAAGGAGGGTACGGTCCCTGTGGATGCCTCCCCCACAGGGTTCCGGTCTAAATTGGGTGGCACTTCCCGGCCGTCCAAATAGTTACCTTACACCTTTCTGGTAGGTCGGACGGTCTGGGTCTCAACAACAACAACATGGGTTGTTACTTGCAGAATAACAATTCCCCCATTCGTTAAGCACAGTAGGAACCTCAGGGTGTACCAAACAATAGCAGCTGTAGATCCAGCTCTTAGAAGAGAAGGATATATCGAACATAAAAGCCTTAAATCTAACGGATAAAATGTAAATCCAAAGAGTTTTAGGAATACTGCATTTAACCGCGCTCTTCGCCAGTTACTGGATAAAAACTTTGTGAGCAGTTCCAAAATGATATTTGCAATTTGATAAATATTTTCAGGCCAGTCTTTATTATAGGATTCCTGGAGCTAAGGACTTGATTTCTCGAATTTGGAGAATGAACGACCCTGAAAATGACGTTTTTATTAAAAATTATTTTAATACTGACAGAGTCCAGACGTATAACGATGGGAACATTGAAGGAGGAATTCTAAAAGTGTTAAATAGTCGGGCTCTAGAATATTGTAAATACTTGTCATATATATGTAAAACTATAAATACGTCTCATATATTGTAAATAAAACTTTAAGGCACTGACATAATATTGAGAGTCGCAGAAGTGAATTTTATCATTAACTAATCTTTAGCAGAATAATATTATTTTTTAGAAATGTATTTTCCATTACATTTCTCTTTGTCTATCCTTAAATTACAGCTCATTGTGTGGGTGGAGTTAACTAAGGTAAAAACAAAAACAATTTTACCCTTAATGAGATCATGTAGGTCTTGTAATGAATCCAGACATCTGTGAAAGCCATCTGAGATCTGTGTATGTTTTTTCGTACAGTTTTAAGTATAGGTCTGAACTAATTCAGTTTTGATTTAGTGCTTTAGCTGACATAAACTCTACGTATACGCCCAACATTAACAATTAGTACCCCCCAAACTTTCCTCATAGAGGGAACTGGAATTACACCTCTTGAGTTTATACAGTAATCTTAAGACCACGAACTCCACCCGTTCTTGAAAAACCTTGAAGAACATAAGTGTTATTGTTGCCAGTGATATACTCGAGATTCTTTTGACAGCCTTGACCAGGTTAAGCACACAAGAAAATGCTCACGTTTTCTCATAAAACAAAATAAACATACACAGGAAGTAAGAGGGACCATATTCCACCTAAATTTCTTCCATGGGAGTGGCAGCGGTAATACAGCTCTCCTTTCGGGGGGAAAATAAAAAGGAACTTTCACTTCCACTTTCGTTGCCAAGGTCAGATCGCAGCGCCGCCTCGCCGATTGTTTTGCAACAATGAGTATGTTACTGCTTCACAGAGAGTGAACGATCTAATCCAAAGTAGGTCGCACTAGCCGTGTTTGGCGGTGGCTGGTATATCGCACGGCTTTAATGATATATTTTAAAAAACTAACTGCTCATTTAACATTACTATGGACTTTTCTGAACCTTAAAAGAATGGTCTGTGTCTAATGTGGGTTATTGACAAACAATGGTACTGTTGTTCGGAGACCATAGAACGTGTACGAAGTAGCAGGTATACCTCCTTATTAGATCGATTAAGGAGTTAATACGATATATGTATTGTGGTAGGCTAATGTTGAACGTGAAGAAAGATTTAAGAGAAAAGTCAAGATACAATTTGTAAAGAAAAAATTAACAGATACTGGATAAGTCGATAAATTTAGCCATTACGACTTCACTTACAGAAATGAGATATCAAATTGTTTTAATTTTATAATATAACAAAATATAATTTTCGCTATATCACGGAGTCAAAATAATTTATGATTTATTGTTTTCTGAAACACTTGTATGGAATACATAATCCCTATAGCTTTGTTTAATTTGTATTGTATTACTCAGCTTTATATCGCGAAAAAGATTCTGTGTTTGAAATAACTGTCAAATATTCTAAATAATTAATTGTTTATTTAAAACATTCTAAGACATTCCTAAAAGTATTTCACATTTTAATTTTCATATTTGATATTTTTCATTACATAAGTTGGCAACACTACAATAAAAATATTCCTAAAGGTAGTCGATGCATATGAGAAGAAAAGGTAGAACTATAAATTTCATAATTGGATATTTGAGCAATAGGTCACTAGTGGGGAGCGACAGCCCAGTGGTTAGCGCGTGGGAATTGCACTTGGACGTCCCGGGTTCGATTCTCGTCACTGACAAAACTGCCGCTGTGTTCATGCGCAGTACGACCACGTTAAACCTGTGAGTTCGTAAGTCTTTCTCTAGAAGTTGGTGGTAGGGGAAGGAGGGTACGGTCCTTGTGGATGTCTCCCCTACTGGATTCCTGTCTAAATTGGGTGACACTTCCGGCCGTCTAAACAGATACCTTATACATTTCGGGTAGTTCGGACGGTCTAAGTCGAAGAAGAAAAATAGGTAACTAGTAGAGTTAGTAACTTGACTCCCAACCGGGAATCGAACCACGGATCTTCCGGCTAACCAGCCGACGCTCTACCTTTGAGCTACTGGGATATAATTGTAACGTCTTATCGTTGGAGTGGACTCTGCATTCTCCACCCTCTAATAGCAGATTGACGTGCAACTGACACGCTAATTGACCACCTCGTGTTATTTTTACCTCAGGTTAGAGTACAACTGTTATTTTTATCCTCCAGGTTAACTTTTTGCATGGTCATTGACCTCGAAATTGGCGTTCCATATACCAGAGTTCACTGAATCTGGTCTAGTCGCACTGGAGTCACTTTATGACCATCAACATCTTTGCACTAATTTACAGGGTTGATTTGTTCGGAGGCCACTGTAAAATACTTTTTGTCTTAGTTTTTGAATTATGTTAAAGGGAGAGATATCACATTTTTGATGGATTGATACTCATCCAGATTCGTATTTAAATTTTAAAAATTAGTTACATTATGTAGGGCTCAATATAAGGTATTCCTTATGATCATTTATCCTTATACGAAATAAAATTGAAAATTTTAACTCAAGTACTGTATTTTTCTTTTTCTGACAGTTGTAGTTTATTCTTCAATTTGGGCTGATTTTACAACACGTTGCTAATAATAATAAAGTCAACTGGCTTGAGCTCAATTATGCTATCAGATGCACCATTCCCGTTAAGTAATGAATTCCTTTGAATTCCTTGAATTTCCTTAGTCTGTTCTTAATTTTCGAATTGTGCCGACGTGGTTGTCGAGTGGTCAAGGCAAGCGTTTCCGTAGCAATCGCTTGACCGCCATGTTGTGGGTTCGAGCCCCACGTAAGGCATGGATGTTTGTGTTGAGGGCGCAATGTGATCCGCCCCACTCTGGTGCGCCTGGGGCAACGTCAATGGACGGCTAAATGGTTCACACTCTGGCTGATGTAATGAAGGCGAATGACGAAGGTCAAAGTGCTTGGCCATTTGAAAAAAAAAGAAATTGAATTGTTGGAATGTAATAAAGATAAATTTAACACCGAAGCTTGACCCATTTAATGATTTAATTTTAAGAATTAAATAAATAGTTATATAAAAATATTTTATATAAAATCAATAAGAATTGTTATCAAACGTAAATGATATCAAACATTATCAATTGCTATCAAACGCAATATTGTTTGGTTTTGTTTAATATATTTTTGCATCAAGATATATTTTACATTCCCTTCATATTAAGTGAAGCGTATTTATTACCTTAAAATTGTGTTTCTATATTTTGCATTCTATTTATTCTACATCAGCCTCAGTTATACTTTCCGGTACATGCCAATGTACCGGCGCAACCAATTCCGGTCCAGATTTGATATAATTACCTGTATTTTTTATTATTTCTGACATTGAGTTTGTATCTTTATTAATTTGAGACTGGACTTATTAGAAAGCATCGTTTTACTAAGTTTCGCAGCTGTGGGTCGTTTGGAAATTTCGCCTGAGTGCCGATAGACACACGCAAGTTGTGTTTTTATTATTAAATACATGTTATATAAGACAATTCACTATATAACCGATTTTGTTGCGAGCATACTTATAAGCGCGACAAATTAGCAAATTAAATGCATTTTACATTGCAAAAATGTTCATTATGCCCGTACATTGCAAAAATGTTCGTCCCGCCCATAGCTTAGAATATTGCATCCTCTTTACCTCCCCTCTCCATTTAGCACTAGTGTTATCCTGAAAATTAGCATTGCATCCCTAAATATCTCCAAACATCCTTCGCCACGGTACTCGTGTTAGAGGTGGCACAAGAAATATTTGCTGACATGTAATAACTTTATCCCCCTATAATTTATGTAATTTTTTTTGTTAAAAATATTTTTCGATATACATACTTCTTTTTTAAAATAAATGGGCCGACAGAAACAATTTCATTAATATTCGTGCTGCACCGGCCGGCACTGAGACCAGGGACGGCAAACCTAGGGCCTCCGTAGCAGGGCCCAGGGGTGGCACACAAGAAAATTCTGCTGCCATGTGAAAATTTTATTTCTCTATAATTTATTTAAATTGTTTGCTAAAAATATTTGCAATACAAATACTTTTGTTTTAAAACAAACAAGCCGACAAAAACAGTTTCATTAATAGTTGCGCTGCACCGGCCCGCACTGAGACCAGGGCCGGTGAACGTAGGGCCCCCGTATTAGGGGTGGCACACAAGAAACTTTTGTTGGCATGTGATAATTTTATTTCCCTATAATTTATTTAAATTGTTTGTTACAAATATTTGCAATATAAATACTTTTGTTTTAAAACAAACTGGCTGACAGAAACAGTTTCTTTAAAAGTCACGCAGCACCGACCGACATCATATTTCTGAATTCAGTATTTTCAGCACTCCGAATTCCGTAGTGCGGCGTTTTGATTTTATTTGTTCGTGTGTAACAGTTTTTGTTAAACCGTTCCAAACGGGAGAGAATGATATATGTGGTAGTTATAAGGAAAGTACATATTTATACTCTTGTAATTAATGTTGATTTTTAAAAATAAATTATTAAAATTGTTTATTTTGTGCAGCTGTGATAACACTTCTTAATATGTCCAGTGAATAAAAAACGAAAAAGCACTAAACTAAAAGTGACAAAATATGATTACAACACACTTGGTTTAATGCGCAGCAACAAAATCCTATTAATGAATAATAATTGGTATTGATTATTTATGTTAAATATACTAGTGCATATGTGTGAAACCGTGTTAATTCTCTAACTTAATAAAACTAAGCTTTTCACTAGCCGGTGTATTAGAAACTCAAGAAATATTGTTATTCAATTTTTAGCAATCGAACATAAAAAAGTTCGCCATCTCTATATTAGACAAATAAATTACGAGCACAGATTTAAATGTTTATATTAACACATCACTCAATTAGTCTCCGGTCTGACACATATTTGGCAAGACTGTTGACAGACCCATATGATTTCTGAATAGTACCGACCTTCAAATGACACGTGTCAAAATTTCATGACATTCTGACAATTAGTTTATAGTTTACTATGGTTTTAGTGACCCCAGTTTTGTAATTTTCAAAACAATGGATAAAAAAGAATTTCGTGTGTTGATTAAATATTGTTTTTGATGGGCAAAAATGCTGTTTAAGCCAAACAGTGGTTTGATAAGCGTTATGGTGACTCTGCACCAGGGAAATCAACTATTATTGACTGGTATGCTGACTTTAAACCCGGTCGTACAAACACCGATGATGCTGAATGCTCTGGTCGCCCAAAATCTGCAGTTGTTCCGGAAAACATAAAAAAAGTCCACAAAATAGTTTTGAAAGACCATAAAGTGAAGTTGCGTGAGATAGCTGGCACCTTAAAGATATCAGAAGGTAGTGTGTTTACAATTTTACATGAAAATTTGAGCATGTGTAAGTTGCTTTCGAAATGGGTGCCGCGTTTGCTCACAGCGGACCAAAAAACAACACGTCGACGATTCAGGGCGCTGTTTGGAGCTGTTCAAGCGAGATAAGAAGGATTTCTTGCGTCAGTATGTGACAATGTATGAAACATGGATCCATTACTATACACTGAATCAAAAAGATCGTCAGCTGAGTGGACAGCAGCCGGTGAAAGTCGTCCAAAGTTAGCAAAAACCCAAAAGTCAGCTGGCAAGGTTATGGCCAGACAATGCCCCGTGTCAGAAGTCGATGAAAACGATGGTTAAATTATATGAATTACGTTTCAAATTGCTTCCTCACCCACCGTACTCTCCAGATCTACCCCCCAGCGACTACTGGCTTTTTGCAGACATTAGAAAGATGCTCCAGGGAAAGAAATTTGACTCAAATGAAGAAATGATTGCCGAAACTGAGGCCTATTTTGAGGACAAAGACAAATCGTTCTACAAAAAAGGCATCGAAAAGTTAGATGAGCGTTGGAATGAATGTATCACTTTTGAAGGAGAGTATGTTGATGAATAAAGTCGAATTTCTAAAAAAAAAAATTATTTTTCTTAGTTAGACCGGAGACTTATTGAGTGATGTAGTACAAGTTGTTTCAATGTTTGCGGTTACACATCTTAGAATAACAGTTTATGAAGTTTATAAAATGTTTGAGGTTTAATAAAAGTCATTCACAAAAATCTGTTGCTACATAAAATGAGAGAAAATATATAAGGGTATGAGGAAATTTGGAGTATATGAGTGACAAAAATTAATTTTTTCCTTTTACCAAATCTCACATTTTCGCCTACGTATAGAAAACGATTCAATTTATCTCCCATTTTAAGTTTAGCCATTGGAGACCTGAGAAGCGTGAGCATTCATCTGATGTCAAGGATTGTTTTTCACCTTTTAAATTACGTGTTTCACTTACTTTGATTATTATCTTACTTGGAGCATAACATTCAAGGATTTTAGACGCTTAAATGGAAATCAGCTCTCTTCGAGAATATACTTCTACTACGAGTGTAAGATCTTGGAGGTGACTGGCATTGAAGGAAGTACAGAAAATTTTATAGATAAAATAATGTGGGTGGAAAAATATAAGTGAATAAAAACCTTGACTCCGGCAATATTTTGCATTTAACAAAAATATTCTGTAAATTATCTATACCATATAGCTGAGTGGCATTTTCTAACTAACTACACAACCCAAACTGTTGAAGGTAAAAAACTTAAAACTTAGCATGGAACTTGAAATATAAAAATTTAAAAAGTTTGAATTATGCTCTAAAATATTTTAAATCTAAAATCTTTAAATCTTTTAATTTTTAAATTTTTTTTTTACTTTGTTCGAACATTGTTTCACATGCAACTTGTGTACATCTAGACACACAGCATTTTTATATCATTATTCGCAGAAAAAAATATATTCTAAATTTTCTTTATTAACTCTATTTGTGTACTGTCAACCGTTCTTGGGATATTTTAAATTATATTCATAGCAGACTATTTTTATACAGTTTTTGATTTTATACAAATAAAACCATTGTAACATCCACTGTTACGCTCTATCGAAATCATCTGCAAGCAATTTTTTCGATCAAACTACTATATTTTTACTTTCTCATATGTAGTATTGAGAGAGTATTGTTTTTAGAAAAATTTTCGATTTCAAGATTTTGATGCCAATATATGTTTTAAGGCCTCCTGAACACGTTTTGACTATTTTTGGAGTAATGTCTGTCTGTATGCCTGTGGCCAATTTTTTACGCACACGATAGCGGTAACAAATATCAATGGATTATCATGAAACTTTATGTCCGTTTCTGTTATCAAAATTCTAGAACTTGTTAGAATTTTTTTTTTTAATTTGACCGAAAACTTCTAAATTTATTTGAAATTTTATATTTTTTTTTAACATGGCAGTATAGGATTAAATTTGATATAATCATGCGTAAAACAATATTTATGGATCAATCATCACGAGACTTTATAGTTTCAATCATTGTTGTGAAAAATAGCCGCGATACAATATTTTTGTATTTGACGTCATTATCCCACCTCGAGGGGCAAATTACCTGCCCCCCGGTGGTACATTGTCAAGTATAGTATCGAAATATTTTTTCAAACCCTTTAAAGTGAAGGGTAACAATGTTATAATTATAATCATTTGGACCCACGATAGTGATTTATCAAAAATTTTCTTTCAAAATTTAAATAAAAAAGCTTTTAACAAGAAAGATCAATCATGCTTAAAGCATTGATTATGAAACACTTTCCAACTTCAATGCAAGTTTATTTAAACATCTCTAAAATGCAATACATTCCTCGGTAATATTTTAAAACTTATTACAATACTACATTAATTTATTTTATTTGAAAACTTAAATCTTCATAGAAAAAAACGAACTTCATTCAAATGACGGCATTGAAATAAAATTGCCTGGTTTATACATCTCTAAAATGCGATACATTCCTCGGTAATATTTTTAAAATTATCATAATACAGCAATAATTTATTATATTTGAAAACTTCATCGAAAACAACTGAAATTCATTCAAATGACGTCATAGAAAAAATAATACGCCTGGCTCTCTCTATAAAAGCAGCATTTCATTCATAAACTATTTCCCATTCATTTCATTCATCACAATACTATAATAATTTATTTTATTTAAAAACTTAAGACCATGGAGCTACAAGTAATTAAACTCTATGATTAAAACTTCATCGAAAAAAATCGTCCTTCTCTCTGTAAAATCAATGAATATTTCATTCATATCAGCCATGCAGACTCCATGAGCTAAATAATTTTGCTTTAAAGAAATGCAGCAATTCTTGTACATTCTACATATTTTGCTGTTTACATTTTACATAAGTGAAAAATAAGCTTCGTTGTAAAAATAATCAAATTTGGATGATCATTTAAACTCAAATATATTGTAATTGCGTTGTTTCAGTATGTAGACGCATAGAATTTAAGCAAAATTAAGCGGTTTTAGGACGGATACAACACTCAATATGATTTAAAAAGAACTTTAAAAATCACGATTTTGAGACAAGATGGATGCCATATTTCATTTTGAAGTGGGCCATGCGATCTCTTCATATAATGGTCACGTGATCGCTTCATATAAGAGGTGTAATTATTATTTTAATTTTTATTTTAAAAAACTACTGAATATATTTTGCTGAATTTTTTTTTATATATTTCATGGGATAATTTGAATATTACCTAAAATTTTCGAAGCAATTTGTGAATTTTAAATCCGCTTAAAAAATGTTTGAAAAATTAGGTCCCATAGGGTTCAATGTATTTCATTTTTTCAACCCGGGTTCAATCCAAAACTAATTGGGTGATATTATTGATTTATATTCCCATAAATCCTACAGACCGTCTGAACGACATACTAAAATTTCATTTTTATTAAGTCATTTTTACGGCAGTTATCGAGTTAACGGACAGACAGACAGACAGAATGAACAAAGTCATAAACACTTTTCAACTTTGTTGTAAAGTATTAATAAAAATGGATTCTGGTATGAGAAAGTTGGGTTGAGCTACACTCCAGTAAATTTTATTAATGATTGATTTCACAACAATGTCTGAAAACGTTGAAAATACGGCAATCTACCGTGATCGAATGTGAAATATTGTTTTACCTACCGATATTTCCATGTTTACAAAAATTACAAAATGTGCGCGCATTTCATGCATTAATTTGAAGCGGTTTTTGATATTCAGCACATTTAAATAACTATTAATTACTTCTAGGGAACTGTGTTTATAACTAAATGTGATATTTAGTTATGTGATATTAGTGTGTGTGGAAATGACTGATATTGATTACAGTCGAACACGCTTATGCCGAATTTCAAAAGAAATTTACCAAAATCTTTAAGCGCCATTTTGTGTTATTTCGCTGCAATTAATATTTATATCATTTTGCATGAGTATTCCGTGTATAAATTCGTTGTAAAAAAAACTGCCGTTTTCAAAGCATAGAATCTTGCTCCTAGTATAATAGTTAACGTCAACGGACCTGTTTTGTCCCTCTTAGCGTTCATCAACACTCCTAATAGAGACATTTTTGAAATAAATTCATTCGGTTTTGGGGGTTCGTGGATCTTGAGGAAAGTACAAGCACATACTATTCTTCAATAATTTGTCAGTTGATCATTCCAGTAGAGCTTAGCTATTTTTTAATGCTTAATAGAATTAAAAGTAACGTAAATCTGGAATTTATTTAATTAGCTTTTACAGACCTTAACACCGTAATTTAGTTTCTTTTGTACAATATGGAGCCAATTTTGTTAGATCTAATACATCGCCCTTTCTTATGAAATTCCCCCTAATTTTATTATAAAATGAGAGAATATTTAAAATATTTTTGTATCATATATTTGGGAAAGAAGTAACTTATTATGTACTAGTTGGAAATGTCTTCCCGCTATCCCTCTAGAGAAATATGAATTAGCAATGATAATTAAAATAGCTATGTCTGAGCTATTAGATAATCTATATAAAACTTCAAGTCATTTACCAATTATCTTTCATAAATTGCTGTTTTAAAAGATTATTATTTTAGAACTATTGTTTTTAAAAATTATTAGAGAACGTTTACATTCTAGTATTTATCATTTACCTTTCAGAAAAATTTATATAAAATTTATTTTAATATGAAAAATGATTTACCTTTCAAAGAATCAATACTAAAGGACAAAAAAAGAAACATTTGGAATGCTATTGTAGCTGTCACCAAGCTTACTGTTAGATTTTTTAAAATGAGTTTTCGAAATATGGGAAGTTTGAATATTTTGGAGTATATTCTAAATTTCGGGGAGTATTTTAATACCCCTCTTGGACATGCCCCCCCGTGTCACAGCCGCAATTCAAATCATGGATCTCTGCTTGGTCAGTCGATAATCTATCCATTGAGCTGATGAGACGACAGATTTTCCATCTATAGCTGAAGTGGACTCTATGACTTCATGTTGTTGTTGAGACCCAGACCGTTCGACCTACCAGAAAGGTGTAAGGTAACTGTTCGGACGGACGGGAAGTGCCACCCAATTTAGACCGGAACCCAGTGGGGGAGGCATCCACAGGGACCGTACCCTCCTTTCCTTACCACCAACCTCTCGGAAGAACTTACGGACCCACATATTTAACGTGATCGTACTCCGCATGAACACGGCGGCAGTTGTGGCAGCGTGCAAATCCAGCGTGCAAACCACAGGGCAACCGAGCCCGAAATGTGCCAACAGCACGCGGTGTTCCCAGGTGGTCACCCACCCAAGTACTAACCGCGCCCGATGCTGCTTGACTTCGGTGATATAACGAGAACCGCTGTTTTCAGCACGGTGGGGCCGTTGACCCTATGACTTCATGTGTTTTAGTTGTTAGATATCAGCAGTTAGGAACTTACTGCCCTAGAGAAAATCATACACTTGTTACATCGAATTTTTTTTCAACTCTTGCAAGTTCTTTATTTGCATTTTCAGAAACAAAAACCCCATTGCGTCAAAATATTTCACAACAAAGACAAATCCCTTGGATAACATTCAGAAATCAAAAATTCTTTGTTCCCACTCACCCTCCCTTTTCACCTCGATCTTTGTTTTGACAGAACTCCACCCATGAAAGTAACAAACTGAAACAAATTGGAGCTTTATATCGCTACAATAACAGAACTTTCCCTTGATCAGAATCATGCATTCTCCAGAAACAGAAAGTCCCGGGGTCGTTCTATCGTTATTATCTTTTTATCATTATTATCTTTTGTTCCGCATTTTATTCCAGGCCGGCATTAACAGCTATCGGGAGCTGAGCTGCCATTTTGTTCCTAGTCTCGTGCCAGACTGCATTTCAGAGCGATCGAGTAGCTAGATAGTGTTAGAAACTGGACCAGAGTCTTTCCGCTGTTTTTGGTGCTATAAATTTATATGGAAAGAGAGAAACCATTGTTTTAGAATGTTCTAAACGTTATGTAGAATATTAAGAGAGTGGGTGGCTATTATAAAGAGACAGATGTGGTTATGGCGCGGTAATGGGGAACAGTGCCTGGCGTGTGTCCGATGTCTATCTACGGCTTGACTTAATATGAGTTCCGGTTTGGTGAGATTGTCCTTGTGACGTTGTCTCAGCCAATTCCTTATTTTATTTCAATTCGAAAATTAGGTGTAGTTATATCCGAGTGTAATAATAGCGATTGACCATATTTAATTAGATGCAATAATAGCGATTGCCCATATTTAATTAGATGCAATAATAGCGATTGCCTATATTTAATTAGATGCAATAATGGCGATTGCCCATATTTTATTAGGTGTGTGTGAGTGTGAAGACCCAGACCGTCCGACTCATCCAGAGGACTTGAGTATCTAATTGGACGGCCGGGAAGAGATCCGGCGACAACACCAGAAAAAACACAACTAAACAAAACAGCAAACAAACAAAGCAGTAATCAAAAACAAAACACAACACCAAAATAACACAGCAAACCAAAATAAAAGGGAAGGCGCCACCACCGGGGAGGAGCAAGCAAAAACCAAGGGGATCAACAACCAGAGAAAAAGTTAAAAGCAGCAATGGCTCTCAGGCTGTTCAAGTGATTTTGTTGGATATTTCTCTCGCTATGAGAACACAGTTTTTAAATTTGTATTTAAATAATTACACCATATTTAATTAGGTGTAATAATAGCGATTACCCATATTTAATTAAGTGTAATAATGGCGATTGCCCATATTAAATTAGGTGTAATAATAACCATTACCCATATTTAATTAGGTCGAAAGCCCAGGCCACCCGACTCGTCCTAGGACTCAGAGCAATTAGATGCATGGCCGGATATTTAATTAGGTGTAATAATAGCGATTGCCCATATTTAATTAGATGCAATAATAGCGATTGCCCATATTTAATTAGGTGTAATAATAGCGATTGCCCATATTTAATTAGGTGTAATAATAGCGATAGCCCATATTTAATTAGGTGTAATAATAGCGATTGCCCATATTTAATTAGATGTAATAATAGCTATTGCCCATATTTAATTAGGTGTAGTAATAGCGATTGCCCACATTTAAAATTACGGGTAATTGTTTTAAAATTACAATTTATTTTCAGTCCCACTTCGTGTAATTTTCAGTGTCATTATCTGTTTTAAAGAGCATTAACACGTCACAAAGGGCGTAAGTATTTAAGTTCTAAGCATAACTGCCGTTCTGGAGTTAAAACTACAGAACTAAGCGCTCTCGGATGTAATAATCGAAGTACCTGATTTAATTAAAATTCCATTTTATCGCAGTGTGAATCGACTTAATTATTGATGCATTGAATGTTGTAATAGGGCACAAAAACTGACTATCTGAACCAAGAAAATAAAAATGAAATTGATTTGTATTGCGTTAAATTGAAATTTCTTTCTTGTTTGTCAACTTGGTTTGCATTATTTCTGCAGGGTTCCTAGGAAAGTCTTTAAACACTCCTCAACAATCTCGTAATGAAAGAACCCCTGATGACGTTGGATGAATAATCAGGGACCCCATGGTCACTCTACTATAAGCATATATATAGTGAAGTGAATATGCCCGATCGAACAAAGAGGTTTTCAGCGCCTCTAGAGGAGAATTGGAGGTTAGCAACACGAACTCGACAACAAAACCAGATGGCTGAAAAAAGTCACAGTTGTAGAGCATTGTCTAATTCATAGGAATCGCCAATAAACATGATTACAGGTTTAATTGATACAATGGTGTTGTGGTAAAATTGTTATATTTAGGGATGATGCAATGAACAGCACTTACAACAAGAACAGGAATTTAATCAAAATACCTTCCGCCATCAAAATGTTTCGCCATCTGCTTATTGAAAATACCTTCCACCATTGGAAATGCGCATTTGATTCGAGAAAAAATGTTACACTATATTTACTTATAAATAATGGTATGGGGCGTCTTTAAGGTGAGGGGTTAGGGGGGTTCAATCCCCCTTCTAAATTAAAAAGTTTAAAAATGCTTTCTAAATACACATGTGATAAAAAAAAATTGAATCTCCATTTAGTTTGTCGTTCTGATGTCCTTCAACTAGAAAAACAACCCGTTTTAACCTCCAATAATTAAAAAAAATAAATAATAATAATAAAATAAAAGAATAGTTAAGGAGATTTTATAAACTAAGAATTTAAAAGGAAATGCTCCAGCTACTGCATCACTGCAATATTGGAAAAATTCTTCTAATGTAATAAAACCCTAAGTCTCAAAATTTGGAAAAATCCCAGTTCCTGAAGCTCGTAGAAGAAGCTAAGATCAAAAACCAGTTATTTAGAGACTGGAGGTCTGCATGGATCTAATTAAAAATTAAAAAAAAAATTACCCGGATTCAAAACAGTAAGAACTCAGAATAACTCTGCTAAAGCCCAAGAATATTTTTTTAATAATTCACCCGAGCCTGACCCATCCGGAAAACACTCAAAGCCAGTCTCAAATCAGTCGAGGCCCGGCTCGAATTCTTTGCAATACATTGAAGCCTGTTACCCTGTATGATGATCCAAATTTGCTATTTAAGGAATAAAACATAAGTTATATTACATACTAGCCGCCTTTGGCGACCAGCCTGTTCGCCACCCTTGAAAATTCTGACCGTGGCATATTTATTTTGCTGTATCCAGGCCAGAACATATTTTCTGTTACTATAGTTTCAAACAACTTAAATGTTGAGAATAGCAATGTTTGATTTCAACTTCGGAATGTCATCGAATAAATAAGTTTTTAATGTTACATCCGAAGACGTTTTATAATTTTTCTGTATCCGGTTCTAATTTACCCGTCTGTGTTCTCCGTACAGAGGAAACTTACTTCATATGGGACGAGGAGACTATTATTCACTAATTGAAAATGTTTTTTCATACGTCATTTCAAACTTGTCTGTTTCAATTTTGATCTATTTTTGACTTTATTTATTTTGACTCGACCCAAACCAAGCCGAATTTAATAAAACGTGGCCCGAACACGGATCGTGGGCCAAGTCGGGGCTCAGCTCACGGACCAGACTGAAGCCCGTATAGACATCTAACTTAGACCCCTTGAGATTGATATTTAATAATAAACCCCCTCCCATACTGATTACGCCACTGAATAGCGGTTGTGTGGCTAGCACCCGATAAAATATAACAAGTATTTGTTGCTTTCTATACATGCGTTTCGGGCATTATAAATGCCTTCATCATAAAATGCTTGTAGTTCTAAAAATTAAATGATACGGATGATTTCGTATAATTTCAAATATGTATCAATTTTATGAATGTATTTTATGCGATAAAATTTTAATAAATGTCTGTAATATTAAACAGAAAAGATTAATCATGCATAAAGCATTGATTATGAAACACTTCCAACTGAAATGCAATTGTATTTAAACATCTCTAAAATGCGATACTTTTAGCAGTGATATTTTTTAAATTATCACAACACAATAATTTATTTTACTTGGAAATTTAAAACTTCATCAGAAAAGGCAATGCTATAAAATCGTCTGCTTCTCTATGTAAAATCAATGAAGATTTCATTCATATTACTTATATTCCAGACTCTAGAGCTAAATAATTTTGAGTTAAAAATTCAGCAATTCTTATACAACTGATCTTACAATCACTTGTTTTGTTTACATTTTGCATACGTTAATATTAAGCTTCGTTGTAGAACTAATCAAAGTTGAGTGATCATTTAAAATAAAAAATATTGTAATTGCTTAGGCACATAATTTAGATACACAGATAATATGCAAAAATAAAGCGGATTTAGGACGAATGTAACACTAAATATAAATACCTATAAGCGTCCCTTAAAAATCCCGATTTTCACTAAGCGAAAAAAAAATGGATGCCAAATTATATTTTGCAATGAGTCACGCGATCTCTTCATATAATATGGGTGTAATTATTATTTAATTTTTTATTTAAAAAAAAACTACTTAACATATTTTGATGAAATTTATTTTACACATTTTATGTGATAGTTTCAATATTTCCTAAAATTTTTAAAGCAATTTGTGAATTTTAATTCCGCTTAAAAAATGTTTAAAAAATTAGGCCCTATTGTATGTATTAGGTCTCAATCTATTACATTTTTTCAACCCGGGTTAAATTCAAAACTAATTGGGTGATATTATTATTTTACAA
Organism: Amaurobius ferox; assembly: GCA_951213105.1. NCBI lineage: Eukaryota > Metazoa > Arthropoda > Arachnida > Araneae > Amaurobiidae > Amaurobius > Amaurobius ferox. Next base: position 155,088,079 of record OX578136.1, read on the forward strand.
TCCCATATGTATCCCAAACCGTCTCAACAACATACTAAAATTTCATTTTGAAAAATTCATTTTACGGCAGTTATCGTGCGAACGAACAGACAAACGGACAGACAGACAGAATGAACAAAGTCATAAACACTTTACAATTATGTTGAAAAGTGTTACAAAAAAACTGCAATTTGCGCAAGTAGGGAAAACCACGCGTTTCGATTTGTTTTAATACTTCACAAGTTTGTAAATATAGCAAATAAAAGCAGATTTATGGTGTCAAAATTATTCAATGCACATCATGAAGACGCATTTGATCCGATTAAAAAACACTTTGATTAAAATATGAATACATGAATTATAGAACGATATTTCCATTTCCTAATTCTACACTTTCAATCACGCTAGACGAATAATATAAACCCAGAAGATATTATCTTTGGGAAACAAAACTTTTTGAAGCATGTAGCAATTAAAGCCCCATTTCCGAACACGGTTATCTTTCCATTCAGACGTCAGCATCCAATTAACGTTCTCAACAGGCTCATTTGTGGATTGGCTCACAATTCTCGCTTTTTCATTCCTCGCTTCCTCATTAAATCAACAGATCTGTGAATGACCGGAAGTCGCCCTTTGGAATTGCAGGATTCCTTGATATACGAGCCAGCCTTTCTCACAGGACTTCCTATAACGTTACCTCACGTCTGAAGTTGCAGAAAACGTGCAAGACAACGCGATTGTGTTAATGACAACACCGTGGAGAAAGACCCATGGTAGTGCAGCCAGCCGTGGCATCTCCTCAGATGGATTTGATGCATTTTGCTTTGTTTTTACGAGAATATTAAAACGTGACGTATGTGCCACGTTTTATGAATCAGCAACCTAGAAATGAGCAAAGTAGTGCTTTTATGACAAATATATTGAGGGAGCTTAGAAAAGGGGCTTGGTCTTATTTTTACTACAAATGATTCTCATCTTCGTCACATTCGTTACATATGTGGTACGACAATTTTATAGATGGTTTTAATCTATACTTCATGTAAGGACAATATACAGGGTGTCCAGAAAGTTCCGGAACGGAGCAATATCTCGAGAAATACACTTAAGATCAAAAAATAAAAAACACGTATTCAATATTTTTAGAAAAGCTATACAATGATACCAAACTTTACCCCCCCCCCCCAAAATTTCAAAGTTGCCCCACCCCAACTTCGCCCCACCCCCTCCCCCCTCAACTTTGAAATTTTCAATGAGAACCCCCATTTTTTATTGCAGATTTGGATTCTCCAGAAAAAATTACTTACATTTGACCTACGATTTTTGATTTTTGCTCCCACAAACGGCGCTAAAATCGAAAAAAACGAAAGTGGGGCATTAACGTTTGAAAGTTACAGGAAAAAGCACCATGAGAGGAGTTACAGAAAAAAGCATGCTGATCATGAGAGCAAGGGGAGTTACAGAAAAAAGCACCCTGATCATGAGAGGCAAGGGGACTCATGTTAATCAAGCACCCTGAAGGGAACAGAAAACTACTACGTCCACATCGTTGTTCCTGGGTAGTGCTGAAAGTAGTTTTGACCCATTTTCTAAACCGAAGTCAACAGTTGTCGCTGAAGTCAACGGTTAGTGGGGGGGGGGGGGGGTGTGTGTGTGTCAATTTTAGCATCATTGGCTAGTTTTATTTTGAAAATATTGAGCAGGTAATTTTTTATTTTTCTATCCGAAGTGTATTTCCCGAGACATTCCCATTGTTAAACGTTTGTGCCCTACTTCCGTTTTTTAGCATTTTACAACAAAGTTGAAAAGTGTTTATGACTTTGTTAACACTTTACAACAAAGTTGTAAAGTGTTTATGACTTTGTTCGTTCATTCATTCTGTCTGTCTGTCTGTCCGTTAGCACGATAACTGCCGTAAAAATGACTTTATCAAAATGAAATTTTGGTATGTTGTTCAGACGGTCTGTGGGACCTATGGGAATATAAATGAATAATATCACCCAATTAATTTTGGATTGAATCCGGGTTGAAAAAATGAAATACATTGAACCCTATGGGACCTAATTCTTCAAACATTTTTAAGCGGATTTAAAATTCACAAATTACTTCGAAAATTTTAGGAAATATTCAAATTATCCCATAGAATATATAAAAAAAATTTCAGCAAAATATATTCAGTAGTTTTTTAAATAAAAATTAAAATAATAATTACACCTTTTATATGAAGCGATCACGTGACCCTATATGAAAAGATCACGTGACACACTTCAAAATAAAATATGGCATCCATCTTGTGTCAAAATCGTGATTTTTAAAGTTCTTTCTAATTCATATTTAGTTTTGAATCCGTCCTAAAACCGCTTTATTTTTGCTTAAATTCTGAGTATCTACATACTGAAATAACGCAATTACAATATATCTGAGTTTAAAGGATCACCCAACTTTGATTATTTCTACAACGAAGCCTATTTTTCACTTATGGAAAATGTAAATACCAAAAGATGTTGAATGAGTTGTACAAGAATTGCTATTTCTTTAACGCAAAATTATATAACTCATGGAGTCTGTAAGATAGCCGATATGAATGAAATATCAATTGATTTTACAGAGAGAAGGACGATTTTTTCGATAAAGTTTTAAGCATAGAGTTTAATTACTTGTATCTCCATGGTCTTGTGCTTTTAAATAAAATAAATTATTATAGTATTGTGACGATTGAAATGAATGGAAAAATGTTTATCAATGAAGTGCTGATTTTATAGAGAGATCCAGGCTTGTTATATTTCGATGACGTCATTTGAATAAATTTCATTTGTTTTCGATGAAGTTTTCAAATATAATAAATTATTGTAGTATTATGATAATTTTAAAATTATTATCGAGGAATGTATCGCATTTTAGAGATGTTTAAACCAGGCAATTTATATTTTAATGCCGTCATTTGAATGAAGTTCATTTTTTCGATCAAATTTTAAGTTTTCAAATATAATAAATGAATGCAGTATTGTGATAATTTTAAAAATATTACCGAGGAATGCATCGCATTTTAGAGATGTTTAAATAAAATTGCATTGAAGTTGGAAAGTGCTTCATAATCAACGCTTTATGCATGATTGATCTTTCTTGTCTTGATTATAGCGCCGTTTGTGGGAGCAAAAATCGTAGGCCAAATGTATGCAATTTTTTCTGGAGAATCCAAATCTGCAATAAAAAATGGGTGCTCCCATTGAAAATTTCAAAGTTGCCTCCCCCCCTTTCCCCAGGAGAGGGGAGGGGGTCAATTTTGGTATCATTGGATAGCTTTTCTAAAAATATTGAATACGTGTTTTTTATTTTTTGATCCGAAGTGTATTTCTCGAGATATTGCGCCGTTCCGGAACTTTCTGGAAACCCTGTATATAACAGAAAGGTCTACAAAAGAACTCAGCCTCCGCTAAGCAATGTACTTCAGAAATTAAACTCTTTTAATAATAAAAAAAATATCGGTATAAAACCATTGGTTGGAGCTCCAATAAAATTGATTACTAAAATTCGAAATTGCAATCATATTTTACATATTTCTGTAACAAATATTATTTATCGATATTCAAAAACCGAATCTGTTACCATGGTAACTAGCCTGTACTCACAACGGGTGCATGAAGACAGAACTGGATGAAAAGGGGATACTATTACAGTGTAAGTATACAACGTGACTTGGCGCACAATCTATAATAAACTGGATCACAAGGTTAGGTAAAATATGGCGTAATTTTAAGATTTAGTAAGCAGACGTACGTTTCTGAAGTCTTTGGATTTCCTTCTTCAGTATGAGCAAGCCTGAACCTGAATGTTCAAATAAGAGCTAGACAAAAAACTGGCAAAACGGTCCATTTAGCCATTTTTCTATGCTTGACAGAAAGTACAATTTGCCTTTGTAGACATATTTCTGTCATTAGTACAGCGACTACATCGGGTGTTGAGACCCAGACCGTCCGACCTACCAGAAAGATGTAAGGTAACTGTTGGGACGGCCGGAGTGTGACGTCACAAAAAAAATCGTGCATTTATATATACTAAAGCAAACATACGTACATAGTACTAGTAATAATATTTCTTTAAAAGTATATATAATTATATAATCCTACTAGGCACGTAATTGCATAATCCTACTAGGTATATAATTGCATAATCCTACTAGGTATTTCTTCAGTTTTAAAAAAACCAGATAAGTTCCAAAGCAATGTTTTCCTTTTAAAGTTCTGATTTTATTTTATGACAGGGTATGTATAGTCCATCCTCGCAGCACAGTAGTTCCGGCATCCTAAAGGATGTCGGTTTCCACTGAGATCCACACAGTCTCCAGTAGATGTGCACAACTTTTTGCTGGATATTCTCCTCGATGGCGTCCGCTTTGTCGCACAGTCCATCCCCGACTGTGTAGCCATTCCTCTCATCCACGGTGAGGGTAAAGTTACCGCCACTTGTCCCTTCAAAGGCCTATAAATTTAATAGAAAAATATATTCTAACTTATTTTACAATATGTAATAAATATAGTGGTTTCAAGGAAAGTCCTTGAGCACTCTATTGTTGTTGTTGTTGAGACCCAGACCATCCGACCTACCAGAAAGGTGTAAGGTAACTGTGAGCACTCTATTGTAAAGAATGGTCGCCATGAGTTGTTGTTGTTGTTGAGACCCAGACCGTCCGACCTACCAGAAAGGTGTAAGGTAACTGTATGGACGGCCGGGAAGTGCCACCCAATTTAGACCGGAACCCAGTGGGGGAGGCATCCACAGGGACCGTACCCTCCTTCCCCTACCACCAACGTCTCGGAAGGACTTACGGACCCACATGTTTAACGTGATCGTACTCCGCATGAACACGGCGGCATTTGTGGTAGCGTGCAAATCTAGCGCGCAAACCACGGGGATACCGCACCCGAGATGGCCAACAGCACGCGGTGTTCCGAGGTGGTCACCCACCAAGTACTAACCGCGCCCGATGCTGCTTGACTTCGGTGATCTAACGAGAACCGGTGTTTTCAGCACGGTACGGCCGTTGGCCCTGGTCGCCATGAGTGTAAATGTTAGGTCTATCTATACTAAAGTGACCATATCATACCGAAAAAAGTGATTGCACGGCCCCCCCTGGTAGAGAATTATAAAAGTTTGGATAATGAACTGGGTGACAAAGCAAGATGGGCGGAAAAAGCAATTTCAAAGCTGTAGAGCATTGTATGAGTAAGAATCAACACTAAAATGTTACTGAAGGCATTCATTTGATAGAGTTATTGGTCAATAAGGCTATTGGTCAATAGGGTTGTTGGTGAATAACTTTTCCATTCGGGAATGCTGAAATAAACTACACTTACATGCACAGGAATTGAATGTCCAGCCTGTTTGAAATATCCTCCATCAGTAATAATACACATTTGAATTCAAGAAAAAATATGACCATGTTATGTGACAACAATGGCAGGTATCATCGTGTTAAAGACCCTGATGACTCCACTTTCTGACAGATATTTATTTCCTTTTATATACGTGTTTTGCTCGTTAGGTGTCGATGCCTGCTCATTATACAATGCTCTACTACATTTTAATTGGATTTTCCGCCCAGTTCACTTGCTTGCCGAGTTTGTTTTTCTATTTTTTTCAATTCTTCGGTAGGGGCTCTGCAATATCTTTTAATCGATCGGGCATGGTCACTTTATCACAGATAGACTTAACATGTGCGATCATGGTCTTTCATTACAAAGTGATTGGGACGCTTAAGGACTTTCAAGAAACCTTGTATATTAATTATACATGAAACATACATTTTATTTGACCTACAATACATTGTATATGCAAAGGGAAAGTATGGTGATGAAGGAGGGTTTGGAGATCCAACATGCAGATTTAGGTAGATTTACGCGTTCTGATAATTTTGGGCGAAATTCATCGAGATACAGGTAGTTGGTAGTTGATTTTTCAAACTTTTTCAACAATCACCAAAATCATGGTAAATAAACTGAACTGTAGCTCAACTCGACTTTCTTATACCAAATATTTTTTTTAAAATTTTATAAGAAAAAATCTTAAAATTCGGTATCGTGGGTCCAAAGGATTACAACTATAGCGTATCAGCGTAGAGCTTCACTTAAATGGGCTTGAACATCTAAATGGGCTTGAAAATCTTTTGATTGATACCATACTTGACAATGTTCCCTTTAGGGAGGCTATTGACGGCACGAATTATGAAATTTGTATGGCGGCTATTTTTCATAACAATGATTGAAACTATTAAGTCACGTGATCATTGAGCCATTGATAAACCCTGTTATTCATGGTTATGTCAGTTTTTGTCCTATACTGCCATGTTGAAAGAATATAAAATTTCCGAAAAAATTCAAAGTTTTCGCTTGAATTGAAACAAAAAAGCCTATTTAGTTCTAGATTTTTTGATAACAAAGCCCGATATAAAGTCTCGTGAAAAATCCATTAATATTTGTGGCCGTTATCGCGTACGCAAAAAAATTTACCACAGACATCAGACAGACGGACGGATATCACTCCAAAAATAGACAAAATGTATTTAGGAGATCTTAAAACATATATTGGCATCTAAATCTTGAAATTGAAAATGTTCGTGAAATTTTCGTACTTTCTCAATGCAAAATTTCGAAATCGAAAATTTTTGTGAAATTTTCGTACTTCCTCAATTCTATGTTATAAGAAAGTAAAAATTATGTTTTTGCCCAAACATGAATTATTTAATATTTTCCTATTTCCGTTACAATATCCAGATATATTGTAAAATCATACAGTAGAAGAGGTGTTCTGTGAGAGATGAAATAAATGAAGCATCCATATTATTCCGGAGTAAATTTATACGTGTATAAGTGTCAATTTGTCAATGTTCATATATGTAACAAAGGCGCACTAACATTAATTACTTTGCAGAATGATTCGCTTTCGTGTATGAAGTTTAATAGAGTCTAACATGTACTTTCGCTACATATGAAGTGAGAAAACATAACACAATTATCCCGTTGCAACGCAAAGTGAAGAACAAAACCAACAATCTGCTGAGTTGAAACTTCATATGTCAAGTTTTATATACTTGGTAATAGGTAAGTAAACATTTATATTGTGTTCATATTGGACGTCTTTGTGTGTGTCTGAAGAAAAAATAAAACGCTTACCAAAAAATTGAAGCTGGTTATTACACGAACCAGTAGCTTCCGGCCGTCCAAATTGCTGCTCAAGTCTTAGGCTGAGTAGGGCGGTCTGGATCTTCAACGTACCAGTAGATTAGCATGGTATTTTTGACTGTGGAGCTGAGCGATTAGAGTTTTCACTTGGAAAAGGTTTTTTATTCTTGAGTTACCCCCCCCCCCCTTCGGAAAACGTTCTGCGTATAAAAATCCCATGTATGAAAGAGTGCATTGAAAAATTGTGAGAAACCCAGAACATAAGTTTAGTTGAAAATCACTATAGTCAACAATGTCTTTAAACAATATTGTATATTAATTATTTACAAATACTGTACTATGAAAACTTAAAAATATCTTATAATTACAATATGCTAAGACTTCGCTAGAAAATTATCAACCAATTTTATCTAACTGAGATTCTTGTGTAACATGGTATTTTTGAAGGGAAATCAGATTTATTCTTTCTAAAACTCTCAAATACGTAAATGGATGCTTTGCCATATTGATGCCGATATAAAGAGCTAAGTCTACTTTGCAAATTAGTTAAGTTTAATGGTAGCCATTATTAGTATATTTCTTCGTCTTGATATTGTTTAAAGTAGGTAAATGTTAGTTTATTCGTGAAAAATGGCCCAAATTCTTTAGTATTACGAATAATGGTTATTTTCTGTGAATATTAATTAATAGAATCCCATTTGACTCAAAATGGAGGATCCATTACTCATACACGAGAAATGTTCTTTCATTCAATTATTACTTTCCTTATATACATAATGTATAAGGAAAGTATTGTGAAGGGGTCGAAAATTCGAATTCGAGTTTTCGACGGGAGAGCACTTTTCAAACATCCCTGATCACGAATCGAACATTTTTGAAGTGATATGTGTGAGTGTATGAGTCAGTGAGCCTGTGGAGATGATAACTGACGAACAAATGGACCGATTCGAACCAAATTACGTACAAAAATCACAATCCGTAAACACTGGAAGCCTATTGTTTTTATACGCAATCAAATGCTCAGAACCCCCCTAAATTTTCGAATGAAATTTTGAAAAAATCGTCAAAAAATCAAAACCACTATAAAAGTTACGCGAATAGACATTTCTTATGTAATTTTTCATTAGAAAACCATTGATATAACTTTTAGAACGCTAACATGAACCGTTCTCGAGATATTGTGCATTTTTTCTAAAAAATTATCAAAAATTCATATAAAAAAAAAAAAAATATTTCCTATTGAGAAACATGTTCACTTTTCATATGTAATACCATGCGATAAATTGGGTGACATCATTCTCGTGGGTCTAGTTCGTTCCATTCATGAGAAAAGATACTTTGAGTAATACTTTTGTGTTTGAACGCCAATAGTCATTTATCTGCTGTAAGACTAACTTATTCCTTAGTGCATAACGTTTAGCGAGATTTTAGCGACGAATTTGGCGGAATGTCGCCAACTTGGCGACTTCTGAAAATGTTGCTAAATTAACGAAAATCTCGCCAAATGGATAAAAAATGACGCTAAATCAATGAAAATGACTACTAATTGTCGAAAATTCAATATCTTGGAGAGAATATTAGTATCTACTATAAGAAAAACCTATTTTACTTTCCCTGCAATACATGGTAATGTATAGGGAAAGTATTGGAATCATGTCGAAAATCGCAACTCGAGTTTTCGACGGATCTACACGTTTCGAGACCTCTAGAATACGAAAAAACTATTTTTAGCGTGACGTCTGTGTGTGTGTCTGTGCGTCTGTGTGTCTGTCTGTCTGTGTGTCTGTCGGTCTGTCTGTGCAGATATTGTATCCACTCTAACTAAAAAACTAATTGACCGAATTTCATAAAATTTGGTAGGTAAGTCACTTGTGCACGAATCTGGTGCTGATTAGTTTTGGGTATGACTCGGGTTAAAAGAACCCGCCTTTTTTGCGAAATGGCCCGCAAAAGCTTGTATCCACTCTAACTAAAAAACTAATGGACCAAATTTCACAAAATTTGGTAAATAAGTCGCTTGTAGGCCACCCTGGTGCTGATTAGATTTTGGTATACTTCGAAAAAAAATAACCTGCCTTTATTTGCAAAATGGCCCGCAAAAATCATCAAAATCTAAACTTAAGAACTACGTATGTTCAAATATAGCCATTAAATGCTTGTTTAATACGTAATTTTTAGCGCAGAAAAGAATAAGACCAACCCCATTACACTAGGACTAGCCGTTCTTGAGATATTTTAGTTTTTCGTATTTTTCCTTCACCATTTTTGAAAATAAGTCTAGTTTTCAAATGAGAACGAAAATTGAATTTAAAATCTGATGTGGGCAGCACATGACTTTCCCTGCAGACTTATATCCACGTTCTCTTTATTTTAATTAAATTTTTTCACTTTTAATTCAATTTTCGCTCTCATTTGGTAACCGGACTTATTTTCAAAGGCGGCGTAGAGAAAATACGAAAAACTAAAATGTCTCGAGAACGGCTAGTCCTAATGTAATGTGGTTGGTCTTATTCTTTTCTTAGCTAAAAATTACGTATTAAACGAGCATTTAATGGATATATTTGAGCATACGTAGTTCTTTAGTTTAGATTTGGACGATTTTTGCGGGCCATTTTGCAAAAAAATGCAGGTTATTTTTTTTCCGAATCATACCAAAATCTAATCAGCACCAGGGTGACCCACAAATGACTCATCTGCCGAATTTTGTGAAATTCGGTCCATTAGTTTTTTAGTTACAGTGGATAAAAGCTTTTGCGGGCCATTTCGCAAAAATAGGCGGGTTCTTTTATCCCGAATCGTACCCAAAACTAATCAGCACCAGACTCGCCCACAAGTGACTTACGTACCAAATTTTGTGAAATTCGGTCCATTAGTTTTTTAGTTACAGTGGATACAAAATCTGCACAGACAGACAGACAGACAGACACACAGACCGACACACAGACAGACAGACAGACACACAGACACACACACAGCCGTCACGCTGAAAATGGTTTTTTCGTATTCTAGAGGTCTCGAAACGTGTAGATCCGTCGAAAATTCGAGTTGTGATTTTCGGCATGATTCCAATACTTTCCCTATACATTACCATGTATTGCAGGGAAAGTAAAAATCTGATGTGGGCAGCACATGACATCCCCTGCAGACGTTCACGTTCTCTTTATTTTAATTACATTTACTTCATTTTTAATTCAATTTTCGTTCTCATTTGATAACTGGACTTATTTTCAAAGGTGGCGTAGAGAAAATACGAAAAAACTAATATATCTCGAGAACGGCTAGTCCTAGTGTAATGGGGTTGGTCTTATTCTTTTCTTCGTTAAAAATTACGTATTAAACAAGCATTTCATGGATATATTTGAGCATACGTAGTTTTTTAGATTTTGGCCATTTTTGCGGGGCATTTTGCAAAAAAAGGCAGGTTATTTTTTTCTGAATCGTACCAAAATCTAATCAGCACCAGGGTGACCTATACGTGACTCATCTACCGAATTTTGTGAAATTCGGTCCATTAGTTTTTTAGCTACAGTGGATACAAGCTTTTGCGGGCCATTTCACAAAAATGGCGGGTTCTTTTTTTTCGAATCGTACCCAAAACTAATCAGCACCAGCCCTGCCCACAAGTGACTTACCTACAAAATTTTGTGAAATTCGGTCCATTAGTTTTTTAGTTAGAGTGGATACAAAATCTGCACAGACAGACAGACACACAGACAGACACACAGACAGACAGACACCCAGACACCCAGACACACAGACATACAGACACACACACAGACGTCACGCTAAAAATAGCTTTTTCGTATTCTAGAGGTCTCGAAACGTGTAGATCCGTCGAAAACACGAGTTGCGATTTTCTGCATGATTCCAATACTTTCCCTATACATTACCATGTATTGCAGGGAAAGTAAAAGTTAATTAAATTTAATTTAAATAAATAGAACGTGAATATAAGTCTGCAGGGAAAGTCATGTGCTGCCCACATCAGATTTTTTACTTTCCTTGCAATACATGGTAATGTATAGGGAAAGTATTGGAATCATGTCGAAAATCGCAACTCGAGTTTTCGACGGATCTACGCGTTTCAAGACCTCTAGAATACGAAAAAACCGTATTTAGCGTGACGTCTGTGTGTGTATCTGTGTGTCTGTCTGTGTGTCTGTATGTCTGTCTGTGTGTCTGTCTGTCTGTGTGTCTGTCTGTTTGTGCAGATTTTGTATCCACTCTAACTACAAAACTAATGGACCGAATTTCACAAAATTTGGTAGGTAAATCACTTGTGAGCGAGTCTGGTGCTGATTAGTTTTGGGTACAATTTGGAATAACAGAACCCGTCTTTTTTGCGAAATGTCCCGCAAAAGCTTGTATCCACTCTAACTGAAAAACTAATGGATCGAATTTCACAAAATTTGGTAGATAAGTCTTCTGTGGGTTACCCTGGTGTTGATTAGATTTTGGTACGATTCGGAAAAAATAACCTACTTTTTTTTTGCAAAATGGCCCGCAAAAATCGTCAAAATCTAAACTAAAGAACTAGGTATACTCAATATATACATTAAATGCTCGTTTAATACGTAATTTTTAACGATGAAAATAATAAGACCATCCCCATTACACTAGGACTAGCCGTTCTCGAGATATTTTAGTTTTCCGTATTTTCTCTACGCCACCTTTGAAAATAAGTCGAGTTTTCGACGTAACTTGAGTAACTCGAGTTTTCGACGGATCTACACGTTTCAAGACCTCTAGAATATTAAAACACCATTTTTAGCGTGACGTCTGTGTGTGTGTCTGTGTGTCTATTTGTGTGTCTGTCTGTGCAGATTTTGTATCCACTCTAACTAAAAAACTAATGGACCGAATTTTACAAAATTTGGTAGGTATGTCACTTGTGGGCGAGTCTGATGCTGATTAGTTTTGGGTACGATTCGGGATAAAAGCCGCCTGTTTTTCGCGAAATGGCCTGCAAAAGTTTGTATCCACTCTAACTGAAAAACTAATGGACCGAATTTCACAAAATTCGGTAGAAGAGTCACTTGTGGGTCACCCTGGTGCTGATTAGATTTTGGTATGATTTGGAAAAAAATAACCTGCCATTCTTTGCAAAATGGCCCGCAAAAATCGCCAAAATCTAAACTAAAGAACTACGTATGCTCAAATATATCCATTAAATTCTTGTTTAATACGTAATTTTAAAAGACGAAAGGAATATGACCAACCTTATTACAGTAGGACTAGCCGTTCTCGAGGAATTTTATTTTTTTATTATTTTCTCTACTCCACCTTTAAAAATAAGTCCAGTTGTCAAATGAGAACGAAAAGTGAATAAAAAGTGAATTAAATTTAATTAAAATAAAGAAAACGTGAATATAGGTCTGCAGGGAAAGTCATGTGCTGCCCACATCAGATTTTTTTTTTACTGTAAAAGTAGTAAATTCATTACATTATATAAGGAAAGTGATGTGTTTCCCACATATGATTTTTTACTATTTACAAACGGCTGAAAATGGGAGAAGCAATAACCACGCCTTTCTGACTTGCTTGTTAGTTAATCAGGTAGGGAGGAGTTTAACAGATAGGTTGGTTTAATATCATGCTTCTCCTTATAGACCGCGAAGGCTGGATGATTTCAGCTTCTAAAACATTAAAATATGCGTTTTAATAGGAAAAATACTTTGAAAAGTGTCACTTTAAGCAAGTAAAATGTAAAAATAATTTTTCTAAATAGTATATATATATTCGAAAGTTATTAAAAAAATTATAATAAATAGAAGTATGTTTAAATAATTCTTAAAACTAGATTTTAAGCAGCGAAGGCTCAGCTTTTTAGCCTCAATGAACGCTACGCCACTGATACGTACGAATATTTAGCGCAGAAACTCTTATTTTAGAGTGTGCCTCGTATTACAATAACCAGGCAATAATTGTAGTGAAGCTAGGCTTCATTCAGGAGCCAATAACAACAAGAACAGTAAAACGTAACTAATTCGAAAATTAGTAATCTAAAAATTCGATTATCCAATGATTCATTTATGTAAATATTGTAATAAGATACGCTGAATCTAAATTTAGTAAAATGATCTGATAAAAATGTACAACTTTTTGAGACACTTTGCAAACATATGAGGCCCAAGAAGTGGCTTGGATTACTTAGTTTTTGGGACTACCCTATATGTACCACAAGCTACTTTAATGCTTCGTTTGTCCAGCTGACGCAAAGATAATTTTAAGGAAATATTTTGTGAAGTATCGAAGTTATCGGTTGATTTATATGTATGGTTTTGTTATAATGACAGAAAAATTGAAATTCATCTTCATAATTTGTGTAAAATAGTTGAGAATTAAGCTTTAATCGATAGATATTTTATGTTTTTCGTGAGTGATGACCTGCTTCCTTGCTTCATACCACCCCACGCCACTGTCTAGCGGTATTAGTGACAAAAAGCATGAACATACAATTGGTCTTTGAATGTATATTCCAATTTACTACTATAGTGGTTATACGTCGAGTATGATGTCATTTGAAAACTGTTAAACTGTGCCCACTTAAATTTATAAAATGGTACAGTTAAGACAAAGTATACGTTTAAAAAAAGGATCTTTCACTTTCATTCTTGTCGTAATTATATTTTATGATTGGTTTCTGAGGGTTTGTTTTTCTTTCTCTTTTTTACGATTTTCGACATCGTCCTGAAGTCTTTTTTCCAACACCTTTTTCAAACGACCTCGGCTATGAAACAGTTTTCCTCCGTCTTAATTGCCAATTACGAAACTTTTACGATTTTGGATATTACCCGTAGTTCTTCAACCCTGTGCTCTATATGTTGTTTATGGAAGAACGCGGAATGTTCCCAATTCCGAAAATTTCTAGACAGCAGATGAAAAAACCAGGAAAAACAGTAAAAGAAGCCAATAACATAATATAGGCCATTCTTTAAACTTTCATGACAGTTTTTATAACAGGCGCTATCAACAAGCTGTACGTACTTAGTTTCAATGGGTTTATTACTATCTGAGACATAAATAATAGCAAGACATGAAAGTTAGAATGTCATTCATGAAAACAACGATCAATCCGTACTTATTCGAAGGTATTGAAAATAACAGACGCAATCGACAAGCTGTGGGTTTATTACTACCTGAGACATAAATACTCGTAAGACATGAAAGTTAGAAAGTCATTCATGAAAACAACGATCAATTCATACTTTTTCAAAGGTATTGAAAATAACAGGTGCAATCGACAAGCCGTACGTACTTAGTTATAATGGGTTTGTTACTATCTGATACATAAATACTCATAAGACATGAAAGTTAGAATGTCATTCATAAAAACAACGATCAATCCATACTTTTTCAAGGTATTGAAAATGAAACAAAAATCTTCCCATTTCTTTTCTGCCGGTCGGTCTTTCGTCAAATCGAGATGAAACTATTTTCTCCCAAATAACTCAATCAAATGAAGCCAAATTTTGTACAAAGTTAGACTGCTAATTTAACCAGTAAACAAAGTGACAACTTCTTTTAAATTTTGTTGTGCGCAATTATTCATTTTCCCGACATTGGAATATCTCCTATACCAGGAATGGGGAAATTACGGCTCACGGGGAAAATAGGTCCCACTGATACATCCAATACGACTCACATAATCAAACTGAGATTTATAAAAGCATACCAAAATAAACATTTCCGAAATTATGCCCAAAAATGTATTGATCTTGGAAACCGATTTACTGATAAGCATTTTTCTCCTCTCTTCTTCGACCCAGACCGTCCGACCTACCCGAAAGTGTAAGGTATCTGTTTGGACGGTCGGGAAATGCCAGCCAATTTACACTGGAACTCAGTAGTGGCGACACCCACCGGGACGGTACCTTCTTTCCCCTGCCACCAACCTCTCAAAAGGACTTACAGACCAACATGTTTAACGTGATCGTACTCGGCGTTAACACGGCGACAGTTTGGATAGATTCGCAAATCGAAATCGGGTAGTTCGAGTGCAATCCCTGCGCGCTAACCACTAGTCTGTCGCGCCCATTTTCTTTTGTCTTGAAAATCACTTTCTTACAGCTTGAACCAATTTATGAAAAAAAAAAAATGGAACCTCAATCATATTTCACTCATCACACACACCGCCCCTTTTAAACCTTCTGAATGAATTTAAAACAATTTAGTAATTATTTATCATTACTTTATAGTCTGAATATTTAAACATGTTTAAAAATAGATGTTAAGGAAAAATAATTATTAAAAGTATTTGACCAGTTCAAAATTTTAGTTTTCTTTTCATTTGGCCCTGTTGTAAGTAAATATGCGCATTCCTGTCCGAAACTATTGAACCGACTGAAACCGAATTTTATACACAACTAGTCTGCTAAAAACTGCGCATATATTTGTTAATACGTTGCACCGTGTCGTGAGTACTGTGCACATGCACAGTTTGCACTACGATATGACTGAAAATAATCGTATTATTTTCTTACGTATCGTGCGCTGTCATGTGCAAAACACGCAAGGGAATTTTGCATTTTATTGTACTATTTCCAAACTATTCTACCGAATGATACCAAATTTGACATAGAAATCGATTGTTAGATTAAAGTGATTACCTTAGCAGTGATTACCTTGGTTTCAGAAGACGCGAAAGATAATTAACACACGAAGGGAAATCTGAATATGGGGGATGGTAGTTTTATTAGGCGAAAAATGTCGCTTGTTTTTTCAAGCATGCCAGCAAGATGACATTTGCCAATTTGGATAAAATCTACAAAACGTCTCTATTGGTGCATTTTTGTTTGCAAGATTAAGTACATAGAATATTACAATGTACTTTAAATTTTGTTACGTTTTTAATGGAGAACGTCAATTATATTCTTTTCTACGCAAGGCGATTTCTTTTTTGCAAACTTTCCTGAAGGGTTGTATTTTTTTTTTTTTTTTTGCAAGATTATGTTCATAGAACAAAAAGAAATCTGATGTGGGCAACACATGACTTTCCTCATATGATGTAATGGGTTTACTAATTTTACAGTAAAAAAAACCTGATGTGGGCAGCACATGACTTTCTTTATATAATGCAATGAATATACTTCTGTTACAGTAAAAAAAATAGATTATTTTTATAGTAGTTATTTATATTCTTTCCAAGATATTAAATTTTCATCAATGAGTCGTCATTTTCCATGTCGTCATCATCAATGAGTCGTCATTGATTTAGCGTCATTTTTATCCATTTGGCGAGCTTTTTGTTAATTTAGCAACATTTAAAAAATCGCCAAGGAGGCGACTTTCCACCAAATTCGTCGTCAAAATCTCGCAAAGCGTTATGGACTAAGAAAAAAGTTATTCTAATAGCAAATAAATGACTATTGGTGTTCAAATACAAAGGTATTACGCAAAGTATCTTTTTTCATGAATGGAATGAGCTAGATCCACGAGAATGATGTCACCCAATTTATCGCAAGGTTCATGTGACGTTCTAAAATTTATGTCAATCGTTTTCTAATGAAAAATTACATAAAAAATGTCGATTTGCGTAACTTTATTAGCGGTTTTGATTTTTTGACGATTTTTTCAAAATTTCACTCGAAAATTTAGGAGGGTTCTGACCATTCGATTGCGTATAAAAATAATAGACTTCCAGTGTTTACGGATTGTGATTTTTGTACCAAATTTCGTTCGAATCGGTCCATTCGTTCGTTAGTTATCGTCTCCACAGACTCACTGACACACACACACACACACACACACACACACACAGACATAACTTCAAAAATGTTTGATTCGTGATTAGGGATGCTTGAAACGTGCTCTCCCGCCGAAAACTCGAATTCGAATTTTCGACCCCGTCACAATACTTTCCTTATACATTATGTATATAAGGAAAGTAATAATGTATAAGATCCAGGAAGCTGTGTTTTTATTGTTAAATTGTACATTTAGCGATTTTCCGGATGATAACATGTAAAACCATTTCAAAATACTCAATTAACTTATATTTCGCTCAAATCTAAATAAACAATCATCAATATTGATAGCATCCTCAATAAGCGATATAGTCCAAACATTAAAATACATTAATTACTTCATCAATTAGACGTAATTTTCATCAATTTAAAGTCATTTTCATTAATTTAGAGTCATTTTTGCAGCTTTGACGATATTTTTGTCAATCTGGGACGAAATATCGCTAAGTTGGCAATATTTTATTAAATAATTCGCTAAGTTTGCCAAATGCATCACCAATTGTTACAGACAAACGGAGAGAAGAGTATTTCTTATATACTAGAAGGTATGTCCGTCATATGACGGAAATCAGAATTTGCGAGACATTACTTCTCATTTGGCCTTATTTTTAGCAATTTGGCGACATTTTTGTCATTTTAGCAACATTCAAAATAGTCGCCAAATTGGCGACGTCCCGCTAAATTTCTCGCCAAGCGTTACGTACGGAAGGACGGGAAAATGTGTTATTCGTATTGTCTACGCTTATGTTCTTTCCAATATATTGAACTTTCATTATCTAGTTGTCATTTCATTGATTTAACGTCATTTTTAATAATTTGGCGACATTTTCGTTAATTTGGCAACATTTAAAAAGTCGCCAAATTAGCGACATACCGCCAAAATCTCGCCAATCGTTATGGACGGAGAAATGAGTTATTCTTGTAGCAGATAAATTACTATTGGCGTCCAAATATAAAAGTATTACCTAAAGTATCTTTTCTCATGAATGGAACTAGCTAGATCCACGAGAATGATGTTACCAAATTTATCACATGATATTACTTATAAGTGAACATACTTCACAATAGGTAATATATATTTTTTTATTTTATATGATTTTTTGATAATTTTTTTTAAAAATGTGCAATATCTCATTCTAAAATTTGTGTTCATGCTAGCATTCTAAAATTTGTGTCAATCGCTTTCTAATGAAGAATTACATCAGAAATGACTATTTGCGTAACTTTTTTAAAGGTTTTAATTTTTTGATGATTTTTTCAAAATTTCACTCGATAATTTAGGGATGTTCTGAACATTCGATTGCGTATAAAACAATAGGCTTCCAGTATTCATGGATTGTAATTTTTGTATCAAATTTTGTTCGAATTGGTTCATTCGTTCGTCAGTTACTGTTTCCATAGACTCACTGACACACACACACACACACAGACATCATCTCAAAAATGTCTGATTCATGTTCAGGGATGTTTGAAACGTGATCTCCGGTCAAAAATTCGAATTCGAATTTTCGACTTCCGTCACAATACTTTCCTTATACATTATATGTATATAAGGAAAGTAATAATGTACAGTGTACAGTTATGCAGAGTAATTATGTTAATCATGATTAAACTGTGATTTTACCGTACGTTTTTATCGTAGGCCCATTTTTTCTCCTGGGAGGGTACACTTACTTCTTTGCAAAATCATGTACATAGATCACAATTATGGAATTTATTTTTCATTTTTTCTATATATTTTTAGTGGAAAACTTTGGAGTTTTTTTACGGCGCAGGATTTTTTTTCAAGGTATCCTTGGAGGCTGCACTTTTTACAAGATCCTGTGTATATAACATACAATTTTGTTCTTTTTTTATAATTTTTTTGAAAAATTTCAATTTTCGCCTTGTTTAATCGCGCTTTTGACCCATAGTTTTTCCCTAATATTATCCTATTTGCACCATGTTAAGCCCACTATAATTCTTTGATATGACACATCCATTCTTGGGCTTGTGAATACGAATGCGTCATGTTCAAACTATGCATTTAAAACTTAAATTTTTGTAAATACAAACGTCAAAATGCCAATGAAGTTACTACAATAGAAATATACCACATACCCCACCAGTTATTACTTGTGAGGGGGTCGAAAATTCGTATTCGAGTTTTCGACGGGAGAGCACGTTTCAAGTATCCCTGATCACGAATCAAACATTTTTGAAGTTATGTCTGTGTGTGTGTGCGTGTGTGTGTGAAAGTATATATATGTGTGTGTGTGTGTGTCAGTGAGCCTGTGGAGACGATAATTGACGAACGAATGGACCGATTCGAACGAAATTTGGTACAAAAATCACAATCCATAACCACTGGAAGCCTATTGTTCTTATACGTAATCGAATATTCAGAAACCCCCTAAATTTTCGAATGAAATTTTGAAAAAATCGTCAAAAAATCAAAACCGCTAATAAAGTTGCGCAAATAGACATTTCTTATGTAATTTTTCGTTAGAAAATGATTGACATAAATTTTAGAACGCTAACATGAACCGTTCTCGAGATATTGCACATTTTTTAAATAAATTTATCAAAAAATCCCATAAATTAAAAAAAAATATTAACTGTTGAGAAACATGTTCATTTTTCATATGTAATATCATACGATAAATTGGGTGACATTATTCTCGTGGATCCCGTTCCATTCATGAAAAAACATACTTTGAGTAATACTTTGTATTTGAAAGCCAATAGTCAATTATCTGCTGTAAGAATAACTTATTTCTTCGTCCAAAACGCTTGGCGAGATTTTGGTGACGAAATTGGTGGAATGTCGCCAATTTGGCGACTTGTAAAATGTTGCTAAATTAACGAAAATCTCACCAAATGGATAAAAATGACGCTAAATCATTGACGACTCATTGATGATGACGACATGGAAAATGACGACTCATTGACGAAAATTCAATATCTTGGAAAGAATATAAATAACTACTATAAAAGTAATCTCTTTCTTTTTACTGTAAAAGTAGTAAATTCATTGCATTATATAAGGAAAGTCATGTGCTGCCCACATCAGATTTTTTTACTGTTTATTTTTATACCTAAAATGTTTATATTTTATAAATGTTTATATTTATAAATCTCCTCAAGATTATGCGGCAAATATCGCTAATTCCTTAAGCATGCTTTGTAGCATTTGCTGTAAACCGGTCAGCAAGTCAAATTTAGGTTTAATCAAATTTTATCGCTATATCTGGTCTATATATGAGCGGTTCAAACTTTATTTCCGTGTAGCCACTGATGAAGAGCATACTTATGCTCGAAAGAGCTATGGCCTTTTTCAAATTTTTGTACGTCTTAAGGAAGTGAAATAAAGACCTTCTGTTATGGATGTGTGTTTAATTTTGTTATTTTAAAATCAGACGTGATGACAAATTATTTCTGATATAGAATGAGTTGTATAAGAATTGCTGCATTTCTTTAAGGCCAAATTATTTAGCTCATGGTGTCTGCAATATAACTGGCATGTATGAAACATTCATTGATTTTACACAGAGAACCAACCAGACGATTTTTTCGATGAAATTTTAAGAATAGAGTTAAATTACTTGTAACTCTATGGTTTTAAGGTTTTAAATAAAATAAATTATTATAGTAATGTGATGAATGAAAGGATTGGAAAACAGTTTATGAATGAAATTCTGCTTTTATAGAGAGAGCCAGGCGTATTATATTTCGATGACGTCACTTGAATAAAGTTCATTTGTTTTTGATGAAGTTTTCAAATATAATAAATTAATGTAGTATTGTGATAATTTTAAAAATATTACCGAGGAATGTAACGCATTTTAGAGATGTTTCTATAAAATTCCATTGAAGTTGGAGAGTGTTTCATAATCAATGCTGTATGATAGATTGATCTCTCTTGTTTTCAGCTACTTTGTTGATAATTTCGTCAAACTATCAGAAAAGCCGCAATTACAGGCGCTCATGAAAATTCCAGCTTCTTTTCTGAAATATTCAACTAGTTATCGTCTGCCGAAGAGTTATTTTTGTGTGTATATATATATATATATATATATATATATATATATATATATATATATATATGTATACATATGTATATATATATATATATATATATATATATATATATATATATATATATATATACATTTTTACTAAAATCCATATCCACCATTTTGATATCCACCATAAATCCATATCCACCATGGAGTTGTGACCCCCACTCTCCGGTTGAGCAAATGCTTCATGCCATGGCGACACTCCCGGAAGCCGATACTTATACATGCAATGGCTTTATTACCATCAATACCGAACAGCAAAAACCCACAGCAAAAATACAAATATTCAAATTGAAAGATACACGAAAAACCAGTTCAATTTCTCTATGCTTTAACAAAAGAAACTATCCTATAACCCGTCTCTACAAAATTCAAAAACTAATCTTACTAAAAATGTCCGATGTACAAAACTCCAACCAGAAGTCAACCTCACCAATATCCGAACCCAATTCACGTGAGACAACGCTATTTATACAAAGTTTTAACAGTTTAAATATCTGCCCTTACATTCAGTTACAGTTAGCCCATTGAATTCTGAAAGTATTTTAATTACAAAACCCATGGGGTAACCATGTTTTACAGCTTCATCCATAAACTCTGTATCGTATAGTATTTGATCACTTTCCTTACTATTCAAACGTTTATTTCTATTCAATTTATTTCTATTCAGGTTACTCATGGTGCTCAGGCCAGTTATTGCTGATCTCAGAAACCTGGGATCTTATTTCATAAAAGTTTCTTCAGTTTTGAAGCTATTAATAAATTAAAGAGCATACCGCATAATGTGGTGTATAAGAGCTATGATTTTAGCGATCTTTACAATAATATTGATATAAATGATTTGTTTAATATAGTGATTGAATTATACAATACACACAAATTGTATTTATTGATGTCGCTGACAAGGTATACTGCATTGGTGAAACTGGTACTTTTCGAAACTGTACTTTACAATGGTAAGGGTTATTACAAGCAGATTAAAGGTATCCCTATGGGGGGAAGTTGTTCTTCGGTTCTTGCAGACATCTATCTCGACAAGTATGAAACGGGTACCCATATACTAAATGAAATGGTTTACATGAGATACGTCGATGACGTGATTTTGTGTTGTAATGCTGCAGATTTTAAAATGGATTTTAGTTTTTATCCACAAACTTTAAAACTTATAGAAACTCCTTGCAATTCGGATGAATAAATTATTTAGACTTGTGTATAATTAAAGACAATGATAAAACATATTTCAGAATTTTTGATAAGAGAAAAAATTTTCCATTTAAAATAAATTTCATAACACCTTGGTCAAGTAATTTACATAAAAATGTTTTTCGTAATATTATCATTAACCAATTGAATAGAAATAAACGTTTGAATAGTAGGGAAAGTGATCAAATACTATACGATACAGAGTTTATGGATGAAGCTGTAAAACATGGTTACCCCATGGGTTTTGTAATTAAAATACTTTCAGAATTCAATGGGCTAACTGTAACTGAATGTAAGGGCAGATATTTAAACTGTTAAAACTTTGTATAAATAGCGTTGTCTCACGTGAATTGGGTTCGGATATTGGTGAGGTTGACTTCTGGTTGGAGTTTTGTACATCGGACATTTTTGGAAAGATTAGTTTTTGAATTTTGTAGAGACGGGTTATAGGGTAGTTTCCGTTGTTAAAGCATAGAGAAATTGAACTGGTTTTTCGTGTATCTTTCAATTTGAATATTTGTATTTTTGCTGTGGGTTTTTGCTGTTCGGTATTGATGGTATTAAAGCCATTCCATGTATAAGTATCGGCTTCCGGGAGTGTCGCCATGGCATAAAGCATTTGCTCAACCGGAGAGTGGGGGTCACAACTCCCCCCGGCCACTTGTGATACTTTTCATCTTTCGCATTCTTCTATTGCTTTTCAGTTTTTAGGTATTCATTTTGGTAAATATATTGGTAAATGTGCACAAGGGCAGCTTAGCGCCATGTTTGCATATTATACGTAAGAGAAATAATTTTTCAAGCGGCTATTACAGTTAGCTTTACATTTGTAAATTATATATATATACATATATATATATATATATATATATATATATATATATATATATATATTATCATAACTATCAGGAACCTTACTCCCCATTACAGACAGCTGATTCCCCTGAAATTTTCAGTAACATGCTTGCAAATATTTTACAGTGAAGTAGAATTTAAAACTTGCTTCAAACTATATTTCTTTCTATTGGAACATTGCAGTATTGCCATATTTCAATCGCAGGCAACAATAAAACGCTGTATATCATACGTCACTGTATATCATATTTGGGCTTTAATAAAATATAAAATTTCGGATCGCGCTTCCATTTCAGACACCGAATCTTAGGACCAGTTTCGCGGTTACTATCCTTTCTCAGCATGGAATAGTCGATATTTTGAATGACAACTATAAGACTTGCTTAAATTCACAATTATGTGAACGACTGAGAAAATCAACAAATGGAGTCCTACCAAAAAGCCGACTTCAAATTTCTTAGAAGATTGAGCTGAGGCTTCATGGCACTGTTTGGCTCAAGTTTTTACTCATAAATCCGCCTATGGAAGTTGTGGCTTATAGATTGATGCTCCTTATAGGCAGGTTCGCAAAAGCTTTTGGTTTTATTTTTGAGTCTGTTATTTATTTTTAGTCTTTTGCTATTTATTTTTGAGTTTGTTATTTTTTATTCATTTTTACTTTCCTTATATACATAATGTATAAGGAAAGTATTGTGACTGGGTCGAAAATCCGAATTCGAGTTTTCTACGGGAGAGCACGTTTCAAGCATCCCTGATCACGAATTAAACATTTTTGAAGTGATGTCTGTGTGTGTGTGTGTGAAAGTATGTATGTGTGCGTGTCAGTGAGTCTGTGGAGACGATATCTTACGAACGAATGGAGCGATTCGATTGAAATTTGGTACAAAAATCACAATCCGTGAATACTGGAAGCCTATTGTTTTAAACGTAATAGAATGTTCGGAACCCCCTAAATTTTTGAGTGAAATTTTGAAAAAATCATCAAAAATATAAAACCTTTAATAAAGTTACGCAAATATACATTTATTATGTAATTTTTCCTTAGAAAACGATTGACAAAAACTTTAGAACGCTAGCATGAGCCGTTCTCGAGATATTGCACATTTTTCAAATACATTTATCAAAAAATCCCATAAATTAAAAAAAAATATTTACTGTTGAGAAACATGTTCACTTTTCATATGTAATATCGTGCGATAAATTCGGTGACATCATTCTCGTGGATCTAGCTTGTTCCATTCATGAGAAAAGATACTTTGAATAATACTTTTGTATTTGAACGCCAATAGTCATTTATCTGCTATAAGAATAACTTATTTCTCCGTCCATAACGCTTGGCGAGATTTTGGCGATACATTTGGTGGAATGTTGCCAACTTGGCGACTTTTTGAAATGTTTCCAAATTAACGAAAATCGCGCCAAATGGATAAAAATGGCGCTAAATCAATGAAAATGACGACTAATTGTCGAAAATTCAATATCTTGAAAATAATATATCTACTATAAGAAAAATCTTTTTTTTTTACTGTAAATGTAGCAAATTCATTGCATTATATAAGGAAAGTCATGTGCTGCTCGCATCAGATTTTTTTATTTAGTGTTTTGAGTCTGCTATTTATTTTTGAGTCTCTTAAAAGAAAGTCTGCTATTTATTTGAGTCTGCTATTTATTTTTGAGTCTCTTTTGCTTCTTAAAAGAAAAGCTTTTGGTTTTGTTTTTGAGTCTGTTATAGGTTACGTACATACTTATAGATTCATATATTTTTAGTTTACTTATGAAATTATAGTTCCCATATACATTTACACGCTATGCATATAATTATTGGATATGCATATATATTTACAAGTTACGCGCATAAATATATAAGTATTCCAAATGTTTACAGAGTATGAAAAGAACTTTACCTGTTCTTCGACCATTTTCACACATGCCTCACCATCTTCATCGCAGGATTTAAGTTCCGCTGTTTGCAGCGCGGTCCCGGAATCTATGAGTATCGGATGGGACCCGTCCAAATTTTCCAGAAAAGCGGCCAGCTCGCATTTTACAGGACTGCCAGTCACATGGAAAAGAAATAAAAAAAAAATCCGAAGAGTTTGAATATCCGTATTAATGTTGGATTTAGGTCGCGATTTATTATGGAATCGAACTAAACTTTTCATAACTATACAAGTAACAAAGTTATTGATTTAGAACAGTATAATATCCTCTCCATTTGAGTAAAAGTAAGAGGGAAAATGCAAGGCTATAAAGTATGCTATATTGTAAAAATTTGGAAATGAAGTAGTAAAAGATTGTACAGAATGATTACATAACCTTGCAAACAAACAAGTATTACATCAAAAGTAAAGGAAGCTGACAATGCCGAACATAAACTCCACCATTAGAATTATGCAATCTCTGCAGTGACATTGGAAACTATTAGTTGAATTTAATAATTGTTACAGTACAAAGAGCATCTTCCACAGATTAGCGAATGTGTTTCTGGTGGAGAAATAGAAACACAAATGGGTGCTCACAATAGATATAAAAAAAATAAAACTGCTGCTTGAGAGAATATAATTTTCAACATTTCCTTCAACAAAGCAGATATAGGTTCATTAGGTGAGTACATTTGCATCGAGGGAGTTATTAAGCCTTCTTTTTTTAGTTAAAAGAACAGTGTCCTGTTACTAACAGTTAAGAACGAACTGCGACAGGGCAGGTGAATAGATACTGAAACAGACCAAGATCAAAGCAACTGCCACATGAAGAAATGAAAAAATTGAAGATATTTAATGAGCAACATGATATCGTGGAAAATAAAAAAAGTTAATGAACGCACTGAAAAGTGAAACATGTTTTATTTAATAAATTTTTTATATTATATACTAGCAGTATATCCGTTCTTCGTACGGATTTTATAATCTAAAAAACATAAAATTCACAATCATGTGCGAATTCCTATAGTATACTACATGACATTGTTAATCAAAATATTCTATTAAAATATTTAATTTAGTGTTTTTAAAAAGAAGTTTAAGAATATCTCTGTTCTCGCTGTACAAAATTATCATCACGGACACATATGAAGAATGAAACATCCTGGTCTGGTTTAAAAACAAATTTATAAAAAATATGAAATTGAATCAATATATGCAAAATAAAAGCGCTAAAATTGTATGGGACCCGTACTACTTATATTTGCGAATATTAGAAGATATACTTGTGTATTAGTAGAAAAATATACGTACTACAATATATGAGTTTCTAAAATATTTTGTCAAAATAACAATAATCCCCGAATCCATAATTTCGGAAAATATCAATAATAATGTTTAAACCTTTAATTTTTAGACCGTAATTGATATATAATTTTTAATCGTAATTTATATAATTGGTTAAGACTGAAATTGATATAATCCAGTCAAAAATACAATATCGATGAAATTTATTTTATATACATATCTTTATTATTTAAATCGGAAAAGATTTTATAAAAATCGTCTGCTGCATAAACATATTGGATTTAAATCCGTTGCTAATATAATCCAGTCAAAAATACAATATCGATGAAATTTACTTTATATACATATCTTTATTATTTAAATCGCAAAAGATTTTATTAAAATCGTCTGCTGCATAAACACATTGGATTTAAATCCGTTGCTAATATAATCCAGTCAAAAATACAATATTGATGAAATTTATTTTATATATATATATCTTTATTATTTAAATCGGAAAAGATTTTATAAAAATCGTCTGCTGCATAAACACATTGAATTTAAATCCGTTGCTAATATAATCCAGTCAAAAATACAATGTCCATGAAATTTAATAATATAATTTTCTTCAAATAAATTGGTGGAAAAACTATCGTCTGCATAATGCTATCTCTATCGAAGGTTTAATTGTGCGTTTTTACTTACTATCTAGAAAACCCCTGGTCCTATAGAAAGTCAGAACATGAACTAAATTTTAAATGAGGCTATTTTAAGTCTAGGCCAAAAATGTCATCCAATTTGGTGCAGCTGTTCATCCGTAATGATGAGACAAACACACAAATAAACACACAAATAAACAGACAGATTTTCAATTTTATTTATATAGATGTATTAAATAATAAAAAATAATTCTGTAAGAAATTAAAGTTATGACGTATACTTGAAATTATTAATAATACTACTGATAAAATATTCAGAAAAGTTATTTGAAATGAAAAGTTATTTGAAATCTTAATGAAAAGTTTTAGATTATTAATCCGTATATCATGAAACTTTTCGTTTGAATGTTTACGGATTCTAAAAATTTGATTTGCTACAATATAAAGAAATAATTGAAGAGAGTTATATAAATAAATGTATAGCAGCTTATTGATATTTAAATTATACTAATCATTTTAATACATTTTCATAACTTTGATATTTTTATCTCTCACGTAAGACAAATCTCTACTTTCTACACCCAGAAATCAAGTTTTAAATCCCTGCACTGTGACACACACACTCATAAATATCCTGACACACATGTGGTCGGACGCGTTTTAATAGTGTACATAAAACTATTAAATTATGAATAACGTGTGCTCAAACATGCAAATTAGAAAAATATTTAGATAGCTCTAATTTCAAACATAAAAGTTCTGAATAAAACTCGACTTTTCTGTACCAGAATCCATTTTTAGTAGCATTTTTTTCTAATTTTACAAGAAAAATTTTGATAAAAATCAGTGGGTCCAAAATGATTACATTTATAGCGTGTTACACTTCACTTTAAAGAGCTTCAAAAATCTTTCTATTACTACCATACTTGCAAATGAACCCACAATTACAGCTTGTTACCCTTCATTTAAAGGGCTTGAAAAAATCTTTCGATTACTACTATACTTGACAATGAACCCACAATTATAGTGTGTTACCCTTCACTTCAAAGGGCTTGAAAAAATCTTTCGATTACTACCATATTTGGCAATGAACCCACAATTATAGCTTGTTATCCTTCACTTTAAAGGGCATGAAAAAATTTTCGGTTACTACCATACTTGACAATGAACCCACAATTATAGCGTGTTACCCTTCACTTAAAAGGGCTTGAAAAAATCTTTCAATTTCTACCATACTTGACAAAGAACCCTCAATTATAGCGTGTTGCCCTTCACTTTAAAGGGCTTGAAAAATCTTTCGATTACTACAATACTTCACAATGAATCCATAATTATAGCGTGTTACCCTTCACTTTAAACGGTTTGAAAATATCTTTGGATTACTACCATACCTGACAATAAATCCACAATTATAGGGTGTTACCATTCACTTTAAAAGGCTTGAAAAAAATCTTTCGATTACTACAATACTTCACAATGAACCCACAATTATAGCATGTTACCTTTCACTTTAAAGGGCTTGAAAAAATATTTCTATTATTACGATACTTGACAATGAACCTACAATTATAGCTTGTTACCCTTCACTTTAAAGGGCTTGAAAAAAAATCTTACTATTACTACCATACTTGACAATGAACCCACAATTATAGCGTGTTACCCTTCACTTTTAAGGGCTTGAAAATTTTTTTGGATTACTACCATACTTGACAATAAACCCACAATTATAGGGTGTTTTCCTTCACTTTAAAAGGCTTGAAAAAATCTTTCGATTTCTACCATACTTACCATTGAACCCCCTGGGGGAAGGGCAACTTGCCCCCCCCCCCCGAAAAAAAGGGGGATAATGACGTTAGGAACAACGAAATTGATTGAAACGATAAAGTTTCGTGATCATTGAGTCATAAAATGTCTATGCATGATTATGTTACATTTTTACTTTTTCTTATATACATAGTATAATGTATAAGGAAAGTATTGTGCGGGGTCGAAAATTCGAATTCGAGTTCTCGACGGGAGAGCACGTTTTAAGCATCCCGATCACGAATCGAATATTTTTGAGGTGATGTCTGTGTGTGTGTGTGTCATTGAGTCTGTTGAGACGATATCTCACGAACGAAGGGAGCGATTCAAATTAAATTTGGTACAAAAATTACAATCCGTGAATACTGGAATGGAAGCCTGTTATTTCTAAACACAATCGAATGTTCAGAACCCCCCTAAATTTTGGAGTCAAATTTTGAAAAAATCATCAAAAAATCAAAACCTTTAATAAAGTTACTCAAATAGACATTTCCTATGTAATTTTTGCTTAGAAAACGATTAACATAAACTTTAGAACGCTAGCTAGCATGAACCGTTCTCGAGATGTTGCACATTTTTTTGAAATAAATTTATTAAAAAATCCCATAAATTAAAAAAAAGTATTTGCGGTTGAGAAACATGTTCACTTTTCAAATCTAATATCATGCGATGAATTTGGTAACATCATTCTCGTGGATCTAGCTCGTTCAATTCATGAGAAAAGCTACTTTGAGTAACACTTTTGTGTTTGAACGCCAATAGTCATTTATCTGCTATAAGGATAACTTATTTCTCCGTCCATAACGCTTGGCAAGATTTTTGCGACGAATTTGGTGTTATGTCGCCAACTTTTTTAAATGCTGCCAAATTAACGAAAATCTCGTCAAATGAATAAAAATGAAGCTAAATCAATGAAATTGACGACTAATTGATGGAAATTCAATATTTTGGAAAGAATATAAGTACCTACTATAAGAATAACCCATTTTTTTTTACTGTAAAAGTAGTAAATTCATTCCATTGTATAAGGAACGTCATGTGCTACCCACATCAGATTTTTTCCTATGCTGCCATGTTAAAAAATATAAAATTCCGAATACATTTCGAAGTTTTCGCTCGAATTTAAAAAAATTCCATCTAGTTCTAGATTTTTTGATAACAAAACCGGATATCATGTTTCGTGAAAATCCATTAACATTTGCGACCGCTATCGTGTTTACAAAAAATCGACCACAGGCAGACGGACATTATTCTAAAAATAGTCAAAACTGCTTCAAAATAAAATATGGCATCCATCTTTCTCCCAGTGTAAAAATCGTGATTTTTAAAGTTCTTTTAAATTTATATTTAGTATTGCATCCGTCCTAAAACCGCTTTATTTTTGCGTATTTTCTGTGCATCTATATTCTGTGCCAATGCAATTACAATATTTTTAAGTTTAAATGATCATCAAACTTTGATTATTTCCACAACGAAGCGTAATTTTAATGGATGCAGAATGTAAACAAGTGAATGTAAGATGAGTTGTATAAGGATTGCTGAATTTTTTTTCACGCAAAATTATTTAACTTTGGAGTTTGGAATAAAAGTGATATGAATGAAATATTCATTGCTTTTACATAGAGAGCCAGACGATTTATATTTCGATGACATCATTTGAATAAAGTGTACTCTTTTCCAAGAAGTTATAAGTTTTCAAATATAATAAATTGCTTTAGTATTGTGATAATTTAAAATATATCAGTGCTGAATGAATTGCATTTTAGAGATGGTTAAATAAAATTTCATTTCAGTTGGAAAGTGCTTCATAATCAATGCTTTATGCATGATTGATCTTTCTTTCTTTCTTTTTTTTTGTCGAATTTCTTTCACGTCCGACACAGACTCAGCAAGTCATTACCGCAGGCAAACGAAATCTACTAATTTCTGTCATCGAAAAGATGAGAAATGAACGCTACATCACGCGATAACCACATTTAGTTTCCTTGAATATTGCGGTTGTGGTTAAACCCGTCATGTGATTTTCGATTGAATTCATTACGGTTGTACTGTTACATACACCAAGAGTTAGTTTCACAAGGCTTTTTCATCAGAAAATAAGAGTTATGTGTAAAAACCAGACATCCATTTTGTGATATAAAAAATATGAAACATCATTCAATTTATTCATAGACATTGTTACTTTCCTTATGGTAAGGAAAGTATTGTGACGGGGTCGAAAATTCGCATTCGAGTTTTTGACGGGAGAGCACGTTTCAAGCATCCCTGATCACGAATCAAACATTTTTGAGGTGATGTCTGTGTGTGTGTGTGTGTGCGTGTGTCAGTGAGTCTGCGGAGACGATATCTCCCGAACGAATGGAGCGATTCGAATAAAATTTGGTACAAAAATCACAATCCGTGAATACTGGAAGCCTATTGTTTTTAAACGTAATAACCCACCTAAATTTTCGAGTGAAATTTTGAAAAAAATGATCAGAAAATCAACGCCTTTAATAAAGTTACGCAAATAGATATTTCTTATGTAATTTTTCCTTAGAAAACGATTGACATGAACTTTAGAACGCTAGCATGAATCGTTCTCGAGATATTGCACATTTTTCAAAAAATTTATCAAAAAATCGCATAATATAAAAAAAATTTTAACTGTTGAGAAACATGTTCACTTTCCATATGTAATATCATGCTATAAATTTGGTGACATCATTCTCGTGGATCTAACTCGTTCCATTCAGGGAGAAAGATACTCTGAGTAATACTTTTGTATTTGAACGCCAATAGTCATTTATCTGCTGTAAGAATAACTTATTTCTTTATCCATAACCCTTGGCGAGATTTTGGCGACGAAATTGTCGGAATATCGCCGGCGACTTTTTTAAATGTTGCCAAATTAACGAAAATCTCGCCAAATGGATAAAAATGACGCTAAATCAATGAAAATGACGACTAATCGTCGAAAATTCAATATCTTGGAAAGAATATAAGTATCTACTGTAAGAAAAACCTATTTTTTTACTGTAAAAGTAGTAAATTCATTGCATTATTTAAGGGAAGTCAGGTGTTGCCCACATCAGATTTTTGGAGTTTGTAGTAAAGCGTTTCGTTAGTGTAGTTGTTAATCATTGAATTGCATGAATATTTATTTTTATTTATATATTCACATCATTTAATATGCTGCATTTATGCAGTAACTTGATGTATATTGTATAGTTTTAAGTTAAAGGTTGTATCTAGTGTTTTTAATTATAGGTTTTATTTTAGCTTTAATTTGCAGTGTACATTTTTTTTTGTAACACATGGGTATACTTATGGGTACCTAGTAATACTTATGGGTACCTAGTAATACTTATGGGTACCTAATAATTATATAAGCCTATCTTTACACACCTTATAGAAATAATACATGCATATAGAAAAACAGCAGTTTTACATTTAGCAGCAGGTTGGGGTATTAAATGTAGTCAATAAGTAAAATACACTTTGTGCGCAGGTGTGCAATAAAAATTTGAGCAATGTATATAAGCACAAATAAAATGGTAATGCAGCATATAGCTGTTTCTAGGATACATTGGATTCCCTTCGTCCGTGCAAGATAATCAACAAACCCGAAGTCTGAAAAAGGAATCTCCATTCCTCTTTTGCAACGCATCCTCGAAACATCTGTATGCTGCATCATCATTACTTTCCTTATATACATAATGTATAAGGAATATTGTGACGGGGTCGAAAATTCGAATTCGAGTTTTCGACGGGAGAGCACGTTTCAAGCATCCCTGATCACGAATCAAACATTTTTTAAGTGATGTCTGTGTGTGTGTGTCAGTGAGACTGTGGAGACGATAACTGACGAACGAATGGACCGATTCTAACCAAATTTGGTACAAAAATCACAATCCGTAAACACTGGAAGCCTATTGTTTTTATATGTAATCGAAAGTTCAGAACCCCCCTATATTTTCGAATAAAATTTTGAAAAATCAAAACCACTAATAAAGTTACGCAAATAGACATTTCTTATGGTAATTTTTCATTAAAAAACGATTGACATAAATTTTAGAAGGCTAACATGAACCGTTCTCGAGATATTGCACATTTTTCAAAAAAAATATTAAAAAGTCATTTAAAATGAAAAAAAAAAATATTTCCTATACAGAAACATGTTCACTTTTCATATGTAATACCATGCGATAAATTGGGTGACATCATTCTCGTGGATCTAGCTCGTTCCATTCATGAAAAAAGATACTTTGAGTAATATTTTTGCATTTGAACGCCAATAGTCATTTATCTCCTGTAAGAACAACTTCTTTCTTCATCCATAACGTTTGGCGAGATTTTGGCGACGAATTTGGCGGAATATCGCCAACTTGGCGACTTTTTGAAATGTTGCCAAATTAACGAAAATCACGCCAAATGGATAAAAATGACGCTAAATCAATGAAAATGACGACTAATTGCCGAAAATTCAATATTTTGGAAAGAATATTAGTATCTACTATAAGAAAAACCTATTTTTTTACTGTGAAAGTAATAAATTCTTTTCATTATATAAGGAAAGTCATGTGTTGCCCACATCGGATTTTTTTTATTTGTGCTTATATACGTTGCTCAAGTTTTTCTTTTTCTTATTAAAGGTAATATTAAAACTCTGCAACAGCATATGTAGTCACATAGAGAATAGAGTCACTGCTTTGTCTAACTTATCCTGATGAAGGAGATTATATTTTTGCCTCCTAAACAGGTTTATATGATTACGTTTCTATTACTTTCCCTGCAATACATGGTAATGTATAGGGAAAGTATTGGAATCATACCGAAAATCGCAACTCGAGTTTTCGACGGATCTACACGTTTCAAGACCTCTAGACTACGAAAAAAAATATTTTTAGCGAGACATCTGTGTGTGTGTGTGTGTCTGTGCAATGTATGTATCCATTCTAGCTCAAAAACTAATGGACTATATTTCATAAAATTGTATAGGTAAGTTACTTGTGGGTGACCCTGGTGCTGATTAGTTTTGGGTACGATTCGAGATAAAAAAAAACTGTCTTTTTTGCGAAATGACACGCAAAATTGTCTGTATCCACTCTAGTTGAAAAACCAATGAATCAAATTTTATAAAATTTGATGGATAAGTCACTTGTGGGTTAACCTGGTGCTGCTTAGAATTTGATACGATTCGGAAAAAAAATAACCTGCTTTTTTGGGGGAAATGGTCCGTAAAAATCGTCAAAATCTAAAATAAAAAACTACGTATGCTCAAATATATCAATTAAAGGCGTGTTTTATACGTAATTTTCAATGATGAAAAAAATAAGACCAATCCCTTTACACTAGGACTAGCCGTTCTCGAGATATATTAGTTTTTTCACATTTTCGCTACGCCACCTTTGAAAATTAATTTAGTTACCAAATGAGAACGAAAATTGAATTAAAGCGCAAATTCAGTGTCATTTAAAATAATTATGGGTGTTATTGTGCGTAATGAAACTCAATTTAATGAATTATTGAAGAAATAAAGAGAATGTGTTAATAAAGAGAGAAGTTGCAGAGAAAGTCATGTGCTGTCCACATCAGATTTTCTTATCTGTTTTGTTAACGAAATGTTTTATTTACAGATTAATATTCAGCAGTTTGACGGATATTTTTAATTTATAGCAAAATTCAAGACACGTCGCTGTTCGGCATGCGTTCAGTTTCCACTTTATTGGAGTTGGTTATCATAAAGGTAAAAGTTGGTAATTATATCCTGAACAACAGCAGAAACTTCTAAGCGGAGATCCAGAAATCGCTGCTAATTTTAAAATTTAGTCTTACATAATACGCTATTTGCAAACAGTAACTGTTCCTAATTACAACATTCAGGTCTGAAATATTTATTGCGCAGTTCTAAAGCTGGCCGTGTGGCGAAATCTGACTTCTGTAAATCCAATAAAAGCGTTTAAGAAAATATAATCGTAAAGCTTTGTGGTTCCAGTTGAAGGTCACAGCTGACTATTCAAAGACTGAAAGTGGAGCAAAATCACCTGAAATTAGCTCACCGTGCACAGTCTATAAGCTCCACATTCAACGGATCACTCCGCAAAATGCGTAGTTAAAACATTCATGATGCTTGGAACACCTACATCGTTTGTTAAGGCACCATTTGGTATTCCAGACATGCACGCCGGAGCTCTATCGACTCTATAGAATAATCTCGCCATTTTGTTTGATCGCTTCTGCAGATAGAACGTTGGTTTCCAAGTCATTATTTTAAAGGGGGAGAAAGAATGGTCATTTGATAATGAAGGCGCAGAAACAAATTTGGGTTAGCCGCAGAACAATCGCGCGCTCTATGGGTGGGGTCCGTTATGGTTACAGTTTAGCGCGGTGATCGGTGGACGATTAGAACAATACGGAATGGAATATAATTAATTGGGTGACAGCAAATTCGTGGAATGTGTGTTTTACGGTCACAGAGCGGGTGACATATAATGGAAAAAATATTGTGTGGAATATTGGGGACTAACACTATTTTTTTTCTTTAGGTAATTTTTCCATCTTACATAATGAAAGATGTGTTTGTTTCTTCTTTTGTCTATTTCTCTATCGATGACATAGCGGAAAATTTAAATGCCCCACAACTTCGAAATTCAATACAGTGATAGCTCAGTTATCAGGTAGGTAGGTCTCAAGACACCTCTAAGCGAAAAAAAAATTCGGATTACTATTTTAGTTACTTTAGTATGAATTATTTTGAGCGATTTTCAAACAAATTGGTATTTTACGATCGAAAATATTTTCACAGACTTTAAAAATTAAATTAAAAGTTGGTTTTTTTTTTAAACAAAAATCTTCACGTAACCACAAAATAATTTTATGAACTTTATTAAATATCACTTATATATTTTTTGAATACTGAATATTTTCCACTTAACCTGATCCCACCCGGAAAGAAATAGTAGAACTGAAATCCAGAAAAATTCATAATACGAGTCTGATCCGACCTAAGCCCGTGGACCAGGCCCGCATCTCTGCACCAATACAGACCTCTAGTAATGGATACGAGTTTGGATACTAAATCTTAGGTGGGAATAGAACGATTGGAACGAAATTTACAACAATTCTTCCAATCAAGGAATGCTATAAAATTCTGTTAATTTTGGGGAGAACACAGTTTAATGAAAATATTTTTTTCTTTTCTTTCTTGAAAAAAAAAATAATAATGACATTTAATATTAATAAATAAACAAGATTTTAATATACAGGGTTCTTAGAAAAGTACTCAAATACACCAATAGTTTTTTAAGACGTGGACCACGAGTGCTATACACGTTAGCTCGTATCTAAATTGTAAAGTGGCTATTTCCAATCGAATAAAAAATATTGTAGCATCCCCAGCAGAGAAATAAAAAAATTAAGAAAATTTACTTGACAAGGAGCTAGATGAAAAAAGCCAATTACAAAATAGTAGACAGTTTTCTAATGAGTAGAAATTGGCCATAAACTGCAACAAAAAGCATTTATTTCACACAGTACGGTTATTGGTTCAATCCAGGGATGTTAAAATAAAAAACACTTGCTTGCACAGGAATCTAATGTACAGCCTGTTTAAGATGCCCTCCATCAGCAACAATGCACATTGAAATTCAAGAAAGAATATGACAAGCATTGCAGGTGTCACCGTGATACAATCCCTTTTGAAGCGATTATTTGACACTGGAAGGTATGCCCGTCACATGACAGAATTCAAAATTTTCAAAATATTACCTTCCATTTGGCGTCAATTTTATCAAATTGGCGACATTTGCGACATCCCGCTAAATTATTTGGCAAATTTTTTACCAAACATCACGGTCGGACGAACAGAGAAATAGCTTTTTCTTACAGTATATTCTTATATTCATTCCAAGATATTGATTTTTCATCGATTTGGTGACATTTTCTTTAATTTTTATGATATTTTGTTCAATTTTAAGATATTTTAAAAACTTGCCAAAATTGTTGACAAGTGGGACAGTTGGACTGACAGACAAACGCTGCCGAAACATCATTGCAATACTATCCCCTTTCAGAACACAATTAATTTATGGAGTTGGCGTCATTTTTATGAATTTGGCGACATTTTTATTGATTTGCCAACATTGTCGTTAATTTGGCGACATTTTAATCAATTTGGAGACATTTTAATCAATTTGGCGACATTTTAAGAAGTCGTCAAGTGGGATGGTTGGACTTGGCAGACAAACGCTATCGAAACATTACAATACTATTACCCCTTTCAAAACGCAATTAATTTCATTGATTTGGCGTCATTTTTATCGATTTGACGACATTTCGTCAATTTCATAACGTTTGAAAATCGTCAAATTGGCGATATCGCACCAAATTCGTCGTCAAACGTTACATATCGACAGATAGATAAACAGATAGATAAATAAACAGACAGATAAATCAAGGTGTTTATATTATTAATGTATTTAATGGTTTCATATAAGCCATTTTGATTCCTACTCATAAGATTATTTTCTACAACTTTGTAATTGATAATTTTCTTCTATATCGTTTTGCTGCCAAGTCCATTATCTTAACTTTTTAAATTCTCAGGGGTGTTGTAATCGTTTTCATTCGATCGATCGTAGCTTCTTCCCTATAAATAGACTTAACGTGTTCACTCATGGACTTTTCCTTACAAAGTTACTGAGGTGCTTTAGACTTTTCCTAGGAATTTCTTATAATTGTATGAAAGAATAAATGACGCCAAATTTTTGACACTGATGTGCAACACTACAGAGTATTGCACATTTGTTAGAATAAATAAAAGAAATAAATAAAAATTTATAAAGAAGTGAGTATAGTTTTTAAATTAAATATATTTTGCATTAAAAATATTAACATATTCCATGATATATAGTGGAGATGTTTCACGGTTTTATTGCTAGCATGTGCTGGGTTTTGCACGACATAAATTAACATAAATCTAGAGTCTTCACTTCAAGATGTTTTTATGCCAGTCACGAACAATGTAATTTGAAAATAAAAATATAAATTGAAAATATAATATTGATATTAACAAAAATTAAGAGCAACCCCTAAATTAGGAAATGGATTAAAAGTGAATTGCTTGAATATAGAAACCCTATTAAAATATCTGTAAGTAACACAAAAACGAAGAAGAAAACTTACATTTAAAGTCTGTGGGGATATAACTTACTAACAAAAAATTGCAACAGGGATGATTTGTATTAAACATACTTATGTAAACTGAATTGCAACTACAAATATACAATGTCATTTTAATAAACATTTGCCTGCGAATTTTCAGTTTGAGGAAATTTAAATTCTTTCATTCCCCTTTAAATACGTCATTGCAAAAATATAAAAAATATAAGTTAAAGATGAAAGCACTTACACTTTGCAACTGACACAAGCGGAACAAAAAATAATCCAAAGAAAAGTAAATGAAAACTTCGCAGACATTGTCAACGGTCCAGAATTTAACTTATCACCCGAGCTATTTCGAAGATGGCGAAAGCTGACGTATCATAAGCAGTGAAAACGTGGCTATCAGTTATACCTTTATCAGCTGCGATTAAGACAAAATGTTGAATATAAAATATCGTTCTGAAGAACAGTATGCAGTCATTTTTTTTATTCCCCCCCCCTACACTTATAACTTCATGTTAAATCTCCGTCTCTACGTTTAACATTTCTGACAGGTTCGTTTTCGGATCTCAGAGCACGTGAGTTAAAAATCGGTGCACGGATTTATCTCAGCGTATATTTACATTTATCAAATTGACACGTCATTATGTTACGTCGGTACCTCATTTACGTAAGTAATGACCATGTTTTTGCCCCTTTCGTGTATTTTTGACGAATTACAGTTCAGCGTATTTAGATGAAATATCTTTTGGTTCAAACGCGTCGATCCATGTATAACTATATACTTGTGCGGTATACTATATAATATACATTTTACAACTATATACGCCGATCCTGTGGTCGAGCGGTCAGGGGCATGCGTTTCCGTCTGATCGCTGGATTGCCGGGTTGCGGGTTCGAATCCCGCCAGCGGACATAGATGTTGTCATGTCGAGGCCAAGTCAGACTTCCGCCCTTCGGGGAGCCTCTATAAAAGTGAAACTGCAATTCTCCTCCCCTTCGCCATGGGATACCCTGGGGGGCGGACGTGGTGCGTAGGCGCTCCTTTACCACGGGGGAATTAGTAACGAACGAACAACTATATACTATATATTTTGCTAAAGTTTTCCTTATTGTTCGCGCAAAGTGTATTGTATGTATTGATGTACTTATTAAATATATACTACAACTAATTTTAAATATATACTACAACTAATATTAAATATATACTATACTTTGAATGTAGCTTACGTCAAATACTGTAAACTACACTAAACTAAAATAAAATGAAATGAATTATGAGAGATAACAAATATTTCAATGTCCTCCCCTACACAACAGTGACGTACAGAAAAATTGAAAATAGATTCAAATTACATACGAAAATGAACCCAATTGAGGATGGAGACATATTCAATCTAAAACAATACACTACATAAATCTTATAAAGAACCAAAATTGCAAATCTATAAATATTATGACCATCTAAAATTGATATTGTGTAAAATTATCGAAGGGAAAGTAGTGTGTAGGCAAATGCAGTTATTTTGATCAAATAAATCCAACTTTATTGATATTATGTAATTCGCTAATTTTGCATGATATATATTAGACAGTAATAATACAATTCACTTTTTTACTTTCCTTATATACATAATGTATAAGGAAAGTATTGTGACGGGGTCGAAAATTCGAATTGGAGTTTTCGACGAGAGAGCACGTTTCAAGCATTCCTGATCACGAATCAAACATTTTTGAAGTGATGTCTGTGTATGTGTGTGAAAGTATGTGTGTGTGTGTGTGTCAGTGAGTCTGTGGAGATGATAACTGACGAACGAATGGACCGATTCGAACGAAATTTGGTACAAAAATCACAATCCGTAAACACTGGAAGACTATTGTTTTCATACGCGATCGAACGTTCAGAACCCCCGTAAATTTTCGAGTGAAATTTTGAAAAAATCGTTAAAAAATGAAAACCGCTAATAAAGTTACGCAAATAGACATTTCTTATGTAACTTTTTATTAGAAAACGATTGAAATAAATTGTAGAACGTTAACATGAACCGTTCTCGAGATATTGCACATTTTTCAAAAACTTATCAAAAGTCATATAAAATAAAAAAAAATATTTCCTATTGAGAAACATGTTCACTTTTCATATGTAATACCATGCGATAAATTGGGTGACATCATTCTCTTGGATCTAGCTCGTTCCATTCATGAAAAGAGATACTCTGAGTAATACTTTTGTATTTGAACGCCAATAGTCATTTATCTGTTGTAAGAATAACTTATTTCTTCGTTCCTAACGCTTGGCGAGATTTTGGCGACGAATTTGGTGGAATGTCGCCAACCTGGCGACCTTTTTCATTGTTGCTAAATTAACGAAAAACTCGCCAAATGGATGAAAATGACGCTTAATCAATCAAAATGACGACTCATTGACGAAAATTCAATATCTTGGAAAGAATATAAATATCTACTATAATAATAATCTATTTTTTTTTTACTGTAAAAGTAGTAAATTCATTGCATTATATAAGGAAAGTCATGTGCTGCCCACATCAGATTTTTTTATTTGAATTTACCCTGCTTACACCCTCATTTCCCTTTGATAGCATCAATTTTGGTAACATCAATTTTGGATAATGACAAAACTTATATAGTATTGTTTTGAATGGAGTCCACCTACACACTGAATTGGGTCCAATTTCGTGTGCAATTAAAATTTATTTTCTGCTTTTCCGTTTACCACTGTCATGTAGGAGAGGACGCCGAAAACCTTGTTTTTTTTCCTCATAATTTCCACGTACATTGTAAAGAACATTGCTGCCTCAACTGGGAGTTGAGTTACAGATCTCCGCACTGGCCTACCGAAGCTCTACCGTTGACCTACTGGGACGGAATTGCAAGTGGACTCTTATTGTCGAAGTGAACTTCTCCACCTTCTAATGTCAGATTGGCGTGCAACGGACAGTCTGACTGATCACCTCCTGCTATTTTTACTTTAGGTTAGCCGCTTAATGCTATTTTTATCCTCCCGGTTAGGTTCCTGCTTAGGCGTTGACATCACGATTTGAAATTGGCGCCCAATATACCACAGTTCACTGAATTCGTGTGAGTCGTACTAGGGTCACTTTTAGACGTCTGATATATTTGCACTAATTTACAGGGTTGATTTGTTCGGACGACATTGTAAAGAACCTTGCTGCCCCAACCGGGAATCGAATTACGGATCTTCGTACTGGTCAGCCAACTTTCTACCGTTGAGCTACTGGAATGGAATTGCAAGCTATTACTGGCGAAGTGGACTTCGGGACATAGTACTCGTATAATCCATAGTGAAAATATTAATGACCTGGTCAGAAACTCTAATTCGTATTTTCGTGAATTGTCAGGTGTGGAACATCCTTAAACTGAAATCAAATGTTTTTGAGGTACTGTGTGTGTGCAGAGGGAAGGAAGTGTATGTCAAATGAATGATACCTTAGCGCATTTTGATTGTCATCAAAAGGATTCTATAACCATACTGCGTGTTTGCTGGATATCAAACTGAACATCAAAATACTTACAGTTTTAGTCAATGTATAATTAAACAAGAAAGATCAATCATGCATAAGCATTGATTATGAAACACTTTCCAACAGAAATGCAATTTCATTTAAAAAATTTCTAAAATGTGATACATTCAGTGGTGATATCTTTTACATTATCACAGTACTACAGTAATTTATTATACTTAAATATTTAAAACTGTATCGAAATATAAATCATATGATTCTCTATGCAAAATCAAGGAATATTTCATTCATATAACTTGTATTCCAGACTCCAGACCTAAATAATTTTGTGTGAAAAAAATTCAGCAATTCTTATGTAACTCACCCAACAATCGCTTGAGATATTTGCATTCTGCATAAGTTAAAATTAGGCTTCATTGAAGAAATAATAAAAGTTTAGGGTTCATTTAAAATCACAACTATTGTAATTGCATAGGCACGGAATTTAGATACACAGATTATACGACGATACACAGATAATATATGTGTGTGTGTGTATTTACGTATTCAAAGTATTGGAATCGTGCCGAAGATCGGAAATCGAATTTTCGAAGGATCTACACGTTTTGGCACTTCTAGAACACGAAAAAACTATTTTTAGGAAGACGTCTGTGTGTGTAAGGGTGTATCTGTGTGTGTTACTGCGTGTCTGTGAGGATATTGCATCCACTCTAACTGAAAAACTAATGGACCGAATTTCATAAAATTTGGTATGTTTTTTGTGGGAAACCCTGATGTTCATTAGATTATAGTACGATTCGTAATAAAAGAATATGCCTTCGTTGCGAAATGGCCGGCAGAAATTGCCTTTATCCACTCTAGCTAAAAACTAATGGAACAAATTTAACAAAATTTGGTGTATAATATTTTAGTAACCTACAAGTGATTTATATACCAAATTTATCAAAATTTGGTATATAAATCATTTATAGGTTATTCTTGTACGATTCGGGAAGAAAGAACGGGCTATTTTTGCGAAGTGGTCCTCAAAATTCGTTATATATAAAAATAAGACTACGTTTGCTCAATTATATCAATTAAATTCCTATTTTATACGTGATTTTTGACAACAAAAAGAATAAGACTAACCCCATTACTCTAGGACTAGCTGTTGAGATATTCTAGTGTTTTCGCTACGTCACCTTTGACAATAAGTTCAGCTATCAAATTAGAACCAAATTCAAGTTTAACGTGCAAATTCAATGTCATTTAAAATACTTATGGCTGCTATTTTGTGCAGATAAACTCAAATTATTATTGAAGAAATAAAGAGAACGTGAATATGAGTCTGCAGGGTATGCTGCCCCCATCAGAATTTTTAACAATATTACAACAATGATTTATAGAAGTTAACGGGGATTATTTGCAGGCTATTTCGAAAAAAATGTACGATCTATATTTAAAGATCCACCAAATTTTTGTAGAATAAAATGTTCAACACATTTAAGCTGTGTGCCAAATTTTAACTCTCTGGGACGTAGGAAAGTGCATTAAAAATGCCATCAAATAAGTATATCATGTATATCAAAATTAAAAAAAAAAATTGAAAAGTTGTAATCTACCAAATTTATTTTAAAATGTGAAGCCTTTCTCATAGACATAATGATTAAATTCTTGGAAAGATATTTATTATATAATATATCTCTTTTTTCTTTCTGGGGGATATCCCAAAAGTCAGAATTTAATTGAATTTGTTTTTTTCCCTATATTAAATAATTTTTAATTAAAAAACTACTTAATATATGTTACTGAAATTTTTTTTATATATTTTATGGGATAATGTGAATATTTCCTAAAAATTTCGAAGCAATTTGTGAATTTTAAATTTGCTTAAAAAATGTTTGAAAAATTAGGTCCCATAGGGTTCAATGTATTTCATTTTTTCAATCCGAGTTTAATAAAAAACTAATTGGGTGATATCATTTATTTATATTCCCATAGGTCCCACAGACCGTCTGAACAACATACTAAAATTTCATTTTGATAAAGTCATTTTTACGGCAGGTATCGTGCTAACGGACAGACAGACAGACAGACAGACAGAATGAACAAAGTCATAAACACTTTTCAGCTATGTTGTAAAGTGTTAAAAAACTATCTTTTACACTTGAAGATTGCTTCAAATTTTCACAATGGTCAAGCAACTGTTCATGTATGTAGAGAGTTATGAAATGTAAATAAACTTTTCCCTTTTTTCGATTTACATATTTAGTATATTTTTCTGTTTTCGGAAACACATTTTCCCCCTTTTCGCTATCGAAAATTATCACATAACTCAATCGTGTATTTTGCACTGTATATGCAAATTATTCATTGACTGGTAAAAATGAAACATACGGTATATGATGGTATGCTTTTGAAATTCTCTGAAGATGAGCGTAATTCTCCTGAAAATGCTTTTTAAATAAATTTTTAATATCGAATATACGTTTTCAATATTATCGCAATCCGTCCCTATCTTCCTAAGATGATGTCTGTGCATATGTGCGTGCTGTAAAGAAAAATCCAAGTGACGTGCAGCTACTAAATTTGGTAGAGATAATCTCAGACAAGTCCTGAACACACCTCAGATCTATTTTTAAAAATCCGATTTAATGCTTACCATTAGTTACTTAAAGTTTCACTTAAACATTAAATAACTTTCACATCAAACCGTTCGTAGTGATCGAAAAAATTGTCCCAGTTTTAATCTTAACACTATCATATACTTAGTATATTAAGTAACACTGATTGCATTGTTCAATCGAGGCAAAACGTTTTCTTCAGAATAAGATTCGACCATGGTATGATATAGGGAGTGATTCAAGCCGTTTACGTGGCCAACGGAACTTTTCAATCATTGTTAGATAACTTTACATTCTACAGATTCTTATTTGCAGCTAAATCTCCAATATGAATCAAAATTGTCTTAATCAAATTGCTATTTTCTGTACTAATAAATTCTATAACATTTGACTTCATTTCAGATAAAATTTACTACTAATCAGAGTTGAGTAGCTCTTGATTTGCATTCAGAGTTGCTGAGCTATATACAGATACGTTGGTTATATGCTTCTCCTTCAAACGAATGAGGATGTGCAACTCAACATTCCCAAGGAGCTGCAACACTATGCTTTTTGAACAGATGTAAATTATAGCACATTATACTTTATTTCACCCACAATTCACTATTGCTGTAAACCTACAAGGAAACCTCAGATCTTCTCATAGGAAGTCAGATATTATAGCCGCAACGCCAGTGGTGTGTACGCTTGTTCGTTCAGAGTATCTCCTGACAGACAATTTATTCTAATTGTAACATCAGTTTTCCAATTGTACCTTCTAAACGTCCAATTTTCAACTATACTCTCCATGGGCGCCCGTAGAACTTTTTGCAGGAAGGACGAAGAGTGAAGGATAAGACGTACAACATAGGCTAGATTGATGTCTGCCTTTGTGATCTTAAAATCCCTTTTTGCCCACTCCTATGGACGCCCGCATGCTACCTCCTAACTGTTTATGTCT
Source organism: Amaurobius ferox (assembly GCA_951213105.1). Classification (NCBI taxonomy): domain Eukaryota; kingdom Metazoa; phylum Arthropoda; class Arachnida; order Araneae; family Amaurobiidae; genus Amaurobius; species Amaurobius ferox. Next base: position 155,132,956 of record OX578136.1, read on the forward strand.
TTGAATTGTATCCTCGTCATTACGTTTCTTTGAGTTAATAAATTTCAATAAATTTTTCTATATTTAAAAGTATACATTTAAAATTTTAAACTTCACATTTGAATTTTATTAATTTACAAGAATAAAGCATATACAACGAGATCTTTAAAATTTCTCAAAACAGACAAAAGAAATGTAAAAATGCAAAATTATTAATAAAATACGTATTTATAAAGATACAGATACGTGGCGTGAATGTCTAAAAATATAAATGTATTGTTACAAACTGCTCCAGAAAATATAGAAAATTAAACACAACTGATTTCTAAAATACAATACCATCGCTCATTATCGAGAACTAGTAACTATGCAAACTATTGTCGAAGCAACACACTGTTTGAAAAACATTGCAAAGATACACAATTTTAAAGATTCATCAAAATTTCTCGATCTTGCTATTTAAAAATTGAATTGGCAACAGATATTCGCATCATTCAATAAAAAAAGATATGTATTTCGTTTCATATAAATTGAATTTTAATTTAATGCTAGTGCTCAATTTTAATGAATGAAATCTGTTTCTAAAATTAATATCGATTTGTCCGCATTCGCTATTGCCGAAATTTTTTTACGTAACTCCACGTTAAGGGTGTTGAAACCCAGACCGTCCGACCTACCAGAAAGGTGTAAGGTAACTGTTTGGACGGTCGGGAAGTGCCATCCAATTTAGACCGGAACCCAGTGGGGGACCACGGTAGGGGTGTGGAGAAGTTTCCCTACACCAGGTCTGTCAAGTAATTCCTTACAAAACAAAAACAGACATTTTTTATATTATTTCAATTTTCTTTGTATTAACAATATAAGAGTGCCATTGAAAAGTGTGTATAGTTCAAAAAGAAATTTATGACCCTTTGATCTTGAAATAATTTTTTTAACAACCGGCTTTATTCTTTGCGTTGTGAGCAAAAATCACAAGGCATAACAAATTGCTCGTTATGCATCATATATTTCACAGTTTCAAATACCTCGATATCCCTTTATAGAATATCGATTTATATAATCTTCTGTATCTCTCTGTATCTCATATTAGCGCGAATATAATCTTCCAAATCTCATCAATATTTCAAAGGATTTCTTTTAAATTACCCCAATATTCCTTTATAGAATATCGATTTATATAATCTTCTGTATCTCTCTGTATCTCATATTAGCGCGAATATAATCTTCCAAATCTCATCAATATTTCAAAGGATTTCTTTTAAATTACCCCAATATTCCTTTATAGAATATCGATTTATATAATCTTCTGCATTCCTCTGTATCCGATATCAACGCGAATATGTTCTTCGAAATGTCATCAATATTTCAGACGATTTTTTAAATTAACCCCGCACGTTCCTTCCAGGTGGACGCTTCACTAGAACTCGACTGTGATTCGGCTTGCATAAATTTCGCTCGATCGTGATAGGACTTTTCTAACACCACATTCCTCGGAAATCATACATTAAACACCCCCTGGTTGCGTGGAGACACCGTTCTGTTTCGCCTTTCAACACCAATTAAAGCGTTCGCCTCCGTGACCGAATCCATTTTTATATTTAATAATCTCCCCTGGTCGTTAAGTAAAAATAAACCATGCGGGCCCTCCGTACGCATAATAGCACTATATAAGGAAAAAATCGTCGACGCGGCAAGGAACATACCCCTAAAACCGCTGTGTTGGGATCGGGGCACGGTTGCAGTTGGGATAGTCACCGTAGCTTAGAAGTCACCGTAGACATCATGTCGAAATTTTGTTTAAAAATATTTGCATCGAAAGTAGAATAGTGACTTGCCGAACCAATGGTAGGTAAAAGTTTTAAAATTATCTTATAGGTGGAGATTAAAAAAAAAGGAACTTATGTTCTTCCAATATTTGAGTGCGAAAAAGTTTTTAAGCTTTTTAATATTAGTAAAAATCCAGTATTGAAGCCATGAAATATTAATATCGCAGATATTTTGCCACGAATCTTAAATTTAAAGGGCAAGGTATTCAACATATCTATTTGAAGTATTATGGTGAAAGCTGTGGTTGTACTATATTTTAACATTGAATTATAAACAAATTTTGAAAAAAAAAATCTAAGAAAGTAATAGGAAATAATTGCTAAGAAAATAATTGTTAACATAAATAATCGTATTAAGTTAATAACAGTTTTGTTAATAGTGTTGTTAAAATAAATAACAGTATTAAGTAAATAATAGTTTTGTAAAAAAATAATAGTTTTGATAATAGTTTTGTTAAAATTTAAATTGTTTAAAAAATGCATCGTCTTAACCATTACTTCAGTGACTATTAAAGTAATTGGTTAAATTGATTTGTTTTTTAGTTGAGTGATCATTAAATTAGGGTTTACACATTAAACATAATTTGGTTTCGTAATAGTGTGTACATCATCCTATGTGTCCCACTTATAACCCATCTGTTTGCAGCGTCTGGTATAAAACAAAATTCCTAAAAGATAAAACGTTAAATTGCAAAGCCTACTAAATGATGATACTTCGTTCTGTCGAACTTAAATATTTATGAGAATTATTATTATTATTATTTCTCATTAAGAATTTCATTTTACAATTCTATTCATTAAATTTACAGTTACCAATTTATAGTTCATCAATAAGTTTTCAATTTAAATATGGAGCCGGATGTGATGACAACTATTTTGATGCGCGAATTTAGAGTCAATATAAAAATTAAAATTTTAAGTTCTCATAGACGCTAAAAGGGTATCTGTTGCTGCTTCTTGCCACGTCATTTGGAAAAAGCATATTTGGCCGCAATCATTGTTGGCAAATTTATTAAGAGCTCATTTTGAACCTGTCTAAAACTTGGGACTCCCACGACATCCCAATATCAAATATTTCACAATCCCGTAAATCTTTCAAAATCTGTTATCGCAATTACTACTTTTTTAAATATCAGTATTTTCGCTTCAATATTTTTACATTTCTAGGAACATACTACACATAATTTTTCTTAATTACACATTTTTGTTAATTCAAAGCACATTTTTATCAAATATATAAGAAAAAATCTGATGTGGGCAACACATGACTTTCCTTATATAATGTACTGAATTTACAACTTTTACAGTAAAGTAAATAGGTTTTTCTTATAGTAGATACTAATATTCTTTCCAAGATATTGAATTTTCAACAATTAGTCGTCACTTTCATTGATTTAGCCCCATTTTTATCCATTTGGCGAGATTTTCTTTAATTTGGCAACATTTCAAAATGTCGCCAAATTGGCGACATTCCGCTAAATTCGTCGCCAAGATCTCGACAAGCGTTATGGACGAAGAAATAAGTTATTCTTTCAGCAGATAAATGACTATTGGCGTTCAAATACAAAAGTATTACTCAAAGTATATTTTTCATGAATGGAGCGAGCTAGATCCACGAGAATGATGTCATCCAATTTATCGCATGGTATTACATATGAAAAGTGAACATGTTTCTCAATAGGAAATTTTTTTTTATTTTATATGACTTTTTGATAATTTTTATGAAAAATGTGCAATATCTCGAGAACGGTTCATATTAGCGTTCTGAAATTTACGTCAATCGTTTTCTAATGAAAAATTACATACGAAATGTCTATTTGCGTAACTTTATTAGTGGTTTTGATTTTTTGACGATTTTTTCAAAATTTCATTCGGAAATTTAGGGGGGTTCCGAACATTCGATTGCGTATAAAAACAATAGGCTTCCAGTGTTTACGGATTGTGATTTTTGTACCAAATTTGGTTTAAATCGGTCCATTCGTTCGTCAGTTATCGTCTCCACAGACTCACTGACACACACACACACACACACACACACACACACACACACACACACACACACACATACACAGACATCACTTCAAAAATGTTTGATTCGTGATCAGGGATGCTTGAAACGTGCTCTCCCGTCGAAATCTCGAATTCGAATTTTCGACCCCGTCACAATACTTTCCTTATACATTATGTATATAAGGAAAGTAAAAATATGTACAAAAATTCAAAACCTCTACCTTGATTTAAAAGAGCCCTAGTATTTTAAAACCATGAACGGCAATAAAACATTATCATACAGAAAAAAAGCAATTTAAAGTTTTAATTCATAAGTTACTTCACTTTTATCGTCGCAATGACAAAAAAAATCGATATGTTAACCAGTTTAGGGTATTGTGTCCGCTTAAGTGTACGTATAATATCATCGAAAATAATAAAAATATAATTTATATAACTCTTTAAAAACTGTATTAAGGCACACGATTTATTTTTCATACATATATTGTCTACTAGAAAATGCACCCGTCGTTGACCGGGAGTTAAAGCAGGGTAGTTATATAAAATAACAAAATAAATAAATTTTATTCGTTTAAATAACAGTGAAAACTACATGCAATCCTTATACATCGGCACAACGCAAACGCACCCTCCCCCCCCCCCCCCTACCAATCAAATCAGTCACTTGCGGAGTTTCTTCTACGTTAAATTCTCTCGGCACAATTAGACCGATTTATATATCGGTCATATCTTCCACATATAACGTAATTTTTATATTTCCAACAAATAAGTGTCCGCTACTTAAATAATACAGATAAAAATAACACAATACATAAATTCAAATCCTCTGTTTTAAGCACCCCTCTTCCACAGTAACACAAAAATGATCATATTATTCCAAATTATACTCTTACCTCAACCTTTAAAAAGGCTCCGATCCCGAACAGGAGAAATATCCTGAGAGGGTCTGGACCTTCGAGGAGTAATCAAGATGATTCTAGCTCTTTGGTCTGGACTTCAATGGGGAAACGCTCGGGTGGTACAAAACTTTTTAGAGTCCGTTCGGTTAAAAAATGTTAATTAATCCACGGAAGGGTTGATATTTTTTTTTATTCTGTAGCAGCCTGATATTTTAAGGAGCTGCTGTTAAATTGTAAACGTCGGAATGAGCATCAAATCTTTTATAACGTAATGTAAAAATCAGAGAGGTTTAAAGCGCACGAAAAGTATATATTTTTTAAAAAAAATCAACAAAAAGTCGTCTATTAATCGTATGGATTCCGTTCAGAGTTTGTTTGAAAGAGAATATTCCGATCTTTCCGCTGGTGTTAAGATGAAAACTCTGTTACTGAAAACTGTGATAATATTTTAGATCTCTAAGGAATCGATTTATGTGAATATTGCCCAAAATTGCTGTAAATCGGGCTGAAACATAAATAACAAAAGAACTAATTCGAAGTTAATAGAAAATAACACCGAGGTGCACCTATTCTGGCCCTGAAGTACCTGTGTACCAAATTCCATGGTCGTTCGATGCTTAGATTTCCCGCTACAGACTGCGCACACACACAGATAGTTTCCTTTATTATGTAAGATAACTAAAGAACACTGGGGGCAAAGGATAAGGAAAACTTGTACAACGAATTCAAGCATAAATAAAATATTTTTTATTTATGTAGTATTTTATTTATGTGTTTTATTATGTAAATATTTTTTATTCAGTAGTTTTTTAAATAAAAATTAAAATAATAATTGCACCTCTTATATGAAGCGATCAAGTGACCATGATATGAAAAGATCACATGACCCACTTCAAAATAATATATGGCATCCATCTTGTCTCAAAATCGTGATTTAAGTTCTTTTTAATTCATATTGAGTGTTGTATCCGTCCTCAAACCACTTTATTTTTGCTTAAATTCTGTGCATTTACATACTGAAACAACGCAATTACAATATATTTGAGTTTAAATGCCCGTCCAAATTTGATTATTTCTACAACGAAGCCTATTTTTCACTTATGTAAAATGTAAACAGCAAAATATGTAGAATGAGTTGTATTAGAATTGCTGTATTTCTTTAACACAAAATTATTTTGCCCATGGAGTCTGCATAGCTGATGTGAATGAAATATTCATTGATTTTACAAAGAGAAGGACGATTTTTTTTCAATGAAGTTTTAAGCATAGAGTTTAATTACTTATAGCTCCATGGTCTTAATTTTTAAATAAAATAAATTATTATAGTATTGTGATGAATGAAATGAATGGGAAAATGTTATGAATGAAATGCTGTTTTTATAGAGAGATCCAGGCGTGTTATTTTTTCTATGACGTCATTTGAATGAATTTCAGTTGTTTCGATGAAGTTTTCAAATATAATAAATTATCGTAGTATTATGATAATTTTAAAAATATTACCGAGGAATGTATCGCATTTTAGAGATGTTTAAACCAGGCAATTTATATTTCAATGCCGTCATTTGAATGAAGTTCATTCTTTTAGATAAATGTTTAAATTTTCACATGTAATAAATTAATGTAGTATTGTGATAAGTTTTAAAATATTACCGAGGAATGTATTGCATTTTAGACTTGTTTAAATAAAATTGCATTGAAGTTGGAAAGTGTTTCATAATCAATGCTTTAAGCATGATTGATCTTTCTTGTTTATAAATATCGAAGGAACATCTGCTTTTTACGCTAATTTATTTACAAAAGGTGAAATATCTTTGACAACATTTCTGTAGCCAAAGAGTACTCAGAATCCACCCCATATATATATATATATATAAATATATAAAAGTAAATACATCATCAAATTGAAAAAGGGGGGAGGTACAAAGGAAAGGGGGAAAAAGAAAGGAGAGTGTTTACAGGAACGACAGAAAAAAGGCCGGGGGGGATAGTGACCCCCCGTTCCCGGTTAAAGCACTTTTACTCTAGAAACACTCTCGGTGCCTCTGTCTTCCTGAAGCACTCCTCCGTCCGATGAAATCTATGAAACATCCCGAAGTATATAGACCATGAAGCAAAAAAGGGGGCTTAAGATTGGAATAAACCTAACCTAATTACTCAACAGAATACTTGAAGTCCACAAGCCATGCCGCACAACCTTATCTCACCGACCTGCTTTCATCAAATGAAATTGTTTGTCTTTCTGTCAAATATCAAGTCTACATAGTGCCTTAGATAACGATGTGGGTAATTGCTTTTTGCTTCTTCCCTGAGTAATTTATTGACGCTGTGTTGCTGTTCTTCTTTTTCAGTGTTGAGACGTCTATATCGATTTAGATGATTTATTATAACATTCCTGAAAATACCACTGCTCAAATTAGATTTCCAATCTATAATGTAATTAATGCTGAAATCAAAATTATCCCTCTTGTCATAAACTTTAAAACATATCTTGTTTTTCTCATTGTAGTAAATGCTGATATCCAGAAAATCAACAGTTCCTGGATTTGTATATTTAGTTTCCAAAAGTTCCAGGCACTTAGGGTAAAACCCAAACTCAAAATGATCTTGTTGATTTTTATATCCAATAATCACATCGTCAACAAAGCGGTAGTATGGCATTTCATTGACTAAATATGTGCCTTGTTCATACTTGTTCAGGTAAATATCTGCAAGTACCGAAGAGCAACCCCCCCCCCCCCCCCATTGGGATGCCTTGCACCTGACGATAAAAACCTACACCGTTGTGCAGTATGTTTTCAAACAAAACAATATTTATCAGCATTTTATATTGGTAGAGGGAGATGGTAGAGTGGAGATTGTGATGCTCATGAAGCTCCAATAAAATTTCGGATAAATCTTTTAAATTTACATGATTAAAAAGGTCTTTAAAATCAAAGCATCTGAAAATAAATATTTGGATGTAACGGAGTTGTAATTTTGGTACATCCTCAAAAAAAACTTAAAAATTATGAAATAACATTTTCTGCTCTTTGTACATGTAAAGTGATTTATAATCATATGAAGATTGCGTATCCTAAAGATGTAACATGGAATCAGATGTGATGTTGTATTGCTTTATGAAGTAATTTTAAGTTTTTCGATCTTACTAGTCAAATCATACTCCTCAACATGAGTTTAAACTATTGATTTTAAAATATGATGCTGAACAAATACAGAATTTAGCGACTGGCAATATTGTAACAAGTTTGCATGTGCCCGGTACCACTGTGATACAAGGTGATAGTGGGATCGAAATCAGACTACCTTGGTATATGAACACGATTAAGGCATATTTTAAACCCGTGCAGAGTGGAAGAGCAGAGAATAAAAAAAGCGTAATTAATGAAGACAGATGCAATAAAGCTGCTAACGATCCATATTTCCCTATATTGAACGATTCAAAAGATCATTTACATTTTATGCGTAACATGAAGCAATATCGATTCAAGAAATGCACGTCTCGGCGCTGCAAATTATGTCCCATTGGAAATAAGGTACAAATCCAGAGTACAAACCCTGGACACAAAACATTTTGTAAAGTGTATCAATGCATATATTGTATTACTCGTTTGACCTGTAACGTGAGTTATATTGGACAAACCGGCAATCCCCTTAACATCCGTATAAACTTGCACCGAAGTCAGATCAAGCGAGTATGCGAAAATTCTTCTGGTATTAACAACTTTGAGTTGCAACATTTTTCGAAACATGATTTTGAAGGGATATCTATTTCCATCCTAGACATTGTTCCTGATATTAAAGAACGCTTATGGTGGGAAAACACACATATAAAGCAATTTAGCACGCTTTTCCCATTTGGATTGAATACCATTAACTTTGATAATATTCATAATATAGAGTTCTATACTAAACTGAATAATGCTCCAATAGAATATACTAATAATAGAAAAACTACACGTTGGCAACGAGGAGGAAGAGGTAAAAATAAAAATAATAACCATACAGCAAGAAATTATAAGAAAACTTTGATGAATTTGAACACCTTTATCGAAGAAATTAAAAAGTACAATCAAGTTAGAACGGCATGGATCAAAAACAGAATTTACGGTATAAGGAAAGTTCATATACAACGTCTATGGAGGGAATGGAAAGATCGTCCTATAATCCCGAATCCAAATTGTTATACAGCATGTACCAATATTGCAGTATTTTATAATTTTCTAAAATTACGTGCACTAATATTGAAAGTCAATTTGAACGAATGCCCTATTGTATCAAATAAAAGGGTATTTATGATTACAACCTTTTACAATAAAACCTATAATGTTATACCATTTAAATCTATTTTAAAACATTGTGATGAATTATTGCCTATACGCAATATTAATATCAATATTACTTACAGATATCTTAAAACTAACGGCAGAAAATATTTCAACTATAATAATATTGGCAAAAATTTAAACCATTTCTCTGACTTAAAGTGTAACTGTGTTGAAGAGTTAAACACTTATAAAGAAATTGATGCCACGCACGGACACGTAATAACAGGAAAATTGGAAATGTATAATAATAATGACATCAAATTGCTGTTAAAACAGGGAACTAAATTCCGTGATCAAAAGCATTTAGGAAGTGCCTTTGCTTTTGCAAAAGACGTGGATGATTTCATATACAAAATGGCGGTGAAATACAGCCACCCCATTCAAACTTTCCACAAATGGAGATGCGAAGTTATAAAAGGATTCGAAAGGCATTATCATCCAGATTCCTATAACACCTTTCATAACAACAAAGTACCAGAGATGGAGTCCTTGAGAGATAGATTTGCAATCACTTACATGGATAAAGTGCCATCGAATTACGTATTTGTCTGCAAAAAATATTATGTAGACACTTTACGCAAATGTTACGAAAATGAAAGTATGTATGAAAAGATCAATACCACCGATAAAGCCATGGAAAATCGAATCACAGCACTTTATAAACGTATAGGACATGATTTGAAATCTGTAAGATTTCCTTATCTTGTACTAATCCCAAAAATGCATAAAAATCCGATCAAATTTAGACCTGTGACAGTTGGATGCGGATCCTACCTTACTATAGCTAATATTAAGTTACTTTCTATTCTGACTCCATTACTAAAAGAGATTAAAAAGGAAGGGACCTGTATGGTGTCAAATTCTTTTGAACTTATTGACAAATTAAGCAGAATAAAGGATAAAATGTTTTTCAGATGCTTTGATTTTAAAGACCTTTTTAATCATGTAAATTTAAAAGATTTATCCGAAATTTTTGGAGCTTCATGAGCATCACAATCTCCACTCTACCATCTCCCTCTACCAATATAAAATGCTGATAAATATTGTTTTGTTTGAAAACATACTGCACAACGGTATAGGTTTTTATCGTCAGGTGCAAGGCATCCCAATGGGGGGGGGGGGGGTTGCTCTTCGGTACTTGCAGATATTTACCTGAACAAGTATGAACAAGGCACATATTTAGTCAATGAAATGCCATACTACCGCTTTGTTGACGATGTGATTATTGGATATAAAAATCAACAAGATCATTTTGAGTTTGGGTTTTACCCTAAGTGCCTGGAACTTTTGGAAACTAAATATACAAATCCAGGAACTGTTGATTTTCTGGATATCAGCATTTACTACAATGAGAAAAACAAGATATGTTTTAAAGTTTATGACAAGAGGGATAATTTTGATTTCAGCATTAATTACATTATAGATTGGAAATCTAATTTGAGCAGTGGTATTTTCAGGAATGTTATAATAAATCATCTAAATCGATATAGACGTCTCAACACTGAAAAAGAAGAACAGCAACACAGCGTCAATAAATTACTCAGGGAAGCAGCAAAAAGCAATTACCCACATCGTTATCTAAGGCACTATGTAGACTTGATATTTGACAGAAAGACAAACAATTTCATTTGATGAAAGCAGGTCGGTGAGATAAGGTTGTGCGGCATGGCTTGTGGACTTCAAGTATTCTGTTGAGTAATTAGGTTAGGTTTATTCCAATCTTAAGCCCCCTTTTTTGCTTCATGGTCTATATACTTCGGGATGTTTCATAGATTTCATCGGACGGAGGAGTGCTTCAGGAAGACAGAGGCACCGGGACTGTTTCTAGAGTAAAAGTGCTTTAACCGGGAACGGGGGGTCACTATCCCCCCCGGCCTTTTTTCCGTCGTTCCTGTAAACACTCTCCTTTCTTTTTCCCCCTTTCCTTTGTACCTCCCCCCCTTTTTCAATTTGATGATGTATTTACTTTTATATACCTGCTAAACATGAAAGAGCGGCAATGCGCCTTAATGTTATGAAGTGTTATGATTGTGTTTTTTGTATATCTTATTTTTAGATATTTTTCTAATATATAAATATATATATATATATATATATATATATATATATAAACGACAGGTTTTGATCTGAAGATTTTTCCAATATTTTTGATTGAACGTATTCACATTTGTAATATGCCCATTTACTGAATCCATACCAGTAGAATCTGAGAACACTCCCTGTTGAGCGTGTTGTCGAACTTTACTGGACATTTTTTCATAATTTAGTTATTAAACAAAAATATATTTCTTAAAGTAGGTCTACCTGTTAACTACAGCATACATGTAGCCATGCTATTTCATGGATCATTTGTAAATTTAAAAAAATAAATAAATAAACGCGTCTATGGAAATACCAACGCTGAATATTGTACATATATAACCCGGACCGTAGCCAGGCAGGAGTCAGAGGGGGGCTAAGCCCCCCCCCCAAGAGGTATACTCAGTCCTCCTGATAAAAATATCAAATTTTTAGTAGTGATATGAAATTTCATCCAAAATGTCATTCAAATTTTGCATAAAAAATTTCTTTGAGAATTTTTTATAAATTACTTCGTTTTAGAGATTTTTTAATTTATCCGAATTTATGATTATTCCAATGATCAATTTATTTACATATTTAATTTTAAAATATTTAAAAATTCTGACAGTATTTAGGATACTTTTGTATATTATTGTGGGGTTCATATTATAGAGTCCTTATTGTGAGCACGCATTATACTGTAGAGTCCAAATCAACTGATAATTAAGTAAGAGTTAATATTAAGCATTAAATGGTATTAACTTTTAGAATATTTCTCCAAATTATTAACAGATTTATTAGTAGTTAATGTTTACATTAAAATCAATTGTAATTATTATAACACTTCACTCAATAAGTTCCCCGTATATTATAACACTTCACTCAATAAGTCTCCGGTCTGACACATATATGGCAACACTGTTGACTGATCCATATGATTTCTGGATAGTACCGACCTTCAAATGACACGTGTCAAAATTTCATGACATTCTGACAATTAGTTTATAGTTTACAGTGGTTTTAATGATCCCAGTTTTGTAATTTTCAAAACAATGGATAAAAAAGAATCTCGTGTGTTGATTAAACATTGTTTTTTGATGGGAAAAAATACTGTTGAAGCCAAACAGTGGCTTGACAAGCGTTATGGAGACTGCACCAGGGAAATCAACTATTATTGACTGGTGGCTGAATTTAGACGCGGTCGTACAAACACCGATGATGATGAACGCTCTGGTCGCCCAAAATCGGCAGTTGTTCCGGAAAACATAAAAAAATTCCAGAAAATAGTTTTGAAAGACCGTAAAGTGAAGATGCGTGAGATAGCTGACACCTTAAAGATATCAGAAGGTAGTGTTTACAATTTTACACGAAAATTTGAGCATGCGTAAGTTGCTTTCGATGTGGGTGTCGCGTTTGCTCACACCGGACCAAAAACAACAACGCGTCGACGATTCAGAGCGCTGTTTGGAGCTGTTAAAGCGAGATAAGAAGGATTTCTTGCATCGGTATGTGACAATGGATGAAACATGGATCCATTACTACACACCTTAATCAAAAAGATCGTCAGCTGAGTGGACAGCAGCCGGTGAAAGTCGTCCAAAGCGACCCAAAACTCAAAAGTCAGCTGGCAAGGTTATGGCATCAGTATTTTGGGACGCGCATGGTATTTTGTTCATCGACTATCTTGAGAAAGGTAAAACTATCAATAGCGAATATTACATGCCATTATTGGATCGATTGAGTGTAGAAATAAAGAAAAAACGTCCTCACATGCAAAAGAAAAAAAGTACTGTTCCACCAAGACAATGTCCTGTGTCACAAGTCGATGAAAACGATGGTTAAATTATATGATTTACGCTTTGAATTGCTTCCTCACCCACCTTACTCTCCAGATCTGGCCTTCAGCGACTACTGGCTTTAAAGTTGGCTCAAATAAAGAAGTGATTGCCGAAACTGAGGCCTATTTTTAGAGTAAAGACAAATCGTTCTGCAAAAAAGGCATCGAAAAGTTAGAAGAGCGTTGGAATGCATGTATCACTCTTGAAGGAGAGTATGTTGATGAATAAAGTCGAATTTCTAAAAAAAAAAATTTTTTCTTAGTTAGACCGGAGACTTATTGAGTGGGCCTTGTATATTAATATTGATGTATAGTAGCTGTATGGATAATAATAATCAGTTCTTAGCTTGCAAATATAAATATGCAATTATTTAAATTAAAGACAGTCAATAATAAGTTTAAAAAGTCATTTAATAAAACCACCTTTCTTGACGTACAAAAGATTGCACAGTCAAAGCGCTTTCGGGCAACACCATGCCCTACATCAGTGGCGAAAGTCGCCACTGATGAATTTCGCCACTGATCTAGGACATGGTGATGCCCGAAAGCGCTTTGGCTTTCTAATCTTTTGTACGTTAAGAAAGGTGGTTTTATTAAATGACTTTTTAAATTTATGATTGGTTGTCTTTAATTTAATGGATTGTTGGAATTGTATCCAATTTGTGTATCCAATTTAATTCTGAAATTATTTGTTAATAATGTATATGAATTGAAATATATAATAGTGACTATTATGGTTTATAAATGTTAATGATTAACAGTGTTTTTTGTAAGCCCCTCTTTTAAGACTGTTGAGTCCACCCCCACCACCCTGAATTTCCCTGCAGCCCCTCTTCAATTTCGTCTCTGGCTACGGTTCTGTATATAACTTATGAGAAAAAACATGATATGTTTTATTTTTTATGTTTAAATGTTTTTACAGATTACAGTGAACGTCTCTTTTTCAAAAAAGAACCCTTTTTGGCTCATAGTCGTGCTAACTGTCATATCTTGTGCCGGTAAGTTTTTCAAAGCTTTTATTTTCTCGTACCATAGTATGTGTAGCTCATAACGAACGCTCATAATGCAGTATTAAATGCTTTAACCAGGAGACGTCTTTAGCTCAACGCTATGATATTGGCCTACCACGTTTCGACCCCGGGATTAAACCCCGGAACTGCCAAGTTGATGAATGTAGCGAGAATGCGAAATTACCAACTTGGTAGTGACGGGGGGTTTATCCCGGGACCAGAGCATGGTAGGCCAGTATCATAGCGTTGAGCTAAAGACGTTTCCAGCTCAAGGAATTTAATACTGCCTTATAAGCGTTCGCCACAGTACTCCCCTTCTCAGTGAATTTCGTTGACTTTGACGAATGTTCTTAAGGCAGTATTAAATGACTTGAGCTGGAGACGTCTTTAGCTCAACGCTATGATACTGGCCTACCACGATTTGGCCCTGGGATCAAACCCCGGTACTGCCAAGTTGGTGAAAGTAGCGAGAATGCGAAACTACCAAATTGGCAGTGACTGGGATTTTATTCCGGAGCCAAATTGTGGTAGGCCAGTATCATATTGTTGAACTAAAGCCGTCTCCAGCTCAAGGAATTTAATACTGCCTTATAAGCGTTCGCCACAGTACTCCCCCTCCCAGTGAATTTCGTTGACTGTAGCGAATGTTCTTAAGGCAGTATTAAATGCCTTGAGCTTAAGCTGGAGACGTCTTTAGTTCAACACTATGATACTGGCCTACCAAGCTTTGGCCCCGGGATCAAACTCCGGCACTTCCAAATTGGTGCGCTCATTTTCTCGCTACATTATTGACCTTGGATACAAACACGAAGCATCCCTTGCTCAATTATTTCCAGTTATTTTCTTTCTCGAGTATTATATATGTATTGCATAAATGTACTTTCTGTACTCCTCATGAGATGTAGCCACTACATTTTCTTGATCTTCCGAGATTCTCTGACGTCGACTCACCGTACGTTATCGGGCCTTGTGATTCACTACGAGGCCGCTTGTAACAACTCCTTCACTTCAACTTGGGAGCTTATCGCCTCATCTACAACCCAATGACGATTTCGTTCGGTTTCGACAAACTCACTGGGAGGGGGGGGGGGGTACTATAGCGATCGCTCATAAGACAGTATTAAATGCCTTGAGCTGGAGACGTCTTTAGCTCAACACTATGCTACTGGCCTACCACGCTTTGGCCTCGGGATCAAATCCCGGCACTGCCAAGTCGGTGATTTTACTTTCTCGCTACATATGTATTTGAGGAGAAATTATTGTTTTCGTAAATTTTTTAATCCATGATTTTAATGCAAATCCATGTGTTTTACCATTTTATTTTTTCGCGCTGAGCTAGAAGAAAGTATACTGATCTTGATTGTGACTTGTACCATTTTTCTTGATATGCTTTTAGCAGTAGATTAAGTATTTTTTTTTACTTTAATCGATGTATCCAGAATAAAATACAGTGACCATGATTTGATCACAAGTCGAGTCATCGCCGTGAAAGCATCCCTGGAATTACCAGGCATTTAGATCTTTTTTCAGGGGTTTGTTTCGTGGCCGGGTTGACTGTTCCCATGTCTTGGGTGGGATTGGTTTTCATGTCCCACAGTATAGAACTAGAAGCTTGAATTTATTTGCCATTAGGAAGTTTGGGTCGAGTATTGGCAATAATTGTGCTATAAATTGCTTTTCTAAATTATACAATGGTTTCCCTGATTGTCTTGATATTTTTTATTCTTCTGAGAAGGATTTTAAAGAGCATTTGTTGTGAACATCTTGTGTTTTATTACATGTATTCTTGTGAAGTGTTTTTGTAATTTTAATGTTTTAACTTTTTAATGTATTTTAACTTTTTTTATGTATATCATGGTATTTTGAATGAGTTTTGCTCCTGCATGCTGTAACTGGGACTACGTCCTGTTGCTTGCAGTCTTTGTAAATAAATAAATAAATAAATAAATAAATAAATGACTTTTGTCGGTCTGTGGATGTGTGTCAAATTGCTGCTCTTCATAATATTAAAAATCAATAAAGTGATTCGAACACAGTTTGGGTGTCAAGGTTCATATATTATATAGATGTGGACGCTGAAAGAAAATCCGAAAAATATAAAAATATATATAGTATGGTTATAACACGCGATTTTGTAAAAATCATTCTTAATTCGTAATTTCTAAAACAACTGAAGCGGTTTGGATACAATTTGAGTGATATATTGCGCATATTGTTTAGATGTGACCGCAGAAAAAAAGATTTCATAAACGTATATAGTTTATCTATGGGACGAGGTATTACCAGAATTAGTGGCTCGTCCTAATCTCAAAAATCGCTGAAGCGATTTGGTACCAAATTCGGGTAACATACTATTACTTATATTATGTAGAAGAAAACACAGAACATATATTTTTTAAAGTATATATAGTTTGGCTTAAAGGTAGAATGCGCACTTGTTTCAGGAAGGAAATCTCGTAATTACCTCGATCATTTAGTTTGAAATCATGTTAACCTCCAAGTTCTTATTTGCATGTGTGTAAGGTTGCCGATAACTCATATTTCGACAAAAAATTAAACCACTAATCATCTCCTGCTAGCCATCCAACGCTTTATCCACCTCGCTAGTGAAACGATTATCTTTTTATTTAGATTTAAAGCGTTTAGATTTAAAGCGTTTGGATTTAAAGCTACATTCTCCTCCTTCACATTTTAGAAATCGCTATCCCGATTCTTCAGCTTCTACTACCACTTTATATAGCTTTTAATACCACTTTATTTGACGTATCTTTCTGTGAATTAAAAACCAACATATGTAGTAGGTCCTGAAAAATTCCTATTTCGCTATTATTCAGTAATCAATCACCCACCGTCTCTAACCTGTCGAGCGATATTCTAAAGAACTCATGTCTCTGAGACAGGGATTGAATCACCGATATCCGTCTAGTCAGACGATGATCTATCTGTCCGTTGAGTTGAGACTGTTATATGTCCTTTTATATTTGAAGTCTAAGATACAACTTCCCTACGTCTGAAAATAGAATTTGTTAACGCCGATTTATTTACACATGTCTTATTTATCAGCTCGACCGTGCATTTTACAACCTGAAACACATTCAAGACTAATTTAAAAATGAATTACATTTGCAAATCACTACATCTCTCGATTTCAAATCTGCGTTAGAATAAAGTAATATATAAATATAATAAAAGAAATTTGTAACAAAAAAGCATATTCGGCTATATAAAATAGCCAATACTGAATACTTCTATTAATTACGAAGCAGTGCATTACGATGCAAATGGATCTGATTAATAATGAATACTAATCTATGAGAATATAAGTGAATATTCGCACTTCAAATATTTTTCATATATTTTTAATTTTGTTATAAATTCAAGTTTTATAGATACCTCCCGGTAAATCGGGTGCTTTAGGAAAATCGGGTGTTAAGCGGGTGTTTAGATGAAAATAGAATTTTCATCTCAAAACACAGGATATTTGAGACGTATGCATTGCAAGGAAAAATAATATTTTGCAATCATTATTCTCTTGTTAGTACATGATAATGACATTTTCAGTTTTTATCAGAATATAAGCTGCTCATTTTAGATTTCAGTGTGATGTTTCTGAAATTGCATCCTAGGTGGCGCGCCTCCAAAAAAGTGTGAAAGACCATGGAGGACCTTCAAGAGCGTTTGCTTCCTTTTTGCCGACAACAACCAGCAGAAGTTTGAAGATGCTCAGTCCATTTGCTACAAGCAGGGTGGATTCCTTGCAAGTATCCGGAACAGCCAGGAGCAGGGGTTTATCATCAAGGTAAGGGGAGATACAAAGGCTGAAGAGTTGAAAGTTGTTTTGTAAAAGAGTAATAGCCCTATAATTTTTTAAAAATATTGAAATTGTGGCTAATTATATACTGGGCTATTTTCATTTTCCAATACATAGGGGGATCATAATTCAATTTCGACACGCCGGCGAGGGAAGAGGGGGAGTGGGTTGGAGACCCAGGACGTCCGACTCATTCAAAGGACTCGAACAACCGTTTGAACGGCTGGGAAAGGAGGAGGTGTCATTGTAGTGGGGTCATACGTAGGCAGGTAGAATGTTGTTGTTGAGACCCAGACCGTCCGACCTACCAGAAAGGTGTAAGGTAACTGTATGGACGGCCGGGAAGTGCCACCCAATTTAGACCGGAACCCAGTGGGGGAGGCATCCACAGGGACCGTACCCTCCTTCCCCTACAGACAGGTAGAATGTGTTAAAGTTTCACCATTATTTTTGCCTGCATATAAAAATTTCCATTTTTACCAGACCCAAGAGTCCGAGTCAATAGGGGGCCTCCACTCGAGAGAGGGCCGTGGCAATCAAATTAGTGACGTTACGAAAAACGATCCACCGTTGGCGAAACGCTCCCGTTCGCTCAGTTTGCGAGTTTAAAGCTAGTTTTTAAAGATATTTTAGTACTTTTTTTTTCTTTCTCGCGGAGGAGCGGAGGCCCCGTTTAAACTCGCAAACTGAGCGAACGGGATCATTTAGGCAACCATGGATCGTTTTACGTGACGTCACTAACTTGACTGCCACGGCCCTCTCTCGAGCGGAGGCCCCGGTCAATACCACCATTGGCCTCATATTTCCATTGGTTCTTCATATACCTAATGTTATTTAAACAAAAATTACTATTGAGACCACTTTTTTTCCACGATTCTGGTTATTCTTACCATTGGTCCAACATTGAATGTTTGTTTTGCATGTTCGTTTAAATGTGTACGTAATTTTACTTATCAAACGCATGACACCATTCCCATTATGGTAGAATGAACCGGTTTAAAGATATTTTGGTCTATTTCTTGAAATTTTGGAGAATTTTCGCCAATTAGTCAAACGAAAAGGAAATAATTTTAAAACTTCAAATTCAATATAATTTCATATAACTATCAATGTAACAATGTAACTACTATAAAATAAAGCTCTGAATCTGTAGTGAAATTCATACGTTGCTAACATAAGATTTTTCGTTAATAAAAGTATGTGTAACATAGGAAATCTAACATATTGTTCAACGATAGCTTAATAAAAACTCCTTTTCTTGTTGTACTACAGACTGTTCAGGGTATGGGTTCGTCGTTCTCACGCGTCCGGTGGCTGATTGGCCTATACCAGTATGATCCGACGGACAACAAGGCATATCGGTGGCTGGATGGCAGTGTGTCCGGCTTCCGGAACTGGATGCCCACTCAGCCGAACTCTATGTATGAGCGATGTACCCTCCTGGATGGCAGCAACGGTTACAAGTGGAGAGATGAGATCTGCAGCAACAGGGCCCTTTTCATATGCAGAAAGGATCTCGAAAAGAGTACGTTTGATACTTTATACTATTTTATAGATGGTTTTCATCTACACCACAATTGTCAGCCATACTCTATAGTCCTCCAATAATGGCAGGCAATTTATTTTTGTCATTTGTTCATAGAATTTGCTTTTGTTGCCATTTTTTTTAGTGTCTTCGCCAATCATGACATCACATGCTTTAGTACTAAACCAAGAACACTGGCTCAACTGGCGCAAGTGGTAGTCTACAGGTTCGTCAATAAATTTATAGGCTTCTAAATTACTTCAAGCTACGTCTTCAGCTAGCCCAATTTTATGTTTTACAGTATCAGGTTACCACTACTCAAAACAAGATATTCTTACAAGTTGCAGATCAAAATTTTATTTAGAAAAATTCTTAGCCGGTAATCGTCGAATGTCTGCTTGTACAGAAAACGAAACAGATCTGCAAATTATCTCTAGTGATCATTAAAAGCTGTGAAATATTAGAAGTAAAATAAAAATAGTATCTTTAAAAAACTATATGCTATTTCATATTATTCACATATTCCATATATATTTCATATTATCCACATGTTCTATTTCACACTCCAATAACTTTTTGTTGCTGTTGAAAAGAAATTAGTAAAATTATTATTTATGGGAAGCTGATAAACATGGCTATAAGTACAGAAAAAAAAACAGGGAACATAATTAGTATTCCAAATCATCCTAAATTTCTATATAAATTTCTCCCCCTTGTAACGTCACCATAATTAATTTTCGAAAGATAACACCTGAATACGTGAGATGAACTACGTGCCGATGTCTCCCAGATATTCCAAAAAAACTAAACACTTAATTTAAAATAATTTCTACCAATTACTTATTATAAATATATTACTACAAAATAATTTATCCACCATAAGCAATAGCTGTGTTCGAAGTGAAAACTATAGCACAGTAAATTGCAGATGAAAAGGCAGTTTCTTTGGCCAGAATATAAAGTTTTATGTGCGCAGTCCATGACTTTCACCACAAACTAAAATATTTCAAATTTCAATTTCATGAATAAATAAAATTTAGAAATTTCTTATGATTTTACTTTTGATAAAAATAAGTAGTTTTTTGAGTTAGCGTTTAAAATAAACATACCAAATTTCAGAGTCGTTTGATTCGAGAGATATTAATCTCCTTGTGGGGGAAATCAAAAATTTCTAACATTTCGAGAATGGCTCGTAATAACGCTTAAGCGGTGTTGTCCATTAATATGCTGTTGCACTTCTAATTTATACTTCTTACTTTATAACTTTTAACTTTATACTTCTAATTTCAGAACTATAAACCAACGGCTGTACCGTGCTGAAAACACCGGTTCCCGTTAGATCACCGAAGTTAAGCAGCATCGGGCGCGGTTAGGACTTGGGTGAGTGACCACCTGGGAACACCGCGTACTGTTGGCTCATTTCAGTCGACGTGGTGGCCGAACTGTCAAGGCGAGTGTTTCCAGCGATTGATCGGCCGCAACGTTGTGGGTTCGAGTCCCACGTAAGACATAGATGTTTGTGTTGTTGGGCGCAATGTGTTCCCACCCCTCTGGTGCGCTGGGGCAACGTCTTTGACGGCTAAGAGGTTCACTGTTCTGGTTCACTGTTCTCTGTATAGGCGAAGATGAAAGAGTCAATGCCTGGCTATTGGAAATATATATATATATATATATATATATATATATATATATATATATGTTGTTGCATATTCAATGAATGGATGAATTATAAGTATAATAGCAGCAATGCTTATTTACTTCGTTTTGTTCGTTTTAAATCAGAAACAATATATTTCGGCAAAGGTCCATGTTAACGCGTTTTGGATGGGTTTCATTTGCGTTTAAATGAAAGTTTACATATAATAAAACTATTTTTTTTTCAATTAAAAAATAATGTTCGTAAAATGGAGGGTATTTTACTTATCCTATTTCCATCAAAATTATGAATTGAAAAACTCGTATCTTCATCTTAATTGCCCAGTTTGTTCGAAGGAAGTCATATTTATAGGTTCACAGACATTGAGAAAATGAATTAATCATGCTCTTAGGTAATGGCAAAACGTATAAATCCATACAAATCCTCCAAGAGTCGTATTTTTAATGCTATTGCAATACCTTTCCATGTAATGTATTATAGATAGCGAAAATGAGGCCATAGTTTTCCAGATATATTCATATTCCATAATATTCAGTTCTATTTGCATCAGAATCATTATCACAATGAAAAGAAAATGTATATTTTTCGGAGTTTGTGCCCAACTTATTCTTTCAAAATATAATATAAAATTTTTTTAAAAGTTGTTTTGAAGTTGGCAACAGCTTAGTGGCGTCATTGGATGCATTTCGCTTATTGGAATTAATATGCACTAGTTTAATACCATTAACATCCATATTATCCGTTTCCCCATCAAAGTCGCCCGTACAAATTGGGGTCCCTACAAATATTTATCACCGTCCCTCCTATATACTTGATTTTTCCCTCCCTGTTAATATTTTGTCATAAAAAAATAAATAAATAAAATGAAATGAAATAAATAAATAAATCGGCTTGCCAGGCTCCCCCATTACCACTCCTAACTTCCCAGGAAATATACACAGAGACACATATAAGCACAAACTACATATTTATCCAATTAAAGTATAAGACTTCTTGCCTGACTGAACAAACTGAACGGATTGACTTATACGATAAATGGCCTAAATAATACAGAAAACACATTTACGAGTAGAAGTGACAATATTACACTAACCTTTACACCTATTATAAAAACATTACATTACCTGCAAGCTAGATGCTTAAGATCCACTTGAACCGCATATTATTTGTTGTTGAGACGACCAACAGACTACCACATTGGCGACTGGGGATCTCCAAGACCGGATTGTCGAAACACTTTTGGTACAAGTTTTCAAAAATCGATCTGCCGAAATTCTCTTTTAAATGTAATCCGCAGCTTTGCCTAGTTAGAAATGTGATTGGTCATTTAAACCTAAGGATCTAATAGGCTGTTAGTTAACAATAAAATCTATAATTTAACGTATATAAGGAAAATCATAATTTAACGTATATTAGGAAAATCATAATTTAATGTATATAAGGAAAATCATAATTTAACGTATATAAGGAAAATCATAACATATAGGTTATGACGACCTCATAAAATTCATAGCCACGGTTTTAAACTGAGAAAAGTGATTCCAAGAAAATGAGAAAATCTCCGGATTCGTCACCAGATGAAGAAAGATATTTTAAAATCTCCGGAACTGGCAATAAAATTGCTAAATTAGAATTCATGAACAGTGACGGATTATCGTTTCACGATCATTGTCGCTTGTCAACACGATGTAATGCATTCGATACTCAGATCAGAGAGAACAAAACTCTTTAAAGCAGGGTTATTATGATGTCTACGGTGAACGTATATGCATCACGAAATCAGTAGCAATACAGGGCATTTTAGCCCCGCCCATCTCAAACACATTGTTTTTTTTTTAGACGGGTCCATGAACTGCCTCAAAGGTCGTCCTCCCACCAACCAGATCCTTGAGAAGAAAGGCATCAGCGTCACCGAGTGCTTGGAGCACTGCAGAGGCCTAAGTTTCACACTCGCCGGCACGATACCAGACAAGTGCTTCTGCCTGGGGGCAGACAATATCAACAACTTGGAGATTGTTGACCGTCTCGAGTGCAACGGGAACTGCCAAAACCAGCACTGCGGAAACAAGGATTTTATCACAGTTTACAACCTAAGTGAGTTGAATCAAAAAATGAACTCATTGACTTCTCCAAAAGCTAATATAGTTTTCAAAACAGATTGTTTCCTTTTTTGTTAAACCATATTTACTTTTCGAAGTTTGTTTTAAAGTGCTATTTTTACAGCTGTTTGGAATGACTTCCGGAGCTGCTTCTAGAACAGGCTTGTTTCCTCTTTCATTTATAGCAGTTTACTCACTGAACATGCATTTTTAATCATTTCATTCATAAGCTTTTCTCCTTTTCTTAAACTTTTTGTTTATAAAATCCGTCGTGCTTTCACTTCTTTATTGGTTTTCATCTGCCATTTACTCTCGTTCTGTTTGGCAACCGTTTTCCTCCTCGGTCGTGTATGCTACTCGGTCGACAGAAATCGAGTTTTGGTGAGTGTTGGCCGCGTTGTCTTTTTGCCTTGAATAAGGTATCTTTCCCATAATAAAGACGAAAATGGTCCATGGATTCTGTTACTTGTAATGTAAGGATTTTCCATGTTTTCTGTATTCTATATGCAACAATAGTTTTAAACGCTTTATGCAATTTCTTTATGGGGGAGGAAATCCCGCAGAAGCACTATGCAGTTTCACATGCCCAACTCATTTTTCTGGAAAAGAGTAACAAAATTTGCAATATTATTTTCGTATCAGATTACAATTACTATATTGTAACTCAATTAAAATATTTAAATCAAGTTCTATAAATGCAAGTTTTATTTGACGACAACTATGTAGTAGAGTGAAAGGTGGCAATTTTAAAGAGGTTTCTAAATAACCTTACTGATTCAACCTGGAATTGAACCACGAACATTGAACCACGGAAATTACCAGCTGACGCTCTACCGTTGAGCTACTGGGATGGAATTGCAAGTTCTTATCGTCGAAGTAGATTCTGCATTCTCCATCCTCTAATGTCAGATTGGCGTGCAACTAAAAATCTGACTGACCAGCTCTTGCTATTTTTGCCCCAGGTTAGCCTCATGCTGTAATTTTTATACGTTAAATTAGGTTCTTGCGTTGGTCGTTGACTTCCCGATTTGAAATCGATGCGTTACATACCACAGTCCACAGAATTAGTGCTAGTCATTCTAGAGTCACTTTCAGACCTTTGATATCTTTGCAGTAACCTACAAGGTTCGGTTGCCATTGTAAACAACCTTTGCTACTCGAACCGTGAACCGAACCACGGATCTTCATACTGGCCAGCTGACGCTCTACCGTTAACCTTTTGCCTACGGGTGGGACAGCGTCCATCTCAAACGAAGAACATCCCAATAAGACAGGTATTTGGCATACCCTATCCCAAGCAATTCGATCCCTCTTTGCAGACATTGGCGTCCAGAGCTTACAATTCCGTCTTAGTAGCTTAAGCTACTAAGACGGAATTGCAAGCTCTTTTCGTTGAATTGGACTTTGCAGGTTTTACTCTATCTCAAAATCAAATCATGATAAAATCAACGTAATAGTTTCATTTTTTTCTTGCGTAAAGTGACTTGCAGATGGATAGGTTTTTCTTAATGTTGTAATTTCTTAATGTATTAGGTCAGTGTTCTTCAACCTTTGTCATCCCGCGGAACCCTTTTTTGAGATGTTTTTTTTATGGAACCCTTCGTTCAGTAGCACACCCTGCAGATTTGAGTTTAGAGGTGATGTGTCATATTACGTATTACATGTTAGGAACAACGTGCGTCCCTGCCTTTATCATGAAAACTTTATATAAGATATAAATTTGCATCAATTCAAACAAGAAGATAAATATTCCATATAAAGTATTTGTATTATACATACATATGTCATATGATATTGAAAACAAAGAAAAACAAAATAAAAACAACGAATTGTAGTATCGACTCGCGGAACCCCTAAAGCGTTTGAGTGGAACCCTAGGGTTCCGCGGAACACAGGTTGAAGAACACTGTATTAGGTTATTGAGTCGAGTCGGGCAAAAAGCCTGTGTTCAGTGACTTTACTGTTAAATATTTTTTCTTATTTTTAACATGTCAAATCGAAGAACTAGATCAATAGTTTATTTTTTGAGTTATTCAAGTTCAAAAAGCGTTCAAGTCAAAGTGATATAATACAGCGTAGTCATATTTTGACCGGTCAATAATTCTACCGGTTCTAAAATAAATAAATAAATAAAATACACCATAAAGTGTTGCACAAATAAAATGTAGAAATCCGAGAATCTTTAGAGCGTGGCTCTTAGTCTGCTCACAGTGAAGAAAAAACCTATAGCATATTTTCAGAACTATTGTCTGATTTTTGTATTTATATCTCGTTTTTTACAGTAAAGGAACTTATGGCCTATAACAGGTATAAAACCCTCACTACCTGGATCATAGATTCGTGATCATTTCGTCAGAATGAGGCAGACGATAAGCTGAACATTAAGTACAAAACTTCTTAAATTAAGGATTTTAGAATTTGTCTTGTATAAGTATTTACTTTGAACCCAGTGCCGACGCGATGGTCGAGCGATCAAGGCAAGCGTTTCCTAGCGATCGTGCGGCTGCCGGGTTGTTGGTTCGAATCCCACCTGCGGGCATGGATGTTGTGGCGTTGGACTCGGTGTGTTCCGACCCCCACTGGTGCTCTGGGGCAACGTCATATGACGGCCAACAGATTCACGGTTCTGGCCAGTGTATGAGATATTGACTTTTCACGTTATATGTAGCTTCTGTTCGGTTCGTATAATGTTTGTCTTGTTCTCTGCCATTGGAAATAAAAAAAAGGAACTTTGAACCCAGTAGCGATTTAGCATATAATTCTAGCCTCATGCACGGTTAATGGTAAGCAGGCTACAACAATATCCTCTGTTCGAAATAAATATGTCTACCAATAATGTTCTGAAACCTTTGTTTTAAGAAGTTTTGTGCTCAATTATCTATTTGTCTGCTCTCTCTGCAGCAAAAACCAGCAAGCTAGCTTTGTGAGTTATTCTTTAATATAAAGTAAAATATAAATTTTTACCGTTTAATATAGTATTAAATAGTAAAATATATTACCGTTATAGATTTTACCGTAAGTAACCCCAAATTCACATATACTTCATATATATATATATATATATATATATGTAAATTCTACTTTATGTATTTCCAGCTTTTTACACTGATACAGCAGAATCGTGTGATGACCTTTCTCATTTGGGGTTGTCCAACCCCAGTACATACGTTACAAAATCAGGCGAAGATGAAAAGATCCAAAATTGCTTCAGTGATGGTGAATATGGTGTTTTATTTTGAACACATTTAATTTCTTATGCACATTTAGATATTAACGTTAATTAAAAATGCATGATGCTTAATTCATCTAGTAATATTTGCACAGTATATTACCTGAATGCAATGTATTCAGATGAAAATTTGCTACTTTAGAATGTGTCACATTACTTTACAATCATTGATATTTTCTATTTTATTAAATTTAGTTGTAATGTATTAAATATTCTCTAGTATGTACTTCTACTAAAAATGCGAGGTAAAAACCTTTTAAATTAAAATTATTCGCATAGATTTTAAACAGAAAATTTGGCATCATGGCAGTTTAGTATTTCAATATTTTTTCTTTCATGTTAATAATTCAAATAAATGTTCCTATTGTAATTTTATGTAGCGTGTGAAAACATACGTGATTGTCTCCTTAACATATCAGATATCTGAACCCAAAACAGGTAAGAAACCCCCATTTTTATCTTCTGTTAATGTGCATTTAGTTTACAGATCTGCTATTGAGAATACCGAATTGTTTGATGAATGTACAGATAGCAGTAAGTATTTATTTTGTCCTCATTTTCTCTTTAAAATTATTTAAAAGTTTTGTCTGAAAGTTAAAAATTTAATTTTCTGTTATGTAGTAACTGGAACGAGTTACCCGACGTTATCCGGGTCGTAAATAAACGCCCATTACTACTTATTTGCTAAGTTTACAAGTTGTTACTGTAGAAACGTGATTATTTTCAGGGAATGCTTATAATACTGTTACAATTTTATATATAAAATTTCAATCTCTTTGTAAAACTCAGGATTTTAAATTTCTGAATTGTAAGTCTTGCTACCAAAGCATCAGCAGTCTGGGATTCCCGATTTCACGAGAGAGATGGTTGATTATGACCTTGACGCTGTGAAACGCTGTGTGACCTGTGACGCTTCAAATGAAATTCAAGTCACAATTTTCTCCATGCGTTTTATGGTGTTTAGCGTCCGCTAAGGAATTTTGTGTCTATAAAGTAACTAAAAGACTAATTCGAAATTTGAAAAAAATAACACAAGTGCACCTTCCCGGGTCTTCAAGTACCTATGTACCATATTTCATGATCGTACGACGCTTAAATTTATCGCTACAGACTTCACACACACACACACACACAGATAGACATATTTCTTTAATATGCAAGATTTGTATGAGAGTTCTTAGGAAATATTTAATGCACCACAATAACTTTATATAAGGAAAATCCTTGAGTGTACACGTTAGGTCAATCTATAGTCAAGTGACTTTGCTTGATAGAATAAAAGAGATTACAGCGCTCCTAGCCGGGAAATTAAAAAAATTAGGATAACGAACTAGGAACAAAGCAATATAGGTGAAAACAGTCAATTACTAAGTTAAAAGCATTGTCTAAAAAGTAGGAATTGACACCAGTAACAAATGAAACGTCTGTACTGAAGATAACACATATCTGTCCCGGCAGTCCAAACAGCTGCTTTAGTCTTAGGACGAGTCGGATGGTCTGGGTCTTCAACATATACTTGTCAAAAACTTGCATCAGCAGGGCCTCGAACACGGTGAAACCTGCAATGCTTTTAAAGTACGCGGTCATATTTATCCTGGAATTCAAATGTGTATTGTCTTTGGCGGAGGGCGTTTTAAACAGGTTCTACATTAGATTTCTGTTCATATGAATGTAGTTTATTTTAACATTCTTGAATAAGACAGTCATTCGTCAACAACACTATCGTGTCAAATAAATGCCTTCTATAACTGCTTTATTGTCGATTCCTACTCTTTAGATCAGAGTTTCGTTACTTGTTGAAGTTCGTTACCTGTTTAGATCTGAGGTTCGTTACCGCAATAACGCGAGCCGGAATTTAGTGCTCTTCAAAGACAGTAAAATAACTTTTGACCAGAGGTTGGTTTGAGTGTACTCAAACCAACATTTTGAAAAATAAAAAAGTCTAAATGGTTATTTAATTATTTTCTGTATTAAATAACTGTATTGATACGTACTTTATTGATAAAACTGTAGATTAGACTGTAGATTTACTGTATTGATAAGATATTGCCTGTACGAGCTCAATAAATGCTACCCGTATAAAACAAAATTTATATCCAATTCAAATGTCTTCCAATAAATAAATAAAAATTTAGACTTTTTAATAAAAATGTTGTTTTGAGTGCTCTCAAGAGTCATTTTACTGCCTTTGAGAAGCACTAAATTTCCTTTCGCGAGTTAATGAAATTCAGGTTTAAACAGCTAACGAATCTCTACAGGTAACGAACCTTTGGTTTAAAAAGTAGGAATCGACAGTAAAACTGTTAGAGAAGGCATTTATTATTTCATAATATGTGTTCTTCACCAATAAAATAAAAACTAATCAACTGTTTCAGATCCTATCTATTAAACACGCTGATTTCATTGCAAATGATATGTCGCGAATTATATATTTGCTTATGAACGTATTTATTTTCTGCCTTACTGTTGAGATGGTTGACGATTGATAGCGGTTTCTCACGTTCAGAAAGATTCTTCCGCTTACAGAAGCCCATGTGAAGCCAGTGTTTCTTTCAGCTATACCTCTGCGAGGGGCGAAGGCCCCCCGGAGACATTTTATGTTTACCTAGTTTCTATTTATGTGACACAGCATTTAGATATATTTATATAGGACACTTGCCCTCTGGCCAAAAAGTCCTAAAAGAAACACTGGTAGGGGCTAATATGCATAGTTTTAATTTAATTAAAATATTTTATAAAAGGAGAGAAACATAAAAAATTTTGGCGAGTTTCGCTTTTATCTATCAATCTGAAATTAAATTATTTGTACTAGTCACCATTTTCAGGTTTAAGTTCAGTAAGTTTGATATTATCAAGCAGAAATTGAAGCAGAACTAAAATTATCATTTACCGTTTGCTAAATAATATTTTCAATTCATATATTCATGATAAAAAATTGAAACTATATTTTAAAGCAAGATTTTACCATTTCCTCATATTAGGGAAGATAAGAATAATATATAGGTGTGGTGTGCAGTATTTCCACCTAAATATACATCGACTTCTTTCTGGATAACTTTATGAATGTGTAAAATGCCGTCACTGAAGTCTCTTTATAAAACCAAACAGAGAAAACATCTCTACACGCAGCCATTCCTATGACGTGATTTTAGGGTTGTGATATGCTGAATTTCGAAGGGGTTGCGAGATTTGGCGATTTATCACCAGTTTGGTGGCTTTTTTAATGTTCGAGAATCTTCTTAATATAACGAATATCCTACGAGATATGAGTCTCTTCTGGAAGTTTCTTGAGAGAGTCTATAAAAGGAGTCATTACTTAGTTGGAAAGCAGTTGATGTGACACGAGTTACATTGAACTGTGACATATGTGTTTTGAGTAACTGCTATTTTTAACACTTTACAACATAGTTGAAAAGTGTTTATGACTTTGTTCATTCATTCGGTCTGTCTGTCTGTCTGTCCGTTAGCACGATAACTGCCGTAAAAATGATTTCATCAAAATGAAATTTTAGTATATTATTCAGACGGCCTGTGGCACCTATGGGAATATAAATGAATAATATCGCCCAATTAGTTTTGGATTGAACCCGGGTTGAAAATATGAAATACATTGAACCCTACGGGACCTAATTTTTCAAACATTTTTTAAGCGGATTTAAAATTCACAAATTGATTCGGAAGTTTAGGGAAATATTAAAATTATCCCATAAAATATATAAAAAAAAATTCAAAATATATTCAGTAGTTTTTTAAATAAAAATTAAAATAATAATTACATCCTTTATATGAAGAGATTACGTGATCATTATATGGAGACAGCACGTGACCCATTTCAAAATAAAATATGGCATTCATCTTGTATCAAAATCGTGA
The DNA here is from genome assembly GCA_951213105.1 of Amaurobius ferox. NCBI lineage: Eukaryota > Metazoa > Arthropoda > Arachnida > Araneae > Amaurobiidae > Amaurobius > Amaurobius ferox. The sequence goes on from OX578136.1 coordinate 155,163,097, forward strand.
TTTTTAAAATTCTTTTTAGTTCATATTTAGTGTTTTATCCGTCCTAAAACCGCTTTATTTTTGCTTAAATGCTGTGCATCTACATCCTAAAACAACGCAATTACAATATAGTTGAGTGTAAATAATCATCCAACTTTGATTATTTCTACAACGAAGCCTACTTTTCACTTATGGAGGATGTAAATACCAAAAGATGTAGAATGAGTTGTATAAGAATTGCTGTATTTCTTTAACGCAAAATTATTTAGCCCATGGAGTCTGCAATTTAGCTGATATGAATGCAACAATCATTGATTTTACAGAGAAGCAAATGATTTTTTCCATGAAGTTTTGAGCATAGAGTTAAATTACTTCTACCCCCATGATTTTAAGTTTTAAATATAATTATTATAGTATTGTGATGAATGAAATGAAAGAAAAATGTTCATGAATGAAATGCTGCTTTTATTTAGCCGATTTATATTTCGATGACGTCATTTGAAAAAGTTCATTTGTTTACGATGAAGTTTTCACACATAATAAATTAATGTAGTATTGTGATAATTTTAGGAATATTATCGAGGAATGTATCGCATTTTAGAGATGTTTAAATAAAATTGCATTGAAGTTGGACAGTGTTTCATAATCAATGCTTTATGCATGCTTGATCTTTCTTGTTAGTAATAAGATAGTTAAATGTTTTGACAATAGTATATGTTGTTTTATGAAATTAGTAGAGCACTTAATTACTGTTTTATTGCACCTGACAGTTCTTTTGTGATCTTGTGAGATAGTTATCAAGTTATTTGCTGTATATTGTTTCTGTTTAGGCTGTGCTTTAAATAAACGTGTTAGTTATCCAAAAATGTGGACTAATTCTTCTATTCTGAACGTACATCCACGATTCTAGAAGATACGCCGTAACAATAAAAATGAGGAGCAGGTGGAAATGTTTGTTCTCCTGGGTAGTTGCTGTATAAAAGCGGTTAAGAGTATTTAAGAAATGCATTATCATCAACATCATAGGAAATGATATTTTTCGATGAAACATTAGTCATTTTAACGTCCCATACAAACATAATACATATATAGAAAGCATTTTATGATGCGGCCAAAGGTCATAATTTAAGATGTTGACACGTAAAGATCCCTAAAAGCATTTTTTTCACAGTGACGTAAAATTTACGTCACACTGTGACTTTGGGACGTCGCAGTACGTCTCGGCAATGTCATATTGAGGTCACAGCGAAGTCATTTTGGTCATTTTCATGGTAATTTGTGACGTCGCATATTAACTTGGTTGTGACGTCATATTGTAATTGTCGTAATGTCGTCACATTGTCACGTGTTATTTAAATTGTGGAAACGTCACAGAATATAGTCACAATGAAGTTACAAAGTTACTAATACGTAACGTCGCATAGAAGCCACAAATATGATGTCACATTGTGACCCAGGTGTCACGCAACAACAACGTCACTGTCACACATGTGACGATCTTTGCTGTGAGGGATGTTTTGTGTACGCCTGAATACAAATCGAATACTTTTGAAGCGATGTACGTGTGTAGATGGGTGTATGAATATTGTCTTTGAAACAAATTAAGCTATATGAACGAAATTTTTGCTTGATTATCATAGTTAGTGTAAATGAAATTTTTAAGAAACACCACTGCTTTTCCCATTATGACGTACGGAGTCCCTGTCTGGGGCACCGCAGCGGAGACTAACCTTAGGAAGCTTCAAGTCATCCAGAACAACGCACTGCGTATGATTGCTAATCTGCCGATCTACGTCCAGCTAGAAGTCCTGCACAGAGACCTCAGAATTAGGCCTTTTTTGGAACATGTCAAAAAACTCTGTCTCAAATTTCATGGAGGTCTGAGAAGTGTAAACAACCCTACGTTGGACAGTATCCCCCACTATCGGGCGGGTAACCCGGCGTCGCGAAAGCGCCCCCGGTCGTTACTTGCACGATCGGTGGGAGATATCTTCTTCCGCCCTAAGAAGCGGTCTCGTCCAGCCTAGTCTTGTGCTCTTATTTTAGATGCAGACTCTAGTTTGCTGTACCCCTCCCTAGCTTTTGGGAACTCGCTTTTCGTCGACAAGCTTTCACAACTCTTCGGCTACTAGGCACATCTCCTGCTCAAGGCTCAAGGCCCTGCGCCCTTCGGGGCGCCCCAGTCTATCCCCCTCTTTATTCTTCTCTGTTGGGAACCCGCTTGGGCCCCAACACAGAAGTTTTCTGAAGACTTGGGCAGGGCCGGCCCTAGACATTTTGGCGTTCCGGGCAAAGCCTTTTTTTTGGGCCCCCCCCCCTTTTTTTAAAGTAAATCTCATGCGACCATATCAGAAAGTCAAGAAAACATTGAAAAAAAACGTTTTATTAAAAACTCAATCATCAGATAACAAGATAAGCAATTTAGCACTTAAGGCAAAATAACAAAAATTAAAATGTAGTAATGCTAACTAAACTAATATCCCATATTATAAATAAATTCTAACTAACCAAAGTAATTAAAATGCCCTTTTTCTAACTTTTCTTGCGGCAAACTCACGAACCAGTGATTTCAAGTTTAATTTGTCACTAATTTGGTGTTCTATAGCTATCATTGCCAATCCATTGAGACGATTTTGCGTCTGCATCGTTCTGAGATAAATTTTTATTATTTTTAGTTTTGAAAATCTTCTTTCCCCTGAAGCCACAGTGACTGGCAATGTAAGTAGGATTCTTAATGCTATGTTGAGGTTTGGTGCGAATTTAAGTGTAGCGATAAACTTGAGAACTTCAACAGGGCTTTCGTTTTTTGTTAATAATGACGAAACAATGCTTATTTCATCGGCTAGTTCCAGGGCGTTAAGATCGCTTGAATTTCCATCAGTTAAAACTACTTCCAAATCTTTGCAATGAGCCAGTAGCTCATTTCTGGGCATGTATTTTAGACCAAAAATATTATACAAAAAGCTGAAATAATTACTGTGAGTATTTAGCAAATTATATCTGGTTTCCAAGGCATTTATTGCTTGATCTATAGTGTTAAAAAAAATCTATTTTATATTTTTGTTTGAGGTCTTGAACGGGTTCATCCGGTCCCTCATACAAAAACGTTCTTGTTTTGCTTCTGACACGATGACGTGGTGTGGTGGTTTCGAAATTAGCTTCCACGTCAATCTCTGAAGCAAGCTCGATTACTTCTAAAATGATGCTTTCAAAAGCTTCATCTGATCTCAGGTTGTCAAAGAAGAGTTTGCAGTTGCTAAGCATATCAATAGCTTGTGACATATTAAAATTTACAGTTTGCAAAAGTTTGCTGATGGGGTTAATATGACTCAAAATTTTGTACCAGATTACAACAGAGCATATAAATCTGAACTGCTTCAAATTATTTAATAATCCGCTAGCCTCGTCTCTGATCATATTATCGATTTCTGAATCTTCATATATGCTGTACAAAGCATCGTGAATTGGACCAATTTGAAACCGCAGAGCTTTTAATGAGTCGACTCGACTTTCCCATCGCGTATCACTCAATGGTTTTAGGGTGTAAGTATCAATATATTTCAGTAATATTGCCCAACGAAAAGAAGAGGAAGAAAAAAATGTATATAACATTTGAACAATATTGAAGAAGTTAGCTGCCTCAAACGAGGATTTTGCCATATCGTTTACAACCAAATTTAGCGAATGGCTGCTGCATGGAACATAAAATGCTCTGGGGTTTATATTTCTGATTCTTGTTTGTACTCCCGATTTTTTTCCTCTCATATTGGAACCATTGTCATACCCTTGACCGCGCATGTTTTCTACTTTAAGGGGACTCGGTACCCTTTGAACAATTTTTTTTGTTTAAGCACTTTACAATACTCTTTTTGCATATTATTAAATTATTTTATTAAGGAAAATTATTTTATCAAGAAAAAAGACAATTCTACTGATACAATTTGAAAAATTTAATTTTTTTTTAAAAATTTAAATAATTTTTAAAACCTATCTTCTCCTAAAATTTTTAACTTTTTACAACCCTTTTTTTATATGGTTCTTTGAAGTGTCTTCTATAACTTTAAGGATCGGAATTTTGAAAAGTTAATTAGTTCGGGAGAAAAAAAATAAAATGTTGATACATATGTAAAAATTCAACAAAAAATTGAGTTTTTTGTACATATCTATTTTAAAAACAAAAACTTTTCATTTTATTGCAAATCCGATCCTTAGTTTCATAAAATGCACTATAATGAACATCCAGAAAAAAAATCAAGTCAATTGAGAAATATATATTTAAGTTTTAGCATTTTGAACATATTGATATATTGAAAAAACACGAACTGAGAAAAAGCACTTTAAAGGTTTTAACTTTGAAAAATTATTCTAAATCCCTTTTAAATTACTTTAAATGTTATTTTAAATTATTTATTATGCACTTACCTTTAAAACTGTAGCTGTTTCATTGAATTTAACTATATTTATTTTATATAATTGACCTTTAGTCGAAACCTTAGTTGTCACACATTGAAAAGAAAATCGAGAAAAAATATAAATAAAAATTGATTTTCCAAATGCATTATTATTTTTACACCATGAAATACATTTGACTCATTTCATTAAGATATAGCTTAACTATAAATATGATGATATTTATATTATAAAAGAAATTCAAGATTTGAAAATATATTCATATCATAAAAACACACAATATTTCGTAACCATATCATTTCTGCATAACTACCATTATTTCTTAACTTTCTTTTAAAAATACCCTGCACTGTATGTTACACCTTCCGTCTTTTTAACTAATATGTCTCTTTTTAAAATTGCTTTTTTAACCAGTTTACGTGTAAGTTGTTATTTTGCACTTCGTCGTTTTTGTCGAAACATTTTTTTTCGAAAATCGAGCGCAACACCGAGATTCATGAAGCACTTTCCTAAAGGTATACCTAAGGCATTCTGTACTTCTTTTATGCAGCGCAGTGTATCTTTATTATATTCACACACAGCTTCCATTACACAGAGTTTTACACGTTTTTTATGTACAAATGTTTCTTTAGGACATTTTGCCCACGTCACACTGTGCAAGCTTTCGTTTGCATTTTATGTTCCACAGTTTATGCACAATATTAACGAACGAAAGCAGATCGGAAAACGTAAACAAAGTTTCTTTATCAATTAAAACTACGATTAAGCACTTTCATCTTCTTCCTGGTAGAAATATTTTGTAAAACAGGGAGTATTCAGTTGCAGATGCGATGTATACATAGCGTAAACAGAGAAGTAGACGTGGTATTTCATGGAACATAGTTGCAGTCAAAAGCCTTTTTGATATATTTATAGTTCTCGGATCTTCACGAAACTTTGTCAGGATATACTACGGGTGTCAAGGTATATTTTAAGCAAAAAATATGAAAATCGGTATTTTCGTCATTTTTCGCCAAATGAAGGGTACTGAGTCCCCTTAAGCCTATTTTTCTCTAGCTCTTCTAGTAAAACCTCCGACAATTCCTTAGCTGTTGATCTCTCAATGGGTAGAAAACCCAAAAAATGTTCGTTGATATTAACTTGAACCTCAGACTCTGATTCCTGTATGGAGACTAATCTTACCACAAATGTCATCTGTTCTACTTTACTTGCATCGGGAGTACAGTCAAGAATCACGGAATAATACTTGGCCTTTTGAACTTGCTCAATGATGTGGTGCTTTATGTTGTCATGCAATAATTCAATTATTTCATTTTGTATAGTTTTCCCTAGACATGTAGCTTTGATTTCTTCTTTATTGAGGACTCTGCGAACGTGTTCCTCCATTTTTGGATCAAACTCAGCCAATAACTGAATTAACTTCAAAAAGTTTCCATTATTGTGTTCATACAGTTTATCGCTTGTTCCTCGAAAAGCTAGAGAGCTCTCACCTAGCATTTTAACAACTGATATAATGCGTAAAAGAACTTCAGACCAGTGATTTATCTCAGAATCAATGAGTCTCTGAGAAACTGCATCTATTGTTTCACATATTTTCAATCTTTGCTTCAATTCAAGCCATGATTTCAAACAATCTATATGAGTTTTAGCATTTTCATGATGTGCTAAAGAGTCCCCTAAATGCTTCCAGTCTTTAAATCCCCGATTGCCAAGAGCGCTCAAGCTAGATGGTGCAGCAAAAAGTCGACATGGAAAACAGTACAAAGCGTTTTGAAATACGGAATATACCATCCATTCTCTTAAAATCTCTTCTCCATTTCTAAGCCTTTTCTTGTAATGTTTTGGTGAGAATCTTCTATGCTGATCATCAAAAGGAAAATCAAAATTATGCAAAGGTGCAGCTGGTTTAACCAAACGTTTAACCAAAAAAACTCTATCTGCTGCACGCATGATTTCGGGCCATAATCCTGGGTCAGAAGAGATACTTTGGACGGTAGCCTTTTCTAAATGTTTCTCTGAGGTCTGCACAACTTGCGAATTTTCATTTTTGGAACTGCACGGAACTGCATCACTACTCGCCAAACTCGTTTGAGATGACTTACCCAGCTCAGTAATGCTGACGGTTGCGTCCAAAGGGGGATCCATATCCGGAAAGGCAGTATCTAGGTGCTGGGCGTTGTTCAAATGTTGGTCGGTTGTGGGAGCGTTGAAACTACCTTTACCTTCTTTCAAGAAGTTCTGCAGCGCATCTGACTGTTTTTGAAGCTGTGTTTGCTTGTTCAATCTCCGCTTTTTAAATTCGCTCCCAGAGGGTTTTCTCTTAGCATCGGACATTTTGGTTTCTGGAACAAATTAATTAAAATAAAAGATAATACTGATATTAAGCCACACAAGCCATGTTTTGCTCTAAACTCTAATTTTTTAAATCTACCCCCACCCTTTTTTTGGCTTATGTCTGATGGATTTTATTAGTTTTTAAAAATGAAAACAAAAATTAAAACACTTACCTTCACAGAAGCCAAACGCACTGGACAATTTGCACAAACACTTTTTTAAAGCTTTTTTGCACTAACAATTTAAACAAACTATTTTATTTCGCACCAGCCGAAGTCTAGTGGCAAATAATGCATTGTTTTAAGTCTACTTCCTTTTTATATGCAGTTAAAAAGGGCTGTTAGATCTTGTTTCGCTTGGTTTCAAAATTGTTGTTTCCTGTACAGTCGTGTTGCCACGGGCCGAAAAACTTGTCAATTCTTGAAAGGCGATGGTTGAGTGGTTTTGTCATGTTGAATTGAATTCAACTAGATTTTGCCTTAATGTTTAAATATATTATATTATTTGAATTATGTGCTTAGAAATAAAAATGATAAATTCCGCCTGCCGCCTCTCAATCTTGTCAACTATCAGTCAAATCTTGCAACGCGTTTTTGAGAGAATTCCCGTGAACCGATTTCAATGAAATTTGGTATACTTACAAGGGTCCGATGACAATGCAATATTATGAAAAATAATTTATTGATATGATATCAGAATGACAAAAAAATATTCTTTACTTTTTAGTGCATTTTATAAAAGCCTGTAACTTAATTTCTTTTATCAGTTTATTTTCATTTTCCACATGATTTTGGCGCCCCTAGATCATTGCGCTCCGGGCGGCCGCCCGGATCGCCCTACCCTGGGGCCGGCACTGACTTGGGGAAGGGCACGACCTCGGGCGCGCCTCCCCCCCCCCCAAGCATCTCATAGTTGATTAAATTACCTTTTACTACTTCCTTTTTTTTGTCTCTTTTCCTTTTCGTCTGGAGTTTAAAGGGAGGAAATCTTCCTCTCCTGGGCACTCCACTAACTCCGTCCTTGAGATCCTTGAGATCCACCACTGCTTTATGAAGTAATGTAGCAAAACAATGACAATCAATCACGTTCAATTTACAATCATTTTATACATGTGATTTTACCCTGCAAAAACGATTAAAACTTCCAAAACATTAGTATGCACTAATTTCGAGGTAGTGTAAGTTTTTTATAAATGATTTATTTAATAACTAGATTAAAGTCTAAATTATATCAGCATCACATGATTCTTCAATCTATTGTTACGAAACGTACCCTCTGGAAGCGTGGGTGTATACACAGGATACAAAAACGAGTCCAAGTTTCTGGATAACTTACATTTATTCACAAGCACAAAGTAAACAGGAACAATATACAATCAAAGAACACTTAAATGCTCCACTAATTTCACAGAATATACGCGATAATATTCTCAAACTACTGGCGAAAATAATTTCACAAAACAACGGCTACTATTTCCAAAACATTGACAAAAGTCACAGTTCACTGCAGCTCGTATATTGTTAACTCGTCAACTGAACTCCTATTCAGTGATGACTCCTATTTGTAGTCCGCGATCTTTTCGGAAGAGCCCCCCCCCCCCCCCTAAAGCCAGTTTAGAAAAAAAAAAAGAAAAGTACTTAAAAATAAACACGTTGGATCTTGCTCTATGCAAATCTTTCTATGCTTTTTTTTTCATCCAATAAACATACTTGAAATATTTGAACCCAAAAGTTTGAACAAAAATTAAATCAAAATGAGAATAGTAATATTTTATGAAAATATTGAACGATACAAGTTTTTAAATATTATACATTTTTATTTGTGAAACTGTGCGGTAAATATTGATATTACAGGACAATACTAGTAAAGAAGTAAAGAACAATACTAGTAAAGAACAATAATAGTACAGAATACTAGTACAGTAACAATACTAGTACAGAACAATACTAGTAAAGAAGTAAAGAACTAAAACTTCTTAGGGTACTTTAAATTGGACGTTTTTTGGCTTTTGCTGCAACAAAAGTATCAATAACATCTGTAAAATATAACGTTTTTACAAGGTCGTTCGTACTCAATGCTAAGAATTGACGGATGATTCAGCCTCTTTTCAATCATTATGCTTCTTAAGTTGTTTTTGATAAGTTTTAATTTAGAGAATGACCTTTCCCCAGTAGCGTCGAAGATCATCAAACACAGATAAGTACGTTGTACTACAGGGTTGATAAGATAAAACTGGCCCGGAAATGTCTTCTGATGATCTACCCCGGAAAAGTCTTCTGCTGTTTAGATTACGTTTTCAAGAAATTCCGAAAAAACTTTTCCGGACCAGTTTTAATTTATCAATCCTGTATTTCAACATTTGAAAACGTAGAATCTCGAGAAAAGGACGAGAAATCAACTTTCTTTTCTCAGTGTAATCCCATCCCTTCAACTGGGAGTCAAGACGGCCGGTGTTGCGCTAGACTGTATATATTAGGAGTCTTACATCGCCTGGCTTTCGAGACAGACGAAAGAGGAGGTGCCAAAGGGAATATTGCGCGTTCACAACAGTATTGATTTTTGTCCCTGTCTCTTTTGCTATTTATATTAATTGAATCAGGATATATTCTTTTTTTTCATATAAAATGGAAGTGTACTTAAAATGGCATCATATTTCAAGTATTCAATTTATTCAATTTTTAATTGGTAATTTGTTGTTTTTATTGATTTGAAATCGCTAAAATTAAATTAAACGGGAAAATTTGCTTCAAAATTGTTTATCTCAGCATATCGGAATTGATTACGTGCGGTTTTTCATAAAAAAAACTGTCGCACAAGACAATCATTTGCTAAATGTAGATGAGCATATTTTGTCTTTTATTTCAATATTTTGAATCTTTTCTAGTCGTGATGTAAAATAGACCATTTTTTACTTTCCCTGCAATACATGATAATGTATAAGGAAAGTATTGAAATCATGCCGAAAACCGCAACTCGAGTTTTCGACGGATCTACACGTTTCAAGACCTCTTGAATACGAAAAACCCATTTTTAGCGTGACGTCCGTGTGTGTGTCTGTCTGTTTGTGCAGATTTTGTATCCACTCTAACTAAAAAACTAATTGACCGAATTTCATAAAATTTCGTAGGTAAACCACTTCTAGGCGAATCTGGTGCTGATTAGTTTTGGGTACGATTCGGATAAAAGAACCCGCTTTTTTTTGCGAAATGGCCCGCAAAAGCCTGTATCCGCTATAGCTGAAAAACTAATGGACCAAATTTCACAAAATTTGGTAGATAAGTCTTTTGTGGGTTACCCTGGTGTTGATTAGATTTTGGTACGATTCGGAAAAAAATAACCTACTTTTTTTTTGCAAAATGGCTAGCAATAATAGTCAATATCTAAAATAAAAACTACGTATACTCAAATATATCCATTTAATGCTTGTTTTATGCGTAATTTTTAACGATGAAACGAATAAGACCAACCCAATAACCCTAGGGCTAGCTGTTCTCGAGATATTTTAGTTTTCTCGTATTTTCTCTACACCACATTTGAAAATAACTCCAGTTACCAAATGAGAACGAAAATTCAATTAAAAGTGAATTAAATTTAATTAAAATAAAGATAATGTGAATATAAGTCTGCAGGGAAAGTTATGTGCTGCCCACATCCCGATTTTTCTATTTTAGATTACAAACGTAGTAGCAGTAGCTGGCTTGTTTTCCTTTTGACGTTTTTGTAAAATGTAAAGACAATGACAGTTTGATCTACAATCCATTTTAAAATTTCATAAAAAAAATTGTTTGCATTGAAGATGAATTATCTTCCGACATAGGACACCTACCAAAGTCAATTGAGTTTATTCCCAAATATAGAATCTCCGGGACGGTGTTCCTCTGTAAACATTATAAACATCCTCAGTAAACATTAGAATATATGACATTTGCAAATGAATTTAGGCACTTGCATTTTTGAGGGGGAGTATATTTCTTTTCAAATGTCTCTCCTTCTTTCAGAGTCTATTTCTTCCCCTCTTCCAACTTCAGAAAGGAAAAATCAATGAAAATATCACTCTATCTTGTGAACAACACTTCGCCTTTTGTATGCAGCCCGTTTCATACTTTACAAAATACCATGCAATCCATACAATCTGTGAAAGTATGGATTAAGCAGCTTACAATAGCATACTACAGTTTACTAATTTTAACGGGGGGAATAGGTCCTCGTCTTCTTGTCAAGGAAAAGGGGGTGAAAAACATTGTAACAGCCGTGGACCCAAAGCCGATCGCTGAGCATAGTTTTCCAGTGGTACAAGTGTTATATTAGTTTCTTGATCAGTTTAGCGTTGGTTGATGTACAGTAGTATTCGTGCACGCAAATTGTTCAACTGGGCTTCTAAAATATTTAAATTCACCCCATATGTGAAATTCGAAGAGCTCAGTTCGACATATAATGTATGTAAGTAAAGAAGGAGTAGCATGCGCAGTTTTTAACCGATTTGTAGAGCATGATTTTACGCCAAATAACCGCATTTCTAAAATATAGCTTAGGTATTTTATAGATTTGTTATTGTCGGCCGATGTATAAAAACAGACAGGCAGAAAAAAATCGAGTGCAATTAAAATGTCAAAAGTTGAGCCCCTTCACCTACTTACTTTAACTGCGTTTGTTGTTGTTATGACAGTAAGAAGGTAAAATACTTTGAAAAATTAAAAGAAAATGTAAACGTTTTGGTAAAATGTCTGCTACGGAAATACAAGTTATAAAACGACTTACTTCATAGGACAGCCTACGCAATACCTCAATTGACGAGACGGCCGACACCTAAATCCCTCAAAAGGCCGACAGCTAGATCGCCGAGAAGGCCGTTACCTGGACAGCCGAGAATGCCATCGAGAAAGGGGCCACTTGGAGCTACTGCCCCGCAGAGCAATGCCAGCATCAATGCGAACATCAAGTACAGTTGCTTAGCAAGTTCCATGTCTGATAGTTTTTCTTTGACTAAGCACCTAATTGCTTTCATACACATAAACGAGGAAAAGTGTTCCACCAAACAATGATTAAGCAGGAATATTATCTCTCCACAAATATGGCTGAATAGCTGAATATAATGAACTTAAAATTCACAAAAATTGTCAAATCACTTTTTTGACATCGCTCGAATTGTATATTTATACCAAAATAACTTGTGACCAAAATGCAAAGTATTATAATGTTTGCGTCGCAAGTGCGAAATATCTTTTGCTGTTTCGTAAATCTTATTATTTTATGTATTGCATTTCCCTATTTTACTTTTGATTCTTATCCGTTACTAGCAGTATACCTGTTCTTCGTATGGAATATATAATATAAAAAAACTTAAAATTCACATTCATGTGCAAATTCCTATTTTATTCTAAATGACATTGTTATTCAAAAAATTCTATTAAGATATTTAAATGAATGTTCCTAAAAAGAAATTTAAGAATCTATTTTTTTGCTATACAAAATTATTGTCACAGGCAAATGTGAAGAATAAAACAGCCTGGTCCTATTTATAAACAAATATACAAAAAATATTAAATTGGATCAATATATGCCAAAATAAAAAGAGCTAAAATTGTATGGGAAGACATATATCACTGAATATTAGAAGATATACCCGTAGAAAACCCAGACCGTCCGACTCGTCCAGGGGACTAAGAGCACCTATTTGGACGGCCGGGAAGTGAAGATATACCCGTGTATTAGTAGAAAATTCCCGTACTACAGTATATGAATTTCAAAAATATTTGCCAAAATAAAACAGATGACGTAATAAAGTGAAAATATCAATTATCCCCACAATCTTTGAACTTGAGGGCCGTAATTGATTCCAATGTATTCCAAAATGAAAGCTCTAACGTTGTATAGGAAGATATAATACTCTGGCAGATTGGATTCGTATACTAAGAGAAGATTGCAATGTATGAGTTTTAACCGAGTTCTTTGCTAAAGTAAAACAGATGGCGTAATAAATTGAGAATATCAATAATCCCAAGGTAATATTTAAGTCTGGAGGCCGTAATTGATATGATCTAGTCAAAAATGCAATTTCGATAAGATTTATTTTGTATACGCACATGTCTTTATTATTTAAATCGGAAAAGATTTAATAAAATTGGTCTGTGCATAAACACTTTGCTAAGAGACATGGTATCATTTTCTTTAAATAAATTTATTGGGAAAAAATATCGTCTTTTTATAGTTAGGTAGATTTTTACATACTTTATTACTTTCCCTATACATGGTAATGTATATGGAAATTATTGGAATTATGCAGAAAATCGCAACTCCAGTTTTCGACGGATCTACATGTTTTGGGACCTCTAGATTAAGAAAAACCTGATGTGGACAGCACATAGCTTTCCCTGCAGACACGAATTCTCTTTTTTATTTTTTTATTTAATAATTCACTAGATTGAGTTTAATGACACAAAGTAACACTAAATTTGAATTTTAAATTCAATTTTTGTTTTTATTTGGTAATTGGACATTTTCCCAAAAGCGGTGTAACAAACATGCAAGAAATCTCAAATAGCTCGATAACGATTCTTACTAATATAATGGAGTTGATTATATTATTTTCTTCGTCAAAAATCGGTCATGAAACAAGAATTTAATGGATACAATTGAGCATAAGAAGTCTTTTTTTTTTCAGATTTTGGCGATTTTTGCAGGCCATTTCGTAAAAAAGGCAGGTTGTTGTTCTTTTCCGAATTGTACCACAATCTAATCAGCACCAGAGTATCCCACAAGTAACTTATTTAGCAAATTTTGTGAAATTGGGTCAATTAGTATTTTAGCTAGATTGGATACATGGCATTTTTACTGCCCATTTCATAAAAAAAGCGAGTTCTGTTTCCAAATCGTACCAAAAACTAATCAGTACCAGAGTCGCATCCAAGTGACTTACGTGCCAAATTTTATGAAATTCGGTTCATTCGTTTTTGAAATAGAGTGGATGCTTACATCGCACAGAAAGACAGACAGACAGTTCGAAACGTGTAGATCCGTCGAAAACTCGAGTTGCTATTTTCGGCATGATTTCAATACTTTCCCTATACATTACCATGTATTGCAGTGAAGGTAAATTAAACAATTATTAGCGCGACGTCTGTGTGTGTGTGTGTGTCTGTGTGTGCAATGTATGCATCCACTCTAACTCAAAAACTAGTGAACCGAATTTCATAAAATTTGATAGGTAAGTAGCTTGGGTGTGGCCCTGGTTCTGACTAGTTTTGGGTACTATTTGGGGGGAAAGAATAAGCCTTTTTTGCAAATTGGCCCGCAAAAGTCTCATGTATCCAGTCTAGGTGAAATACTAATTAACCAAATTTCATAAAATTTTATAAATAAGTTAATTCTGGTGGTGATTAAATTTTGGTACGATTCGGAAAAATAAAACCCGCTTTTTTTTACAAAATGGCCCGTTAAAATCGCCAAAAAAAAGAAGAAGACTGCATACACTCAAAACGACCCATTAAATGCTTGTTTTATGCGTAATTTTTGACGAGGAAAAGAAAAAGACCAATTTATTACTCTAGGAACAACCTTTCTGTAGATATTTGAGATGTTTCGCATTTTTGTTATGCCGCCTTTGAAAAAAATGTCCAATTACCAAATAAAAACAAAATTTGAATTAAAAGTTGAAATGTGGTGTTATTTTGTGCAATTGAGCTTAATTTAATGAATTATTTAAAAAATAAAGAAAAAATGAATTTGAGTCTGCAGGGAAAGTCGTGTGCTGCCCACATCAGATTTTTTTTTATTTATGCGAAAATCTAATGAACACTAGAATTAATCACGAACTTGAAATTGTATAAAAAAAATCTAATAATTCATGAGCCGGCACCTGCTCATTATATTTCATTAACACAGATACATAACACGTACTCATATATAAACACTCATCACAGTTGTATCTCTGAAAATATTCCGTCTTTTAGAGCTACAACAATTGTTAAATGTTAAAATAATCGTGCTTTAGGATCCACAAAAATGTATAATTGTAACAAGTTATTACTTTCCCTGCAATACATGGTAATGTATAGGGGAAGTATTGGAATCTTGCTGAAAATCGCGACTCGAGTTTTCGACGGATCTACACGTTTCGAGACCTCTAGAATACGAAAAACCTATTTTTAGCGTGACGTCTGTGTGTGTGTCTGTGCAATGTATGTATCCACTCTAACTCAAAAACTAATGGACCGAATTTCATAAAATTTGGTAGGTAAGCCCCTTGGGTTTGACCCTGGTGCTGATTAGTTTTTAGTACGATTCGAGATAAAAGAACCCGCCTCATTTTGTGAAAAAGTCCGCAAAAATTGCTTGTATCCACTCTAGCTGGAAAAATAAAGGATCGTATTTCACAAAATTCAGTAGATAAGTCGCTTGTGGGTTACCCTGGTGCTGATTAGATTTTGGTATGATTCGGAAAAAAATAACCTGCCCTTTTTTGCAAAATGATCCTCAAAAATCGTCCAAATCTAAAATAAAAAACTACCTATGCTCAAATATATCCATTAAATGCTTGTTTTATACTTAATTTTTAACGAAGAAAAGAATAAGACCAATTCTTCTATACTAGGACTAGCCGTTCTCATGATATTTTAGTTTTTCGTATTTTCTCTACGCCATTTTTGAAAATAAGTCCAGTTACCAAATGAGAACGAATATTGAATTAAAAGTGAATTAAATTTAATTAAAATAAAGAGAACGAGAGTCATGTGCTGCCCACATTAGATTTTTTAATATTGTGAAGTAAACAGAGAAAATCTACATGTTGCTAAGTACTTAGGTCTAAAATTTATGTTAGGAAAGAGCAAAATATATTTCAAAAGATTATATATATGAAATGTGGATGAGGTAAGACAAATGGGCTCCTTGGTAATTTCTGACCCGCAGCATTTGACTATTTTGTCTATAGTAAAAATCTGATGTGTTCAACACATGACTTTCACTGCAGACTTAAATTCAGTTTTTATTTATTTCATTAATAATTAGCTAAATTAGGTTTAATTGCACAAAATAACACTGAATTTGTACATTTAATTCACTTTTCGATTTTATTATTGCTCATTGGTCATATTTTCAAAGGCGGTGTAACCAAAATACGAAAAAACTACAATATCTCAAGAACGGTTAGTCCTAGAGTAATTAGATCAGTCTCATTCTTTTTTTTTTCGTAAAAAATTACGTATAAAACAAGCATTTAATTGATACATTTGAGCAAACACAGTTTTTTATTTTAGATTTTGGAGATTTTTGCAAGCCATTTTGTTAAAAATGGCATGTTCTTCTCTTCCGAGTGGTACCAAAATCTAATTAGCACCAGGGTATCCCACAAGTGACTTATATAACAAATTTTGTGAAATTTGGTCATTTAGTTTTTCAACTAGAGTGGATACATGAAACTTTTGCAGGTCATTTTGCAAAAAAAGACGGGTTCTTTTATCCTGAATCATACCAAAATCTAATCAGTACCAGGATCACGCACAAGTGGCTTACCTATAAAATTTTATGAAATTTGATCCATTAGTTTTTGAGTTAGAGTGGATACATACATTGAACAGATAGACAGATACATAGACGCGCACACAGACGTCACGCTAAAAATAGTGTTTTCGTATTCCAGAGGTCCCAAAACGTGTAGATCCGTCGAAAAATATAGTTGCGATTTTCGGCATGATTCCAATACTTTTTCTATATTTTATCATGTATTGCAGGGAAAGTAAAAATCTGATGTGGGCAGCACATAACTTAGCCTGCAGATTCATATTCCCGTTCTCTTTATTTCTTCAATGATTCATATATTGAGTTTAATTGCACAAAATAACACTCATAAATATTTAAAATTACTTTGAATTTGAACTTTTAATTCAATTTTCGTTCTCATTTGGTAACTGGACTTATTTTCAAAGGTGGTGTAGTGAAATGTAAAAAAACTAAAATATCTCGAGAATGACTAGTCTTAGTGCAATAGGGTTGGTCTTATTCATTACATCGTTACACCATCGTTAACACAAGCATTTAATTGATATATTTGAGCATGCGTAGATTCTTATTTTGACGAATTTTTTCGCCATTTCGCAAAAAAACAGGCAGGTTATTTTCTTTTGAATCGTATCAAAATCTAATCAGCAGCAGAGTCTCACACAAATGATTTATCAAATTTTATGAAATATGGTCCATAAGTTTTTGAGTTAGAGTGGATACATACATTATACTAACAGACACATACACAGACAGACGCATACGCAGACAGACATACACACACATACGTCATGCGAAAAATAGTTCTTTCGTATTCTAGATGTTTCAAAACGGTAGATCCTTCGAAAACTCGAGTTGTGATTTTCGGCATGATTCCGCAATACTTTCCCTATACATTACCATGTATTGCAGGGAAAGTAAAAAAATGGTCCAATAAGGAATACGATTTTCCTTTTAGAAAATTAGTTGAGCATTTATCGTTTACGGATTTCTTGGATCCTATCGTTAGCTGTGGCTGTTATAAAATGTCTGCTAAAAGAATCATTCTAAAAAGTGGCAGCTAAATTAATAACCGCTAGCTTCAGAATAAATAGTTAAAGTTTGCGTAAATTTTATGAATATTTTAGAAATATGAATTACAATCGAAACATGTCAGCATGTCCTTGATGAATGTCACGCTTAAATGTTGTTAATTTATATTAGAACTTCATTCAGAAATTTCCGATAACTAAATGTATTTAAAAGCTTGCCGGTCTTGCGGATTACAAAATTGTTTCACAGTACGGATGCTACAGGATATCCCTTAAGTACAGACATTTAATATGTAAAAGTTACAAAATAACGAAGTAGTAAAGCAACACGTTATCCCATAGCCAGCCAGTCCCAATTTTGTTCTACCTACTTCAATAAACTGCGGCCTTATTCGACGCAGCTTTCCAGATTTATTCCTAATGATCAATGTTTTGTTTACGACCTATTAAACGAAATAGTTTCTTATATAAAATTTACTTTTAAAATATTATCGATGTGTATTAACAGCACGAAATTATATTTCAATTTTAACATTTCGAAAGCTCATACATTGTGGGAAGATAGAATAAAGTCATACATCTTGGGCATAACTGAGAGCTGTCAAATTTTCTTCTGCAGCCAAAGATTTTACTTATAGCTTATAAATTTATGGATAAACAAAAATGAAATTTTGATTTGAAATGGCAGAATTGGTGCCAATATGAAATCCACACAAAAAAGTTATTTCAATTTTCACGTTTTTTCCCTGGTCATTTTAGTAAACAGCTAAAACAGCTACTAAAACAGTGACGTGAAACTAGCTATTTAAACGCTAATGTTCAATGAAATAATCTTCTTCAAAATTTACCACCGTCTTCCACATTAATTGGAAATAACTCATACAATGTCTCCTCCAAAACACCGAATGCTAAAAATGCGAGTCGGTAAATGTGGGCTTGGATATATGCACAATAAAATATATGCCCCAACTTTTCACAATTGAATCCTAAATGTTTCTTATAATGATAATTTCCTATTAACACGACTGTCAGAATTTTCAAGTTGTGTAATTTTTTATAGGTGGCAGAGTCACCTTTGCTTAGGCTATTTGCAAAAGTAAAGTACAGCTGCGGGGAAAAAATGAACTACACTTTGTTATTTTACCATCGTTTACAGTAGAGCAAATTGAAATATAGCAATTTCGATGGGGAATAACATCTTCTATTTATTCTTATTCAATAAATTCGCATAAGGGAGCGTCTTCCTATCAAATTATGAACAATCTTCAAAATATTCAATGGAAATACACAGTTTTGATGTTATATACAAATTCTATATATCCAAATTAAATTACATGGTTTGTTTTTATAAAATCCCTGTCATTTGATCCGGAGATATTTCGGTTTAAAATATGGAGATCATTCGAGGTTCATCTTCAAATTTAAAATCGCAACTTGAAGAATAAGGCTCGGCCTACAATGGTGATGCGAATAGCTATTCCCCTCCATCAATATTCGTAAAATCTTACATCTAGCTAGTTTTATAGCACATAAGCATTACTTAAATATGAACAAGAAAAATCAAACATGCATAAAACATTGATTATGAAACACTTTCCAACTAAAATGCAATTTTATTTAAACGTCTCTAAAATGCACTACACTCAGCGCTGATATGATTTAAATTATCACAGTACTATAATAATTTATTGTATTTGAAAACTTAAAACTTCATCGAAAACAATGAACTTCATTCAAATGACGTCATCGAAATATAAATCATCTCACTCTCTATATAAAAGCAATGAATGTTTCATTCATATAACTTTTATCCCAGACTCCAGAGCTAAATAATTTTGATGGAAAAAAGTTCAGCAATTTTTATACAACCTATCATACAATCACTTGTTTACATTCAGCATCCATTAAAAATTAGGCTTCGTTGAAGAAATAATCAAAGTTTGATGATCATTTAAACTAAAAAATATTGCAATTGTGTTGGCTTAGAATATAGATGCACAGAAAATACGCAAAAATAAAGCGATTTTAGGACGGATGCAACACTAAATATAAATTTAAAAGAACTTAATCACGATGTTTACATTGAGAATAAAAGATGGATTCCTTATTTTATTTTGAAGTGGCTCACGTGATCTATTCATATTATATGGGTGTAATTATTATTTTAATTTTTATTTAAAGAAATACCGAACATAATTTGCTGAAATTTTTTTATATATTTTATGGGATAATTCGAATATTTCTTTACATTTTCGAAGCAATTTGCGAATTTCAACTTTGATTAAAAAATATTTGGAAAATTAGGTTCCATATAGTTCAATGTATTTCACTTTTTCAACCCTGGTTCATTCCAAAAGTAAGTGGGTGATATTATTCTTCTACATTCCCATATGTCCCACAAACCGTCTCAACAACATACTAAAATTTCATTTTGATAAAGTCATTTTTACGGCAGTTATCGTGCGAATGGACAGACAGACAGAACGAATAAAGTAAGTATACCCGTCAAACTATATAGCCGAATAAAAAAATGGGAGTGGCCTGAATTTTAAATATCAAATCTTGTTTCCTTACATTAATGTTGATATTAAGTGCAATATTCAAGTAATACCAAATAATAAAAAGTTGTTTCATAGCATTCTAAAAATTATACTTTATATTATAAAAGGCCAAATTAATCTAAAATAACTTGCATTTCAAATAGTATCTTAAAATTGTGTACTGTTTAAAACTTTAAATATCCTAAATACTAAAAATTATTATACTTCTTCATGCGTGCCTCATGAAAAGGATATGAGTAAATATGTTAAATTAATTTCTCAGACTTTTATTCATATCATCCACAATATTTTTTTCATCACGTTGATTATTTTTGAATGCATTAAATGACTAACAACAACAACAAAAAATTCATATTTTTTCATTTCAATATCCATTCTCGTATATAATATGAATTATAAAATTTATATTCGAAAAAATGAAATAAAATAGGAAAGTAGATATATGTAAATAGTTTCAGAAGGACTTTTTGTATGACAATATAAAATTTCGGCTCTTTCTATCCCTATAATGTCTTCGATCCAAGATAATATTTAAAACCGTTGAATTACGTTGATTATCGAGATGCTTTCAGTGGTGTCATAGACCTCGGTACGATACACTTAGTCAGGATATTTTAAAATTTGAATTAGTTTAAAAGTTATGAATATTTAAATTAGTTTAAATGTAAAAATCTTTAATGAATTCATCTAACGTCTCCTGAAATTGATGCTATTTTAGTCGTTATCTAAGCTATATCTATAGCTTATAGGGATATATAGACTTTGCAAGGAAATTTAAATTATTTGAAGGGCAAGTGACACCTCCAGAATTAGAAATGAAAATCTTCACAGAGTCCCTCTATTCTCGTTGGCGTCAAATTTGATTGTTGCTATTGGAAATTATGAAATTGATGCACATTTTGATACAATGAAGGACGCTTATGTAAAAATTTAAGCATATTAATTTCTGGAGAATATTATTCCCTACTGAATTTTATCTACTAAGAATGGGGGACGAATAACGAGAGTTGCTTCAGATTTGCTGTATAAAAGCCCTTTACAATTAGAAGGGATATATAACAAATTGTTTACATATATATCAATACTATGACAGAAAGTGACAAGAAACTTTCAGGCTTACTCTCCTATTGTGTCTTTGTTTGATATACGGACCTATAATTATAGACAATTTGCTTATTATTTATTCATGTTTATGCATGCAATAGATAATTAAATCATTTTATTATTTTTATTTAAATGTATAATATTGAGTACACTTTAATTATGCTGAAATAATATCTAAAACTAACAGCAAAATTTGAAAGTTATATAAAGTGAACTAAAAATAACCAACAGTTTTAAATAAATAATGAAATAAGGAAAATTTTGATTTTGAAATGTAAAAATTACATACAGATAATATCAAAACTTTTATTTTGTAGTTCGAACATTTGAAAAAGTGAAATCCTATTCACAATGATGTGCCAGAATCAAAGTCTCAGTGTTTTATTTTATCACAGCGTTTATTAGAGACGTTGGCTTCACTGAAAGAATTTCCTATGTAATAATGTCTGTGTTCACTGTACAAATCAGACAAATGACATTAATGCTGATACCTTGTGTTATACAGTGTGAGTCGGAATTGTTTTTACAAAAGCAGAGGGGTGATATTACCCCACCAGATGAGCAATAATTACCATGGAACATAGATAGGGTCGCATTGCACTCAGAGATGCAGAAAAGAGTAAAATTAGAATACGAACCTGCACGTACACCAGTGTTGGGAAAGCGAATGAACGATATCAAACGTTGCACAAACAGATTTATTGTGCAGCGACAAACTCACAGCAAGTGCTCAAAGTGGCGACCACGCGTGTCGTTGCACCGTTCACACCGGCGAAGGAATGACTGACGCACGTTCTCGAAGATTCCGGGTGTTGTGTTAATGTGGTCTGCGGCAACAACGATGCGCGCGACGAGATCTTCCGCCGAGTCCACAAGCGTCTCGTACACTAAAGATTTCACGTGGCCCCAGAAGAAAAAGTCCAGTGGGAATAACTTGCAGCGTTGAAGTTGTGCCGGTTTTTAAAGGGCAACGTGTGCTCTGATTGGCTATCGCCGGAACCTACTAGGGGCCAGTTGTGCTGATTCTGCTGCCTGTACATTTGCATACGGTAACTGCGTTCGTGTCTGGCGTAGGAGATACTACGTAAGCAGGTACACAATGACGTCCGAGGCGCTGACTGCGTTATGCTCGACGCGGTTGGACGTGTGTCTTTTCTGCCTCTCAGAGTGCAATGCGACCCTATGTTCCAGGGTAATTATTGCTCGTCTGTTGGGGTACTATCACCCCTCTGCTTTTGTAAAAACAATTCCGACTCACCCTGTATATATTTCCATGATACCATAATTAATGACATTTTATTGTCGCTGAATTTTAATAACAGCAGACATGATCCAGTGGTGCTGTTTACTGATTGGCAAGATTCTAAAATTTGATTTCAGTTAGCAAAGATTATATTCTGTATTTAATCTGATGTTAGTGAATATTGATATACATTTTTCCCGTTTCAAAATTTGCCTATAAACAAACTTTTATATGTGTTTATATACGTGGATATCTTATATTTAAAGTTATGTTACAATTTATCTCTAATCTACCATTGGAATTCCATAAAATATTTTATGATATATATATACAGTCAAACCTGTCTATAACGATACTCTAGGGACCGAGAAAAAAATATCGTTATAGACAATTTATCGTTATAGACGAGGCTGAACTTGCTACACTCTATAATGGAAGTTATTTAACATGGGTGTGACGTTATTATAATAATATATGTTGAACTTGCATGACTGAATAATACTACAGTATTATGTTGAACTTAGATTTTTAATGAATGTATTACAGATTAGGAAAAAAATATGAAACATGTGTAGTATCTTATGAACCTGAATCATAAGATTCAAATTGCAGTTCGAAAATGTAACACGGCGTATAGTTTAACTACATTTCTAATAAGCAATTAAAAAATGGATAATTATATTGATAAAAATAAAATTGGAGTTATATTTTTAATTCAAAAATCAAGAATACGTCGAAACGGAAATGAAATACGTACCGTACACAATTCGAATCCTTAAATAGGACGAAGGAAAATTTAACATGCGAAGTAATCCAATATTTTCGTTTGCTTGGATTTTGCAGAGAATGCAGCCGTCATATACATATTTTTTAAAGCTTCTATCGAATTCCGATATACAATTGGAACATTTGGTAAAGTAGGAATAAAATTCTGTAATGTTTCGATCATTTTAACAGCATCTTCAGGCCTTCAGCTGTTGTGTTGGGTGGTGGTTCCGTTCCACACTCCTCATCTTCCACTTCACTAACATCATCATTTTCTTTCAGTTCTACAATTATGTCCTCATCGGTGTTCCCACTGAACACTAATAAACCTTCATCCAAATTCAAATAGTCTTCTGGATTTATTAAAGAGTGCATATTCGTGGAAACTTTGAATGCATTCAAAGAATAACTTAGGTGAAGCACACAATTTTCTTCTTCAGAAAGATTTTGTTGAGAATTCTCATCGCTGTCAGACTGTTCTTCATCACTGCACGAGCTGAAATTAAAACCCGCCTTCTGCCAACAATTTCGTATGGTAGATGACTGCACAGAACTCCAACTGCCAGAGATCATGTCACATGCTTGTTTAACATTTATGCCAAAGGGTTTGGTAATTTTGGTACATAGTCGGTACATAGAACATTATTCCTCTTTAGGATGAACTTCAGCCTTTGTGTTAAGTCTGCCATTGTAAAAGTCTTGGTCCAAAGTTCAAATAGTCTTGGACACAACACAGGGAAAAAAGTTTGAAATACTCAAAATTATCGTTATATACAGGTTCACTCAAAAGAAAATTATTGTTATAGACAAGTTCGATATACACTAAAACTATAGGAACTCCGTTGGGACCGTGGAAAATATCGTTATAAACAGGTTTATCGTTATAGACAATATCGTTATAGACAGGTTTCACTGTATATATAACAAGTTAAGAACTTTCCAAGGAACATTGTATATTGCGCAAAAGAAATATACATTTATTAGTTTAAGTTTCCTTCTATCCCTTTCTTTTACTATTTGGTTTTTTTAATGTGTTGGATTTTTCAAACACATGGATGTGTATAATGTGTGGATGTGTAAATTATTTCAAACACGTGTGTTGCTTTATACTATGAAATACATTATGATAGTTTATCCATGGATGTAAATATCCCTGATGAGCAACATTTATGAAAACTCTATCCAATTATATCTATTTATTACATCTTTTCTTCAATTCATTATCTTTTATTTTAATTTTCTCTTTTGGATTCTTGCAATTTCATTATCTTTAGATGTTCTTGATTAGGTCTAGCTATGTAACAGCCTTTCTTTATTGTTTATTAATATCTATAATATATGTTGCTTATTTACATTTTGTGTTGTTGTACATATTTAATTCCCTTCTTAATGTTCATATATATATATATATATATATATATATATAAAGTATATATGTAATACATACTTTATCGAGTGGGTTCTCACAAAAAAATGAAAAAATGGTTACAGGTAGTCTGAATGCTTGCAGGTGGTAAAAGTTTGCTTACCCTTGCTTAGGCTTTGCTTTAAAACCTTGCTATGCTTTAAATAGGGGCAATGTTTAGACAACGCTTTAAAACCACCCTTGTGACTCGTTTTTTCGTCTATCTTGCTTTGTTGCTGAGTTATCCTAATTCCTTTCAATTCTGTACACGGCAATCCCTTTTATTCTATCAGACAACTTTACTACAGCTAGACCTAATGAGTACACTCATGCACACTTCCTCACAAAGTTATTGGTATTAAGGACTTTATGCTAAGGACGTTAAGTTAGAAATAGTTAAGGACTTTCCAAGGAACACTGTTTATTGCACATAAGAAATATACATGCATTGGTTTATGCACTTCTTTAATTTAATTAATAAAACTAACTAAAAGAAGAACTAGATGAACCTGTTAAAAAAGTCATTAAATTACTTTTTATCTACACCATTTATAGTTCGGTTTTTCTGAGACACTATTTTAATTTTTGAATTTTAAACAATACCACAGATTCCGAGAATACGCTAAAGACAAATGGGTTGAATAAATGGCCATTTTGCAAAATTGAAAGCGTTCTCAATTTAGTATGGTATATTGGCCCGAGTTGCAAGTCGAACCTTTCGGTTCAAAAAACAAAATTATAAACATAAAAGTCGATCAAGTAGAATCTGAGAAGACGCTGGAAATAGAAACTTTTTCAATGCTTAAATAAATAATTTACAATTTATTCATACAAATAAGTTTTTTTAATAAAAACTACAAGTTTATTTTTTAACTTTATTAATAAATCTGTAGTTACCGATATTAGATTAAAAAAATGTCTTAGCTTCCGTTATGGAGATGGCTATTTAAATAGAACTATAGAATATCTTGTGATAGCGACATCTATCTTTCAAAATATAAACTAAACACTAACCTAATTGGGGCCTAACAAATATAAAATTATGTAATTAAACGTAAAGTATAAACGGCATTTCAAATTTGATTACAGGACCTTAATTGCATAGACAGTATAGAAAATACCCTTGTGCGAACATAGAAAATCACTATAAATAGAACTAACTGAATAACGTTAGAATTATGCTCCCAGTGATAAAAGAATGATGTTCTACACGACTATTTACATTATACAACAAAATATTAAAATACACCTTCCATATGTTGATAAAATTTATTTACACACAGCAAATACAATATACCTGTGCATCCGTTGACCGGCTTTGCTTATGTAAAAGCTAATCGGAAAATAACTTCATTAACAGCAAAAATACTTGCTATGTGTTACGAGCAAAATTAGTCATTCATGTAATCTTACGATCATGTAATAATCTTACGATTCATGTAATCTTTATGGTTGTTGTTGTTGAGACCCAGACCGTCCGACCTACCAGAAAGGTAACTGTTTGGACGGCCGCGAAGTGCCACCCAATTTAGACCGGAACCCAGTGGGGGAGGCATCCACAGGGACCGTACCCCCCTTCCCCTACCACTAACCTCTCGGAAGGACTTACGGACCCACATGTTTAACGTGATCGTACTCAGCATGAACACGGCGGCAGTTGTGGCAGCGTGCAAATCCAGCGCGCAAATCACCGGGCTACCGCGCCCGAAATGTGCCAACAGCACGCGGTGTTCCCAGGTGGTCACCCACCCAAGCACTAACCGCGCCCGATGCTGTTTGACTTCGGTGATCTAGCGAGAACCGGTGTTTTCAGCACGGTACGGCCGTTGGCCCGAATCTTTATGATGTATGGTGTCTGACGAAGTCGGCAGTACCACATAATTGCCAACGAATTTGTAAAAACTTTGTTCAGTTTAGTCAATTACTATAGCGATTTTCAAAATTGCGAAGTATAAAAAATTATCCGACAGTCAAGACATTAACCTCTACTTATTGTTGTTGAGTTTTAACGACACCAAAACCGGTCCTCCAATAATGGTTCATTTCCGCACAGAGAACGCAATTCCGATTTATGGAATACCTGCTATCGGTGGGTTTTGTAACTATAAATAACTTGCATTAGTATGTGTCAGGTGTATTTTAATCAGTTGTGTAATGTAAGTAATTGTGTAAAACAGAGGTTTAGAATGCCTGCCATCGGTGGGTTTTGTAACTATAAATAACTTGCATTAGTATGTGTCAGGTGTATTTTAATCAGTTGTTGCGTAATGTAAGTAATTTTGTAAAACAGAGGTTTATAAATTAAATTCAAAATATGTATTAATATGCATTGTATTTTAAGAACTATAAAGTAGTCATTCTTTTTTAATTTGCTGATGGAACGAAACTAAATTTTATATTTAGGGGTTTTAAAACACGTATAATACATATTTGTATAAATATTAGTAATGTTAGGAATTTCTTCTATTTCGTCAACTCAATATTTATAATTTTATATTTTACAAAAGTAAGTAAAATTTATTGTTACAGAACTTGCTTGGGGTTATTCATTCATGCATTTTAAGCAAAATCCATTTCA
The DNA here is from genome assembly GCA_951213105.1 of Amaurobius ferox. Classification (NCBI taxonomy): domain Eukaryota; kingdom Metazoa; phylum Arthropoda; class Arachnida; order Araneae; family Amaurobiidae; genus Amaurobius; species Amaurobius ferox. Next base: position 155,190,002 of record OX578136.1, read on the forward strand.
ATATGTAATGTTTTAAAACAACATAGCTGAAAATATCATCCAAGATATTAAAGGATCTAAACTCGTCAAGTTATAAGAAATAGTTTCGAAATACGAAACTTTTATAATTAATTTTATTTAATTAATTTTTGAAAAAATGTTATAATTAATGGATTGCGCACAAAATAGATTCATATTTATGGATAAAAACGATCATGACGTTTCAGAAAGTGATCTAATTTCTTGTAAATGTGATGAAGATAGGAAGGCTGTATAAAAGCAGACTGCAGCCAGGCAAGTTGATTCTTCAAAGATAAAAATAATGCATTCTAAACTGGTTGATAAATTCATGACAAGACATAAGAAATTTAGCGAATTTCTATACTTGGAATTGAAAAATTCATATTAACATTTTTTTTTCTATTTCAGGTACTTCAATATCTTCTCGGTGTAATTTGTTACAAAACTGTTGTATGCATGTACTGCAAGACAAGCAAGAAGTCTTAAAATTTGAATAACGTTATAAAAAAACATGAAATAAAAATTTTATATCAAAATACTGGATTATCTTTCTGGTAGTTATTCAATTTCATTTGGTAACGTTAAATAAAATCTATTCACATCATCCATGAATTATGTTGAAAAGCAAAATAACGTTCCACTGTATCTATTATAATGTTACATATTGTTCTTTATATGCAGCAAGGAAGGGTAGAACATCTTGCACATTTGAACTTTAGGAAAATAGAAAGATGACCGAGATATAAGATTTTTAAGTTAAAGTCTTGGCATGCAGATACATAATTATCACATGTCCTTTCAACGATTGGGGCTTCTAAGAGACATGGAAAAACGACATGAAAGTAAGAGACATGGAAAGTAAGAAGAACAAACAGAACGCCATTTCTTTATATCGCATACCAAAACTACAGGATGTTCAAATTTCATAACAATGAAGTTAACATGCCTATATATTTACAAATATAATGAAAAAGAGCTAGAGTCGTTTGTTTGTCTCGATGTGTGCAGAGTAACTATTTTCCTAGTCTGAAATACCCCGAATTTGTTTAGATGCTCCGATTGGAAATGATCACCGTATAATGGTCCACATATATTTTCGTTACAATCAGTATTTGATTGAAAAGAAAAAACTTTTTAAATGAAATTTTTTCCACCATTTTTGCCCAACATGTGATCATGAAACTTTCAGCTTACATTCTAAATAGATAACATTTTTGAGATTTAAAAAAAAAACAATAAATAAATGCACTAATTATATCTAATCAAATGTTGGCAAAATATCATTAGAAAGCTTAAAATTTTCTACATTTGTTTATACAAATTTCAAGGAGATATTATCTTTAGAAAAAACAATAATCTAAAAATTTCTTTTGAAATGCATTCATTGTATGTGATAAATATAAAGTCCCAGACACGATCCTAAAATCACCAATGCCGAGTTTTATAAATTCCAGTTGTATTTAAATGACTGTATATTCGCGGAAAGACTAACTTTAATACCTTGTGGATGCTACGACCTGCTAATGACTTAGTGTTCTCTTCATACATACATTATGCATACATTTACTAGATGGTTTCCATAGCAACAAAATCCATTTTCAACATACATTAGTTTTTAATTATGAATATAATTTCTCCGATGAACAAGTAGCCGAGAATAACTTAGCCGACATTAACAGTTTTTGCTACATCTTTTTAGTATCCAGTTATGTTTGTTACAAGAATAGATGAATTATTCTAACGAGAATAATTTTAACGTAAAATAAATTATTAAATAAATGGAGTGCAGAAGTTTTAAATCTGGGAAAATTGAATTCTGTATGGATATAATGTACTGAAATATATAATTAATTGTGTTACGGCTAATGGACATCACACTATTCCATATGAATTTATTAAATTGTGTATGATTAAATATATGATATTTCAAACAAAGTAAAAATTTTAAAGAGATAACAATTTGAATTAGAGTAAGAAAATTTTAATAACAGTATATTTTAAACCCATGAATAATTGTCAGATAATTCTACTTTGGAACTGCTCCAAAAATATAAAAATCTACACGTTTCTGATTTTAAAATTAAGTTATTGATGCTTAATATAAATGAAATAATATCATTATTTTAATAATTGAATAACTGTGAATATTTTAATCCTAAAAGCAATCCTCCTTATCTAACAATTTTCTTGCACGATTCGAATTCAATGGGAAATAAATAATATAAACAACTACCTTTTCGTGCGGAGTATGCATTTTAATTATAAGCGATAGGATCGAAATTCGATTTCGCCGTGCAATCCGGCGCCCAGCCCGCTTCATACATGTTTTATCGAATGAAAACAAGATGAGATATCTCCAATAAGTCCCACATGAAATATGTTTCACGGTGTAACCTACGCACTGACGTTGCTGGGAAACGAATTGTGTTATGCCTTTAGTGTCCAACCGAACCAACTTGCCGTGTCGGACGCCTAGGACAGAAAAGAAGCTGACCTAATGCACCACCATTATGTGTCTTAACATAAGAACCACGGTCCCAGTGCATCGGTTTCATACTTGTTAATACTTTTCAGCACTGCATAGCAGAGAAAAAACTTACTCGTGCTGCCAGTCCAGTTATCAGCTATCGGGTGCTGAAGATCGTTAATAAACGCAGAACTGGTTCGCCGATATTGGTCACTTCGTTGATAGCGTAATTCCAAGATATTGGAAAGCTACATAGATGGGGGTTGTCATTATTTATTTAAGATTCTCTCCATGGTAGGTGATGCTTTCGATAGCAGATGGTGTTAAATTGTAAGAAATTTCCTACGGAAAAGGAATTTTACGGCAAGAAAATTAATAGCGTGGCAAAAAAAAAAGAGAAAAACAGTAAGATGTAAGATAAATCCCGTCCCCCATACAATAAACGTTTTATGTTTATATCAATCACTTCTATGAATAGAAGTATAAGGAACAATATGGCTCTACTAATGATAATTTCAAGTTTGGAGCTAGGTTTTGCTTACGAAAAGTATGAAAATACGTTTACAAACAACACTAAAGCTCCTTTATGAATATTTGTTAACGTGCAAAAATGTTTCTAATTAAGGTATGTGTAAAGGGAAAAAATGATATTTTCTCACTATTTTACATTTCTCCCTCTTCTTTAACGCTAATATTGCTTTGGAATAAAAATTAATTTCGGTGAAATGTCACTTTCTGAAAACAGTGTGCGGATGAACGAGATCGAGAGACTGGATTTCCAATTTTAATCTGATATGACTTCAAGCATGTTTCGAACTTTCCATTAATTCCTCAAGTTCCGAGTGGAGTGTGGCAGATTTCAATAACTGTCGAATTTTAATTCAATAATTGTAATTGTAAAGTTAATGTAACTGTAAATGTAACTATAAAACTATCAACGTGACTGTAAAGCTTTAAAATATAAACATATATATTTAATTGGAAAAATAAATTAATAAAATAATTTTTTTAAGAGTTTTCGCGTTGCTGAAGAATGTAAGAATTTCTGTTAGCAAAAGAATGCTTTTAGACATAATAAATCATTTTACAACATGTTACATTTGCAGTTGTGAACAGACCACATACAGATTTACCATTAGCTCCATACCAATTGGAATACTTTTAACCAACTACAATAATAAGTAGACAGTTATTAAATTTTTATAAAACAGCATAAAACACACAAATAATTGTCTTAAGGTGTTTTGAAGACGAAAAACAACTTTATTTGTCAGGAATAGTAAGAAGAGCGAGCTGCACTCACCAGAGCAAAATCGGAATCTGCCTGTAAAATAATTGACGTGCCTGGAGAAGAAAACCGGGAAAATTTCTCAACGGTGCACAGGAAGGTAAGAACCACGCAATAAGAAACAAGTAGATGGATACTATGAATGGCAAAAACCAAGGAGGAATGTGTACGTCCAGCAGAAAGATTCCAAGCACCTGTTCAGCGAATTTTTGCCGTTCATTCATAGTATCCTGCTAACCGTTTTTTCCTCCCTAGTTTTTACCCCTTTTCTCCTCGCGCAGTCTGCAACTACTTTCCTATTTTAGTCATGTTTGCTATTCTTCCGTCAGATCTCGATCTTGCTTTGGTGAGTAGAAAGCCCAGACCACACGACCAACCCGAAGGCTTCGATAATCCTGACGAAGAAGGATATTTTTGGCCTTCGAAAAAAGTTGACACAATTATTTTTATATTTTATGCGGTTTTATAAACTTTCAGCCTTTTTTTTTTAAACATTTTAGTAGTAGTTCTACAACGGAGTGTTTTCTTTGCCGCAAAGAGCATTTTTATTTTTATCATCACCTATTTAATTTTATCAATTTATTTTTAGAGTATAATTGGGTTTTAAAAGTAGTCAAATTAATTGCTGTTTAGGAACAGAGCCTATATTAATTTTTAGAGACATGTTATAATATGTGGTCGGACTATGTATAAACTCTTTAGGATGACTATTATTGCCTCTAGACCAATATAAAACCACGATCCCATATCTTTGACAAAAATGTGGAAATTGGATTCAAATTTGGGCTTTTCTGAATCAAGAACAGAACCAAACTATAGCCTATAGAATGGTCATAGCTATAGCTATGGCCATTCAAACCATAGTCAAACCGCAGAGCGGGGTTTGACCCTCAGCTGAGTATTACTTGGCACGAACTTCAGATTAGCATTCCACGTACTAAACCTTTGTGATCTTCCTAGATTAAAATGCAATACGGTGCATCAAAATACTCTTAGAAAACGAAATCTCAAAGGGAGTCATTTCTTGGCTGTAAGATTCTATCTGGCTCAATTTGACTGATACCTAAAAAATTACTTCTCCGTTGACAGCCAGAACTCAAAACAGAAATTATCAGAAAATAAATCCTTTTTCATCTAGAATGACCTAAAAATGCAGCGTAACGAGGAAATTAAAAAACGGTATGAAATCCATTATATATTGTTTAATATAAAATTTTCCATAAATATGCAAAATCTATATGTTTTAAAATAGCAAAGGGGGAGATATTTTAAAGCAATGACCAGATCACAAAGTTTGGGTGTATTTTAAGAAGGTATTTCTAGCATAAACTTCGCCGTCTAATGTATATTTTTGGAAAACCATGAAAACCTGACATGTTCAGCCTGTCAATATAGTCCGACCGGTGTCTCAATTGCAAAATAGGTGGCTTTGCATTAGGGCTCTCATTTATCCTTATGCAAAAACGTAAATACTAGAAGCTCTGGGTTTAAGGGGTGCGGGACAAGGTATTTAAATCCAAATTTTATATTTCGTTTTTATACATTTTTCAATAATTTGAGACACGCAACATACTTTAATTTTGCATGAGGGGACCCAGGTTTGTATTATAAAGACCCTTTTAGGTACAATATTTTCTTTAATGTTGTAATCAGCGGTGGAATTTTTTTTTTGTTTGGGTCTTAGTGCATGAGTATGTCTTAGGAGATTGTGCAGTGTCTACTTCTATTAAAAACGTGAGATTTCCTAAGTCTGCGAAGAGTTACGATAAACAGGATACTGTCCTACATAAAAAACCAGGGGAATGAGGAATTTCTTCTGACGTAAAGTTTCACTTAAATAAGGAATTTGAAGGAGTGGGATGTAGGCTGCATTTCATCCATAGAAGAAAAGAGTTATCTCTCAGTAATTCGTTATAATATCGACTAGATATGCGAAGGTATATAAGATGAAATATATGTGATATTCATTTATTATATTTCAATATCCAGCCGACGAAGTGGTCAAGGCGAGCGTTTCCACAGCAATCGCTCGACCGCCGCGTTGTGGGTTCGAGTCCCACGTAAGGCATGGCTGTTTGTGTTGTGGGCGTAGTGTGTTCCGCCCCCTCTGGTTCGCCTGGGACAACGTCTTAGGACGGCTAAATGGTTCACGTTCTGGCCTCTGACGAAAGGCGAATGACGAAAGTCTAGTGCCTGGCCATTAAAAAAAAAAGAAAGAAAAAAATTTAATATCCATCAGATATACATACGTACAATCTACAAAATTACTATTAAATGGGAAATGATAGAAGAATGGTAAAAATTTAATCCTTGGGAGTTTTTATTTGAAAACAATCCATTTATAAAGTTATGGCTTTTGCTTCTAATTTCGCATCCGCTGTCAAATTGATTAATTATATCCGTTTATGAAATTGATATTATCTATATACTTGTTTTATTACATTAAATATTAAAAATAATTCTCATGTCCAGCAAGTTCAAACAATGGAGTGCAATATTATCTTCCGATATAGACAATTATTTTTTAAGAGAATGCCATTGGAAATTTATCTATTGATAAATTTTTATTTAATTATATAAACAGCTAAAAATTATATCTAGGTATAGCCTTTTTCACTTTCTATCTAAGCATAAAATGTCTTAGTGATACTTGTATTCGTTCTTGAATTATCATGTCCACACCTCAGACACACATACACTCGTATATTTGGTTCGCTCCAAAGGTTGTCGAGATACGTTCATCTCTTTGAACATATAGCACACCGTTGTTTGAAAAGTGTCACATATCAAAAAACGGAAATTATTCAGAAAATGACTGATAATGGTTTTAACATAAGATTTAACAACTCAACATTTAACAAATTAAAACCATAGTGAAAATAACAGACTTTTAATTTATATCAACGACAAGAAGAAATATGCATTACCAAACTGATTTTATTTTATTTTATTTTAATATCCCTGCAAAATAGCACAAATCTATTCTGAGTTGTGACACTTGAGATTTTGTTCGAACACAAAAGCATATCTATGATAAGTTTCATGCATAAAAGACATATTTGATATTAGTTGTGATTTGTTTATACACAAAAGATATCTCTATTATGAATTGTTAATAGTTCATACACAAAGGGCATCTCTATAATGTGTTGATTGGCCTATCTATTATGATTTGTGTTGGTTCGTATATGCTAATGGTATCGATATTATAGCCAAAGCCGCTAAAGATCTAAAGGGGGTAGGTCTTTCTTGTCTTGGAAAGCACTGCTGAGAAAATGCATATGAAAATTAACCAGCGCAAAACTAAATACATGGCTTCTACCAGAAGTTTGTCTTTGCCCCCTTGTATTTGAGGGTGGCTAGTGCAAATTTGCATATGTAGAGTATTTTAACTACCTGGGGTCTCAAACTTGTAAAACAGTAGTAGTTTAGAAATTCAAAAACAAATCATAGCTGCAAATCGCTGTTTTGTTGATTAAGAAGATTATTCACATCACATGTAATTGGGAGAGGAACAAAATTACAACTATATAAAGTACTTATAAGACCTTATCTTAATTTATGCTTCAGAAACTTAGACTGTTACAGGACATGATGAAAAAGCTCTTTTATATAAAGATTCTGACATAATCAAATACATTAAAATTAACAAACTGCAATGGGCAGGACATTTGCTTAAAATGGATAACAAACAGAATCACAAAGATAATTTTTATGTCCACAGATCAGGAAAAGAAAAGGTCGAGAGGATGAGAGTTGCGTGGACAAGGAGTTTGAAGTGTTAAAAATTTAAAAGTAGAGAAACATTTATATAAGGGGGTCGCTTGGAAGGACCTTCTGAGGAAGGCCAATGCTCACAGTGGGGTGTCAAGTCACTGATGATGATTGGTTCGTACACAAAATACATCCCTAATATGAGTTGTGATTGGTTCGTACACAAAATAACATATCTTAAGGCTTGTGATTGGTTTATACACAAAACCATATCTGTATTTTAATTTGGGATGGTTTTGAAGTTTTACGTGTTCACAAGACAGACTTATTTTTGAGTTACGACACTCTTTACCAAATAATGCCAGTTTTGCAAACAGTACTTGATCACCTTTTGGAAATTTTCAAAACAACGCAAGTACGATCTGCTAGACCATTTATGAAGACAAGTTAGAACACTTTTAATAATAATCTAGATCATAACATCAAATAGAGTTTGGTAAGCAGACGTACGTTCCGGAAATCTTTAGATTTTCTTTTTCAGTGCGAATAAGTCTGCACATGAAGGCACAATGAGCCCAAGACTATGTTGGCTAAGAAGAAAATTGCTAAACAATAGAATCCAATATAGTAGCGCCACCTAGTGTGTTAAAAAGGACGTAAAACAAGGAAAAACAGAAAATGAAGGAAATATGAGGTTGAGAAGCAAACAAGAAAAATAAATAAAACACAGAGTATATAAACTCAACGTGCGGAATAGAAAAAAACGAATCAGAGAAACAATTAGCATTTATTTTAAAATGTTTGCGCTCATTTGGACGTTCAGGTCCGAGCTTATTCACACTGAAAAAGAAACTCCAAAGACTTCTCAAGTATAAGCCTGCTCACTAATTTTTATTTGTGCTTTATTACTTTCCTTATATACATAATGTATAATGAAAGTATTGTGACAGGGTCGAAAATTCGAATTCGAGTTTTCAACGGGAGAGTACGTTTCAAGCATCCCTGATCACGAATCAAACATTTTTGAGGTGATGTCTCTCTGTGTGTGTGTGTGTATCAGTGAGTCTGTGGAGACGATATCTCACGAACGAATGAAGCGATTCGAATGAAATTTGGTGCAAAAATCACAATCCGTGAATACTGGAAGCCTATTGTGTTTAAAGGTAATCGAATGTCCAGAACCCCCCTGAAATTTCGGGTGAAATTTTGAAAAAAATCATCAAAAAATCAAAACATTTAATAAAGTTACGCAAATAGACATTTCTTATGCAATTTTTCTTTAGAAAACGATTGAAATAAACTTTAGAATGCTAGCATGAACCGTTCTCAAGATATTGCACATTTTTCAAATAAATTTATCAAAAAATGCCATAAACTAAAAAAAAAATATTAACTGTTGAGAAACATGTTCCCTTTTCATATGTAATATCATGCAATAAATTTGGTTGCATCATTCTCGTGGATCTAGCTCGTTCCAATCATGAGAAAAAATAGTTTGAGTAATACTTTTGTATTTGAACGACAATAGTCATTTATTTGCTATAAGAACAACTTATTTCTCCGTCCATAACGCTTGGCGGAATTTTGGCGACGAATTTGGCAGAATGTTGCCAACTTGGCGACTTTTTGAAATGTTGCCAAATTAATGAAAATCTCGCCAAATGGATAAAAATGACGCTAAATCAATGAAAATGACGACTCATTGTCGAAAATTTAATATCTTGGAAAGAATATAAGTATCTACTATAAGAAAAACCTATTTTTTTTTACTGTAAAAGTAGTAAATTCATTGCATTATATAAGGAAAGTCATGTGTTGCCCACATCAGATTTTTTTACGTTGTGATCAAGTTTATTGATTGTGCACAAAGTCACATACTGTTTTTTAAAGCACGTTTATCCGATTGATAGGTTAATATGTTTATTCAATTTAATCATAGCTATCTGAAAATTATTCTTTTACAGTCGTGTCAAAGTTAAGTGTGTAGTAGTAACACATTTCACATTCAAAAACTGAAAAGCAATAACTTTCCTATATTATAGTATGAGAAAATAAATTTATAAATGAACTTATACTGACAAGCTAAATGTCTCATGAAATCAAATGGGGTTGAAAGGGTTTAAGAATTAAAAGTCGATACAAGAAACAAAATGGAGGAAATGACTGGCCCGATTTTTTTCTTCAAGTGTCTGAGAAATCAATATTTTTAATCTGGTAAAACACACTAGAAGGAAATAAATTCTCACCTGATCTGTCCCTATATAAAGGCAAAGTAGTATGCAACGCAATATTATGTTAGTAAAGCCTTCGCTTTACGTCTATCTCCGTTTTCCTTTGCGTCTTAATTTGCAGACTTAAGATCTTTCTAGAAGATATGTGACACCTATTCGATACGGCGGCGATTTCTTCATAGGGTAGTGTTCATGCCAGACCTTATGGTGAGTGAATTCTGATCCAATAAGATTTATACTGAAATGTTCACACATTATTACTTAATGTGTGCATGTGACATAATCGTAGATATAAAAATTCTCTATTTTTATATGCCCAACGCATGACTTTTCCTGCAAGCTAAAATATTTCGATTTTGAGTGAAACAGAGACAAAAATTCGAGGTTTCTTGTATCTCGTTAAAATAAATAAATAAAAAAATAAAATATCACATTTTAATAGAAGTTACTGCTATTATAATAAGCACACCATTTTTCATGGGTACAGCTCGATTCTTTTGACAGATGGTCTTTGAAAAATAACATTTGGAAAAGCAAAATTTATAACAACTTATGAAAGGCTTAGTAAGACTCTAAAGGACAGGTGTCCATTAAATTTTGGTTAAAGATTAAATATGCTTTTAAAACATAGACTAATTTGACAATTCAATTTTTATTAATTTTTTTTTAGTTTAAGATAAATAAGGAATGCTATCTCGAAAACGACGTACAATAGTAATAATATATTTCCACTACTATACTATAAATAATATATTTCGCTTATGTATAAGACATTGCATATAAAATTTCTGTTTCTTTAACGTTTTGAACAAAATTATTTATTTGTTTAATTTTTTTTGTTTGTTTTTTTGTATTTTCCTAAAATATTTTGCTGAAAAATTGAAAATCGTTATCGGTTCTGAGATCCCTGAAACTCCATAGGCTGCTTAGGGTTACCGATTTAAATATTCGTATTAAATTTCACTTGAGTCGCTAAATTTATTTGAGAGTTATATATGCTTACAGACAAACATCAATGAAAAAAGGGTTTAATCGTATTCCAGATTGTGCATAGCGTAAAAATCCATTCAAATCTGATAATTGGATTTTCTACGTTACAATACGTTTCCTTTACATATTCCCTATGTGAAGTAATGACGATGAAATATAAAATTTGCTTATTTCATGGTCATAATGTACATTTGTACAAGTACTAATACACATCTGCAGATTTCGATAGCGAGCGAAACATTGAGATTTCATTATACTTGCTCTGATAGATTGACATTCTTAATATGCCACGTACTAGTTATCTACATACACAAACATATATTTTACATCTTGCAAATGTATGCAATCATATACCTCCGTAATTAAGTCAGAATACCTTAATGAAACCTTTTTTGAAGTGTTACAGTAAAACACAGACGGCGTCCCAATCATGTTTAAAGATAAAAAATTAGAGAAGCCTTGCTCCAAGCGGGAACAGCTTGGAAGAATCTTCTGGGGAATACCAAGGCCCACAATGAGCTGTCGAGCCATTGATGAAGATGATTGCATTCATCGGAATGGGTTTGCTTACATTTCTTGTAACGAAAATACGTCGTAATTAATAACGTTTAGAAACTGCTCCAAGGAAAATATCTCCATTTGGTAGTATTGCTATATCTTTCCTTTTTCAAATGCAAACTTCCTCCTCAAGGGTAATGTGATTTTAGTCCCTTCGGAGTGCAGAATCAGGAATTTGCCACATACTATCCATGGAAATATGCTGGTAAAATTCTTTAGAAATGAATATTCAGATATGCATTTAGTCATTAAGTCATTAATTCATATTGCATTACAGTCATTAAGTTTATATACTTAATGACTGTCAATTGCACAGAGTAGGGATTATGGATCTACACTTCGTTTATCTAAATGATAATTCGACAATTTTGATGATCTGAAGTTGAAAATCTTCTGACGAAATCTTTTCATCTCTTAACGAATTCTTAATTAAAGATTTTCGACAATTTCAAATACTTCCATTGATTCTCACAATATGCTGTTTACTTTTATTATTCGCTTATATTAAATCAGTTTTTTTTTTTCATGAAGTTTCTTTTTTTTAATACGACGATAAGTTTTCTTACATTCCGCAAATAATTTCATTAAATAATCTCCGATATTTAACCTAAAAGTGTAAAGCAGTCATAGGGACTGTTTTTGAACATGAAATTTCTTTTTTTTAATACGACGATAAGTTTTCTTACATTCCGCAAATAATTTCATTAAATAATCTCCGATATTTAACCTAAAAGTGTAAAGCAGTCATAGGGACTGTTTAAAATATTCACGAATTTTGTTTCTGATAAGAATAAAATCGTAAGGAATTGAAAAGAACCAAAATATCTTGAGAGCGGTTTATCCGTGAGTAGTGGATGTAATTTAATTCATTTTGACATCAACAAGTGTATTTAGGAGAACTATTTAATTAATAAATTTCTCTAATTTCACTATTTTGTTATTTTTGCATGCTATTTTTTAAAAAGCCCAGTCCTAAGAAAAAAAAATTATCGAAACTTTATTGGAATTTTTTACTTCATTGCCATACTTTCCTTAAACATATATTATGTATTTTAAGGCAATGCTTTCTGAAGTGTGATACAAGTAACTACGAGGGCGTAGTAGTCCAGTGGTTAGAGCGCTGGAGTTGCACTCGGTAGGCCCGGGTTCGATTCCAACCGCTGCCAGAACTGCCGCCGTGTTCACGCGGAGTACGATCACGTTAAACATGTGGGTTTGTAAGTCCTTCCGAGAAGTTGGTGGTAGGGGAAGGAGGGTACGGTCCCCGTGGATGCCTCCCCCACTGGGTTCCGGTCTAAATTGGGTGGCACTTCCCGGCCGTCCAAACAGTTACCTTACACCTTTGTGGTAGGTCGGACGGTCTGGGTCTCAACAACAAGTAACTACGAGGAGAGGTGCAAGGGTTCGAAGAGGTACTCTGTCAAATTTGTTATCGTTCGGCCTTTACCGACAATCAGTATTTTGTAACAGAACATTATATATAAATGATGCAGCAGATCGAAAAGTACTGTTTCCCTACCAAAACACAATGGACAATTTAGCACAGCACAATAAACATTTAAGAAGCAAGAAAGTTATCAAAAATTCTGAAAAAAAAAAATAAAATTTAAAAAATTATATTAATTTACACCATCAAAAATTATAGTTATTAAATAATCCTAGTGTACAAGTATATTATGAATGTTATCATTAATAAAACTCCAAACTAGTTTAATTATATCTATGAAAATTTATGATATCATGTCCGGATCAACATATTATGATTTTATCGAAAAAAAAACATATGTATATTATATGTTATATAATATTTCTTAATTTTCAATTATTTATTTTTATTTTTTATTATTTTTATTTAAAATATTATTTTTCTCTACCCTAAAAATGTAATTCCATTAGCTTTAATAGATTTTGTTTTTAAAAAGTTTAAACTTCTATTGATTTTGTCGACATTTTCGCATTTAACAAGAATTTATTAACTGGAATTGGACTTGAACAACTAGAATCCTTAAAAAGAATTTATTAAGTAAACACATGTACGCTTCGGAAAAATTTGGATGTCCTTCTTCAGCGTTAATAATATTGGACATGATAGAAAAATACGAATACGTGCGTTTCGAAAATCAAAGGATTTCTTTCTTCAGTGCCAGGACAGAACTCTCACATGAGCGTACACTTAGTCGGTCAATGACGCTCATTTGGGCTTTGAGGTCCTGGCTTGTTGCACTGAAGAAAGAAATCCTTTGATTTTCAGAACGTACATATACTTTTCTATTTGCGCCACATTTTATGTTGTGATTCAGTTTTTTTATTGGTTGTGTATAAAATCACGTTATTTACTCAAATCGATAATGGATAAACGACAGAATCAAAAGAAAATAGAAAATGAAGAAAAAATGAATAGATAATAACCGAGTTTATTCTTCCTTCATTTTATATATTTTCTCGTTTTACTCCTCTATTATCACACTAGGTGGCGCTACTAAATTGGGTTATGTTGGTTGGTCATTTACTATTTGGGCAGTATAATTTAGGCCTGGATCCAAGTGAAAAAAATTTGCTTCGCAATTTCGCAAAGTACTTAGTTTTCGTAGTCTTTCGTGAAACGAAAATGTTCCACTTGTATCTCTGCCTTAGTGCTTATTTAGGTGTTCAAATGCAATCTTGTTCGCACAAAAAAAGAAATCCGAAGCTACGTTTGCTCACATTATATGAGCTGCATTTTACGTTTTAATTAATTCATTATGAAAAATTGCTTGCATGGTATGAGGGGGCAATTTTAATATAAACTGTCTGAAAAGTATAATTTTTCTTGAATATTGACATAATTTTTAATTTACTTTTCAAACGATATGCAGGTGGTGTACTTGTTCCATATTACTCGGGTTTAAATAGAAATGCAAATTTCTACCTTTTAAGATATGTTACATATAGGGCAGATCTGGAGAAACTTCGATCCACTGCTATTTAGCTTTCATTCATAAGATTTTGACCATCTCCCGCATATGTTTCATATTATAAACATATCACGAGAAAAAAAAATTAATATACAGCTATATGAATTCAACCGAGATATCATTTAGTATCATTGAAACTGTGGATGGTATAAACATTTCATTTATACATTTGAATTTGTGAATTCTCAATGAAAATCTTACAAAATTGCATCAGATTTCATCTTTTACTTATCACTTCTATCGGGTTTTGCGTTGTTCATTCAAAATATATTTATTTATGTAACATCTTCACCATTTTCTTAATAACACTGAACAACAAATTACGAATATTTTTTGATCCCTAAGATTAAACCAAGTTGTCTGGTCTGCTGAATATGAAAAAGGCCGAGAGAACACCAGATCAGCTCCAGTTTTTGAAATATTTATAAAACAAGTTTTACACATTAGCATATATATATATATATATATATATATATATATATATATATATATATATATATATATATATATATATATATATATATATATATATATATATATATATATATATATATATATATATATATATATATATATATATATATACCCTATTACAATCCTCATTCAGGAAAATTGCTCTTATAATATGATTCGGGAGCATCAGAAGGCTCCAACAATAGTCTGCTAGCATTGCTACATATCATTTTCCTCGGTACAGTTACCCTGATTAATTGCATACACTTGGTTACACACTATGTGATTACATGAGTATGCAGATTAATATTATTAATTCCCCTCTTGATTATGTATTATAGAGATAATAAATAGAAAATAATTATATCAATTTTCATAACAAATAATAGTAATTCTTTACTATATATATAATATATTCCTTCTATATTTATTACTAGCCGCCTTCGGCGACCGGCCTGTTCGCTACCCTTGAAAATTCTGACCGTGGCAAACTCGCTGGCGCGACTTGCCAGAAAGGTGTAAGGTAACTATTTGGACGGCCAGGAAGTGCAACCCAATTCAGACCGGAACCCAGTGGGGGAGGCATCCACAGGTAGCGTACCCTCCTTCCCCTACTACCAACCTCCCGGAAGGAATTACGGACCCACATGTTTAACGTAATCGTACTCCGTGTAAACACGACGGCAGTGTGGCAGTGGCGGGAATCAATCCCGGGCCTACCAAGTGCAATTCCCGCGCACTAACCACTGGGCTACCCCGCCCTCCGCGAAAATCTCCATAACTTTCTTTTTATTCACCCAATTTAGACCGGAACCTAGTGGGGGAGGCATCCACAGAGACCGTACCTTCCTTCCCCTACCACCAACCTCTCGGAAGGACTTACGGACCCACATGTTTAACGTGATTGTACGCCGCGTGAACACGGCGGCAGTTTAGGCAGTGGCGGGAGTTGAACCCGGGCCTACTGAGTGCAATTCCCGCACTCTAACCACTGACACTTTATCACTGGCACTTTATCTCTTTTCCTTCCATGTTTTCCAAAAATTAAACTGGATTCACGAAATTGGCATCTTTTCTTCAATGCAAATATGAAAATTACAGGAGATTTCTATGCAATAACGCGAGTATGTATATAGCGTTAACCTTTATGGGGTTCGCTTTTTGTTTCATAATATTCCATGCATATGCAAATAAACAATATTCTTATTAGACCACAATATTCTATGGTACGCAAATACCAGTTTTTCGATTAAGTAGGGTCGACTGTACCTTTTTTTCAGGGAAAGTAAGTCTTGATGAAAACATTCCCTCTCTGCTGGTCACTGATAGTATATGGCAATTAGTCAGGAAAAAAACCAGATGAGAGAGTTAAATGTGGATTTTCAATGTGATATTGCACCCTAGTTTCTCGTAACACTGCAAAATAGTTTCTACAAGTAATACAGACTATCGATTTCCGCTGAACCAATCCCCATATCATGAAGACTAGAGCTAATACATGGTTTTTAAGTACATATTCGTGCCAGCATGTCCATATGAGGGTCACATTGAAATTTTTGAGACAGAAGCAGACGATATGCGTTAGAAAAAAAATTATTGAGCGGATATTTAAATTTGAACTCTTTTATGTCCGCAGACAATAATTTGTAGCAACAATTACAATTTAGCTATCGTAGAATAAATTTTGAAAGAAAAGAAAATGGAGTTGACGCGAGAGCATTATCGAGCTGTGATTTTCTATGATTTTAAAGTGGAGCTAAATCGAGAAGAATGTCTACAACGTCTACCATTAGAATATGGAAATGATGTTCCATCTCGTGCCAATGTATGCAGATGGTTTACAGAGTTTAGAAGAGGTCGACATTATCTCCTGGATGAAGAACACACAGGAAGACCTTTGTCATCTGTAGTTCCAGAAAATGTGTCAGCCATCCGAAAATGTTAATCAACGATAATCGCTGTACCCACCAAATAATACAGTAGGAACTTAACATTGAATCCGTAGCTATACATAAAATTATTCATGAAGAACTGCATATGAAAAAAGTTGCTCATGAAAAACTGCATATGACTGAATAGTTTATCGTTGGGTCCCCCATAATTTAACAGAACACCGAAAAGCGGAGCGTGTCAGAATCAGTAAAGAAACCCTAAAATTAATAATGGTGGACACAGCATTATTTCTAAAATGATATCTGGTGATAAAACGTACATACCGTTTTTTGGCGGTTCAACACAACACTTCAAGAAAGTAATGGGTTTTTGACGCCAAACCAACAATGGTTGGCGTCAAAGAGACAACTAGCAATGAAAAGAGTAATGCATACCATGTTCTTCAGAAGTACAGGTCTGGTCAAAGCCATAAAGCTAGAGGGACAGAAGACAGTTACAGCTAACTAGTACACCACTAAGTGTCTTCCAGAAATTCTTCAGGAAGTGAATATTAGGGGACACATGCTTCACCATGACAATGCATCTTCTCATTCAGCAAGAATGACAGTCGAATTTGTTGAACAAAAAACATCAAAGTGGTAAAACATGCACCCTATTCTCCTGATCTTGCTATGTGTGACTTTTGGCTATTTTTTAATCAAAAACAAAATTACATGGGCGTCGTTTTCATTCCGAAGATGAGATTAATGAGGCTATTTTTCATCGATTCCAAGAAATGGATGGCTTGAATCATTTAATCTTTGAAAAATTCGCCTACATAAGTGCATTGATGTTGGAGGGGAGTACTTTGAACACTCCTAGGAGTTGGTAAGTTTAACTTGCACCACTTAGCTGTATCTCAAAAATTTCAGTGTGACCCTCGTATATTGAAGAAAATTTGCTACTTTTGTTTCTAAAAATTTGTGCTAAGTATAATCCTATCAATAAAGGCCATGCCTGTTTTCAAATGCAATCCAATCAATAAATGTGCATTAAATGACTTTTATTATACTGCCTCAACGTATCATCTGAAATTATGAATGTATTCTTATAAAACAAAAATATGTCAGATTTTCTGGTTAGTTGAAGTTTTTATTGAAAACCGCCAAAAAGTGTAAGTAAACAAGAGCAATATACAACTAAAAACTCTCTATCTATCTTACAAGGTCACAAAAATATGTCAAGTACAATAAAACAGCATTTAAATGTTCAAGAAATTCACAAAACAAATTATTCTGTTCTCAAAACACTGACGTAGTTCACAATTCACTTTAACTCTTATTACGTCAGATCAGTTCAACGGAAAGATGATACATATGATGATACGTGTTTATACACCTTATCTTTAGAATGTGGTCCTTTTCTTTCCACCCAGACCGCCCGACCTACCCGAAGGTGTAAGGTACCTGTTTGGACGGACGGGATAGTGCCACCCAATTTAGACCGAAACCCAATGGGAGCGACATCTACAGATTCGTATCCTTTTTTCCTACCACCAACCTCTCGAAAGGACTTTTAATCCCATATATTTGACGGACCCGTACTCTGCGTGAACAGGGGAACAGTTTGGACAGAGTCGGGAATCGGACGCATGTCCTCAGAGTACAATCCCCGTGCTTTAACCACTGGGATGTCCCGCCCCTCTAGAACGTGGTTATAAAATAGAACCTTCTTAAGATAATGAAAAAATTCAAGAAATTTCCAAAACTTGTCCAAGTTGGCGATATTTTGCCAACTGTGTCGCCAAGATCACCGATTTTGTAGCTAAGGTCAAGCGACCCGGACAATAGAAATAATAGAAATGGTTGCCTGCAAATGTGTTTTCTGTTCGGGGAGAAGCATCGTGCAGTAAAATATTTTAAGTATTTGTTAGCAATGTTGATAAACTTGCGAAACAACTTCTAATAAACGTTTTATATGGAATTAAAAGAATGAATATTCTGTTGACTGACTTCTGCAAACTGACAAACTCCCACAGAAATCCTCATACAAAAGCCCACTATTACAGTCAATTTATAAAAGGTGGAGGGGGAACGTCGATATTAATGTTTTAATATAAAAACTGTACTAGAAGGTTAAAAGTTTTGAAAACACTGTTACACTGTTATGAAGGAAGTAATATATTTTTTAATTTAAAACATTTATGTTAAATTTCTTTCGAATGAATCGTACATGTTAAATATTTTAATAAATGTTTCCATTTTATAAAATTTAAATATCTTACAATATACATAATAAAATTATAAAAGGAACGGACCATATATGTTTCAATGAATGTTTATTAAAATTATAAGTTTTTTTTTTTTTATGATGATGGAAGCAAATTTCTTAAGCTGATTCATAGTCTACGACACGAAAAGCGTGAGATGATATATAATAAATGGTGTTCAAGTATTGTTTGCAAATTCAAATGGAAACGACCACAACCAAATAGTTATGTATATAATAACGCTATTGTTTTAAATAACAATATGTTACCTCTGTCTGGTTTCAATTAGTGGTTAAAGAATGAAATTTGAAAACTCTATAGAATTTAAATTAACATTGTGTTTCAAATTGGCAATTTTTTTCAAACTTTTTTTATTTTATTTACTTTATTTTAATTTTATTCTGGTTCTTTGAAAAGAATAAAATGAAGGTGTATAAAAAAGAGGTGTAAATACAATGAGTTTTTAACGTAACTTCATTGACTTTTATTTTAAGTGCTTTACGCCATGAAAGAGGATTTTTCTCAAGAGAGTATAGTTCATGGATATAGGCATTAATCAGTCTCTTAAATTGTCCTGTATCCCTAGTATCATTTAATATTGGTCTAATATTGAACCGCCAATATTGTATATCTTGGCATTACATTGGGAATATTTGTAATGTAATCCCAATATTGGGCAAATATCGGGTTTAGACCGGCTTCCAATATTGGCTAAATATTTTCATTACAATATTACGCCAATATTGGTGTTACATTGGAATTATTTCTAATGAAACGCCAATATTGGCGTAATATTGTCTCAATATTTCAAGCCAATATTGGCGTAATATTGTCTCAATATTTCAAGCCAATATTGGCGTAATATTGTCTCAGTATTTCAAGCCAATATTGGCGTAATATTGTTTCAAAATTTCAAGCCAATATTGGCGTAATATTGTCTCAATATTTAAAGCCAATATTGGCGTAATATTGTCTCAATATTTCAAGCCAATATTGACGTAATATTGTCTCAATATTTCAAGCAATATTGGCGTAATATTGCCTCAATATTTCGAGCCAATATTGGCGTAATATTGTCTCAATATTTCAAGCCAATATTAAGCCAATTCCGTCAAAATATCCACATTTTCATTCAATATTTCCAATATTGACTGCCAATATAGGGTCAATATTTGATTGCTACTAGGGATAATTATATTTTTACATTAATGCATCTTTCTCATCTTTCTCAATTGTACAATTGATCTTTCTTGGTTAAAATATTAATAATGTAACGACGTGTTCTCTAGAATTGTGGGTATGCGCTTAGGATACAAGAATGAGTCCAACTTTCTGTATAACTAACACGTTTATTCACAAGCACAACGTAAACAAGAAAAATACAGCCAAACAGCACTTAAATGATCCACCAATTTTACAAAATAACTGATATTATTCACAAAATATTGACAAAAGTAATTTACTGAAACAGCCATTACTATTTTCAAAACATTGACAAAAGTCGCAGTTTAATGTAGTTCGTATTTTGTTAATTGCTCTCCGACTGAATGATGATTTCTTTTTATAGACTCTCCATAGAAACTTCGGAAAATCTCTCATATCACGTAGAATAATCGTTATTTCGCGGTCCTTCTTGAACCTTCGGGAACTCGCCAAATGTCGCCAAGTTGGCGAAAATCGCCAAATTTGACACACCTTCTTCGACCTCCTCTCCCACTGGGTTCCGGTCTAAATTGGGTGGCTTTTCCCGGCAGTCCAAACAGTTACCTTACACCTTTCTGGTAGCCCGGCCGTCCAAATAGTTGCTCTTAGTCCTCTGGACGAGTCGGGCGGTCTGGGTCTTCTACACCTTTCTGGTAGGTCGGACGGTTTCGGTCTCAACAACACCTTCTTCGAACTGTCGGCCACACAAATAGCTACTGCAAGCCTTCAGGTCAGTTGTGTGGTCTGGGTTTTTCCCACCTTCTTCGATCTGCGGCGTATGGCAACCCTAGGCTCATATCGCGGGAAAGGATGCTTGTACGAGTATTTTCTCCGTCTGGTTTTCGAAAGACACCAGAAGAAAGGGAATTTTACACGTTCGCAACAGTATATTAATTCGAAAAAAATATTTTATAATGGTATTGCTTTTTGTTATCCCTACTATACATGGATGCAAGGAAATTATTTAGGATCAAAAATTGGATTTCGAGTTTTTGACGGATTTACACGTTTGAAGCAGTCTAGAATACGGAAAAAAAACCTATCGATTCGGATTAAATCTCGTTATAAAGATCGTTCTTGTATCTTTCCAATGGTGGCAAGGTGTAAGCTGTACGATAATATTTTCGATCGCTAAGGAACCGATATGTGCGAAAAACGTCAAAATAACGCTTCATCATTAAATAACTAGAACGCTAATCTGATTTGAAAAAATATCAGCGAGGTGTTTCTTCTCGGGAGCCGAGGTATCCCTGTTCCAAATTTCATGACTGTACGTCGGTTAGATTTTTCGCTACAAACGACACAGACAGACATATATTATTATTATAGAAACACCGTCTGTACGCTTCTCTTTCATAAGCTTTAATCATTCATACGCTTTTTCTTTTGGCCCTCGGACATTCTTATCCATTGACATAAATTTTGATTCTACGTTTTTGCATTTGTACATTTTTTTAGTAGTTTCTTGAGAGTCACAAGCAATTGGTAGCCGCCTATGATGAGTAAGTCGTCGTAAAAATCTGGTATTATTTTCTGCACTTATTCAATCCTTCTTGAATTTTCTTCTTCCACGAAAAAAATTCATACAACCTGGCTCCCTTAACTAGGCGTAATCGCACTTTACGTATCTTCTATCTCGCTTCAGAATACTCAAAAGAGTACTTCAGAGTACTTCTCTCCTCCATAACGCTTCAGAGTACTCAGGAGATCGGCAGCCTATGATCACGAGTATGGGTCATGGTATATATATGGGTCATTTTCTCTAAACGGGTTTTTTCACCTTTTTTGTTACAATATATTTTTTTCTATTTTTTAACCTGTTTCCTGCATTATATTTTAACATGGGTGGTTTAAACTAAAAAAAAAAATACAGTAGCTGCGATCATTTTGGGGAAATTAAATAGAAAATGCAAATTTTTATTTTCAAGACAAGTAAATACAGAATGACAGGGGAATGGCACTTGATACTCGTATAGGCAATTGTTTTGTTAGTATAGAGTTAAATACTCAGACCTGAAGAGGAATTTAATTCTGATTAATCATCGAATTTGGGAAGGTTCTGTTCTTTTCTCTTATCGGCATTATGGCCGTGAATTTGCTTCTATGGTGATGTTAATATTACTTGAATTGTATTTTTATTTTTTTATTTTTACATAATTCTTATTATTACATTTCAAATATATATATATATATATATATATATATATATATATATATATATATATATATATATATATATATATATATATATATATATATATATATATATAATATATATATATATATATATATATATATATATATATATATATATATATATATATATATATATATATATATATATATATATATATATAAAATTTGGTTTGCTTTAATTGCAATCTTATATTTAGAACTAACTTCTTATTTGTTTTATCTTCTTAAAAGAAAATCTAGTTTTTAAATATAATTCACCTGTTCTAATATCATTTCCTTGTCTACCAAGAAGACAGGTGAATGACGACAGGGGAATAACACATTATGTGATTTTACTATCTGAGCATATGAATTTTATTTGCATTTAACCGTAACTTGGTATTCAGTTTGCTACACTAACTAGGCACACACGCACACACACATTATATATATATATATATATATATATACATAAATAAAAATTGAAAGATGTTAATCGAAAATTATGCATAAACTACTGTATGTACAAAAAAGCCCATCTCTAGCATATCTGTTACAAATGAGTAACTATAGACCAAGACTAAGGATAAAGATAGAAGGTAACATATCACTACAATGGAAAGGGGGATGAGAAGAATATTAGGATACACAATTCACAATTAAAAGTATATAAATATAAATAAAAATAAAAAGAAAACACGGCCAAAATGAGAAAAGGCAATAATAATTAGCTCAAGGTAAAAGATTAAGACATAGAGAACAATCAAGTGAAACTGCACAAAAAATGGCTGTTAGTTCGAAATTGCATTCTCATCAGGACAGCCATACAATTCGAATTAAAACCGATAGAATAGCCAGTTTCTGACAATGGCGATAGCATTTAACTATAGACACCATTGGAACTGTCAACTGGTTAGTGGAAGGAGAAAAATAAATCAATTGAATTACAAATCAGAAAAATAATACCTCCTCGAACAGAAATGTGAACTCATAAGCATTGTTACCACGTGTAAGTTGAATAAACGACTGAGCAAAGGCAAAAATGAGAAAAGGCAATAATAATTAGCTCAAGGTAAAAGATTAAGACATAGAGAACAATCAAGTGAAACTGCACAAAAAATGGCGGTTAGTTCGAAATTGCATTCTCATCAGGACAGCCATACAATTCGAATTAAAACCGATAGAATAGCCAGTTTCTGACAATGGCGATAGCATTTAACTATAGACACCATTGGAACTGTCAACTGGTTAGTGGAAGGAGAAAAATAAATCAATTGAATTACAAATCAGAAAAATAATACCTCCTCGAACAGAAATGTGAACTCATAAGCATTGTTACCACGTGTAAGTTAAATAAACGACTGAGCATTTCACCTCACTTCGTCAATGCGAGTGGGCACCGGAATGAATACATTTGAACGATACATAATATGTATGGAGACTTTCAAAAATAGTAATCAGTATAGGACTCAGGACAAGTGGAAAATAGTCATTCGAAAATAGTGAACAGTATTAGACTCAGGCCAAGTGGTAAGTTAGATGATAAGAATGGGTGAATTCTCAAAATTGAGTTATCCAATCAAAGATAAATAATGCATGTGTAAAATTATTACGTGGTATATCTGAAATTATTAATAATATTATTTACAAATACTTCCGGATATTGGTAATTTTGACAAATGCGTTTAAGATTATTGATGTGGAGAAAGTGAAACCGAGGATCAGAAAGTCGATGTATTCGAAATAGCTGGTTTAAAATGATGTTTCTAAACAATTGAATAGAATTACAAGATTGATATGATAGCAGCTTTATGATAGTGAAGTTGCAAGAATCTTTTTTATCATATAGATTGGTGATTACATGATTATTGAGGGTATCTAAATTTAGGTCTAAAAAATTTACAGTTTGACTAACGCTAGGTTCATTAGGAATTAATTCTAGGTTAGATGGGTAAAAATCAATATTAATTGGGTAGGAATCATCAATGATAATACAAATTAAGTCGTCAACATATCTATATATAATATATGAATTAGAGTTAAAATGACATTCATAATAATAAAGATATAAGTTAGCGAGTATACTACTACTACAGCCACCTTGTGGTACTCCAGATGTTTGTAAATAAATGTTATCACCTTGGATAATATAATTATTGTATAACACAAAGTGCAAAAGCATAGGAATGTTTTTGACATTAAATGCAACATTATTGGAAGATAGATAGTCATGATAAAGAGAGATAATAACTTTATATAAATCTTTAATGACAATATTAAATATGTCTTTAAAATCAAAGGTATGGAAACCAAGAATTTGTGGAAGCTTGCTAAAGTGATTTACTAAATTAAAACTATTGTTCAAAGTGAAATATCTTGAATTCCTAAATTTAAGAGATTCATTAATTCTATTTAAACAGTTAAGCAAGTACTTACTAGCTGTAGTGGTAAAGGTATTATGTGTCCACAAGTGACTGTTCTAAAACTGAGAGGTGATTATATATATATATATATATATATATATATATTTACTTTTTATTCTGAGAATAATTAAAGACAGGTGAATGACAGGATAAAAATACTTTCCCCAAATTGTTCGATTTATAATATTACCCTGCACAGAATGATAGCTAGAACATAGTTATACTCTTGAAATGGTGGATATGGATTTTAGTAAAAAATAGTAATACTTTAATTATATTTTATTTTCAGCTATGTACAGGAAGAGGTGTTAAAATTTAGCGACAGATGAATGACAAAAAATCTAGGGGACAGTTGTAAAAAAATTAATTTGAAATATTGCTCTAATGCATATGTTTTATTACTGTTGATATTTAAAATTGTCTAATTTAGTAACCTTGTAAAAATTGTCTAATTTAATAAATTGTCTAATTTAACACTTTAATATGAAACATCAAATTAAAAGAAAACTAGAAAATTAAGGCTTCCAAATGAAGTTGTGATTTCATTATTTGGCTATTGGTAAGGTGACCAATTTTTTTACAATGAAAAGGAGGACGAAAAAATTTAAGAAGAAAGTACAACGTAAATAAATGAAACATTTTATTAATTCAAACAAAAGTACACTAATTATGCTTACATCCCTTTTAATTATTTACTTAAACGAGTATTTTTCCATTGAATAAATATTTTTTGTCAATATATCATTTTCTAACAGTAACAATATATTGAAAATTTCGGAGCAAGAAATATCCTTCATATTGAATTTTACGGTAAGTGTTGAGCTAGAGTATCAACATTCAATCTTGATTACACGAAGTATAATATAGAGATAAAGTAAACAAAGTGAAATGCGCAATGGTGCGAGACACGTGAAGTTCTCCTATGCACTGCGCATGTGTTTCATAATCGCGTCTTTCCGAACTGTACCGTCACATGACGCGTAACAGTTCGGCGCGGCGTCTCTGAATACAGAGATTAACAGATTAGTTTTAAAATATCGAAAAGGAGGACAGGTAGGAGGACACTTTCAAGGAAGGACAGAACCTACAAAAGAAGGACTGTCCTCCCTAAAGGAGGACGATTGGTCACCTTACTATTGGGACACACAGGGGAATGACATTTAATAAAAGAAACTAAATTTTAAAGTATTAAAAATACAACTTGTTTCTTTAGCTAATGGGTGATAAATATGAACTACCTGTACAAAATAGTAAAACTGATCAGTGTCCAAAATCAGTCCCAAGTCATGCAAACTTTTATTTAAACACCTGGGACATGTAAAAATCCCATTTACTGAAAATGACCCATATATCTTTGCATCCTCGGTTTGTATCCCTCACCAGACGCCATCATTTGTTGTTACTGGAAACGACGATAAATTGCTTGATAGCTCCGCCTTGATAAAAATGCAATATTTGAAGACTTTTTCAGAAAAATTGTGATGATTCTATTATTTATTATTATTTTATTCTAATTCTACCTTTTCCTGATATTTATTTATATCCTAAACACCTTTATAAGTACTTCGGTATAACAATATATTTGCATAATTATGGCTTTTTATTAAATCTCATTCTCTATCGTCTGGCAACGTGTTACGTGCAAACCACACATTTTTTCATACTAAAGAGATAAAACTGTGCAACTTTGCAATTGAAAATTTTCGCCCATCTTGCTTCATTTTCGAGATAGGAATTTAAATTTCTTCAATTAGGCGCTAGAGGCGCTGCAAACTCTCTGAATTGATAGCGCATAATCGCTTTCCTATTTGCTGACCCTACTTTTGCTGCTTTAGAATACTTCAATCGAAAGATAAAGGGATGTAGAAGGACTTACGAGGAAACTCTGTATAGGGAAATTCATGTTCTGCCTTACATATTTTTACCCGATTCCTTACCCTGCCCATGCTTTCAAAACGAATAAAACAAAGAATAAAAATACAAAACAGTTATTTATCTTGCTGCTTAATTATTTTTAAAATCGTGTTTGGAAAAAATTCGTAATCTTTTCCTCCGAAACAGACGACAATGCCGAGATATAACTTGAAGTGCTCCATTACTGTCGAACTCAAAAAGCACCTTGACACGAGCAGAAACATTTAAGAAACAAGGTTTACAGCGGGTCTTGATTGTTTGTCTATTTCAATCAGAGGCGAAGTTCACTTTGAAAGTAACTCAGGGCGCGGGAAATTAAAATTAAACGACCGCCTCCATAAATGCATTGCGAAAGTTAACTGCTGTCTGCCTGCTCTAATAGAGAAGCCAGTTTCATAAAACGCTCCTACAGAAAACACTTTGTATACATTTAGCTATATAAGTGTTTTTTTGGAAGGTAAACTGTCATGTTCCTCACGATATGGAGACCTAAATAATCGATGTGAAGGTCGTACCGTTCTGAAGTGTGACGTACTTATAAGTTATGGCTCGGCTAAAATAATTAAACACTTTAAACAATCAACTATTACGATAAAATCATATATATGGGCATACGTCTGGGAAATCATGGGAAAATGAGGTTCTTAATGTTCAAAAAGGTAAATAAAGAAAATAATTGAGAAATCAGCCCGTAAGTAGACGGGAGTAAAATAGTCTTCGCGTTGTTAATTGGTATTAACTAATAAATGGTATTGAACTGGTAAATGGTATTCCCTGATGATGATTTGATGTTTATTGAATAATTGATTTGTGTTTATTTCTTGTAACTTGCAGAGTTCACTTTGAAATTAAGGGATTGCAATTTCGTCCCAGTAGCTCAATGGTAGAGCGTCGGCTGGCTAGTTTGAAAATCTAGAGCTCGATTCCCGGTTGAGACAGCAAGTTTCTTTACAATGGCGCCAGAACAAATCAGCCCTGTAGGTTAGTGCAAAGATGTCTGATGTCTGAAGACCCCCAGATCGTCCGACTCACATAGTGGGTTTAGAGTAGCTATCTGCACGGCCGGGAAAGGATACCTCCTGCATTCAGGAGGCACCCAAAGTCTGCCATCCCGCCAAACGAACTTTTATTTAGGTCTAAAAATATAACAATTTATGAAAATATTGTGATTAAACAGCCAGTTTTACATTATATTTGAACTTAACAAGTACGTCCATTTTACAAAAAAGGGAAAATGGTTATTGCGAATATAGATAAAAAGATCATTGAAAAATAAAATTTAGAGTGAGGTATAATAACATAATGAAAAATAGATTAAAATGAAAGAAAATAATAAAATTTTAAAAATAAAATTTAAAAAATATATAAAAAGAAAATATATGAAAAGGAAAAAAATTGGGCGTATGAAAAAAAAAAGAAATTTAGAATAAAATTTAGAAAAGAAAAATAAGAATAAATACAAATCAAAAGAGGCAAAATGATGTCCGAGGTCTGAAGACCCCAGACCGTGCGACTCACATATTGGGTTTAGAGTAGCTATCTGCACGGCCGGGAAAGGATACCTCCTGCATTCAGGAGGCACCCAAGGTCTACCATCCCACCAAACGAACTTTTATTTAGGTCTAAAAATATTACTATTTATAATAAATACTGTGATTAAACAGACAGTTTTACATTATATTTGAACTTGACAAGTACGTCCATTTTACAAAAATGGGAAAATGGTTATTGCGAATATAGATAAAAAGATCATTGAAAAATAATATTTAGAGTGAGGTATAATAACATAATAAAATATAGATTAAAATGAAAGAAAATAATAAAATTTTAAAAGTAAAATTTAGAAAATATATAAAAAGAAAATATATGAAAAAGGAAAAAAAAATTGGCGTATGAAAACAAAAACAGAAATTTAGAATAAAATTTAGAAAAGAAAAATAAGAAAAAATACAAATAAAAAGTGTCAAAAGAAAAAGAAAGATAAAAAAATAGAGGGAACACAATAAGTTCATATAAGTTAATAAGAATGAAATAACGGGATTCATTGATCAAAGATGTCTGATGATGAGATGTCTGAGGTCTGAAAGTTACTCTCATATGAGTAGCAAGGATTTCGTGGACTCTGGGATATGGGGCGTCAATTTCAAATTAGGAGGATAATGGCCACGCAGGAAGTTAGCCTGGAGGATAAAAATATCATCGAGGCTAACCTGGGGTAAAAATAGCAGGAGTTGGTCAGTCAGATTGTCAGTTACACGCCAATCTGATATTAGAGAGTGGAGAATGCAGAGTCTACTTCAAAAATAAGAGCTTACAATTTCGTCCCAGTAGCTCAAGGGTAGAGCATCGGCTGGCTAGTTCGAAGATCCAGGGTTCGATTCTCGGTTGGGGAAGTTTCATTACGAACCTTTACAACTTTTACCAATCTTTATAGGAATTAAACGATTTCCAAAATATCACATGTTTCCAAATTAACCTTTTGGTGTTTGTTCTGCATACGACGTTTCTTACATATTAACAACTTTCGACAGTGGAAGTAAACAATAACTTAAATTAGGGATTTCCTATTATTGGTGACTAACATTTTCCCCTATTATTGTTTTTGAGAAAGCATTTTCAGTGAAACATTTATTTTTCGGAATCTGCTATAGATAGAGCTCATTCTGCTATAGATAGAGCTCATCTGCTATAGATAGAGCTCATTTAATATAGGATGGCTGATGTGAATCAACCATCAAATTCTGGAGAAGGACGGCGGTTTACTGGGGATTTCCGCTTCCAGTTCAAACAATTTTTCTTTAAACATCTATTTCTCAGTATTGGCTCTGGATATAGTTTAGATGACTTATATGGATTCAGGTTTTTAAAGAGGATAGGGAGGTTCACTGTAATAGCCTTATTTCTGAATATTAAACATATCTATTTTCGTTTCTGGAGATGACACTTCCGGTTTGCCTGAAAATTCATATGATTGTACAAAATAATATTGCAAAAGAGATTAAAAATGCTTAATTGTTCCGTCAAAAATGATGTACTCACCATTTGTCAACCTATGAAGCCGTCTTCATGAATATATATTGCTCGTTGCGATTTATAATTGTGATTTACTGAATAAAATTATCACATACAGAAATTAGACTTGCTTGAGCCTATTATCTAAATGTATTGCAATTACTTTATTTTCAATATAAGTTTTAACTATAACCTCTGGAAAAGTTCTTATAAATCTATTTGCAGACCCGAAAAAAATTCAAGTACAGGAAGAAAAGAATTCTGCTAGCTGCCCTTTTTGTTCTGGCATCTGTCTGTGGTAAGTAGAAAGTCTTGAAAATAAAGCATTTAAAAATGTAGTGAATATTGATGAAAATATTCCCCTTAAAAGAATTCCTTATCACTATATTTATGTTTCTTTAAAAATCAAATGAACACAAACTTTCTTCGTGAACGACATTTAATTTATGCATGCCACCGGATTACTTTTAAATTGCTTCTGCGGGTCAAGCTTTTCTATTGAAATTGTTCCAAACGTCACTGAATTAATCCATTGCGTCTGGACAGCCACCTGCGGTGATCAGCTCGTTCGTCTTTTAAGGAAGCTCTTTACTTGCAGTAGATTTAAGATGTCTTCAATAGGATTGCGCAGCTACACGCGGCATCTAGCTGAAAGATCTTTTATGAATAGTTATATTCTTTACATAATCTTTTACCCCTCCTTGCTGCAATCAACGCATTTACAAGAAAATTATTCCTGTTGAAGTCATGTGGTTTTTCAGGGAGAGTGTTGCGATACACATAGAACTTTAAATAAAACTCCCGTTGGATAAATTTTTTTAAAGGCGCAATCTTGAAGATTACTGGTAGTTACATTTCATAATTATAAATTTTTATCTTACGCAATCTCTGATTTTACCTAAAAATGTTGTTTTCCCCGAAAACATGTTTTTTTTAAAAAAAAAATCGTCATAAATAAAAAAAATCTGATGTGAACAACACATGACTTTCCTTATATAATGCAATGACTTTACTACTTTTACAATAAAAAAATAGGTTTTTCTTATAGTCGATATTTATATTCTTTCCTAGATATTGAATTTTCTTCAATGAGTCGTCATTTTCCTTGATTTAGTGTCATTTTTATCCATTTGGCGAGATTTTCGTTAATTTGGCAACATTTAAAAAAGTCGCCAAGTTGGCAACATTCCGCCAAATTCGGTGCCAAAATATCGCCAAGAGTTATGGACGGAGAAATAAGTTATTCTTATAGCAGATAAATGACTATTGGCCAGCAAATACAAAAGTATTACTCAAAGTATCTTTTCTCCTGAATGGAACGAGCTAGATCCTCGAGAATGATGTCACCCAATTTATCGCATGATATTACATATGAAAAGTGAACATGTTTCTCAACAGTTAATATATTTTTTTAATTTATGGGATTTTTTGATAAATTTATTTTAAAAATGTGCACAATATCTCGAGAACGGTTCATGCTAGCGTTCTAAAGTTTATGTCAATCGTTTTCTAAGAAAAATTACATAAGAAATATTGATTTGGTTAAATTTATTAAAGGTTTTGATTTTTTGATGATTTTTTCAAAATTTCACTTGAAAATTTAGGGGGGGCTTAACATTCGATTACGTTTAAAAACAATAAGCTTCCAGTATTCCCGGATTGTGATTTTTGTTCCAAATATCAGTCGAATCGCTCTATTTCTTCATGAGATATCGTCTCTACAGACTCACTGACACACACACACACACATACTTTCACACGCACACACACACACACACACACACACAGACATCACCTCAAAAATGTTTGACTCGTGATCAGGGATGCTTGAAACGTGCTCTCCTGTCGAAAACTCTAATTCGAATTTTCGACCTCGTCACAATACTTTTCTTATACATTATGTATATAAGGAAAGTAAAAATTGTGATACTGATGCTGTCCGTTCAAAATGCATGAAAAGAGGGCTTTTCGTATTTTGCGTTGGTGCTAAGATTATACTCTGCAATCAATTTTTCGATCGCTACAAATGTATTATAAAAGTTTGTGTATCCTTATAAAAGTGTAATTTATGCACAATATGTGCGTATATAAAAATGTTATTCCATTTTCTTTTATTTTCTATTTATTCATCATTACTTTAGGTTTACAAACATTTATAGAGCATTTTGTAAAATAGAGTTTAATAGAGTAAAATAGAGTTTAATAAACGTAAGTTTTGAAATCCCAAATGAGCCTAAAGTACTAGATGTACCACAAAATTGGGAATCGCTGCTTTAATCAATTATTGTGCTAAGACATAGTATAACTATTAATGTGACTACTGTAGTAATGTTCTATCTTTATTATTACAGAAGGGGCTGAGAAGACGAAATGTGAGAAGCCTTGGCGAACCTTCCGAAACGTATGTTTCTTGTTCTCAGACATGAACAACCAGAAGTACACCGAGGCTCAGGCGGTCTGCTACAAGCAGGGAGGCTTCTTGGCGAGCATACGGAATAGTGCAGAGCACGGCTTCATCATCAAAGTGAGTGCATTTTTAGAACTGAGTGTGACCGCTATGTTTAGACTTCAGTAATATCTTAAAATGCATAAATTAATAGTTTTAGTTTCGACGGTATGTTACTAAGATTTCCTCTCGTTATAAAGTGTAAAATTATAGATCATTTTTGGCCAGGTTTATCTGGTATGTTTTCGATTTTCAGATGTTTTGACAGCTGCGTTCCAGTGGGATTCAAAAGTATGTTTGGATTGCTGCCCCTGTGCAATAAATGCCCCCTTACTACCCCTTAGTTTACCAGTGATCCTTTTCATGAACCGTTAATGGGACCCGGGCCTTCAAGCCTCCTAGGACCCTATGCAGATCACTCCCCACTCCCTTCAGGTCAGCGACCCTGGGAAGGCCAAATATCTAGCAAAATTTTGACCCGACAAGATACTTCATGAAGAACGTTGCTAAATGTGCATTATAGCCGTAAGCAATAAAACAAATTAGGGAAAAATGAATAATTATATTCATTCTATGATGTAAAATAGATATAACCATATAAAACACTTAATTGCAAAATTCTTGTCCACCTGTTCCGTCGCCGATGTTAAAAAAACGTCTATTTCTTTTTTCCTGACTAAAAGTGAAATTAAATCTAACTTCCAGAGACATAAGCTTCAATTTATTAAATAGTTATGGATCGGATTCAATGACTATGAACTTGGGTGTGCAGCTTGAGGCAAATCTTTTAGAAATTAGAAGCCGGCTACGTAGCAGGACGGAATTTGTCGGACTGCATATAGAAAAATTGCAGCCCACAGAAAATTTTATTCTTATCATTGCAGATATCGGCTATCCCTTTATGACGAGAGTGTAAGAAGTGTGAAACCGATTCATGAATGCGGCTTATCTGCAATGGGAGCTATTCCTACATTTATTAAACTTTAGATTACAAATTTAAATGCTTAACAGTCGTTTAACCATCTGCTTCTAATTCAATCTTCAATTCCTACTAGTTAAAACTAATTATGAACCAACTTACCCTGCTGTTTACAATTTGATCTCGCTTTTTGACCTGCTCATAGCTCGTCCAACTAGACATATCCGTGGTCAACATCGACAGGTCATGGCTCATTATCTTCTACAGACATTTTCGCATGCGCTGCTAAACACGACTTTTCATTATAGTCAACTGCGGTATGATCAAGTGATTTGCATAATAGGAAAATGAACCGTTTCGATACCATACTTCTTCATACTGCTTTTCGGAACATTATGTGCGATCAGTACATCAAAAAAAATAATAAATAAATAACATAAATTAAATAATTAAAAAGCTTATGCGATCAGCACATGGCATTGTTTTTGGTTCTTTCACAGTGAAATAATGATATACAAGATCCATGTCTGGCACGGGGACCAAGATAGCCCAGTGATTAAGGCGTTGGGATAGCACCCGGTAGTCCCACAGTAATTTTAGCATTTAATTAACACCACATAAATTGAAATTCATTTGTTTTAATAAATATTAGTTCAAGTAAAATGACTTATTCACGTGCGAAATGCTCATTAAATTGCAATTTATATTTAATTAATATTCCGTGAGAAATAGTTCCTCGGCGTCAAAACATAACAGTTTTACGAAAAGTATCTTTTCTGGTGAATGGAACTAGATCCATACGAATGAGGTTAACAAATTTTTGTTGCATGTAATTGCATATGGGAAAAGAACATATTTGATGATACGTAGTACTTTTCTTAAATTTTTATGCAATGTCTTTTGATAAATTTATTTGAAAGACGTATAATATTTCATGAAGAATTCTTACCAGCGTTCTAAAGTTTGTGACATTCGTTTTCTACCGAAAATTTAAATTTGGAATGATTATTTACACTCACAGACAGTTTCGCACCAAAAAGGAAGCATAGGATGGGCCTGAAATTTTATTGATGGAAGGATACATATGAATGATATACATGATCACAAAAACAGTGCAGCAGATCACCTACAGAGGGAGCTGTGGTACTCAATCCGGTCATCCTCAATAGAGCTTCGCACCGCCTCGTGCTGCGATACAAGCAGCAATACGGTCCGGCATGGTGTCGAACAGACGCCTGATGTTGCCCTACGGCAGACGAGTCCACACCTGTTGGACGTTACGTTCCAAATCCCGAAGATTGAGGCAACGAGGCAGCTGGCATTTCAACGGGTCCCACACATGTTCGATAGGGAACAGGTCTGGCGAGCGGGCTGGCCATGGAAGTGTCTGAACATGACTCAGGCAGACCTGGGCGACCCGAGCCGTGTGCGGCCTGGTATTATCCTGCTAGAATTGCGCACCTGGAATCCCAGCAACGAATAGGAGCACATGGGATCGTAGAATCTCATCCACGTACGGCTGGCCCGTCAATGTTCCAAGTACCACTACTAGAGCGGATCGGCTGTCGTAGGTTATGGCTCCCCAGCCCATGATTTAGGTTATGGCTGACAGCCCATGATGCAGTGGGGCTGGTGTGGCGCTCGATAACGAGGTTGGGGTTGTGCAGGGGACTTCCACACTCGGACACGCTGATCATCTGTCCCCAAAACGAAGCAGCACTCATTGCTAAACACCACACATCGCCAATCTGTGGCGTTCCATGTAGCTTTGCCCCGGCACCACTGCAACTCGAGCCGTCGATTTTCCCGTGTTAACGGTAGCACACGTAAGGGAAGCTGGGATAGCAGATTCGCTTTCTTCAGGCGTCTAGATATGGTTCGTGGGCACACAGGAGCCGCTATGCGTGCCTGTATAGCGGATCGGGTCGTCGTGGACTCTATACGTGTCTTCCGCACGACCATTCGATCCTCTCTACTCGTGGTATGCCTGGTCCGTCCAGAGCCGGTCCTCCGTCTCAGGGTGGCGTCTTGTGACCAGTGCTTCCAACACCGTCGGATGGTATAGTCCGAACGATCCACGTGACGGGCTATTCGACGCGCTAATCACCCTGTGGTTTTCAGTCCGATGATCAGGCCTCTCTCGAAGTCCATCAGTTGCGTATTATACGTTTCTGGCATCTACCCCCCATTATTTTCACTCTGTACTCGTGCTTGCGTCGTCCGAAGCATCTAGCATTGATGGGGCGTCGTCTACAAGCCGGTTTATGAGGCCGCTAGTTCACGCTTACAGCACCACTCGGGGGTGTACGGTCATGCGCAATCACACCAGACTGGGAGCATTTGCATACCTGCCCACCCTCTAGCTATTTAGATCATTTCGCGGTTGTACCATGTTTTCCTCTTGGTGCTCAACTTTCATTGTCCGTGAATGTATTTATCACTATTGAGGGAACTGACATTTACATGATATTTTTTTTATCAAAAATGTGTTTAAAAATTGGGAGGATCTTCTAGACGTTTAATCACATTTCAAATAAACAGGGTTCCAGTATTCACCCACTGTAGTAATCGTATCGAATCATTTCTGAAACGCCTCATTCGTTTGTGAAATACCGCGTCCACAGACTCACGGACACACACACACACACACACACACACACACTAACTTACATACACGCACACTCATAGACATCACATCAGAAACTTTTAATTCGAGTTCAGGGATGTTTAAAACGGGTTCTTTCGTCAAAACATTAATTAGAAAATTCACTCATTCGAATTTTCGACCTCGCCAGAATACTATATTATTCCCTCTATGTAGGGAAGTAATAATGCATGCATGTAAAGTAATAATGTGTTTAAGAAAATAATAATGTGAGTAGGAAAAGTAATAATGTGGAGAGGGAAAGTAGCAATGTGGGTAGGAAAATAATAATGTGAGTAGGAATAGTAATAATGTGGGTAGGGAAATAATGATGTCAGTAGTAAAATAATAATCTGAATAGAAAAAGTAATAATGTGGGGAGGGAAATTAATAATGTGCGTAGGGAAAAAGTAATAATGTGGGGAGGGAAGCAATAATGTGGGGAGGAAAATAATAATGAGAGTGAGAAAAGTAATAATGTGGGGAGGGAAATTAATAATGTGAGTAGGGAAACTAATAATGTAAGAAAATAATAATGTGAGTAGGAAAAGTAATAATGTGGAGAGGGAAAGTAATAATGTGAGTAGGAAAATAGTAATGTGAGTAGGAAAAGTAATAATATGGGGAGGGAAAGTAATAATGTGGGTAGGAAATTAATACGCAATAGAAACTTTTACCTTCAGATATGCTTTTTCTCGTGAATTGAATTATTGAATAATAAGATCAATAAATAAACAGTTGGGCTCATGAATGTAATGAAAATTCATATAAAGCAGCATAACACACAAAATTAATGGTGTCCACCGGTTTCAGGGGCTAAAACAGACTTTGTCAGAGAAAGCAAGAACACTCGACATACACACTGCAAGGTAAGACCAACAACAGCCGGTAGAGCAGAAAACGTGACTTAAGCAGAAAAAAGAGAGTTGTTAACTATGCTAGAGGGGGGAAAAGTGAAAAAAAAGCACGGATGAAAGAACGAGTAGTGGCATACTATGAGTGAACGGCAAAAATAAATAAATAAAAATAAATAAATAGCAACAAAAAATAAATAAACACTTTTCAACTATGTTGGAAAGTGTTTACAAAGGTAAATGTGAACGTCAAACAAAATAATTAAAAGCGCCTGTCCAATGAATAAGATTACGAATATATGTCGTGACGAAGAAGATTGTTGCTGACCATTGATAATGTGTGTTTTGCTACTTTATACAAAGTTTTATTATTTTCATTGCATTAACAGCAATCTGAGCTGTACGAATTTAGACTCCTTTACAAATTAGGAGGATATTTTTTTTATTTTCAGTAAGGGGCAGAAATGGCGTCACTATAAAAGGGGATGCTTTTATGCAGACACTCTATGATAGATAGGAACTTTTCAAATACGTTAGATATTAAAACTGTTTATTTCTCGGATATTAAAACTGTTTTGCTTCTTCACTTTGATCGCGATCTAATCATTACATGAGCTTCCAAACAAACGGGACTTAATCGTTTTTTGAGCCTATCTATATAAATAAAATTGAAAATCTGTTTGTGTGTCTGTTTGTTTGTCTCATCATTACGGGAGAACGGCTTAACCGAATTTGATAAAATTTTGTGGGTAGCCTTTGAAATAACCCCACTTAAAATTTAGTGCATGGTTCAAGTTTCTAAGACCAGGGGTTGCCGAGATATTAATTAGAAACGAACAATCAAACCTTCCATAGAGATAGCACTATGCAGACGATATTTTTTTTCGCCAATTTATTTGAAGAAATTATATCCCTGAGTTTCGTTGGAGTTTATTGCGCTTATTAATCCCTTTTGAAAATCGCAGGTTTGAAACATGAATTGAAATGGAAACAATTAATCATTCCATAGAGATAGCATTATGCAGACGATATTTTTTCCTCTAATTTATTTGAAAAAAATTATATCTCTGAGTTTGATTGGAGTTTATTGCGCTTATTAGCTATTAAGCTTATTAACTACCCTATTTTTACAGGCTCTTACTCAACAATGAAAAGTATTAAGAAATCAAAATGGTTATTTAATTATTAGCATTTTATGAAGAAGATTCTTTCTTATATCATGTTGCTCAGCAACGCAATTAAATAAAATGTGTTTGTTAATTCTTCTTTTTTTTTTTCGATTTGAATAATAAAAAATCTGATGTGGGCAACACATGACTTTCCTTATATAATGTAATTAATTTACTACTTTTACATTAAAAAAATAGGTTTTTCGTATAGTAGATACTTATATACTTTCCAAGATATTGAATTTTCGACAATTAGCCGTCATTTTTATCCATTTGGCGAGATTTTCGTTAAATTGACAATATTTCAAAAAGTCGCCAAGTTGGCGACATTCCGCCAAATTCGTCGCCAAAATCTCGCCAAGCGTTGTGGAAGAAGAAATAAGTTATTCTTACAGCAGATAAATGACTATTGGCGTTCAAATACAAAAGTATTACTCAAAGTATCTTTTTTCTTGAATGGAACGAGCTAGATCCACGAGAATGATGTCACCCAAGTTATCGCACGGTATTACATATGAAAAGTGAACATGTTTCTCAATAGGAAATATTTTTCTTATATTTATATGACGTTTTGATAATTTTTTTGAAAAATGTGCAATATCTCGAGAACGGTTCATGTTAGCGTTCTAAAATATATGTCAATCGTTTTCTAATGAAAAATTACATAAGAAATTTCTATTTGCGTAACTTTATTAGCCGTTTTAATTTTTGACGATTTTTTCAAAATTTCACTCGAAAATCTAGGGGGGTTCTGAACATTCAATTGCGTATAAAAACAATAGGCTTCCAGTGTTTACGGATTGTGATTTTTGTACCAAATTTCGTTCGAATCTGTCCGTTCGTTCGTCAGTTATCGTCTCCACAGACTCACTGACACAGACACACACACACACATCACTTCAAAAATGTTTGATTCGTGATCAGGGATGCTTGAAACGTGCTCTCCCGTCGAAAACTCGAATTCGAATTTTAGACCCCGTCACAATGCTTTCCTTATACATTATGTATACAAGGAAAGTAATAGGTTTTTCTTATAGTAGATACTAATATTCCTTCCAAGATATTGAGTTTTCGACAATTAGTCGTCATTTTCATTGATTTAGCGTCATTTTTATCCATTTGGCGAGATTTTTGTTAATTTGGCAACATTTCAAAAAGTCGCCAAGTTGGCGACATTCCGCCAAATTCGTCGCCAAAATCTCGCCAAGCGTTATGGACAAAGAAATATGTTATTCTTACAGCAGGCAAATGATTATTGGCGTTCAAATACAAACGTATTACTCAAAGTATCTTTTTTCATGAATGGAATGAGCTAGATCCACGAGAATGATGTCACTAAATTTATCGTATGGTATTACATATGAAAAGTGACCATGTTTCTCAATAGGAAATATTTTTTTTTCATTTTATATGACTTTTTGATAAATTTTTTGAAAAATATGCAATATCTCGAGAACAGTTCATGCTAGCGTTCTAAAATTTATGCCAATCGTTTTCTAATGAAAAATTGCATAAGAAATGTGTATTTGCGGAACTTTATTAGCCGTTTTAATTTTTAACGATTTTTTCAAAATTTCATTCCAAAATTTAGGGGGGTTCTGAACATTCGATTGCGTATAAAAACGATAGGCTTCCAGTGTTTACGAATTGTGATTTTTGTACCAAATTTGGTTCGAATCGGTCCATTCGCTCGTCAGTTATCGTCTCCACAGACTCACTGACAGACACACACACACACACTCACACATACTTTCACACACACACACACACAGATATCACTTCAAAAATATTCGATTCGTGATCAGGGAGGCTTGAAACGTGCTCTCCCGTCGAAAACTCGAATTCGAATTTTCGACCCCGTCACAATACTTTCCTTATACATTATGTATATAAGGAAAGTAATAAATGTATATAAAAATATATCTTATAAATGAACGGTTTAATTTTTCTTTTATTAATTACGGACTGCGTACATCACCTTCATTTATTTTGGCAAATTTATTGTGTTTAGCCAATAAACTCGTTTAGCCAATTGTTGAAAAAGAATACGATTAAAACGGGTGTATCTTCTAATATAATTTTAGTGTTTTCATTTAGTATATACAAACGGGATCAGGATGTTTTATGCTTCAGATCTGCAAATTTAGATCTACGAATTTGGCGGGATATCGCTAACTTGGCAACTTTTCTTATACGTTGCCAAATTGATGGAAATGTCGCTAAATTGATAAAAACGACGCTAAATCAATGAAATTAATTTTGTTTTGTGGAAGAGAGTACTGAAATGATGTTTCGGTAGTATTTGTCTGTCAGTCCAACCGTCTCATTTAGTTGCACATTTAGCGAATTTTTAAAATATCACTAAACTGATAAAAATGTTTGCAAATCCATAAAAATATCTTGAAATTGATAAAATTGAGCTAAATAAATGAAATTAATTGTGTTTTGTTAGGGAATAGTATTGTGATGATGTTTCGTCAATTTGTTACCAAGTGGGACTGTCAGTTCTATAGTCCCACTTGGCGATAAATCTGGCGATTTTTAAAATGTCGCTAAATTGACGAAAATGTCGCCAAATTGATAAAATTACTCAAAATTCATCAAAATGATACCGAATCGAAGAAAATGCAATATTTTGCATAATTAAGTACTATTTTCTAAATGATCTCTGTCTTTTTGTGAGAATTAAAAAATATTTTTTCTAAATCTGTGTACAAACTGGACCAGCATGCTTTATTCTTCAGATCTGCCTGTGAAGATAATTTTGTATATCGAGCCCAGATATTCTTATACATTTTTTAGAAAAATTAAATTAAATATTTTAATAGAATATATTAAATAACAAAGTCATTTAGAATACTATAGGAATTTACACATAATTGTGAATGCTACGTTTCTTTATATTATATTTTCCTTACGAAGAACTGGTATACTTCAGTCTACAATAAATGCAATTCAAAATCCAATTTTATTATTTTCGTTTAATCTTTCTTTTATCGTCTGTTATATATTAATGCTACTGTGTATTTTTACCAACAACAACGTAGTTTACGAAGCTATTGTTTAATTGCAAAATTGTTATCATCTTTATAAATAAAATTATAAGTTGTGTTTCGGTCTGTCTGATCATTTCTTTCCTGTTTTGCGAGAATCATTATAAAACTTCAACAAAAATGACAACAAATACTAAAGTTCGCCGCAAATTCTGAATTAAGTGTCTTTATATTATATATTTTATACAAGAAACGGTACAGCTGGTGCTAAAATATCACTGAATTACGATTCATGGATATACATAGAACAAAATATTTTCCTTCTCAGTCAACTAGTCTTACTATTTTCCTCGATTTCTACAGAACTTATCGAGAGTTCAACTGTATCTTTCTCAGAAGGCACGAGAGGAAATTTTCTTTAATTGGCTTAACCTAAATAACTGATAGATGAAGTAATAAAATGATCGCAGCTGCGTCGTCAGAATTTTGCGACTCCCGCAGTTCTAACTGAATTCGTAGTCGTTTAGTGACACGTTTACTAAAGTATTAATAACACTTCAGCTTCAGGCCCCGACTTTAAAAAGGGGACCACCAGTTAATTTTTTACTATAACTGTATGAATTTGCAATTAACTCAGTTAACGGAATAGCCTATCTGGACCTAAAAATAATCCAATGCGCAAGATATTACAAATACATTCGTATGCATATTAAAAAAATAGTAAAAAAAAGAAAGATATAGACAGCACATCATTTTTCCTATATAAAGCAATGAATTTACGCCTTTCACAGCGAAATTATAATGTAAGATATCTTATCTTACATTAGGAAGATATCCACTTATTCGTACAATTAAGTCAGAGCCTTGTGGTACCCTATATGTCCCGATGTTCCACTATACGCTGTATTCAGTCTGCACAATAACATAATCCTCCACTATTCGCTGTATTCTGTCTGCACAACGACATAACCATCTACTATTCGCTGTATTCAGTCTGCACAATGACATAATCCTCCACTATTCATTACATTCAGTCTGCACAATGACTTAATCCTCCACTATTCGCTGTATTCAGTCTGCACAATGACATAATCCTCCACTATTCATTACATTCAGTCTGCACAATGACTTAATCCTCCACTATTCGCTGTATTCAGTCTGCACAATGACATAATCCCCCACTATTCGCTGTATTCAGTCTGCACAATGACATAATCCTTCACTATTCGCTGTATTCAGTCTGCACAATGACTTAATCCTCCACTATTCGCTGTATTCAGTCTGCACAATGACATAATCCCCCACTATTCGCTGTATTCAGTCTGCACAATGACATAATCCTTCACTATTCGCTGTATTCAGTCTGCACAATGACTTAATCCTCCACTATTCGCTGTATTCAGTCTGCACAATGACATAATCCTCCACTATTCGCTGTATTCAGTCTGCACAATGACATAATCCCCCACTATTCGCTGTATTCAGTCTGCACAATGACATAATCCTTCACTATTCGCTGTATTCAGTCTGCACAATGACATAATCCTCCACTATTCGCTGTATTCAGTCTGCACAATGACATAATCCTCCCCTTTTCTTTTACAGACAATTCAAGGTATGGGCTCCTCGTACCAGCGGGTCCGTTGGTTCATCGGACTTTATCAGTACGACCCGAACGACAACAACAACTACAGATGGCTTGACGGCAGCGTCTCGGGATTCAGAAACTGGATGCCTACGCAACCGAATTCGGTGTACGAACGCTGCGGCATGCTGGACGGAAGCAACGGCTTCAAATGGAGGGATGACGTCTGCACCAACAGGGCTCTTTTCATTTGTCGAAAAGATCTTGAAGACCGTAATTCTTTTTCATTTATTTTTTATGTCTGACTAAATAAAATACCGATTACGCACGAAAAAAATCGGATGTGGGCAACACATGACTTTCCTTATATAATGTAATGAATTTACTACTTTTACAGTAAAGTAAATATTTCTTATAGTAGATACTAATATTATTTCCAAGATATTGAATTTTCACCAATGAGTCGGCATTTTCATTGATTAAGCGTCATTTTTATCCATTTGGCGAGATTTTCGTTAATTTGGCAACATTTCAAGAAGTCGCCAAGTTGGCGACATTCCGACAAATTCGTCGCCAAGATCTCGAGAAGCGTTAGAAATAAGCGAAGAAATAAGTTATTCTTTCAGCAGATAAATGACTATTGGCGTTCAAATACAAAAGTATTACTCAAAGTATATTTTTCATGAATGGAACGAGCTAGATCCACGTGAATGATGTCATCCAATTTATTGCATGGTATTACTTATGAAAAGTGAGCATGTTTCTCAATAGGAATTTTTTTTTTTATTTTATATGACTTTTTGATAATTTTTATGAAAAATGTGCTATAATCTCGAAAACGGTTCATAATAGCGTTCTGAAATTTACGTCAATCGTTTTCTAATGAAAAATTACATAAGAAATGT
Source organism: Amaurobius ferox (assembly GCA_951213105.1). Taxonomy (NCBI): domain Eukaryota; kingdom Metazoa; phylum Arthropoda; class Arachnida; order Araneae; family Amaurobiidae; genus Amaurobius; species Amaurobius ferox. Next base: position 155,233,040 of record OX578136.1, read on the forward strand.
CTATTTGCGTAACTTTATTAGTGGTTTTGATTTTTTGACGATTTTTTCAAAATTTCATTCGAAAATTTAGGGGGGTTCCGAACATTCGATTGCGTATAAAAACAATAGGCTTCCAGTGTTTACGGATTGTGATTTTTGTACCAAATTTGGTTTAAATCGGTCCATTCGTTCGTCAGTTATCGTCTCCACAGAGTCACTGACACACACACACACACACTTTCACACACACACACACAGACATCACTTCAAAAATGTTTGATTCGTGATCAGGGATGCTTGAAACGCACTCTCCCGTCGAAAACTCGAATTCGAATTTTCGACCCCGTCACAATACTTTCCTTATACATTATGTATATAAGGAAAGTAAAATATCCCATGCATTTTTTAGAAACCTAATTTATCAATTTTCTAGTAACTAAACTAATTCATCAAAATTAGCCTTTCTATATATTGGTGAGTTTGAGGTGTTAATATCTGAAAATTGGTGAATCATTTGCTCCAAGGGCGACAGCTTGGAAGAATCTTCTGAGAAAGGCTAAGGCTAAGGCTGAGATGTTGAGCCATTGATAATGAGGATGATCTTTTGGTTAGAATTCACAAACTTCAGAATCTGCTGCACCTACTGTAGTTATCTTTTAGAAGCATTTAGAATTCATCAAGAAGTTAATTTTCGCTTTTTTCAATAACAGTCCCAATGATTTCAAAATCACTTAGATCATAGTATATGTATTATTTACAACACGGAGTAGTTTCATAACTTTATTTACTTGAGTGCATAATAACGGAACACATCTTTCAACTGTACTCCATGACTATTCATGACTTTTAACCGAATCTCATTTCAACATTTTTTTAAAGAAACAAATGTTGTAATTGTTATATAAATGAGATTTCGCATGATTAAAAATTCAGTTAAAAATGTAAACAAGGAAGATTAATCATGCGTAAAGTATTGATTCTGAAATACTTTTCAACCGAAATGCAATTTTATTTAAACATCTCTAAAATGTGATTACATTCGGCGCTGATATATTTTAAATTATCCCACTACTACAGCAATTTATTATACTAGAAAACTTAATCGAAAAAAAAAACGGTGCTATTTACACAAAATGAACTTTATTCAAATGACGTCATCGAAATATGAATCGTCTGCCTCTATGTAAAGTAATTGAATATTTCATTCATATCATTTATATTTCATTTATATTTCAGACTCCAGAGCTAAATAATTTTACGTGAAAACAATTCAGCAATTCTTATACAACTCATCTTTTAATCGCTTGATTTGTTTACATTCTGCATGCTATAGTATAACATTAAAATTAAGTTTCGTTACAGGAATATTCATTAGTTTAGTGATCCTTTAAAATAAAAAATATATTGTAAATGCCTTAGCACAGAATTTAGATACACAGATAATGCGCAAAATTAGAGCGGTTTCAATACGGATGGAACACAATATAAATTTAAAGGAACTTTAAATATCTACGGTAACAGCGGAAAAATGGAAGCCATATGTTAATGTTGCAATGAGTCACGTGATCTCTTCATATATCATGGGTGCACTTATCATTTCAATTTTTATTTAAAAACTACTCAACATATGTTGTTTTACACACTTTATGTGATAATTTGAATATTTCCTAAAAATTTCGAGGTAATTTGTAAATTTTAACTTCTCTTAAAAAATGTTTGAAAAATTAAATCCCATAGGGTTCGATGTATTTAATTTCTTTAATCCGGGTTAAATACGAAACCAGTTGGGTCATATTATTATTTTTTATTCCCAAACAACCCATAAACCGTCTCAACAACATATTAAAATTTCATTTTGATAAATTCATTTTTTACAGTAGTTATCGTGCGAACGGACAGACAGACAAAATGACCAAAGTCGTTAAACACTTTTCAACTATGTTGGAAAATGTTAAAAAGCATTTTAGGAAGATAAGCATATGCCGTTATAGATTTTAACTTTGGAATTCATTACAACAGAAAAATTTCGAAGTATATTGATAAAATCCCTATACGCATACAAATAACGCAAATTAATACTATTATTAATAAAAGTGCGTCATTACAAACTGACCCAGAAATTTTTTAAAATAATATTAAGTCCAGCACAGTGATGTTCTAAATAGGTAAAATATGTTCAATCTATATCGCCTGTTCCCGAGAAAAGGAAAACGACATTTACAGATAACCATTACTATTATTTGAAGGTACGTGTCGCTTGACCTTTGCGAAAAATTTGATGACGACGACCAATTTAGCGAAATATCGTCAAATATGATAGTATTTTGAAAACATAATCGCCTGTTTTGCGAATTTTACTATATCTGAGCTGGTTTGCGCTGTTTTATTGTACCTGAGAGCTGTTTCGTGACTTCGTAAGATACCTAGAGAGTTATTATTTCTGATTAAGTATATTGATGCTTTCAGTACTTTGAGCTCTAAGTTCCAGTTATCAGTAAATTCGGACCCACCCTTGTATCCTTGTAGAGTACACACATAATTCCATAGGATACGTGGTAATAGTAACTACTCAAACTTTTACCGAAATGGAAATCCTGCTTTGAAAGCGTCGCAGGCAGTGGCGTAATTATTATTAAAATTGCAGTGAAGAAGGAACAAGGAAGTCCAAAGCGAACTGGGTAACTGCGACGTCCAGATTAAAATAATTTTACTCTCAAAAATTTTTATTGAAAAATAACAGTATTTTATTGTTGTTATATTAATTGCGCATATTAAGTTTTACATTACTGATTAAAACGATTTTTTTTTTGTAAATACGAAAGCAATTTTATAAATATAAGCGTTTCTCAAAGTTTGGAAAATGCGGGATCCCATCAAGTGGAGCCAGGACGAGGCTTTTAATTGCCTTCCACTTTACAGTGGGAAATAGCACACAATGTGTAAATGGTCTAAGGTTCGACGATTTTTAATATAAGTTGAAGCAATAAATAATTTTCTCAAACTATTTTAACACGTTTGAAAATAATTTTCATTTATTTCCCTATGACTAGCAAAAATTTACGTAAAATTGCGTACGAGCAGAAATTAATGAAGATACAAAAAATCTAAATAATTTTCCCGTATAAAAATAACCCCCAAAATTAAAGTATTCTCTTAAAGGCTTTAATTTTGACGCCTAAAACTAAAATTCTTCTTGGGTGGTCCTTCAAAATTTAAGCCCCTCCCCCAAGATCAAATCATATTTATAAATGCTATTATTTTTGGTGGGCAAAATTTAGTTTGCTGAAAATAAAAATTTTCGAAATCCCTTTCACATATTTTATTTAAGGGATTAAAATTCTTTGTTACGCCGCTGCTCGTAGGGTTTTATTCTTTTTTAGAATCGGCGAAATCTACTTGACGATACCATAATTAGAAAAATTTGCATCATTCAAATAAAATATTCTCCACGTTGGGAAACTATGGTATAGAAAAACACGGTAAGCTTTAAGATTGTATCCGAAGATTAATGGTCTAATCTTCTAATTACAAATCAGAAGCTATCAGAATTTTCTAAATGGCAAGATCGCTGGCTCTTTAGTAACTGTTCAAAAGGGAGGGAATTCATGGGAGGAACAATCAATCGCAACTCACTTGCTTTTGTGTTTAAAAGAAAGTATCATAAATATAAATATTCAAGATGTCAAGCCTCTCATATGACGGGGTACACAAACTTATGTAAAAAATTCGGTACCATCTCACTACTTGCAACTCATGTGCTCTTAAAATCCCCAGACGATTACGCCCCCTCTCAAGATCAATATTATGATTTGCTATATGAACTTCTAACAAAGCATAAGTACTAAACGACCCCCTATAAGAAGCAATTACTTTACGACCCACTAGACACCCCCCAAAAAACGCAAATTTTATACGACCCCCTAGCGAAACGTGCCTGTCCAACAAGCAGGGAATATCGCCCTATTTTGAATCAACAATACTAAATTAATAATTTCTGAAAAGCGACATGAATTACCAAAGAAATTTAATTCATTTTTAGATACCTATATCGAGTCATTGCTAACTTGGCGACATTTTCTCCTCGCCACCAAGTGGGCGATATCGAGCTGAAAGTGTCCGTCAAATTTGTATCTAATGTCTATAAGTGCAACAGACAGACAAAGATATTGCCTTTTCTTATGCATATTCATTAAAACTCATATGACTAATATTCTTATTTCTAGAGGGTTCAATGAAATGTTTCAAAGGCAAACCTCCAGCCCACCAGATTCTGGAAAAAAAAGGCATCAGCGTCACAGAGTGTTTGGAACATTGCCGCGGTCTAGGCTTTTCGCTGGCTGGCCTTATTCCTAACAAATGCTACTGCATTCAAAATAACAACCTGGACAAGATGGCTCTGGCATCCCGTCTTCAGTGCAGTGGAGACTGTGGGAACCAGCACTGTGGGAAAGGGGATTTCGTTACTATCTACAACCTGAGTATGGAATTTTATTCATATTTCAATAGAATATTAGTCTTATTGTTTTGGGGGTGTTTAAAACATTCACTGGTAATAAAACAATATCCGCTGGAATCTGGATTCGAAACGGAGTCTCCTAATTTTCATCTATAGGGTGTCCCAAAATTTCAATCAAGATTTGAATTTTGGGCCATTTGTGCGATAAAGTGTTGGCAACGAAAAAAAAAAAGACAGCGTGACAGCTGACAGTCTAGGGTTACTAAAAATGGAGCACTACACGAAAGACCAACGCGTTTTCATTGTTGAGCAATATTTAAAAAATAATGAAGGTTTGGCAATTTGGCAGCTCTCGCGACATGATAATCCAGATTTTTGTGCCTAAATTGCAAGATATGGATGTGGACGACATGTGGCTTCAACAAGATGGTGCCACATGCCATACAGTCCGAGAAACAATTCATTTATTGCATGAGTCATTTCCTGGTCGTGTAATTTCCCGTTTTGGTGATCAGAATTGGCCGCCTAGATCATGCGATTTAACGCCGTTGGACTTCTTTCTTTGGGGTTTTTTGAAGTCTAAGGTTTATGCCAATAAGCCTACGACCACCCACGCCTTGAAGGAGGAAATTGAGCTCTGTATCAACGAAATTCAGTCACATTTATGCAAAACGGTCATGGAAAATTTCAACAAAAGAGTGCGTATATGCCAGCAGAGCCGTGGAGGCCATTTACCCGATATGCTATTCCATACATAACCCTTACTGTATACTTTATGAATCAATAAAAAATTTACAATTTTTAATTATAAACCTGTGTTTTCTACCAAAATTACTTCTTGCATGAATTTTGGACACCCTTTAGTTGTGGTAACCGCTACATCAGTAGCGGATTTACTAGGGAGCTAATGAAGCTTAAACTTCGTGCTCTCCAACAAAAGAAAAGGCCTATCAGGACCACCGAAAGGAGAGGGGAAATATGCATTATATAAGGCTAATTGTATATATTGATATATGATTTTACAAGTTTATTTGATGTTATTATCATCATAAACATTTGTTGATATAAAAAAAACAATGCTAAAAAATTTTAAACTTTAAAATTTATATAATATAGTGGTATAACAAATTTCAACAAAAACATGGTTAATTACATGAAGTGCCCATACAATATAATAAATAATAAATTTCAATTGCATATTTTTAATAGGCAACATAATTGTAATCAGGAGCATAACCAGGAGGAGGGTTAAATAGTACTTAAATATTATTTAAAATTCGTTAAATACTATTTAAATAGTATTAGTACATAGCGTTTAAAATTGAAACAGGGAAGCTATATTGTAAAGCAAGCATTCATTAATTTCTCTAAGGTACGCATAATATACAGGTGAAGCATGGTGTATTTCCGAAGACATATATAACAAAACAATTGAACTTCTTGGATTAAAAAGGAGAGAAGATGTAGATATCTTGTTTACCTGGGTAGAATCTGTATAATATAGGTTGAGGATCACCACTGGTAATACTTTATAAGGTATATATACCTTATAAGATAATACCTGGTAAAACTTTATAAGGTATATATTATACAGGTAATACCTGACTATAAGTTTACAGGTAATACCTGAGGTATATATTATGCAGGTAATACCTACCTTATTATAAGGTAATATCTGACTTTATAAGGTGTCATCCCTACTTTATAAGATATTATCAGGACTACGAGTAATATAGCTTTCAACGAAACATTAACAATTTTAACCTATCATATGTGTAGAAAAAAGTACGTTAAGACGCAAACAAAAATTATAATGCAAAATTTTTAGAATTAAACATGTTTTGGGCGGCGCCTGAACGCAAATCGAATGATTTTAAAGCATTGTATGTGTGTAGATGACTGTGGGTGAGAGCTATACTATGTTTGAAACAAATTAGGTTATTCAAATGAATTTTTTTGCTTGAATTTTATAGTTTGTGTAAATGCATTATTTGAGAACCACCACTGTTTTATAAAGAAATATATCAATATAATGCTAATTAATCGTGTTCAATAAACAATCATTTTATGTATTTAATTTTACTCAGCAAAAATAATAGAAATGTCAAAACGATTGAAAAACGCTAATTTTGAGACAGTGTTTCTTCAAATGACTTATCTAATAAAGAGATAGAATCGAAATTATGTAAGCAACTCTGAATTTCTCTATATATTATTTTTGTCTCTTTCTCTTTTGCTCTTCATATTAATTGAATTAGTACATATTATCTTTTCATGTAAAATGAAAATTTATTTAAAAATACATTAAATTTCCAGTTTTTCAACTATTTAAATTTTACTTGGCAATTTGTTGTTTCTATTGACGTAAAACTGCTAAAATCCCCCAAAATAGGGAGACTTCGTCAAAACGGCTTATTCCCTAGTAATAGTAGGTCTCCAACATTTGCCTAATTTGCTTATGGTAAAAGAAATGTTTTTGATTAGTGATTGTAAATTGAAATACGATCGCCGTTTCGTGGATAAGTTCAACATTTACTGTTTGCGGATAGACGCCCACGCTATTGGGCATCTATCTTTAGCGGCTGAAGCTAAAAGGTGTTTGCTAAAAAGTCACCCCTAAAAAGTGACACATAAAATATTTGACTGATAAATATTAAAACACATTTTAAATATAAATTGGAATAAAAATTTAATAACCGATATTCTATATATTTAGTTACAAAATAAAATAATACTAAATTAAATAATATGTACTAAAATTGATACTAAGCAATAATACACTAATACTAAAATTAAAACAATTATTAATAAAAAATTAAATAAACAATAATACTAAAATTAATAATACTAAAATATCTTATTACAAATATTTTAAAAAGTGTGATTCAATTTTACAAATATTTTAGAAATATGAATTACAAAAAAAAAAGTGTCAAAACGCCTCTGGTAAAAGTCACGCCTACAATGTTGTTATTTTTTTAACTTGTAAAAAAAATTGTAACAAAAATTCGAGTAATTAAATTTGTTTAAAACGTTTTGATTAAAAGTGTATTACTTGACAGGTTACAAAATAACTTAATAATACAGATGTGGCTTTCGGGTCGGAGATCAGTTGGACATCCCTCTAGAAGTACAGACATAAAATATATGCACTATATATGTTACGGGTAAAGCCCAAAACGAAGATAGACCTAGGTTTACCGGGATAAACCTGGCTTTACCCAGCCACTCTGGGTAAAGCTCGAAATGAAATTGGAATTATGTTCATTTCGGGATTTATCCAAGTAATGCAGGAATTATCCAGACAATTTTGGATAAAGCTGTGTATTACTTCACTCAAAAGGTTTTGAGCATGCGCTGTGTGTTTTTATGATTTCTGGTGCGTTTATGGAGCGTTTTTATGGAGCTTGGCCGTTATACTCGAATCTGATGAATTGTTAACAACGGCTGCGGAGAAAATAAAATCACGTGTGTCGTTTAAAAAACGTTTTAATAACAGTTTTAACAACGAGTTAATTGTTTCAAAAGACTCCGACAGCTTTAACAACGGCTGCGGAGAAAATAAAATCACGTGTGTCGTTTAAAAAACGTTTTAATAACAGTTTTAACAACGAGTTAATTGTTTCAAAAGACTCCGACAGCTTTTATATAAGTGATGAAAAATATTCCGGGAGTTTTTACAGCCCTGGTAACCACTGCAAACTAACTTTTAACATTTTAGTATTTATGATTATTGTATACATTTTTATTACTTTCAATATTTTACGTAATTAATAAATAAAATATAAATTATTCGTTACTGTAGAATTAATTTAATCCAAAGTTTGATAGAATTATCCTAGTAAAGTTGAAAATTTAAAATAAAACTAGCTGTGGTGCACGCAGTTCATTACTGGTTATAAAAAATCTGATATGCGCAACACATGACTTTTCTTATATAATGCAATGAATTTACTACTTTTACAGTTTAAAAAAATGTTATTCTTACAGTAGATACTTATATTCTCTCCAAGATATTGAATTTTTTTCAATTAGTCGTCATTTTCATTGATTTAGCGTCATTTTTATCAATTTGGCGAGATTTTTGTTAATTTGGCAACAATCAAAAATGTCGCCAAATTGGCGACATTCCGCCAAATTCGTCGCCAAAATCTCGCCAAGCGTTACGGACGGAGAAATAAGTTATTCTTATAGCAGATAAATGACTATTAGAATTCAAATACAAAAGTATTACTCAAAGTATCTTTTTTCCTGAATGGAACGAGCTAGATCCACGAGAATGATGTCACCAAATTTATCGCACGGTATTACATATGAAAAGTGAACATGTTTCTCAATAGCTAATATTTATTTTTTATTTTATATAACTTTTTGATAATTCTTTTGAAAAATGTGCAATGTCTCGAGAACGGTTCATGTTAGCGTTCTAAAATTTACGCCAATCGTGTTCTAATGAAAAATTACATAAGAAATGCCTATTTGCGTAACTTTATTAATGGTTTTGATTTTTGACAAATTTTTCACAATTTCACTCGAAAAAATTTAGGGAGATTCTGAACATTCGATTGCGTATAAAATCAATAGGCTTCCAGTGTTTACGGATTGTGATTTTTTTAATAAATTTTGTTCGAATCGGTCCATTCGTTCGTCAGTTATCGTCTCCATAGACTCACTGACACACACACATGCATACTTTCACACACAAACACTTACTTTCACACACACACACATACTTTAACACACACACACATACTTTCACACACACACATATTTTCACACACACACAGACATCACTTCAAAAATGTTTGATTCGTGATCAGGGATGCTTGAAGGGAATGCTCTGTCCACTCCATACATTTAATACCTTTGCTCTGAGTGTAGTTCTCCCTATATGGATAAACATGTCTTCAATAAAATAAAAATCAGGACCGACTGCAGCTTCATAAAGTCTGACAGAGGAATCATGAACTTCATCACAATATCTTTGTTCGCTACTGCGCTGTCTGGAAGATCATGAAGTTCGGTGCGACATTCCAATGAATAACCAGCCTATACCATCACACTACCACGACGAAAAGCGAAAAGCAGGGTGCTCAATAATGTTACTGGACAACCACAGGTCTACTATCGGAATACGGGGCAAATCTCGATTCGTTAATAAAGAGTGCATTTCCCTATTGTGTTTGGGTCTACATCATATACTTACGACACCACTGTAAATGTGCTTTTCCAACTCTGGAGCTCAACGAGACAAAAGCTTTTGTTGGCTTTTACAGAGATTTCTCGTATTTAGGTTTTGCCTCAGAGTACTAGTCGATAGCGTCCCTCACGCCTGCAAAAGCAACCGCTCATAGTTTTGAGTTTTGGTATTGTCATTCAGCGATTAATCCACTCCTGTAAGCTTATGTACCGGTCATTAGAAGGTGTTGTATTCTTAGTGAGCCTCGAAACAAATCTTCTGGTGACAGTTCCACTTATTTTGAAATTGTGTCCACAAACGAGAAAGGATGAAATGGGGCCCACAAAAGAAAATCACTACCTTCGCGATGAATTGTCAAGTCTCAGGTTTCCCAGCATCACACCACCGTTGTGAATCATCCATAGGTATTCTCTGAACCATCCCAAAAGCGATGGCTATTCTAACTTTTTGCAACTGTCTGCTGTTCGTGTTGAACTTAAAGCCAACGAGTTAGTATATACCTCGATGAAAGCCTTCAATGAGTTAGTATATACCTCGATGAAAGCCTTATGGTGTTATTACACAGAGCAATTCCTTCCAGCAATTTTTCAGCAACACCATACATTTCAATGGGAACAAATCTTGCCGCCGAATTGCCGCAATTCGTTCGTTCTCGGCAATAAAATTTGCTGAATTTCTGAACGGCGAACCAATTAGAGGACGATAAAATTGGACGTCACTACGCTCCGCCTTTCCACTCCTCATTTGCATTCAAGATGGCGATGGCGACTGTAATGCAAACACGTCGAAGCAGCTCAATTACGTTAGAATCTGGAGATGGAAAAATTAATAGAACTTCTACCAAATTACAGACACCTGTGAGATATAAAATATCCAAATTATACGAAAAAATACACTAAAGAATGCTTCCTCCCGGCCACACGTTTAACTGCCGTAAACCCCTTGGTTGGCTGTGTGGTCTGGGTCTTCCACTAAAGCTTCCTGAAATTGGAAGCACTAAACAGGAAGTACCTGTTAGAAAGGAGGGACTTACAGTATCATTGCCGGGCGGAATTGCTAAAGTCTGGAGACGTAAAAATAATCACAGAACTTTTACCAAATTACAGACACCTGTGGCATATAAAAGATCCAAATTATACGAAAAAAAACCCCACTAAATAATGCTTCTTGGAATGAACTCGGTGGTATTAGAGATGAGGGGCGTTTGAGAAAGGCGGGGCATAAAGTATCATTGCCGGGAGTAATTTCTAAAGTCTGGAGATGGAAAAATAACAATAGAACTTTTAACAAATTACAGACACCTTTAGGATATAAAAGATTCAAATTATACGAAAAACACGCCAAAGAATGTTTTCCGAAATGAAATCGGCGACATTAGAGAGAAGGAACCTATTAAAGAGGCGGAGCCTATAGTATGATTGACGGGCGGAATTGCCGAAGTTCGGCAATAAAAATTGCCCTGTGTAATAACACCATTAGACGCAAACACATCGTTTTTACTGAACGTACAATTTGCATATTTGAAGCGAAGCCAATAGTTTGTTTTACGACGCTTGCTTCAGTATTTGCAGATTCTACACAAAGACCACAGCAAGTATTGTGCAATGACATCATGCAAGCAGGTGTTTTTTTCTGGAATTTATATTTCGTGCTTAACCTTTAGGGGTCAGTGTTCATATAAATCATTTATAAATTTTTGAATAATATTACAGAAAGTAACGAAATTTTCACAATCTTTACTCTCCTCTTGTATTTATATTTCATCTACATAGATGCATATGATTATATTAAAACTTATTTTCTATTTTTTATTACAACAATTTTATGGTACATTCTGCATTTCATTTGTGAATATAATGAAATATATTTAGTGAATAGTGAAATATATTTCTTCCTGATCACGTTCGTTTATAAACAAATTTAAATCATTCGACCTCCAAGTATGCATTATCTATCTATATATACAAGTATGTATGAATGTATGTATATATTGTTGCGACGTATCCTCTCAAATCGGGGGGGGGGGGGGGGGGTGCTCTCAAGATACAAAAATGAGTCCGAATTTCTGTATAATTAACGCTCTTATTTAAAAGCACCAATAAGAAAATTTTCAATCACTAAGGAACTGATTTGTGTGAAAATTGCTCAAAATTGCACTTTAACATAAAATAACTGAAAAACTAATTCGGATTTAAAAAAATAAAAATCGCTCCAAGGTGTCTTAGGAGCTGACTTGAACGATCACTATCCTGAATGTCTTAGCTGTGTGTCACTTATATTTTTCGTACGAAATTGACAGATGAACAAGCAAAAACCGTATTACTATATTATTATAGATATGTTACACGTACATAAATAGTAATTATGAAAAAGTCGAAATGGATTTATACTTATGCTTTGAACTTTTTTTTTAATAATTTAAATAAATTTTATTAGTCTATTCAATTTTTGAAATCAAACTGCTCTAAGTCATCTTTGAAAAATTAAAATTAATTGTTACTTTTTCAGCATTCTACAAGGACACGGCAGAATCCTGCGAAGATTTGGCGCAAATGGGATTTTCCAGTCCTAGCACTTACGTCACTAAAGTTGGTGATGAAGAGAAGCTCCAAAACTGTTTCACCGAGGGTGAGCCTCGTCATTTCTTATATGTTTGTTTCATTAAGTCATATACAGACATCCTTCAACATCTAACAAAATTTTTCAAATCGCCGTCGAATCTCTTCTTGAGCTATATCTAAAATACAAAACTGCATATAAAACTGTATAAAACTGCAGATAAATTAAATACTGTTTTGTTATACCTGCAATTACGTTTATTATACAAGATTTTCACGAATCTTAACAAAGAAATTTTTGAACCTATACTCTTAACCTGATATTTTTGATTTAAAATTTATTTTGAACTTTTTGTAACTAATTTTAAATTTGATAACTATCTCAAAAAGTCAATGATTAGCGAGGGGGGAGGGGGCACAATTTTTTTAAGTCAGCCCAAGTTCGGATAACTGTAACATAATATCCATATTAAAAGTACAAAATACTATATACGCAAAACCGCTATATGAGAGGCATAATCGGTTAATTAGAGTGAAAATATTTAAATTTTAATTGTAACTTATGAGACATTTTCTAAAATCATCGAGCTATTTACGGATCTCATTACAACATATCTTATTACAGAATAGGATCTTATTAAGGGATCTTATTACAATATCTTAAAGAATAACATGTTTTTAGTAGATTTACATATGAAGATTGAGGAAATAGTTTATTTAATTTAAAGGAAAGAGAAATATGAAATCGTGTCATAGAAATTTTGGTAACTGTTTTTTTTTTACGAAATCTTAAAATCGCCTTATAAACAGTTTGCTCTAACTTCTGACAGAAATAATCTGGAAATTAAATACTTTATTAAAACATTTTCAGATTAAAATCATCAGTTTACTAACCAGGGTCGGTAAAGACCCTGGTTGGTGAACTCAAAAAAACAAGAACGTGATAGTCATTCATGATCGAATGAAATTAAATGAGAGTACCAATACACCAATTGAAGTAGAGTAAGAAAATATTTGCTTTTATCGATAAATCTCAATAACGAATAATTTTAAAACGTATTCATGTTTTACAAAATGAAAAATTTAAATCACTTCATGTGGTTTATTTTACGCTCCTATTTGTTGAAACCATGGCGGTAAAAGTAGGGAGATAAAACTTGATATTGAGAAAACGCCAATATCGTTTGAGATAATCATTCAGGTGGCGCTGGGATAAAATAAGTAGCCCTGCGCAGTATGCATTTCTATGGCGAGAGGCCTAAAATATTTATTTAAACTGTCAATTTTGTAAAAATAAATTAATAGCGCAATGCAAAATAGAACTAAAACAATGAATAATATTCCTAATTATTCCTAGTATTCAAAATTATTTTACCTTTTAATTTATTTTTATCTCCATATTTTCTGTACTCTATCGTACAATTATGAATAAATACTGGTTTATTGTACTCATAAATAGGGAACCTTTAATTTAAAAATAATCAAAAATACATATAATGAATACTATGCCTTTCTGCTGTGTTAACTAACAGTAGTAGCTACTTTACTAACACTAGCGACACCTAGATATAATTCTCAAAGCATCATGGCATTTTCAAGCTTTTCATTCATAGGAGTTTTATCTCCTTCTTTCTAACTCCATGGTTGGAACCAATTAATAAAATAAAACTAGAAAAGAGAGATATAGACCTGGAATAGTTCGCTCACATTTATATCTATGTGTTATTTAAAAATATCCAGCATACGAAAATAAACATCAGTAAAAAATTTTACCCAGATTTGTCAAAGGATAATTTTGTAAATTTTAAGAGTTTGATTATCATAATGATTCACTTTTCTTTCTTCTTTCAGAAGCAGTAAAACTTTCTACTCATTTCTTGAAATCTAGTTAATATGGAAAGAAGCTTTAGAAATGCCTAATTGTATTTTGCATTTTAACTTATTTTAGATGGCATCACGGCATTTGTTTATCTTTATTGATAAAATTGTGTGTATGTTATGAATTTTGTTTTATTTTTATAAAATATTTAATTTTTGTGAAACAAAATTTTCATGTGAAATAACATGATGAAAAACGTTCCTTAACGAATAAGATAATCTAGGAAACGGGCAAGGTAAGTTTTCTCCCTTCAATTTTTCTGATTAGAAGTTCACATCTGACCATGAGACATTAGAAAGTCCTCCAGGAAAAGTATCTCTCCCTTCTCATCATGTCCATTCCTGACCTAACAAAATCTACTCCCTGCTCTGTAGAGACGAAGTGAAAGAGTAAATAAGAATTAGGAACTACTTAAGAAGAGAAAATTAATTAAGGAGGTGAGATTACTATTTCAGAGCTTTTACATGGAATATATATTTTATATTGTCTTTTGAATTTAATTCTGTAATATATATATCCTCCAATCGGTGAATTTTACTGCTAAGAACTTTGCCTTGTAACCTAGATCAGTCTGTATCTTTTATGTGAGTGTTGTGATTTATCTGCTTCCTAATCACTATTCTGAGCATTGACATAAGGAGTAAAATCTCATGTCTGGAAAACGTCACAATCGTTTGAGACTGTGGCAGCAAAGACATCTGATCAAAGATGCTTGGAACCTGTACCCGAAGTATAAGAACGGAGGAGAAGCTAGCTTTTGCTGTATGATTATAATGTCGATCTTGTAAGCATAAGGTCCCGAGTTCGGTCCTGGCTTGGAACTGGTAACATCCTTCCGCCACAGCGATGACTGGACGTTTGAAACACGCAATCTTCTCACGCCAACGATCTCACCTCTCAACACGAGATGGCAACACCACACGGAGTCAGAGGCCTTGCCACTCCCTTCCTGGTTGACCACGACTGACGTCACGCCCGAGGCGATACGCCTCCCGGCCTTCAGCCCTCAACTGAAATTCGAACGGGGACACGCGGGGGGGTTTCGAGG
This sequence comes from Amaurobius ferox, assembly GCA_951213105.1. NCBI lineage: Eukaryota > Metazoa > Arthropoda > Arachnida > Araneae > Amaurobiidae > Amaurobius > Amaurobius ferox. The sequence goes on from OX578136.1 coordinate 155,248,160, forward strand.
CGGGCCCCCTCCTCGCCGAAATCCGACCCGGGCTCCTTATCAGGTAGGGGAGTGTGCGGCAGTAAAGACATCTGATCAAAGATGCTTGGAACCTGTACCCGAATTATAAGAACGGAGGAGAAGCTAGCTTTTGTTCTATAGTTATAACGTCGGTCTTGTAAGCAAAGAGTCCTCTTTCGGGGCCCGGCGACTCCCAATCGCCACAAGACAATCATTCAGGTGGCGCTGGGGTACGATAAGTTCCACCGGATTGTATACATGTCTATGAAGAAAGGCTCGAATTAAATTAAATAATATTTATTTAAGCTGTTAATTTTGCAAAAAACAATGATCATTATGCAATGCAAATTAGATTTCAAATATAATATATTATTCCTATGTATTCAAATTTATTTTACCGTTCAATTTATTTTTGTCAACATATATTATGTACCCTGTTGTACAACTAGGACAAAATACTTATTACTTCTACTCATAAATATAGAACTTTAATTTAAAAATAACCAAACTACACATATGCTAAACACTGCCTTTTCGTGGTGTATCACATGAGAAAAAATGGGATTTTACTAACAATAATGACACCTAGATAAAATCCTCAAAGCGGTATTTTACTTTCAAGCTTTAAAGATTGAAGGAGATAACACCCACAGGAGTTTTATCTCCTTCTTTATAACTCCGTGGTTCTGAGAATTTGATGCCGGCTGCGTGATAAGACTGGTTTGGTCGGGTTCATTAGATATTTTGAAAACTGTGGCACATAGCAAGTTTACTGGCTGCCATTGCATGTATCGGATATCGAATATTGGATATTTCTTATTCCATTCTACAGCTATCGGTGTTTATCATTGCCCCCCCCCCCCCTTGCGTTGGCCGCCGGCGGCCCAAACTTCTGTAGTATTAACTAATTTAGGTTTTCATAGCCGCAAACCCACTGGCTCGGCTCCTAAGCTCGGCATAATAATAATAATAATAATAATAATGATAATAATAATTAAGAAAATAATAATAATTAGATATTCCGTGCCGAAAAGCGTAAAAGGGATTGACGGATGTATGCTGACAATTGCAATAGGAGCGTGATCTTTCAGATTGGCGAAAGTGAGCTACACAACGAGTTTTGTTTCTGCCACTGGGAGTAATTCTATTTTGTGTGGGTGAACATCTTTAGCCAAGGGCGACAGCGGTTCATTAATGCTGGTTTCTGTTCATCAATGCTGGTTCTTACAAAACATAATTGAACCATTTTATTCTCATCTGAAATCATTTTGTCTGTAAACTTTGCAGTTTTTTTTATAAACTTCTGTTAAACATAATGCTATTGGCAGTGATATAAATGGATCTTAATATACAGAGTATAAATGTATAGTTATGTGAAGCTAAAAGGTGTTTCCTTATCAATAAGCAAAAATACTTTGTGAGAAGGATAAGGAAAAACTAAAGGAGCGTAATTAAGTGCAGTTGAATAAACAATACAACATGCATTTGTTTTGAGGAAACATTGGATTCCCTTCTTCAATGTTGAACAGACCAATAAACCCGTAGTATCCTAATCTAGATATTTTCTAGTTAGAATACATGAACTATGAAAAGAAAAATCTATCGAAAGTATATTATTTAACCTTTTCAATTTAAATATGTTTACTAAACACACATTTTATACTTTTTATGTTATAACTGATTCTGCTTAAAATATACCATATTTTATGTATTTTTTAGATTATTTGATGAAATGTAATGATATATGCTCTAGAAGAAGATTGACATGAAGTTTCGTCAAAAATTGTATGAATTAAACTTTTACGAGAATTTTAAACCATTAATTGAGTTAAATCTATATGCTTCATATATTGATTTGAAAATATTGTTCTACCTCAAAAGTACTTTGAAAAAATAATAATAATAACATGGTATGAAACAATGTCCAGAAGTTATATACTGGTATTACCATTAAGTTTTTGTATCTATAAATAAATATGTATTCTAAAAATGTATTCTCTTTTTTCACGAGTATATAAGCCACGAGTATATAAGTCACGAGTATATAAGCTTCTGTAAGCTTGCATGTATTCATCCACATATGCTCACTTGTATAGGATTTCCTGAACGATAAACTTTGAATGAAATCAATAATATATGTATTCTCTTACAACACTAAGAGTTACGCTCGCCAACTATACGTTCTTATAATAATTTTCACACTACTTTAGAAATAGCATGAATGATCTAAACATTCTGCAAACGCTTTAAACCGCACAGATTCACAATACTCTCATTTGGCATTAATTTTTACTTTCCTTATATCCATAATGTATAAGGAAAGTATTGTGACGAGGTCGAAAATTCGAATTCGAGTTTTCGACGGGAGAGCACGTTTCAAGCATCCCTGATCACGAATCAAATATTTTTTAAGTGATGTCTGTGTGTGTGTGTGTGTGTGAAAGTATGTGTGTGTGTGTGTGTCAGTGAGTCTGTGGAGACGATAACTGGCGAACGAATGGACCGATTCGAACCAAATTTGGTACAAAAATCCCTATCCGTAAACACTGGAAGCCTATTGTTTTTATACGTAATCGAATGTTCAAAACCCCCCTCAATTTCCGAATAAAATTTTGAAAAAATCGTCAAAAAATCAAAACCACTAATAAAGTTACGCAAATAGATATTTCTTATGTAATTTTTCATTAGAAAACGATTGACATAAATTTTAGAACGCTAACATGAACCGTTCTCGAGATATTACACATTTTTCAAAAGAATTATTAAAAAGTCATTTAAAATGAAAAAAAAAAAATTCCTATTGAGAAACATGTTCACTTTTCATATGTAATACCATACGATAAATTATGTGACATCATTTTCGTGGATCTAGCTCGTTCCATTCATGAAAAAAGATACTTTGAGTAATTCTTTGGTATTTGAACGCCAATAGTCATTTATCTGCTGTAAGAACAACTTACAGCAGATAGTAGTCTATAACGCTTAGCGTTATGGACTACTATCTTAGTCCATAACGCTTGGCGAGATTTTGGCGGAATGTCGCCAACTTGGCGAATTTTTGAAATGTTGCTAAATTAACGAAAATCTCGCCAAATAGATAAAAATGACGCTAAATCAATGAAAATGACAACTAATTGTCGAAAATTCAATATCTTGGAAAGAATATTAGTATCTACTATAAAAAAAAACTTATTTTTTTACTGTAAAAGTAGTAAATTCATTACATTATATAAGGAAAGTCATGTGTTGCCCACATCAGATTTTTCCAATAGTGAACTTCACTACATTTATACTATATGTGATTCCAGAAGTAAATGTATTTTGCATAGTGTAGAATGTGCCATTGGCAGGTAGGCGCGCGCCGGGTCAAGATATAATAGTGAAGCCAAACTGTCACAAAACAAAGTCACTTTTACTGTTATATTTATGGCAAATGTCAATTTCAATTAGGCAAGGTCGTATAAGCAGCGGTCTTGAGTTTGCGACAATGGTTAACCGCAAATAGAGTGTTTGATAATGTCTCCAGCCAACCAACCTGCGCAACAGGGAGTGCGCGCATGTCTCCAATCAACCAAAGTTCACAAAGGCGTACCAGACGTGCTCTATGGCTTGAAATGTACGGGATTAAAAAAAAAGTTAAAGTTTTCAATTCTGCAAAATATTAATTCCGATTTGACACTTCATTGATACGACACTTAGATGTCATAGAGAGCGATTCTGGACTTCAATCTGCATTGATGGCTAGAGATGACTAAGTAAGCAAAAATTGAAGTTGCGTTGGTGAAGCCACAAAATGCCACAAAATGTGACAAAGTCGCAATAAGCAAATGAGTGTCACTGATGTGATAAAAGTTGGTAACAGTTTTTCTACTTGTGTGTACACACAGATTCAGAAAGGACACCTACCTATTCAATGTAATCTTTGTAGCGAGATATTTTTTAATCGATGTGTCAGAACAAACTTGGACTAATTCTAACTGGCATCCCATGTCAGATCCCTCCAAAATTTATAAGTGCTTAAAATGTTAATAATAACAAGACTTCAATGAATTGATTTATTTTAATTGTGCGATATTTAATGAATTATCGCATTAATGGAATTTGTCTTTTAGTGTTGATAGCAGCAATAAATGTGGGTTATAACCAAATAACGCAATAGTCTCCTAAGAGTTTTATAGCAACATAAGAGTTTTATAGTAACATTTATTTATCGTATAGTAACTATTATTGTAGCAGCATATAATAATAGTTACTATACGATAACGGAAAAAGGTTTTTAATACTCACTACCACTAACCAGGGCACAACAATTTAAGCAGGAACAGAAGTCACTCTACGACAATTGAAAAGGGTTTTTAACACCCACTATCAAGTCAAACAACCAGGGTATAAACAATATAATCTCCACACAGTTAAAGTTATCACAATAAATGAAACTGTTATTCGTGTTAGACTATAACTTTCTAATATGTCCTTGAAGAAAGCAAGCATAAGAAAATTAGATGACTACAATTGGGCCCTCTTCCCTAGATACCAAAAGTTCTCACTCCAGCCCACACATTACGCTAAGCGAAAGGAAAGGAACAGAAAGGTCGCATTGATATGAGATTCAAAATAAAACGGAGAGAAAAAAATTGAAACTTTTAAATTACTAGCAAAAATAAGGAAATGGTGAAAAATCAGAAGGAGAAAGAAGTAGTCAAACCCATATAAAGAGAAAAAGGTAGCAAAATTGCGAAAATAGTAACTAAATGGGAGGGAGATATGATGAAACATAAAAAACACAGATTATCATAAGCATATTTAAAATAAACGAAAATATGTAGTAAATAATAAAATGAAGGAAACAAGCAGTTTCGGGGTTAAATGAGCTACATTTATCAAAACATGAAACTTTAAAACGAACCTGAGGAAGAGAGCTCAAAACACCATCGAAACAATTGTATTCACCTAATTTTTGTATGCCTTCTTGCTTTAAAGAAGTATTAGAAGGTTACATTCAGAAGTTATGTCTGTTCAGGACCGCTGCTGGGGGGGGGGGGGGGTGCAAACACCACTAAAATGGAAGGGGCTGGGATCTGGAGGGGGTGCGGACCCCTAATATTTTGTATTTGAGGCTGGAGATAACATACAGCATACACAAAAGGTGAAAATTAAATATAGGGGAGTCCTTGATAAATGTGTAGGGGGGGGTCCACAATCTGTATGGGCAGGGCTGATCTAAGAGCAGCTTTAGAGCGTTTTTGATTTTCATTTCAAAGTACGATAAAATTGTTTTCACTTTGGTGGTATTATACATATGTATAATAATAAAGAACCGAATCTGCAATGTATTAGTAACCAAGTAAATGTGTAATTCCAGATCGTGAAAAATTGGTGTTTGTAATTACTTTGTTTGATTGTTTATAAGAATCAACAACAAGACAGATAATTGTTATATGTATTAATAATTGCATTTTAATCGGGATTCTCTATGATAATTCATAGGTGATAAACGCTCTAATATTTATAAAAATCAACAACAAGACATAATTATTAGCTGTAATTATAAGTACATTATAATCGTAATTGTTCCCTAGAATCATAGTTGCGAAATGCTCCTAAGTAATCGACAATGAAAAGTGTAATGCTTTTGTCCTCGGCCATCATTTTGGCGTTCCTGCCAGCAACCCACCCCAAAATTTCAGAACTGTGCGTTTCGCCGTCTGTTCGCAATACAGGAGCACAATTGGTCAGGGTGTTTCTTAATATAGAGAGACAATGTATATATCAAGATAAAGTGTTCAATATGGCGAGAAAATAGACAACCTTGGACGTTTCAGATCTACAAACGCTGGGTTCGAATTCCAGGTATGGATAATCATAAACATAGCATCATGCACGTGCACCCTTCAACTCTGATGATCATTGGTCTTTTGTGATGAAAACGAACCACTGTAAACGCATCAATATGTACACTTAAAAATATTAACAGTAATAAACACATTCAATTCTCCCACAATTTTCCCCAGTCAAGATTGAATATATCTCAAATATGTATTATGATCATAAAAAAATCTACATACAGTAGACTTCCGAAATGGAAATTCAGTAAACTTCTATCAAGTGAAGTATACTATATTATTTAACAAGGAATCTTTTTCATCTTTGCAGGGAGGTTTTGTTTCTTCTTCCTACAAGAGAGCTAGCTGTGTGCAATTTTGACGGAAAATATTTTAAAGAGCGGAGTACGAAGTAAATCATGAAATAATTGTGACAGGGATGAAACGAAATTATATGACGAAAGTGCCACCCTGTTCATTGATGTCCCCGCTATACGTCACTATTCAGGGCTGCCGACACAGGGTGACAAAAGAATGTATTACATAAAGGTCCCGGAGGCTTGGGGACCGGGCAACATAAGCAGTTTGTTGTTGTTGTTGAGATCCAGATCGTCCGACCTACCAGGAAGGTTTAAGGTAACGATTTGGACGACCGGGAAGTGCCACCCAATTTAGACCGGAACCCAGTGGGGGAGGCATCCACAGGGACCGTACCTTCCTTCCCCTACCACCAACCTCTCGCAAGGACTTACGGACCCACATGTTTAACGTGATCGTACTCCGCATGAACACGGCGGCAGTTGTGGCAGCGTGCAAATCCAGCGCGCAAAGCACCGAGCTACCGCGCCCGAAATGGGCCAACAACACGCGGTGTTCCCAGGTGGTCACCCACCCAAGTCACCCACATAAACAGTTTGTGAAAAAGGTCAATAACTTGTAATATAAGGAATGATAGAGATAGTAGTAAGGAATGGTAGACCCAGGCATTTGCTGCACAGAAGCTTGAACAATTATGACCAGCATGCGCTTATGGTTTGGCTGACTTCCGCACGTTCACCAGGTGGAGTGACTGCGAGTGTTACATCCAAAGGTTTCATCGTCGATAACTTCGTCGTTCGTTTGAAACTATAAACTGAATTCCATTACTCCATCAGAACTGTACAGGTACATCATGCCATCGTCACACGCAATGCGCATCATCCTCTTACCATACGAAATATACGGAAGGAGTGATGTTTCACATCACTTATATATAATTGTCTAACGTGTTAACGGGTTTTGACTTTCCGGATCCTTCCAAAAGCCCCCAGGTAACGTGGAAGGTTGAATCTTTGCACACTTATAGTATTGACTACGGTTGAGAACCTAATGGAGCCAAATTTTCGATTTACTCCCCGGGGGAGGTAGAGAAACGGAGCTTTTTGAAAAAGTTCGAAAAGTATTTTTAGATCCTCTAGAAGCGCCTGTAGTGACTTAGAAAGTTTAATCTTTGCACATTTATAGAATTGATTATTAGACAGAGCTTAATATAGTCGGATTTTGATTTACCCCTTCGGGTGTGAAAAATAGGGTTTTTTTTAAAAGTATTTTCAGACCCTCTAGGTCTAGAATCTCCTTGGTGACTGAGAAGGCTGAGTTTTTGCACATTTATAGTTTAAAACATCGAACTGTACCTAACGTAGTCAGATTTTAGATTTCTCACCCCCTGAGGCGGAGATTTTGTTTTCTTGTTGTCTTTATAGACTCTCAAACAACCCTCCAGTGGCTTAAAAGGTTGAATCCTTGCTCACTTATTATATTGACCACTGGACAAAATCTAACAAAGCAGGATTTTCGATATTTAGCGTAAGTAAAATAAGGAGGTGGGGGTGTTAAAGAGTCTCAGAACCCATCCAAAGCCCCTACTAGGGTCAATTAAAGGCTAACATTCGACCACAGGGCTGGAATATTTCCAATTGAGATAAATATGTTCGACGTTAAACACCATACATTGTTATGCAAAATAAAACTTATTAAAGCAGAGTTGCTCACTATATTTTACAATGCAGGTTTTACTTTGAAACAATATCTCACACACATCCTAATCAACAAAAGAAATGCGAAACCTTACAAAATGGAACAAATCGAAGAAAATTCGTAGACACGCACGTGCCAACTCCATTGAAAGCAAATCCGCGGGAGAAACGCCCCACTCCCATATTTCTCCGCAATTCGAATAATCACCACACGTTCCGTCACGTCAACACCGGGTATTGCAGAATGGACACACACCGTCCACACACACAAAAGCAGTAATGGGCTATAATCTCGAAACAATGCGCATTTCTAGCAGAGAGAGAGAGAGAGAGAGAAAATAATAATTTCCCTTCTTTCACACACACAATGACGTATTTCTCCGGGGGGACATTTTTGAAGGGATTTGATCAAATTGCTGTGGCGACTTTTGTTAACATTAAGATCACCAGATAGAACCTGTTATTACTAAACTTCTCAGATACAATGGGTAAGGCTAGCTCCCTGTTGTGATTGCAGGATTGGGTGAGAGATGGTCACGGGATAGAGATACGATTTCCGTTCGCAGTATGAAACGGAACGCAGTTATTTTAACTGAAACTAAACAATATGTAGATTAGAGTGTGAGTTTCCATTGATTCTCTCATAAATTCTTAGTCTGAGGGGACGGTGGAAGTTAAAATGAGCAAAAATCGACTAAAAAAAGTTTTAATATATAATAACATTATTTTACACATTTAACATTTGCTTACGGGTGGGACAGTGTCAGTCCCAAACCAAGAATCTCCCAAACAGACAGGTATTTGACATACCCTATCCCAAACAGTTCGATCCCCCTTTGCAGGCATTGGCGCCCATGGAAATCCCTGACAGAAACATTGAACCTGCTGCAGCAGGTGCAATGTTTCTGGCAGCGATTTCCTGTTTGGGATAGAGTACGTAAAATACCAGTTTGTTTGGGAGGTTGCATTTTTTTCGAAATGGAATTTTCAAAGGTTTAACATTTTTAAAATGTTTAAATGCTCCATGCATCTTCATTTTTGTCTGAGATGCATGAAATTAGCAAGAAGACATCTTTCATACTTTTTAATGAAACTGGGTATGCATTTTATAACTGGACTTTATTAAGGTAATTAAAAGTGAATAAGAACCTAAATTAATGATGAAAATTAAGTTTTAATGCAGAAAAATATTTTTAAAAAATTAACTTTCTAAGAGATTTAAAAGTAAATATCCAAATTTGTTCATAATGTGTTTTTTTGAGTGATTATAATGTAAAATTAATCAAAAATGTGAACAAATGGCACGCAAGGAGCATTCTCAAATTTCCATTAAAAAAATTAAATTTCAAAACAAATACAAAATTATAACAAAATTGAAAATTAATTTAATGGTATTGTATATAGTAATGTTAAGAGGAATATTTATACAAATTTTCACGTTTCTAAGTCAATAAATAGATAAAAAAAAATTCAACATCCACCGTCCCCTTAAATTTCGTAATGAAAATAAAACAAGTAAAAGCAAAAAACACAGTTTTTAAAGTTCCCTCTTTTATTATTTGTATATAACTTAAATGCATTTATCAAAATGTGCATAACTTAAAAGCCTAAAAAAGGCATACCAAATTCGGACTCTCTAGCTGCTCCGGTTCTTGAGTTAATCTCTGAGAACGAGTACACTCTTATAGCGGGTCCAGGACGGGGTACCTCGATGAAGTTTAAAATCAAAAAAATTAAAATTTACCTCAAAAGACAACGACATACTAAACTTTTTGGCATTGTGATGTATGAAACCTGAATAGATAGGGCATCAAAGATTTGAATCATACTGATAAACACCAATCAAATTTAAAAAGTTGATGTGGGCAGCACATGACTTTCCTTATACAATGCAATGAATGTACTACTTTTATAGTAAAAAAATAATGCATGATCCACGGTACTGTGTGTTTTATCATTGAATTGTATATTTGGCGATTTTCCCGATGTCAACATGTAAAACTATTTCAAAGTACCCCATAAACTTATGTTTCGCGCAACTCTAAATAAACAATTATCAATATTGATAGAATTCCTAATAAACGATATAGTCCATATCTTCAAATATTTTAATAAAAAATCTGAAGTGGGCAACACATGACTTTCCTTATATAATGCAATGAATTTACTACTTTTACAGTTAAAAAAAATGTTATTCTTATAGTAGATACTTATATTCTTTCCAAGATATTGAATTTTCTTCAATTAGTCGTCATTTTCATTGATTTAGCGTTATATTTATCCATTTGGCGAGATTTTCGTTAATTTGGCAACATTTCAAAAAGTCGCCAAGTTGGCGACATTCCGCCAAATTCATCGCCAAAATCTCGCCAAGCGTTATGGACGAAGAAATAAGTTATTTTTACAGCAGATAAATGACTATTGGCGTTCAAATATAAAAGTATTACTCAAAGTATCCTTTTTCATGAATGGAACGAGCTAGATCCACGAGAATGATGTCACTAAATTTATCGCATGATATTACTTATGAAAAATGAACATATTTCACAATAGTTAATATGTTTATTATTTTAGATAATTTTTTGATAATTTCTTTTGAAAATGTGCAATATCTCGAGAACGGTCCATGCTAGCTTTCTAAAGTTTATGACAATCGTTTTCTAATGAAAAATTACATAAGAAATGACTATTTACGTAACTTTATTAAAGTTTTTGATTTTTTGATGATATTTTCAAAATTTCACTTTCAAATTTAGGGGGTTCTGAACATTCGATTGCGTATAAAAAAAAATAGACTTCCAGTATTTACATATTGTAATTTTTGTACTTAATTTGTGACATATCGCTCCTTTCGTTTGAGAGATATCATCTCCACACTCACTGACACACACACACGCACACAGACATCATCTTAAAAACGTTTGATTCGTATTCAGGTATGCTTGAAACGTGCTCTCCCGTAGAAAACTCGAATTCAAATTTTCGACCCCGTCACAATACGTTCCTTATACATTATACTATGTATTTAAGGAAACTAATAAAAAGCTTTAAAACAAGGTGTATATATTATTCGTATTTCGTAACCAAGTTGTTCTTTTTAAAATATTTCGTAAAAAATTCTAAAGGGTTCTATTTTAAATAGGCAACCGCTTAGTGGCTCCAATAAATTAGATGTACTTAACTTACATGTGTAATATAAATTATGTTTATATATATATATATATATATATATAATATATATATATGTAATATAAATTATGCATTAATATAAACTATTACTTTCTTTATATACATAGTATAATGTATACGGAAAGTATTGTGAAGAAATTCGAATTCGAGTTTTCGACGGGAGAGCACGTTTCAAGAACGCAAATCTAACGTTTTGGAGGAGATGTCTGTGTGTGTGTGTGTCCGTGAGTCTGTGGAGAAGATATCTCCCGAACGAATGCAGCTATTCGAACGGAATTTGGTACACAAATTCTAATTAGTGAATACTAGAAACCCATTGTTTTTAAACGCAATCAAATGTTCAAAAGACCCCAAATTTTCGAATGAACTTTTGAAAAAATCAAAACCTTTAATAAAGTTACGTAAACAATCATTTTTTGTGTAATTTTTCATTAGAAAGCAATTAGCATAAATTTTAGACAGCTAGCATGAACAGTTCTCGAGGGAATGAAAATTTTTTAAATAAATTTATCAAAAAATCACATAAAATTTAAAAAAAAATCATTAATTATCATTATTGTAAAATATGTTCACTTTTCGTATGTAATATTATGCGATAAATTTGTTAACATCATTTTCGTGGATCTAACTCGTTCCATTCACGACAGAAGATACTTTTTCTAACAGCTCTGTAATTGGACGCCAATAGTCATTTTCCACTATAAGAATAACTTATTTTTTCATCCAATGCGGTTGACGAAATTTTGGCGACGATTTTGGAGTAAAATCGCCAACTTGGCAAACTTTTTAATGTTGCTAAATTGACGAAAATGCCGCCAAATTGATAAAATAGTCGCCAAATTTATCAAAATGACGCTAAATTAATGAAAATGTTAATTAATTGATGGAAATTCAATATCTTGTAAAAAATATAAAGAATCTACTATAAGAATTACATATTTTTTCATCCGTATCACTTAATGAAATTTTGACGACGAATTTGGCGGAATTTCGCCAACTTGGTGACTTTTGAAATGCTGACAAATTGATAAAAATATCGCCAAATTGATAAAAATGGCGCTGAATTGGTAAAAATGACGCTAAATGGAAGGTAATGTCTTGCAAATTTTGAATTCCGTCGTATGATAAGGCAAACCTTCTACTATATAAGAAACGCGCTTCTCTCCATTTGTCTGTAACATTCGGCGATACATCTGGCGAAAATTATCAGGCGAAATATCGCCAACGTGGCGATGTTTAGCCTCAGGTGGACGAAAAAATCGTCAAAATTGCAAAAATGACGTTAAGAAAATGACGTCTAATTGATGAATTAATTATTAAAATATTTTAATGGACTATATTGCTTATTGAGGATGTTATTAATATTGAAAACTTGTTAATTTAGAGTTGTTTGAAATGCAAGCTAATTGGGTACTTTAAAATAGTTTTACATGTTGTCATCTGGAAAACCGCCAAATGTACAATTCAAAGTTCAAAATACAGTACTGTGTATCATATACGTATATGATTTTTTCACTGTGAAAGAGGTAAATTCATTGCATTCTATAAGGAAAGACTCTTTATTTTATGTTATTTTTTAATAAATTTATTTCAATTAAGTGCAATATCTTGAGGACTGTTTATAGTAGCATCCTAAAATTGGTGTCAATCGTTTTCTAATGGAAAATTACATTAGAAATGAATATTGCCGTAACATTATTGAAAGTTCAGATTTTATTATTATCTTTTCAAATTTTCATTCGAAACTTTTGGAGGAATTTTCTGATTATTCGATTGCGTTTAAAATCAATAGGTTTCCAGTATTCACCCATTGTAATTTTTGAATCACATTTCGTTTGAAACGCTCCATTCGTCCAGGAGATAACTTCTCCACAGACTCACGGACACACACACGTACACATACTTACAAGCACACATACTTACACACACATACACACACATACTTACACACACGCACACATACTTACACGCTTACACACACACGCTTACACACCCACACACACACACACATACACACCCTCACGTACTTACACACACACATACAAGTGTTTCTTCCAGGATTTTTTTGGCCGGGGGGGGGGGGGGCGAATGAAATTTTAGGGGGGGAGTTTTCTATTTGCCCTATATAAATATATCTAGATGCTGTGTCACATAAATAGAAACTAAGTTAACATAAAATGTCTCCTGGAGTTATGTCTGAAAGAAAGTAGGACACATACTTACACATCCTCACGCATTTACACACGCGCACTTACACACCTTCATGTACTTACACACACATACTTACACATTCACGCGCGCACCCACACACACACACACACACACATACGTAGATATCACATCAAAAACGGTCGATTCGAGTCCTGGAATGCTTGAAACGAACTCTTCCGTCGAAAACTCAAATTCGAATTTTTGACTCCGTCACTATACTTTTCCTATACATTTTGCTATGTATATAGGGAAAGTAATATGTAATTTCAGTCAAAACAAATACAGTTTTGTGTATTTAACTGCCAAAAGTTACTGCATTGCATACAGTCGTATGATATTGCAAGATTTTGAAAATTGTCATTATGAACTTTGTACTAGCATTTTATAAATTCTACAATGAAACTCCCTATTGCAGAGATATTTTTAAAAACAGTATGTAAAACTGCTTTAAATATTCCTCTGTGAAATTTGAAATATAGTGAAAATATACAATTTTTTTTTCTTTTTTAAATTAAAAAAAAAATTCTAAAAGTTAATTGCCGGACAGTACAATATCAGGGGCACTGGGTGGTGAGCGGTAGCAAACAGGGGGAACGAGGGTGGCGTACAGCCTAGTGGTTAAGGTACGGGAATTGCGCCCGAACCTAGTTCGATTCCTGGTTCTACCCAAACAGTCCCCGTGCTCACACAGAGTACGGGCACGTTAAATATGTGAGTCTGTAAATCCTCCCGATGGTTTTGTAGGAGGGGAAGGTGGATACGGTACCTGTGGATGTGTACAACCAGATGGATGTCCAAACAGATACCTTATACCGTCAGGCAAGTCGGACGGTCTGGATCGAAGGCAAGAAAAAAAGGTGGGAACGTGAACTGTCATGTGTGCAGGTTGGGTTGAAAGAGTCAGCGACAAGTACCAGCGATGAGTGACAGCGAACAAAGAGCGGAACTTGGGTGAATTACGCTTGCGTAGCAGGCGGCACGAAAGACCACCAGCGAGTAAAGTGCGAAGCGACTTAATAATGTTGTGAAGCGTCAGCGAACAGGGGGGGGTGCCCCCTAATGTGCATTAATAATGGTACCTAATAATAAGAACATGTACCGTATTTAGTAATAAAGTATTTTTTAATAAAGCAATTTATTTATACATTAATATTTGACATTTTAACGCATTTTTAATTGAAAAAAAAAATGTTCATAATGAGCCCCTCCCCCTTAAATTTTACTCCAGCCTTTCTTGGAATTCGTTTTGTGAAAGATGCAATAAATGTGTATTTGTCTTATTCTTTCTATCAGGCATCACGACAATTAAAATTTCACACAATCAAATTATCAATAGTGCTTTGTGGAGATTATGCAAGTCATCTACCTATTACTAGCGCATTGTTTATCAGCCAAACACAAAGAGTAAAATAATTCAAACGCTAGAACGAGTAAGGCAGGTGTCAAGAATACTGGCATATTTCTCAAGTGATGTATCCTGTCTCAGTATCTCCATACAAGCGTTTCCCACAGTTAAAAAATGCATTAAGTTTAATCTCTGAGTATAATTTTTGCTATTTTACGTTTTCGCAAACTGCTCATTGTAGTCACATAACTGTTGCCACTTTGAATTGATCTCCACAAAAGAACCTATGAAATGATCCGTAGTATGGTTATAAAATCGTGCAAGTTTCAGGACAAGAGGTAATTTATAAGGTGTGACGCAATTCTTATGATCAATAAAACTTTTTATTTTCGGTCTAGTTTAATTATCATACGATGACTATTGTTCTAGCGACAAAATATATGATATGAGTTGCACATTCCTTTCTTCAAAAACTCAAATTACTTGGGTGTTTTAACACTTTACAACGTAGTTGAAAAGTGTTTATGACTTTTTTCATTCTATATGTCTGTCTGTTTGTCCGTTAGCACGATAACTGCCGTAAAAATGAATTTATCAAAATGAAATATTAGTATGTTGTTCAGACGGTCTGTGGGACCTATGGGAATATAAATGAATAATATCGCCCAATTAGTTTTGGATTGAACACGGGTTCAAAATATGAATTATATTGAACCCTATAGGACATAATTTTTCAAACATTTTTTAAGCGAATTTAAAATTCCCAAATTGCTACGAATGTTTTAGGAAATATTCAAATTATGCCATCTTAAATAATAAAAGGCAATGTCTGTCAGTCTGTCTGTGTGTCTTATACACTATAGGTTCAGAGAAAGCGCGTCGGAGAGCTACGAAATTTGGCAATCGGAAACCGGGGGGTGGGGAAGGGGACACTTTAAAACCGATTTTTAAAATTGTAATTATTTTTTTTATTATTTAATGTTTTATGCGATTTCGACAGTTTTTTCCCTTTTTGCCCTTTTTTCTCCACCATCCAGACGTCGTAGAAAAAAAAAAATCACACGACAGGAAAGAGCAGACAATTGCGAGTAACATTATATCAATTTCAAATCTCAATCTCAATTTCTAATATTTTTTTAAGATTTTAAAACAGTAGGTCCTTCCGAGAGGTTGGTGGTAGGAAAAGGAGGGTATGGATGCCTCCCCCACTGGGCTCCGATCTAAATTAGGTGAATAAAAAGAAAGGTATGGAGATTGTCGCGAAGGCGAAAGGCCAAAAAGTATGCTAAGCCAGGCAGCCTTCTTTCAAATCAAACGCCAAACGTTGTTTTATAGCCTGTGTGATAGGCGAAGGAGCGCTCTCTCTCTCAAGGTTAATATAGCAGCCACATCAAGAGAAAGGACTCTCGCAATTTGGTTTATTTTTTCATTATATGACTTACAATTTAGCAATATAGACACACGTTTTAAATGGATTATTTCTTAGATTGGAATTAAATTAATACAATATGGATTAGATTAAAAAAGCCGATATATAACTTACAATTAAGCAATATAGACACTTTTTAAATGCATTATCTTTTAGATTAGAATTAAATTAATTCAGTATTGACTCAATTAAAGAATCATTTTATTATTTTTTAATGCTATTGTATAGAGGAAGTTCACGGATAAACACGACATTTAGACGAAAAAATACACTTAAAGACACCATGAACACATTTCGAGCATTTTAGAAAATATTTCCATCAGTGTGTGTGTGTATCTGTGGGGTGTGAATGCACGTATCGCTACGGCAATTTATATGTAGATGCATTCTATAGAAAATATAAAACAGGTAGAATATTTTGTAATAAATGAGATTAAAACATTATTCGAAATTAGAGGTTTTAAATTAGAGAGAGTACGTACAGCCACGAAATTCTATATGTAGCTGCATTCTGAAAAAATTCGAATTAGGTAGATCATCGTGTAATTAACGTGATTAGAATACGGGTGAAAGGGAGGGAGACAGAGAGAGAGAAAAAGAGTGTGTGTGTGTGTGTGTGTCAAAATATAGTACGATCAAAATATAGTGTGGTAACTGGGTGCAAAAAAATCTGAATAAATGATGGAGAGCGTCAAATACTTCGGATTTGATTAATTTAATGCATTAAAGACTTCGCATTTACTTTCAAGTTATAACTGAATAATGCGTTAAAGTTATAGCTCTAAAGCAATGGATTGATTTTTGCTTTCATATATATAGGCGAAAATTTGAATTCCAGTTTTTGTCGGGAGAGCACGTTTCAAGCAATCTTGACCACGAATCAGACGTTTTTAAAGTCATGCATGTATGTGTTTGATGTGTGTGCGTTTGAGTGTGTGTGTGTGCATGCGAGTGTGTGTGTGCATGCGAGTGTGTGTGCGCATGCGAATGTGTGTGTGCATATGTGAGTGCGTGAGTGTGCATGTGTGAGTGCGTGAGCGTGCATGTGTGAGCGCATGTGTGTGTCAGTGAATATGTGGAGACGATATCTCACGAACGAATGAAGCGATTCGAACGAAATTGGTACAAAATTGCAATTAGGGAAAACCGGAAATCTGTTGCTTAATGTTAGAACATGTATTAGTAAAATAAGATTTCTTTTACAATATGCTAAAGAAAACTAACATAGTTTAAACCTTCATTTGGAACTTGCATATCCTTCAAGGAAAATATAACAATTTATAGTTTGCGGTTATGAAGACTTCCTGACTTGTCAATATATATATATATATGTATATATATATATATATATATATATATATATATATATATATATATATATATATATATATATATATATTATATATATATATATATATAATACATATATATATATATATATATATATATTTGAAATGTAATAATAAGAATTATGTAAAAATAAAAAAAATAAAATAAAAATACAATTCAAGTAATATTAACATCACCATAGAAGCAAATTCACGGCCATAATGCCGATAAGAGAAAAGAACAGAACCGTCCCAAATTCGATGATTAATCAGAATAAAATTCCTCTTCAGGTCTGAGTATTTAATTCTAATTAACCCAAACAAATGCCTGTTTCAGATTAAACAATAGTACATTACTATAAATGCTTAAACTCAGACTACAGACATCAAAAAATGAAAAAATGAAAAAAAGATACATTAGGAAAATTGTATTACCATGCGGCATGAACACTTCTTCCTCACCACGTGTATACACGATCAACCTCAACAGCTTAATCTAGAAGCACCGGAATGAACAAGTCGAAATTCTACCAGGGAGGCAGTACGAACGTTCACGGAAATACTCCCAAACCCGTCCAGTGAGTCTAAGCTGGAGACTGGACAAGCAATTCAGAATACAACTTCCCAAACATGCAGAACTGAATATGAATATGAATCAAAGATGAAAATTCCTACTAAACAAGTAATTCATAGGAAAACTGGATAATCGAGAATGCCACTATACACCATTATAAGGGCGCTCAAAACGTAGTTTCAATACTGACAAAAGTTACATTTTTTTGCGAAAATAAAATTCAAAACATTAATGTTAATGCATCTTATTTTCCGATTTTTTGATTTTTCTAATGTTTTTGACTTAGTTTATTATTTTTCATTTTTATTTATTTATATAATTAATAAATAATTATATATAATATACACATATACATACATATATATATATATATATATATATACACACACACACACATATATATATATATATATATTTTTTTTTCCCCTCTCTCTCCTGTATGTTAGTCACTATAATTGGGAATGTTTTCTAGGATGTTATCGAGTGAAATTTGATACACTGAGTTGATAATTTTAATAACAAAATTGGGGGGATATGCATTATTAGTCGCTGTACTCAATAATTCCATAAAGTGCGCTAATTTATAATATTCATCACAAATTTTATTGATTCTAAGAGCCTGGTTTATTATAATATTTCTAAATACAGATATATGCAGACAAGAGTCAAAATGTTGAATTTTTGATGTATTAAATTTAAAATCCTGTCTTTTATCATACAAGTTTATAACCATATTACAATTTTGTAAATTTAAATTTAAATCTAAAAAGTTTGCAACATTTGTGTCATTATTACTTGCATTTAATTGTAAATTTTTTGGATAAAAGTTTAATACTATAGGGATATTATTATTTGGGGATACACATAAAATGTCATCTAAATATCTAAACATGTGCATATTATGCAAGCTTGGATTAATGTTTTTTTCATAGAAGAATAAATACATATTAGCTAACAATGATGAGGCACACCCCCCTTGTGGGATACCAACCTGTTGTTTAAAAATAGTACCACCATGTTGAATATAATTCTCATAAAGAGTGAAGTTAAGTAATTTTTTAAAAAGAAAATTTGAATATTTTAGGTTGATATTATATTTTTCAAAAATTCGTAAAATAATTCTATACAGATCATCTATATTAATATTATTAAACAAATCTTTGAAATCAAAGGTATAAATACTACGAATATTAGTAAGAGATTTCAATTTCTTAACTACTTCAAAACTGTTTTTTACAATATGACAATTATTTGAGATTTCATCTGACGAGGATACTTCATGTAATATCTTTAATAATAATTTTCCAGCATTAGTAATGTAAGAATTATGCCCACTGGTAATGGTTCGAAAAGCAACAGGGGATTTATGAAACTTGGGTACTAAAACAATATATGGAATGTTATTACAACTATTTTTTAGATGGATTTGCTTATATTTGGCTGATATTCTATTGTATAAGATTTTAAGGTTAGTTTTATGTAAATTATAGATATTATTATTAAGTAAGTGTGACCGAAGGGTATTTTTATAATAATATTTACATATAATAGAGTAGTTTCCACTTGCCTTATCGACATATGCAATGACATAATCATTTTGTATTTCTTTAATATCATTTTTAATTGAATTAAGTTTATATGAATTATTAATTTTCTGATTATACATATAATGATTTAAGTATTGCTCTATTAAGACTCTCCAAGGTTTAAAGGCTTCTACAGGGATTTGATATTTATAACTGATTTTATAGATAATATATACATATATATATTTTATTATATATATGTATATATATTTAATATATATTTTATCTCGAAAACCACTGTACATAAATCATTCAAACTTTGGGAATAAACAATACTGACAACCAAATGCCATTGCAGGTGATGGCAGACATATCGAACTTGTGATTTCATAAATTTAAAATATATATCTTTTTTTCTGTAATTGGAATAAAACATATTTATTAACCCGTTTTTTTGTCGTTTCATTTCACTTTATTATTTCATTTCACTTATATATATATATATATATATATATATATTTCACAAAAAAAAATCCATAAATATCAAATTAGTGAGATTTTACATTCTAAGGCATAAATATACCTTTAAATCAGTATACAACAATTAAAGTTTATTTAGTCCTTCAGATCTATAATTGTTATATTAGATCAATTTCTGCGACGGATAAAACTGAGTACAAATGTATATTTTTCACAACCCACTTAAAACTGTAAGTCACAGACAATTTATCTCATGTGTGTACAAAAAATAATAATATAATTTTACTCTAAATAATTTTGAAATGCAGATTTTGGTGGGAAAATTTTACAATTTGCCATTATTTTTAACGAATTTTTTTAAAACATCTATTTCTTAGGATTTAGATGTTCAAAAAGATATAGTATCTAATATGGATGCAGCATAAAATTACGGAGGAGGTAGGGGTCACGAAGGATTTCCACTTCTTGGTCAGGAGAGAGATGTCACTTCCTATTCAAAAATTTATATTTTCATTTCAACATCTGTTTTTCAGACTTTTCTTTAGGTACAGCTTAGATGAACACTAATGTAGATTAGACATTGAATTCCGGAGGGATTAGTAGGGTTCACTAAGGATTTCCTGGTCTGAATATGTAGCATCTGGTTTTTCTAATAATTCATATGACTGTATGAAATAAGTGTGCTAAAAAGTATAGAAATACTTAATAGTTATTTCGAAATTGAAGTATACACATCACTTTCCATTACATAAAAGCTTTTTCATATTTTTATAATTTTTTGTATTAAAAATTTCAATTTTGTCAAACTTAGACGCAAAAATAATTGTAAAATACATTACTAATTTGAATGAACGATTACACATACGTAAGTTGCTGGAAATGTAATTGGCCAGAGAATTTTTAAATGCAGAGTGCAATTAATTTTGATATTTGTTTACCATACTTAAATTAGGAAATATTTTTATTTATTTTCCAATAACATTTAAAATTCTTCAATTTAATAATAAAATATTTAAAATTAAAATAATTTAAAAGTATAAAAGCATTAAAATTTTACCCGTTTTTAAATTTTTAAGAAAATTTACTTGAAACTATCACGCCAAGGGTTCCGCAGAACAAACACATCTTGAAAAACGCTGCATTATCCTACGTGTGTCGGAAAAGCAACATTGCTCCCACAAACTGAAAAATGTCAAGCAAATTTCCTTGAAATGTTACAAATTTTGCATTTTTAAAATGACAAATATTTCCTCCTTTCAAATAATCTTCAAATTTCGTTACGGATTCTTGTACTATATAAGAATTGAATATTAAGGATTCACCACATATATTTTCTACGAAATCTTAGAATCGTTTTATTCAAATAATAAATTATATGTATGTGTGTCGAACATTTCTTTAACTAATTTCAAGCAATCCGTATGCAGTACACAAAGTTCTTAAATACATGTATTTTAATAGTATTACTTGAAAACCACATCAGTCGGATTGTTATTTGATTTGTTAATAATCAAACCAGTATTTTAAATACTACTGTATACTTTGATAAGTTTCCCAACATTTTCCCTAATAATCTGATACAAATAATCTTCTAAACAATCTTCTAGATAATCTGTTACAAATAATAATCTTCTAAGTAATCTGATACAAATGTTTCTAATGACATTCTCATACGCAATCTGATATGCAATCAAATTATGAACAATATTCTTTATTAAACAATTCGTCTTTCCCCTCCAATTGCCGGTGTAGCCAGAATAAACTAGAAATGGCGATAAAACGACGTTTGGCATGAGAGATTACTTCTGAATGTTCTTTCTTTCTTCGACCCAGACCGTCCGACCTACCAGAAAGGTGTAAGGTATCTGTTTGGACGACCGGGAAGTGCCACCCAATTTAGACCGGAACCCAGTGGGGGAGGCATCCCTCAGGGACCGTACCCTCCTTCCCCTACCACCAACCTCTCGGAAGGACTTACGGACCCACATGTTTAACGTGATCGTACTCCGCGTGAACACGGCGGCAGTTTGGGCAGTGGCTGGAATCGAACCCGGGCCTACCGAGTGCAACTCCAGCGCGCTAACCACAGGGCTACCGCGCCCCTTTCTGAATGTTCTGAATCGGCATACCTTCTGCCTTATCGCGTCGCGGAGGGCGCTGTAGCCCAGTGGTTAAAGCGCGGGAATTGCACTCGATAAGCCCGCCACTGCCAAAATTGACGCCGTGTTCACGCGGAGTACGATCACGTTAAGCATGTGGGTCCGTAAGTCCTTCCGTGAGGTTGGTGGTAGGAGAAGGAGGGTACGGTCCCTGTGGATGCCTCTCCCACTGGGTTTCGTTCTAAATTGGGTGAATAAATAGAAAGACATGGAGAATGTCGTGGAGGGCGCAGTAGCCTAGTGGTTAGTGCGCGGGAATTGCACTCGGTAGGCCCGGGTTCGATTCCCGCCACTGCCAAAACTTCAGCCGTGTTCACGCGGAGTACGATCATGTAGGAAACATGTAGGCCTGTAAGTCCTTCCGAGAGGTTGGTGGTAGGGGAAGGAGGGTACGGTCCCTGTGGATGCTTCCCCCACTGGGTTCCGGTCTAAATTGGGTGGCACTTCCTGGCCATCCAAATAGTTACCTTACACCTTTCTGTGTAAGGGAGAGATATGTGTAATAGAATTACGAATAATAAGTGTAAGAGAATTTCGAGTTTTGTTAGGAAAAGAATTAAAGGAAAATTTGCAAGAAATTTATGATAAAAATAAGTATAAGAGAATTATGAATTTTTTAGGAAATTGTTTATTAAATGAAAATTCAAAACGCTAAGGCGAGATTCAGAATACAGAATTTTGGATTATGTATATAAGGGATATATAAAGGAGAGTTTATTGATAATCTGAAGAAAATTGTGTTTATTGTGTTTGTGCAAATTATGAATTTATTAGGAAATGTAATATGGCATGACAATTCGTGATAATATTGACAAAAATTCCCTTCTGAAGACTTGGGAATTGGCATGATCTCGATCACTGTCTTCCCCCCAATCACCTCTTAGTTTCCATTTTACCTTTTCTGAACTTCTTTTTCTTGATCTTCCTTTTCGCCTGAAGTTTAAAGGGAGGATTTTATCCCCTCCTGGGCACTTCACTAATCCCCCCTGCCTTGGGCCTTGAATATTGACAAAAATTTATTTGTTTGTTTTTCTTTGTTTTTTCAATGAGAAGGTATAATGCATTTGTAAATATTAGTAAATGGGTTAAAACAGTGAGAAAATTTTGTGGGTAGCATAAATGTTGAAAGAAATGAAAAAATGAGACTTAGAGAAAAAAATAATAATGGGAGAATAATGTTCACTTTGCAGGACTAGAGAATGGATAAAAATTATACATAACAGTGAAATAGGAGAAAAATACGGTATTTTGAATATTAAATAATGGTGAATAAAGAAGGGAATTAGTTTTTGTAAAAAAAAAAGAAAAAAGTCAGGGACTTAATGTTAAATAGGTATTGTGAGTTCGAGAGAGAGAATTTGTGTCATCAGACTGTATGTATATGTATGCATTGGTATCGACAAAAATGTGTGCCTCAATTAAAATTGTCTCATGCGTAATAATTCAGTGATATGATGCAGACAGTGTGGGCTAATTCATGATCTCCACAGTACAACCTTCCCACATGTTTACTTCACAGCGAGAGGTGATCCAGTAACACCACCCAGTTACGGAGTTCCAGGCTTTCAATTTTCACTTCCATGACAGTGATACGACGACCAAGTGGCATGATGTTCACATAAACTTTCAAAGACCACAATTTTCACTTCCATGACAATGATACCATGACAGTGATACGCTCCACCTGCAGATCTCCAAGTTCTCGATTTGTTCCAAACTTACCATGAGACTGAAATAGGAAACAGTGGCGTGATATAGCCCCAGACCCTCTACTACAATTTTTCGTAAAAGAACTTTTTCACTCTATACAAACTTTGAACATTGTTTTTTTTATCATTGCTATCATGGACATTCCTTCTACTTTTGGACAGCCAATTTATTGGACTTAGAATCTCTATAGAACTAATAGATATGTCGGACAGAAAAATATTTTATACTTTTTTTTTCCAAGAGTTTAATGACATTGGTGTGCATTATGATATTATTGTGTTATATATATATATATATGTGTGTGTGTGTGTAAATGCAGTTACAGGTTTTTTAAGGTGAATACTGGCCTATGGCACGCCTCAAACTTCAGGGAAGGGGGTGAATGTTCCAAGGCAAATTTGGAACATTGCGAAGTATGGAGGGAGTACAACCTATAAAGATGGTCCCTGTGCTACTCCTACAATTCATATACATTTCCCTAAGAGAACACCTGAAAAAGGGTCAGCAAGCACTGTTTCTGAGAAATATGGACAGCGATGGCTCAGTTACAGAGGGGCTCACAGCAGGGCGTTTTCGGGGAGAGCTGACCCTTGTCCGTTTTCGGCCGCACGTGCACCCAGGGCCATGGGAACCCTGGCCCTCCTGCCAGATATTAATTCTGGGGTGATAACCATCCTCCTGTCATCACAGCACCCAATAGCTGGATATAATTCTGAAATATCCAATGAAAATACCAGGGGCTTCAATTGGGGAAGCCAGTAATAAACCTGGGGCTTAATTGCGTAGGAGGAGACTTTTTTCGGATGTTCGAGAGAGTCAGATTTTTCAAAAAGAGAGAAGAGAATTGATTTTGTGCTTCGGGAGAGAAGGTTCTCCAAAAGAAGTCTGCAGTGATGTCCGGCGTTTCCTGGGCCGAAGTCCCCGCATCCGGCGACGCTTCAACGAAGTATTGAAGGTACAATGCATGTCTCTTACATTCCGTCTGTTTGACACTATGTTAGTTAATTTCGCCCTCTCTCGACATACACTTCACTTTACATTTGAGTAAATTAATCAGGGTGAATTTAATTATAAACTTAAATGAAGGAGATTTTTAATTATATACTCTAAATGTTCATTGTTAAGAAAATGGTGCATATGGCACGTAACAAATATTGTCACGACGATGATACACATGGATGTCAACACGAATGTTAATGGGGAGTAATTATGGTTTTGTAAGAGTGTTAATTGAATCAATTAAATATGTTATTATTATTTTTAATTTCCTTTTTGTTAATAAATATTTGTTAATGTTTTATATCATGTCCGTTGTCCTCATTTTCCATTAAATTGATTTATATGTATTTTTATTCGACACGGCTAATGTCGGAGATTGTTTTAATGAACAACATTACTGAATTATGCGTTCTGACCGGACGTGTGGTAAAAATCCACATAACAGGTAGCGAACAAGCTGGTCGCCGAAGGCGGCTAGTAAAAAATATGAAAAAAAATTCAGAAAAATATATACGGTAGTTTTTTAAATAAAAATTAAAATAATAATTAAACCCATATTATATGAAGAGATCACGTGATCCACTTCAAAATAAAATATGGCATCCATCGTATCAAAATCGTGATTTTTAAAGTTTTTTTTAATTTATATTTAGTGTCGCATCCGTCCTAAAACCGCTTTATTTTTGCTTAATTTCTGTGCATCTACATTCTGAAACAACGCAATTACAATATATTTGAGTTTAAAGGATCATCAAACTTTGATTATTTCTACAACGATGCTTAATTTTTACTTATGGAGAATGTAAACACCAAAAGATGTAGGATGAGTTGTATAAGAATTACTTCATTTTTTAACGCAAAATTATTTAGCTGTAGAGTCTGCAATATAGCTAATATGAATGAAACATTAATTGATTTTACATAGAGAAGCAGACGATTTTCTGGATGAAGTTTTAGGCATCGAGTTAAATTATTTGTACCTCCATGGTTTCAAGTTCTTAAATAAAATGAATTATTGTAGTATTGTGATGAATGAAAGGAATGGAAAAAAGTTCATGAATTAAATGCTGCTTTTATTTAGAGAGCCAGGCGATTTATATTTCGATGACGTCATTTGAATAAAGTTCATTTGTTTTCGATGAAGATTTCAAATGTAATAAATTACTGTAGTATTATGATAATTTTAAAAATATTACCGAGGAAGGTATCGCATTTTAGAGATGTTTAAATAAAATTGCACTGCAGTTGGTAAGTGTTTCATAATCAATGCTTTATGCATGATTGATCTTTCTTGTTTTTATTTATGTTGATAACTTTATATTTTCGCTCACATAATCTTATACGGATCAAATATTTATTACTTTTTCTATATAGTAAAATGTCTTAGAAAAGTATTGTTATGGGGTCAAAAATTCGAATTCAAGTTTTCAGCGGAAAAGCACCTTTCAAGCATCCCTGAACTCGAATCGAACGTATTTGGGGTGATGCTCCTGTGTGTGTATGTATGTTAGTGCATGTATGTGTTATAGTGTATATATATGTTAATGTGTATATATGTTAGTATTTACGTGCAAGTGTATGTTATTATCTGTGGAAGTGCATTTGTGGTGTTCAGAAAGAATAAGGTACCATTATTACAGCCGGTGAATACTGCGGTACCCCATTACTTTTGAACGTAATCGAATTTTTAAAAATAAAACCCAATTTTTGAATGAATTTCTGAAAAGAATCATGAAGAAATCAGAACTTTCAATTATGGTAGCTAAATAATAATTTCATGCGTAATTTTTCATGTGAAATAGAATGATACAACTTTTAGAACGTTAGCATGAATCTTTCTTGAGATATTGCATGATTTTTGAAAGATTTTCGAATGATTTTTTAAAAATAAATTTTAGAATGATTTTGAGACTACTAAAATTACCATCTCCCATAGAA
Organism: Amaurobius ferox; assembly: GCA_951213105.1. NCBI lineage: Eukaryota > Metazoa > Arthropoda > Arachnida > Araneae > Amaurobiidae > Amaurobius > Amaurobius ferox. The sequence goes on from OX578136.1 coordinate 155,274,885, forward strand.
GTTCACAAAATTACGGCAAATAGCAAGTTTTCTTACTGCCGTTGCAGTTTAAGTTCATTCCCTGCTGATGAGGGCGAAACTGGTCCATGGATACTGCTTTGAAATGCGAGTGTCTTTCTTAGTTCGTATTTGCAGTGCCATACATGTACACTTGCTTTGACGTCAAAATGCAAAATTATTGCAAATGGTATCATTTCTCGTGAATGGAACAAACTAGATCCACCTGATTGATGTTGACAGATTTGTTACATAATATTGCATATAGAAAGTGAACATCTTTGATGATGCTTACTGTATTTTTTAATTTCCCTTACTACTATTCTTTAATGTGCAATAACTTAATAATTGTTCCTACTAGAATTTTTTAAAATTTGTGTCTTTCGTTTTGTAAAGAACAATCACGTCTGAAATGATTATTTATTTATAATAAATGAAGATCTTGACTTTTTACAGTTGGTTGGTCCTCCAAACATTCGATTATTTTTAAGATGAATATGCCTACAGTATTTACCGATTGTAATAGTCGTACTAAAATGTTTTACTGCGCTAAATTTGTTCTTGAATAATCGCATCCACAGACGCACGATCCACTCAATAACATATATACATGTTGCCGCTAAAGCTCGAAAGCCGTTAATGTGCACATTACCTAGCTAATCTGTAGATTAACTGATTTGCTCCGCTAACGGGCGGAATCAAGCGTTTTCCGCATTTTACCTAGGTAATGTGCACATTAACGGTTTCCGTATCGTTAAAGTTTGTTTCTCTCATTTCCTTTCCCTACTCCTTCCCCCTCTTAGTTTGGTTTCGCCAGCGTCTTGTCGTCGCCGGTTGTTTTTATTTCTCATAATTTGCGTCGGCTGCCAGTGCTTAGCATAGCTAATTTTGTTTTCAAATTCGTTGCTGCCCGTTTGATTCTTTGTATAGTTTTTTAATTGATTGATGATTGATTCTATCAACTAATTTGTTGATTGTTTGATTGTATTAACTTGATTTTTTAGAAACATTGCTGTTGTTCCAGCAAAGATCTTATTTTCACTTTAACTAGTGTCAGGTAGGTAATGTGCAGATTATCTAGGTAATTTGAGAAATAAACAATATTCGGCACTTTAACGAATCACCCTAGTTAATCTGCACATTACCTAGATAATCTGTAGAATAACTGATTTCTGCACTTTAGCGGTAACTTATACACAGGCATCACCTCAATAGCATTTAATTCGAGGTCAGGGATGCTGAAAACGTGCTCTTCCGTCGAAAACTCGAATTCGAATTTTCGACCACGTCACAATACTTTCCCTATACATTGTACTATATATCTAGGGAAAGTAATAGCATAATATAGAGAAAAGTACAAAATAATTATGGAAATACTGAATAAGCAACATATCCTATCACGCCATATGAATATTTTGACGAGTTCTAAATCTGAGCTAGTTAAAATAAATTAATTAATTACCCAAACTATTACAATAAATGTCCTAAAAATAATATTTATCTGTATTTATTCTTTGAGTTGTTCAAAACGTTGAGTGACACAGGCAGATTATATACAACTTTCAATTGTGCTCGTTATCCATTTGAAAAATAACCTTGCTACAAAGATTACAACAATTTATCTATGTTTTCCAAATATTAAATTATCCTACATCTTTATTCGTGCCTAAGCGAACATTAAAATTAGCACACCATTCTCTTCCGTTATATTCTAACTTCAAAAGTCGTAAATCTAATTGATTCTTCTTCGATTATCTATAAAAACACCATCATCGCTGATCTCTGTAGTTACTTTAAGAGAGCTTTACCCCTCCCCCTTCTCAGAGAAGCTTTTAACAAGCACACTTTGGTGCAAAACACTATTGACATCGATACTAGATTTACAGTCAAAGTTATTGGAATGAAGCTGGTGTCCGTATAATCACCTATCATCCTCAATATAATTGGCGATTAACATTCTAAAGGAGTGATTATCTTGCAAATCATTCACAGCAGCGTCACATTGTTTCAAGAACTCGAATGAAATAAGTATACTACTTTTTGTCGTTGTATATTCCTGATTACACACATAGAAATCAACAACCTTAAATAGCATGAATGATAGGTTAATTGGGTACATCCACTGAACAAGGTTAATCATGGGAGCATTAACTCTCGTTTGCAAGTCTCATATATATATCTGCCATTTTGTTTCTATATTTGTTTCTTTAAATCTTTAATGATAAATAGAGATGCTCGTCTGCCTGCGTCCGTTGTAGCGGAAAAACTGAACGTCGTACGGACATGAACTTTGGTACACAGGTTCTTTAAGACCCGGGCGATATGCTTCGGCGATTTTATTTTTTAAATTCGAATTAGATTTTTAGTTATTTTGATTTGAAAGAAGTTGCCGTTTGCGGTAGATTTATGCCATATCGTCTATTACACAGATGCTGATGTCGCCGCTTGGTGCACCCATCCTAAAAGTAAATCTACACGACGTTCAATGCTTAACATTTACATTTAATAAATACATATTCGATTTCTCAGAATTAAGTGATGTTTAAAGGAATTGAAGTTAATTTAAGTAATATCATTGGGGTAAGCTTAAAGAACGTTTTGTGTGTGGGATTTCGATTTTGTTATTTGGGGGAGGGGGAGGAAAGCGTATCACGCCTGCTTTGTGCACATGAATTGCATGCAATTTTCTTTGTTACTTATACGAATTAAATTTATTTTGTTATCTTACTATAACTGCCCTGATTTAACTCCCGGCCAACTTCGGGTACATTTTCTACTGCATACATAAAAGTTCCCTGTCAGGAGAAAGAATTTCGTCATTTTATTAAAAAAAATAATAAAAAAATAAAAAATTGGTGGTGTTTCTCCAGTCTGATAACGCCCAAAGGGTTTCGCGGGAACAACATCTTATAAAATAAAACTCCAGTGAAGTTCAATAAGTTTATTCGTTGCTTTCAATCTCACTTGTTTAATTTACGGCAGATAATAATATTGTAACTAAAGTAAGATACATAATTGAAGCAACTTTAACTTTCTAACATACCAGCAAATATCAGATCTGCAAAATATTATTCGTAGAATTTTCAGGATTTAATGCAAGTTTCAAGTTTATCGTCTGCATGAAGTGTATAATAATTACATTTTCTGGTATCTTTATGGCTACCTAAAAATAACTAATGTGTGGACATATTCGGAGCACTTAAGTGTGGTGAGGTGAATTTTACACATAAATATAAAAATAAAACAGATAAATACACTAAATATTACTCACCAATAGTTTCACTCAGCTCAACCGCGTTTCGCATAGTGAGGTCCGATTGGACCTAAATACATTGCATTCCCTAATTAAAGAGTCACTTCCTTTTTGTGGCCACTCAACAATTTATTTAAAGAACACATAAAATCTCAATGAACACTAATGACAAATATACACAATACAATTACTTCCCAATTACCCAAACTTGACCTCTGGGTGTACGGTTAATTTTACATTAATTTGTATGTTTTTTAAATTATCCCAAAACTTGCATTTAATTACTTTTAAAGAAAAAAAAACAATATTCATTGGACAAATATCCCATGAAGCTTAAAGTTACCCTTAAACGCTGGAGATCACATCAAAATAATGTTACACATTACTTATACAACATTTTAAATCAAATATAATTCACCATACCTTCATTACAGAAGAAATGACACTCAAATGGGTGCTGGTGGCAATTCCTCTGCATATTGGAAATGGGTGGCAATATTATTTGAAAGGCTAGTTCAGTATTGGACGTTTCATGAAATCACTGTCAGTCTGAGCAGCTCGGTTGATGTTAAACAGGTGACGAAAGTTCAGACAAGGATTATTCTGGAGATGGGCACACTGTCCACTTCAATTCTCCTCCTCTTAACGTTGGCTTATGCCCAGCGGTTCCTCAGAACTTGCGTACAGGCGTTACCGGAATGTCAAGAGCAATTGCGTAAACTATCATCGTCAGCAGGATCAGACCGGCTAAGGCTGAAATAGGGAATTCTCCACCTCCTAACGTTAGCTTAGGCCCAGCGGATCATGAAAACTTGCGTACAGGCGCTACCATAAGTCAGGAGCAATTACGTTTCAGTAGAAATTATCTGCCACTGAATCCATTCGATGACACCCAGTTGACGTTTGTCTGCTACATAGGAGCCAGGGATTGATGCCCATGAAAGACTCCGTCCACGTACCTTCGAAGTGAAAGATTAGGCTAATCAGTCGACACCGTTCTAATAGCTGTGACTAAGCACTGCCATGGCTGCAACAAATGAATGGCTGTTTTTGGGAAATATGCGCTACCCTAGAGTATGGTACCCCTTGTCAGGTAAACGGCGCCGGTTCTGTGAAACTTGCATGTACTGCCGTACGACATGTGCCGCCTAACTTCGTTGCACGGATGCATTCTTCACATAAGTTCTTAAAAAACGCAGAAGACCTTTTTCCATGAAAACCAGATTGCGTCAGAACTTTTTACATTTTCGAAGTTCCTCCAGAAATTTTACGAGGGGAACGATAAAAATAGGGAGGAAGTCCCCCAATTCCCATTCTCTGTTTCCCAAGCGCAATAAAAAAAAAGGCGGTCCAATTTTGCTTCACACCATTGGTTTTCGAAGAGACGCTCATTTTTTATGCGCTCCACTAAAATTCGAGAACCAGAGGGCTTTCTACAAACCCGGTTGGTCCAAGGATCGGAACCCGACACGAGCCACACCTGACAAGGCTATAAATTTTCAGAGATTTGTAGTTCAACTTTGACATTTTGCTGCAATTAATTCTCTGACTATTTACAATCCATGTCAAGTGCGCATACAAACCAAAGGCGCCAACAATCTCAATTTCGTCTGTGCAGAGGCATAGCTATATACATCATACAAAACCATTATATATATTTCAAGTACATTGCAATTTGCCCTTTTTTCTCCCAGGGTTACGTATTAAAAAATATGGAAATGCAGCATAACATTAAGTTTGTCGCTATTATAACTACTACATTTCAAAAATTAAGAACACGATCAAAAATCCAATTATATATTCCTGTAGGGTTTTTTAAAAGACTACAAATAACTTCATTAATATTCATAGCTAGACCTTTTCAATTTTCGAGGTATAATCATTTCAAAATTTAATAAGAAAGATCAATCATGCGTAAAGCATCCATTATGAAACACTTTTCAACTGAAATGCAGTTTTCTTAAAGATCTCTAAAATGCGCTACATTCGGGGCTGATATATTTTAAATTATCATAGTACTACAGTAATTTATTATATTTGAAAATTTAAAACTTCATGAAAAAAAAACCTTTATTTAAATGATGTCATCGAAATCTCTATGTAAAAACAATGAACATTTCATTCATATATTCCAGACGAACAACTATATTCCAATCAACATTTCATTCACTTATATTCCAGATTCCAGAGATAAATAATTTTGAGTAAAAAAAGTTCACCAATTCTTATACAACTTATCTTACAACTTGGTATGTTTACATTCTGCATCCATTAAAATTAGGCTTCGTTGTAGAAATAATCAAAGTTTGATGATCATTTAAACAAAAAATATTGCAATTGCTATGCCGCAGAATCAAGATGCACAGAAAATACGTAAAAATAAAGCGGTGTTAGGACGGATGCAACACTAAATATGAAATTTAAAAGAACTTTAAAAATCACGATTTTTACACTGGGATAACAAGATGGATGCCATATTCCATTTTGAAGTGGGTCTCGTGATCTCTTCATATAATATGGATGTCATTATTATTTTAATTTTTATTTAAAAACTATCGAATATATTTTGCTCAAATTTTTTTTATATATTTTACGGGATAATTTGAATATTTTCTACAACGAAGCCTAATTTTAACGCTAAATTATAGCATGCAGAATACAAACAGATCAAGCGATTGTAAGGTGAGTTTTATAAGCATTGTTGATTTTCTTTTCACGCAAAATTATTTAGCTCTGAACTCTGGAATGTAAGTAATATGAATGAAATATCTATTGCTCTTACGTAGAAGAGCCAGGTGATTTATATTTCGATGACGTCATTTGAATAAAGTTCATTTTTTTTCGATGAAGCTTTATATTTTCCAAAATAATAAATTGTTGTTTTATGCATTATTGGTCTCCCTTGTTATTTACTTGTATATTTATCGTGACTCTATTTGTAACATCGATCCTATTCAAGTCCTCAGTTTCGCATTATATCTCATTCTCGACTCCCTCCCTGTGAGTTAAATCTCTGTCTGAATTTTTGGATATCAACTTCTGTTAACTTGGCTTTCAATGCTATTTTTTGACTTTTAAAAAGCTGTTATTTGTATTTTACTTCTGCTGAGTGAATGTTTTTGCAAGTGAATGTTTCTATTCATATTTTGTCGTGGATAATCTGACTATTCACATGCGTATTTTGTTCGCGGTTTCTGGTTGTGTATAGAAGCCCATGCTGTCCTCCCTCTTTTTCGCATGGCGACTGATGATGGACGTTAAACGTCTGAAATAACTGTGGTGTTTATATAATTTTAATATCTTCATGGTATGATCAAAATAAAATACTGTTATTATAAAGTATTATCCTTTAATATCTAAAAAAATGCCATTTTTTCTCTTTATTTCCTATATTTATTGATCAAAATATTAAGAATATTTTTAAAAATGAATTATCCAAATATTCCAATTAGAACGCGTTTTATAACAAAATTGGTGAATACATGCACAAAAATCAAACAAGTGTATCTGACATCGAGATTTTTGCTTTTCTCAAAACTACATTATTATCAAAATTACACTGTAGATTACATGTAATGCAGCAAAGCATTCTGTTCGTCGCATCTCTTTATGAACTGCTACTACAAATTATAAGTTCCTCGGAAAATTCCAATTTTGGTATTATTCCATTTGAGTTACCCATTGCATCTAATCTTTCATATTAATGCGTTCTCGTATTTCAGCAAGTTACGTTATGTACGTACAATCGATAAGACGAAGCTTATCTAATGACCTACTAAAACGACAATCATTCCTTCTATAGGGCGGGGTAGCCCTGTGGTTAGCTCGCGGAGGTTGCGCTCGGTAGTCCCGGGTTCGATTCCTGCCGCTGCCCAAACTGCCGTCGTGTTCACGCGGAGTACGATCACATTAAACATGTGGGTCCGTAAGTCCTTCCGAGAGGTTGGAGGTAGGGGAAGGAGGGTTCGGTCCCTGTGGATGCCTCCCCCACTGGGTTCCGGTCTAAATTGGGTGGCACTTCCCGGCCGTCCAAACAGATACCTTACACCTTTCTGGTAAGTCGGACGGTCTGGGGCGAAGAAGAAGAATAATTCCTTCTACATTTCAAATGGACTCTACATCTTTAAGGGGACGGTAGACTTTGAAATTTATTTATTGACTTTGAAAATTTGTATAAATATTCCTCTCAACATTACTTTATAAAATACCATTAAATGTTTTTCAATTTTGTTATAATTTTATATATATTTTTTTAATTTAATTTTTTTTTAACAAAATTTGAAAATGCTCCTTGCGTGCCATTTGTTCACATTTTTGATTAATTTTGCATTATGATCACTCAAAAACACATTATGAACAAATTCAGATATTTATTTTTAAATCCTTTAAAAAGTCAATTTTTTAAAAATATTTTTCTGCATTAAAACTTATTTTTCATCATTTAATTAGATTCTTATTCACTTTTACTTACATTAATGAAGTCCAATTATAAAATGCATACCCAGTTGCATTAAAAAATATGAAAGGTGTCTTCTTGCCAAATTTTTTGCATCTCAAACAAAAATTAAGACGCATGGACCATTTTAAAAATGTTAAATCTTTGAAAATTCCGTTTCGAAAAAAATGCATTTAACCCTTTGCTTGCGGGTGGAACAGCGTCCAAACGAAGAACCTCCCAAAAAGACAAGTATTTGACATACCCTATCCCAAACAGTTCGATCCGACTTTGCAGGCATTGGTGTCCATGGAAATCGCCGACAGAAACATTGCACCTGCTGCTGCAGGTACAATGTTTTTTAGTCGATTTTTGCTCATTTCAACGTCCACCATTCCCTTAAACTAAAATGTCTGTTTCTCACGACCTTTAACGATACATATATTTTTTTTATTAAGGTATGATATACGAATTTAATATTACCCTAACAGAGTTTTTTTTCACAGTGACGTAAGATTTACGTCACACTGTGACTTTGGGACGTCACAGGACGTCGCAGTACGTCTAGGCAATGTCATATTGAGGTCACAGCGAAGTCATTTTGGTCATTTTCATGGTCATTTGTGACATCGCATATTAACTTGTGTGTGACGTCACATTGTAATTGCCATTGCAATGTCGTCACATTGTTACGTGTTAATTAAATTGTGGAAACGTCACAGAATATAGTCACAATGAAGTTACAAAGTTACTAATACGTAACGTCGCATAGAAGTCACAAATATGATGTCACATTGTGACCCAGGTGTCACGTGTCTACAACGTCACTGTCACACATGTGACGATCTTTGCTGTGAGGGTACAATCAACAAAATGGCGGAAGAATATCAGTCTCCTGTTATGGTTTTCGGCCTTGAGTATTCCAACTAGTCATTGTCACAAAATGCAAAATGTGCTAATGGTGGTGTTATTGTGTTAATGGTGGTGTCCCAACATGGATTTCCCCCGGGCGACCAAGCCTTGATGATAGCATGGAGGTGCTTGAGATTGGTCGTTGCTGATTCAGAAGTAGAAAAATGCTTTGTATCTGAACAGGATGGATTCAGAAGTAGGGTAATTGGGTGCTTAGACCAACAGCATAGATACTTTTATGACTACTTGTTGGGTATGCGGGAATAATACCCGAGGTCCCAAATCTGTTGCTCACGAATACTACACGCTCGTTAACTTGGTACTCTTTTAGGCATGAAGCTGTTTTTTATTTGACACGCTTGCTCAATTTCAGCATTTCATTTATGAATAATTTGTTTTACATCTTATATTCTCTAGCCCGAATGTATATTGTAATGGGATAAATTAAAAACTTGATATCTTTCCAAATACAAATATTTAAAACAAGAAAAATCAATCATGCATAATGCATTGATTATGAAACACTTTCTAACTTCAATAGAATTTTATTTAAACATCTTTAAAATGCGATACATTCCTCGGTAATATTTTTAAAATTATCACAATAATACATTAATGTACTATATTTGAAAACTTAAAACTTCACCGAAAAAAAATGAACGTCATTCAAATGACGGCATTGAAACAAATATAACTTACCTGGTTTAAACATCTCTAAAATGCGATACATTCCTCGGTAATATTTTTAAAATTGTCACAATACTACAATAATTTATTATATTTAAAAACTTCATCTAAAACAAATGAACTTTTTCAAAGGAAGTCATCGAATTATAAAGCGGCTGGCTCTTTAAATAAAAGCAGCATTTCATACGTAAACAATTTTCCATTCATTTCATTCATCACAATACTATAATAATTACTTTTTATTTAAAACTTAAAACCATGGAGATACAAGTAATTTAACTCTGTGTTCCAAACTTCATCAAAAAATCGTTTGATTCTCTGTTAAATCAATGATTGTTTCATTCATATCAGCTGTATTGCAGACGCCATGGGCTAAATGATTTTGCTTTAAAGAAATGCAGCAATTCTTCTACAACTCATTCTGCGTATTTTGGTGTTTACCTTTTCCATAAGTGAAAAGTAGGCTTCGTTGTAGAAATAATCAAAGTTGGATGATCATTTAAACTCAAATATATTGTAATTGCTTTGTTTCAGAACACTGATGCACAGAATTTAAGCAAAAATAAAGCGGTTTTTGGACGGATACAACACTAAATATGAATTAAAAAGAACTTTAAAAATCACGATTTTGATACAAGATGGATGCCATATTTTATTTTGAAGTGAGTCACGTGATATCTTCATATAATGGTCACGTGATCTCTCCATATAAAGGGTGTAATTATTATTTTAATTTTTATTTAAAAAGTTACTGAATATATTTTGTTGAAATTTTTTTTATGTATTTTGTGGGATAATTTGAATATTTCATAAACCCTTTCGAAGGAATTTGTGAATTTTAAATTCGCTTAAAAAATGTTTGAAGAATTAGGTCCCATAGGGTTCAATGTATTTCATTTTTTCAACCCGGGTTCAATCCAAAACTAATTGGGTGATATTATGCATTTATATTCCGAGAGGTCCCACAGATTGTCTGAACAACATACTAAAATTTCATTTTGATAAAGTCATTTTTACGGCAGTTATCGTGTTAACGGACAGACAGACATACAGAATGCACAAAGTCATAAACACTTTTCAATTATATTGTAAAGTGTTAATAAAAACCGTATTCTGTCATGCTATTTATAGCTTGTAAAGAAAAAATAAAATAAATGTTCCCCCCTGGGGTTAGAAAGACGGAGATAAAACTCCTATGGATGAAAGGCTTGAAAATGCCACAATGCTTGGAGAATTATATCTAGGTGGCGCTTGTGCTAGCAAAGTAGCTGCTATTGTTAGTTAACACAACCGAAAAGCGTAGCATTTAGTATATGTATTTTTGATTATTTTTAAATTAGAGGTTTACTAATTATGAGTATAATTAACTACTATTACTTTCCTTATATATGTATAAGGAAAGTATTGTGACAGGGTCTAAAATTCGAATTCGTGTTTTCGACACGTTTTAAGCATCCCTGATCACGAATCGAACATTTTTGAGGTGATGTCTGTTTTTGTGTGTGTGTTAGTGAGTCTGTGGAGGCGATATCTCACGAACGAATGGAGCGATTCGAATGAAATTCGATGCAAAAATCACAATCCATGAATACTGGAAGCCTATGGCTTTAAAACACAATCGAATATTCAGAACCCTCCTAAATTTTCGAGTGAAATTTTGAAAAAATCATCAAAAAATCAAAACTTTTAATAAAGTTACGCAAATAGACATTTCTTATTTTTTACCCTTAGAAAATGATTTACATAGATTCTATAATGGTAGCATGAACCGTTCTCGAGATATTACGCATTTTTCAAATAAATTTATCAAAAAGTCCCATAAATTAAAAAAATATATATATTAACTTTTAAGAAACATGTTCACTTTTCATATGTAATATCATGCGATAAATTTGGTGACATCATTCTCGTGGATCTAACTCGTTCCATTCACGAGAAAAGATACTTTGAGTAATACTTTTGCATTTGAACTCCAATAGTCATTTATCTGCTGTAAGAATAACTTATTTCTCCGTCCATAACGCTTGGCGAGATTTTGGCGACGAATTTATTTTTTATAATGTCGCCAACGTGGCGACATTATTAAATGTTGCCAAATTAGCGAAAATCTCGCCAAATGGATAAAAATGAGGCTAAATCAATGAAAATGACGACTAATTCAAGAAAATTCAATATATTTGAAAGAATATAAGTATCTACTATAACAATAACATTTTTTTAGCTGTAAAAGGAGTATATTCATTGCATTACATAAGGAAAGTCATGTGTTGCCCACATCAGATTTTTTTTTCATAGTTGTAGGATAGATTGTAAAACACATAGAGATAAAAATAAATTGATAGGTAAAATAATTTTGAATACGTAGGAATATTCTTTATTGTTTCAGTTCTTTGCAGTGCGCTAATAATTTATTTTTACAAAATGGACAGTTTAAACAAATACTTTAGGCCTTTCATCATACAAATGCATACAATGCAGGACTACTTATCTCAACCCAGCGTCACCTGAATTAATGTCTCAAACGATATTGGTGTTTTTTTAATATGAAGTTTTAACTCCTTACTTTTGCCTCCATGGTTCTCCCAATTACTGACAACTGTATAAACTTTTGATGTGAATAACGCCTATAGTCGGGATATCAGACCGAAATCGGATCGTAAAATGTAAACACGTATTGGACGTTCATATCTTTCAGCTTAAAGACAAAAATTTATAGTTGCCGGAAAAAGGGTATCACTTATAAATATAATTTCACTATTTTAATATTTTGAACTATTTTTTTCTTCGAAAAAAAAAAAAATAAATAAATAAAATAAATAAATAATCAGTTTTTGTCCGAGCGAGTTTTTGTTTCACTTTGCTAACTTTCTCTCAAAATACACTCTGTTGTAAAAAATATATATGCATCCATAAGAAATTGAGCTAGAACTCGGCATGCATGTATCGTTTGAAGAGGTGTTGTTGTTGAGACCCAGACCGTCCGACCGACCAGAAAGATGTAAGGTAACTGTTTGGACGGCCGGGAGTTTGAAGAGGTGTGTAAACGATTAAAATTTGAGAGAAAAAAATGTGTTATTAAGAAATGGAGGCAAGAAGATGACATTTTAGTAAGTGGTAAATCCGCTCCTGCCAGTTATACAAGCCGATATTCGGTGCGGCATACAGTCAATTCAGTTGTTTTTGTCCCCTGAGGAAGATACTACCACAGATGTTGCATCTGGTCAGGTAATTCAGTGGTATTCCGAGTAGGCTACAATTGCTGTCCCAGCATATCACAAATGTGCTCTATTGGTGATGAGGGACCTGGATGGCCTTGGGAGGGTATTAAATCCTGGAAGACGTTGTTGACAAAATCGAGCAGAATCTAGCGTTGTCTTGTTGGTAAATGGAATCTGGGTGATTTGACAGCATAGGCGGAACAATCGGCTGCAGAATTTCGTCGACATATAAGCCAGCTGTCAAATTGGCTTGCAGCACAACTAGAGAAGAGATCGGCTGTCCCAAAACTGTTCCCAAAACTGTCACACCACGTATGATGGCCGTCTACCGCTGGATAACAAATGCGGGATCAGAACGCTCGGTCATCAACACTGAGAGAGAAGCCGGATTCGTCGCTATAGACACCATGTCACCAAAAGGACACTGTCCATGCTGACTGAGCTCGGCACCAATTCAGACTTCTCTGCCTATGTTGAGGTAGGCCCCTTAATGGACATTAGAACCCTAATCCTACCTTCTGCTAGTCGTCTCCGAATAATATCCCTTGATACAGGATGTATACAGTGTGGTAAATGCCTTCAAGTGGCTGGTAACGACGCCATTGGGGTGGCAATGGCTCCTCTCCTGACCGCACGATCTCCTTGAGCAATTTTTTTGTTTGGGACATCCTGAGCCTCTGCGGCGGTTACGTGCCTTCTCTGGTCCACTGTTGCCAACACCGAACAACTACCATATCGCTTCGACCAAGATGGCGACTGATACGTCTGTTGGACTGATTCAATTCTCTTAGGACTGTGATGCAACCCTTGTCTAACACCGTCGAGTACATCTCAAGGGCATCTTTGTACACAACTTGCAGTATCAAAGCAGAAAGTCCAGTTCTAATTGTCCGTGAGTGAGAACTCCCGTCGTTTTAAATGCTGCACGATGCGTCGTTCTTATGCACGTTGCATGAGCTCTATAACATCATTGGTGCTGACAGTTTGATGCTTTTCATAACTCTTGAAACTACATTCGTATGCTAAGTTTCACGGCTGTAGCTCCATTTTTTATGAATGCATATATTTCTTTTGCAACAGGGTGTATGTTCTAAACTATAAAAAAACACAGGAATAGTAAACATCAGAAAGGTTTATGACGGTTCATGCGTCTGCGTTAAGAAAGGCACAACTTCAGATTTTCCGAATTGAACTTGCAACAAATTATCATTAACAATCAAATCATTAACAATCAATTGCAGGACAAATTATCATTAACAATCAAATTATCTTAACATGATCATGATAGTCTTATTTAGGACAAATAGTCTAAATAAGAATATTTCAGAGTTTTGTCCTGATCTTTTAAACCTATTTTATTTGCTTCTAAAATTACATCTGTAAATAGCCAAAATTAGACTAATTATTTACATTACTTTTGTACCCTTCCAAGAACAGATACATGAACCTTGTTGTCCTTAACATAAAAATATATCTGAAAAACTGGAACTGAGTCCTCCTATATTTATCCGGAACCCAAAATTTCAGTTTTTAATACGAAATCCACCCTAATAGAATGGGGGTATAATTGGGGCAGATTTTAATTTTGAAATTCCGTAAAACACCGGATATCTGTACTATATAAACAACAGACAGCTTTCATTGTTTTAAATGTTTTTCTGTACATTTGAAGTGTTCATGATGTAGAAAGAAGCATTTTGGGTTTTCCATAATTCAATTAGGTATTACAGCAATATGGAATTCAGAAACACAACCTTCATATAAAATTCAAATAACTTCATTAAAAGCAACATTTTATACGCTGCTTCTTTGATGTAAGTTATTTGAATTTTATGCTATAGGAGCAGTTTCAGTTACATATACGATTCCCTCATACTTAGATTTGGTGCTGCCATCTATGAGTGGTTAGACGAACTACTTTTCACTATATTTGTGATATCCAGCTGAGATTTCATAGAAAATCTGACCACAAGTAGACTTCTAAGGAATAAAAAATATAATCATAGTGCAAAGCTACCTAAGATAATATTTATCTATAATTATTTGAGATTTATTAGCCAATACCATTATCCATTGAGAAAAATTATCATCATTGAAGATTGCAGGAGCATTTATCTACATAACTCTCGAACTTGTTAAAAACTGTGATGTGCCGAATACATGACTTTTCCTACAAATGAACAAATTTCAATATTATGAAACAACAAAAGGCAGAGCTTTATACTGACGCGATTGAGCTAAAAATCAATACTCAATAGGCTTATTTTCATTGACAATTAAAATAAACACCTTTCATACAATCAGTTGCCAAAGAATTGTTCATTGTCAAGGGGGAGGATTTGGGAATCACAACCCCCCAGAAACCCATCGAACCCACTAAATTTGGAAAAAATGAAATGTGGAGAAATGGAAACCAAAATATTTGGTCCCCCCCCCCCCCCCCCCCACCACCACCACCACCACCAGACATTTTTTCTGGCGACACTACTGCATCTGCATACAAATAACCATTTCATAGAAATCGCATAATTCAAACGAATGGCCATAGGAAAATAAAGCTGTATAATTAACTGGTTTTAGCTTTCATAGTGTTTTCAAGTTACCTTCGCCATAAGTATATATCATTTTCTATGAAATTTTATTCATTTATTTATTTTTTTATTTTATTTACTTTTTGACAAGAACATTGATTCTGAGGCAATGTACATTAATATTTAGTTCATTTTAATATCTTCATCATCGAGATAGAGAGAAGGCGATAAAATTATTTTGGATGAAAAACTTGAAAATATCATAATACCTTGAGAATAATATGTAGGTGTCGCCCGTGTTAGTAAAGTTCTCATTGGGCACAACAGGAAAGCGTAGTGTTTAGTATTTATATTTTTAAATTAAAGTTTCCTTATTATAAGTAATTTATTTTTGCTTGTGGAGCAGGGTACAGAATATAGGGAAACAAAAATAAATTGAAAGGTAAAATAAGTTTAAATACGCAGGAATATTCTATTTTGTTTGAGGTTTAATTTGCATTGTACTCATTTTTCTTATGTGAAACATCTGTAAAGACCTTACCCTATGTCATCATAAGGCCCTTATTTAATTCTTCACATCTACTCACGATCAAATAAAACTGAATTGTAATCTACCTTTAAATAAACTTCATCTGAAATTGAAACCCTAAACTAGCTTGACTCTGAAACAAACATCAATTTACCTGAGATTTGACAAAATAATCACGGCAGTTAAAATCGAAAAATCTTTATTCACAGCTCACCGCGCTGAAATCTAAAAACATATATACATGACGCGACATACAAATCTATATACAAGCTATTTATAATGTTAGTACACTATCCGCAACCGAAACCAATTGATCGAAATCTACCCATGCCTACTTCGTAACATACTTATTCAACATATTTCAACATGTTACTAATTATATTTATCTTACGTTACTGAATCTAAACCGAGCATAATGAACATCTCTTATGATCCACACACAAAGCCGTAATATAATAGAACTAGCTGCACCCACGCAGAGCACCTGCGATCTCTAGTGTTTCTAATGCTCAGCATATGTTGGTAACTACCCAATCTCTAAAGTGTGAGTCACCACTCGACTTTTTCAAGCATTACTAGTCCATATGTTACCGGCAATGTATGAAAACCGGCATTCTATAGAATACCGAAAATTAGTCGGCAATCTATGAAACGATTAACATTTCACAAATTTCCTAGGCATTCTATAGAATGCCAAATGACAAACGGGCAAAGTACGAAATACATCTCCAATTCATTCCTTTTTTCATTTTTAGCCTAAATAGCATTTGTCATTCTATAGAATGCCTAGGTATTATATGCAATGCCTAGGGGAAGTATATAACATTTCTCATATTTCATACTTTGCCTAAAAAAGGCCGGTATCCTATAAAATGCCTAAGTTTTCTATAGAATGCCGACATTTTATACATTGCCGGTAACATAACCAGCAATGTATGAAAGCCGGCATTCTATAGAATGCCTAGGCATTTTATAGAATACCAAAAACTGGTCGGCAATCTTTGAAACGATTAACATTTCTTACATTTCCTAGGCATTCTATAGAATGCCAAATGACAAACCGGCAAAGTATGAAATACATCTCAGATTCATTCCTTTTTTTTCATACTTTGCCTAAGTAGCATTTGTCATTCTATAGAATGCCTAGGTGTTATATACAATGCCTAGGGAAAGTATATAATAATTCTCATATTTCATATTTTGCCTAAAAACGGCCGGTATTCTATAAAATGCTTAGGTATTCTACAGAATGCCGGCGTTTCATACATTGCCGGTAACATATATAGTATTTAGTTCTGTTTGTCTCACAATCATTCTCAGAATGAAGGTGCACCTCTAATATTTCCAGACACAGGCGGTTCAGTATTTCCTTCTGGACTTTTTGGCCGGAGGGGGGGGGGCGAAATAAACTTTAGGGGGGGGGCGAGTTTTCTATTTGCCCTATGCAAATATATATCTAAATGCTGTCACATAAATAGAAACTAGGTTTATATAAAATGTCTCCGGGGGGGACGAATAATCGTCTCCGTCTCCGGCCCCCCAGAGGTATACCTGAAAGAAACACTGAGCGGATTCATAGTTATAGGACCCTCCATTCAAGCATAAAACGATGTACTTATTCAAACTAAATAAATTTCAGATAAAAAAATCTGATGTGGGCAGCACATGATTTTCACTGCAGGCTCAAATTCATTGTCTCTTTATTTCATTAATATTTCATTAAATTTAGTTTAATTGCACTAAATAACGCGCATAAATAGTGGACTCAGAATCGACATAGCAAAAATGCGAAAAAACTAAAATATCTCGAAAACGGCTTGCACAACGCTTTAATTGCACAAAATAACGCCCAAAATTATTTAAAATGACATTGCGAATTGGCACTTTTAATTCAATTTTCGTTCTCAGTTGGTAACTGGACATTTTTTCAACTGTGGCGCAGCGTAAATGCGAAAAAAATAAAATATCTCGAAACGGGTAGTTCTAATGTTGTTGTTGTTGACACCCAGACCGTCTGACCTACCAGAAAGGTGTAAGGTAACTGTTTGGACGGTCGGGAAGTGCCACCCAATTTAGACCGGAACCCAGTGGGGGAGGCATCCACAGGGACCGTACCCTCCTTCCCCTACCACCAACCTCTCGGAAGGACTTTCGGACCCACATGTTTAACGTGATCGTACTCCGCATGAACACGGCGGCAGTTTTGGCAGTGGCTGGAATCGAACCCGGGGCTACCGAATGCAACTCCAGCGCGCTAACCAATGGGCTACCGCGCCCCATGGGTAGTTCTAATGTAAAGTAGTGGATCTTATTCTTCTCATTGTTAAAAATTATGTATAAAATAAGCATTTAATTGATATATTTGAGCATACGTAGTATTTTATTTTAGATTTTGCCGATTTTTGGGGGACATTTCGCGAAAAAGGCAGGTTATTTTTTTCCAAATCGTACCAAAATCTAATCAGCACTATAGGGTCATATCCACGTGACTTACGTACCAAATTTTATGAAATTCGGTCCATTAGTTTTTGTGTTATAATGGATACAAAATCTGTTCAGACAAACAGATAGACAGACACACAGGCATATACACACAGAGACAGACAGACAGACACACACAGACGTCACGCTAAAAATGTTTTTATCGTATTCTAGAGGTGTCGAAACGTGTAGATCCGTCGAAAACTCGAGTTGCGATTTTCGGCATGATTCCAATACTTTCCCTATACATTACCATGTATTGCAGGAAAAGTAATAATACATAATTTCATTGTTGAGCAGCCTGAAGAAAATTATAAGTATTTGAGATATAACCAAGGAGGGAGATATATAACAACTCTCTAACTCCATGTG
Organism: Amaurobius ferox; assembly: GCA_951213105.1. NCBI lineage: Eukaryota > Metazoa > Arthropoda > Arachnida > Araneae > Amaurobiidae > Amaurobius > Amaurobius ferox. Next base: position 155,293,300 of record OX578136.1, read on the forward strand.
TACTTTTGATAAAGTTTATAAATCATGGAGTAAATAGCCTTTCATGTGTTAAACATTGTAACATGGAGTTAGAGAGAGCGAGATAAAACTCCTAAGGACGAACGAAACGTTTGAAAATGCCTAAACGCTTTGAGAATTATATCCTGTTTCCATTTGACATAATAGAGAGGCATAGTATTGAGTTTATGAATTTTTGATTATTTTTAATTTAAGATTGACTATAATTATCAGTATAATTGATCAGTATTTTTTCACAGTTGTAGGCCAGAGTTCGAGATATAAGGAGATAAAAATAAATTGAAAGATAAAATAATTTTGAATACGTAGGAATGTTCCTTATTGTTTCAGTTCTAATTTGCATCGCGCTACTCATTTATTTCTACATAATTGGCAGTTTCAATAAATATTTTAAGCCATATATTTTCACCATAGAAATGCATACAATGCAGGAGCGTTAATCTTATCGCAGCGCCACCTGAATTACTGTCTCAAATGATATTGCCATTTTCTCAGTATGGAGTTTTAACTCCTTACTTTCACCTTCTTGCAATGTAATTTAGGCTAAACTTACTGCCATTTGGCAAATGCTAATTAGATCCTTTTTTGTGCCACGCATCTAGGCGATATATATATATATATATATATATATATATATATATATATATATATATGGCCCTCTTCTTTGGCCCCATGTAGAATACACAGCACTAACAAACAAAACTTGATGAATCATTGTAGAACTATTGCCGGATTCATGAAATTCCAAAAGTCTGTCTATAAACAGTTGTAGATCTGACCAATCGTGTGATTCTTCTGAATGAATTTGAAAAGATTTGCATAAATAATAACAAAAAATTCCCATACATCTTAAAGAACGGGGTAGAGTAAATTTTGAAAGAAATGTGGCTTAGATGAAATGGATGAAGTGGATATAACGGAAGATACATCATATTGTCACAAATACGTAATAGAAAACCATCGTTGTAATTTGGAGGTCTGAGTCACTTGACCTTGGCGACAAAATCGATGAACTTGGTCACGAACTTAGGAAAAATATCACCAGTTGGGTGACTTTGGGCGAGTTCTGGGAACTTCTCGAATTTTGTTGATGGGCTAATAACCTCACGAGTTACGTGTTTTTTAAAGAATTTTCCACAGAGTGCATATAAGCTCGTCAGCGTTCAGTCGGATTGATTTACGTGATACAAGCACAAATATCTGCCCATATTAATACAAAACCGAATATGTTCCAAGATTCCAAGTATTTTTCTTTTCGGGGCACCTGTGAAAAAACTCAAGTATTCCCACATCGGAAATAGAAGTTCTTAGAATAGTTTTGTAGCTGAAATTGATGTGAAGCGTTTCTTTTCTGGATGGATGCTTGAAAAGGTTAACTCATGATGGCTACTCTACGATCAAAAATACCTTGGAAGATAGACCACCAATGTTGAGAGGTAGGCAAAACTAAGTTTGTTAATGAGAGTAAACAGAGAGAAAACAGACTCTCTGAAAGAAGATGGGATCCAAGACACAACATGTATTGCATCTTCTGATTTCATACGCCCTTTAAATTGTATTATAATAAAACAATTTTGGTAGAATAGTGTAAAAAGAATTAAATTTTAAATAAAAAATAGCAACATCTCTGCCTAAGTAGCTTATATCATCGTCACACACAACATATCAATCTTTCTTTGAAAAATTAGCAGTTTAAATAAGCAATGTAAATTAATTTAATGTAATGTAATTTAATTTAATGTAATTCATATTTATTTTTTTATTTCATTTTATTTTATTTATTTAATTACGGTGACAATAGCATTGATTCCGAGGCAATGTACAAGAATGTTTACTTAAGTTAATCTTAATATCTTCATGATAAAATTTTGCGGAAAATATTTTAATATGGTATTGTAATTTTGGCAACAAGATCTCTCTCGGCGTCAATCGGATTCACATAGATACTGATTTATTTACTGTGATTCAATGAATTTGTTTATTTGCAGTCTTTTAAGATTTGCAGTCTATATAATAATTAAGATGCAACATTCCAAAATATCTCCCGATTACTACGATAATTCTAAATAAAAACAAAGATGTGTTCAAAAGCTGAAATTTTATCTATAAACGAATACGATTACCTTTGTGATGGAAGTGTAGTTACCGACGATGGCAAATCATCTGCTTGTCATCGTGTTTTGCTGTCTTCTATAAGCCCTTACTTTTGCACTGCATTTACTGCTACAAGTATCTTATTTATTTTCTTTTGTAAACCTTTGAATGACTAGTCCACCTTAAAATATCGCCAAAATTAGCAACCCCATAACGCCTTGTTAAATATACCTTAAATATTGTGCTTCAATCATAAATGGAAGTTTAAATACTCTAAAATCATTTAAACAATATTTAAAAATTTATTTTAAAAACTGCAGTTATAATTAATTAATTGGTTACTTACAAAAATATGGTTCGATCCGAGGCGCAATCTTTGTTTTCTTTCCAATATCGAAGTTTTTAATGCTTATAATCCTAAAAGGATCTTTGTTAAGTTTACTCTTATAAAGTGTTTTGTACTAAAAATAGATGATTAAGTTAAAGCTTCACTTACATGAACTTAAAGTAAATATTAATTCTAGATTTTGTACGCATTATCTAGTATAAATTAAAATTAGTTAATATCGGCGTATGAAATTTATTGGTTGATGATAACTATTTTGTTCATGCTGTTAATAGTGAACAATTACTTAAACTTATCTTCATAATGCATAACTGACAGTATCCCATCCCCCTTGAATAGAAAAGTACCAGAAAATTAAGCACAATGTAGGACTAAATGTTAATTCCAAGCAGATGATACAAACATTTTCTAACTTTGCAATCCTGTTAACATCTCCTTAATCATATCTTTCTTTCCAATGCTAGTCCTGAAAGATTCTTTTGATCTTAATATTTCCTTATTCAATGCTTTTGGCATTTATTATTAACTATAATGCGAAACTCAGAAAATATATTAAAAATGCATGAATATCAACACATGACTTTCCTTACAAATTAACACATTTTGGTAGTAGGGAAAGACAAATTATTATAACTCAATCATGTTGAAAACAGATAGGCTTATTGCTACTGTCAATTAAAACCATATTGTTGCGACGCATTCTTTGGAATCGTGGGTGTACGCTCTGGATACAAGAATGAGTCCAAATTTCTGGATAACTAACACGTTTATTTACAAGCACAGAGTGAAAAGGAACAATATACAGCAAATAGCTCGATAACTATTAACACAAGATCTTTAAACGGTCCGGTACAGTAAAACAGCAAATTAATACTGCAGTTATTTCACAAAACAGCAGATACGATTGCAAAGAACCTTGCCGCCCCAATCGGGACTCGAACCCTGGATCTCCGAACCGGCTAGCCGACGCTCTACCGTTGAGCTATTGGGGCGATATTCCAAATTCTTATCTTTAATGCGAACTTTGCACTATTCTCAAAACATTGACGTAAGTTATAGTTCAATGTAGCTCGTATCACATTAACTGCTCTCCAACAGAGTGATGACTTATTTTATAGACTCTCTATAGAAACTTCTAGAAATCGCTCACATCTCGTAGAATATTTGTCATTTCGTGGTGTTTCTCGAACCTTTGAAAAGCCACAAAATTGGCGATAAATCTCCAAATGTGGTAATCCCCCCCTTCGAAATTCGACATCTGGCAACAGTAGATTCACGTCATAGGAAAGGTTCCCTGTATGGGTGTTTTCTCCGTCTGGTTTTCAAAACAGACTCCAGTGAGAGAATTTTACACGTTCATAGCAATATTTAATTTCAAGAAAATAAATATATCCTTTACAGACTATTTTTTTATGATTTTCTTTCTCATTTTAAATCAAGAAAGTTAAATATGTCTAGAATGGCATGCATTTAAGCTCTATAAAAGTCGTCATTCATTTTCGAATAAAAGAAGTGCAAAATAAACGTGTAAAATGGTTTCTATTGACGCTAATCAATAATGATAACTGCCAATAATGATTATTGTCAATAATGATTATTATCAATAAAGATTATTGATTTTCGAAAATTTATTTCTGAAATTGGAGTCCATCCTTTCGTCCGAAGCCATTGAAAATTATAAAGTTTTACGGTTATAGATTGAAATATTTGTACCAAATATCATTTGAGTATTTCAAACTGTTGCGAGGTTATTGGGCCCAGACTCAGAAAAATACATCATTGAAGAAAAGTTCATTCGTATTCAGGAATACTTAAGACATATAAATTTCTCAATTTTCGAGAAACCGATCAGAATTCCCACCCTCGGGTTTTGATAAATTGTACTTTCACTTTGCGTATAGTTTGCGTTTAATCGATAAAATTGTGTTTCGAGTTTTAAGATTTTGATTGAATAATAATGAACCTGCTTGTTACAAAGTTCAACCTGAGTAAATGCGATGTTACCTCTTGATAATTGAACTTAGCTCTCTTAACTTTATTACTGTTTGGGCTATAAGGACGGATCAATTACGAAACTGTCTGAATTTTGCCACCATGTTCTTGGAACGGAGCAAAATGCAAACTCGTTTTTCAGTAATTTTCGTTTTCATTTTTGAGCATTTGTGATTGATTTTTCATATTTTCTCCCTTAGAGATTGGCATGCTAGACCGCAAGTGCTTCATGAAAGACATCCATGCAGATATTTTGCAGCTTATTATCTCATACGCATTTTACAAGAAATTAAAGATAACCGAGGAAAACGTTCAAGAGTTGCTCTTTGCTTCCGATTTCCTGATGATCGATAGCCTGATCGCGAAGTGTTGTGATTACATGCGATTTAACTTATCCATCTCGAACTGCATAGACACATACCGTGCGTCATCCTTGCTGAATCACTTGGACATCGAAGACTACTGCCACAGATTCATCATGGTACACTTCGAAAGCATCGTGAAGCAGCAGAGAAACGCCTTGGAGAGCCTCGAACTCGAAGACGTCAAGAAGCTCGTTTCTGGAGATGATTTAAATGTATCTGAGGAATTCACAGTTTGGAAGGTTGTTCAAGAATGGATCGAATGCGACGTTCAAAACAGGCTGTCTTCTCTTCCTTATTTGCTGAGTATTTTAAGGCTTGGTGAAAAGGGCATGGCAGAAATTAAGGACCACGTGACATTTGATATACCTGACGTGCAACTTGTGCGCGAACGATTTAGACGTCCGCTACCTCCTACGGCGTCTTATTTCATCATCAAGAAGCAGAAGAATAATAATGTTTGCCGACTTTCCTATGATGAACAGCTTGATTTTTGGAGAAGTGTTTGCACAATCAAACTCTGGCCAAATTCGATATCCCTAGGACCTAACTTGAAAGTTTATTTTTCCTATCATTATTATTTTAGTATTCTTGACGTGTCTCAAGGGACCTTGACAAGAATAGCAGAGTTTCGTACAAACCGATTAGATTATGGATGCGCAACAGTCCGAGACCGGCTATACATAATTGGCGGCACTGTGTTCTTCCCTCGACATACGCATCTCAGGTCTGTGGACTGCTTTGATGTCCATTCAAGAAGTTGGTTGTGGGTACAGTCCACATTATACCCATGCAAAGGCCCCGTCGCCGTCCTGCAAGACAAGATTTATGCGTTTGGGACTCATTATGACGACGAAATGCATCGTACAGTGATCTCTGGTGAATGCTACGATCCTGAAAAAAATAAATGGACAATCTTACCACCGTTGATTGCCCCTTTCGAAAAATATTTTGGAGTTTTTGCTCTGCACAATTGCGTCCATGTGTGCGGGCAGAACAAGAAGACTGTTCATTTTCTGTGTTATAATCCGGAACTCAGTAAGTGGGGTAAGAAGATAAAGAACCTGATGCAGTTTTTCTCAAATCCAAAAATCACTCTTCTGCAGAACACAGTTATTATTTATGAAGGTAAGTCTAGCTTCTGCGATGTGGAAGCGTTGACAAACATAGTAGTTTGTTTTCTACTATTGGTACCAAAAATAAACTCTTCAACCCCAAAATCAAAGTGCACATCAGAGCACCAGCTAACGCGTGAACGAGAATTATGATAATCTAAGTATACAGAGTGTTTGAAAAAAAGGTGAACGGCGAAAGATTTCTTTAATCGTCGGTGGTAGACACAGTTCTAATTGCAAAAATTCTTTCCACGAGGTAAGAAGTTATGAAATAGTAATGTAAGGGACAGTTTATATCCAAACATCCAAGTAACATTGCTGCATAACTAGAGTTTAAATTATGGCGTTGCTCAGTAATGCTAAACTATTTGAGATAATTATGATCTACGGCGAATGCAACCGATCTCCAACTGATTTAAAAAATTAAAGGACATTCTTTTATTTCTACAGATTTTGTTAATAAGACATTTGGCACACCAACAGACTCACAATTACCAAGTTTTTACATTATTTAATGGTTAGAATAACTTTGAACAGAAACCATTTATCTGTTCTTGAAACTTAAAAGATAAATCTGAAAAAAAAATAGCCTTAAAACCCTACTAAAGGATTTCTGTGAATCAATTCAATTTGTGAAAGGTCCCCGAATTCATGAATTGCAGTGATTACAAGAGTATCGAAAAATCACGTTAAAGTGGTGTAGATCAGAAATAATTTATTTTGTCTTATGTTTAAACTCTAGAGATCCAATTTTTTTTATTTTAACTAAATAAAGTATAGGCAGCATTTTTAGTAATTTAACTATTTTTGATAAAGTGGCTATATATAAAAAAATGTCTTCGCTTAAAATTTTTACAAAAATCTTGCACATTATTTAAATTATAATTGCATAATAATCTACCTTATTTACAGCATATTTGCATTTGGAGCTATGTGTCTATATCCAACGGTTCAAAAATACTTCCTGTTTATTCTCACCTTTGTTTTAAACACCTTGTATATACTGTGCAATTGAAATATGTGCTTGCACTGCCCTGTATTACAGTAGAAAAAATACACGTCTGACTTTTAATAGCCTGTTCTCAACAAAATACAAATTTTGAACTTGTAAATTTTTTAACAACCCTTTTTAAAAAAAAAATCTGTTGTGGGCAGCACATGATTTTCCCTATATAATGCAATTATATATTTCACAGCGAATTAATTTGTATGAAGTTTCAAGGCACTGTGTTTTTGACCTTGAATCGCTCATTAAAATTTAACACTTTCTCGATGACATTACGCAAAATAACATCAAAGTGCTAAGATTACTTATATTTTGACTTATTATTTCAGTCATCGATTTCTATAAAGCGAAACATAAATAAATTGTGTATTAACAGTTTCGGAGGCAAAAATAGAGCTAACACATCAGTAAAGGCACGAAGGCATACGTGAATAAGCAGCTGCATCGCGTGACCAGGAAGAAAATCGTTATCGCTGCCAAACGAAAATTTAAAAAAAAAATGAAAAGAAGAATAGAAGAAATGGGGAAGAACGGTAAAATCATTCAAAACACTTTCTTGATGAATAATACCTCGAATATAAATATCCAATAATAAAATAAATAGGAAAGCAATCAGTTTCGAAAGCTACAGGAGCAACATCACCAATTGCAAAAAAAAAAAAAAAAAAAAAAAAAAAAAAAAAAATAACAAAAAAAAAATAAAAAAAAAAATAAAAAAAAAAATAAATAAATAAATAAAAATTTAAAAAAAAAAAAGTTATAGTAAACATTTGGGAATAAAACATTTTGAGATTGTGGTACGCATATATATAACAAAAATTAAGGAAACCAAACGTTTCAGATAGCTAAATCAGTCGAACTTTTTAAAAAGAATTTTAAAAACATTTGTTCAAATTACTGCAAATAATAGAAGTTTATAAAGGGCTATAAGAATAAGGAAAATAATAAAAAATAATAGCAACAATTGGTTTTTAATAGCTAAATGAAATTTTTTCATCAATTAAATTCAAATAACACTCTATCAAAACTACCTTAAAATTATCAATGAACAAAACATTGGAATTCATTAGGGGAAACAACCGATTTCGGAAGTAACATCCACTTTTCGTTTTTCTTTTTCCTATTTAAATTTTTCGTTCGGCAATGACTTTCTTCGCGAGTCACGCAATATAACTATTTAATGGCAGACGCCTTCTTGCCGTAGATGACGATTTCTCTGCCTTTATATCCTAGAGGACATTATTTTCCGCCTCTGAAACCGGCTGATTCCGTAATTAATTTGTTATACGGTGTACTTCAGCGAAGTTTTAGTTATTTTTGTAGCAGTTTGAACGATTGAAATTTATACTTCGATTTCCACTAAAAAAAATGCTGTTTTTCATCCACCAGGTTCCGAAACCGGGAAGCACTCAAGATCATTTTTGTGGGACGAGAAGACCAGCAAGTGGAAGGTACCTCAGCAGCAATTCCTCAAAGACTTACGCAGGTTCCAAATCAGCTGTTTCACAGACCACAGAAGCCTGGAAATGCTAAGGGATCGGTCGCCCTACCAGTGGGAACGTATCGAAGACACATTCTAACTGATTGGAAGGCTGGAAAAGAACGACAATGCCATTACAACTGGGATTGCATGCTGTTTGAGGAATGAGTGTGATCACACTCAGTGGTTTAATGTATTAAAATTCATGAACTGTTTGTATAGGTCATTTTTGTGTTATTTCAAATATATATGTCATCGCAAATGACCTATTTCATAGGCCGCGATACACGTAATATGTCCCATGTGCCTTTTAACTTGGGTTTTCCCGTGGAGTTGCAGCCTTGTAAAAGCCGCATTACACGCAACAACTCCTATGTGCTGGTTTATGATTATTTCGTGCTCTCTTTCCATCACATACATTTTCACAAAATAACGAATTTTTGATGATTTATTATTAGAAGCTGGAGGGGCAGAGGGGGGGGGGGCAATGTTCGCAGCATTTTAAACAAACTCCATGCAAAATTACATATTGCAGACATTATAATCAAAACAATGCAACCTTATTTTGTTTTAAATGGTAATCTTTAATATTCACTTTGTCAAAACAATGCTTTTTTAAATGCAAGGGTAATTTCTGCGTAATCCCTGCATAAAACTTTAACCCCATACCACTTTATTATTGTTATTATTATTATTAGTGTTATTATTATTATTATTATTATTATTATTATTATTATTATTATTATTATTATTATTATTATTATTATTATTGCTATTATTTGCAAGCACAAACGCACAAACTTTTGCAAAGTAGTGTCCTATGGGATAAAATTATAAATAAGTTGCCATTGGAAAAACAATACTGCTCTTTGGAAGAGTTTTAAATTTATCTTCTGGTTCATACATAATAGTTCGTAATTTTATACATATGTCAGTTGTCATGGACATTTAGGAAAGATTCTCTTTCAGCTAAAAGCCTAGACATTTATCTAACTGCTGTCAATTAGCGAAATAAATTACAATTTATCTATTTACTTCGGATCCATATATTCGGATCCATGGACGAATAAAGAAATGCAATATTTTCCCCAAAAGATAATTAAAGACTATTACTTTTCCAAACAAATATTAAAGAATATTTTTTTTTTACATTTTTCAAAGAGGACATTAACGAACTAGTTAGCAGGCGACCCGAATGTAAAATCATCGATGTCATTCTCGACACGCAGTAGATGCAGATTAGAAAGGTATGGGTAGCTTTTGTTGTATTACTCGACATTTATTACATTTAGTCGGCTCAGTCGAAGTAATCGACAGTCCATAATTTTGCTGTTAATAGATCAAAAGACTGTTCATTCTTCGCAATATCCCAGCCATAGTGCCGTGAGATAATTATTCTTAATGCATTGTATTATAACTGCTAATATTTGCATGCGGTTTTTTGCAACATGAATAAACCTTTTATTTCTCAAAGAAACCATTGCATTACATTATTTTAACAAATATTTCATATTAAGCCCAAGTGCGTGAAATGCAGTGTGTAGAGAAAACATCTCGGACGCAGGTGGAGGGAGCACAATGTTATTAACAGCTTTTAGGATTTATTGTCCTGAAGTGACTCTCATCAATTTGACTTTCGCTGCAGATTTTCTTTTGGATTTCGTTGATGACGCTCTGCGCCACATTTGGTTTATCACACATGATCCACGCAGACTCTGAAAAAAGAGGATCACATGACATTAACACCATGTTTGAAATTGAACGTATAATTTCTGAAATATACACAGGAAATATAATTTTTTCCAAAAACTTATATATCGGTGCTTAATATAACAATTGGAACGAATATAACAATATAACGAAACTGCAAATGGAGAAAAGAGCTGTAGGGGAGTTGTATTACTCGACTTATATATATATATATATATATATATATATATATATATATACTTATATATATACTTATATATATATATATATATATATACTTATATATATACTTATATATATATATATATATATATATATATATATATCTTTATGCTCGTAGTCCAAGTATTGTTAGTTTATAGATATAATCTATCTAAAAATTCAGAAATAAGCATATTTTGTGTTCATTTTGATTAAATACTTGGACTTGACAAAGATTTTTTACGAATTGAACAATTTTTTAGGCCTAGTGCTTATTCACGTGTATAGCTTTAGTGCTTGGATATTTTTTGTTTTTCTATTTTCGAATCCACACCATTGAATTTTGTTGATTATCTTTAGCTTGATGACTAGAAATATGCATTTCATTTTCCAAATTATTGAAGATTCTCTATTTAATACTGCTTTTTAATTTTTAGGCATATTTTAAGTTAGGTTTATTGAGTTACAACGTCTTTCTGTTTTATCATTGGATTTTCAAATTATATTTTTATTATTGAAATCATTTTATTTATAAGCTGTATTTGCGCAATGAATTAAATACATTTTGCATCGTCATTTTTTATTACTTTAATAACATTAGTATTTCTATCTATTCATATATGCAAAGTATCCTTAACTCTTTTAGTATGATTCGGTATTTATGAAACTTTTATATGCAATCTATTCAAATTTATGCTGCATTATCGCTAAATTTAGTAATAGAATCTGTAATTTAATTTTAATATCGTCCAATGTTAATTGAAGATTTCTGTGGCTCTCTCATTCTCCTATTATTTTAATTGCCTAAGTTAATAAATTTATAAATACATTATTTGTATTATAAGTCGTCCTCATCCTTGCAACTTATTTATTTAGTCAAATTATTTTGTTATAATTAAATATAATGCAATTATTCTTACTTTAAACTAATAGTGAACAAATATTTGATGTAATAATTCTAGTGCTTCTATCTATTGTTATTTCTTACTATTTTATTGAATTTTGATTTTATGACTAGGTAATTACTTATAAATGGTTAGTTTTTGTATTAGTGAATTATTGAAGCTTTTTTTAAAACAGTACTTTTCAGTACAAACGTTTCACAATTACATTTTATTATTGCATTTTTGGAATGGATGTTATGTAAATCCAGTTTTACACTATATGTATTATTTAATACCTAGTGTTTTATATAATCAAGTACAGAATTGATTGTAACAATAGTGTTAAATCTCTTCTTTTTATTTTGTAATATCCTCCTTGTTAACATTAGGATCAGGTTTTACATGGACTTATTTGTTTATACAGATTTATTAATAAGCAATTATTTTATTTTATTTATATTATCTTCTCTATGTAATAATGTCTACTAATTATTATACTTATACCATTATGAACTATACAACTTATACAATTTAGAGACTGGCAAATATATATATATATATATATATATATATTCTTATTATCATATAATTTAATAGATATTGCCCGGTATTTTCGATTCATCTTGGGAATTATTTAGACCGATATCAATTTGCGAGCATTGAGCCATGGATAGTTTTGAATATAATAATTACGCTACTAAAAATGATAACTTCAATAAATGTAAGAATAAAAATTGCTAAACCTGCCCATCTGTTTCTAACATTCAAATCACGAACCAAAATAGCCATATGTCTTTCTGTAAAAATTTTAATTGCATTTACAAATTATCGTGTAACATTTGTAAATGATCTTATATAGGACAAACTAGTAATCCAATTCATTTACGTATGCATGTTCACAGAGATCATGTCAAAAAATATATCCTCAATAATAATTTTCTTTCTACTTCTAATAAAATAGAATATAAACACTTTGCTAAACACGGTTTTGAAAATTTAACTATACAGATTTTTGATATAAAAATTAATACAGCTGAAAGACTTTTTTTTAAACTGCTATATAAAATCAAATTGTGATCTTTTTCCATATCAATTAAATCAATTATATCTAAATGGTAATTTTGTCAAAAATGATTTTGTAGATAATAAATATTCTATTTTTAACCACCTTTATATAAATCCTTATATAAATAATAGAAACTCGGTTAAACTCAAAACATTTAAATGTGACAAAGGAAGCTTCAACCAACATGATTATAAAGCTGAAATTAAAAGTTTACATCATCACTTTAACAGAACTTATCAATGGAAATTAATAAAATCATGGGTATTTGCGGTTAAGAAAAAACATTTAAATAATGTTTATGCCATTTTCTTAAAATTAAATTTAACTAATGAACATTTTATTCATACTTTCTATGATTTGCTCATTACTAGATCAAAGTATTTAAAATTAAAACTTAATCCATTTCATAATAATAATAGTTTTTCTAATTCTTATTGTGTAATTTCTTTAAAATATCCAATTTATAATTCTATAAATTTTAGTAATTTATTTAATAAGTTCAAACATTTATTGCCTATTAAGAATTTGAATGTTTCTAAGACTTTTAAATACAGCAAGCCTATTGAAAGATTTACCTTAAATTACAATGAAATTTCACAATCTCTTTCTATAGATAAGGATTCAAAGTTAAATGTAGATAATGAATGAATATGTAAATTAGACAATTAAGCTAAATATATTAATCTACAGTTGGGGCATACAGTTACAGGAGATTTAGCCATAGTTAAAGACAATTATTTAAGAACCATAATGTCTTTTGGTACAAAATTCAGGTTACCATCTTGTAATAACTCTTTTAAAGTTTTAAAGTTAATAAATCTTGACCTAGATAATATATTTATAAATTAGCCTCTAAATATGCTCAACCTTTAGAGGTATTTAATATGTGGAAAATTACTTTATTAAAATTTATTAAAAATACTATTTGTAGTATCAATTTGTCTAGATCTATATATAATATTGATAATATAAAATACTCTATTAATGATTTAGAAAGATCTTTTGTTATTGGTTATGTTGATAAAGTCTTGGTTATGTTAATAAATTATGCTATTATCTGTAAAAAATTCTATATACAATTTCTGTAAGATTATTTAAATAATAATAGTCTATTTAAACTCGACTGTCACTCCATAAATAGTAGCAAACTGAAAATAATCTATAAGTTTAGTGATTTAAATATTAATTAAAATTATTGAAATTTCCATATATTGTGCTTATTCCTAAATTTCATAAAAATCTTAAATTTAGAATTGCAACTAGTGGGCATAATTCTTACTCTACTACTGTCATTAAATTACTACTAAATTATTTAAATGTCCTAAATGATAGTTTACGTTATTCTAGTAATAACTATCTTATTTTTAATAATAGTAAAGAATTAAAGAATAGATTAACATCACTAGGTAAACTAATTGTATTTCAAACTTTTGATTTTAAAGATCTTTTTAATAATATTAAGATCTCTGATCTTTTTTATGTAATTTTAGCTCTATATAATGCTTATATTACTAATCAATCTACTCAAACTAAATTTACCAATTTTCCTAAACTTCTCCACTTTGTTCTCTTCAATAATTATATATTTCAAGGTAATAAATTATACTTACAAATCTTAGGAGTTCCACAAGGTGGCTGTAGTGGCAGTATGTTAGCTAACTTATACCTTTATCATTATGAAAAATCTTTTACTTCAATAGATTATAAAATTTACAGATATGTTGATGATCTGACTTCTTTAGCATTTACTGATAAGTATGTCATAGATAGAGATTTCTATCCGGAAAACTTGGAATTAATTCCTAATGAAGTCACTATTAGTAATAATATTAATTTTTTTAATTTAAATCTAATTATTGAACCTACTAATGGCATAGTTACTAATTTATATGATAAAAAAGAATATTTTAAATTTAACATTAATAAAATATTACCATTTAATTCCTGCAACTCGATTCAATTGTTTAGAAATATTATACTTAATCAAGTTTTTAGAATTTATAGATTATCAGATAAAAAATTTTATGCGATGCACATTAATAACTTAAAAATTACCAGTAAATTATATAAATATCCAGCATATTTATTAAATTGTATAGTTAAAAAGTTTGGATTAGCTGAATATTCTTAAATTTCTCTCCTTAGTAACTAGTATTAACCAAACATCAACATTCTCTTGAATAAACATTACAACGTATATACATCCCCTTATATTTTAGTCTCTATGTTTTCAATTATACTACACGCCCCTTTATTTTGTACTGTAGAATATATTACATTTTATTGCTTATTGCAATACTGTTTATTTCTTACGATCGGCAACAGTGGATCTCCACTTTTATCTTTTGCGATTGGCAACATTTATCTCTTCATTTATTACACAAATGGATTGGACTTTTGCAGTGTATTTCAGGTATTCTTGTTTGCTATTCAATTTTTGAATCTTTAAGCTTGTAGTCCAAGTATTGTTAGTTTATAGATATAATCTATCTAACAATTCAGAAACAAGCATATTTTGTGTTCATATTGATTAAATACTTGGACTTGACAAAGAGTTTTTTCGGAATGAACAATTTTTTACGCCTAGTGCTTATCCACGTGCATAGCTTTAATGCTTGGATTTTTTGGTTTTCTATTTTCGAATTCACACCATTGAATTTTGTTGATTATCTTTAGCTTGATGACTAGAAATATGCATTTTATTTTCCCAATTATTGAAGATTCTCTATGTAATACCTCTTAATTTCTATAGACATATTTTAAGTTAGGTTTATTTGAGTTGCAACTTTTCTCTGTTTTATCATTGGATCTTCATATTATATATATATATATATATATATATATATATATACATATATATATATATATATATATAATTCATTATCTGAGTCAGTTGAGCCATCTGCGTAATTTCTGTAAAAATAATTACAATATGCAGACAGAAACGCAGTTCCATTTAGTATTTCTGAGCCAGTCAAAACCATTGAAAACGTCCATGGTCACGGAGTCACAGAAATGCTCTTTTTGGGTTTTTCACTTCTCATATTCTCTCTTTCGCTTTTAAGTGTGTTTCTGTCTCAAGTTTCTACATTTTATTTGGGGGAATGATAAATACTATATATACTCACTTTTATAGTTAACTATAAGAGTGAAAATTGAACGTGAAGAGACAAACACCCAAAACTTATCAAAAGAATCCTATTGGTTACTAGATTAAAAATTCAATGGAATGCAACTCAGTAATAGGAAAATAAGTCAGGGTAAACAGAAAAACAATCCATATAAATTGAAACTAATTAAAAGAGAATAGATAGCAATGGTTAGAAAGCCATGAAATTGCAAAATCGTCAGGAGGTATATACAAAACATGCCTTCTAATAGTTCTGTTCATTATATAATATTTTTACTTTGAACGAAAAGTTTATATTACACCTCGAATGACTATAAAAACCAAGAATAATTGAGAGACAGATTTTTCTAAAACTAAAAAATAATATAAGCCTATTACTTACATATGCATAGATCTGCTTACATATGCATATGTAAAATCTTCAGTACTGTTGCCACAAATGAAGTTAAGAGATCGAGTTGTCAAACATAAAGAATAAAATATAAAACCAGTGTTGTGCCAAGCAATAAAATAACTCAAACAGAATATTATATATATATATATATATATATATATATATATATATATATATATATATATATATATATATATATATATATATATATATATATTTATATATATATATATATATATTTCACTTTCTCCACATCAATAATCTTAAACGCATTTGTCAAAATTACCAATATCCGGAAGTATTTGTAAATAATATTATTAATAATTCCAAATATACTACGTAATAATTTTACACATGCATTATTTATCTTTGATTGGATAACTCATTTTTGAGAATTCATCCATTCTTACCACCTAACTTTCCACTTGGCCTGAGTCTAATATTGTTTATTATTCTCGAATGACTATTTTCCACTTGTCCTGAGTCCTATACTGATAACTATTTTTGAAAGTCTCCACACATATTATGCATCGTTCACATGTATTCATTCCGGTGCCCACTCTCATTGACGAAGTGAGGTGAAATGCTCAGTCGCTTGTTCAACTTACACATGGTAACAATGCTTGTGAGTTCATATTTCTGTTCGAGGAGGTATTATTTTTCTGATTTGTAATTCAATTGATTTATTTTTCTCCTTCCACTAGCCAGTAGACAGTTCCAATGGTGTCTATAGTTAAATACTATCGCCATTGTCAGAAACTGGCTATTCTATCGGTTTTAATTCGAATTGTATGGCTGTCCTGATGAGAATGCAATTTCGAACTACCGCCATTTTTTGTGTAGATTCAATTGATTGTTCTCTATGTCTTAATCTTTTATCTTGTGCTAATTATTATTGCCTTTTCTCATTTTTGCCGTGTTTTCTTTTTATTTTTATATATATTTATATACTTTTAATTGTGAATTTTGTATCCTAATATTCTTCTCATCCCCCTTTCCATTGTAGTGATATGTTACCTTCTATCTTTATCCTTTGTCTTGGTCTATAGTTACTCATTTGTAACAGATATGCTAGAGATGGGTTTTTTTGTACATACAGTAGTTTATGCATAATTTTCGATTAAAATCTTTCAATTTTTATTTATGTATATATATATGTATGTATATATATATATATAAATATGTATATGTATATATATATGTATATATATGTATATATATATATATATATATATGTATATATATATGTATATATATGTATATATATATATACATATATATATATATATATATATATACTACGTGACAGTGACAATGAGAAACCAAGAAGGAATGGGCAGAAAGTGTTGAAAATCGGAAAACAGAGAAAGACAGCAACAAACAATTAGTGATGTTTATTGCAGCATGATACACCTATGATACACACTGAGCGATAACACCTTCTGATCAGCAGGTTGTAGGACCATCGCTGGCGGTGATGCAGGCAGCAACACGTCTAAGTACAGATTCAATGAGAATGCGGATGGTGTGCGTGTGTGGTCGGGCGGATGCCGTGTGTGGTCGGGCGGATGCCGTGTGTGGTCGGGCGGATGCCGTGTGTGGTCGGGCGTAATCCTGCTGGTAAATGGCATTGGGTACCCCTGCAGGAATGGTAGTATCACCGAACGCAGTATGTCATCCACGTATCGTTGGGCCGTTATAGTGCCCTCAATACGGACCAGAGGTGACCTGCTATCGTAGGCGATGGCGCCCCAAACCATGATGCCGCCTTGTCGCGCGGTGTAGCGTTCCACGCATGCGGCCGGATTGAACCTGTCATCACTTCGGCATCAAACTCGTACACGGCGACTGTTATTCCTAAAACAAAAGTGTGACTCGTCTGAGAACACGACCCTGTGCCATTCCGCCGTCCATGAGGCTCTATCCCGACACCTTTGCAAACGGAGGCATCTATGCTTGGTCAATGGCAGTCTTCTTAACGGACGCATGAGTGCAGGTCGCAGGCGGCCAAGATATTTCATGTTAACCTAGTTTCTATTTATGTGACACAGCATCCGTTGAGTTCCTGGGGCGAAATTGCAAGCTCTTATCGTTGAAGTGGACTCTGCAACTCATTCCCCCCTAGAATTTCATTTGCGTCCCTGGCTAAATAGTCCCGAAAGAAACACTGATTGCACTGCATTTAAAACAAACGCTTGCGGTTTGATGATTCTTTGTGATAGTTGGAATTTTCGATATCTAATTCGGAGATGGCGTATTTGCACTCTTAAAAATGTCCTTCACCGTTCGGATTCCGTACTTATCAAGTGACAGTTTTTAATCAGTGCATTTTTATTCTTTAATATTTTCAATCTGAATAGGTATATTTCGATTTTCTATAAGGATTTATCCGTAATTATACAGGGTTCCTTAGAAAGTCCTTTGGCGTTGCCCCTTTTAGCTATAACTGGGATGAAATTTACGTGATTTCCTCTATGTTTATTGCACGAGTTTGCAATGACAATGTTGATTGTCACAGAACATGCCTTTGACGTGATTCCAAACATGGGAATTGTACTTTCAGTTCAGCCACAAGCATCCGTGGACTTTTTGTGCTTTCAACACTCTTCAGCACGAAGTCTTCGTAGGTTAGCAAGAATAATTGCTATGTACAAATACACGCCTGCTAGTCACTGTACCAAGAACGAGATCCTAAGCCCTGGGGGACGACCTCAATTGGCGGGTACCATGGCTGCGTACCTCTACATTTGAACGTAATATTCCTTCTACATTAAGGGAGTGTGTTGCCATAACAACTCTGTTGAAGCAATAGTATAATTGTATCATACGTATTACGACATGTATTGACACCAGGAAACATAATAAATATTTGACAAATGAAGTTAATGTTGAAAACTATAAGATCGGATGCTTACTTTGTGCTGAAGATTGCATATCTTGGCAGGCCCATGCCGCCATACAGCCATTACTTTCATCTATATGAGCCACCATCAGGTTAGGCATAAGCGATGTTGGGACTACAAAAGAAGATTTATGAAACTTAAAAAACAGGATGAAAAGAGTACTTAAACTTCCTCTACTACAGTGGTGGACGAACAAAAAAATCGCTAGTTCTATAAAACTCCTGGATAAAAAATCGTGCTAATCATATGAGAGTGACTTAAGGTGAAAACGAACATTTATTGGCAGAATTAATTTTAATAATTTTAAAACTGTTTTAGATATGCTGTTTAATAATTTTTAAGAAAATCAAGCTGCGAAAAAGTGCAAGGATAACCGTTTTTTCTGACGTAACATCAAAACTGTGCATCTTTTATTTACTTTATACGGTTGTTTCGAGTGTCTTACGTACTTTTACGTAGTGGTCTTTGCCATTTTTCGAATCTTCAATATATCGAAAAGCGAAGGATTTCCTTAAATTGAACTCTGTAAAATACTTGTTTTCAGAAATTGTAGATTAACTGGATATAAAACTTGAAAAAATCTTTACAGATCTAAAACTGTATTTTATAATTATCTGAAGAATCCAGAAAAATAGGGCGAAAAAATATAATTTATTTTATTGAAAAATTTGAAAAAATGTTATTTAACATATTTATTTTAAAATGTGAAACCTCTCTTATATATAAAATAATTAAACTTTTGGAAAGATATTTATTATATAATATATCTCTGGAGGATATAGCAAGAGTCAGAATTTAATTGAATTTGTTTTTCTCCCCATATTAAATAATTTTTATTTAAAAAACTACCTAACACATTTTACTGAAATTTTTTTTATATATTTTATGGGATAAATTGAATATTTCTTAAAATTTTCGAAGCAATTCGTAAATTTCAAATTTGCTGAAAAAATGTTTGAAAAATTAGGTCCCATAGGGTTCAATGAATTTCATTTTTTCCACCCGTGTTCAATCCAAAACTAATTGGGTGATATTATTCATTTATATTCCCATAGGTCCCACAGACCGTCTGAAAAACATATTAAAATTTAATTTTGATAAAGTTATTTTTACGACAGTTATCGTGCTAACGGACAGACAGACAGACAGACAGAATGAACAAAAGTCATAAACACTTCTTTTTAACTATGCTGTAAAGTATTAAAAAAGCGCAGAGATAGGCAAGCTCCTCTCCCATTCTTCAACAGAGAGTGATTATAATTAGAGTTTGTTCTAATAGAGAAATTTCTAATCAAATTAGAAGGGAATTAAAATTAGCTTGTGCTACCCAAACTATGCTCAATGTTTTACAAAAGAATCCAATAGTTTGGTATGCAAAATTAACATCACATCCCCTCCTACAAAACAGCATAATGGACGCCGGAAAGGATTAGCCCAGAAATACGTTGATATACATGAATGACTGCGCAAGGAGAAAACGCCAGATATACATTCCTGCGCCAGAAATACATGACTGAGTATGGAAAAAACAGAGACAGGGAATAATTCTTGTTTAAAACAGGCGATTTGAAATTGAGTAGTGTTATTTGTATCTGTGCTGTTTACGTAGTGATCGTTTATTGAGGACCTAAGTAACGTCGGGTAATTTGTTCTAGTTAATATATGATATAAGCAACGTAAATGGATGTCATCTTAAAAAAATGTATGTTTTTAATAAGTAAAAGATAAAAAACATAAGCAAGAACAATCGTGCATAAAGCATTGATTATGAAACACTTTCCAACTGAAATGCAATCCCGTGTTCAATCCAAAACTAATTGGGTGTTAGTATTCATTTATATTCCCACAGGTCCCACAGACCGTCTGAACAACATACTAAAATTTCATTTTGATAAATTTCATTTGATAAAGTCATTTTTACGGCAGTTATCGTGCGAACGGACAGACAGACAGAATGAACAAAGTCATAAACACTTTTCAACCATGTTGTAAAGTGTTAAAAATGTCACCGCTGAATGTATCGTATTTTAGAGATGTTCAAATAAAATTACATTGTAATTGGAAAGTGTTTCATAATCAATGCTTGTAACTTAAATGCATGAAAAATAGATTTATTAATGTGTAACTTAAATGTATGAAAGACAAAAGACATATACCAAATGTGGATTTTCTAATTGCCTCAGTTCTGGAGTTATTCCCCAGAAACGATTGTATTCCTATGGCAGGCTCAGGGCAGTCTGGTATGGTAAGGCTTAAAACCCGAAGAATTATCATATACCACGAATGAAGTCCACGAAAGATGATATATGTTAGATATGATCTTTCTAGTTATACACGGGATCTCGACCTATTTCCTATAAAAGAATGCATCCCTGTGGCTGACCCGGGATGGGTCATCCCGATAAGGCTCCAAATTTAAAGAATTAAAATATACCCCTAAAGACAACGGCATACCAAATTTGGACTTTCTAGCTGCTCCGGTTCTCGAGTTATTCTCCCAAATTGAGTGTATCCCTATGTCGAGCCCAAGACGGACTAGCCCGATAAGGTTGAAAATAAAAAGAATTCAAATGTACCACAAAAAATAACAACATACCAAATTTTGTGTTTCTCTGATTATATTTAATGGAACTTGATTAATTAAGTTCTCAAACATTTGAATCACACTGACAAAAAATATGATGTGGGCAGCACCTGACTTTCCTTACATCAAGAATATTAATTCCCACAAAGCAACAGGAATTATCAAAAAAATTGAACTTCTATATTAAATTTTCCTGAATTTGGCACCTTTTTTGTTAAACGCCACATTTGCTCATTTCGCGTTCGTTAATTTAATGACATTTTCAAATGTTTCCAAGTTGGCGATATTTCAAAATTCATCACCAAGATCACTAAATGTATCGCCAAGCGTTGCATATAGGCAAGCGGATAGGAAGGACTTTTCTTATATAGTATTAATAGATGGAGTTCTAATCATTAAACGTCTTCTCTCATAAATGGAACGAGCTAGATCCGTGAACATGATGTAAGTAAATTTATTTCATAATATTGCATATAGCATATCAACCTATTTATAATACTTGATTCTTTTTCTAATTTTATATAATTTTTTTGATAAATTTATTTGAAAAATGTGCACTATCTCGGGAACGGTTTATGCTAGAAAAAACACTCTCAAAAAAGAAAAGCTACATTCGTCTTCTAATGCAAAATTACAAATGGAATGAATATTTAGTTAATATTATTGAAAATCCTGATTCTTAGTAAAATTCACTCGAAAATTGAGTTTTTTTTTTAACATTCGATCTCGTTTAAAATCAATAGCGTTTCAGTATTCACTGATTGTAATAATCGTACCCAATTTTTTTTTCGAAACGCTTCATTCATTCGTAAGTTATCGCTACCATAGACTCACGGATACGCTCACACACAAACATACAGACAAACATCATCTCAAAAACGTTCTATTCAAATTCAAGAATGCTTGAATGAATTTTCGACCTCATCACAATACATATATTATACATTGTAAGGAAAGTAACAAATAAACATACACCAGATCGCAGTAAATAAAAGGTTGTAAATATGAGCAGCAGTAATAAGCAAACAAACACAAGATCAAGGTAAATAAAAGGTTATAACAAGAAAGATCAATCATCTATAAAGCATTGATTATGAAACACTTTCCAACTTCAGTTCAATTTTATTTAAACATCTCTAAAATACGATATATTCCTCGGTAAAATTTTTAAAATTATCACAATACTACATTAATTTATTATATTCGAAAACTTAAAACTTCATCGAAAAAAAATGAACTTCATTCAAATGACGGCATTGAAATAAAAATTGCCTGGTTTCAACATCTCTAAAATGCGATACATTCCTCGGTAATATTTTTAAAATTATCATAATACTACAATAATTTATTATATTTGAAAACTTCATCGAAAACAACTGAAATTTGTTCAAATGACGTCATCGAAATATAGCACGACTCTCTATATAAAAGCAACATTTCATGCATGGACATTTTTTCCATTCATTCCATTCATCACAATACTATAACAATTTATTTTATTTAAAAACTTAAGACCATGGAGGTACAAGTAATTAAACTCTATACTTAAAACTTCAGCGAGAAAACCGTCTTTCTCTCTGTAAAATCAATTAAAGTTTCATTCATATCAGCTATATTTCAGACTCCATGAGCTAAATAATTTTGCGTTAAAGAAATACAGCAATTCTTAAACTCATTGTACATATTTTGCTGTTTACATTTTCCATAAGTGAAAAGTAGGCTTCGTTGTAGAAATAATCAAATTTGGATGATCATTTAAACTCAAATATATTGTAATTGTGTTGTTTTAGTATGTAGATGCACCGAATTTAAGCAAAAATAAAGATGTTTTAGGACGGATACAACACTAAATATGAATTTAAAAGAACTTTAAAAATCACGATTTTGACACAAGATGGATGCCATATTTTATTTTGAAGTGGGTCACGTGATCTCTTCATATAATGGTCACGTGATCGCTTCATATAAAAAGTGTAATTATTATTTTAATTTTTATTTAAAAAGCTACTGAATATATTTTGCTTAAATTTGTTTTATATATTTTATGGGATAATTTGAATATTTCCTAAAACTTTCGAAGCAATATTTGAATTTTAAATCCGCTTAAAAAATGCTTGAAAAATTGTCTCCCATAGGGTTCAATGTATTTCATTTTTTCGACCCGGGTTCAATCCAAAACTAATTGGGTGATATTATTCATTTATATTCCCATAGGTCCCACAGACCGTCTGAACAACATACTAAAATTTTATTTTGATAAAGTCATTTTTACAGCAGTTATCGTGCTAACGGACAGACAGACAGAATGAACAAAGTCATAAACACTTTTCAACTTTGTTGTAAAGTGTTAAAAAGTGTTAACAAGAAAGTTCAATCATGCTTAAAGCATTGATTATGAAACACTTTCCAACTTCAGTGGAATTTTATTTAAACATGTCTAAAATGCAAAACATTCCTCGGTAATATTTTAAAACTTATCACAATACTACATTAATTTATTATATTTGAAAACTTAAACCTTCATCGAAAAAAATGAACTTCATTAAAATAACGTCATTCAATTGTACACGTAATTGCCTGTACCGTAATTGCATGGTTTAAATATCTCAAATCCGATACATTAGTCGGAAATATTTTTAAAACTATCATAATACTACGATTATTTACTATATTTGAAAACTTCATCGAAAACAACTGAAATTCATTTAAATGACGTCATAGAAAAAATAACACGCCTGGATCTGTCTATAAAAACAGCATTTCATTCATAACATTTTCCCATTCATGTCATTCATCAGAATACTAAAATAATTTATTTTATTTGAAAATTAAGATCATGGAGCTACACGTAATTAAACTCTATGCGTAAAACTTCATGGAAAAAAATCGTCCTTCTGTTTGTAAAATCAATGAATATTTGATTCATATCAGCTATGCAGACTCCATGAACTAAATGATTTTGTGTTAAAGAAATACAGCAATTCTAATACAACTCATTCTACATATTTTGCTGTTTACATTTTACATAGGTGAAAAGTAGGCTTTGTTGTAGAAATAATCAAATTTGAATGAGCATTTAAAATCAAATATATTTTAATTGCGTTGTTTCAGTATGTCGATGCACAGAATTTATGCAAAAATAAAGTGATTTTAGGACGGATACAACACTCAATATGAATTAAAAAGAACTTTAAAAATCACGATTTTGAGACAAGATGGATGCCATATATCATTTTGAAGTGGGTCACGTGATATTTTCATACCATGGTCACGTGATCGCTTCATATAAGAGGTGTTATTATTATTTTAATTTTTATTTAAAAAACTACTGAATATATTTCGCTAAATATTTTTTTATATATTTTATAGAACAATTTGAATATTACCTAAAATTTTCGAAGCAATTTGTGAATTTTAAATCCGCTTAAAAATTGTTTGAAAAATTAGGTCCCATAGGGCTCAAAGTATTTCATTTTTTCAACCCGGGTTCAATCCAAAACTAATTGGGTGATATTATTGATTTATATTCCCATAGGTCCTACAGACCGTCTGAACAACATACTAAAATTTCATTTTGATTAAGTCATTTTTACGGCAGTTATCGTGCTAACAGACAGACAGACAGACAGAATGAATGAACAAAGTCATAAACACTTTTCAACTTTGATGTAAAGTGTTAAAAATGGGCAACAGTGGAAAAGAACGATGGAAAAACTTACGCTGGATGTGTGACTGACACCCTGCCATCATTAACCGTTAATGTATATATATAATTCATACATATGCATCGGATAAGATTAGTCTGGCGTAAACGGGGTTCGATTAGAAACAGAAAAATAGGGCTTACCTCCTGATATTGATACTTGAATTGGATTTCCTGCTGAGGATATCATATCTCCAGGCAAAATTGTTGTTTCTATTTTCTGAAAAGTTTGTTCATCACTACAAGTAGAGAAAAAATTAGTTAAAATAGTATATATATATATATATATATATATATATATACAGTCGGACCTCGTTATCCCGATACTTTCGGAACCACAAAAAAGTGTCGTCATAAGCGGAGTGTCGCGGTAACCGGAGTGGCAGAAAACCATATTTATAAAAATTTTTTGAAGTGATGTCTGTGTGTGTGTGTGTGTGTGTGTGTAGTCAGTGAGACTGTGGAGACGATATCTTACGAACGAATAGACCGATTCGAAGGAAATTTGGTACAAAAATCGCAATCCGCAAACACTGTAAGCCTATATTTTTTTAATGTAATCTAATGTACAGAACCCTCTTAAATTTTCGAGTGAAATTTTGAAAAAATCATTAAAAAATCAAGACCTTTAATAAAGTTACGAAAATAGACATTTCTTATGAAATTTTACCTTAGAAAACGATTGACATGAACTTTAGAACGCTAGCATGAACCGTTCTTGAGATATTGCACATTTTTCAAATAAATTTATCAAAAAATGCCATAAATTAAAAAAAATATTAACTGTTGAAAAACATGCTCACTTTTACATTAAAATCATATACAGAAAATCGAGACTTTGAAAAACAGCCGTGATAAGCGGAATGACGTGAAAACCGGGTGTCGGGATGAAGAGGTCCGACTGTATATATATATATATATATATATATATATATACTGGCTTCCAAAAGTTAAGCACGGACGGTAAAATCAACAAAAATGGAAAAGTAAAGCTTTGATTAACTCAAAATTGTACATGAAAGTAGCAAATGTGTTTATGCATTAAAAAAAATAAGAATTATGTGCAAAGATGGAAAAAATATTTACTTTTCGTAAGTTATATGACGACGTCACATTTGGGTCAGTAGTGTATAGGGTGGACTCTGGGGCAAAATGACATAGTCATTTTATTCCAGAGTCCACCCAATATACTACTACTTTTCTCCATTTTTTAAAAACCAGGACAACCTCTTAAAACCAAAAATGCATAAAATCATTCAAAAATGCATAAAATCATTCAAACATGCGTATTTTTAAAAACATCAAAAATCAAGAGAGTTTTAGGACTCTAAAATTTAATACATTTTGACTTATATTTAAGTCATATAAGACATTATTGAGACCAAATCTATCAAAATCTTTGAATATATGAAAGAAAATAATATCAAATATATTAGAGATAAACATGATTTTAAAATAAATGCATGAAAAAGAGGACCTCCAAATGAATGGCAGACCTCTAATATATTAAAAATGCTCTGTTTTTAAAGGGTGGGGTTGAGACCCCCCCCCATATATTTAATAGAAAAACTAATTCTAAACATTTTTTATAAAATTAAAAAAGAATTATAAAAATATGAGGACCTGAGCCCTCTAATTTATTAAAGAAAATGAAATCATTACGAATATAAAATTATAAAACATATGTTTAATAAAAAAGAAATTATAATTACAAATAATATACTATATTTTATACATTATAGTGCAAATCCAGTGGGGGTGACGTTGTGAATCCTTCGTTATAATCTTTATTCATTTTCAAATTATTAAAAAATTCAGTTATTTTAGTAGTATCTTCAAAAGTACCTTCATATTTTAACTCTTTTCGGTCAGTTGAATCAGCTGTATCTAGATAAAAAAATTCATCTTGAGCTTGTGATGTTGTATAATTAGGAGTATAATGAGTTAATCTTAAAGCATGATTCATGATTGAAAAATTTGACTGTGTATTTGATTCAATTTCGGTATCTCCTATATGTACTTTTAAAGTTTTAATAAAACCTCCGCCATTTACCAGACTCACATTTTCGTTTCCAATGGATGATTTATCATTTTTGGTAATTTTTAATTTTTGTTCAAGATATCCTCTAGAATATAAAATTTTTGCTTTAGTATCATTATGAAAAACATAGGTTGCATTCTCATCTGATCTATATTCTTTTGGGTGAATTTCTCTTAATTCATAACTTTTAATTTGATCATAATAATAATAATGAGTATCACACAAATCATAAATCTTTTGCATTTATTTAGGAAGAATTTTTAAACCACCTCCTTTCTTTTTCATTGAAAATATTTCATTTAATTTATTTCGTGGTTTTTCTTCAGTTTTCAACAAAACCTTACCTTTTTTACTTTTTCTGTATAATCTATGTTTATTCATTTATTTATGAAGAAAAACCTGGTCTAACAATTGATATACGTAGTTATCCTAAAAATAGGTATAAAATTAAATTCTACAGCTCCTTTATTTAAATCAATTAATTCACCTTTTTGATTAGTAATCCACATTTTTATTCTTTCAACAGGATCCGTTTTAACAGGAAAATATATCCAATTATTAAATTCTTTTGAAATTATACTACCTGGAGGATTTTTATTAATGAAAGAATAAATGACTTCTGAATTAGATTGATTTATTAAAGATCCTTTTACAACATCACAGTGAATATAAATAATATCATTTCCATTGGATATATCAGCTATATGTTCACCTTCAACCTCTGTTTCTTCATCATAACTTCCATACGTCGGTTTTAAAAAGCCTATAATTTTATGAAAGTTACTTTCTGTAAAATCAATTACCCAATTTTTTTTCAGTTTAATAGCTATTCTTTGTCTTGCTTCAATAATACCAAATTTCACAGGTGGATCCTCACCAAATATTTTTATCATATACTCATTTAAACCTCTTATAGTATAATTACCATTTGAGATAACAATTGGTATATCTGTGTCTAATGTATTCATTCTAAATATGTTATTTCTATAATTCTCACTTATATTAAACCATGAAACTTCCATAGAAACCGACTGCAAAGCTAATTTTTTTAATTTAAGAGGTGTAATAAAATTTACAGTAAATTCCTCTGATTTCTCATGACCTTCAGATTTTAATATTATCATTTATACAGAACAAAATTTTCATTATAGTCACTAGGTTTTTGTGTAGGAAATGATTTGAGAACATTTTTAAGTGATTTACCTTTATTCCTTTCTCTTATATATTTCATACAAAATAAACCACATTTCACAGATGTAGGTTTCTGTAAAAAACTATCATTATGACGAATTTTTGTTTTTTTATTAGATGTAACAAGAAATGATTTAATATTTTTAGGAATATAATCTTTCTTCATATTGTCATATTCACCAAACGGATCAAAATATTCCAAATATTTATATTTAGGATCATTATAATAACAAACCCAATGAATTCCATGACCTGTTGATACATCTAAATTAATGATTCCATTTTCAAATTTACCTATTGTTTTAGGTAACAAATCGGAGGTAAATACACCTCTAAATCCTTTTTCATTTTTCATATTTTCTTCAATCATTTTGTTACTAATTCCCAAGGTTGATATATTCCCTTTCCACGTTTTTTTTCCCCAGATCCTTTCATCTTTTTTGTACAGTTGAACAATCCAATCCAGATAAAGCACCTGTTGCTAATGCTGGAACTGCAAATTTAGCAGCGGTTATTAAAGAGGGTATAACTGCTGCTAGAAATGGTAAAAATTCTCCATTTTTATCTAATTGCGTTTTACTGATAGTAATTCTTTTTCCATCATTAATATGATTAATATGAGTTTTAGTTAAATACATCTCATGATTAGGAGTTTTAGATTTATCTATTTGTAATGTTAGTTCTTCTTTATTTCTAAAAGCTGATTTAAGTTTATTTTTCTGACCTTCACTCAAATAAACTTTAGTTTTATCATTTATTAACAGAGAAATTGTTTATGATATCGTTGTACATCATTATAAGTCATTTATCTATTTTTAATAACGTATCTAACAATAAAACTACTTGATTATACAATTTCTTTGATTTACTTCCATTACATATTTTTTCTGTTAAATTTGATAATACATCCAATCCTTTACCCACATTTATATCTTCTCGAATCCGATTTAATCTATACATATAAATTTGCAACATATTTTCTTTATTTATAATTTCTTCTATTTCGCTCTTTTCTGATTTAATACCTCCTCTGAAATATATTAACCCTAGAAATTGAACTATTTAAGTTGCCCCTTTTCCTCGATAATCCTTCTTTTAGATGTTTAGCTTTTGCATACATCTCTTCTAATTTCTCTTGATCGTTTAAAAATACTGAAGGTCTGTATAATTTCTCCTCTTTTAAATATTTTAAATTTAAATTTTGATCGATATTATAAGTATCAGATACTAATTCTTTCACAGCTTCAATAGGCTCTTCTATAGATGGAAATGAAATATTTTCTACAGCATTTGTAATACTTTTTACAATCTCTTTATTTGATATTTCATATTTTTCAATTTCTTGAGTGACTGGTTTATGAAATTCCTCTAAGGTTTTTTGAATACCTAATTTTTCTTTTAGTTATCTTCACTATTCTTTCTTATTTCTTTTTCTAATTTTACTAATTTAATTGAATCTTTTATTTGCTTTATAAACTTGTGTTTTCGTTTTTTTTCTAATTCGTTCATTTATATAATATTAATTTTTTTACTGCAGCTAATTTTATTTTTTAGTACAGTAAATTTTATTTTTTACTGTTATATAAATGATAAAAATTAAAGATTACACGGAACCAGATGATACCAGATGATACCACGGAACTAGATACCTGATCCTAATCAACATCTTTTGTTACCTAAACATCCATTTAGATTGCTTATAACAGGGCCTTCAGGTTCAGGTAAAACAAATTTACTGTTAAATATGATTTATGATTTTTTAAATTTTGATGCATTATATATATGTGCAAAAGATTTATACGAACCTAAATATTCTACATTACAAGAAATATATACAATGTTTGAAGATATAGAAAGAGAAGATATTTTGAAATGTAAGAAGAATAAGAAAACATTATTAGAATTATATGATAAATACAAAAAAGAAGTATTCTTTTCTTCAGATGATTTTATTACAGTAGATGATTTAAATCCTACATTAAAGAATTTAGTTATTTTCGATGATTGTGTGACTCAGAAAGATCAAAAAACCTTTCAGGAATTATTTATCAGAGGTAGAAAGAAAACGCATCTATTATTTATTTATCACAGTCATATTATTCAACACCTATCAATATAAGAAAGAACTGTAATCACTTTATATTTTTCAATCTACAACCAAAAGAAATGCAACAGATTGTAAGAGAGATAGACGGTAAATTAAGTACTGAAGAATTCAAACAAATATATAATAAAAGTGTTCAAAAACAATACGATTTTTTAATGTTAGATTTAGTGAATCCAAAAATGTGATACAGAAAAAAATTTGATCCTATATAAAGGAAATGGATGAATATTTAGAAAAAAGATTGTATGTTTACAGAAAGAGTAGAAATTTGTATCAAAAGATAAGTATTTCATTATCAGTAAGTAAGGTCATTCTAAGTGGAAGGGGTTTATCAGCTATAGCTTTTCTTCCGCTTGCTTTTTTAAGTTTATCGGTTGGAATAGTAGAAGCTATTGATCTTGCATTAAAAATAGCAGAAAGAAAAGAAGAATATAGACATTGTTATAATTTTTATAAAGAACTCATAATTTCGTTTAAAGCTAAGGATATGACAGAAGAAGAAATTTATATGCGAGAAAAGGATTTCATAAAAAGTTTAAAATTTAATCCAGTTGAAAAATATGTAAAACAAATGCAATTGAATGGATATAAATTTATTCATCCTAAATAAATGAAAGGTGGTGATATTGTTGGATGGTTACAAGATAAAATAAATCCTCCAGAATTGCATTTACCAGGGTATCAATAATGTGGTCCAAATACAAAATTAGAAAAAAGATTAAAAAGAGGTGATCCTGGAATAAATAGAGTTGATAAAGCATGTAAAAAACACGATATTTCTTATAGTAAAACAAAGGATACAAAACAGAGACATGTTGCTGATCAAGAATTAATATATGATTTAAATTCTATACAAGATCCAACATTTCGAGAAAGATTAGATAGAGTAATTATTAAACCT
Organism: Amaurobius ferox; assembly: GCA_951213105.1. Lineage (NCBI taxonomy): Eukaryota > Metazoa > Arthropoda > Arachnida > Araneae > Amaurobiidae > Amaurobius > Amaurobius ferox. The sequence goes on from OX578136.1 coordinate 155,324,528, forward strand.
ATTATTAAAGCTAAAAAAACTTTTGGGTTAGGAATTTCTCCTAATATGTATTGTGTCAAGTGTAAAAAGAAAACCGAAACTAAAAATTATCATGAAACTACATCTAAAAATAATAAACCAGTTGTTAAAGGTATTTGTACAATTTGTGGTAGTAAAAAGAAATACATTTTTTGGAAGAAAAATTTAAAAGAGACATATTATAATCCAGAAACAGGTTATTGTGGTATTCAAGAATTGAAAAGAAAAACAGGATTACCTAATGTTGAAGAATTTTTACATGAACAAGATGTATATGCTAGATATAAACCTGTCATTCGTAAATTTAAAAGAAGGAGAGTTTATGTTCCAAACAGTAATAATCAAATTGACGCTGATTTGTTATTTATAAAAAATTATAGCAAATATAACGATGGAACTAATTATTTGTTAACAGTTATAGATGCTTTTAATAAATATGCTTGGGCTTTCCCTATAAAAAGAAAAACATCTGAAGAAGTCGTACAAGGTTTCAAACAAGTTTTTAAAGAAAGAAAGCCAAAATTCATTTTGACAGATGAAGGTACTGAATTTACAGGAAAAGTTACACAAAAATTATTCAAAGATAATAATATACATTGGTTTACGCCTTATAATAAAGAAATAAAATCTTCAATAGCTGAGAGATTTAATAGAAGTATAAGAGAAAAAATAATAAAATATATGCATGCTAACAATACTAAAAGATATATTGATGTATTACCTAAATTACTTAAAAATTATAACAATTCATATCATAGATCAATAAAAATGACACCCGTTGAGGCTAGTCGAGACGAAAATGAATCTCAAGTTTATAAAAAATTTATATACGAAACAGATCATAAAAAAACCTAAATTTAAGATAGGGGATAGAGTTAGAATATCAACAATTAAAAAAACATTCAGGAAAGTAGATGATTCTACATTTACGGAGGAAATTTTTATGGTTTCTGAAGTAATCAAAACAGATCCAATTACTTATCGATTAAAATATTTAAACAGTAAAAAAATGGAAGGAACTTTTTATGAAAATGAAATGGTAAAATATAATAAAAAATATGATGCATATAAAATTGAAAAAATCATAAAAAAGAAAGGTAATAAATATTTTGTAAAATGGTTAGGATGTCCTGATGAATTTAATAGTTGGACATCTGATTTATGTGATGTTAGGTATTAGTTTAAATTTTTCAAAATCTTTAACTTTTAAATCTATTATGATGATTTTTACGGGAGGTGACGTATCACCCCCCCCCCCGCTCTTATAACATAGTAATATTTTTAATTGTTGATAATTTTCTTGGAGCATCATCTTTATATACTTTCTTTTTTTAATCTATTTTTATATTCTTAATTTTATAAACTTTATCATCATTAGAAATCCATAATGAGTTCTTTTCTTATATAAGTACCAGTTATTATATATTTCATCCTTTAATTGTGATGGTCTGAGCCATTACTAATCATCAGTTTTTGATACCACATCGCGGGAATATCTTACTTGTATATAAATGAATGTTAACTTTTTTGACGGTGCTGAAATGGTTGAATCGATTGATATTTCAGATAATGAAGTTTCAGATAATGAAGTAGCGCATGATTTAAAGATGAAATTAATGTATTCAGATGATGAATATTTTTAGAGCATCATCTTTATATACTTTCTTTTTTTAATCTATTTTTATATTCTTAATTTTATAAACTTTATCATCATTAGAAATCCATAATGAGTTCTTTTCTTATATAAGTACCAGTTATTATATATTTCATCCTTTAATTGTGATGGTCTGAGCCATTACTAATCATCAGTTTTTGATACCACATCGCGGGAATATCTTACTTGTATATAAATGAATGTTAACTTTTTTGACGGTGCTGAAATGGTTGAATCGATTGATATTTCAGATAATGAAGTTTCAGATAATGAAGTAGCGCATGATTTAAAGATGAAATTAATGTATTCAGATGATGAATATTTTTATATTATAGATTATGAGAATTTAAAACAAAGATATAAGAGTAGAATTAGTTATTTTAATCGAATAAAAAGGAAGTATAATATTACTCAAGAAGTTGAGGAAATGTTTTTAAAATTTTTAGATTTTATGTATTATGAGAAATCAGTTAATTATTATTATTTTATGAAAAAGATTTGTGATTTTTTTAAAATTGAAAATAATATAAAGGCTCAAAGACTTTGTTATAAAGTCAAAAAGAAATATGAGAAAATCTGGATTTCAGTGAAATCCCCTTATAAAAATAAATCGTAATAAATGGATGTGACAAGAATATGCACACACTGTAAGATTATAAAGCCAATAGATGATTTCTATAAACATCGTAATTATGGTAAATTTAATCATGACAGTATTTGTAAAATTTGTAAATCTAAGATTAGTTATACGAAATATAATTGTGAATGTGGGAAACAGTATACATATCTTCATAAACAAAGACATTTGAGAAGTAATTATCATATCAAGCGAGTTGTGAAAAGTATTTAAAAAAATATTTCCGAATAAATGGAAATGCAACTGAGAATAAAGGCTATTGGTGAACTTATAAAAGTAGTAAAACAATTGAATATTAAACAATCTAAAGGTTGTAAGAAGGATGATTTAATTAGATTATTAATTAAATATATCAGAAAAACAGGTGAATATAAACCTGTTTTAGTAGATTTATTAAATTTAGATATATCAAAATACTTGGAAAAAAAGAAGAAAATATTTATTGAAAAACCTGAAAAACGTAATAAAATTAAAAATGTTTTTGATTCTTTTAATTTGAAATTTGATAATAAGGAATTTAAGCCAAAAGAAGAAAAAAAGATTAAAACAGTAGTGAATCTTAAAAAAATTATTTACTCCTGATCTTACGGAACAATTGAAACAATTTATTAATGAACCTAAAAATAGGCGTAAACTTAAGAATATATTTGATTATTTTGATTTGAAATATAAAGATGGAGAATTGGTAAAAAAGAAATAAAAGAAAGTAGAAATAGAAGTTAATCTTGAAGATTTATATAAACCTGATTATGAAATTGTTCAAATTAGTCAAAAATATATTAAAAAATATAACACATATAGGTATATTTATAAAATTGTGGAAATCAATGAACTTAGATCTGTACAATATCATAATATTTTAAAGGACTTATTTAGAAAAGCTATTGGAAAAGTAGAAGGAAAAGTAGATATTATAGTACACAATCCTGCATTAAGTCAACTTTTTCATCCTAAAATGATGTCAACTAGAGAGGCTTATGATACCTATTTAGATGTTTTAACACATAAAATTGAATACAAAGAATTAGATATTAAAGAATGTACTTTCGATTTTCATGTCATAGAATTACCACACGGAGGAAAACATCTAAAATTTCTCAAAGATGATGATATTGTAAACAAAAAGAGTATTTGTCAAATTAAAAATAACGATAATATATGTTTATTTAGATCTATTGTAGTTTCTCTATCTATTCAAAATCCTGAACTTTTATGTGAAAAATTAAACTATAAAAAACTAACTAAAAATGACATTCTATATATTAAAAAAGAAAGAATATTACAAAAAACGTTAGCTGAAAAATTACATGAAATGTGTGAAATTCCTTTAGATATTTGTAATTTAGAGCATGTTAAAAAATTTGAAGAATTCTTAAATATACAAATTACTATATTTTGTAGAGAAAATTTTAATGAAAGAATATACAATGGTACTTAAAAAACTACTTGTATTTACATTTTAAAAAATAGAAATCATTTTGATACCATTACATCTGTTACAGGATTTTTAGGAAAAAACAATTATTGTGATTACTGTAAGGTGAGTTATAAAAGAAGCGATCAGCATAAATGTTCATTAATGTGATAGATGTTTTATAAAAGAAAGTAATTGTGAAGGTGATGATATCCTGTGTAATGAATGTTTTCGAAGTTTTAAAAGCGAAAACTGTTTTAAAAATCATAAAAATAAATTAAAAAATTGTCTGTTTGTGAAAGACTATGGACATGTTTAAAATGCAAGAGAAACATCCACAGAGATAAAACAAAACCTGAAGATCATAAATGTGGAGAGAGAGAATGCAAAAATTGTAGACAATGGGTCTCAAAAGATCATAGGTGTTATATGAAAACAAAAAAAGCTAAGGGTAGAACCTGTAAAAATATTTGTTCTACTCAAGAATGGTGTAATATATGTCAAAAACATAGATTTCCTGAAAATTATATGTATGGTAGTATGTGTGAAAACAAATGTAATTACAAACGTAATGACAGATATAGTTGGTATGATGCTTGTAATTACTTAGGATTTACACAAAAATATATGTTTTTGGACGTTGAAACGAATCAAGAGACTGGAAATCATGAAGTCAATTTAATTATAAATCAAGAATTTAATGGAGAAGAAAACATATTTAAGAATGAAAACGACTATTGTAAGTTGCTATTTGATAAGAAACATGCAGGTTATACCGTATTAGCTCATTATGTGGGAAAGGTTTTGACTTTCAATTTATATCTAAATACTGTTTTAAAAATAAAATTAAAGTTTTTACAATCTATCAAGGAAATAAACTCATTTATATGAATGCAAACAAATATAATATAAGGTTTATAGATTCTATTAATTTTACATTGATTCCATTAAGAAAATTTCCTAAAACGTTTGGATTAACAGAATTAGCAAAAGGATATTTTCCTCATTTGTTTAACACTATTAAAAATCAAACTTACATAGGAAAATATCCTGAAAAATACTATTATGAATATGATACTATGACTTTAGAAGATAGAGAATTGTTTAATATATGGTACAAATATGTAAAAAATGAAATCTTTGATTTTCAAAAAGAAATTATAAAATACTGTAGGTCTGATGTAGATATTTTAAGAAAAGGATGTTTAGAATTGGGAAGATTATTTTTAGAAATAGCTAATATAGATCCTTTTAAATATATCACTTTAGCAAGTGTTTGTATGGTTATATATAGAGATAAATTCGTACCTGAGGGTACAATAGCTATAGATGAAGAGATCATCAAACGAGATCAATACAGTAAAAAATCAATTGCTTGGTTAGATTATTTATCTCAAAAACATAAAATAAATATACAGCATGCTTTAAATGGAGGAGAGAAAAAAATAAAATTAGACAATAAAACTTATAAAGTAGATGGTTTTAACAATAATACTGTATATCAATTTCAGGGTTGTCATTGGCATGGATGTTATTGTTGTTACAGAAAATCTACTTTAAATAAGCAAAATCAAATATGTATGACAGATTTATATGAAAAAACAAAAAAGGTAAATAATAAGATAAAAGGTGCAGGATATGAGTTAATTCAGATATGGGAATGTGATTTTGATAATGATAAAGAAATTAAAAAATATATGAAAAAAGAATGGAAAAGAGATTTTATAGAACCTTTTAATCCTAGAGATGCCTTCTATGGGGGTAGATGTGAACCAACCAAATTAAAATATGAAATGAAAAATAAAGAGAAAGGTCGATATGTTGATGTATGTTCACTCCATCCAACTGTAAATTATTTTGATTATTATCGAATTGGGCATCCTAAAAAGATCTATAATCCTGATAAATATGATGAGAATTGGTTTGGGATGATACAGTGTAAAGTACTACCTCCTAGAAAATTATATCATCCTGTATTACCTTATAAAGAAGAAAAATTGATATTTAGTTTGTGTAAATCATGTTCAAAAACATTTAAATGCTACCATTATAAAACAGATACTGAAAAGAAAAAATGTAAAAAGTGTTTTGAAATAAGAAATAAATTATGTAATCATACAGGTGATGAAAGAAGCTTTATAGGTACTTGGACTACGGATGAAGTCAATTTAGCTATAGAAAAATGATATAAAATTTTAAATATATATGAAGTTTGGCATTTTGAAAAGAAAACAGATAAACTATTCAAAGAGTATGTCAATATGTTTTTAAAAATTAAATTAGAAACGGATGATAAATTACAGAAACCTAAAGATTTTAAAAACAAAAAAGATTATGAAACATACATTAATAATTATAAAAAGTTTGTGAAAGAAAAATTAGATATTGATTTAGGTGAAATAAAAGAAAATCGAGGAATGAGATTTATAGCCAAAATCTGTTTAAACTCTTTATGGGGTAAGTTTGGACAAAGAAAAAATATGAAACAAACTGAGCTGGTAATAGAGCTGGAAGATTTTTAAATTATTATATTGAATGATAAAATTAAAGATTTGAATATGATATTTTTAAATGATGATTGTGTACAAATGGATTATAAGATGAAAGATGAATATATACCAAGAATAACTTTAATACAAATATTTATATAGCAGCTTTTACAACTAGTTCCGCTAGAATAAGATTATATAAAATGCTTGATAAACTAGGAGATAAAGTAATGTATTATGATACAGATAATATCGTTTATATTGATGATGATACTAATAAAGTAAAAACAGGCTGTATGTTGGGAGAATGGACAGATGAATTAAGAGAAGATAAATATATCACATCGTGGATATCTGGAGCTAGTAAAGATTATGGGTATATACTTAATGATGGATCTGTAAAAGGTAAAGTAAAAGATTTTAAAATGAATTATGAGAGTGAAACTAAGCTCAGTTTTGATGAAAGAATGAAAACAATAACAGGTGAAACTGAACATATAGATGTAGAAATAAATCAGTTTCAAATAAAAAATATAGAAATATTAAAGTGAATAAAACGAATAAAAGATACATGTTTGGATATGATAAAAGAAGAATTTTTGATAATTTTGATACTGTACCATATATGGTTATTAATATTTATAAAAATGTTTACTAATATATGGATGAGTGTTTATGGTCATGGCATCATCTGCAGTGCATCTATTTATAAAAAAAAATAGCAAAATGGCCCACCGTGCCCAGGGGATCATCTAGAAGTCTGATTCCAACAGCTGTTTTCGAATTCTGGAACCAGAGTTCCAGATCACCCCCTGGACCAGGCCCACAGGCCTAGGAAGAGAGAAGGACAATACGAACATATAACAATTAGACATAGAATCCACAAGATTCAGCCCACCACTTATTAAATCTCGATGAGTGCTGCTCTATTGGAACAACGACGAGAGCAGCTGACATGTCATTCTTGGCTTCGGCAATAGTTCAATAAACCATCAACCTGAATTGATTAACAAACCGGGAGAGGTCGGGATTTGAACCTGGGGCCTTGATGTTAATAGCCCCGCGCGCAAACCGTTCTGCCATGGGTACCCGACATATGAAGAACAATTCATTTATATAACCTTTACATTGAAAACTAAAAACAACTTTAAACGAGTCATTTTTCAAGCAGAATGTGAGTATACTTTAAAAGATCGATAGTTTTAATTTATCTGATCAAAAAATAATGTTTATAAAATGAGACATAAAAATATATACAATGCTAAATAGGGAGTCCGATTGATGGCACCATCTTGCGAAACAAATCTCCGACAAGCTAAATAAATATTTTTTTCTCCTCGTTGAAGGACGTAACACTACGTAATGAAGGACGTCATAGAGACACCTTACGTAATCAAAATTGTTTCTACTTCTACTCAAAGTAAAGGTCACTTTCTCTCCTTTCGACTCGCAGTGAAGCTACAAGATAAACAAACCATTAAAATCAAAGTCGCTTTATTTTCGCTTCTTAAAAATGGAAGAGTTCAATAGACTGAGAGGTTATCCGAAAACGTTTAAATTATATGATTTAAATCCTGGGAAATATGATCTGATATCATTGAGAAAAATTAATACTAAATATGGAGATTCAGTAATCGTAAAGTTAGATGCGGAAAATGAAGAAAAAGAGTATTACCTTGCGAATAAACATGGAAAACTTTCTGATGAATCATTATATAAAATCAATAAAGGAAGATATATATTTAAGTATTCGGGTATGATTGATGATAAATACGAATATGAATTAGAGAAAGCTTAATCATTTTTCTCTATAATTCAGTGGGGGTGCGTTACCCCCCACTGGATTTGCACTACAATGTATAAAATATAGTATATTATTTGTAATTATCATTTCTTTTTTATTAAACATATGTTTTGTAATTTTATATTCATAATGATTTCATTTTTTTTTAATAAATTAGAGGGCACAGGTCCTCATATTTTTATAATTCTTTTTTAATTTTATAAAAAATGTTTAGATTTAGTTTTTCTATTAAATATATGGGGGGGGGGTCTCAACTCCACCCTTTAAAAACTGATAATTTTTAATATATTAGAGGGCTTCCATTCATTTGGAGATCCTCTTTTCTCACGCATTTATTTAAAAATCATGTTATTCTCTAATATATTTGATATTATTTTCTTTCATATATTCAAAGATTTTGATATATTTGGTCTCAATAATGTCTTATATGACTTAAATATAAGTCAAAATGTATTAAATTTTAGAATCCTAAAACTCTCTTAATTTTTGATTTTTTTAAAAATACGCATTTTTGAATGATTTCATGCATTTTTGAATGATTTTATGCATTTTTGGTCTTAAGAGGTGGTCCTGGTTTTTAAAAAATGGAGAAAAGTAGTAGTATATTGGGTGGACTCTGAAACAAAATGACTATGCCATTTTGTCCCAGAGTCCACCCCATACACTACTTGGGTCATTAACAAAATGATGTTTAAAGGCAAACAAATCTTACAATAATATGGTATGTGACCACCCCTGTCCCGGACGTTCACACAAACTTTAGAATGATTTTCCATGCTTTCAATGAGGTGATCAATCATCACAGATGCGAGCAATGGCCATTCCTCGAATAGGGCAGTTTCCAACTCTCTGAGACTGGCTGGAGGAGGTAAACGTGCAGACGGCAAGCCAGAGGGCATCCCAAAGGTTTTCAATAGAATTAAGGTCGGGGTATACGCCGGCCACTCCATACGAGAAATGCCCTCACTTTCCAGGTATTCATCAACGATGTTATCTCGAAGGGGACGGACATTATCGTCCATAAGGAGGAAATCAGGACCAACTGCTGCAGCGTAGAGTCTCGCAATAGGAGTCTAGGACTTCATCCCGATTCCGCATAGTCATCACCGAACCACCTTTAAAGACGTGCAGCTTTGTGCGATATCAAATTGAAATACCAGCCCACACCATGACGCTGCCACCTCTGAATGCGTGATGTTCGAAGATGTTTTTTGCATGATTGCGTGTGCCTCGTTCTCTCCAGACCTTACATGCTTATCATCTGATTCCAGGGCAAATCTGGACTCGTCCGTGAACTGGATGTTGCACCAATCTGAGACAGTCCAATTGACATGTTGACGACACCACTTTAATCTTGCCCCTCTGGCCCGACCATACACAGCACGCATCAGCCAACATTCCCTGCAAGGCACCGAGGTTCTTCCCTGGCCACCGGTCTCCTCTGATCTCTCACGTCTGGGACATGATTGGATGTCGCTTACTCGCGCTGCCACCGCCGCGTTTAGAAGATGAACTCTGCCAAATGGTTGACAGCGAATGGGACAGGGGGGCCATCCTTCAGGACACAGGGCAGCTATCCTTCAGGGTGCTACAATCTACTGATCGGACGGTGCTATCGCTCAGTGTATAGGTGTATAATTTTGCAATAAACATCACTTATTGTTCGCTGCTGTCTCTCTCTGTTTGCCGATTTTCATCGCTCTTTGCCCATTCCTTCTTGGTGTCTCATTTTCACTGTCACGTAGTGTGTATATATATATATATATATAAATATATATATAAAACACCCCTACTCTGAGCTCTCTATAGATCGAACTACTCAGTGTAAAGGCTCCAAAATTGTTGAACATACTATTCAAGACATGGGGAAAGGAATTATGCGAAAAAAAATAGTTCCAGAAACACCGATAGGTGGCGCTGTACAACAGAAAATATGCAGAAAAGACACAAAATACACATTTTATTCGAAAGTACCAAACATTCATATCACAAGGACTTTTTCTATGCAGGGAATGCTGCGTATAACGTTATCCATTGATTGTTCAACAATAGCGGTGGCAACATCGTCAACGACATCTGAGCGAGTCGATTTGCTTCCTCGACCCGGCTGAACTCCAAGATGTCCAGTTTTCTCGAATCGAGCGATCATTCTCCTGAGAGCTTGTGAAGTAATGGTCCTTTGCGCAAATTCTTAAGTCGACGAAACTCTCGAAGTGCAGCTGCGGCATGTCCTTTGTTTTCATAAAACAGGTTCACAAGCAAAGCGCGTTCTGGCAGTGTGACAGCCATCGCTGATAAGAATGAAAATTTCCCAGTTTTATCCCCTTTTATGCCCAGAACATAGTAGCTGCAAACCAAGGGTTTATGCAAATTTTTGTGCTTACAGTGCGAAATTGCAGTTACAATGACAGTTTAAGTTTCTTCACTTTTTATCTTCTTTTTTTTCATATCAGCAAAAGAAATTAAAAAGGAAAAATTCCATATCGCATGTGTTTGTTTTTTTGTGATTATTTTGCGTCTTTTCAGCATATTTTCTGTTGTACAGCGTCACCTATCGGTGTTTCTCGAAATATTTTTTTTTCGCGTAATCCCTTTCCCCATGTCTTGAATAGTAGGTTCAACAATTTTGGAGCCCTTACACTGAGTAATTCGATGTATAGAGAGCTCAGAGTAGGGGTGTTTTAATTCTGACCACCCGGTATATAATAGTTCGAAAGTCCAATGAAAGAAATGTGAGAAGCTGTAACTCGAAAAACCTAACTTTCTAACAGTCCTACATATAAAAGTATAAATCAGCAAACCTTCAATCAAATGGAAAAAAGTAAACATTTCGAATTATCAGGTTAGAGAAAATCATCAAAAATCAATGGTGTGGAATCGATAAAAGAAAAACAAATGAAATTAAAGCATTAATACTATACACGTGGACAAGGGTTAGGCCTAAATAATGGATACGTTCACGTCTTCAAAACTCTTCATCGGGTCCAAGTATTTTGTCGAAGAAAACACAAAAAATGTATTTTTCTGAAGAAATAGATAGATTATATCTATAAACTATTTCTACTTGGACAACATACATAAAGAAGAAAAATAAAAGGAATCAAGTATACCTGGAGAAAAACAGTACAAATGCACAAACCTGTCGAACCCGGGAACCCAGAATGAAGAGACTAATGTTGCCATTCGCAAAGGAAAAAGAAATGATCTGCTGTTGCCATTCGTAAGAAATAAATAAAAGTAATGCAAAAAGGCAAGAAAAAGTGATGATATGCAATCAGAGCTACTAAAAAGTGGGGCTAATAATAGAAAGGCTAATGTTTAAGAGGATGTAAAAATAAAAGTATTATTAATACAAGAAAATAGAGATGTCAGAGTAATATAAAAAACTATGAATAGAATTCATGAAACTCCAGGTAATTTAAATTTTTCAACTAAACCATTTACAAAATATGAGGGATATTTATATAAATTGCTGGTAATTTTTAGATTATTTATATGCATGGCATGAAAATTTTTAATTTAATTTTTTATCAGATAATCTATAAATTCCAAAAAGCTGATTAAGTATAATATTTCTAAACAATAGAATCGAGTTGCAAGAATTAAATGGTAAGATTTTATTAATGTTAAAATTAAAATATTCTTTTTTATCATATAAATTAGTAACAATTCTATTAGGAGGTTCTATAATAAGATTTAAATAAAAAAAAAATATTGTTACTAATAGCAGCTTCATTAGGAATTAATTCCAAATTGTCTGGATAGAAATCTATATCTATGACATAATTTTCAGTATATACTAAGCAAATCAGATCAACATATCTGTATAATGTATAATCTATTGAAGTAAAAGACTGTTCATAATGATAAAGGTATAAATTAGCTAACATACTGCTACTGTAGCCACCCTGTGGAACTCATGAGACTTGTAAGTATAATTTATTTCCTTGAAAAATATAATTATTGAAAATAACAAAGTGAAGAAGTTTAGGAAAATTTATAAAATTAATTTGATTTCAAAGATTAGTAATATAAGCATTATATAGAGCTAAAATTACATCATATAGATCAGAGATCTTAATATTATTAAAAAGATCTTTAAAATCAAAAGTTTGAAATACAATTAATTTACCTAGTGATGTTAATCTATTCTTTAATTCTTTACTATTATTTAGAATAAGGTTATTATTGCTAGACTGGCGTAAATTATCATTTATTTGATTTAAAGAATTTAGAAGTAATTTACTCGCAATAGTAGAGTATTATGCCCACTAGCAACTGTTTTAAATTTAATGGAATTTTTGTGAAATTTTGGAATAAGCGCAATATATGGAAATTTAAGAAATTTATATTTAATATTTAAATCACTATACATATTGATAATTTTCAATTTGATACTATTAATGGAATGTAAATCTAGTTTAAAAAGACTGTTATTTTTTAAATAATGTAACAGAAATTGGATATAAAATTTTTTACAGTTAATAGTATAATTATTAGAGGCTTTATCAACATAGGTGATAACAAAAGATCTTTGTAAATCATTAATGGTGTGTTTAATATTATCAATATTATATATAGATCTAGATAATTTAATACTACTAATAGCATTTTTAATAGACTCTAATAAAGTAAATTTCCACATATTAAACGCGCCTCTGAAGGCAGAGCGTATTTAGAAGCTAATTTATATATATATTTATCAAGATCAAGATTAATTGATTTTAAAACTTTAAATGAATTATTACAAGATGGTAACCTGAATTTTAGTGCCAAAAGACATAATGGTTCTTAACGAATTGTTTTTAACTATACCTAAATCTCCTGTAACTATATGCCCCAAGTCTGGATTTAGAATAGGATTTAGCATATAATAGAATAGGATTTAGGATTTAGCATAATCGTTTACTTTGCAAATACATTCATTATTTAAAATTGACTTAGAATCATGATCTATAGAGAGAGATTGTGAAATTTCAATATAATTAAATATATATCTACCAATAGGCTTGTTCTATTTAAAAGTCTTTGATACACTCAAATCTCCAATAGGCATTAAATGTTTTAACTCGTTAAATAGATGACCAAAATTTATGGAATTATAAATGGGATGTTTGAAAGTGATTATTTTCGGGCGCGGTAGCCCTGTGGTTTGCGCGCTGGATTTGCACGCTGCCACAACTGCCGCCGTGTTCATGCGGGGTACGATCACGTTAAACATGTGGGTCCGTAAGTCCTTCCGAGAGGTTGGTGGTAGGGGAAGGAGGGTATGGTCCCTGTGGATGCCTCCCCCACTGGGTTAAGGTCTAAATTGGGTGGCTCTTCCCGGCCGTCCAAAACAGTTACCTTACACCTTTCTCGTAGGTCGGACACGGTCTGGATCTCAACAACAACAACAAAAAGAATTAGTAGACATATTATTAGGATGAAATTGATTAAGTTTTAAATTTAAGTACTTTGATCTTGTAATAAGCAAATTATGGGAAATACGATTAAAATGTTCATTAGCAAGATTAAATTTTAAGAAAATTGCATAAACTTTATTTAAATATTTTTCTTAACCGCAAAAACCCAGAATTTTATTAATTGTCATTGAAAAGTGTTATTAAATTGATTATGAAAACAAATTATCTCAGCTTTAATATCATGTTGTAAGGTGTTCCCTTTACCACGTTTAAATCTTTTGAATTTGACTGATTTACTATTATTTAAATGGGATTTCAAAAAAAGGTGATTATAATATGTATACATATACCGGTAGTCCCAAAAAGATTGAAACGTGCTTTAATTCTTTACCTGTTGGAGATAAGTGGGAAATATAAATTGCAAAAATGTTGAAAGTAAGGTAGGAAATAAGACTACGTTAATCAAATAGTCCTCCCATTCATTTTCAAAAAGTTACGCATTTTAAAATTTTATACGACCCCCCCTTAGACAAATTTGGTCAATCAGAATATTGTTAGTTTCAATGCAACAAGCTCATCAAAAAAACCGTATATATGTATCTTTAAAATTGAGCGAGTTATATTTACTTGAAAATTGGATGTTGTGAATGGGGACCATACATCAAATTAGAAAATAAATATGTGACATATCACAAAAAAAGGTAAAACTGAGTAATAGTATATAGGAGACATTTTTGCGAATTCCTTGTAGGCTCACGATGAAATCACGAATTCTTAAGTACTTTTCACATTGAGACATGCCATTTTTTATTTGGAAGAATTAAAATAAATATGTAAACAAATGCAAGTATGTATTTGACTTTGAAATTTAACATAATTTTTTAAAACGAAGAATAGAACTCACAGACGATTTCTTCTTTCTTTTAACTCTAATTTAGCCGTTTCAAATGTTTATAGTAAAATAATTTAAAACAAGAAAGATCAATCATGCATAAAGTTTGATTATGAAACACTTTCCAACTTCAATGCAATTTTATTTAAACATCTCTAAAATGCGATACATATCTCGGTAATATTTTTTAAATTATCACAATACTACATTATTTTATTATATTTGAAAACTTAAAACTTCATCGAAAAAAATGAACTTAAGTACAGAATTTAAGCAAAAATAAAGCGGTTTTAGGACGGATACAACACTCAATATGAATTAAAAAGAACTTTAAAAATCACGATTTTGACATAAGGTGGATGCCAAATTTTATTTTGAAGTGGGTCACGTGATCTCTTCATATAATGATCACGTGATCTCTTCATATAAAGGATGTAATTATTATTTTAATTTTTATTTAAAAAATTACCGAATATATTTTGCTGAAATTTTTTTATAAATTTTATGGGATAATTTGAATATTTCCTAAAACTTTCGAAGCAATTTGTGAATTTTAAATTTGCTTAAAAAATGTTTGAAAAATTAGGTCCCATAGGGTACAATGTATTTCATTTTTTCAACCTGGGTTCAATCCAAAACTAATTGAGTGATATTATTCATTTATATTCCCATAGGTCCCACTGACCGTCTGAACAACATACTAAAATTTCATTTTGATAAAGTCATTTTTACGGTAGTTATCGTGTTAACGGACAGACAGACAAACAGACAGAATGAACAAAGTTATAAACTCTTTTCAACTATGTTGTAAAGTGTTAAAAACTGAAGAATGAAATGAAGACGATTTATTTTTTAATTTACGTATTTATTCCCAGTATTATTTCTATTCAATACAACTCAACTTTTTTTTAATATTATACCAAAATAAAGGATATTTGAAATAATTCAGTGAATCATCAGCATTTTTAAAACTTTACAACAAAGTTGAAAAGTGTTTATGACTTTGTTCATTCTGTCTGTCTGTCTGTCTGTCCGTTAGCACGATAACTGCCGTAAAAATGACTTAATCAAAATGAAATTTTAGTATGTTGTTCAGACGGTCTGTAGGATTTATGGGAATATAAATGAA
This sequence comes from Amaurobius ferox, assembly GCA_951213105.1. NCBI lineage: Eukaryota > Metazoa > Arthropoda > Arachnida > Araneae > Amaurobiidae > Amaurobius > Amaurobius ferox. The sequence goes on from OX578136.1 coordinate 155,339,970, forward strand.
TAATATCACCCAATTAGTTTTGGATTGAACCCGGGTTGAAAAAAGGAAATACATTGAACCCTATGGGACCTAATTCTTTAAACATTTTTTAAACGAATTTAAAATTCACGAATTGCTTCGAAAGTTTTATAAAATATTCAAATTATACCATAAAATATATAACAAAAAAATCAGCAAAATATATTTAGTAGTTTTTTAAATAAAAATTAAAATAATGATTACACCCGTTATATGAACAGATCACGTGACCCACTTCAAGATAAAATATGGCATCCATCTTGTGTCAAAATCGTGATATTTAAAGTGGTTTTTAATTCAAATTTAGTATTGCAGCCGTCCTAAAACCGCTTTATTTTTGCTTTAATTCTGCGTATCCACATATTAAAACAACTCAATTACAATATAGTTGAGTTTTAAAGATCATCCAACTTTGATTATTTCTACAAAGAAGCCTACTTTTCACTTATGGAAAATGTAAATACCAAAAGATGTAGTATTAGAATTGCTTCATTTCTTTAACGCAAAATTATTTAACTCATGGAGTCTGCAATATAGCTGATATGAATGAAACCTTCATTGAATTTACCAGAGAAGCACAAGATGTTTCGATGAAGTTTTAAGCATAGAGTTAAATTACTTGTACATTCATGGTTTTAAATTTTTTAATAAAATAAATTATTATAGTATTGTGATGAATGAAATGAATGGAAATTTTTTTATGAATGAAATGCTGCTTTTATAGAGAGAGCCAGACGTGTTATATTTCGAGGACGCCATTTGAATGAATTTCATTTGTTTTCGATGAAGTTTTCAAAAATAATAAAATTTTGTAGTACTATGATAATTTAAAAATATTATCGAGGAATGTATCTCATTTTAGAGATGTTTAAGCCAGGCAATTTATATTTCAATGCTGTCATTTGAATGAAGTTCATTTTTTTCGATGAAGTTTTATGTTTTCAAGTATAATAAATTAATATAGTATTGTGGCAGTTTTAAAAGTATTACAGAGGAATGTATCGTGTATTAGAGATGTTTAAATAAAATTGCATTGAAGTTGGAAAGTGTCTCATAATCAATGCTTTATGCATGATTGATCTTTCTTGTTAATTCTGAATTGACGAATTAAGAACACGTAACTGCTTGTGCATTATGGTATTTTTCACAAATAACGAGCTTGTCGAATTAACAATGATTTATTCTCTGTGTAATAAAAATACTGCAGAAACTGCTCGGCATTTTGGACGGCGATATCAAAACTTGCCTGAAATTTCACGTACATTTGTTTATCGGATGATGAGGAGATTAAGATCTACCGGTTCATTTTATCCGAGACCTGGCCCTGGAAGAAATCGTTTGTACACGGAGGACTAAGAAACTGACATCATCGCATATTTGTCTTTCAACCCACGAACAAGCTTTCGAAAAGCAAACGAAACTTTGGGGCCACCTAGGATGTCAATTGCTAGAACAGTTGGATAATACCAATAGCATCCATTTTGGATTTATGGACTTCAAGAACGTCATTCCTCCAATTTTGACCGGCGTGTAGCATTCTGCAACTGGTTGTTAATCCAACAAGACATTAATTCGAATTTTGTTAAGAACATTCTGTGGACTGATGAATGTTTGCTTACGGAAGATGGAGCAATCTATACTCACAACGATCATTATTGGGATAATACGAAACCATTTTTTGTCCGTAAAATACATTACCAGAGAAAGTTTTCTGTGTCTGCGTGGTGCGGAACTTGGAATGGAAATCTGATTGGTCCTGTGTTTTATGAAAGGACTCATACAGCTGAAAAATACATGCAACTTATTTTAAACGGTACTGTAATTGATTTTATGGAGACGACAACATTATCGCTTCTAAAACACGTGTATTATCAACAAGAATTTCGTTTTGTGAATGGTATTTCTAGTATTTGTAACGAAATTTGTCTCTTTATATCAGTGGTCTTCTATCAGTGTATGCATATTTTAATTATGCGCCCCAACCGCTTAGTGAGTACCACTGCTTTATATGATCTCTGTCTGTGTAATTCTTTGTTTAGATGCATTTGTGATAAAAAAAATTGACACATATTAATTAATTATTTGATCTATATTAATTATTCATATAATTATTTATATAATTAATATAGATCTATATTAATTATTTATAATTAATTATTTGATCTATTAATTATTTCACACATATTATAATTATATGATCTAAACAATTTTCATCGTCAATTTGCTTATGATCCCCATTTCCACTGATGAAACAGCCTTTCACATGGTACGGAAAAGTGGCAGAAGTCAGATTTTTTCTTTTATCATAATTAAGTTGATTTTAAAGATACAGATATGCAGTTTTTTTGTAATGATCTTGTTGCATTAAAAATAAAAAAATTCTGATTGATCAAATTTGTCTAAGGGGTTCGCATAAAAGTTTAGAAAGTGTAACTTTTTGAAAATGAATGGGAGGACTAATTCATTAACGCAGTCTTATTTCCTACCTTACTTTCAGCATTTTTGCAATTTACATTGCCCACTTATCTTCAACAGGTAAAGAATTAAAGCGCGTTTCATTCTTTTTGGGACGCCCTGTATATATATATATATATATATATATACATACACACACACATATATATATAATATAAAGTAAATATATATATATATATATATATATATATATATATATATACACATACCACATACATATATATAATATATAAAGTATATATATATATATATATATAAACTAAGAATTTGAATTACTTGTAAAAGTCAAATACCTGTGACTTATCCCCTATTAAATGAAGAGCACATGTAAAAATATGTAACCCAATGGATTGCATGAGAACAAACTCTTTATATAAAAGAGGTACTAAACAGGTACTAACACCCCTTGTTTCCTATTTTACTTCGTACTACACCCCTTGATTGCTCTGGAACAGGAATTCGAAAACTTACTTGTCTTCCATATCTGGTCACAATAGAAGCAGTAGTAGTAGTAGTGAAAGGTGATGACTGGCCAGAAACCGCTAAAGATATTTCTTTCGATTCTCTGCGAGTTTCAATAAAATAGCGGTTTCAAACGATCAATACTGACGTTGCTATTTCGCCCGAGGATATCTATGATGTCATATTTTTCGGTGCCTTCATTCATTTTTTTAATGTCGCGAAGAAGGAACCAGTCACAGCCGCTGAATTTGTTGTCTCAAATTCAAAACGAATTTAAGAGCGTGTTTAGGGACGTCCTTTAATGATGAGCCATGAAGGAACTCATAGTGTAATCGTAATGAAGTGCCGTAGATTAATTCTGCGCTGGAAGCGTTTAGATTTTCTTTGATCGCAGATCAAATTCCTAACCATACACCCGGTAGCATATTCATCCACAGGTTCGTGTTCTGACTTCAGTTTTATTGCTGATTTTAGTTGGCGATGAAAACGTTTTACCATAGAATTCGTTGAAAGGATAATATGCTGTAGTTCTGGTCTTCCTACTCCCTTAAAATCTCATCAAATGGTAAAACAGATCGCTTTCAAATTGCCTTCCTGGTTCGGTACTGATGACCTTAGGTACTCCGAATCCCTTTCGATGCCCTTGGTTCAGTGGCCTACAAGTGGACCGCTGCATCAAGTGCATTGAAAAGGAAAGATACTATGTAGAAGTATGACGTACTTGTTCAGTACCTACATTTGTATAAATAAATTGAAAAAAAAAATCCGGATAGTTTTTGACTTCCCTTCGTATGTACATAATTTTATAAGAATCAGTTGCGTTTGACTATGTCGACGAAACTTACATATTCAATCGGTTATGAAGCGGTGTCAAGGAAACTGAACTCGCCTCGTTGCAATAACAGACTTGATATGTACAAGGCATACTAAAAGCGTTCAAAAACTAATTCTCAAATAGAAACTCTAAACTTACTTTTTTACATAAAATATATCCATTCTGAAATCCGAATCAAAAGCGGCACGTCGTGCGAATTTTATAATCAGGCATTCCGGCGTCGGTGGTTGAAAGTTGTCAGCATGACTTACGACGAACCACTGCTTCATTATCTTTAAAATAAAATAAAATAAAACAAATTAGGACATTCGTAAGATAATTTATTGCACTTACGGCATTCACAATAGCCGTTTCTCGAAGAAATACATAAATTCAAGAAAATGACATTTCGCAGTGATGGAGCAACATTAAATATCTTGAGTGTGAATTTTCACTCGACTTTGTCATACATTCATATTGCATTTTTTATTTCCACGCATATCACGATCAGTAGCAATGTGAAAACAAAATCCTAATATTTTTTCTTGTCACCCAGGTCGTCCAGCTTCTCCAAAGTGTGTACAGCTGGTACAAGGGACGGCGGGGAAAAAACACACTAAAAACGTAATACACAAATACATGCCTAATTGGTTGACATACATACTGTACCGTAGTAGCGTTGTAGTACCGAGGAGCACACGAGGAACAGCAGATTAAATTTTTAAAATAAGACTTTAATGCATAAAAAAGAAATATTTACAACTATGCACAAATAGGAAATTGTAATTGCATGCTCATTTTAAGCATCGGCTCTCGGCCGAACTTAGGTTCGTGAGCTGCAGAAGAAGAAGCGACTAGCGCCGTCGAATTCTAAAATCGAACTCCTCTTTCCAAAAAGGGTCTTCTCTCCTCCCTCCGTTGGCAGGTCAGAGTTTACGGCTCTCGGGGCGGTTCCATCAGTCCGAAAAATGAAACGCAGTCCCAAGATTCCCTTTCCCGGTGTCATGTACCACAACCTCTAGTACCACAGCTGTGAAAATCTAAACCTTCTCTTATACATGAATTTGGTCGACACTGGGCGTGTGGATGAAAAAAGTATATTTGCCTCTCATGGCAGTTTTCGTAAGCACAAGCAGTTTTTTATCGAAGCCACTCAAAAGAGCTAGTAACGATACGTTACAGCTTCCTTCCCCACAGAAAACTTTTCTATCCAGTAAGGGAGAGAAAAGATAAAATAGCACTTCTTCTACGGCTTGCAGTTTATGAAAACATAATTATATTACACATGAGTAAAAACATCAGCATTCCAAAAGTACCATGATTATACAATAAGGCTAGTGACTAAGTACATTGCACCAACCTACAAAACTATCCTAATTAACCTGGACACACATCAAAAACATTTAACTTATATTTACACTTTTAAAGAAACAGCAAGTTTCAATACAATACGATAACTACCAAAAAAAAATCATTAAGGAACATAAGTGAATAATATGATGTTACATAAAGAATAAAAAATAAAATTATAACCTAAAATATCAAAATATGTAAGACGTTTGCCCCTTATATGACAGCTGTTCTAATTACTTTCTTTAACCAACGATAATTTATACAAGGTGGAGGATCTGTATCAGGTGCCTCCACGATTATCATGGGCGACGTATACCCCGATTCTCCAATTTGAATTATGTGTAATTCTAGCACTTTTTGAATTTCAGCCTTTTAAATTCCCTTTTGCCGTTGCGAAGACCTATACAGCCTAGACCTGACAGGTTTGTTACTAATGAGCTCAATATCATGCTCGACTAAATCTATCTTATCTGGTTCATTTGAAAAGGTCTTGATATACCTAGTCAAAGGGTCTTGTAGCTGATCGATTTATTGACGATCTAATCTCTCGGTCAATTTATTTTTTCCAACTATGTCCAAAAGGTTGTTACCGTTAGGATTTGAGTCTAAATAAGGGGAATCAACATCATTGTCTATTATTTCCTCCAGATTATATTTACAAGATAAAGAATTTACTATTTCAGGTCTGTTGTAGTGTGGTTTTAACATATCCATATGATAAATTTGAGATCTCTCATTCTTCCCCGTTAGTTCAACTATGTAATTTGTTTCTGAGACTTCATTTTCAATTACACACGACCCAAACCATTAGACTCCCAATTCTTTACATTTTTTCCACTCATTGACCAATTCAAAAACATAAGTTGTTAAGTTGTTACGGGATTGTATCCCTCCTTAGAAGCAACCCAGTGTTCATAATTTAGAGTTTCAGGCGTTTTCAAGATTTTTCCTTTCATCCTAAATAACAGATCATTCCCCACAACATACTCAAACTTGGAGTTCGCCCCGGACTCTTCCAAAGCTATCCGATAAATCTCTTTTAGTGTCTGACACGCCTTCTGTATACCCGAAAATTCGCGGGGTGCAATGTCTAGCAAGGGAAGCCCCTTTGTTCCGTCCTTCGAGAAGCAATCAAGTGATTCTAGCTCTTTTGCTCCGTCTATGGTTCCTTCATTCACGGGGGATAAAATGATGGGGTCTCCCACATCTTCAGTTAAATTAGGGGACAGGACACTTCGGTGATCATTAAATCTTTTAACTTCTCAAAACTATCAATTTCTAAACCATCATTCCTCAAAATAATTTTTTAACTCAAAAACAAAATTCTTCCACGTGTTATCCAATCGTCTTTGATATTGCGTAAATTTAACTCTAAATTTCTCGGGGCTTAGTTTAAACCTTTGTAATAATATTTTCTTAACAAAATTGTAATCTTCAGTTTGCTCTTCGGGCTCTCTCATAATGATCTGAACAATATCGATGGGCAGAAGTGCCATCAAATGCGAAACCCATTCTGACTTTTCAGTACCAACTCGCTTTGCTTGCCTTTCAAACATGACCAAGTACAAGCTAATATCAATAAAATTGGGGTCAAATTTTTGGACTAATTTTTGCAAGTCTAACTGGATTTTTTTATTTCCCTTTTCTGAATTCCCTGTTTTTTCTACAGTTGAAATTCTCAATTTTTCTAGCTCAAATTCCATTTCCCCATTGCGATTTTCTGCGGCTATTTTTTCACGTGTAATTTCTGCTTCTAACTCTTCTTTCTCTACACGAGTTTTAACAATAGTCTCCAGAAGAGCTTTAACAAATTCTTCATAGTTATCACTTTCAGTGATTATTAATTTTAAATGCACTACCTTTAAATCTGAAGAGGCAGTTTCTCCTAACTCAGATACCAATGAGAACAAATCCTCTTTCTTAGCCATTCCCAAAAACGACATTTTTTCCCCTTTCAATTTAAGAAATTGATACAAAATAAACATTTTCTACGTTGTACACACTGATTTCATACAATTAGAATTAAACAACAAATGGCAATTGTATCAACAATTCGGCAGTATATTGAAACTTTCAATGCTATTTTAAACTAAAACACCTTTCTTAAAGAACTACAGGTTCGATTAGTATACATGAATTATATTAACTTCAAATTATTAAATTTTAATTATTAAATACAACTCCACTCTTCACAAATTAATAACCAAAGCATAGTAAAATTCTTATCCTTTAAAATTTTAAGATTTTAATATTTAAGAGATGTATGTCAAACTAAACTTAAACTGACAATATGCTCAAAATTCTATAAAAATGAACTACTGTCACTGCCTTTTGTAAAATCAAGGTACTCACCAATTTTGTAGAAGTTGACCTACACTATCTTTTGAAAGTTAAGAATTTTTTCAATGAATCTTTGGTGCAAGAGTGCACAAACACAATTAGGATCAGGGCGATCCGCACAAGAAAACTGGAACCAGATGCTCCCACTTTTTATAAGAATGGTTTTCTTCTAATCATAACACAGAACGCGCACCGAACTAATGCACACAAGTAAGCCTTTTCTACAGGACTTTTGAGCAGGTGCTCCCAATACAGAAGAAAGGGTGTCTTCTCTTCACAACACGGATCTGGTGATCCAACCAGGGACTGGTGTCCAAAATAAAAACAGGAACAGGTGTCCTTTCTTCGTAAGGGATCTGGCGATCCATCACAGGGACTGATGCCCACTTTAAATTAGGAACAGATGTCCTATATGGATCCTGGCGATTCACTTCAGCACAACAGATTTACGCTTTGGTCAACCGATTACTATCGATGACCTACCTCTTCAGGGACGGATGCCCACTTTAGCATGGGATCCTGGCGATCCAATTCAGGACAGATGTCCACTTTGGCATAGGATCCTGGCGATCCAATTCAGGACACATGTCCACTTTAGCGTAGGAACAGTAGTTGTTCCACACGGATCATAGTGATCCTCATCAGCGTAACTGGGCTTACGCTCTGGTCAGTCGATTTCGGATGACCGTCCACTTCCACAGCTCAATCATATGGTCACTGCTGCCACCATTTTTAATATTCTGTACCGTAGTAGCGTTGTAGTGCCGAGGAGCACACGAGAAACAGCAGATTAAATTTTTAAAATAAGACTTAAATAATTGCATAAAAAAGAAATATTTACAACATTATTCATATATTACAATATTATTCACTGTAAGTGTCGGCCCTCGGCCGAACTTAGGTTCGTGAGCTGCAGAAGAAGAAGCGACTAGCGCCGTCGAATTCTAAAATCGAACTCCTCTTTCCAAAAAGGGTCTTCTCTCCTCCCTCCGTTGGCAGGTCAGAGTTTACGGCTCTCGGGAGCGGTTCCATCAGTCCGAAAAATGAAACGCAGTCCCAAGATTCCCTTTCCCGGTGTCGTGTACCACAACCTTCAGTACCACAGCTGTGAAAATCGAAACCTTCTCTTATACATGAATTTGGTCGACACTGGGCGTGTGGATGAAAAAAGTATATTTGCCTCTCATGGCAGTTTTCGTAAGCACAAGCAGTTTTTTTTCGAAGCCACTCAAAAGAGCTAGTAACAGTACGTTACAATACACACATATTATTTGACATACATATGATTGACACACATAGATATTTTTTATATTTCTATGTATATATAATGCAAAATAAAATGCATATTTTTATATTATACATTAAATTTTACTCAGAGTACGGGCTAGAAATGAAGCAAACGAAATAAAAGAAAGCAAATAAAGAAAAATATTTTTTTTAAATGTAAAACATGAAATACATGCACTAACAGAACAGTGCAAAAGGACTTTAACATTGATCGAGAAAAAGTAAAATCATAAATTCTCATAAACAATTGCACAGAACAGATTGATGATGATTTAATTTTGAAAAAGTGTAAATAAAATAATAAAAAAGGACCATGCCCAGAAATGAAAGATAGACAATGAAATATAGATTAAATATTTATTCAAAATTTGTAATTTGAGATCAACCTGAAGTAAAAATAGTTTTATTCTAGCAAGGGCCATGGGTTCTAGAAGATATACATATAGTCATGTAAAAAGGATTGCCAGTTATTAAGTACCAAATTTTTGCATAATTTTCTAATGCATGAGTAAGGGAAGGGGATATTATAGGGATGCCAGAAGAGGTAGCAATTTGTCATGGTGATTGGCAGATTCATTATCTATGATTCCAATGTGTGATTCAACCAAGAAAGTTTAATTAAATTCCTAGATTTAAATGCTTAATTTTAAACTCATTTTAAGCAGGGATTAATTGAATTCACATTATGGTTTTCAAAAGGTTTAGTCTCCCGCTGCGTAAACACATGTTTAAAATTACAAAACACACTCGAGCACATACATTCTCGCCCTAAATAAGCATCTAATCACATCGCTGCACGGGTACGTTATACGCCATGGCCCCGATTCTGGGCACATCTAATGTTACGTCCTAACACGACTGCGTACTACGCCCTAAATATGCCTTTTAACTTCTGCGCGGATGTGTAACCTCTTTTGATACGCCCTATATACGCTCTTTTGATATGCCCTAAATAGACTCCTTTGATACACCATAAATAAGCTCCTTTGATTCATCCCAAATACGCCTTTCACCGTCTGTGTGTACATAATACGCTCTAAATATGCTTTTAAACACACCTTATATACAATGCAGCTCATTCGATTCACTTCATAAGCTACATAAGCGCCTTTGATTAAAATCAACAGCACGTTTTAAAATGCACTGAATGAAAATTCTTGCAAACTGATAATAATATTTTCGATTCTAAACTCCTGTTTGTAAAAATTGCAAAACCATGAAGAAATCATCAGAATTGAATGAAATTTATTCCGCAAGCAATCTACATTGATTCAAATAAACAATTAAATTTATAAAGAAAAAAAAAATTACATGTTGAAAATCAGTATTTGGTGAAGCCACTACGAGCTGCGATAACTGCTTTTATACGACGTGGCATCCAATCAAACATATTTCGAATTTGTACCTGACGAAGAGCATTCCAGATTTATTCTATCCAAACCCAAAGTTCAGCTGCATTAGCTACTGGACGAGCATTACGAGCAAGACGCCGACCGACGAAATCCCAGACATGTCAATAGGCGACATATCTGATGAATAGGTAGGCCAAAGAAGAAGCTGTATCTGTTGTGTTGAAAAGAAGTCTTGAACATTTAACAATTTATGAGTTTCAACAATTTTGCTGCAATGAAACAGTGGTATAATAACTTGAAAATATCGATAATCTCTGAATCAATAATCCCCGAAAATATCAATAATAATAATGTTTAAACTTGAAGACCGTAATTGATATTATCCAGTCAAAACTGCAATGACAATGAAATGTATGTTATATACCTATCTTCGTTATTCAAATCCGAAAAATTTAATAAAAATCTCTGTCGCATAAACACATTAGATTTAAATCCGTAGCTAAGTGACATGATATTATTTTCATCAAATAAATTGGTGGAAAATATATCGTCTAAATAATGCGATTTCTACGGAAGGTTTGGCGACACTTTCGTCAGTTTGGCGACATTTGAAAAAATCGCCAAATTTATCGCCGTCCTGATTTTTTCGTCCTGAAATTTATCGCCAATTACTGACAGTCCCACTTGGCTACAAATTGACGAAACATCATCACAATACTATCCCCTAACAAAACACAATTTATTTAATTTATTTAGCTTAATTTTATCAATTTCAAGATATTTTTATGAATTTACAAACATTTCTATCAATTTGGTGACACTTTAAAAATTCGCTATATTTTCGCTAACTTTCGCTATATCACTAAACTTTGATTATTTCTACAACGAAGACTAATTTTAATGCATGTAGAATGTAAACAAATCAAGCGATTGCAAGGTGAGTTGTACAAGAATTGCTGAATTTTTTTCACGCAAAATTATTTAGCTCTGGAGCCCGGAATATAAATTATATGAATGAAATATTCATTGATTTTACATAGAGAGGCAGACAATTTATATTTTCATGACCTTATTTCAATAAAGTTCATTTTGTGAACTAACATTGTCTTTTTTGATGAAGTTTTAAGTTTTCAAATATAATAAATTACTGTAGTACTGTAATAATTCAAAAATATAAGCGCTGAATGTATCACATTTTAGAGATGTTTAAATGAAATTGCATTTCAGTTGGAAAGTGTTTCACAATCAATGCTTTATGTGTGATTGATCTTTCTTGTTGTTTCTGTTGAAATAGCATTGTATATGCATAAAAAAAATCTCAAGCTAGTTACCATAGCAACTACTTTGTATACCCGTTTCTTCAATCGAACAGTCAAGCTAGTTTCGAGAAAAATCCATTGATAGATTATAGGTTGAAGTTGAAATAAAATTTTTTGTCCAAATCATATGAAAATTCGATTTAAGGGAGAGGGAGAGAGGCTTTGAAGCCAAAAATATTAATCTACGCTTCTCAGCACATATGTAAGACCTTCCTAAATTGAGAATCCATTAATTCGTTCATTAAAATAAGGATTATCACTAAATGTATTTAAAATTCTGTTATTTAGCATTTTGGAGTTCCAGAAACCCGGATTATACTCTTGTATCTCACACATTATGCATCTCAAATATTACTGACGACAAGACAAATCCATTTATGTGTATATTCGGTTTAAAATAGCAGAATTTTTAAGTTTTCTAGCGGACAGCCAAACAGACGTTCAAAAACATGGAAAATATAAGCCCAACATCCCAACATTGACTGTAATATCGGCCAAAAGTTCATATGCCAATATTTTTCACTGATATAATATTGGTTTAGTGCTGGATTAGAGCTCTACTAGCTTATATTTATAGAGTACTTACTGTAGGAGGATGGATATCAACAAAGGAATTTGTGCAGTTCCCCTCCAAAGGAGGTATTGGGGCAACGACGTTCCCCCACTGTAAAACTGCCAACACGACAGAAAGTACTGCCACGACCATTATACCACGAACAAGGAGATTTTGATACGGAATGAGGATGTAAAGTTACATTTGTAACATTTTATATAGACATTCATTAAACAGTTAGATGATCGATTGGCAAGGAGATTTCAGCTGAATCACGTTTTCATAGAGCAAATTTTCCGCTCGAATTATTTATGGTGTCAATATCTATTGATATGAATGTTTGTCGATGGCACATTTTCCCTTATAAGCGAGGATAAATCAGATATATTTTTACTTTCCTTATATACATAATGTATAAGGAAAGTATTGTGACGGAGTCGAAAATTCGAATTCGAGTTTTCGACGGGAGAGCACGTTTCAAGCATCCCTGATCACGAATCAAACATTTTTGAAGTGATGTCTGTGTGTGTGTGTGTGTGTGTGTGTGTGTGTGTGTGTGTGTGTGTGTGTGCGTGTGCGTCAGTGAGTCTGTGGAGACGATAACTGACGAATGAATGGACCGATTCGAACCAAATTTTGTACAAAAATCACAATCCATAAACACTGGAAGCCTATTGGTTTTATACGCAATCGAATGTTCAGAATCTCCCTAAATTTTCGAATGAAATTTTGAAAAAATGGTCAAAAAATCAAAACCACTAATAAAGTTACGCAAATAGACATTTCTTATGTAATTTTTCATTAAAAAACGATTGACATAAATTTTAGAACGCTAACATGAACCGTTCTCGAGATATTGCACATTTTTCAAAAAAATTATCAAAAAGTCATATAAAATAAAAAAAAATATTTCCTATTGAGAAACATGCTCACTTTTCATATGTAATACCATGCGATAAATTGGATGACATCATTCTCGTGAATCTAGCTCGTTCCATTCATGAAAAAAGATATTTTGAGTAATACTTTTGTATTTGAATGCCAATAGTCATTTATGTGCTGTAAGAATAACTTATTTCTTCGTCCATAACGCTTGGCGAGATTTTGGCGACGAATTTGGCGGAATGTCGCCAACTTGGCGACCTTTTGAAATGTTGCCAAATTAACGGAAATCTCGCCAAATGGATAAAAATAACGCTAAATCAATGAAAATGACGACTAATTGTCGAAAATTCAATATCTTGGAAAGAATATTAGTATCTACTATAAGAAAAACCTATTTATTTTACTGTAAAAGTAGTAAATTCATTACATTATATAAGGAAAGTCATGTGTTGCCTACACCAGATTTTTTTCATCGGATTTGAATTGGGATATTTTGAATCAGTAGTTATAGGGCATTTTTTCTAAAAAGATTACATCTTGCACGTAGTTATTTGCAAGCTATATCCATATACATCTCTGTTTTTAACACTTTACAACAAAGTTGAAAAGTGTTTATGACTTTGTTCATTCTGTTTGTCTGTCTGTCTGTCTGTCCGTTAGCACGATAACTGCCGTAAAAATGACTTTTGTATTGATGTCTGAACTTGTCTGACATACTTAATTATTTTGATGTCTGAACAACATCAAAATGAAATTTTAGTATGTTGTTCAGACGGTTTGTAGAACCTATGGGAATATAAATGAATAATATTACCCAATTAGTTTTGGATTGAACCCGGGTCGAAAAAATGAAATACATTGAGCCATATGGAACCTAATTTTTCAAACATTTTTTAAGCGGATTTAAAATTCACAAATTGCTTCGAAAATTTTAGGTAATATTCAAATTGTTCCATAAAATACATAAAAAAAAATTCAGCGAAATATATTCAGTAGTTTTTTAAATAAAAATTAAAATATTAATTACACCTCTTATATGAAACGATCACGTGACCATGATAGGAAACGATCACATGACCAACTTCAAAATGACATATGGCATCCATCTTGTTTCAAAATCGTGATTTTTTTAAGTTCTTTTTAATTCATATTGAGTGTTGTATCCGTCCTAAAGCTACTTTATTTTTGCTTAAATTCTGTGCATCTACATACTGAAACAACGCAATCACAATATATTTGAGTTTAAATGCTCATCTAAATTTGATTATTTCTACTAAGCCTATTTTTCACCTATGTAAAATGTAAACAGCAAAATATATAGAAAGAGTTGTATTAGAATTCCTGTATTTTTTTAACACAAAATAATTTAGTCCATGGAGTCTGCATGGCTGATATGAATGAAATATTAATTGATTTCATAAAGAGAAGGACGATTTTTTTCGATGAAGTTTCAAGTATAGAGTTTAATTTTTTGTGGCTCCATGGTCTTATACAAAATAAATTAGTTTAAATAAAATAAATTATTATAGTAGTGTGATGAATGAAATGAATGGGAGAAAGTAATCAATGAAATCCTGTTTTTATAGAGAGATCCAGGCGTGTTATTTTTTCTATGACGTCATTTGAATTAATTTCAGTTGTTTTCGATGAAGTTTTCAAATATAATAAATTATCGTAGTATTATGATAATTCTAAAACTATTACCGAGGAATGTATAACATTTTAGAGATGTTTAAACCAGGCAATTTATATTTCAATGCCGTCATTTGAATGAAGTTCATTTTTTTCTATGAAGGTTTAAGTTTTCAAATATAATAAATTAATGCAGTATTGTGATAAGTTTCAAGATATTACCGAGGAATGTACTGCATTTTAGACTTGTTTAAATAAAATTGCATTGAAGTTGGAAAGTGTTTCATAATCAATGCTTTAAGCATGATTGATCTTTCTTGTTTCTTCATATTCAAATAATATATGGTGTGGGCAGCATGTAACTTCCCTACATAATGCAATGCCTTTACCCCTAACAAAATGCAATTAATTTACGAAACTCTAGACCCCCCCCTCCAACTAACAAAACGTACCTGTCTCATAAACAGTTAAAGTCCCTGAATTTTGAATCAAGGGTTAAATTACCCCAAAACGACATATATTATAATCATCGTACCAAATTAATTTCGAAACGCTCTATTCATTCGTGAGATATCAAAAACCCGAATTCGGATTTTCAACCCTGTTAAAACCCTATACATTACACTATGTAGGTAGGGATAGTAAAAATACACTGCATTACAAACAGACAGCAAGATGTACAGTTCTACAGTTCTGAAACTTAACATATAAGCTAATATGAACCCGAAGATGTGCACAAAGGGCAGTGTCGGGAAAGATACGTGGCTTTCGCGTGTCTGAGAATATTAAGAGAAGAGCTACAGGCGAGTGCATGAGAAGGAATGTTTTACATAACTTTGTGCACCACATATTCATAGAAAGCGTGTAAAGGGTGAGTCTTACAGCTAGTTTTGTGCCCCCAATACAACTAACAATATTCCTTCACTGGTTCTGCGTTAATGCAGTCTGCAGCAATGAATAACCGATTACTGTCATAAGAGCAAGAAAACGCACTATGTTCCACAATTTTGTGTACTCCGTTATATGACGAGCTTAACGTCTAGATGTTGCTATAATTGGTTTAGTTCTAAAGTATTGAAATATAATATTTTGTTTATAAAAATTGAAAATCAAGCATATTTCAGTACATTTGCAAGGAAAAGATGCTACAATAACTGACACAGGAAGTCGCAAAATGTGTGTAAATGTCTGCTTTGAACAGTTGTTTCGTCAAGCATCCCAAGCGACCGCTTGGAACCTCATGTTTGCAGAGTACCTCAACATTTTGTACAAATTTTTTTATTCGATCTCCCTTTCTTGCAATTTTTTAGAGACTCATGAAAGAAAGCTAATTCAAAGTTGTTTAATACTTTACAACAAAGTTGAAAAGTGTTTATCACTTTGTTCATTCATTCTGTCTGTCTGTCCGTTAGCACGATAACTGCCGTAAAAATGACTTAATCAAAATGAAATTTTAGTATGTTGTTCAGAGGGTCTGTAGGACCTATGGGAATATAAATGAATAATATCACCCAATTAGTTTTGGATTGAACCCAGGTTAAAAAAATGAAATACATTGAACCCTATGGGACCTAATTTTTCAAACATTTTTAAGCGGATTTAAAATTCACAAATTGTTTCGAAAATCTTAGGTAATATTCAAATTATTTCATAAAATATATAAAAAAAATTTCAGCAAAATATATTCAGTAGTTTTTTAAATAAAAATTAAAATAATAATTACACCTCTTATATGAAGCGATCACGTGACCATGCTATGAAAAGATCACGTGACCCACTTCAAAATATAATATGGCATCCATCTTGTTTCAAAATCATGATTTTTTAAGTTCTTTTTAATTCCCTATTGAGTGTTTTATTCGTCCTAAAACCGCTTTATTTTTGCTTAAATTCTGTGCATCTACATACTGAAACAACGCAATGACAATATATTTGAGTTTAAATGATCATCCAAATTTGATTATTTCTACAACGAAGCCTATTTTTCACTTATGTAAAATGTAAACAGCAAAATATGTAGGATGAGTTGTATAAGAATTGCTGTATTTCTTTAACGCAAAAGTATTTAGCTCATGGAGTCTGCATAGCTGATATGAATGAAATATTCATTGATTTTACAGAGAAGGACGATGTTTTTCGATGAAGTTTTAAGCATAGTTTAATTAGTTGTAGCTCCATGGTCTTAAGTTTTTAAATAAAATAAATTATTTTAGTACTGTGATGAATGAAATGAATAGGAAAATGTTCTGAATGAAATGCTGCTTTTATAGAGAGATCCAGGCGTGTTATTTTTTCTATGACGTCATTTGAATTAATGTCAGTTGTTTTCGATGAAGTTTTCAAATATAATAAATTATCGTAGTATTATGATAATTCTAAAACTATTACCGAGGAATGTATAACATTTTAGAGATGTTTAAACCAGGCAATTTATATTTCAATGCCGTCATTTGAATGAAGTTCATTTTTTTCTATGAAGGTTTAAGTTTTCAAATATAATAAATTAATGCAGTATTGTGATAAGTTTCAAAATATTACCGAGGAATGTATTGCATTTTAGAGATTTTTAAATAAAATTGCATTGAAGTTGGAAAGTGTTTCATAATCAATGCTTTAAGCATGATTGATCTTTCTTGTTTGTATTTTATATAATTCTGCATTTTATCATTTGTCAGTTAACTGTCGTTTTTATAGCGTTTTGGCTACAACGTTTTATCAAATTGTATTTGTAATTGAGCATATTTAGATTATGATACTGCAATTTCCACTTTTGGTGATGTTAATATACACTCTGTAGCATTTCGTATATGTTTTATTCTCTTCGAGTTTCGGTATTTTGTGTTTTCAGAAGAGCTTAATGGACCTGGGTTTCAAAAACATTTGCACAATCAGTATTCTTACTTCCTGCCTGAACTATAACAATATACCTTTAGGCATTAGAGAGCAAAACTATGGATATATAACCACTGTCGGCTTATTCACTGGAACAAAGTGATTTGGAGTCAGGAAATATATTTATATCATGAACGAAGGTCTCCAAAATATTGTTGACTCGGGAGGAGGGGGGGGGGGGCAAAATTCTATGCCAGAATCTGAAGTGGAAAGACTAAGGTAATGATTCCATATTTATTTCTGAGCTTGCAAAGACAACATAAATAAATATTGGTCAATTGTAACGTAAATTACTGCAATTATTGTTCAGATGGGACCCTTCATGAAAGTTCATTTGGGAGTTTCATTTACTTTCCTAAACCCTACGTACCTCACTTTAGAATGAAAGGGTTGATACAATGGATTGATTAATGTCGAAATACATACGTTGGGTCACCCGGCAAATAAATTTCGAAATTTTAGATGGCGACCGAAAGGGATTAAAAATCACTAATCTGAATTACTCTTATTCCTTTTCAATGTTACAGACCAATTTTACAAGGATAAACACGATGAAAAAATTTAATGTGCATGAAGCGTGTACAGAGTGGCAAGAAATGTCATTGGCCACACCAATAACTCGAAAAGTATTAGTGTTATCGTATATATTTTATGCAGGTGTATAGGAAACCTCTTTGGCGTTACACAAGGAGGCAACTTTAAGGAGGCTGACCGCCTTTTTTAAGGTGGTAAGGCAAAATATATCGCTTCCTGTTAGAAATTTGGGAAAGTTAATTACAGAGTTGTAGGGCGTTGCAAATTTAGTACTAAACATTTTTGTCGCACAGCAAAAGATGGAAAGAAACCATGAAACAAAATTATACTAATTATTAGAATGGATAAACGTCAACTTCAATAAACTATTAAATTAAAGACAAACAATCATAGGTTTAAAAAGTCATTTAATAATAACATAAGTTTACAAAGCCAAAGCACTTTCGGGCATCATCATGCCCTTCATCTCGTGGCATCGCCACTGATGGTGGCAATGCATATTATAGCATTGCCATCATTGTATATTATAGCTGTGATCATTATACTGTGTATATTATAGCTGTATTCATTATAGCTGTGATTATAGCTGTTTATATATATCTATTTATCACAGCTATTTATCACATGGTGATTTATAGCTGTTTATAGCTAGCTATATTTTTAGTTTTTGTCACGATTTCATCTGGATACTCCGACCATAGACTTCACATCAAAATATTGAGTTATTTTATGAACTTAATTGGTGGTATATATAGGTACGGCTTATACAATATATCTGACGCGATTTTAAATTCCAGTCTACCTATAAATTTGCCTGGTAGCACATAAATACGTACTTTAATACGTATATTTTCTTAATTATATATATATATATATATATATATATATATATATTAATTTTTGAAATTTGTTGATTGTCTTTGTCCTTATGACTTGCATTATGCTTTATTATTTCCTCTTTTTGTCTTAATTTCTTTGTATTTGTAGAAAATTTTGGAATAGTGTATTATGAGTTACTACATACATTCTAACTTTGGATTTAATAATTTATATATATATATATATATATATATATATATATATAAATATATATATATATATATATATATATAATAGTGTTATAGTCCAATGATAGAATAGAGAGAAGTTGCAACTCAAAAAACCAAACTTAAACTAAAACCTACAAAATAAAAAAAATTATTAAATAGCGAATCTTCAATCAATTGAAAAAAAAATGCATATATATATATATATATATATATATATATATTAATAAATATAATTTGAAAATCCAATGATAGAATAGAGAGAAGTTGTAACTGAAAAAAAACTAACTTTAAAATATGCCTACATAATAAAAAGAAGTATTAAATAGTATTAAATAGAGAATCATCCATCATGTGGAAAATAAAATGCAAATTTCTAGTCATCAAGCTGAAGATAATCAACAAATATCAATGGAGTGGATTCGATAGAGAAAATCTAATAAAATGCAAGCATTAAATCTATACACTTGAATAAGCACTAGGCCTAAATAAATTATTTATATTGAAAAAATTCGATCAAGTCCAAGTATTTGATCAAAATTAACACAAAATGTGCATGTTTCTGAGAAAAGAGATAAATAATATCTATAAACTGTTTCTACTTGGACGACATGCATAAAGATTGAAAAATTATATAGGAAACAAAAAATACTTGAAAAAAAAACACTGTATATGCCCTATCTATTGGAGCCTTGAATGCAGAGACCAATGTTGCATTCGCAAAAGATAAAAGTAGAGAACTACTGTTGCCAATCGTGAGAAATAAATAACAGTAATGCGAAAAGGCAATAAAAGGTGATATTCTACAGTAAGAATTATTAAATAATGGGACGTATAATATAATAGAAAACATAGAGGTTAAAGTATAAGGGGATGAATATACATTGTAATGATTATTCAAGAGAAAGTTGATGTCTGGCTAATATAAGATACTAAGGAAAGAATTTAAGAATATTCAGCTAATCCAAACTATACCATTTACTAAATATCCTGGATATTTATATAATTTGCTGATAACTTTTAGATTATTAATATGTATAGCATGAAATTTTTTATCTGATAATCTATAAATTCTAAAAAGTTGATTAAGTATAATATTTATGAACAATGGAATCGAGTTGCAGGAATTAAATGGTAATATTTTATTAATGTTAAAATTAAGTATCTTTCATCATATAAATAAGTAACCATGTAACTATCTCATTAGTAGGTTCAATAAATAGATTTAAAGCCAAATAGTTAATATTATTACTAATATTGGCATATATATATATATATATATATATATATATATATATATATATATATATATATATGTGTGTGTGTAAAAGTTGATATTTTTAATCGAAAACTATGCATAAACTACGGTAAGTACAAACAAGAAAGATCAATCATGCATAAAGCACTGATTATGAAACACTTTCCAACTGCAATGCAATTTATTTAAATATCTCAAAAATGCGATCGATTCAACGGTAATGTTTTTAAAATTATCGCAATACTACAATAATTTATTATATTCGAAAACTTCATCGAAAAAAATGAACTTTATTCAAATGATGTCATTGAAATATAAATCGCCTGGCTCTTTATTAAAAAGCAGTAAATATTTCATTCATACACTTTTCCATCCCTTTCATTCATCACAATGCTAAAATAATTTATTTTACTTAAAAACTACTACTGTCTACTACCCATATCTACTTGAAACTACATAAAAAATGGCGGTTAGTTTGAAATTACACACTCGCCAGGACAGTCATATAATTCGAATTTAAACCGAAAGAATAGCCAGTTCTTGACAATGACGATAGTATTTGCCTATAGACCCCATTGGAATTGTCTACTGGCTGATGGAAGGAGAAATAATAAAATCCAAAAGAATTAAAAACCACAAATATAAAAAACAGAAATATAAACATACAGGTACAGTCGCCATGTGTGTGTCGAAATTGCAGTCCAACATACAGCAGAGAATACTACATCTAATCGTTAAAGCGAGTGGAAACCAGAATGATCATAATATTGAACGTGCACAAAAAAAACAAGAATATGTGGAAGCTTGCCAAGATGATTCTTGAATATGTATACATGAACCTGTATATATAATATCTTGTGCTTGTGCGCCAATATCTCACCAAGGAGAAGTAAACATAATAAGCTGCTACACTTGTGACATTTCAACTTTATCAGCTTTCTAGCTCATTAGAAAACCCGGGATTAAATATTAAAATATTGAAATTATAACCACTAATAAATAAAAAATTAAGAGCTCGATCCAAAATCGAATTATATATACTTGTAGGGATTTTATAGAGCTACAAATTCTTGCTTATTGTTCGTAGCTAGCAATTTTAGTTTTTGAGATAAGCATTACAAATTTGAAAAATTGAAAATTTTCAATCCTCTTGAACATTTACAAGCCGGTTACTCCAAAACTATAAGAACTTTATTTTAAAAATATATGGATTTAGAAACTGGGTATCCTGATACATATTTGATCGCTTACTATATTTTACTTTCGAAGATATTTCGAGTGAAAGTAAGAAAAAGGAAGAAAAACTTCACTCGGACGGATACTTTTATTTCAGCGTTTTTTCGAAAAAAAAAACCCTCAAAATATTTTAATTTTGAATTTATTTTTATATATTTATAATTTGTACCATATTTTCGACAAAACGAGTAAAATTGTGTATTTTTATCAATTAGGTTCGAAGATATAAGCATACAAAGTGTTTACAATTTTCGTATAGCAAATAAGAATAGATGTTATTCACATAAAAAAATATACAAAAACAACCCTAATTTTTCTTTTTCTTTCCCCAATACTTCTCGAGTCCTGGTGCATGATTTTCCTCCTCAGCCTTTTCAGGAATTTATGTAAAATGTTAGTTTTATAAACATGAATATGAACGACTAATACTTTACAGCATTTTAAAATATTGCATAGTTTTATAAACTGAACAGTAATGCAATTTTATAATGAACCAGGAAGTTGGAAAGATAAATGAAAAAGTAAGCATTTCACGCAAAATTTTCAGCATTTTATCTTCTTCTTCTCTTTCCATCCTTATTTCTTTTAAAAGTAACAACGTTATCCTCGACTACATATCATCTTCACATCAGGTGAGTGTTTGACCTGTGAGGCAGAATGAGAAGCGCGCATGCGCTTGCTTCACCCCCCCCCCCCCTCCCCCACTGAGAACACGATCTTGGATCACATCAGCACGATATTCGATCCAGTGACCCCGACATTGAGATCCGTCTCGTTTCTTCTTCAAGGTCAGCACTTTGGTAAATTATGCTCCTTACGTAATTAACCAGATCCAGCACGCCCTCTGACCTATATTGTGGAACGCAATTACTTGCAATTCTGATTCCAAGCCTCATAAAATCTAATGATTTATAATACTTGATAATCCAACCTAGAAATGAGGTAGAGCATTCTTTTTAGTTCCGAACATGCCCTGTTCTAGCCATTCTCATATACATAGAGCCCAGCTTGTATTGTATTTTTACATAACACGCATTTTTCATAATTGTGCAGTAATACTGACGTGAGTTGACATTTCATTGAAATTTCTAATTAGAACGTTTAGAAACAAGAGTTTCAATGTTTCTGTGAACAGCCGAAATTAAATTTTGAGACTTTTTGCATTTCAGAATCCAATTTTCAGAATTATGTGCTTACTTGCTTTTAGAAAGCGAATGCCAATTTTTAGAGTTACACAGATTACAGATTTTGTCTTTAAAAGTATTTATTTTCTAACATGTCATACATCTGTACATAAAACATGTTATAAACATATATTATATCAAATTGTAGACGAAATATGTAAACGTGCGATTTCACAACACATTTAGAATCTTTTTTACAATTTTATTACTTTAATATTTTTAGAATTATGTCAACTACAAAATTTTATATAAAAGGGCATATTAACATATAACCATATTTTCTTTAAGGACATATAATTAACTCTAAAATTATATGTTTCTAAAGATTAAAAATGATTAAAAATGCACTTTTATGTAAAGTGCATTTTTAATCATATTGCGGAAAAATTTAGTCCAATTTTCTAAAAAGTAAAAAAAAAACGGGTCAGAGTTTTCGAATCCTACGAAAATTTGATCGTATATCTAAATATCACAAAATGTTGACTATATAGTTTAATATATAGAATTTTATATCACTATATATAAAGATCACATATGGATAAAATAATTAAGGAGAATTCCTTGTACACAAGTTATGCAGATAACAAAATTGAGTCCAATCCAAGAAGACTGGATAATCCAAGATCTGGCCCAATCCAAAATCTGGCCCAATCCAAGATCTGGCTGAGTAAGTTTTTGAGATTAAAATGAATGTAATGCTCTGTGTGTGTTGTGTCTTACAAATTTGGTTTACAATTAAATAAAAAATCTGATGTGGACAGCACATGGCTAACCCTATTTAATGCAAAGATGTATAAGATCTGCGGCCCAAAGATTTTCATGTTAAATTGTATATTTATACTTGTGCTGGTTTTTTTTCCTTTTTCCTTTTTTTTATTTGCAAATTCTGTTTGCATCTTTGATGGAAATTCAATTATATTATGTTACCCTTCATTTTACAGGGCTTGAAAAAGTTTGACACCAAGTTTGATACCAAGTTTGAAACCAAGCTTGACAATGTACCCTCCACACCCTGGGGGTTACTTGCCAACCTACCCTTTGAGGAGGCTAGTGGCGTCACAAACACAATATTGTATCGGGGCTGTTTATCACTACAATGATTGAAACTGTTAAGTTTTTTATCATTGAGTCATCAATAACCCCTTTTATGCATAATTATGTCGAATTTTGTCCTCTGACGCCAGGTTAAGAAAATATAAAATTTTGAATACATTTAGAAGTTTTTCCTCGAAATTAAAAAAAAAGTCTACATAGTTCTAGATTTTTCATTAACAAAGCCGGATATAAAGTTTTGTAAAAATCCATTCATATTTATGGCATCTATTGTGTAAACAAGAAATAGACCACAGACAGACTGATATACAGACTTAACTTTAAAAATAGTCAAAACGTGTTTTGGAGGTTCTAAGATATATCTTGACATTAAAATATCGAAAGTCGAAAATTTTCGTGAAAACAATACGTTTTCATTATATTCTAAATGAAAAAATAAAAATTTCATATAGTCAACATAGACCATTTATTACACCATTTTATCAAATAGGAGTTAATACGACGCAATGCATGAAGTTGTGAAAGATTACCTCTCATTCACCCGCCTACAGCCATGGTCTCCTAATATCCCCAGACACATGTGAGCCATGCACCACTTCCAATCAATAGTATTAATTCTTATACGACTGCTTTTGAAACGTAATTGCTGCATCACCCTTTACAAAACGTAATAAATTTACGACACTCTAACAAAAAGTACTTGTCCTGCAAACAGTAAAACTTTTTATATTTCAAATCAAAGATAGAAATTCTCTCAAAGCGACAGGGATTATCAAAGAAATTGAACTTTCATTTTCTAAGATATTGAATTTCATCAGTTTGGAGTTATTTTCGTTAATTAGCGTCATTTTTGTCGATCGACGCAAATTTGACAAAATTTTCATCAATATGGCGACATTTTCTAAAGATCACTAAGTTGATGATATTTTGCCAAATTTATCGCTAAATTATTACCAAATTTGTCACCAAGCGTCACATACAGAGCAGATTTATATATATATATATATATATATATATATATATATATATATATATATATATATATATATATATATATATATGTATATATATATATATATATATATATATATATATATATATATATATATATATATATATATATATATATATATATATATATATATATATATATATATATATATATATATATATATATATATATATATATATAATCAGATTTGGGAGAAATATAAATTAATTGAGCACTTGGAAATAGTTTAACATGTTGACATCGGGAAAATTCGCAAATGTTAATATACAATTAAATGCCAAGAAGTTGTGCCATGATTCTTGTGCACCATCCATTTCACTGTAACAGGAGTAAAATCATTGCATTATATACAGGAAAAGTCATGCACTGACCACATCAAATTTTTAAATAACGCAATCATCTAAACATTTATTACACATATAAACTCAAAAATATGTAAGTGTATATTAAAGACAACTTAAGTATAAAAAGAAAATTGTTTAGCGTCAATATTCAAATATTAAGTATGAATATATATATAGTATGAATTTAATGAGTCTATTGATATTCTAATGACTATATATCGTTTAATATAAAGACTACTGCCTAGTCGATGCTAGCCATTTTTCTAATTCTCAAATCAGATTTGGGAGAAATATAAATTAATTGAGCACTTGGAAATAGTTTAACATGTTGACATCGGGAAAATTCGAAAATGTTAATATACAATTAAATGCCAAGAAGTTGTGCCATGATTCTTGTGCACCATCCATTTCACTGTAACAGGAGTAAAATCATTGCATTATATACAGGAAAAGTCATGCACTGACCACATCAAATTTTTAAATAACGCAATCATCTAAACATTTATTACACATATAAACTCAAAAATATGTAAGTGTATATTAAAGACAACTTAAGTATAAAAAGAAAATTGTTTAGCGTCAATATTCAAATATTAAGTATGAATATATATATAGTATGAATTTAATGAGTCTATTGATATTCTAATGACTATATATCGTTTAATATAAAGACTACTGCCTAGTCGATGCTAGCCATTTTTCTAATTCTCAAATCAGATTTGGGAGAAATATAAATTAATTGAGCACTTGGAAATAGTTTAACATGTTGACATCGGGAAAATTCGAAAATGTTAATATACAATTAAATGCCAAGAAGTTGTGCCATGATTCTTGTGCACCATCCATTTCACTGTAACAGGAGTAAAATCATTGCATTATATACAGGAAAAGTCATGCACTGACCACATCAAATTTTTAAATAACGCAATCATCTAAACATTTATTACACATATAAACTCAAAAATATGTAAGTGTATATTAAAGACAACTTAAGTATAAAAAGAAAATTGTTTAGCGTCAATATTCAAATATTAAGTATGAATATATATATAGTATGAATTTAATGAGTCTATTGATATTCTAATGACTATATATCGTTTAATATAAAGACTACTGCCTAGTCGATGCTAGCCATTTTTCTAATTCTCAAATCAGATTTGGGAGAAATATAAATTAATTGAGCACTTGGAAATAGTTTAACATGTTGACATCGGGAAAATTCGCAAATGTTAATATACAATTAAATGCCAAGAAGTTGTGCCATGATTCTTGTGCACCATCCATTTCACTGTAACAGGAGTAAAATCATTGCATTATATACAGGAAAAGTCATGCACTGACCACATCAAATTTTTAAATAACGCAATCATCTAAACATTTATTACACATATAAACTCAAAAATATGTAAGTGTATATTAAAGACAACTTAAGTATAAAAAGAAAATTGTTTAGCGTCAATATTCAAATATTAAGTATGAATATATATATAGTATGAATTTAATGAGTCTATTGATATTCTAATGACTATATATCGTTTAATATAAAGACTACTGCCTAGTCGATGCTAGCCATTTTTCTAATTCTCAAATCAGATTTGGGAGAAATATAAATTAATTGAGCACTTGGAAATAGTTTAACATGTTGACATCGGGAAAATTCGAAAATGTTAATATACAATTAAATGCCAAGAAGTTGTGCCATGATTCTTGTGCACCATCCATTTCACTGTAACAGGAGTAAAATCATTGCATTATATACAGGAAAAGTCATGCACTGACCACATCAAATTTTTAAATAACGCAATCATCTAAACATTTATTACACATATAAACTCAAAAATATGTAAGTGTATATTAAAGACAACTTAAGTATAAAAAGAAAATTGTTTAGCGTCAATATTCAAATATTAAGTATGAATATATATATAGTATGAATTTAATGAGTCTATTGATATTCTAATGACTATATATCGTTTAATATAAAGACTACTGCCTAGTCGATGCTAGCCATTTTTCTAATTCTCAAATCAGATTTGGGAGAAATATAAATTAATTGAGCACTTGGAAATAGTTTAACATGTTGACATCGGGAAAATTCGCAAATGTTAATATACAATTAAATGCCAAGAAGTTGTGCCATGATTCTTGTGCACCATCCATTTCACTGTAACAGGAGTAAAATCATTGCATTATATACAGGAAAAGTCATGCACTGACCACATCAAATTTTTAAATAACGCAATCATCTAAACATTTATTACACATATAAACTCAAAAATATGTAAGTGTATATTAAAGACAACTTAAGTATAAAAAGAAAATTGTTTAGCGTCAATATTCAAATATTAAGTATGAATATATATATAGTATGAATTTAATGAGTCTATTGATATTCTAATGACTATATATCGTTTAATATAAAGACTACTGCCTAGTCGATGCTAGCCATTTTTCTAATTCTCAAATCAGATTTGGGAGAAATATAAATTAATTGAGCACTTGGAAATAGTTTAACATGTTGACATCGGGAAAATTCGAAAATGTTAATATACAATTAAATGCCAAGAAGTTGTGCCATGATTCTTGTGCACCATCCATTTCACTGTAACAGGAGTAAAATCATTGCATTATATACAGGAAAAGTCATGCACTGACCACATCAAATTTTTAAATAACGCAATCATCTAAACATTTATTACACATATAAACTCAAAAATATGTAAGTGTATATTAAAGACAACTTAAGTATAAAAAGAAAATTGTTTAGCGTCAATATTCAAATATTCAGAAGTGAAAATAATTTAAATATGAACGAAAAGTTTTTCTCAAATGGATAGATAAATCGTTGACTGGTCAGGAAAAAAATCGGTGGTTCGAATCCTACCCATGGACACGGTTTTTTTTCGAATGAAGTCCAAACAATTTAATTTTACAAGTTAGATGCGCGTTGGACAATTGAGATCCGCAAAAATTGCGATTTTTTTTTTTCAGAACCTTACAATTCATGATAGCGACTGTCATTTTAAGAAAGGATCCGAATACACGATACTATCCTGTATTAAAAGATAAATAAATAGAAAAGGAGAGCAATCAATTGGTCGTAACGATCTGGTTGCACCATCTAGAGGAGAAGAATGTAGGGTCCACTTCAACTATTCAAATATCGTCCCAGTAGCTTAATGGATAAAGCACCGACTGGACATATGGAGATCGGTGATTAGAATATCGGTTGAGATATGAGTTCTTCCCAATAAATCACTCAAAATGTAAATCGAAATTTTGCATATACCGTTGTTAGAAAATCTCCTATTACTCAATATAAATTGTTAAGATCAGGGCAGCCGACAAAGGGGTGGAGGCAAAAGAATGATTTGCATGCAGGTCAAGAACGCATAAAACGTTCATGCAAAAAGAGGCAATAACTTGTAAAATAGGGGGTAGTAAGAGGACCTGCGCATTTGCAGCATATGGACCCAACACATTCTGTCGGCATCATTGGTTAGGCTATCAACCTAATCGAAGAACCAAAGATCTTCCCTCACTCTAAAGGTATTCGCAACTTCTCTTTTAACGGAACTGCAAAGATAAGATCCTCGCCTTCAGTTCTACAGATGCTATCGCAATACATAAGTCAAGGCTCATTAAACGAGACATAACTATCCACCGACTTTTATCTCTGCGATGCACCTCTCACCGGTGACCCCTCCAGCAATGTCGGTCACCTCCCGTCCTGGGGCCACCTCCACTTCCTGGGTATATAAGCGAGATTCTGAACCAGTTTCTATTTTGGTGTTCCACTCCTGCGACCATGACCGTACCTTGGAGAACAGTGGTGTCCGTGTTGGTGTTGCTCGTGATATTTGTAGAAGATGCCCAGTCCCAGACCCTCCTCCTGGGGGCCTGCCCCACACCACCGATGCAGACCAATTTTTCGGCAAATGATGTAAGTTGAATTTATAGATGTTTCAAGTTTTATTATAACAATATCATTCAGTAGGTGAAATGTCGTCGCAATATCAGTACGATCTGGACAAATATTAAATGTGAAAAGGGGCAAGTCATATAAAGGGGCGCCACTTATATTCTAAAATTTTGCAATCTAATTACAGTACTTTTAAAAAAAAGACGAATAAAAGAATATTACAAATATTGATATAAATTCTATAATGCAATTCAATTGATTTCCCAAAGCAGAACTGTTGTAGTGTAACTGGTAGCTACACTACTACAGTTGTGTAGCTATATATACCAAGTGTACTATATATACCAAGTGTGCTATATATACCAAGTACTGTAGTAATGTAGTTGGTAGCACACTTGGGTGCAATCCAGGAAGCCCAGATTTTGAAATCAGTTCCAACCATGAGTTGTTTTAAGTTCAGTGTAATACTTATAATAAAAAATATATACGTATATAGTTTAGTAGAATGCAAGGGGAGTGGGATTCGCCCTCTCTCGGCTTTTCGGGGAGGGAAGTATGTAAGATAATGCAATTACTTCCTTACACAGCCAAAATACTGTAACTGGTAGTATGTTTAAGTGTAAAATCATACGAACCGTGTTTGCTATCCGGTTTCGTTCGAGTGATATTTTAAAATTAAATTAAATCGGCTTCTCTGCAATTGGCTCCAAGATAACATAATGTATTATATTAGCTGGGGAGGGGACTTCCCCATCTTTATTCGGAAGACGATAACTTAATGTAATTCAAGCAATTCTTTACGTGGCTGGAGTAGTGTAGTTAATGTCTCCTCTGGGTGTAATCCAGGTGATCCAAGTTTTGTCACCTGTTTTGGACTAATGTTATTTTGTAGAAACAGGTATTAATGTATAGTAATGGAATCATTTTATTTTCCTAGAACGTTATTACCCCCCCCCCCCTGTGCGATTAAAAGTCATAAACTCAAGTTGGTAGACTCTTGTGCGTTCCGACAGCAATTAATTCTAAAAATCCAGGGCCATAACCGGACTTTTGGCACCCTGAAGCAAATAATTTCAGGGCGCCCCTTCACCTAATGCATATTCTTAGATTCTTTTAATAAACCTAAAGCATATTCAATGCACTTTATAGAGGAGGGGGTGGGGGGAGGTTGTAAGTTTAATTTATACATTTGTCATTGACTTTAAACGATTTTATAAAACTACCAAAATTACTTTTAATAATGATAAATTTAATTCACATTGAAAATTTTATTTAACTTGTGTCTTTCAACGATGTATTTACAGATGTTTTAATGATGCACCAGGAGATAGATCTCACCAAATTTTCTAATGGACCACTAGCTTCAGATCAGTTTGCACTAGCAATCTGAGATCCCAGTTTTTATAAATTTTGCAACCCAGTTCATAAAAGTTTATCAATTTTCATAAATGATATCCCATTCCAGATCGTTATTTTATATATTAATAAACATAGCTGTTTAAAAAAAAGTTTTTTAATAGAAAAATTTTAGAGAAAAATCTTACTTTTTTTCGAACTGAATTATGCCTTATAGATAAAAAGAAATTTTAAGCAGCTGCTACGGCTCGCTCTATAACGGTATGGCACAATGAAAATCTAAAATATTTTAAAATTTTGGTGAATCATATGTGCACATTTTTTTTATGTGTGCTCGCACATTTTTTTTATCCTCTATGGAGAAAAGAAAATAACCGTTGGAGATCGGAACTACAACGCAATATTAAATCATAAATATCTGTAAAAATATTTGAAAAATTTGTATTGCTGTTCCAAATGATCGTAACTCTAACATGTTGCTTTTCATTTTAAAGGGCTTGAAAAACTCTTTTAATTGATACCAAGTTTGATAATGTAGAGCCCCCTCCCCCTTCACACACACACGAGGGGGGCTATTAACGTCACAAACACAAAAATTGTATCGCGGCTATTTCTCACTAAAATAATTGAAATTCTTACGTTTCGGGATTATTGAGCCATAAATAACCCCTTTCATACCTGTTTATGTTAAATTTTGTCCTATGACGCCAGGTTAAGAAAATATAAAATTTCGAATACATTTAGAAGTTTTCCCTCGAATTTAAAAAAATTATATCTAGTTCTAGATTTATCGTTATCAAATCCGAATATAAAGTTTCGTGAAAATCCATTAATATTTGTAGCAAGTTTCGTGTGCACAAAAAATTGACCACAGACAGAAAATAAACATCACTTCAAAAATAGTCAAAACGTATTCAGGAGGTCCTAAAATATATATTGGCATCAAAATCTTGAAATCGAAAACTTTCGTGTAAATAATACTTTCTCAATACTACGTATGAGAAAGTAAAAATTAGTTGGATGGTATAACATCCCTACCAGCTCCCTGCTTGGCTACATGTTAAAGCAAATAAAAAAATTACCAATGCATTTTGGAATTAGTACATGAAATCACAAATATCCCCCAAATAATTGTAGAATTTTGGTAGGTGCATCACCTCTACGTTCTCTGCTGCATTACATTATAGAAGAACAGCGTTTAAAAAAATTGGTGTGACGTATAATATCCTCAAATTCTCAGTTAAGGGGTTAATGCATTTAAAAGATTCAAAGACTCAATATTTCAGACGCAGATAATCACAATATAAATAAATACCTAAAAATATAACCTAAAATTGCTTTGTGTTTATATTTTACAGTTCACACAGAGATAACTTAAAATTGCTTTGTATTCATATTTTACAGTTCACACAGAGATAACTTAAAATTGCTTTGTGTTCATATTTTACAGTTCACACAGAGATAACTTAAAATTGCTTTGTGTTCATATTTTACAGTTCACACAGAGATAACTTAAAATTGCTTTGTGTTCATATTTTACAGTTCACACAGAGATAACTTAAAATTGCTTTGTGTTCATATTTTACAGTTCACACAGAGTTAACTTAAAATTGCTTTGTGTTCATATTTTACAGTTCACACAGAGTTAACTTAAAATTGCTTTGTGTTCATACTTTATAGTTCACACAGAGTTAACTTAAAATTGCTTTGTGTTCATATTTTACAGTTCACACAGAGTTAACTTAAAATTGCTTTATGTTGATATTTTACAGTTCACTCAGAGTTAACTTAAACTTGCTTTGTGCTGATATTTTACAGCTCACACAGAGTTAACTTAAAATTGCTTTGTGTGGATATTTAACAGTTCACACAGAGTTAACATAAAATTGCTTTGTTTTAATATTTTACAGTTCAAATGACCATATGCGACTCTACTGCCAAAGCTAGAGGCCTTTCTTTGAACACATTCTTAAAGATGTTGTGCTTTAAGTTACGTTGCAGGCATAGAAAACTAGTACGCGCAAACTTGTATCTAGTACACACAACCTTGTACCAGTACGAGCAACCTGGAAATACTACTTGAGCTAAGAATCGAACTTACACATCACGGCTTGACACTACATGATTTGGAGATCTAAAAGTCATGACAAGACTATTTATTTGCCTTTAAATTAATCGATTGAACGCTATACAATGCACTGTATATCGTATAGCCCCTGCACGATATTACGCGATATTCGGATAGGAAAACGCCGGGTAGAAAAATGACCAAAACATTTACTTTTCTAGCTCTCAGAAAACTGAGAAACATTTTAAATGGTTCTTCGTTCTAAGACATCACATTTCCCAACAACACATACGGGTTCAGCTATTGTAATAAATATGTCAAGTATTTTTTATCCATTGATAAGTCATTGACTTCATCGGATATCTTCGTTATTTTATATACCGACTCGCTCGCTTATCATGCATCGCAAATAAAACCCCATAAGTCACAACAATTTTAATGTCAAAGCTTTGTATTGCATCATAATCGAATATTCTTCAGAAATAAAAACCTCTTCATAAAGTAATAAGTAGATCTTACTTGCCAGATAGCTTATCAGCATATTTTTCGCAATCAACTAAAAGGTACATAATGGAGGGGTTTTGAACGTTACGATGTGTAAAGAAGAGAGAGGCACATAGTCTGGTCTGACGCACTTGACTTTTGAACATTATTGAGGAGATTTAATCTGCTGAAATCGAACGTTTAGCTCAAAATGTTAGATGTTTAGAATTACATTTGCAGTACATTAACTACCATCGGTGGACTTTTTTCACTCTTGTACGAGACTCAAGAAAGATGAAAAAGCCCGTTTAGAGAAAATGACCCAAATGCCAACTAAACGTATTTGAAAAAAAAAATGGATTAAAATCAATACGAGTAACTTTTAAAACTTTGTAAACTTTGTAGTATGCAAGAATAAATTTTAGAGGTAAATAAAAAAAATAGTACAACTTTACCTTATCATGGTTTAGATTTTTATGGATCTCCTTCGATAGTCTGTAGATTTTAGAACATTATTTATATTTTAGAACATTGTTTATATAAACCACCATTGTTTATATAAACTTGAAACCACCGCCTGCCCGCATTAATGTGTGCTTGCATTTTCATTCAATATTTAACGTTATCAATACTTAAAATCTCAAATCTAAAAATTTTCATATCTTAAAGTAATAGAAAAACTGATTTAATTTTTTTTTCAAACTATCGGACGCAATTCCTTTACTTCAAAAAAATATTGCCATTTAGGGAAAATTAAATAACGTTTCAGACGATATTGCACTCCAATAAAATATTCATAATTTAAGAATTCTAATCTAAAAAAGATATGTATTGTTGGTTTTCCGTTTTATTCTATGTAAGAAGTTAAAAACTGAAATAACTGTTTTTTACCCTTAAGAAATATATTTATTAGGATATAGTGTTCAATTGATTTTAAAAATGGAGTACTTTCAGACGTGTATGAAATATGCCAATTACAACAGATGATCAACCATTTCATTTCGTTACATTCCTTTATTCAATTAAACTCGTTTTATATTCTTAGATCGTCTGCTGACCATAGAGTTTGAAACTTAAAGTCTTATCACTTAAAATTATAAATTCCGAATGAAAACTTTGTTATTTTTATTTCAATTTTCCAAACAAAATGAAACCAAAATAGAGGTTAACAAAATTGTGACACCCGGCTAGTGTCCTTACTGTTATTCCTTACCTACTAATGCATAATAAAAAGCACTAAACTTGTCCGAAAATTATTTTATTTGCAATGGAAGTACCATGTATCCGAAATTTATTTTTTCAACGGATGCTAACACAAACGTACCTTTAAAAAGACTGAACATCGAGATAGAATTCTGTCGTGACAGTTTCAGCCATGCGGGTGCTATATAAAAATAGGTAATTTAAATTTTAACTAATTCCAGATGTTTCTCAAATTAATCCTCTGAGTTTTCACTTTTAAAGTATGTATATAGATTAGTAGGGGTGCGTAGGGTGACCGCGTAGAAAACTGAGCAAGAGTTTTCCATGTAGTAAAATATTAACTGTAGAATTGTAACAAAGAACTGCACAAATTATTTAAAACTCTTTATCAGAAGGCTGTTGTTTAATCTCATAACGATACGAATACAATACATGTTTGTTATGCCTTATGTTAACCTTTCAGAACGCATTTGTTGATAAGCTTCATTATAAAAATTAAAATAATAATCTAAATATTTGTCTAGCGTGTTTTATACTTACTCAGAAGCTCTCTTGTGACTTAAAAAGATAAATCTTTGCACGCTTATAGTATCAGCCACAGGGTAGAGCCTAATGGAGTTGAATTATCGATGCTTTCTCCAGGGGCAAAGAAAATGAAGGCATCTAAAAGTCTTTCCATGCTCTCCAGATACCTCTATTGACCTATAAAGTTGAATCTGTGCACGTTTACAGTATAGTCTATGGACAGAGCCTAATGGAATCGGATTTTCTATTTCCTTTCCTAGAGACGAAAAAAATGAAGGGTGCTCGAGAAGTTTTCTAGATTCTTCAGAAGCCGATAATGACGTAGTTTAGCGCACTTATAAAATAAAAGTTGAAACTTCGTTTCTTAAGATTGTCAGTCTCCGTGTATTTGACAGGCTTAAATACTAGTTTAATAATCTTTATAATTGATTATATTAATAAATTTATATTGTATAACTATATTTCGATATTTGTGTTCAATTTTTAAATTAATTTCTTAAATAAAAATATAAAAATATTAAGTTAGAAAAATCGGGATACGAATATACAAAATGTCAGATACCTCAACAAATCAACCACATTCCATGAACGAGTAAGCTATTATGATCCATCTAAAACCAAGGGGAGGGTGCGTAAGTCTCTAATTATAGCGTGTGAAGGAGGGTACTCAGACAAGATCAATGTCGCAAAAGAGGTACGCGAATATTGAAAGTCTGTGAAATATCGCTTTCTTAAAAATGTGCATATAGCTATTCTGCAAAAAGCAAGAATCCAGCTGTCCTACGATAAGCAATATTGCGAATGCTCATATAGCAGTATTATATACATTGCGCTCGAGACGTCTGAGAATTATATATGCATTGCATAAATGTACTTATATACTCTCCATGGGATGGTACCATCACAATTACTCAATCTTTCGATATTCTCAGACGCAGACTCACCGTACGATATTGGGCCTTCTGACTCACGACGAGGATGCTTATAACCACTCTTTCCCTTCAACTTATAGCTCGCACGCTTTATCTGCAATCCAACAACTTCATTCTGTTTCGACGAAACTGCTTGGGAATTGGAGTACTGTAGCGAACGCTCTTACGGCAGTATTAAATGCCTTGAGCTGGAGACGCCTTTAGCTGAACGCTATGATGCTGACTTATCACGCTTGACATTGGGGTCAAACCACAGCACTGCCAAGATGGTGATTTCGCATTATTGTTACACAGTTAGTACATAAAGATTTAAACACAGTTAAAGTACATAAAGATTTAAACATCAAAACTTTCTCAATGCTTGCAGAACTCGTATTTGACCTGATTGGATGATTTTAACATTCTACTGTTCTTTTCATGCACACCAGAACTACTTTGACCAGGAGATATAGTTAGAGATGCATTCTGAACTACTGTGTCTATGTATGCAAACAAAGAACTTTCAAATGTACCCGGAATTAAGACCTGACTCCAATGGACCTGACGACCTTAGAGTAAATCGCTTGGTCACAAGTGGACCTTGCAGCTCGGAGAATGTTCCCTGTCGAGAGAATGTCTCTGTTTGCGACGCTAAGAAATCGCGTGTTAAGATATTTCTCGCCTTTACTTAGAAAATTTCTGAAAGAAAAAGCTAACTTTTCCTTTTCAGTAGAGAAGTCTTCCATTAAAGTGTAATGTATTATATGGCTTATCCCAACTCATACTAATTAATATTTTTATTAAAAGTACAGCCACTTTCGATTTCCTTCCTAGATCATGATTTCTTTCTTGCATCACGTGATACAATTAGATGGTTTTCAACGACGTCACAATAGCGAGAGATACTGTAGGGTCTTCCTATAGATATAATAGCTGAAAGCATTACCACAAATTTTACCTTTGTGGGTATATTCCTATTCAGTAATATAGTGGCTATTCTGGCAATACGCCATTAGAAAACTACCTATTTATTAACAGACACGTTCTTACCTTTGTTGGCGCTGGTACTCTTCCTTTCTGTCCTTACGAAGGGAACTATTATTTATCTCCGGGTTGATGCTTATTATTAAATTTGTATTCCGTTAAACTAACAAAGTATTAATTTTTGTATATAGTAATTTTATTGCTTCTCTTTCAGTTCATGGGCCGATGGTACGAGGTGGAGAGGACTTTCGTGATGGCAGAAGTGGGCTGGAGGTGCATATCTGTCGATTACAGGGAGGAGGGTGGCCGAATCCGGGTGGAGACCGTGGGACAAGCTGTGTAAGTCACGTTCTATTTCATGATTTTACACTAGATATTGACCCCTCTTATAATGGGGCTCATAATATTATGTAAACTGTTTTATTCCATCCGCTCGCCTGCAGCTTTTGGTTTTCTAAAATCACCGGACACACGCGGGCAACACACCTTTCCCGATATATATTTTTAATGTGTGCTATACACCCTAATGAAAAATAATTACTATGCGACGACTTGACAAAATACAATTCCTATACAGTCCTACGATTCCCCTAAGGTTACACAAATTTTGCAGAACCTGCTATCAAAACATTCTGTCCTCACGAACATTAAAAAATGCTATATTCTTAGACTAATTTTGCAACATTTTTTAAGCCTCCAACTTGGCGATATTGCGCCAAATTCAGCTGTAAAGTTACCTACAATTACTCGGCTGACTATTACTCGCATTGTAAAACATAATATTAGTATAGAGGTCCAGGGATGACTCGGAAGGCCTGGTTGTGTAGTATAAGGTTTGTAGAGTACATACATTTTTTTTATCTGAACTTGTTCAGCAACAATCAGACTGAAATTTTTAATTTTCACCGCATATCCAAATTTAAGAAAATTTGGTTGCGTTTCACAGGAGTAATCGTCGAACAAATTATATCAGTAAATGGAACGGGGCGCAGTAAGAGCAATTTTTCTTTGACCATGTTTAGCAATGAACTCGGCCTATAAAACATCTGTCTTCACCACATATCCAAATTTTAAAACAATCGGTTACATTTTAGATTGTATCGTCGAACAAAATACATATATCAGTAAAGGAGGCGTAACACGTGTAAGTTTCATCTGACCATTCAGCAACGAACTCGATTGTAAAACATTAATTTACACCATATATTCACATTAAAAAAAAAAAGATTAAAGGAGTTATCGCCAAACGAAGAATGCAGAGACAGACAGAGACATGCAAATAAACAACAGCAAATCGTGCCCAATTCTAAAGTAAGAAGCTTAGTCACTTCGTTATCTCGCTTCAGTTATTAAAATTAATTCTTAAAAGTAAATAAATTCTTAAAAGTAAAAGTCTCTGTGGATTCCACCCCCACTGGGTTCCGGTCTAAATTGGGTGGCACTTCCCGGCCATCCAAACAGTTACTTTACACCTTTCTGGTAGGTCGGACGGTCTGGGTCTCAACAACAACAACAACTCCAAAATGCACCTAATTCTTTTCATCTACACGGTATGACCAACAATTTCGTACACTTCCCGTAACCTTAACAATTACAAATTAGAGATCAGAAAGCAATTCAATCTGTTATATTGAATTTTAATATATTAAATAATTTTCTTACTTTTGAAGTAAAGAGCTAATTTATGAAGTAAAGAACTAATTTATGAAGTAAATAATCACACTTCAAAATGCACCTAATTCGTCTCATCTGCACCGTATGATCGACAATTTCCAACACGTCCCGTAACCCTAATAATAACAAATTAGAAAGAAGAAGCAAATTCGATATACTATATTGAATTATAATATACGAAATAGATTTTTTACTTTATTACCATTTTCTTACATAAAAATGATTTTATATTTTTATTTTTACCTTCCAGAGTACGAAGACAGATGACTGCTGTGGCAACATTTACACCAAACAGCCCAGCGAGAATTATACTCCGAGGTGAAGGATGTAAGTAAATAGGCAACTAATAGTTAACTAGATGTTAAGACTGTCACATGATGAAGTGCATAAGGTTAATCATTAAATCAAATTAATTACCGTGAAATTTCATAGTTTTTGAGGTAGAGAGGATACACATATTTCAGGTAGCTCTGTAGCAGACACATAAAAACGTCTCTCCAAAAATAGTTTATTTATATACTTGAGGGTCCAAAACGTGTAAATCCATCGAAAACTTGAATAGGAATTTTCGACCCCACTCAAATATACTTTTCGAACGCATAACCATGTATTTTAAGAAAGCAGAAATGTATATTTTTATGATATTTCGTTTGTATAAGTTGTCCTATAAAAATGTTTACACACATGGATATATTTTCAAGAATTTGAAATGTTCACACAGGTTTCTTAAAACGATCCTTTCCACTACAATCTAGAAGTCAAAGATATCCGAGAAAACAAGACACGCAATAGCATAAGAAAGTGAAAATTATAAGAATACATTTTGCTGGTCTTTGAACGATCTCAATTTTAACTTTCAAGATGCATTGATTTTTATTAAAAATTACGCCATGATTGTGTCTTGCATAAGATTATTCAGATACTTGCATAAGTTCGTTTTTCTTCTTTCATTAAACTAAGACTGTTCCGAAAGAGTAGAAAGACAATATTGCCAGAAAAAATAGACATCAGATGGGGAGAAATTTTAGTCAAAATCTTTAGGACAGATAAAGAACAAAGAAAGGCAGCAGCTCTTATCACAGAAAGGAAATAGGGAATTAAAAACTTTCTTGCACAGTTAGTATTTATGTCAGAGTTTTGTTTCGTTTAGTTTTTGTCAATAATTAAAAATAATTTTTCATAGACCTAAGTTTGGGAACGTTTGATTTAGAGTGATTTGATTACTAAATATAGGTTTCAAATGAATAATCAATGCATCCATTTCTTTTTCTTGACAGCTCTCCCAACTCAGAGCACGAATTACGTTCTGTCGACGGATTACGAAAATTTTGCCGTGGTGTGGTCTTGCAGAAACTCGGAACCTCCCATTCCCATCACTGGACTGGATTTCTTGAGGAACATCACACACACAGGTGAGTAAGCGAGCACACTTTTTTAAACAACCATTTTTCTTTATATAGTGTAGGATCACACTTAAATTATCCCTAAGTAAAATACACTTTGTGCGAAAGGTTATAAGGAGAACTTGCAACGCACAAATAAAATGATAATGTAGCATACAGCTGTTTCGAGGATATGTTGGATCTCTTTCGTCAGTGCAAGAGAACCAACAAACCCGAAGTCCAAAAGAGAAATGAGTGCAAAGGAAGATACAAAGGGGAACTATATACCCAAAGCCTGGATTAAGAGAGAGCCAAACAAAAAGCAGCATAAAGAGAAGTCAAGATAATAGGAAATGAGAAACAACAACAAGATATTGGCGTGGGCCAAGACACAAAAGGATATCTCGACATGACGAGTCAAGTTGGAATAAAATTAAATGAGGCGAACAATATGACAGAAAGAGCCGCAAAGGAATAGAATGAAGAAAGGAGTGGGGGAGGGGGGGAGGTTACAATGCACTCTGCTAGACGGTGGACAAAAATAAAGTACTGGACAAGTCATTAACTAAGTTACTAGAATTTTTCTGGATATGGTAAGCTTCAAAGAAGTTCAGATCATAGATGGACGTGCATTTTTGTATAATCCTTGATGAAAAATACCCACAACGGGGGTCAAAGCAATGTTGAGCAATAAAGCAATGAATATTATTTTAGACCCATTGTTTCTAATATTGGTACTGTTTCTTACAAATTAGCCAAACATTTAGTTTCTATGTTCTCTTTCTTCTCAGTAGTAATATTCATACCTGCCAAAATCTGCCCAATTTGTGAAGAAAATTCGTAATTTGAACTCTCGTGGTTCGACTATGGCCTCCTTTGATATCAAGTGATTGTTTACCAATATCCCTGTTGAGTGTGCACTGTACTGTCTCAGGAAACGATTCTATGAATTCCATTTTTTAAAATTTGAAATTGATGAGTTTGTTTCTCTTACCAGCACTTGTTTATCGCAAAATTTTTTTGTCTTTCATAATAAATTCTATAGCATGTCTGATAGCCTGGCTATGGTTAATCTCCTCAGTCCTATTCTCAGTGACATCTATATGCATTATTTTGAAATTAAGCTTTTTGAAATTTTCCTGTTTGTTTTTTATTCTCGTTATGTTGATGGCAATTTTGCTCTTTGGGATATCACACTTTTAATGATATCGATGGTATTTTGAATATATTGAATTCCATTGACCCTTGCATTCAGTTTGCCTTTGAAATGGGAACAATCGTCTTGCGTTTTTGGATGTCTTGGTTATCCGTAAAGATGATGAATTTCTCACTATGGTATTTCTCAAACTTAGTGTTTCTTTCAGAACATTTTGGCCGGGGAGAATGAAATTTGGAGGGGGTGGAGGAGTTTTCTATTTGCCCTATATAAATATATCTAAATGCTGTGTCACATGAATAGAAACCTAGTGTAACATAAAGTGTCTCCGGGAGGTCGAATACTCGTCTCCGAGGGGTTTTGGCCCCCACCGGAGATATGCCTGAAAGAAACACTACGGCAAGCCTTTTTCAGTCTGTCTACATTCACATAAAAATTTCTGCCATCCACATAATCAGAAAACTGCTGCTTTCAATGCATTTATCCATTGTGCTTTGAACGTTTGTTCTACTATGGATTTGCTCAATTCTGAAATCAATGACTTAAAAGTTGTTGCTGTTAATTCTGGTTTCTCTCCCAACATTGTTGATCGTGCCACTCAAAATTTTTTAAACCTTCCTTCAAACTAACTTCTGAAAAAGATTTCAGTCACACTATCATCTTACCATATTTTCCAAAAATCAGCCAGCAGATTGAAGTCAGAAATTTCTAATAGTTGGGGCATTTACATAATTCCATGCCAGTGTGGGCTTTCTTATATTGATCAAAGTAAACGTGCTTAAAAAATTCTCATTAAAGAACATTAAAACTGTGTCAAAAAACAGGAACTTATTAAGTCTTCAATTGCTCAACATTGCTACCAATTTCACCACCGTTTTGAGTTTTCTTCAGCAACAATTATACAAAAATGCATGTCGATCTATGATCTTGACTACTTTGAAGCTTACCATATCCAGAAAAATTTTAGTAACTTAATTAATAAAGTCCATCGTCTGACAGGGTGCACTGTAACCCCTCCCCCCACCTCCATTTTCTTCATTCTATTCCTTTGGGATTCTTTGAGTCGTATTGTTCGTTTCATTTATTCTTGTTCGAACTTGACTCGTCATGTCAAGATATCGCTTTTGTGTCTTGGCGCACGCCAGTCTCTTGTTGTTTCCCATTTCCTATTATCTTGACTCTTCTTTATGCTGCTTTTTGTTTGGCTCTCTCTTAATCCAGACCTTGGATATATAATTCCCTTTTGTATCTTCCTTTGTACCCATTTCTCTGTTGGACTTCGGGTAAGTTGGTACTCAGTCACTGACGAAGGGGATCCAATGC
This sequence comes from Amaurobius ferox, assembly GCA_951213105.1. Taxonomy (NCBI): domain Eukaryota; kingdom Metazoa; phylum Arthropoda; class Arachnida; order Araneae; family Amaurobiidae; genus Amaurobius; species Amaurobius ferox. Next base: position 155,382,006 of record OX578136.1, read on the forward strand.
ATCCTCGAAACAGCTGTATGCTGCATTATCATTTCATTTGTGCTTATACACGTTGCTTAAGTTTTCTTTATATACTCCCCTCTGTAAAATAAGCACGAAACGCAAATTTTCAGATCACGACCGAACGAATGAAGTTTATTGGACGAAACTTGCTAAAAGCAAATTAGTTTAAGAAATCCACACCAGAGGTCAGTCGTTCCCGGCCACTCAAATTGCTGCTCGTGCCCTAGGGCGAGTCGGGTGGTCTGGGTTTTCGACGTTGGACACCAGAGGTCAGTTTAAAGCTACACGTGGTAAACATGAGTAAAATACTTATACAGATACTCGTATAGCCCTAATATTTAATGGATATAAATAACAGAAATGGATATAAATAAATAAAACACAATCTGCAGAATATCATGACGGATTATATATTGCTGAACGTGTTCTGCTTGTGAAGCTCTCTTACGAAATACCAGAGTAGTTGCGTCGTTGTATAGCGAAGTGTCGCAGGAAAACAATACAATTTATTATTCTCCCTCACAATTCAATGTTTGATTCATTTACTTCAAAATTACGTTCTTGGATCTATTAGGAGGGTACTGGCCATTAGTATTCTTGACTCAATAAACGAGGTGAGTATATAGACTATTTAAGATCCATCAATAATTAATATTATACTTCTTCCATACGTAATTAAAAAATGGTCTATCACTCAAAATAAGGATCTAGTGGTAAAATTTAGAAACAAAATTATACTTCAAAATTTGCTGAAATAAAACATAAATCATTAAATTCAAAGAGGCTTAGAGGCAAAAAAAAAAAGAGTTGATGTGGCCAAAAAAAATTCATTTATTATGTAATTTATATATATATATCTGATATGCGAACGAAATAGTAGAAAATGGAATTCATCATTTTTAACAAGGATATACCAACATATTATTGGAACAATCAAAATTGCTATTATTGAAACATTTTACAATGGCTAACATTTCATTTTCATATTCAAGGCATTACATGTTTTGAAATATTAAAAAATATATATATTCTTCCAAGGTTTAGGTTGTTGTTTAGACCCAGAGCGTCCGACCTACCAAAAAGGTGTAAGGTAACCGTTTGGACGGCCGGAAAGGGTCACCTAATTTAGACCGGAACCCAGTGGGGAAATCATCCACAGGGACCGTACCCTCCTTCCCCTACCACCAACCTCTCGGAAGGACTTACGGGCCCACATGTTTAACGTGATCGTACTCCGCATGAACACGGCGGCAGTTGTGGCAGCGTACAAATCCAGCACGCAAACCATAGGACTACCGCACCCGAAATGTGCCAACAGCACGCGGTGTTCCCAGGTGGTCACTCACCCAAGTACTAACCGCGCCTGAAATGTGCCAACAGCACGCGGTGTTCCCAGGTGGTCACCCACCCAAGTACTAACCGCGCCTGATGCTGCTTGACTTCTGTGATCTAACGAGAACCGGTGTTTTTAGCACGGTAGGACCGTTGGCCGTGGTAGGGGGTGTAAGTCTGTAATTATAGCGTGTGAAGGAGGGAACTCGGACAAGATCAATGTCTTAAAAGAGGTACGCGAGTATTGAAAGTCTGTGAAATACCGCTTTCTTAAAAATATGCACCTAGCTATTCGGTAAGAAGTAAGAATCCAGCTATCCTACGGGAAGCAATTATAGCGAATGCTCATATAGCAGTATTATATACATTGAGCTCGAGACGTCTGAGAATTATATATGCATTGCGTAAATGTATTTATATACTCTCCATGAGATGCTATGATCACAATTACTCGATCTTTCGATATCCTCAAACGCCGGCTCACCGTACGATATTGGGCCTTGTGACTCATGGCGAGGCTGCTTATAACCACTCCTTCCCTTCAACTTATAACTCGCACGCGTCATCTGCAACCCAGCAACAACATCGTTCTGATTCGACAAAACTGATTGGGAAGTGGAGTACTGTAGCGAACGCTCATACGGCAGTATTAAATGCCTTGAGCTGGAGACGCGTTTAGCTGAACGCTATGATGCTGACTTATCGCGCCCGATGCTGCTTGACTTCGGTGATCCAATGTTTAGATGGAGAATTTAAATTATGTAAATTTTGGTTGAATTTCGCTATCAATTCTCATTTAAGACATTGTAATTAAAAGTTATATTATCATCATTTAGATTTTTTTTTTTTTTTTATGTCGAGATTTCTTTAGTTCATAAAGATGAAATGCTTATTCTTGCTTCTACATTTAAATGTCTACCATAAAGATGTCTACCATAAAAATTATTAAATGTCTACCATATTATAATTAAATATAATATTAAAATTATTAAATGTCTTATTAATAAATTATTAAATGTCTACCATTTAAATGTCTACCATAAAGATGAGCGGCCGTCCAAATAGTTGCTCTCAGTCCTTTGGACGAGTCGGACGGTCTGGGTCTTCAACCATAAAGATGAGGTTATTAAAACTCAATATAATGGAGTAGTAGACTTACATTTGAGTACATGATGAGTAGCCGGTCTTTGCCTCTTCTATAATCAGTCGACTGAGTGAGTAGAGGAAGCGTGGCATGTCGGCGTAGCTTTCCTTATTCACTTCGCATGTTTTTAACACAGCAGCCAATTTATAGGCGGTATAGGCAGTTTTCGCTTAAAAAGTTGAATTCCTTGTGTTGCAGTCTAGGATCCATGTCCGGAATAGACTATTTACGTTAAAAGCCAAAGGGTGGTAGAGCCATTATCAAAAGTTGACATCGCCGTTTTGCTTGGTAAGACCCATGTCCTAAACACGGCGCAGATCAAAACCTTCGTTGCATCGTTTAAAACAGAATAACTGTGTAAGTTACTGCTCAAAACAAGTTAGGAGTAGAACCCATTGTCCTAAAAAATCAAAGTTTGCTCAAAAAGGTAGCCAGCATATTGGTGTCTCTACCAGATAAAAAATTGTCAACCTTTTTGCAAGAAGAACAGGACCATAGTGACCCTGCACAAGGTCGGGCACCCTCGTAATAATGTTCCTAGATTTTTTACTTCTGACTATGCCGTCAATGTTACGGTGGCGCGGTCCTAAAGAACCAGGTAACAGGCTACTCGTGGACGTTTGGTAATGCTAAACAAGGGGTAGGGTGTAGATTACTCCCTTGGAGCAACGTGGACCCATCTGTGAATTCTGTCCCAGTTGTATTGTTTGGTAAGAGTAATTTTGCACATTATTTTTGTAAGGCCAACGGCCCTACCGTGCTAAAAGCACCGGTTCTCGTTAGATCACCGAAGTCAAGCAGCATCGGGCACGGTTAGTACTTGGGTGGGTGAGTACCTGGGAACCGCGTGCTGTTGGCACACTTCGGGCGCGGTAGCCCGGTGGTTTGCGCGCTGGATTTGCACGTTGCCACAACTGCCGCCATGTTCATGCGGAGTACGATCACGTTAAACATGTGGGTCCGTAAGTCCTTCCGAGAGGTTGGTGGTAGGGGAAGGAGGGTACGGTCCCTGTGGATGCCTCCCCCACTGGGTGCCGGTCTAAATTGGGTGGTACTTCCCGGCCGTCCAAACAGTTACCTTACACCTTTCTGGTAGGTCGGACGGTCTGGGTCTCAACAACAACATTATTTTTGTAAGTTGACAGAAATAATTGTCTTCTTCGAATACCCATGCTATCGTGAAGGAAGTGGAATTCGAGGTTTTCGGTTTCTGTGGGAACTAAGCTTTCGCCTGTGAATGAATTACTTACCGTTATGGGTTCCGCATGTAAGATCTCTGCACGTATTGCTTTTTAGAGGGGAAGGGGGGCGAAGTAACTTGTGTGACCACCCAGGTGAACTTTACTGTGGCTACTTATCATGCAGATGTTAACTTAACGTGGAAAAGGAATTTTTTAAATAGCTCGTTGACCATTGCAACTGATTTTAGATGTAATTATAAAGGGAAAATCTGAATATATATAATTTTGAGTTAAAGATCTAATCACCATTAAAATTTAATAAAAATGTTAAAATGTTTTAAAATAAACTTGCATTAATTAAAATTACTCAAAATGTCATATTTCCTGTGACAGGTACATTTCTAGTTTATTTTGTGTGTGTGTGTTTTACCTCTTCACCGCCAAATACCATCCTTATGGCGATTGCATTTAACTATATTTTTCTAAAGTCGTTTACTTGTTTTTGAAGGCTATTATTAATCAGTTAAATTGAATATCAATCACTAAAAGTTGCCGTAGAAATCTTTAAATAAGAAAACTTTTCTTCTGCTCCGTAAATAAATGCTTCAGCTAAGGTCGATTTTAATGAAATTGAGACGCCGGACGCACAGAAAATTCTGGCTTTTTCCCTTTAAAAGTAACCAATGATGCATGTAAGATTTGTAATTTTGATATGTTTTCTCGTAAACAGGAAAGACACGTAATCTTGTAAACAAAACTATGCTGTTAACGTATCCTTGAAACATCTTATTTATTTGAACTAATTGAGTTGTTTGTTTTAAGTCTGAGTATGTTTTCGCTTCTTATTATTTTAACTAGCTGTGCCCTCTATTTGGTGCAGTATTCCTGACAAAATGGTTTTAGTTATTAGAAATCAATGATAAAAATAAAACGAATACATTTATTATATAAAATTTACCATTAAAATATTATCGGTGCATATTTACGGAACGCGGAAATATTTCATTCTATATTTTTAGCAATTCAATGTTCTATGACCCGATAAAATACTGTTGTTTATTTCATAGATTGCGCCACAGGGGTGCTAGGGGTGCTTTAGCACCCTCACTATAAATTGCGCAAATACTTCTTTTTACTTAACAACTGCCCCTTATTCCAACAATTTTCAGTTTCTCTCTCTTTTTACTTTCCTTATATACATAATGTATAAGGAAAGTATTGTGACGGGGTCGAAAATTCGAATTCGAGTTTTCGACGGGAGAGCACGTTTCAAGCATCCCTGATCACGAATCAAACATTTTTGAAGTGATGTCTGTGTGTGTGTGTGTGTGAAAGTATGTGTGTGTGTGTGTGTCAGTGGGTCTGTGGAGACGATAACTGACGAACGAATGAACCGATACGAACTAAATTGGGTACAAAAATCACAATCTGTAAACACTGGAAGCTTATTGTTTTTATACGCAATCGAATGTTCAGAACCCCCTTAAATTTTCGAATGAAATTTTGAAAAAATCGTCAAAAAATCAAAACCAATAATAAAGTTACGTAAATAGACATTTCTTATGTAATTTTTCATTAGAAAACGATTGACATAAATTTTAGAACGCTAACATGAACCGTTCTCGAGATATTGCACATTTTTCAAAAAAATTATCAAAAAGTCATATAAAATAGAAAAAAAAAAATATTTCCTATTGAGAAACATGTTCACTTTTCATATATAATATCATGCGATATATTGGGTAACATCATTCTCGTGGATCTAGCTCGTTCCATTCATGTAAACAGATACTTTGAGTAATACTTTTGCATTTGAACGCCAATTTATCTGCTGTAAGAACAACTTATTTCTTCGTCCATAACGCTTGGCGAGATTTTGGCGACGAAATTGGCGGAATGTCGCCAACTTGGTGACTTTTTGAAATGTTGCCAAATAAGCGAAAATCTCGCCAAATGGATAAAAATGACGGTAAATCAATGAAAATGACGACTAATTGTGGAAAATTCAATATCTAATAAGTTATATAATATATAAATATATGATAATAGTTATATAATATATGTCGAAAATTCAATATCTAATAAGTTATATATATATATATATATAACTTATTTCTTCGTCCATAACGCTTGGCGAGATTTTGGCGACGAAATTGACGGAATGTCGCCAACTTGGTGACTTTTTGAACTGTTGCCAAATTAACGAAAATCTCGCCAAATGGATAAAAATGACGATAAATCAATGAAAATGACGACTAATTGTCGAAAATTCAATATCTTGGAAAGGATATTAGTATATACTAGAAGAAAAACCTATTTATTTTACTGTGAAAATAGTAAATTTATTTCATTATATAAGGAAAGTCATGTGTTGCCCACATCAGATTTTTTTAAGGATGTGTTGGTATGCTTTCATTTTAAATTATTTCGTTTAAATATATCTAATTTATTCTTGAACTAGTTCATTTAGGAAGTGCAACGGCCATAAACTTCTAAAAATGCTTTCTCGGGCAGTCAGTCGGCCAGATCTATAAGTGAAGCAAAAAATTCAATGTATTCATTATGTTAAACGCATTTGCAGCGTGTTTTTATATAAATTAAAAAATAAACATATTTTAATATCTGCCAGAAATATTTATGAATTAAATTATTTATAAACTACAAAAATATCTGTGATATCATATCAGGCAGCTTTTCGGAATTCAGGAAAGTTGCTTCAGATGAAGAAGCAACAATTTGAAATGTAGTACATCGGAGTTATCCGTTTACAGGTTGGATCTAGCCGATTTGTGGGACATTTAAATAATAATATTTACTTTTTACTTTCCTTATATACATAATGTATAAGGAAAGTATTGTGACGGGGTCGAAAATTCGAATTCGAGTTTTCGACGGGAGAGCACGTTTCAAGCATCCCTGATCACAAATCAAACATTTTTGAAGTGATGTCTGTGTGTGTGTGTGTGTGTGTGTGTGTCAGTGGGTCCGTGGAGACGATAAGTGACGAACGAATGGACCGATTCGAACCAAATTTGGTACAAAAATCACAATCTGTAAACACTGGAAGCCTATTGTTTTTATACGCAATCGAATGTTCAGAACCACCCTAAATTTTCGAATGAAATTTTGAAAAAATCGTCAAAAAATCAAAACCAATATTAAAGTTACGCAAATAGACATTTCTTATGTAATTTTTCATTAGAAAACGATTGACATAAATTTTAGAACGCTAACATGAACCGTTCTCGAGATATTGCACATTTTTCAAAAAAATTATCAAAATGTCATATGAAATAGAAAAAAAAATATTTCCTATTGAGAAACATGTTCCCTTTTCATATATAATATCATGCGATAAATTGGGTGATATCATTCTCGTGGATCTAGCTCGTTCCATTCATGAAAAAAGATACTTTGAGTAATACTTTTGCATTTGAACGCCAATATATCTGCTATAAGAACAACTTATTTCTTCGTCCATAACGCTTGGCGCGATTTTGGCGACGAAATTGGCGGAATGTCGCCAACTTGGCGACTTTTTGAAATGTTGCCAAATTAACGAAAATCTCGCCAAATAGATAAAAAATAATAGATGAATGACGCTAAATCAATGAAAATGACGACTAATTGTGGAAAATTCAATATCTAATAAGTTATATAATATATAAATATATAATAATAGTTATATAATATATGTCGAAAATTCAATATCTAATAAGTTATATATATATATATATTTTTTTAAAATCGGTTTCCAATTACTTTCCAGTCAAACATGTAAATCCTAAAATTGCTTATAAATATGATAAACCGCTAGGACGTTATATTTTCAACTATAATCAAATTGCCAAATCAGTAGATATTAATAAAAACTATGAATTGGATAAAGAGTCATATTGCCACTGTCATTTAGAAAAATACAAAGACTTCGTAGATAAACACCATGGGCATGTTATAACGGGAAATCTAAATATTATTAATTATGATGCACTAAGATCACTGATGTTACTGGGTACTAAGTACCGTATACCTACTAAATTTAAACATAAATTAATATGTAAAGGTTTATTTCTTGACTTAAATAAATTTATCTATAAAATAAGTTATAAATATCAAATCCCTGTAGAAGCCTTTAAACCTTGGAGAGTCTTAATAGAGCAATACTTAAATCATTATATATATAATCAGAAAATTAATAATTCATATAAACTTAATTCAATTAAAAATGATATTAAAGAAATACAAAATGATTTTGTCATTACATATGTCGATAAGGCAAGTGGAAACTACTCAATTATATGTAAATATTATTATAAAAATACCCTTCAGTCACACTTACTTAATAATCAAATCTATAATTTACATAAAACTAACCTTAAAATCTTATACAATAGAATATCAGCCAAATATAAGCAAATCCATCTAAAAAATAGTTGTAATAACATTTCATATATTGTTTTAGTACCCAAGTTTCATAAATCCCCTGTTGCTTTTCGAACCATTACCAGTGGGCATAATTCTTACATTACTAATGCTGGAAAATTATTATTAAAGATATTACATGAAGTATCCTTGTCAGATGAAATCTCAAATAATTGTCATATTGTAAAAAACAGTTTTGAAGTAGTTAAGAAATTGAAAACTCATACTAATATTCGTAGTATTTATACCTTTGATTTCAAAGATTTGTTTAATAATATTAATATAGATGATCTGTATAGAATTATTTTAGGAATTTTTGAAAAATATAATATCAACCTAAAATATTCAAATTTTCTTTTTAAAAAATTACTTAACTTCACTCTTTATGAGAATTATATTCAACATGGTGGTACTATTTTTAAACAACAGGTTGGTATCCCACAAGGGGGGTGTGCCTCATCATTGTTAGCTAATCTGTATTTATTCTTCTATGAAAAAAACTTTAATCCAAGCTTGCATAATATGCACATGTTTAGATATTTAGATGACATTTTATGTGTATCCCCAAATAATAATATCCCTATAGTATTAAACTTTTATCCAAAAAATTTACAATTAAATGCAAGTAATAATGACACAAATGTTGCAAACTTTTTAGATTTAAATTTAAATTTACAAAATTGTAATATGGTTATAAACTTGTATGATAAAAGACAGGATTTTAAATTTAATACATCAAAAATTCAACATTTCGACTCTTGTCTGCATATATCAGTATTTAGAAATATTATAATAAACCAGGCTCTTAGAGTCAATAAAATTTGTGATGAATATTATAAATTAGCGCACTTTATGGAATTATTGAGTACAGCGACTAATAATGCATATCCCCCCAAGTTTGTTATTAAAATTATCAACTCAGTGTATCAATTTTCACTCGATAACATCCTAGAAAACATTCCCAATTATAGTGACTAACATACAGGAGAGAGAAAAAAAAAAATATATATATATATATATGTATGTATATATATATATATATATATATATATATATATATATATATATATATATATATATATATATATATATATGTATATATATATGTATATATATATGTATATGTGTGTATATTATATATAATTATTTATTAATTATATAAATAAATAAAAATGAAAAATAATAAACAAAGTCAAAAACATTAGAAAAATCAAAAAATCGGAAAATAAGATGCATTAACATTAATGTTTTGAATTTTATTTTCGCAAAAAAAAATGTAACTTTTGTCAGTATTGAAACTACGTTCTGAGCGCCCTTATAATGATGTATAGTGGCATTCTCGATTATCCTGTTTTCCTATGAATTACTTGTTTAGTAGGAATTTTCATCTTTGATTCATATTCATATTCAGTTCTGCATGTTTGGGAAGTTGTATTCTGAATTGCTAGTTCAGTCTCCAGCTTAGACTCACTGGACTGGTTTGGGAGTATTTCCGTGAACGTTCGTACTGCCTCCGTGGTAGAATTTCGACTTGTTCATTCCGGTGCTTCGAGATTAAGCTGTTCAGGTTGATCGTGTATACACGTGGTAGAAGAAGAAGGGTTCATGCCGCATGGTAATACAATTTTCTTAATGTATCCTTTTTTCATTTTTTGATGCCTGTTGTCTGAGTTTAAGCATTTATAGTAATGTACTATTGCTTAATCTGAAACAGGCATTTGCTTGGGTTAATTGGAATTAAATACTCAGACCTGAAGATGAATTTAATTCTGATTAATCATCGAATTTGGGAAGGTTCTGTTCTTTTCTCTTATCGGCATTATGGCCGTGAATTTGCTTCTATGGTGATGTTAATATTACTTGAATTTTTTTTTTTTTTTTTTTTTTTTTTTTTTTTTTTACATAATTCTTATTATTACATTTCATATATATATATATATATATATATAATAAATAAGATAAAATTAAAAATAAAATTAAAATAGTTATACTAATTTAAAACATGATCAGTGTCATACCCTGGTTCAAAAACAATACAGAGGAAAATTAATTAAATATGATATAATAGGAAATATCAGACAAAAGGAAAACAATGCTACCATAAAAGACAAAATGATCTTAATTTTAAATATGAATAATACACATGAATTTATCAACATTCAAGAGCGAAGCATACTAATCAAGTTCAAACAACAAAGGATTATCAAAATCTGGAGGCTCAAAATATTAAATTGACAAAATAAGAGAAAAGATGCAATCCGAAAATATGAAATAGGATAGAAGCTCTGTGAATCCAGCTTATCAAGAATCTTTGCATCCACAGAGGTTCCAAATGTGTTTCGCTCAACGATACAGCCACATGGCCGAAATAACGTCAAAACGTTATTTCGGCCATTAACGTCAAACAAACTCACGCCTATCACGGAAGGACACAGAGATGGTTAGTTTCGTATCGAGTTTGGCAGAACATAGTCAATATTCCATTGGTGTCTGTGCTAGCGTGTTCGTAGTTTTCAAATTTATTTTTATTTAGTAATTTTTACGAATTAAGACCATGGCTAAATTTTGCAGAAATCGGTGGACAAAATATAATGAATTAAAGTTCCACAAGTAAACTATTTGTCATTTTTAAATTATACATGCTCCGTATGAGCACCCCCAATTGTGAAAGTCTGACGCCGCCTATGGTAATACGCGCCTATGGTCGCGCCATACATAAAATAAAATTTAGATTTGATATCACAGCCAATACGGAATTCACACGGAAAAGTTATTTTAATTTTTACTTTTCTTATATACATAGTATAATGAATAAGGAAAGTATTGTGACGGGATCAAAAACTCGAATTCGAGTTTTCGACGGGAGAGCACGTTTCAAGCATCCCTGATCACGAATCGAACATTTTTGGAGTGATGTCTGTGTGTGCGTGTGACTGTGGAGATGATATCTCACGAACGGAGCGATTTAAATGAAATTTGGTACAAAATTTGCAATCCATGAATACTGGAAACCTATTGTTTTTAAATACAATCGAATGTTCAGAATCCCCTAAATTTTCGAGTGAAATTTTGAAAAAATCATCAAAAAATCAAAATCTTTAAAAAAAGTTACGCAAATAGATATTTCTTATGTAATTTTTCCTTAGAAAACGATTGACATAAACTTTAAAACGCTAGCATGAACCGTTCTCGAGATATTGCACATTTTTCAACTAAATTTATCAAAAAATCCCATAAACTAAAAAAAACCTATTAACTGTTGAGAAATACGTTCACTTTTCATATGTAATATCATGTGATGAATTTAGTGACATCATTCTCGTGTATCTAGCTTGTTCCATTCATGAGAAACTATACTTTGAATAATACTTTTCTATTTGAACGCCAATAGTCATTTATCTGCTATAAGAATAACTTATTTCTCCGTCCATAATGCTTGGCGAGATTTTGACGACAAATTTGGCGAAATGTCGCCAACTAGGCGATTTTTCTAAATGTTGCAAATTAACGAAAATCTCGTCAAATGGATAAAAATGGCGTTAAATCAATGAAAATGACGACTAATTGACGAAAATGCAATATCTTGGAAAGAATATAAGTATCTACTTTAAGAATAACCTATTTTTTTTACTGTAAGAGTAGTAAATCCATTGCATTATATAATGAAAATCATGTGCTGCTCACATTAAATTTTTGAAATTATCTCTGGCCATTTTTTTATTTTCTGAAATAGGGAATCAGAATGAAGCAATTTGATTAAAATGTTACACGTATTTACATTTATTCTTCCCTATTTTATATTTATTAAAAATAAAAACTATTTCGATACCTCAAGAGAACTCTGAATAAAGAAATGGTAATGGAAATATTCAAAACTCATTTAAATTTCTATATGCTTTTCAGTCCAGACAAATATTTGCCAAGTCTAAATGTGCTGGTGAGAATTATTAAAAGTTATTTCAAAAAAACTATACCAAATGCTGATGAGGTAAAGAAAATGGGCTTTTAACTAACTGCACCCCCCCCCCCTTCACTCCAGAATTTGCATGCTTTACGTATGGAAAAATACAGCGCTGGGTATATTGCCTATCAAATACCAAGGGAAAATAAAAATTCTGTTCGAAAAATAAACATAGAAAATAAAATTAGTACTTCTCACTTCAATTTGAAACTAATTATTACGTTCACTACTTAATTGAGAATGAGGGGTGTTATTACGGGCGAGGTTTTAAGCCTCATTTTGAGACTGATTTATTGTTTACTTTTCTGTATCAAATTGCGAAAACCTGGTTTGAGACTAAAATAACTCTTAAAGAACAAATCTTTTCCGCCGTGACTGAGGATTTAACCTCGATGCACGGTAGAAAAAGAGTTGCAAAAAGTTTCTTAATAATTTTTTAATAAAATTTTTTAATAATTTTCTGGATCAAATTGCGAAAACCTGGTTTGAGACCAAAATAACTCTTAAAGAACAAATCTTTTCCACCGTGACTGAGGATTTAACCTCGATGCACGGTAGAAAAAGAGTTGCAAAAAGTTTCTTAATAATTTTTGAATAAAATTTTTTATTAATTTTCTGGATCAAATTGCAAAAACCTGGTTTGAGACTAAAATAACTCTTAAAGAACAAATCTTTTCCACCGTGACTGAGGATTTAACCTCAATGCACGGTAGAAAAAGAGTTGCAAAAGTTTCTTAATAATTTTTTAATAAATTTTTTTTTAATTTTCTGGATCAAAATGCGAAAACCTGGTTTGAGACTAAAATAACTCTTAAAGAACAAATCTTTTCCACCGTGACTGGGGATTTAACCTCGATGCACGGTAGAAAAAGAGCTGCAAAAAGTTTCTTAATAAGTTTTTAATAAAATTTTTTAAATTTTTCTGGATCAAATTGCGAAAACCTGGTTTGAGACTAAAATAACTCTTAAAGAACAAATCTTTTCCACCGTGACTGAGGATTTAACCTCGATGCACGGTAGAAAAAGAGTTGCAAAAAGTTTCTTAATAATTTTTTAATAAAATTTTTTAATAATTTTCTGGATCAAATTGCGAAAATCTGGTTTGAGACTAAAATAACTCTTAAAGAACAAATCTTTTCCACCGTGACTGAGGATTTAACCTCGATGCACGGTAGAAAAAGAGTTGCAAAAAGTTACTTATTAATTTTTTAATAAAGTTTTTTAATAGTTTTCTGGATCAAATTGCGAAAACCTGTTTTGAGACTAAAATAACTCTTAAGGAACAAATCTTTTCCACCGTGACTGAGGACTTAACCTCGATGCACGGTAGAAAGAGTTGCAAAAAGTTTCTTAATAATTTGTTTCATCTATTATATATTAGCACTCTTTATTTATGCATTTTTCAATTTTTGAAATTCTAAATCAAATTCATCTTTTAATTTTTAAAGAAAAGTGTGTACCTCCCACCAAAACGCACAAATTAAGCCATTATTCAGAAAAATCGGCTCAGTACTTAAGGCTGTACGTCCGTGAACATTGAAAAGAGAAAAAAAAGGCTGTAATAGTAATCGTAAATGCGCCATTTTAAAAGTTATTTTCTCCCGGATACTACCGCACTAATTTCAATTGTTTTTTATTCGTTTCTCTCAGCTTTGAGAAGGCTTTACAGAGAAAATGAATGAAGTATTTCACTTTCTTGTAGGATGAACTACAAAACCCTAGAAATCTGGGTTTGCCGAGTTTAATATACACGTGTCAGCTACGAATTCGGACATGGCGACTTGACGAGGCGGCACGCTGCCGAGTTCCTAAAATAACATTTTAAGTTAAAAAGGTGACAAATGTGCGATTTTGACCCAAATTAGATGTTGCATAAGATGGAGATAATTTTAACCATTAGAAATCTTATCACTACCTTCCTCAAGTATTATTGCTCATTTTGAAAGAGTGGTCGAATGGAGAACAAAAGCTCAAGACAGACAGAAAATCTAAAATTTTATGGGTACTTTCAACAATCTTCGTTCCTAGCAAATATAATGAAATTTCCTATTATTGGATTCCCAAAACGCAGTATATAAAACTTCAAAAATGTATTTTTCTACAAAATTTAATATATAATCCTAATGTATACTAAAAGGTATTACAAAAGAAAATTTTTCTGAAAGTTAATCGCACAAAATCCAGCTTCGGACTGCGGGTTGGAGACCACTGGTCTAGGCAAGGCTAACTTGAAAATAGTGTAACAGCTATGATCGGCAAATTATTTAGTTTTGTCTTTATACGTTCATTATGCATGCATTGACTAGGTGATTTCCATAGTAACAGAATTCATTTTGAATATTGATTGAAAAACATTTTTTCTATTGAAGTGTGGAAAACTATAAATAGAATTTTAAGTTTTAATTATAAAAATCGGTTAATTTATTTTTAAACCATTGATGTAATACAACAACATAGAGTTTGTAATTTTGTGGGGTGGGGGTGGGGGCACAAGAACCCCCAGAAAACCATCGAATCCTTGAATTTCGAAGAAATGGTATACGGAGAAAGGGAAAACAACATTTTTGGTTCCCCCCACCCTCCTCAGAATTCTTTTCTGGTGACGCTACTGCTTTCTACTATCTGTGAAGTTATTTTGCCTCAAGAATATTTGTATTGAGATTTAACCTCTCGTCCAAAATTCAGACCTTGCAACAAACGATGTCAATATAACGCCATGACAAGTAATCAGTACAGCAGCAGCAATCACTTCTTATGAATTAGTTCTTCACTCAAAAGATTTTCAATTTTTATACTTATTGGAGAACTTTAGAATATGTCTGGCATACATGACGTAGGTAAAAACCATCTATTGAATAGTGAATTTGACGTTCAGATCACTAAAGTCGTCTGCTAACGCAGTGATGGTTTTTAAATGTTTTGATACCCATCCTGTTTCTTCTTATAAATCAACTAATTTTTAAGGGAAGCAAACACTTTTACAATTTAAGTTGTAACTTTTTTTAATAAAATTTTATTTTCTTTAACAATGTAGGATGCTTAGCGTCGAAAATAGTCGCCTAAATCAAAAATTAGACATTTAGGTTTTGTCCCGTGTTTGGGTTTAAGCTTTTTAGGTTCCCCCTCCCCAGGGTAACTTCGGAAGGTACTTGAAAGTTGAGAAATTGAAATTGAAAATTCAAGATCCGACTACTTTAGGTTCTGTTCGATAGTCCATACTATGCGTCTGTAAATATTCAGTCTTCTACGCCACCAGCGGTCTTCTGGAGAGCATGAAAATACTTTTCGAAAAACACCATTTTTCCCCGCTCCACGGAGGAGTGGGGAGATCGAAAACCTCGCTCCTTTAGGTTCTGTCCAGTAACTATAAGTGATATTATAAGTGTGCGAAAACTCAGTCTTAGGGTTACCAAGGGCTTATAGAAGGCTTAAAAGACAAAAACACGTTATAAGATTGTTATATAGATTATCTGAACTAATGTAATCCGCCGTTTTCATTGCAGAGAACCTTTGGATAATATCTCGCAAGCGTCAACTTAGTCCAGAGTATAAGGAGCTGATCTACCAGTTCCTTGACAACAATGCCATTAGCAGGAGGGGTCTGAGAGCTGTCGCGCAGGAGAACTGCCAAACCTCCAACGTACCTGCCTCTTGAGCAGCTTCATTGACTTGTACCTTGTATTGTGTATCGTGATTTCTGTTAACTTATTTATTTTCATTTAATTTATTGTGGCATCTGCTGGCAGATGCGTTAATAAATGCATTCAGATTAGTATAGATTTATGTTCTTGTACAAATCTAGAAATTCCAGTACTGTGTTTAACGCATAATGAATACAATGTCACACTGAAATATTAGTATAAACTTAAAATGCCTCTGTGATGTTCAAGTCAAAGTCAATCATGACACGAATCCGACTTTAAGAAAGAAGAACGCGGCTGAAGCAGACAGCGTGATACGAATGGCTTCCTCTGTTAACGTCCGCAAAATCTTCTTACTGACAGATATCAGTTGTATCAAATATGGATATATGGGAATATATGGATGAGAGATATATGGAAGTATTTCCAGAGCATTCCGCACTTGAAGTGTACTCCCAGTGTATGCTCTGGAAATTATCCTCTATCTCACAAAAATCACTACTTCCTGATAAACTGAAATCTTCACTCAGTACAAGAAATAAAAAAATCTTTCAAAAAATTCTTTAAATCAGGGTTAGCTTCCTTCAGAGTGCTGTAGAATCTAAAAGTACAACTTCGATCCTGCGGGGACTTGGGGCAAACTATTTTGAGATTCCATAAGTGTCTGGAAGAGACTTTTGTTTCTTGTACTGTTGAACAGTTTTTACCATGAAGTGATGTTTTTTGTGAGATTTCAATACTTTTTGTAGAAATATTTAGCAACATGATTACGCGACAATGATACAGCAGGCATTTCAAGTTATAATTTACAGCATTTATTCATGTTTTTTTTTCAATTTTTGAAATTCTAAATCAAATTATGTACCTCCCAATAGAACACGTGAAAGGAACTATCATTAAGATTGATTCAATAGTTAAGGCTGTAGGTGCATCAACATTGAAGAAAACAACAGGAATGATAATAATAAAAAATGCCATTTTAAAATTATTTTTTTCTCGCATATTACCGTACTAATTGCAATCTTTTTTTCTCAACTTCGAGTCGACTTCATAGAAAAAAGCATCTCAATTATTTAGCTTCCTTAGAGTGGTGCAGGGGCTGAGCTACGAACTAATTGTCGAGTTTTGTGATTATAAGTGAATGGTGTTCAAACTTTGAGCTACAACAAAAATACTATACATAATTTTTTAACAACAGTTTATTATATGTCACGAAACAAAAACATTATGCACAGTTCTGAATTGTGGCTTTGAGTCCCTTCCGGCTAATATTATTATCATCCAAGATTTTGTATAGGTTCTGTTTTGCTTCTTCCTCTAGCGTCTTTTCTCTGGACAGGAGCCATACATATTCTATAAACAAACACAGAAAGCTTAATCACAAATATACTTTATAAATAACTTGGTACATAATCACTCATTACAGTCCTTAACACTTTAAGCGGTCTATTTCTACTTTCACATACAAGACGAGCAACTAATAATATCGGAAGGTGCTTTGGCGTTAATGTCTATGATCAATCAGATCCTGCTGAAATCAGAGACTTACGAAAGAATGTAAACCCTTTGGGGGCTGAAACCTCCGAACCTAAGACATACGAAAACCTAAACAAATTATTCTTGTTTTTGTCATAACCAAGTATAATTTGTAATGCTTGTACCTATCATTTATGAATATGCAAAAATAATTTCAATATTTTAATATTTTGAACTATTTGTTTTTCGAAAAAATAAAATAATAGTAATAATAAATAAATAAATAAATAAAAAGTTTTGTCCGAGCGACTTTTTCGCTTCACTTCATTCTAAATATAAAAGATAAATAAACTATAAAAGATAGATATAAGCAATAAGCAACAAAATTGTTCAGTAAGCAATCTAGTTTCTCCCTGAACAATTTTTTAACTTGTCACGATAATTTGTTTTTACAAAACCCTTATCGTTTTTGAGTAATCTTATCAAGTTGATAAAGATTGGAAATTTTCCGATTTTACAGTTTGGAATGTTTCTATCTCGAAAATTAAAATCGCTTGCTTCTTGAAAGCCATACAAAGATGCATGATTTGATTTCAAGTCGGGTTCTTAGTTTCCGAAATATAGTAGTTATACTTTCGTTATTATAATATCGATATTTTATTTCGATATTTTAGGGCCCAACCATAAAGATTGGTCAAATGTATAGGAAATTAGTGAAGATAATTTTATTATTTTCATCATCAGAATTGGTCAAGGATATCGCCCGTTCCCATCACCATTAGGGTTCGCTCCAATATCTCACTCAATATCAATAACATATATATATTTTTTTATTTTAACTGAATTTTTCACTGCTTCGGATGTTAAGTTCAAGTGCAATCAGAAAACAGTTATCAATTAGTCACGTCAGTTCAATACACAATTCAGCAGTACAAATGGGGTTTTTTCCTTCCCATTATGAATCTATATGGTTAGGAATACCTAAAATGTCTTCCTGGTGCATTTCTTGTCTCAAAGAAAAAATAACACTTACAGGCAACCATTGTTATATTTGGTTTCTTTATCGTCTCTTGACCTTGGCGGCACATTTGGTAAACTATCGCTAATTTGACTAGTTTGGGAAACTTCTCAATTTCTGTAGAACGGTTAAGAATTTCCCGAGTAAGTAGTTTTCGAGAACTTTCTGCAGGGGTATATAAGTAGGTCATCGTGAGTTGGCGTGATACGATAATAAAAATGAATTGTGAACACGTCAATGTTTTATGAATATAATCATCTGTTTTGTGAATGAGTTCAATAATTAATGGTTGTTGTATTATGTCTGGGTGTTATTTTGTTATTAGTTGTAAATTGTTCCTTCTTACGCTAACTGGATCTATAAATGAAGCATTAGTTATCTGGAAATTGCGATCCATTCTTGCAGCTCAGATCCAGGAACGAGGTGCGATATCAGTCAAGGAAAAGGAGCATCATGGGTCTATGAAAAGAAACCCACAGAAATTAGCCTATCGTAGCATTCGCAATGTACTCAAGTTAGCTTTGCCGCCAGTATAGTGTAATTTAATTGCTTATTGTCAGAGAAAGTAACATTTATAAAGAGGGTGACGAAACGGGAAGGGAAAGAAAATGAGGCGATATAAGCAGAATTAAAGAAAATGAGGAAATATAAGTGAAATCAAAGGAAATGAAGAGATATAAGAGAAATCAACTTACCAGCATTGAACAACCTCAAAACGCTAAAGCAGGAATAAACCAGAGAATAGTTTTCGTAATCTGTGTCCAAGATCCAGTAGTCAGCTTTGAAAGGCACTGAAACACAAAACGAAAGTGTGAAAACTTAGAGTACACACTCTACATAATATCTCTGCATAAAAGAAATATCTGATGTGCTCAACAAATGACTTTCACTACAGATTGGCAAATTTCATAATGAAGGAAACAATATTACATGCTTTAATGAAAATGAAGAAGGGTATTGTAGTGATCTATTAAAGCAGCAAGGAAATTGATGGGCGATATCCTGAGATATCATACTCCCTGTAGAAAAGTACAATTTATAACATCTCGAGAAAGGTAAGCGATAACTTTTAAGCAATGACAGACTTGAGCAACGTATTAAAGCACAAATAGCATAATAATACAGCATACAGCTGTTTCGAGGATAAACTGGATTCTCTTAGTCTATGCTAGATAACCAACAGACACGCAGTCAAACAGACAGCAAGCAATAAACCCAAAGGCCATTTCGTATTTTTGACTATAGGTTTGCTGGTTGACTAGCACTGATGAAGGGAATCAAACATGTCCACGAAGCTGCGTATGCTGCCTTATTATTCTATTTGTGACACTTGCACAATATTCAATTACCTAATAATAATGAGCCATAGAAAAAATGGCTGATTCATCTTCGGGGATGCTCAACACATGTAAATCCATCTAAATATGAAAGTCAGATTTTGATCCCACATATATATTCTTTTTTACAGCATTGTAAGGAAAGTAAAAGCATATGATTCAGGTGGTCTTGGATTATCATTTCAACAATGTATAATATATGTATCCAATGTAGATCCTTAATAAATGAATATCTAATTCAATCTTGATTCTTGAAGATAACTGTAAATTTTATTAATCAAACGCCAATCTATATAATAATGAAATAATACTAGAAAAATCTTTGTCTGTCGTACTTGGTGAACCATTTGGCGACTTTGGCGAATTTTGGGAAATGTCGCCAGTTTAAAGATAATATTTTCGAAAATTATATTTATTTGATAAGCCCTGTCACTGTTATGGTAATTATTCATTAAATATTCTTGATTAAAAAATAGTGAATTTCATCGTGAAACAGATGTGCTCTGTTAGAATGGTGGAGTCTAAGGATAGTCGTAAAATATTTACGTTTTGTTACTTTGAGGATCGTATAGTAATTATGTCGTGTTACGTTCTGTTCTCGTCCACAGACGCGTACTTGCTTTTGTTGGTACTGGTCCTCTGCCTGATTTTTCCTGAAGAAGACGGCCCTGTTTTGCTTTTGAAACCGTTAACATATTATTCAACCTTTTTATGCTGTTTACTAACGAAGTACTTACGTTGCAGATTATTTCAGCAATCAGAGAGAAAAAATTGCTTATTGTTTGCAAGTATTATCCTTTTGCTGACGGGTGGGACAGCGTTAATTCCTAACGAAGAACCTCTCAAAAAGACAGATATTTAACATACCCTATTCCAAACAGTTCCATCCCCCTTTGCAGATATTGGCGTCTAAGCTTCTGAAGAAAATACATGTTTCAAAATCATCGACTTGACTTACTCGTTGACAACTTGAAAAAGAACTTTTATATTCGGAAAAGAACTTTTATATTCACTTTAAAAACGGATAACTTAAGAATGAAATAATGCTCTGATAAGGATGCTTTGTTTTCATTCTGATACCTATTGATGCAAATTATCCTCTGGAATCGTGGATGTATGCTCAGGATTCAAGAATGAGTCCAAATTTCTGGAAAAATAACACGATTATTTACAAGCGCAGCATAAACAGGAGCAATATACAGTAAAACAGCGCTTAAATGCTGTTTTCACTCATTTCATAAAACAACAGCTACTATTTTCAAAATGTTGAAAAATATCACAGTTCAATGTAGCTCATATCACGTCAACTGCTCTCCAACTGAGTGATGACTCCTTCTATAGACTACATTGTTAAACATTATTAAACATTGCTCATTTTTTAGCTTTGTTGATAATTTAGGCAAACTATCCCAAAAGTCGCAATTACAGATGTTTATGGAAATTTCAGCTTCATTTCTGAAATATTCAGCTAATTATTATCTGCCGAAGCTATATATATAATAATAATAATAATAATAATAATAATAATAATAATAATAATAATAGTTTGAAAATCCAATGATAGAATAGATAAAAGTTTGTAACTCAAAAAGCCCTAACTTTAAAATATGCCTACATAATAAAAAGAAGTATTAAATAGAGAATCATCAATCAAATGGAAATAAAATGCAAATTTCTAGTCATCAAGCTGCAGATAATCAACAAATATCAATGGAATGGAATCGACAATTGAAAATCAAATAAAATCAATATATATATATATATATATATATATATATATATATATATATATATATATATGTATTGATTAATATATATATATATATATATATATAAAATTTTAAATCCAATGGTAGAATGTAAGTAGTAACTCATAATACACTATCTTAAAATTTGCCTACAAAATACAATGAAATAAAAGAAATTCAACCATAAAGAGGAAATTATAAAACGTAATGCAGGTCATAAAGACAAAGACAATCAACAAATTTCAAAGGTGAAGAATGAAAATAGGAAAACGAAAAAATCAAGCACAAAAGCTTGCACGTGGAAGAGCTCTAGGCTTAAGAATTGTTCATTTCGAAAACATTCTTTTTCAAGTCCATATATCCCTTCGAAATGAACACAAAAATGCTTGTTTCTGAAACACAAGATAGATTTTATCTATAAACTTGTGTTATATGGACGACAAGCATAAAGATTGGAAAAAAATAAAGGAAATATAAATACCTTGAAATACACCTCAAAAGTACAACCATGACGAGCAATATATGACTAGATCAATGTTGCCATACGCAGAAATGAAAAGAAGTGATCTGCTGTTGCCAAAGAGAGTAATAAAAACCGTACTGCGTAAAGGCAATAAAATGAGATATTCTACAGTTAAAGCTGCAAAATAAAAAGATGAAAATATATTATAATGTAAATTCAAGAGAATATCTCTATTCTATCATTGGATTTTCAAACTATATATATATATATATATATTATTATAACTATCAGGAACCTTACTCTCCATTACTGACAGCTGATTTCCCTGAAACTTTCAGTAACATGCTTGCAAATATTTTGCAGTGTATCTATAGAAGCTTCTAGAAATCTCTCATATCTCGAAGATGGTTATTTCGAGGTGTTTCTCGAACCTTCGAAAAGTCGCCAAATGTCATTAAATCTGGCTACCCTCTTCCGAACTTCAGCATCTGTCAACACTAGATTCACGTAATAGGGAAGGTTGCATGTATGGGTGTTTTCGACGTCTGGTTTTTAAACGATATTCCAGTGAGGACTTTTCGCATCGTATTATGAAAGTAATTCATCTGAACAATGTAGAACATGAATGTAAGAGAAAGGCGAGGAGAACCTCTTTACTCAATGCAATTTTTACTTTCCCTGCAATACATGGTAATGTATAGGGAAAGTATTGGAATCATGCCGAAAATCGCAACTCGAGTTTTCGACGGATCTACACGTTTCGAGACCTCTAGAATACGAAAAAACCATTTTTAGCGTGACGTCTGTGTGTGTGTCTGTGTGTCTGTGTGTCTGTCTGTGCAGATTTTGTATCCACTCTAACTAAAAAACTAATGGACCGAATTTCACAAAATTTTGTAGGTAAGTCACTTGTGGACGGGGCTGGTGCTGATTAGTTTTGTGTACGATTCGGAATAAAAGAACCCGCCTTTTTTTGCGAAATGGCCCTCAAAAGCTTGTATCCACTCTAGCTGAAAAACTAATGGACCGAATTTCACAAAATTCGGTAGATAAGCCCCGTATAGGTCACCCTGGTGCTGATTAGATTTTGGTACGATTCTAAAAAAAATAACTTGCCTTTGTTTGCAGAATGGCCCGCAAAAATTGTCAAAATCTAAACTGAAAAGCTACGTATGCTCAAATATATCCATTAAATGCTTGTTTAATGCGTAATTTTTAACGAAGAAAAGAATAAGACCAACCCCATTACACTAGGACTAGCCGTTCTCGAGATATATTAGTTTTTTTCGTATTTTTCCACGCCACCTTTGAAAATAAGTCCAGTTATCAAATGAGAACGAAAATTGAATTAAAAGTGAATTAAATTTAATTGAAATAAATAGAACGTGGATATAAGTTTGCAGGGAAAGTCATGTGCTGCCCACATCAGATTTTTAATATTTATTACGAATTTTAGATGGATAAAAAAATAATGAAAGATTGAATTTTATTCAAAATTGTCTTTCACGTTGGTGATTTTCCGACGGAAAAGTAAATTTCAAAATACTCACTGTCAAACTGGACTTTTAACTTTGCGGGTACATTGGCGTCGGGAACTGTAGCCTTTCCTTCAATGGACTGCTCCTTGGCTGAACTGAAATAAGAACAGTCAGATTTCATAATTGTAAAATGATATAGAGTAAGTACATGTAAGTGCATATAGAGTAAGGACATGTAAGTACATATAGAGTAAGTACATGTAAGTACATATAAAGTACATGGAAAATGAAAAAAGAGTCGTTTTGATAACTGTAAAATGAAAAAATATAGCAAAAATCTTATGTGAACAAACACGTACGTTTTACAACAAACTCAAAATATTTTATTATTTTTCATTTTTTAATTAGTAAGACCCGCAGGTATTCTATTCTGCCCGTAAGTAATTTAAAAAACCAGTTTATTTGTGGGATATCTCCTTATTATATTAAAAGACAATACTCAATCAGCTGAGTAGCCACAACACAAAAGGGGGTGATATAATATACATTGTTGCAAATAAATTAAAAATGTGTCCAATATCCAGTTTTGTTTTCAGTATCTAGTGTCATACGCAACGTATAAAGCTCCGGAATTTTTCATTGTTGAAAATACGTTAAAATGAGTTCAATATCCAGCTTCGCTTTCAATATCTGATGTCATGCGCAACGTAAACTCCAGAACACTGCTCTTTATGTAGATTCATTAAATTGTTTTATCGTACAGAATAAAATATGAAACATTTTACATTACATTGCATTAATTTAAAGAGATAACTGGCCAACAATGGTTTACGGCTTCGAGTGTCATTGCAGTCTGCCTTAACTTAGACATCCTTTTCACTTTCCTTACAATACATGGTAATGTATAAGCAAAGTATTGGAATCATGCCGAAAATTGCAACTCGAGTTTTCGACGGTTCTACGCGTTTCGAGACCTCTAGAATACGAAAAAACTATTTTTAATGTGTCTGTCTGTGTGTCTGTCTGTGTGTGTCTGTGTGTCTGTCTGTGTGTCTGTCTGTGTGTCTGTCTGTGTTTCTGACTGTGTATCTGTCTGTGTGAATGTCTGTATGTGCAGATTTTGTATCCACTCTAACTAAAAAAACTAATGGACCGAATTTCATTAAATTTGGTAGGTAAGTCACTTGTGGGCGAATTTGGTGCTGATTAGTTTTGGGTACGATTCGGGATAACAGAATCCGCCTTTGTTTTCGAAATGGCCGCAGAAGCTTGTATCCATTCTAGCTGAAAAACTAATGGACCGAATTTCACAAAATTCGGCAGATAAGTCACTTTTGGGACATCCGGGTGTTGATTAGATTTTGGTACGATTCGAAAAAAAATAGCCTGCCTTTTTTTGCGAAATGGCCAGCAAAAATCACCAAAATCTAAAATAAAAACTACGTATGCTCAAATATATCCATTAAATGCTTGTTTAATACATAATTTTTAACGAAGAAAAGAATAAGACCAACCCCGTTACACTAGGACTAGCCGCTCTCGAGATATTTTAGTTTTTACATATTTTCCCTACACTACCTTTGAAAATAAGTCCAGTTGTCAAATGAGAACGAAAATTGAATTAAAAGTGAATTAAACTTAATTAAAATAAAGAGAACGTGAATATAAGTCTGCAGGGAAAGTCATGTGCTGCCCACATCAGATTTTTTTTTTGTTTCTTTTGAAAAACTTGCATATTCATATCAAATATGGTTTCTAAAAAACATGATGCATTCACATTATAACAATTTTAACACGTTCTAACAAATTAAAGTACACATTACAACATAAGACGATGTATGTCTGTAT
Organism: Amaurobius ferox; assembly: GCA_951213105.1. Classification (NCBI taxonomy): domain Eukaryota; kingdom Metazoa; phylum Arthropoda; class Arachnida; order Araneae; family Amaurobiidae; genus Amaurobius; species Amaurobius ferox. The sequence continues at coordinate 155,407,058 of OX578136.1, forward strand.
GAGTTGTCTGTAGTGGAAACTCAAAGCTTCGGACAGCGGAGAAATTCGGTACTTTAGGTCCCCGGATGACACGGAGCTCTTTGCATTTGTTTTAAAATTTGAATTAACATAAACGTTATGAGCATTTAGAGCTGATATTCTACCAAATTTAACGCCAAACGCCAATTAACCCTAATTAACCCCAAACGCCATTAACGCCAATTTTTCGTCAAACCATATTATTGCATCTGCAAACTATCTTTCGTGAGTACAGACATCTATCGTGACAGTAACAAGAGTTTAAAATTCAAAATTCTAACTTTGCAAATTTAAAAGATATTGGACTATTTTTTTTTTAATTTTGTATTATATTATTATGAGTATTGTGTTAAAAAAAGACAAAATTCAGATGAAAATTCTCTGATATAGTGTTTAATTTTTCTAATTTTATCGTTTTTATCTGCGTTTTCATGTATCACACACATTACAACATACGTTGAACCGATGAATATGCAATTTTCACTGGCATGCGGGGCCTTATTAACAAAGACCACGTTACAGCCAAAGTGCCCGCACAGCGGGCCAAACGTAAGATTATTTTCTATTTTGTGACTTCAAGTATCTTTAGAGCGCTTATTTAGGACGTGTCAAAGGAGCGCATGGGGGAAACGGAGTGTGGGAATGAATTTATTTCAAAACAGACGATTTGTAATCTGAATGGTGTATTATTTAAGTAGTAGGTTCATATTCCTGATCCGGATATGCTGGTTAATCCGTTCTACTAACTAATGCAGCAAGCATGAACTCGAAATTTTAGTTGAAATTACATCGATATTGTAATTTTTAAATTGCTTTCTTTTCCGGTTTTATATATATGCAGTTTTAAATGACGTCAATTTGCTCGCCCCCTCAAAATGAGATCTTGAGAACAAATTTGCTCTGGTTAAAAGCCAGTCAATATGTTACCATTCAGAGTCAGTGTTGATAAAATGCGCAAAAATATTACAGAAACACACCCGTGGTCTAATTTAAAAAATCTGATGTGGGCAGCACATGACTTTCCCTGCAGACTTATATTAACGTTCTCTTTATTTTAACTAAATTTATTTCACTTTTAATTCAATTTCCGTTCTCATTCGGTAACCGGGCTTATTTTCAAAGGTGGTGTAGGGAAAGTACGAAAAACTAAAATATCTCGAGAACGGCTAGTCCTAGTGTAATGGGGTTGGTCTTATTCTTTTCGTCGTTAAAAATTACGTATTAAATCAGCATTTAATGGATATATTTGAGTATACCCAGTTCTTTAGTTTAGATTTGGACGATTTTTGCGGGCCATTTTGCAAAAAAAGGCAGGTCATTTTTTTCCGAATCGTACCAAAATCTAATCAGCACCAAGGTAACCCACAAGTGACTCATCTACCGAATTTTGTGAAATTCGGTCTATCAGTTTTTCAGTTAGAGTGGATACAAGCTTTTGCGGGCCATTTCGCAAAAAAAAAGGCGGATTCTTTTATTCCGAATCATACCCAAAACTAATCAACACCAGACTCGCTCACAAGTAATTTACCTACCAAATTTTGTGAAATTCGGTCCGTTAGTTTTTTAGTTAGAGTGGATACAAAATCTGCACAGACAGACAGACACACACACAGACACACACACAGACGTCACGCTAAAATTAGTTTTTTCGTATTCTAGAGGTCTCGAAACGTGTAGATCCGTCGAACACTCGAGTTGTGATTTTCGGCATGATTCCAATACTTTCCCTATACATTACCATGTATTGCAGGGAAAGTAAAAATAAATGTACTTTGTATAGTTACAAGCCGCATCTTTTAACTTGTTATGTGGTTCGTAATTTTGATGTATGGATCATCCACTATTTCAGTTTCACGGTAAAAAACTTGTTAGGAGACTGCTCCAACCAGTAATAGAGCTACCCATCCTCGGACTGACAAGTCGACGCTCTACTGTTAAGCTACTAGGACAAAATCGCACGTTCTTATCGTCGAAGTAGACTCTGCATTCTCCACCCTCTCATGTCAGACTGGTGTGCAACTGACAATCTGACTGACCGCCTATCTGCTATTTTTACCTCACTTTAGCTTCCTGATGTTATTTTTATTCTCCATTTCTTCTGAGCTTCCTGCGTGGTCGTTATCCTCCCGTTTTGAAATCAGTTCTCCATATCCGAGTCCTCTGAATGTGTTCTAGTCGTACTAGGGTGACTTTCAGACCTCAGACATCCTTGCACAAATCTACAGGGCTGGTTTGCTTGGACGCTATTATAAAGAACCTTGCTACCCCAACTTGAAATTGAACCACGGATCTTTGTACTAGCCATCCGAGGCTCTACCGTTGAACTACTAGGACGGAATTGTAAGCTCTTGTCTTCGAAGTGGACTCTGTAAGCGCTGATAGAAATAATGTGTAGATTACATTTTGAACAAATTGTAAATATTGATTCACTACCTTTTCTTGACTCCCTTGTTGAGGACGGACACGAAATCGCCTTTGTCTTCGTATGTGGCCGACACGCATTTCAGGCCAGCCTCGAAGGGAACGGGATTCTTCTCGATCTCGTACCACACTCCCATGTACTAAACAAAAGTATAAATTACATCAGAAATAATGGTTTCAGTCGACATTTACTTTCATTATAGAGCAGAAGTATAAGGCCTGAACCTGACGTGGTTATAGATTACTTTGTTTGTGTGGCTTGTTTTCGTGTGATCTATAACGTCATCATTATACTAATAATGAGAATGTACCTACAAAGGGCAATCATGCGATCATGCCTGCTGTCACATCTATAGATCATTTTTATGTGACGCCACACCTAACGTAGCTACTATATTGAGGCATCATGCCTACCTGGACAATCCTTACAATAGACCTGATGACTAAGATGGAAATCATCTATTGGAGCAGCCTAAAGAAACATCAATTTAAATTTAATGTAAAATTCTTCCCTCATTATTAAAACTTAGAAACAGAGTTTTTAAAAATCTTATCATTAGCTATTTGTTCCGCATCCAACACCTGGATAGTAATAAGTGCACACTATCACATATTAATTGTCTCAGTCTTTAGTGCTTTACAGTGTCATATTCCCATCACCAGAAGATATCAAGAAAGCCCCATTACACCTTATTTTGAACATAAACAACATATGATTAAAGCCTTTAGTGCTTTGCAGTGTCATACTCCCATCATCAAAGATATCCAGAAAGTACCATTACGCCTTATTTCGAACATAAACATCGTATGATAAAAGCCTTTAGTGCTTTGCAGTGTAACACTCCCATCATCAAAAGATATCAAGAAAGCACCATTACACCTTATTTCGAACATAAACAACATATGATTAAAGCCTTTAGTGCTTTGCAGTGTCATACTCCCATCATCAGAAGATATCCAGAAAGTACCATTACGCCTTATTTCGAACATAAACATCGTATGATAAAAGCCTTTAGAGCTTTGCAGTGTAACACTCCCATCATCAAAAGATATCAAGAAAGCACCATTACGTAAGACATAGCTAAACACACGCACAAATTTGTATATTATAGTGATCTACGGCGAAGGGACAAATGCAGCTCCAAATGAGAATTGCAATAAATGTATACGTGGAAAACATTGAGTATTAGAAACAAGAAAGATCAATCATGCATAAAGCATTGATTATGAAACATTTTCCAACTTTAATGCAATTTTATACAAACATCTCTAAAATGCGATATATTCCTCGGTAATATTTTTAAAATTATCACAATATTACATTAATTTATTATATTTGAAAACTTCATCGAAGAAAATGAACTTCATTCAATAATAAATAAAAATGAATGAAATATAAATTGCCTGGTTTAAACATCTCTAAAATGCGATACATTCCTCGGTAATATTTTTAAAATTTTCATAACACTACAATAATTTATTATATCTAAAAACTTCATCGAAAACAAATAAACTTTAGTCAAATGACATCATCGAAACATAAATCGCTTCTCTATAAAAGCAGCATTTCATTCATAAACATTTTTCCAATCGTTTCATTCATCACAATACTATAATAATTTATTTTATTTAAAAATTTGAAAAATTGTTATCTACCATATTTATTTTAAAATGTGAAACCTTTCTCATACATAAAATAATTAAACTCTTGAAAAGATATTTATTATATAATATATGTCTTTTTTCTTTCTAAAGGATATAACGAGAGTCAGAATTTAATTGAATTTGTTTTTCTCCCTATATTAAATAATTTTTATTTAAAAAACTACCTAACATATTTTACTGAATTTTTTTTTTATATATTTTATGGGATAATTTGAATATTTCCTAAAAATGTCGAAGAAATTTGTGAATTTTAAATTTGCTTAAAAAATGTTTGAAACATTAGGTCCCATAGGGTTCAATGTATTTCATTTCTTCAACCCGGTCTCAATAAAAAACTATTTGGGTGATATTAATCATTTATATTCCCATAGGTCCCACAGACCGTCTAAAAACATACTAAAATTTCATTTTGATAAAGCCATTTTTACGGCAGTTATCGTGCTAACGGACAGACAGAATGAACAAAGTCATAAACACTTTCAACTATGTTGTAAAGTGTTAACAAAGTCATAAACACTTTCAACTATGTTATAAAGTGTTAATAAAATCGGAAAAATACATTATCCAACATAAAGGTATAAAGTATTAATGGGAATAAAACATTTTGATAAAACATGTGTACCTGGACAGTAGTTTTTATTCTTGTGGAATCAAGACATAAGCGCCAAGTAAATCAAAGAGACGTGTCGTCGTTATTACTAATAGAATTGGGATAGAGATGCTTAAAAAAAATCTGATGTGGGCAGCACATGACTTTATTTATATAATGCAATGAATTTACTACTTTTACAGCCAAGAAATAGCTTATTCTTATAGTAGACTAGCAGCATACCCGTTCTTCGTACGAAGTATATAATATAAAGAAATTTATAATTCGCGATCATGTGCAAATTCTTTTAAAAATATAAATTTATTGCTCATAAAGAGAAGTTTAAGAATATCTGTTCTCACTATGCAAAATTATCTTCTCGGGCAGATCTGAAGAATAAAACATCCTGGCCCCTTTTGTAAGCAAATTTACAAAAAAAAAAGGAATTGAATCAATATATGCATCCCCGTACTACTTATATTGTTGCAGATTAGAAAATATGCCAGCGTGTTAGTAGAAGCTTACCCGTATTGCAATATGTGTCTAAAAATATTTGCCAAAATAAAAGAGATGATATAAAAAATTGAAAGTATCAAAAATCCCCGCAATCTTAATACCAGAAGGTCGTAATTGATTCGAATATATGCCAATATATATAAAAATATATGCCAATATACCTGTACTACTTATATTCTCGTAGATTGGAAGATATACCCATGCATTTGTAGAAGATTACTCGTACAACGTACTATATATGAGTTTCAACAATTTTCGTCATAATAAAACAACTCCATAATAATTTGAAAATATCAGTAATCCCTGATTCAACAGTCCCCGAAAATATCAATAATAATGATGTTTAAAGCTGAAGACCGTAATTGATATTATCCAGTCAAAAATTCAATGTCAATGAAGTTTATTTTATATACATATTTTTACTATTCAAATCGGAAAAGATTTAATAAAAATCATATGCCGCATAACATATTGGATCCGTTGCTAAGCGACATGATATCAATTGCTTTAAATAAATTGATGAAAATCATATCATCTGAATAATGCAATCTCCATGGAAGATTTGGCGACATTTTCGTCAATTTAGCTATAACTTAAAAAATCGCCAAATTTTTCGCCAAGTGGGACTGTAGAACTGATAATCCCATTATGCGACAAATTGACGAAACATCATCACAATACTATCCCCTAACAAAACACAATTAATTTCATTTATTAAGCGCGATTTTATCAATTTCATGATATTTTTAAGGATATAGAAATATTTTTACCAATTTGGTGATATTAAAAAAATTCCTTAAATGTGTTACTAAGTAGGATGGACGGACTGACCGACAAATGGTACAGAAACATCATTTTTCAGTACTTTATTCTAAAAAAACAAATTTAATTTCATTGATTTTGGTCATTTTTGTCAATTTGGAGACATTTCCACTAATTTGGTAAAGTTTAAAATAAGTTAGCAAGTTATTTAGAGATATTCCTCTAAATTCGTAGCTCTGAATTTGCAGATCTGAAGAATAAAATATCCTGATCCCGTTTGTATATACTAAATGAAAACAGTAAAATTGTATTAGAAGATACATATCCCCGTTCTACTCTTTTTCTGTTTCAACTATCGGCTAAATGAATTTATTGGGTAAACACAATATATGAGTTTATTAGCTAAACACAATATATGAGCTTGAAACCTCTTTGCTAAAATAAATGAAAGTGATGTACCAGTCCGCAATATATATAATTGAAAGAACAATCAAACCGTTCATTTATAAAATATATTTTTACATCCATTTATTTATTATACAAATAATAAAAATAATAATAGATATTAGCAACACATTTAATTTCATTTCGTTGCCGAGCAACAGGATATAAAATAGAATCTTCCTCATAAAATGCGAAATTAAATAGCCATTTTGATTTCTTTATACTTTACATCGTTGAGTAAAAGCTTGTGAGAGATGAACCATGGAGGTAGATTTTTCCATTTAAATTCATGTTTCAAACAATTTATGTTTTCCTATAGTGACTAATTAATGCAAAAATCCTGCACCAAACTCGGAAATAAAGTTTTATTTCATTTTGGCGTTTTAAACAAACGATTTTCATCCTTTCCGTTTGGATAAACCACGGAGTTGGAGAGTAGATCTCCTAAGAAAAAGTTCCGTTTTTCATTAATATCTCGACAACCCCTGGTCTTAGAAACTTGAAACTTGGACAAAATTTATGGGGGGCTATTTTAAGGCTATCCACAAAATTTCATTAAATTCGGTTCAGCCGTTTTCCCGTGATGATGAGACAAACGAAAATTTCGTTTTTTACTAATATCTCGAGAACCACTGGTCGTAAAAACTCAAAACACAGACTAAATTTTAAGTGGGGCTATTTCTGAGCTACCCACAAAATTTCATCAAATTCGGTTCAGCCGTTCTCCCGTGATGATGGGACAAACAGACAGACAGACAGACAGATTTTCATTTTTATTTATATAGATACTTATATTCTTTTCAAGATATTGAATGTTCGTCAATTAGTCGTCATTTTCATTGATTTAGCGTCATTTTTAACCATTTGGCGAGATTTTCGTTAATTTGGCGACATTTAAAAAAGTCGCCAAGTTGGCGACATTCCGCCAAATTCTTCGCCAAAATCTCGCCAAGTGCTGTGGAAGGAGAAATATATTATTCTTACAGTAGATAAATGACTATTGGCGTTCAAATACAAAAGTATTACTCAAAGTATTTTTTTTCATGAATGGAACGAGCTAGATCCACGAGAATAATGTTACCAAATGTATCGCATGGTATTCCATATGAAAAGTGAAGATGCTTCTCAATAGGAAATATTTTTTTTATTTTATGAGATTTTTTCATAATTTTTTTGAAAAATGTACAATATCTCGAGAACGGTACATGTTAGCGTTTTAAAATTTAAGTCAATCGTTTTCTAATGAAAAATTACTTAAGAAATGTCTATTTGCGTAACTATATTAGTGGTTTTGATTTTTTGACATTTTTTTAAAAATTTCACTCGAAAATTTAGAGGGGGGGTCTGAACATTCGATTGCGTATAAAAACAATAGGCTTCCAGTGTTTACGGATTGTGATTTTTGTACCAAATTTCGTTCAAATTGGTCTAATTCGTTCGTCAGTTATCGTCTCCACAGACTCACTGACACACACACACAGACATCACTTCAAAAATGTTTGATTCGTGATCAGGGATGCTTGAAACGCGCTCTCCCGTCGAAAACTCGAATTCGAATTTTCGACCCCGTCACAATACTTTCCTTATACATTATGTATATAAGGAAAGTAATATATAGAGCGGAATAGCCCTATTACAGCGGATTAGCAGAAAGCGTACAAATAGAATCAGGATAGAGATCAATAAAACAAGAGTCATAATGAAGAATGGTCCTAGAATTATAACACAGGATTAAATAGGAAGGTCTTTATTACAAATATAATCGCAATAGAGATAAATATAAATAGAATGATAGAGCAGATAGGTCCTAATATAGGATTATCACAGCGAATTTATAGAAAGGGTACAAATCGAATCGGAATGGAAATCAATAAAACTAGATTCATAGAGAAAAATGATCCTAGGATTAAATAGAAAGGTCTTTATTACAAATAGAATCGCAATAGAGATAATTATAAATAGATTAATAGAACAGATAGGTCTTAATATATGATTTATTACAGACTAGCCGCCTTTGGCGACCAGCCTGTTCGCTACCCTTGAAAATTCTGACCGTGGCAAATTGTAACCGTGGCACACTCGCTGGCGCGACCTTACCAGAAGGTTTAAGGTAACTGTTTGGACGGCCAGGAAGTGCCACCCAATTTAGACCGGAACTCAGTGGGGGAGACATCCACAGGGACCGTACCCTCCTTCCCCTACCACCAACCTTTCGGAAGGACTTACGATCCCACATGTTTAACGTGATCGTACTCCGCGTGAACGCGGCTGCAGTTTTGGCAGTGGCGGGAATCGAACCCGGGCCTACCCAGTGAAATTCCCGCGCGCTAACCACTGGTGTACTTCGCCCTCCGCGACATTTTCCATAACTTTCTTTTTATTCACCGAATTTAGACCGGACCCTCCTTCCCCTACCACAAACCTCTCGGAAAGGACTTGCAGTCCCACACGTTTAACGTGATCGTACTCCGCGTGAACACGGCTGCAGTTTTGGCAATGGCGGGAATCGAACCCGGGCCTACCGAGTGAAATTCCCGCGCGCTAACCACTGGGCTACCGTGCCATCCGCGACAATCTCCATAACTTTATTTTTATTCGGCAATTTTCGGAATCGAACCCGGGCCTACCAAGTGCAAATCCCGCGCACTAACCACTGGGGTACTTCACCCTCCGCGATATTCTTCATAACTTTCTTTTTATTCACACAATTTAGACCGGAACCAAGTGGGAGAAGCATCCACAGGGACCGTACCCTTCTTCCCCTACCACCAACCTCTCGGAAGGACTTACAGACCCACATGTTTAACGTGATCGTACTCCGCGTAAACACGGCGGCAATTTTGGGAATCGAACCCGGGCCTACCGAGTGCAATTTCCGCGCGCTAACCATTGGGCTACTTTGCCCTACGCGACAATCTCCATAACTTTCTTTTTATTCACCCAATTTAGACCGTACCCTCCTTCCCCTACCACCAACCTCTCGGAAGGACTCACGAACCCACATGTTTAACGTGATCGTACTCTGCGTGAACGTGGCGTAAGTTTTGGCAGTGGCGGGAATCGAACCCGGGCCTACTGAGTGCAATTCCCGCGCGCTAACCACTGGGCTGCCGCGCCCTCCGCGACAATCTCCATAACTTTCTACATATTCACCCAATTTAGACGGGAACCCAGTGGGGGAGGCATCCACAGGGGCCGTATCCTCCTTCCCCTACCACCAACCTCTCGGAAGGACTTACGGACCCACATATTTAACGTGATCGTATTCCACGTAAACACGGCGGCAGTTTTGGCAGTGGCGGGAATCGAACCCGGGCCTACCGCTAACTTCCCGCGCGCTAATTTGCAATTTAAAACGACCATATGCTTAATTCCATCATCCTCATTCCATTGTTTCATTGTTCCATCATTTAAAATATCCATAAAATTAAAATATCCATTTAAAATATCCAAAAGTTGGCGACCAGCCTGTTCGCTACCCTTGAAAATTCTGACCGTGGCAAACTCGTTGGCGCGACCTACCAGAAAGGTGTAAGGTAACTGCTTGGAAGGCCAGGAAGTGCCACACAATTTAGACCGGAACCCAATGGGGGAGGCATCCAAAGAGACCGTACCCTCCTTCCCCTACCACAAACCTCTCGGAAGGACTTGCAGTCCCACACGTTTAACGTGATCGTACTCCGCGTGAACACGGCTGCAGTTTTGGCAATGGCGGGAATCGAACCCGGGCCTACCGAGTGAAATTCCCGCGCGCTAACCACTGGGCTACCGTGCCATCCGCGACAATCTCCATAACTTTATTTTTATTCGGCAATTTTGGGAATCGAACCCGGGCCTACCAAGTGCAAATCCCGCGCACTAACCACTGGGGTACTTCACCCTCCGCGATATTCTTCATAACTTTCTTTTTATTCACCCAATTTAGACCGGAACCAAGTGGGAGAAGCATCCACAGGGACCGTACCCTTCTTCCCCTACCACCAACCTCTCGGAAGGACTTACAGACCCACATGTTTAACGTGATCGTACTCCGCGTAAACACGGCGGCAATTTTGGGAATCGAACCCGGGCCTACCGAGTGCAATTTCCGCGTGCTAACCATTGGGCTACTTTGCCCTACGCGACAATCTCCATAACTTTCTTTTTATTCATCCAATTTAGACCGTACCCTCCTTCCCCTACCACCAACTTCTCGGAAGGACTCACGGACCCACATGTTTAACGTGCTCGTACTCCGCGTAAACACGGCGGCAATTTTGGGAATCGAACCCGGGCCTGGTAACTGGTTGGACGGCCAGGATGTGCCACCCAATTTAGACCGGAACCCAGTGGGGGAGGCATCCACAGGGAACGTACCCTCCTTCCCCTACCACCAACCTCTCGGAAAAACATACGGACCCATATGTTTAACGTGATCGTACTCCATGTCAGTGGCGGAAATCGAACCCGGGCCTACCGCGTGCAATTCCCGCGCGCTAACCACTGGGCTACTTCGCCCTCCGCGACAATCTCCATAACTTTCTTTTTATTCACCCAATTTAGACCGTACCCTCCTTCCCCTACCACCAACCTCTCGGAAGGACTCACGAACCCACATGTTTAACGTGATCGTACTCTGCGTGAACGTGGCGTAAGTTTTGGCAGTGGCGGGAATCGAACCCGGGCCTACTGAGTGCAATTCCCGCGCGCTAACCACTGGGCTGCCGCGCCCTCCGCGACAATCTCCATAACTTTCTACATATTCACCCAATTTAGACGGGAACCCAGTGGGGGAGGCATCCACAGGGGCCGTATCCTCCTTCCCCCTACCACCAACCTCTCGGAAGGACTTACGGACCCACATATTTAACGTGATCGTATTCCGCGTAAACACGGCGGCAGTTTTGGCAGTGGCGGGAATCGAACCCGGGCCTACCGCTAACTTCCCGCGCGCTAATTTGCAATTTAAAATGACCATATGCTTAATTCCATCATCCTCATTCCATTGTTTCATTGTTCCATCATTTAAAATATCCATAAAATTAAAATATCCATTTAAAATATCCAAAAGTTAAAATATACATTTAAAAAATCCAGATCGTCCCATCATTTAAAATATAAATATAATAATTTATATAGAGCAAAGGCGCTCTATTTAGAACCGTGACGTCACCTCCACCTTGACGTCCCCACCCACCACCTTCCCTGCTTCAGCGAGGGAGAAACGAACGGAACGCCTAGCGGAACGGCGAGAAATTTAAAATCATGACGTCTTTAAAATTGCGATTCTGAAGGCAATTTTCATTATTTCTGGACCAGATTAGACTTGTAAGAATGCCAGATGTTTGACCTTTCTGAAAATGTAAATTATTAGTCGAAATTATGAGTACTTTTCACGATGCGAGAATTTAAAAACCAAAAATCGTTTTCTTGAGCAAAAAGTGACTTTTGTTTTAAAATCTTTAAAAAATATTAGAAATCGAAATGGAGATTTAAAATTGATATATTTTTACTCGCAATTGTCTGCTCTTTCCGATGGTGTGAGTTGTTTTTTTCTACGACGTCTGGATCGTGGAGAAAAAAGGGCAGAAAGGGCAAAAAAAGGTCGAAATCGCATAAAACATTAAATAAATAAAAAAATAATTAGAATTTTGAAAATCGGTTTTCACGTGTCCCCTTCCCTCCCCCCCGGGTCTCCGATTGCCAAATTTCGTAGCTCTCCGACGCGCGGTCGCGAAACGTATAGTGTATAAGACAGACAGACGCACACACACACACACACACACACAGACATTGCCTTTTATTATTTACTAGCCGCCTTTGGCGACCAGCCTGTTCGCTACCCTTGAAAATTCTGACCGTGGCAAATTGTAACCGTGGCACACTCGCTGGCGCGACCTTACCAGAAGGTTTAAGGTAACTGTTTGGACGGCCAGGAAGTGCCACCCAATTTAGACCGGAACTCAGTGGGGGAGACATCCACAGGGACCGTACCCTCCTTCCCCTACCACCAACCTTTCGGAAGGACTTACGATCCCACATGTTTAACGTGATCGTACTCCGCGTGAACGCGGCTGCAGTTTTGGCAGTGGCGGGAATCGAACCCGGGCCTACCCAGTGAAATTCCTGCGCGCTAACCACTGGTGTACTTCGCCCTCCGCGACATTTTCCATAACTTTCTTTTTATTCACCGAATTTAGACCGGACCCTCCTTCCCCTACCACAAACCTCTCGGAAGGACTTGCAGTCCCACACGTTTAACGTGATCGTACTCCGCGTGAACACGGCTGCAGTTTTGGCAATGGCGGGAATCGAACCCGGGCCTACCGAGTGAAATTCCCGCGCGCTAACCACTGGGCTACCGTGCCATCCGCGACAATCTCCATAACTTTATTTTTATTCGGCAATTTTCGGAATCGAACCCGGGCCTACCAAGTGCAAATCCCGCGCACTAACCACTGGGGTACTTCACCCTCCGCGATATTCTTCATAACTTTCTTTTTATTCACCCAATTTAGACCGGAACCAAGTGGGAGAAACATCCACAGGGACCGTACCCTTCTTCCCCTACCACCAACCTCTCGGAAGGACTTACAGACCCACATGTTTAACGTGATCGTACTCCGCGTAAACACGGCGGCAATTTTGGGAATCGAACCCGGGCCTACCGAGTGCAATTTCCGCGCGCTAACCATTGGGCTACTTCGCCCTCCGCGACAATCTCCATAACTTTCTTTTTATTCATCCAATTTAGACCGTACCCTCCTTCCCCTACCACCAACTTCTCGGAAGGACTCACGGACCCACATGTTTAACGTGCTCGTACTCCGCGTAAACACGGCGGCAATTTTGGGAATCGAACCCGGGCCTGGTAACTGGTTGGACGGCCAGGATGTGCCATCCAATTTAGACCGGAACCCAGTGGGGGAGGCATCCACAGGGAACGTACCCTCCTTCCCCTACCACCAACCTCTCGGAAAAACATACGGACCCATATGTTTAACGTGATCGTACTCCATGTCAGTGGCGGAAATCGAACCCGGGCCTACCGCGTGCAATTCCCGCGCGCTAACCACTGGGCTACTTCGCCCTCCGCGACAATCTCCATAACTTTCTTTTTATTCACCCAATTTAGACCGTACCTTCCTTCCCCTACCACCAACCTCTCGGAAGGACTCACGAACCCACATGTTTAACGTGATCGTACTCTGCGTGAACGTGGCGTAAGTTTTGGCAGTGGCGGGAATCGAACCCGGGCCTACTGAGTGCAATTCCCGCGCGCTAACCACTGGGCTGCCGCGCCCTCCGCGACAATCTCCATAACTTTCTACATATTCACCCAATTTAGACGGGAACCCAGTGGGGGAGGCATCCACAGGGGCCGTATCCTAATTCCCCTACCACCAACCTCTCGGAAGGACTTACGGACCCACATATTTAACGTGATCGTATTCCACGTAAACACAACGGCAGTTTTGGCAGTGGCGGGAATCGAACCCGGGCCTACCGCTAACTTCCCGCGCGCTAATTTGCAATTTAGAACGACCATATGCTTAATTCCATCATCCTCATTCCACTGTTTCATTGTTCCATCATTTAAAATATCCATAAAATTAAAATATCCATTTAAAATATCCAAAAGTTGGCGACCAGCCTGTTCGCTACCCTTGAAAATTCTGACCGTGGCAAACTCGTTGGCGCGACCTACCAGAAAGGTGTAAGGTAACTGCTTGGAAGGCCAGGAAGTGCCACACAATTTAGACCGGAACCCAATGGGGGAGGCATCCAAAGAGACCGTACCCTCCTTCCCCTACCACAAACCTCTCGGAAGGACTTGCAGTCCCACACGTTTAACGTGATCGTACTCCGCGTGAACACGGCTGCAGTTTTGGCAATGGCGGGAATCGAACCCGGGCCTACCGAGTGAAATTCCCGCGCGCTAACCACTGGGCTACCGTGCCATCCGCGACAATCTCCATAACTTTATTTTTATTCGGCAATTTTGGGAATCGAACCCGGGCCTACCAAGTGCAAATCCCGCGCACTAACCACTGGGGTACTTCACCCTCCGCGATATTCTTCATAACTTTCTTTTTATTCACCCAATTTAGACCGGAACCAAGTGGGAGAAGCATCCACAGGGACCGTACCCTTCTTCCCCTACCACCAACCTCTCGGAAGGACTTACAGACCCACATGTTTAACGTGATCGTACTCCGCGTAAACACGGCGGCAATTTTGGGAATCGAACCCGGGCCTACTGAGTGCAATTTCCGCGTGCTAACCATTGGGCTACTTTGCCCTACGCGACAATCTCCATAACTTTCTTTTTATTCATCCAATTTAGACCGTACCCTCCTTCCAATACCACCAACTTCTCGGAAGGACTCACGGACCCACATGTTTAACGTGCTCGTACTCCGCGTAAACACGGCGGCAATTTTGGGAATCGAACCCGGGCCTGGTAACTGGTTGGACGGCCAGGATGTGCCACCCAATTTAGACCGGAACCCAGTGGGGTAGGCATCCACAGGGAACGTACCCTCCTTCCCCTACCACCAACCTCTCGGAAAAACATACGGACCCATATGTTTAACGTGATCGTACTCCATGTCAGTGGCGGAAATCGAACCCGGGCCTACCGCGTGCAATTCCCGCGCGCTAACCACTGGGCTACTTCGCCCTCCGCGACAATCTCCATAACTTTCTTTTTATTCACCCAATTTAGACCGTACCCTCCTTCCCCTACCACCAACCTCTCGGAAGGACTCACGAACCCACATGTTTAACGGGATCGTACTCTGCGTGAACGTGGCGTAAGTTTTGGCAGTGGCGGGAATGGAACCCGGGCCTACTGAGTGCAATTCCCGCGCGCTAACCACTGGGCTGCCGCGCCCTCCGCGACAATCTCCATAACTTTCTACATATTCACCCAATTTAGACGGGAACCCAGTGGGGGAGGCATCCACAGGGGCCGTATCCTCCTTCCCCCTACCACCAACCTCTCGGAAGGACTTACGGACCCACATATTTAACGTGATCGTATTCCGCGTAAACACGGCGGCAGTTTTGGCAGTGGCGGGAATCGAACCCGGGCCTACAGCTAACTTCCCGCGCGCTAATTTGCAATTTAAAATGACCATATGCTTAATTCCATCATCCTCATTCCATTGTTTCATTGTTCCATCATTTAAAATATCCATAAAATTAAAATATCCATTTAAAATATCCAAAAGTTAAAATATACATTTAAAAAATCCAGATCGTCCCATCATTTAAAATATAAATATAATAATTTATATAGAGCAAAGGCGCTCTATTTAGAACCGTGACGTCACCTCCACCTTGACGTCCCCACCCACCACCTTCCCTGCTTCAGTGAGGGAGAAACGAACGGAACGCCGAGCGGAACGGCGAGAAATTTAAAATCATGACGTCTTTAAAATTGCGATTCTGAAGGCAATTTTCATTATTTCTGGACCAGATTAGACTTGTAAGAATGCCAGATGTTTGACCTTTCTGAAAATGTAAATTATTAGTCGAAATTATGAGTACTTTTCACGATGCGAGAATTTAAAAACCAAAAATCGTTTTCTTGAGCCAAAAGTGACTTTTGTTTTAAAATCTTTAAAAAATATTAGAAATCGAAATGGAGATTTGAAATTGATATATTTTTACTCGCAATTGTCTGCTCTTTCCGATGGTGTGAGTTGTTTTTTTCTACGACGTCTGGATCGTGGAGAAAAAAGGGCAAAAAGGGCAAAAAAAGGTCGAAATCGCATAAAACATTAAATAAATAAAAAAATAATTAGAATTTTGAAAATCGATTTTCACGTGTCCCCTTCCCTCCCCCCCGGGTCTCCGATTGCCAAATTTCGTAGCTCTCCGACGCGCGGTCGCGAAACGTATAGTGTATAAGACAGACAGACGCACACACACACACACACACAGACATTGCCTTTTATTATTTAAGAAGAAGATTTATAGAAAGGGTACAAATAGAACCGTGATGGAGATCAATAAAAATAGATTCATAGAGCAGAATGGTTCTAGGACTATAATAGCAGATTAATAGAGAAGATTGTTGTTACAAATAGAATTGCGATAGGGATAAATAAAATAAGTTTTATGGAGCAGAAAAACCTTAGGATTAATACAACGGGTAAATAGATTTCTATTTATAATAACAACTCGGTGCAAAATCTTAGTTTTGCTTGATGTTTAATTCTTGATTTTACAAGGATCAAATGAATCACTATCCACATCCCCAACCATTTAACATGTTTTATACCCCTTAATACTAATAGTCCATTTTTATTTTGGATTATATATTTTTCCGTTGTTCTAAAACTCAATGTTTTCTATGAATCCATTTATTATAATTCTCATTTGGATCTATATTTGCCTCTCGAAATGGCTCATTGCAGTATACCAATTTTGTGTGTGTTTGGTTATGTTACATCTTTTACGTAATGGTGCCATTTTTTTTAACATTTTACAACATAGTTGAAAAGTGTTTATGACTTTGTTCATTCTGTCTGTCTGTCTGTCTGTCTGTCTGTTAGCACGACAACTGCCGTAAAAATGACTTTATCAAAATGAAATTTTAGTATGTTGTTCAGACGGTCTGTGGGACCAAAGGGAATATAAATTAATACCATCCAAATAGTTTTGGATTTAACTTGGGTTGAAAAAATGAAATACATTGAACCCCATGGGATCTAATATTTCAAACATTTTTTAAGCGAATTTAAAATTCACAAATTGCTTAGACAGTTTAGGAAATATTCAAATTATCCCATAAAATATATAAAAAAAATTTAGCAAAATATATTCAGTAGTTTTCTAAATAAAAATTAAAATAATAATTACACCTTTTATATGAAGAGATCACGTGACCATTATATGAAGAGATCACGCGACCATTATATGAAGATATCACGTGACCCACTTCAAAATAAAATATGGCACCCATCTTGTATCAAAATCGTGATTTTTAAAGTTTATTTCAATTCATATTGAGTGTTGTATCCGTCCTAAAACTGCTTTATTTTTACTTAAATTATGTGCATCCACATACTGAAACAACGCAATTACAATATATTAGAGTTTAAATGATCATCCGACTTTGATTATTTCTACAACGAAGCCTAAATTTTACTTATGGAGAATGTAAATACCAAAATATGTAGAATGAGTTGTATAAGAATTGCTGCATTTCTTTAACGCAAAATTTATTAGCTCATGGAGTCTGCAATATAGCTGATATGAATGAAACAGTCATTGATTTTACACGATTATTGATTAAACAGACGATTTTTTCGATGAAATTTTAAGCATAGAGTTATATTACTTGCAGCCTCATGGTCTTAAGTTTTTAAATAAAATAAATTATTATAGTATTGTGATGAATGAAATGAATGGAAAAAAGTTCATGAATGAAATGCTGCTTTTATAGAGAGAGCCAGGCGTGTTACATTTCGATGACGTCATTTGAATAAATTTCGTTTGTTTTCGATGAAGTTTTCAAATATAATAAATTAATGTATTATTGAGAAAATTTTAAAAATATTACCGAGGAATGTATCGCATTTTAGAGATGTTTAAAATTGCATTGAAGTTGGAAAGTGTTTCATAATCAATGCTTTATGCATGATTGATTTTTCTTGTTATGTCTTCCAATGATGGACGTGTATGACGCTAAAAAACTCTAAAAACATTTATCATATGCAATTAACATCCGAAATGAAATAAAACTTTTAATTTTCTAATTCTTTTAAATGTATATCTCACGCACTTGTAGTCATATCTATTTTATTTATCTCTGAACATTTACAACAGTTTCACGGGTGTGATTTCCTAAGACAAATGCCGATTTAAAAATTTATATCTATTTGTTTTGTAAATGCGTTCTGAGAAAAATATTTTCTTTCCCTATATACATAGATAGCATGGGGAAAGTATTGTGGCGGGGTCGAAAATTCGAATTCGAGCTTTCGACGGAAGTGCACGCGTCAAGCATCCCTGAACTCGAATAGATCGTTTCTGAGGGTATGCCTGTGTGTATATATGTGAGTGTGTGTGTGTGTGTGTGTGTGTACGTGTGCATATATATATATGTGTATGTGCGTCCGTGAGCCTGTGGATACGATGTCTCACGAACGAATAGAGAGTTTCGAACGAAATTTGGTACACAAATTACAATCAGTGAATATTGGAAGCTTATTGATTTTAAATTCAATCAAATAGAAGATTCCCAAACTTTCGAAGGTAATTTTGGAAAAATCCAAACCTTCAATAATTCCGAAGTATGGTTAAACACGTCTAAAATTTTTTAATATTTTCATTAAAGACTACAAATATTGTAAACCATCTTTATTTAATATACACCATCATGACGTACATAAAAAGTTTTTCAAAATGCCATAGCGCTTTCGGATAACATAGTGCCCATCATCAGTGGCAACAGTATTATTGCCAATGAGGATGGACACTTTATTGTCCGAAAGCGTTTTAGCCTTTTGAAATACTTTTCCTGGACATCATTGATAATGTATTGAATAAAGACAGTGTACAATATTTGTAGTCTTTACAGAAAATACCTTCAATAATGTTACGTATATAATCATTTCTTATGTAATGTTTCATTAGAAAAAGATTAACTTAAACTTGTAGCACGAACTGTTCTCGAGATATTGCCCTTTTTAAAAATATATTAACTAGTGTGAAGTTTGTTCACTTTTCATATGTGATATTTTGCGATAAGTTTGTTAGCATCATTATCGTGGATATAGTTCGTACTATTCACGAGAGAAGATATTTTGTGTAAAAGTTTTGTATTTTGATGCATAATAATTCACCATCAAGTCATTTATATATAAGAAATTATCTTCTTTCCGTTTGCTTGCAACGCTTGGCGATAAATTTGATAAACTTGGCGATTCATTTAGCGAAATATCGCCAACTTGGTGATATTTCGCCCCAGATTAACGGAAATATCGTCAATATTGCAAAAATGACGCCAAATTGATGAAGTAATCATTAGAATGTTTTAATATATGAACTATATTGCTTACTGCGGATGCTATCGATATTGATAATTGTAAAGATAGTTGCGTGAAATACAAGTCAATTGGGTACTTCGAAATAGTTTTACATGTTGTCATCCGGAAAAGCGCCTAATGTACAACTTCACGTTAAAAACATTGTACCACAGATCTATACATCATTTTTTCACTGTAAAAAAAGTAAATCCATTGCATTATATAGGGAAAGTCATGTTCTGCCCTGAAAAGAAAATTCAATTGTATGATTATATGAGATATAGGTGGGAACATCAAAAATGCTTAGTTATTTTCTAAAAAGTTTATGGTTTAGTCTTAAAAGGGGCTCGAACTTCATCTGTTACGAGATTGTCGTTACTTTTAAAAACATTACTAAACGAACGTTCGATTCGAGCTCTGATTCCCCAAACGTATAATCACAAAATATCGATAGCAAATTTTCTCTCTATCTTAATGGTTTTCTATACACTTTTCTTTTATAAACATCACTCTGACATCGCTATCATTGCTTGGAATTCTGTACATAAAAATATTTTACATCTACACAGTTATCACTGTTAGCTCAAGGTTATAATTATTTTAATATTTCGAGTTTGTCGCAACGTAAAATGCTGAACAAATAAAGTGTAATAAGCAAAATGCTGAACAGATAAAGTGTAATAAGCAAAATGATGAACAGATAAAGTGTAATAAGCAAAATGCTGAACAGATAAAGTGTAATAAGCAAAATGCTGAACAGATAAAGTGTAATAAGCAAAATGTTGAACAGATTAAAGTGTATTAAGCAAAATGCTGAACAGATAAAGTGTAATTAGCAAAATGTTAAGCAGATAAAGTGTATTGAGCAAAATGCTGAACAGATAAAATGTAATAATCAAAATGCTGAATAGATAAACTGTAATAAGCCTGAAATGCTTGGATTTCCCTATGAACAAACTTACATCTTAACGCCAAATAAGCTAAATGCAACCATTGTCTCGTTGTCCGTTCAGCTCTAAGCTTTTGTTAACACCGAAGAAGGAAATACAAACATTTCTGAAACGAACGTGTGTTTAATACACTTTATTTGCGCAACATTTTTCGTTGTAATCTAGTTGTGTTGTATTGTTGTGTTGTTATTGTGTCCATATTGTTTATGCGCAAAACCACGTTCTGCAATTTCGCCATTAAAGTGCTTTAAGTACAATTTATTGAATGTTGCAGATTATCAGTCGGAAATCCAAGTTTTCGGGCGACGTTTTACTTCCCTTACATACATAGTGTAATGTATAAGGAAAGTATTGTGACTGGGTCGAAAATTCGAATTCGAGTTTTCGACGGGGGAGCACGTTTCAAGCATCCCTGAAGACAAATCAAACGTTTTTGAGGTGATAGCTGTGTGTGTGTGTAAGTGTTTATTTAGAGTTGCGCGAAATATAAGTTAATTGGGTACTTTGAACTAGTATTACATGTTGTCATCCAGCAAATCGCCAAATGTACAATTCAACGTTAAAAACATAGTACCGTGGATCTTATGCATTATTTTTTTACTATAAAAGGAGTCAATTCATTCAATTATATAAGGCAAGTCATGTGCTGGCTACATCAGATTTTTTTCGTTGAGTAATGTTTGTCGCACGCATTAAATGCCAATTCCTTTCATAAGTCCACTAGATGACGTCGCCTTCGCAATTTTTTTTCCGCCACTGATGCACAATAACGAGGAAATGAAAACTGTTATCCATCATAATTTTCAGAAAGCTCTCACTCCCTTCTGTTAGAACAGCGAAGATTCCTTTTTGGTTTTTCCCGTTTTACTTACCGCTCTTAAAAGCACGCGCATTGTTGAAGGGTTTTCCTCGAAATGAAATGCGAATGTAGCACTGCAAATGCAAAGCTAATCATAATTTATTTCTACCCTGCTGCTGATTCTCGGGATTTTAGTGTATTTGTTTTCTAAAATACCTAACATCTTTTTAATAAGAGTTGTTACGGGGGGTCAAATATTCGACTATAAGATAATCATGGAAATGAACATTATGAGCGTCCCGTAAACGAATCAATGCGTTCAGCACTTTTTATGAGTGCTAAACATTTTGCTGTTCTGCATTGTTTTAATTACAAATTTCCCCCCTGAAACATTAATTAGATTAAGAAGAAACATCAATTAGTCAACTAAGATGCTGACTGATATGGATCCCGAATCAAATTACGAAGGGTGATTGGGGATTCACAAAGTATTTCCGATAGTGATTTTTTTCCACTTCCAGCTCAAGCATTTTTCTTGAATTATCTATCTCTCAGGATTGGATATAAATGGAGCTTAGATGATGATTGATATAATTTCAACATCAAATTCCAGAAGAGGTGTGTGTTGTGGAGGGGAGGGGGGAGTTATACAAAGGATTTCCACTTCTGTTTTTTTTTTTTTTTACCAAAAATTCGGGTTAATTTTTATTTCAATTTCCTTAAAATATCTATTGCTCCGAATCGGCTACAAATAAAACTTAGATGCTGATGTATATATATATATATATATATATATATATATATATATATATATATATATAATCACGACAAATCATATTAGATTAGTAGTGTTAGTAAAGTTTGTAAGGCAAAAAATAAGGAAAAAGATAATTTTATAAAAAGTTAAAAAATAAGTTATATAGAAAATTTGCGCTAAATTCTCGAAAAAAATTATACAACATGCACGTAAATGAGATAAATGCACCTAAACACAATATTCCTAAAATATTCTCACCTTATATACATAGTATAATGTATAAGGAAAGTATTGTGACGAGGTTGAAAATTCAAATTCGAATTTTCGACGGGAAAGCACGTTTCAAGCATCCACGTTTCAAGCACGCCTGAACACGAATCTGACGTTTTTGAGGTGATGTCTGTGTGTGTGTGAAAGTATATGTGTGCGTGTGAAAGTATGTGTGTGTGTGTGTGCCAGTGTGTCTGTGGAGACAATATCTCACGACCGAATCAAGCGATCCGAATAAAATTTGATACAAAAATTAGAATCAGTGAATACTGACAGCCTACTACTTTTACACGCAATCGAATGCTCAGAACCCTCCTAAATTTTGAAATGAAATTTTAAAATCATCAAAAAATTAAAACAATTAATAAAAGTTGCGTAAATATTCATTTCTTATGTAATTTTTCACTTGAAACGATTGACATAAACTTTAGAATATTAGCATCAACTGTTCTTGAGATGTTGCAGATTTTTCAAATAAATTTATCAAAAAATCATATAAAATAAAAAAATATTAACTATTGTGAAATATGTTCACTTTTCGTATGTAATATTATGCGATGAATTTGTTGACACCATTCTCGTGGATCTAGTTCGTTTCATTATATGAGAAAATATACTTTATGTAATAGTCTTGTATTTGGACGCCAATAGTCATTTATCTACTATAAGATTAATCTATTTCTCCGTCCATATAGCTTGGAGAGATTTTGGCGACGAATTTGGCGGAATGTTGCCAACTTGGCGGTTTAAATGCCGCCAAATTAACGAAAATGTCGCCAAATTGATAAAAACGACGCTAAATCAATGAACGTGACGACTAATTGATGAAAATTCAATATCTTGGAAAGAATATAAGAATATACTATAGGGATAACCTATTTTTCTTTCCGTAACGCTTGGCAAAATTTTGGAGTAATTTTGTCAACTTGAAAACGTTTTTAAATGTTGCCAAATTGTCGAAAATGTCGATAAATTGGTTAAAAAGTCACCAAATTGATTAAAATGACGCTAAATTAATGAAGATGACGACTAATTGATGAAAATTCAATATTTTGGAAAGAATATAAGAATCTCGTCCGTAAGGTTTGGCGAAAAATTTGACGACGAATTCAGCGGGATATCGCTAACTTGACGATTTTTCTAAATGTTGCCAAATTAATTAAAAATGTCGCTAAATTGATAAAAATGAGGTAAAATGGAAGTAATTTTTTGCAAATTTTTAATTCAGTTATATGACGAACATAACGTCTAGTATATAAGATATTCGCTTCTCTCGGGTTGTTCGTGACACTTGGCGATACATTTGGCAACTTGGCGATTTATTTAACGAAATATCGCCAACGATATTTAGCCCCAGACTGACGAAAATATCATTAAAATCACAAAAATGAAGCCAAGTTAATGAGCATGACGCCTAATTGTTGAGTTTATTAAAATATTTTAATGTATGGACTATATTGTCTATTGAGGATGCTATCAATATTGATAGTTTTTAATTTACATTTGCTTAGTTTAGACTGTTTAGAGCATTTTCTCATGGTGAAAGAAGTAAATTCATTGCATTATATAAGGAAAGTCATGTACTGCCCACATCAGATTTTTTATTATATAAATTTAACAAAAGAGTTTCATTGCTTGTTGCAATGGATTAAATAATATTAAGGGACTTATTGATATCTTTTATAACTACTTTCAACTGTTTCATGTTTGCTGAATCAGTATTTTCAAACATCAGCCTATTCCTTATATATATATATAGATTGTTTTATTGTTTACAGCTATATATTTTCACGTGAACTATCGAGATTGCAACTTTTCCTTTATCACCCGTTCAAGATCATGGGAAATGTTCAATAAATATTTTACAGAAGGATTTTACAAATTGCTGATTTACAGCTATTATAAATTCCAAGCAACGTTGCTTACTTCTGGTAGTAGTAAGTGAGAATAAAATAACCATACCTTGCTGAGATCAAACGGTGTTTTGACGGGCACATCAGGACATCCTCCAAAATTCACTTTCTGCGCAGCAGTGCACGCTACGCACAAAACAACCAAGGCGGCCACTAATGAACAACGCATATTTGACTGACAGTTCTTCTGTATGGAGAATGAAAACTTCACAAAACTTGCTTCCTTTTATAAAAATATTTTACGTAATGACAGTGATTATTTGAGTTCTTTGAGCAGGTTCACCCTTTTACGTAAGGAGAGTTTCACACTTTAGATAACAGAGGGAAAAATATTGCTGACTGCTACAGGTGTGTTATTCTGTACTTAATCTTTCTGAGTCACTGTTGCGTAAACTTATTGCTTATTTAATTATATAACGATAACACACGTGCGACGAAGGGGGGGGGGGTGAGTTCTGTGATGATTTACCCCCTTGAGTTTTATCTTTTCTTCCATCCCGATAAAACTTTTCTGTGTAAGGAACTGAAATAACGTTTTTATCTCTTCAGATAGAAACACTAAACGTGACAATTTTGTTATCATTATATAAATGCTTTTATAAAAAGTAATCCTCTATTGCAAAATCATTGAATGTCAAAACGTGACAAAATAACATATAAAATAGTTTTAGTTATGGATACAATTTTCTCGGTTTATTAGGTACTAGCAGCGATTACCCGGCGTTGCTCGGAATTTACCGTGCAAAACTATGATAAAAATTACACCGGAACATATAGGGTCGATTGTAATATATTACCACTGAATGTATCGCATTTTAGAGATGTTTAAATAAATTTTTTATAAAAAGTTAAGATACTTAACTTTTTATACAGCTCCTCTATCGAAAAAATGTAAGTTACAAAACTATTGCCAATATTTCATTTAGTCAAACAAAAAAAAAATGTGATTCTTAAAAGTTCAAATTTAGGATGAAATAAATTGTCAAACTTCTTGACTTACACCACTTTCTCGTGACTTTTCCATACTCTTTGATGCACAGAGAAATGATTTAGTGGGGTTTTAAAACAATGTTTTCATGGTTTGCTTTTGAAACTATTAAAGACAGATAGAAGATACTACGTTATTTTAACACTTCAATAAGGCAAACAAGAAAGATCAATCATGCATAAAGCATTGATTATGAAACACTTTCAAACTTCAATGCAATTTTATTTAAACATCTGCAAAACGCGATACATTCCTCGGTAATATTTTTAAAATTATCACAATGCGTCATTAATTTATTATATTTGAAAACTTAAAACTTCATTGAAAAAAAAAAGAACTTTATTCAAATTACTTCATCGAAATATAAATCGCTTGGCTCTCTTTATAAAAGCATCATTTCATTCATAAATTTTGTTCTATTCCTTTCATTCATCACAATACTACAATAATTTATTTTATTTAAAATTTAAAATCATGGAGGTGCAAATAATTTAACTCTATGCTTAAAACTTCATCGAAAAAATCATCTGGTTCTCTGTGTAAAATCAATGAATGTTTCATTCATATCAGCTATATTGCAGACTCCATGAGCTAAATAATTTTGCGTTAAAGAAATGCAGCAATTTTTATACAACGCATTCTACATATTTTGTTGTTTACATTCTGCATAAGGGAAAATGAGGCTTCGTTGTAGAAATAATCAAAGTTGGACGATCATTTAAACTCAAATATATTGTAATTGCGTTTTTAACACTTTACAACTAAGTTGAAAAGTGTTTATGACTTTGTTCATTCTGTCTGTCTGTCTGTCCGTTAGCACGATAACTGTCGTAAAAATGACTTAATCAAAATTAAATTTTAGTATGTTGTTTAGACGGTCTGTAGGACCTATGGGAATATAAATGAATAATACCACCCAATTAGTTTTGGATTGAACCCGGGTTGAAAAAATGAAATACATTGAACCCTATGGGACCTAATTTTTCAAATATTTTTTAAGCGGATTTAAAATTCACAAATTACTTCGAAAATTTTAGATAATATTCAAATTATTTCATAAAATATATAAAAAAAATTTCAGCAAAATATATTCGGTAGCTTTTTAAATAAAAATTAAAATAGTAATTACACCTCTTATATGAAGCGGTCACGTGAACATATGAAAAGATCACGTGACCCACTTCAAAATAAAATATGGCATCCATCTTGTCTCAAAATCGTGATTTTCAATTTTTTTTTTAATTCATATTGAGTGTTGTATTCGTCCAAAAACCGCTTTATTTTTGCTTAAATTCTGTGAATCTACATACTGAAACAACGCAATGACAATATATTTGAGTTTAAATGATCATCCAAATTTGATTATTTCTACAACGAAGCCGATTTTTCACTTATGTAAAATGTAAAAAACAAAATATGTAGGATGAGTTGTATAAGAATTGCTGTATTTCTTTAACGCAAAAGTATTTAGCTCATGGAGTTTGCATAGCTGATATGAATGAAATATTCATTGATTTTACAAAGAGAAGGACGATTTTTTTCGATGAAGTTTTAAGCATAGAGTTTAATTACTTGTAGCTCCATGGTCTTAATTTTTAAATAAAATAAATTATTACAGTATTGTGGTGAATGAAATGAATGGGAAATTGTTTATGAATTAAATGCTTTTATAGAGAGAGCCATTTTTCTATGACGTCATTTGAATGAATTTCAGTTGTTTTCTATGAAGTTTTCAAATATAATAAATTATTGTAGTATTATGACGATTTAAAAAATATTACCGAGGAATGTATGGCATTTTAGAGATGTTTAAACCAGGCAATTTATATTTCAATGCCGTCATTTGAATGAAGTTCATTTTTTTCGATGAATGTTTAAGTTTTCAAATATAATAAATTAATGTAGTATTGTGATAAGTTTTAAAATATTACTTAGGAATGTATTACATTTTAGAGATGTTTAAATAAAATTACATTGAAGTTGGAAAGTTTATCATAATCAGTACTTTATGCATGATTGATCTTCTTGTTTTTTATAGAGGCGCTGTATAAAATATTAATTTTCTTAGTTTTCTACAAAAATATGGTACAGTATTTAAATGTCCATTTCATAACTTTCTACCTTATTTAAAACATTTTTGTGATTAGAACTATGGGTCTGAAACTAATAGTTCAAAAAGTCTTCCACTCTTCACGTTTTGAGGCCCCCCCCCCCCCAAAAAAAAAAAGAAAAAAGTGAACAGTGGACGATTTTTAAGTAAGGTGTATTATAGGAATTCTGAAAACATATCCCTTGTTGCTGTTATGGCTAAAAGGAGCGATTTATCAGATTTGTAAAAAGGGAAGATTATCAGGTTTCGTCCTAAGGGTGGCAGTATTTCCGAAACAGCACGATTTGTGAATTGTTCGCGTGCTGCTGTGATTAAAGTGTATCGTGAATGGAGAAATGGCACCGTTGTGAATAAGCGGCGTGGAAACTACCGAACACCACGCACCATTAATGTGAGAGGTGAACGCGGGTCCGATGGCCAATCGCCGTGCTACAGTGGAGCGACTCACTGGCCGAATGACTCAGGACGCTAGTGGAAGTGCTGCTCGGACGGTCTGGATCTCAGACCCAGACCGTCCGAGCTACCAAAAAGGTGTAAGGTAACTGTTTGGACGACGGAGAAGAGCCACCAAATTTAGACCGGAACCCTGTGAGGGAGGCATCCACAGGGACCGTACCCTCCATCCCCTACCACCAACCTCTCGGAAGGACTTACGGACCTACATGTTTAACGTGATCGTACTCCGCGTGAACATGGCGGCAGTTTTGGCAGCGGAGGGAATCGAACCCGGACCTACGAATGCAATTCCCGCGCGCTAACCACTGGGCTACCGCACATCTCAAACACTACAGTTCAGCGAACCCTGTTCAGTTAACCACTACAGTTCAGCGAGCCATTTTTCTATGACGTCATTTGAATGAATTTCAGTTGTTTTCTATGAAGTTTTCAAATATAATAAATTATTGTAGTATTATGACGATTTAAAAAATATTACCGAGGAATGTATCGCATTTTAGAGATGTTTAAACCAGGCAATTTATATTTCAATTGAGCCTGCCTGCGAAGCAGATGGATGGTCAGTTAAAAAGGGTAATTTTTTGAAAATTAATGGGAGGACTATTTCATTAACGCAGTCTTATTTCCTACCTTACTTTCAACATTTTTGCAATTTACATTGCCCACTTATCTCCAACATGTAAAGAATAAAGGCACATTTCAATCTTTTGGGGACACCCTGTATATATACATGTATGTATATATATATATATAAATTCTCAAATAGGACAAGTAGCAATGTACTCGTAAAATTTCTAGATAAGTGACGGAAGTAACGGCCGGCCGTTACTTCCGTCACTTATCTAGAAATTTTACGAGTACATTGCTACTTGTCCTATTTGGGAATTTATATAGGTATACACATGTGAAAATTGCAGCATAGCGCTTTACAAGTTGTATTAAAAATTATTTTTTTGCTTTTAGCTTTTTAATCAATTCACTAAAAATTGTAGCAATTTTTCAAGTTTTATATTATATATATATATATATATATATATATATATATATATAGCATGTAAGGTAAGTGCTTCTGTTTGTGTATTTCATCGCAAATTGACTTTTATTTTAAAATTTTGAACTTGTATATATTGTAAATGAAAAAGACTTCGAAAATGCCTCTACTGTCCTCCACTTGCATGCGTATGACATACACTGCAGTTAGGGTTCAAAAGTTTGCAAATTCTCCGTGTTTCTCTATAAATTCATTAGTTTATGGACTTTTTCTATATTTTATTGCAAAATTTCTCCATATATTGTTTCTGTTGTGACACATCACAACACTTTTATTTTATTATTTAAAAATAAACATTTTTATATAAATCATTAAATATTTTTTTAATTATTTTAATTTTAATTATTATTCTAAATTTATATTATTCAAAATTGGTTTTATTTTTTTATTTCATTAATAAATCAATTGCTTCATTTTTCCAAAATTAATTGTAAGTACACTGCTATTCAAATTACGTCTTTCATTCTCGTCTCATCATTAATGCTTTCGACTTGAGTTCATTTGCAGTGCACTCTTTTGGCAATTGGCAAAATCTTCATTTCCGGTGGAAAGGAGATTTTGGATCACTTGGTTAGAATCTAACCCCTGATCGTTATCTCGTTCATTGAACTTGTCAAAAAAAAAAGTTTAAAAATTTTTAAATTATAAAATAAAAGTGTTGTGATGTGTCACAACATTTGCAAACCCTCACTAAAAAAAGAGAAAAAAAATAACCAGATATAGTGGTACGACTGCTCAAGGAAAATAAATTAATGTCAATCGGTTATTAAGCAGCCATACCATAACCCCTAATTAAGGGTCGGCCACTCACATGCAATTAATAAGGGAAAATTATTAAATCAAATCTTAATAACTTAATGGAAGGGGACTGTACAGTGGGAATAAAAATTTTGAATATCAATGAAATTGCGTTGTGTATTTTAAAAATTAAATATAAACCCTGTTTGCATGCGAGATCCTAAAAAAAAAATATTTAATGATTTATAAAAATGTTACTTTTTAAACAATAAAATAAAAGTGTTGTGATGTGTCACAACAGTTTCTTTATACCAAACACAGGTTGATAACCCACTATTTTATTAGCATGAATGAGAAAATAGTTTATTTTAAAAATATCTGGTTTTTCTTATTCATTAAAATTTGAAATAAAAAGAATGACTTTGTTGATTCATCAACATATAAGTTGAAATTCCCAATGTTATTATTCATTGCTTTTCTATACACATATGCCATTTTTCTATAAATTCATGAGTTTATAGAATTTTTCTATATTTCATTGCAAAATTTCTCCATTCATATAATGTTTCTTTATACCATTCACAGATTGATAGCCCGCTATTTTTAATAGCATGAATGAAAAAATAAATAGTTTGTTTTAAAAATACCTGGTTTTTCTTATTTGTTAATATTTAAAAAAAAAAACAATAACTTTGTTGATTCAGCAACATATAAGTGGAAATTCCCAATGTTAATATACATTGCTTTTCTACATGCACATGTTGTTTCTCTTTAAATTCATGAGTTTATAGAACTTTTCTATATTTCATTGTAAAATTTCTCAATTCATATATTGTTTCTTTATACCATGAAATATGTCTCATGAAATCGACAAGGTTATAATTATTCTTTTTTGCAATCATGTGTATGTATTATATAATTCTAAACCATTGCTTCACCTTCTTATGTTCATTAATTTTCTACAATCGGAAATGATTAATGACTATTTCTTATTACGTATTTTAAGTATGCAAATATATTCAGCTCAGGCATTAAAAACATATATGAAACTAACATAAAATGAATTTTTGTTTCTTTTTATTTGTATAGATAAATCTTACTATCTTATGCCAATGAAAGTAACACATATATTAATTTTAATGCTATGGTTTATAAAATTTTAACATTAAAATGTGCACATTTAGCCCTATGGACATAAACTTGTTTCTGAGCAAGACTATAATAATTATATATTAAATATAAATGATAATCTATATTTTCTGAGAGTTTTGTTAGGATTTTTTTAAATATTAATGCAGATGCATAGCTGATAAATATTCATTCATACTGTGTTGATAGTGGAATATGGAATTAAAATATGCAGGAGCGGCTGGTTCGTAAGTTCTGAATGAGATAGTGCTGCTGATGAATTAAAAAGACATGGTCTAAATCAATGTGGTTTATACCAGTTAAACCTGTTTTAAACAAAACTAGAATTTTAGCACAATATAAACCATGGTTTAAACTAAAAAAATGGTTTTAACCAAAAGAAAAAAAATAGTTTAAACTAAATAGTTATAATAAAAAAAATAAATAAATAAAAGTTTAAATCAATTAGTTTAAACCAACCAACCCTGTTTTATATGAAACTAGATTTTTAACACAACAATAAAAAAAAATTACATAACTATAAATGTTCCATTTATTTGTACACAAAGAACATTCTTTTTTCTTAAACAGTCAATTATTCCGAAAAAAAAAAAGACACAAATAATCAGTAAAAACGAACTGTTGCTGACTCAAAACAGAAAATCAACTGAACAATAGAGCATGTGATACACATAAAGCATTCTTCTATAAGCTAGAACTGCAATTATTGCAGTACGGCACAGATTTAAAACATCTTGCTCACTTTACCCTCTACGTATCACTTGGAGCATGCACACTTAGCCTTCAGGTGGAGAAAAGGAACTGCAAGTGTTGCAGCCCGAAAAATGTCTAATTCACACACTTTGAAGACATAAATAACAAAATTAACCTCCTCACTTACGTTGTGGCCGCAAGAATTTATTTATGGAGATTTCAATCTGAATAAAATGTAGACTAGTGTGGGAAAATTGTACAAATGTGATGAATAAATAAAAATATATTTTTAAAA
The DNA here is from genome assembly GCA_951213105.1 of Amaurobius ferox. Classification (NCBI taxonomy): domain Eukaryota; kingdom Metazoa; phylum Arthropoda; class Arachnida; order Araneae; family Amaurobiidae; genus Amaurobius; species Amaurobius ferox. The sequence goes on from OX578136.1 coordinate 155,438,664, forward strand.
TAAATTACAGGGGGTGCTGCAGCTCTGTAGCACTTATACACAAGTTACTACTGAAAATATGCATATATGATAACATATACTACAAATATAAAGAAAATTTATTTTTCTGAAAAAAATTCACCAAGAAAGAAATTTGGTTACTTTTTGTATCGTAATGTTGGGATTCGAGCCGTATTACTTGTGTATAAGTTGTTGTTGTTGAGATCTAGAGCGTCTGACCTACCAGAAAGGTGTAGGGTAACTGTCTGGACGGCCGGGAAGTGCCACCCAATTTAGACCGGAACCCAGTGGGGGAGGCATCCACAGGGACCGTACTCTCCTTCCCCTACCACCAACCTCTCGGAAGGACTTACGGACCCACATGTTTAACGTGATCGTACTCCGCATGAGCACGGCTGTGTATAAGTTGTAAATTCACTAATGTATTTTAAGCCATTCAATCTATTTAAAGTCATCTAATTATTTTTAATTCTGTTTGAAACCACCTCTAGTTATTCCTTTATGTAATTCATGTATTTCTGAGCTATTTAACTCTTTAAACCATAATCTGTAATTAATCGGAATTCAATCTAAAAGTATTATTTCAAGCGAGCACTCGAAGGGCCATTTTCTTCTGTTGCACCTAAGGTCACCGTTAGCTGATGAAATCGGAAGTTCGAGTTTTGTTTCTCATTCAATTAATATGTATCATGCTGGAATATAGATGTAAAAGCTCATCTCTGCAGACGTTTTCCCAGTTTTTGAGTTCTGACAAAATGTCTCACTTTTGTTTGATTGGCGTGGGAACTGGTTTGACCGTTGAAGATTTTGTTCTGGATTGTTCCACAATATTTATAGCTTGATGTGTGCATAAAAGCTTCGTACATGATTTTGCAGCGCACATTTCTCCCTTTGGACTGCTTAACATATACGACTGTCCAGGCTTCGACCCCAGTGTTTTTAATGCTCACTTTGGTCCTCGGGAACTTGGTCTGATGCTTCCTGCTGCTATTATGTTTGGGGAAATGTGGCCTTGAGATGTCCGGAAACAATCGGAGGCCTTTCCGGATCAAAGATAAGATGTTCAAGGATGATCCGAGGCCCTGCTGGATCGAAGAGTCGACGCTTCCTGTGAGGATGACTCGAGACCATGCCGAGTCCGACTCAGTGTCTTGACGGAGCAGAAATGAAGAGAGAACCCAATTGATGCTGTGTGCCCAGGCCGGATCTACGTTTAGCGCAGAGTAGAAATGTGTGTGTGCCCACCTTTTCTTCATGGAAAAAAAATGGTAAATATTCCGTTTCGGGTCACATGTTGATGCCCTTCGTTCAATCTCGGATTTTCGCCTCCGGTTGTGATTTCTTCTTCGTGGCTTGAGGTAAGCCCCTTTTCGTTTCTGTTTTCGGAATCCTGGTGTTCCCGGAGTCTCAGATTATTTGTAATACCAGAAGACGACAAACTGCGAGCCGAACGTTATTGGCTTCTTTGCTGGCTGTTCTCCAAGTTAAATTAATTCACCATTTACTTCAAATTGAAATTTAATTATATTCTAAATTTATATTGAAATCAGTAATTCCATTTGAATTCTTTTCGAGTGCTCGCCCCTATTTAATTGTCCATACCATAATTTATGATATTATTATTATTTATATTTTGCCATTGTTTCATTACATTTGATTACTACTGGTTGAAACTTTGGAAAGCTCGTGGCATATTAACTACGGTCCTTGTACGCCTGGGTCAAGTGGGTGATGCTGATAAGGATTCAGCTGATGTTTTGATAACTCCATGCTTATTACAATGTAATAAATATTTGATTTTTCTCCAAGTTATGAGTGTTTATTTTGTTTTAACTGTTATATTGATTTTATTTTTATTATTTGTTGAAGAAAATGAAGTTCCTCAAGGTAAGGGTTTAAGCTTTTAAGTGTATTTTGTTCTACTGAGTCTTCAGGCAGGTCATCTTGGAGATTTACTTCTCCGGATAGGAGGATGAACCCAAGTGGGTTATTTTGTGGCCTATTCGATCACGGGTTTGTATGGTGGTGCTAGTGCTTATGCATCTTCTAAATTCCAAATTTTAGGAGGTCACACAATTCCACCATCACAGTATAGAGGCAATGATTTGACGACACATTTAGCAATTTATGCCAAATTTGGAAACTTTTTAAGAAGCACATTTATTATGTCCAGGGTCAAATATAGAGGGTGTCCTAAAAACATTGACCTCGGCTTTTATTCCTTAAATATTGATCTTAGACATATATAATAAATTACAAAGTTGCGTAAAAAAAGGTACAGAATTTTATGAAATTTATACAAATTTTCAGGGGATTGAATTTGAAGAAATACAAAATTTAAAATTTTATACGGCCCCCTTGCAAAAATATTTTCAATGAGTAAAACGTGCCCCATACACTAATAAGGTGATGTACAAAGTTTCAGCATTTTATCATAAAAAGTCCCAGAGATATGTTTAAATAAAGTTGGTGAGGGATAAATCACAAATTAAAATGTAAATGTTGACAGCAAGAGTGCAAATGATGCAACGCAGAAATGCATCATAGGCAAATAATATCTGCCTCTTATCTTTAATGCATCTTTGACATGGATGGAAAACATTTTGAACAAGCTTTGTAATCTTTGTGTAACATTATTATTTCTACACAGTGTAGATACTTTTGTACCAATAAATAGCAAAATTATTATTTATTTATGTAATCATTGTTTTCTTTTGTAATTTGTGTATGACCCTTGAAACGCGATCTACGGACATGATTTTTCTCCTCCGAGAACGCATGTCGATGCATCAAAAAGTGGTTAAGTCAGTATTTTTGTCTTTTCATATCTCTGGGACTTTTTATGATAAAATGCTGAAATTTTGTACATCACCTTATTAGTGATATGGGGCACATTTTATTCATTGGAAATGTTTTTGTACGGGGAGTATAAAAATTTAAATTTTGTATTTCTTATTTAATTCCCTTGAAAATTTTAATTGATTTCATAAAATTCTGTACCTTTTTTTACGCAACTTTGTAATTTAATATATATCAATATTTAAGGAATAAAAGCTGAGGTCAATGTTTTTGGAACACCCTGTGTATACACCCAACTCTTTTTCACACAAATTTGAAGTTACACCGTTCAAAAAAGTCTTCCGTTTTTGAAAAATTTATTTGATCTAACATGATTTCAAAGTCACTGTCGTATACTTATGTACGTGACCATGAGCGGTCTAGTATAAATTGCAGTCTTTGGTATCAGTGTATTAAAAAAATTAATGTTTTTACCACACTTCAAAAATTAGGCAGCACTGCTATAATGTTATCGAATAAGGGGGTTCTCCAGTAACTACTGGGGAATCCCCTTATTCGAAGGTATCTCTTATCTACTGGGGAACTTCTTATTCGATAACTCTTACCTATCCATTTTGTATGATATTTACATAACATGTTTCATCATTAAATTGTTTAAGTTTATTAGCTCACAATATTTTATCAATTGTTTGTGTTATCAGCCATACATAGTGCTATCAATTGTGTATTTGAACATTTCTGACCTTAAGAAGTGAAAAAAGGTATTTTTTACAAATTTCAGAATTTTTTTTAACATGGTTTTTAAACTAAATATAGTTCTTTATTTCATCTTACATGGTTTTTGGATAACATGGAATGTATCCCCAATAATAATTACCACCCATGGTGCTCCTAACTATTATGTAAGGTGCCCCAGGGCGTAATGACACACCAGTTGAAAACCATTTTTTTAACCCATTTATTTATGGTCATTTCATATCCTTCTATAAATTGATCTACTAAATGATAGATGAGAGTAGCAGATTTTTTGAGTACATTTACATTTCAACATTAGTAAATAGGTTCATACACATTCTTTCTTAATTTCTGAAAATGTGTCATTTCTTTCAACGTAAGGTTTCAATAAATTTGTAAGCCAATGTCCCCAATCAATTTAAAGTATAAGAAACTTGAAATTATTTTTCTGTGCAGTATTCGATGCATTGTTTATAAAGAAAGAGGAAAATGTACAATCTTGAAGTTTCATCAATTATGGATTTAGGCCTATAACAGGGTTATGAATAATCTACATACATTTAAAAATTCACCCATATACTGAAAGCATAAAAAGATACAAATACGTTAAAAGATTCTTTTGGTCATTTATATGACTTAGTATTTGCAAATTTAATAAAAACAGACAAGAAAAAGTTCCAGGATAAATATGTTGAAACATTATTTGTGCTTCCTAAATGTGAGAGATATTTTATAAAATATTTATAGCAAAAAATGTTTTTATTTAAACAAATATACACATATGCTCTTATAAAATGAAATATAAAAAAATGCTTCATTCAGTACTTGATAGCTGTGGAAATGCATTTTGTTTGCTCAGAACAACCTTCAGATGCTGGTAAGAAATATATCCCTTCATTTTATTCTATAAATAAGAAAGAAAAATATATATTAATAAGAATATTGCTAAAACAACTTTTTAAAGCAATCCATAATTTATATCTTACTAAGAAAAGCATGCATTTAGACATGTTATTTTGCTATTTAAGAACTTTTTGAGGTCCTATAGCCATTTTGTTCAGGATTTTTCCTATACAAAAAGTCTTATTTAGAAGAAAGCAACTTTCAACTTAGTAACAGCATGCAGTTTTTTGGCTTCATTTACAATTAAGTTTATAAAACATATAAAATAAATATTAAATCTGAAAATAAAAAATGTTCATCAGAATACAGAATATAAAAGTTGGAAAAAGGTATCAACCAGTTTCAAAAGCAATAAAGAGCCTCCCCTGTAAGCATAAATGAGACAGAGAACCAGTAATTAACAAAAGTAAGAAGATTGTATCATATAAAAGCAATATGTGAGGGACCAAATCCAAGGTTATAAAAGTTTTTGTTCTAATTGCTACCAGGGAGAATCTGATAAATAAAAATAAATTTCTTTAAAACACAGCATATGAAGGTTAAAAAAGGTATCAACTGTATTTAGTGAGTGATTAAACCTGAAATAGGTTGAAGTATAAAAAAAAAAAAAATGCTATTACTACTGTTACAAGAATTTGAGAATAAAAAACTTAAGTAGAACACAACATATAAAAGTTGAAAATGATATAAATAATCAAAATTACAAAATATTGAGTTAATGTTTTAAAGATTCATACAATTTTCTTAAAGTAGTAAAAATCTGAAATAACATAAAAAATTCACATAAACTAAAAAATGAACAAGAAAAATTTTTGGAGCTTTTTCTTTAGACTGACTCTTAAATTATATTATTCAAGGTTTTACAATAAATAGCAGGAAAATGGAATATGATCGACATATGTATACGCACACATAAAAACATTTAGTTGATATTTCTACATGCCTAGTATTTATTATTGTCTACCAGCATACCCGTTCTTCGTACGGAGTATATAATATAAAGAAACTTATAATTCTCAATCATGTGCAAATTCTTTTAAAATATTAAATTTATTGTTCCTAAAGAGAAGTTTAAGAATATCTGTTCTCACTATGCAAAATTATCTTCATGGGCAGATCTGAAGAATAAAACATCCTGGACCCTTTTGTAAGCAAATTTACAAAAAAAAAAGAATTGAATCAATATATGCAACCCCGTACTACTTATATTGTCGCAGATTAGAAAATATATTAGTGTGTTAGTAGAAGATTACCCGTATTATAATATGAGTCTCAAAAATCTTTGCCAAAATAAAAGAGATGACGTAATAAATTGAAAATATCAATAATCCCCATACTCTTTATACCAGAAGGTCGTAATAGAGCTGTTTCAACCACGTGGCACTCTCTTAGTAACGAGCCTTAGCAACGCTTGCTGGTAGTCAAACAACTCATAGATAGGCCATTGCTATACACGTTGTACGTTGCTTCAAAAATATTAATTTAAACATTAAGTAATAATTATGTCATCTAAATATTTTCAGGATATGGATGATCGAGCTAAAGCTCGATATTTACTAAAAATTGCATCAATAGGAAACAAAGATCCTTATTCAATGTGTAAAAGTGAATTTACAACATGTGCATCAGATTTTCCAAAACTTAGTTATTTCGATATGGTGAACTACTTAGTTTTCGGGAAAAGTGCATATACGTCCGATGAATTTAAGGAAGCTTTTAATCAGTTTGCTTGTGGCTGGGTGAAAGATGTATACACGGTCAAGATCTCAGGATTATGCCTCGTAATTGGAAAGGTAAGAGTACATGCCAGTTTTTATTTATTTTGATGATGATTTTTAGATTGATATTGTATTTTTTCACATTTTATACATTTATTTTAAACCATAATGTAAGAATTTATGACACCTTCTATCACTTAAGCATATTATGTAAATCTAAAATTTATATATATATATAAACACAAATGTTGTAAAATATGAAAACTGTTTCTATGAAATTTGTCTCATACACTTTATTGGGGGGGGGGGGGGGAATAAGTTTTGTGATACCTTTGTACTTATTATTTTTTATGATTGTGTAGATTTTATGTGATATTTCACAGAGTTGATAATTGATAATTTCTATAAATAATAAAATTCATAAGCAATTTTACTTTAGTATTTTCCCGATAAGTTGATATAAATCAGGAATTCTAATCCCTGAAAGAATGAACAAAGTTTGGCTAGAATAATTTATCCATATATAACCTGCTTATTATTTATAAGTAGTACAAGCTGGCTAAAGAATCTGGAATTCAGGGAATATCATATCAGCATTCTAAGAAATATCAGGGAATTCCTAAAAAATAAAACTGTAAAATCAGAAAAATTGGAATTTTTTTGGTAATCACAGCTTTCTTCCAACTCGTGACAACTGACAATACACATGTATAGAATTCCTTCTTCCACATCTCCCGGTGCTCTTCACTAAGATGTCTTTTTGACTCATTTCCTCTAATTAATACAGCAGGGAGTCTAAAAAAAGATTTGCTGTCTCGATCAGAACGATTTCCGCATTTGAAAACACCACAAGCGGTAGGCATAATGACAAATATAAAATTTTATAACACTATACACGCCAGCATATCTACAATTGACTCAAACCCAAAGCATGCAATATATGACTATCAGCAACGGTTGCTAGGTGGTAGCTTGGCGATGTGACGTCAGGTGAAAAAGCTCTATTGATTCCAATATATGCCAATATATATAAAAACATATGCCAATATACCTGTATTACTTATATTCTCGTAGATTAGAAGATATACCCGTGTATTTGTAGAAGATTACTCGTACAACATACAATATACGAGTTTAAACAATTTTTGTCATAATAAAACAATTGCATAATAACATGAAAATATCAATAATTCCTGAATCAGTAATCCCCGAAAATATCAATAATAATAACGTTTAAATCTGAAGACCGTAATTGATATTATCCACTCAAAAATGCTATAAGAAAAATCAAATCGTTCTGTTCTAAAATATATTTTTATATCCATTTATTTATTATTCAAATCGAAAAAATAATAATTAAAATTAACAGACAGATTTAATTTAATTGCGTTTCTGAGCAACATGATATAAGATAGAATCTTCCTCATAAACTGTGAAATTAAATAGCCAATTTGATTTCTTTATACTTATCATTGTTCAGTAAAAACTTGTGAAAATAAACCATGGAGATAGCTTTCCCATTTAAATCATGTTTCAAACAATTAATGTTTTCAGAAAGTGACTAATTCGCACAAAAATTCTCCCCTCAAATGCAGAGATAAGGTTTTAATTCACTTTCAAACGATTTTCAAGCTTTTTGTTTGGATAAACCACAGAGTTAGAGAGTAGAACTCCTAGGAAAATGTTTTGTTTTTCATTAATATCTCGACAACCCCTGGTCTTAAATACTCGAAACTTGGGCTAAATTTATGGGGGGCTATTTCAAGCTTATCCACAAAATTTCATCAAATTCGGTTCAGCCGTTCTCCCGTGATGATGGGACAAATGAAAATGTTGTTTTTTACTAATATCTCGAGAACCACTGATCGTAGAAACTCCAAACAGAGACTAAATTTTAAGTGGGACTATTTCCAGGCTACCCACAAAATTTCATCAAATTCGATTCAGCTGTTTTCTTGTGATGACGGGACAAACAGACAGACAGATAGACAGACAGATTTTCAGTTTTATTTATATAGATTCTTAGTCTGTAAATATTTAAAAAATATGTTTAAATATTGACAGACTGAAAATCCATGTTTACATACTTATAAAAGTTATTAAGGCCAAAAACTAAGTACTTTAAAGTGTTCTTAAAATAGATTTTCAAAATTAGTATTTTAGGACCTTTAAAAATCATGAGAACCCTATAATCAGTATCATTAAAATGCATATTTGACATAATATAAGGAATCTCGTAATGAAAGGAAAAGTGAATGTTATCGGAGGTCAGATTGTTTTTGAACCAAAATAAAAGTTCATCAATAATTGAAAAATTGCAAAAGTTTTCATGAGTTCACTGATAAATGTACTCTCTAAACCATTTTGAATTTGAATTTCATTTACTCAAAATATACCAGTAAGCACCTTGACTTTGTTTTCATAAAAATTATTCTTATTATAACAACAAAACAACCCTTGATCATCATGAAATAAAGTTTCAAATGCAAAATAAAAACAAAAAAGGATGCAAGCATTTTAGTTTTTAAATAATAATAATAATAATAATAATGTGAAATACTTTATCAAATAACTTGTAAAGCAAAACCAACAGTATGATTTTTTTAAATACTTTAATAATATATATTAATGAAAATTTCTTTTTATGGCTGATTTAGCTCTCTCATTTGGTGCTTCCAGCATAAAATAACATTGAAGGCCATTGCAGCAAAAACATAGTATATCTGAAATTCCCTACGGTGAACAACAATGACCTACATATAACATTGCTGGCAACAAGTTTATAGAAAACTGAGCTTAAACTACACAAAACGGCGAAGTATGGATATATTCCAAGAAATTTAGGTATAGAATACTTCTTATCTGCAGGTTTTAAGACTATAAATGATATAAATGACAAAATATAAAACATAAGAATGAAGTTACATCATGAATGAGATTAGAAAGTATACACATCACTTCATCATCTTCTATTTCTTCATCATCTTCATATTCCTATTTAAAAATAAATAAATGCATAAATAAAATGAGCAAATACAGATAAAATATTCTAAATTTAAGCAGAAACAAATGGATTAAAACTTTAAATGCTAGAAACCATTTTTAAGTAATGAAATGAAAAGAAACTATGGATAAAATTTTACCTTTCTAAAGTTAAGGGCTGCTTTGAAAGCACTGATAGGGATGATGTGAGTTTGCATCAACAGATATCTGTAAAAAATAACATGAATATATTTGAAATATATAGACATACACAAAGTAAAATAAATTATTTAATATGATTTAAAAAAGTCCATTATTAAAAAAAAAAAAAAATTGGCAATGACTCCAGTCCAGTTGAAACAAAATGGTTTTGTGCAACGTCTTTTTTCTGGGTGGATTGTTTTGTTAAGACATTTTCAAAACAGTTCAAATATTAAAATATATCAAATATTTTAAATTGGGTCCCATGCAAAAAAGCACACAATTTTACAAAATATTTATTTTTATCTATATAAAGAAAAAGACTGTTAAAAAATAAATACATTTAAATATTTATTCACAAATGTGACAAAAAATATTTTTGTCAGCTAAAAGTAAAATAGTTTTCATTTTCAAATTACTTGCAGAAGCAGGCAATCTCTCCCCTATCTCTATCAAAAAATGATAAACTATCAGAAATATCCAATTTTATAAAATGTTCAGATAACAAATTTTAATGTTTAAAATAAAATATGATTGAAATATTAAAAGAAATGAAAATTCTGGCCAAATTATAAGGAGCTTATACAGACAGGCAAGACAAAATTTTCAAAAAATAATAGAAAAAAATTATGAATAATTTTAACTGTTCGATAAATGGATAAAAGGGACTAAAATGTCCCAATTGCAATGATGGACAAATCACAGGAAAGGGAAAAGGAAAAGAGAATTAAAAAAACACTGAGAATTAATGTTAACATATGCGGAAACAAATGAAAACATGTAAATTTGCTGAAAATTAAACAGTCAGAATCAACCACAAAAGTCACAAATTATAGTAAATTGTACATCAGCTGAAAATATATGTAAATATAAGCTGTATCAACGAGGCTGAAAAAGAGGACCAGGAAACTTATAAAATCTAAAATTTCCAACTTAAAAAGCATGTCCAGTTTCTTCACCCTTAAATACAATTGAGAGTGGAGCATTTGCAGAATTTCCAGTTAAATAAACTACAAGTTGTAACTAAAGTATCCCTTGAGAAGCAATGTCATGCATTTGTTTAGATAAAACATATGCAATGGAAACTGGTTTGTGTATGTACTAATTAAATCACCGAGCTATACATTACTGCAAAAAAGAAAATTTCCCAGTTTCAAGTAATCCAATGATAATGTTTAAAATGAGTCCGTTTAAAAATATTGAGTTCATTTACACACTATAGCACCCCGGCTTCGTATGTGGCTTTCACCGCGTGATGACGCTCTTTTTCCTGCTCCCTTTTTTTGCGCCGTAGCGGCGTGATCCTTTCTTATAGTGCTTGAAAGTTGTATATTTCGTGTAGCCCATCTCCGTTGCTACATTTCGATACCTGGTTCATTTCTCTACTTGGCTTTAATGGTGAGATATCTTAAAATTAAAATAGTAAATATTCTAAATAGCTGTACCATTTTGACGCTGCAATTGTATTGAAAGAGGGCTTGTGTGCTGGAATTCACACTTTATACATCTGTTAATCCACTTAAATACAGTTGAAAATGATTATAAAAATGTATATAAATATAATATAATGTTTTCTTATTGTTATATGACCCCCCTTTTTTACCCAGGATCAGTAAATAAGTGTTTATTTTGTACATTTGTAACTGTTGTTTTCAGAATTTTCTACTTTCGATTCAATTGTACTGAAGGAAAACTCGCACTGTGTGTTGGAACACACACATTATACATCTGTTAAATTGCTTATATTTTAATGATATTATTCATATAAATGTATACTATAAAGCCTACTTATTTTTATAAGCCCCCCCTTTTTTACCCAGAACCTATAAATATGTATGTATTTTGTTTTTCTGCCACTGTAGTATTCAAAAACTTTTACTATCGTTTCAATACCTCCCCCCTTTTTTTGTGGTGAGCCCTTCCCGGACCTGTACCTTTCTGCGTATCTCCCCTTTGGTAATAGTGTAGTCGTCCCGTGGCCCGCCAGCTTTGAAATTGTCCTCTTCTTCCTTATATCATTGTTTTACATTATTCATATTCTCAAATGCTTTCATTTTCGGTTCCCCCCCCTGTTTAGTTTTTTGACTTTTTCTCTACTCTACCGCCCCCTTCTCTCAAGATTTTTACATATTTAGAACCGCCTCCTTGTACTGATTATTTTAAATGGTCATGTCCCTGTGTTTATTTCAATTTTAAAAATTTCAAATTTTTTTTTGAAAAAGTTTAAATCTTAAATATCTCGAAAACTAAGCCTCCTAGCCAAATTTTGACAAAAATTTTGTGGTCCTAGAACCTTTGTCTACTATTTATATACCTTTAAAATGATACCCATGTTTAATACCTTCTGCTCGTTTTCACTCACCAACCCCCCCGTAACTTTTTTGTAAATATATTCTAATACTATTTTGAGACATTGTTGTTATTAATATAACTCTCATAGCTTATATCAACATGAATAACTCACCCCCCCCCCCTTCTGATTTTCCCCCTCTCCCCCCTGCTGGAGCTGGCCGTAGCAACCGCATGAACTCAATAACAATTCCTGACTCTTCACATCCTACTACACCTGTTTCCATAGACTTAACTACTTCAGATATATCACCTTCAACTACTTCTGGTACATCTCCATCGGCTGCAGCTCTCCCGGTTGATCCCTCTCCTTGCACCTCCAAATCTTTCTCTCCTGACTGTGTACCTACTCGTAGAATTTCCAACATGCAACCAACGGTTAAACTCTTCGATCTTCGAGCTACAACCACAAACTCAACTCCAGACGTGCTATACTCCTCAGCTGTATCCACACCTCTTCTCACTGTGCCAGCTTTGCCTCAACGAACTTCTGCATTTTCCTCCAAACCGCAGTTCACTGTGATCTCAAAGCCTCCAGTTCTCATTTCGGCTAGCAGAATCCAAAAACTATCTTCCCCGGAACACTTAACTACTGCAAAGGATGAAAATAACAAAACCCGGAAAACATTTGTTGAAGATGATGACACGTCCATAGTCACTGCTGATATGGTTGATGATACCACCGAACCTAATAACTGCTTCCTACTGAAGGTGAGACGTTTCTCTAATCAAATCCATAACTACATATCCAGATACATAAAACCTTCGCCCTCGCAAAAGAAATACCTCGACGAAAAGCTTGCACACCTTAGAGATGCCTGTACTCTATTCGAAGGCCAAACCATAAATTCTGCGCCCATAATGGGCCCAAACCCTGCTGAAACCCTCCAAGACATGAGGCATATCATGGAAGAGGAACTGAAAAACCTAAAAGACTCGATCTCCACAAATCTTGTAAACTTTACCAAGAGCCTGACAGAAAACCTTCCCAATCTAATCAATTCATCCGTTAAGGAAAATCTCACAGAAATTTCAACAACTCTCGGAAACAACCTTCTCCAATCATCGGATTCGGCCACATCCTCAACCAATCCACGCTCAGTTAAACCTACCTTTGCAAACATCCTCTTGCAAGGAAAGGACAGATCAAAAGATAACCAACAACTTAAAAAAGAACTTCTCTCTCTTCGGTGTCCATCAGATGTCAAAATTAAAAATGTTTCCACATTGAATAATGGAACTCTCAAAGTGACATGCTGCAACGGGGATGCGGACGCCTTGCTCCCCAAGTTCCTAAACTCTAACCTCAGCGAAAAATTCAAAATATCTAAACAGCCTACAAAAAAACAGAACTTAATTATATTCAACATGCCTGTGAATTTCCGTGAGGATGACGTCCGCCTTCTCATCACGAAAAACCTACCTCCGGGTCTCCTCAAGGAGTTTAGAATAATTAGAAACTTTACAAACAGCCGAGGCACAGTGAACTGGGTCTTCCTACTGGATGAAATGTCAGCTAAGTACTTAACGGATGCCAAGAAAATCTTCCACCATTTCAACTATTACATGATCAAAAAATACATCGGCTTCCAGCTATGTTTCCGTTGCCAAGGATTTGGACACACAGCAGCCTATTGTCCGTGGGTCGCCGGGAACTGCAGCAACTGTACAAAAACTGACCACAATTACAAAAACTGTAAAGCCACTCGATCCATCTGCATAAACTGCACTATGGCCATAAACGCCAACCCTACCTTGAAATGGGACATTTACCATAACTCCAGGGACAAAAACTCTTGCAATGCATGGAAGAGAGAACTGGCAAGAATTCGTGATCTCCAGCAATCACTTTGATGTCTCCCCTTCCCTCCTTTTTGCTTTCCTGTGTCTATTGTATATATATCTGGTTGTGTTATTGTTTTTAATGTGTATTTTCCCTTTTGAGTTAATGTTTATACTTTGCTAAATTTCATGGATGTTTATGCTTGTATATTATCACATACTTTCCCTGCTCGTGGCTGGTCTCTTGTCCCTGACCTTCCACTTCCCCCCTCCCTGTTTACTTTTTGCCTGTCTCCCCCCCTCGGTGTCCTGGCACCCTCCCCCTTATGATACTTAACTTACTTCAGATAAACACCAACCACTGTCTTGCAGCCCATAACCACTTACTACAATTTGCTATAGAGAATCTCTATGATGTTGTGTGTATCCAAGAACCTTACCTCTCGGGGGGAAATTTTCTTTCCCCCCCTCGGGGCATTACTCAATACTGCTCATCTTCTAACAAGGCTGCCATCCTGATCCTTAACTCTAACCTTAAAACTTCCCTTAAATTCTGCTCCTCGTCTTTTGTGGCGGCTGAAGTTTTTATTCCCGGCCGTTCTCCCTTGATTATCATCTCACTTTATTTTCCCCCCCGTGCCCTTTTGCCTCCTCTTTTAAGCGAACTTTCGACTTTTGACTTCCTCCGTTCAGACGCTGTACTCCTTGGAGATTTTAATGCCAGGGCCCTGATGTGGGGATACGACTTTATTGATCACCGGGGGTACGAGGTTATCGACTTTTGTCTTGAAAATAACTTCATTGTTCTCAATAACCCATCATGTGGTCCAACATTCAGTTCACATTCTGGCAAAGGATTTCCAGATCTAACTTTAGTCACTGCCAACTTTCACGACAATATTCAAAATTGGGAAATTCTCCCAAGTGATTCACTTAGTGACCACCGTTACCTTAAAATTTCCATTAACCTTGCTCCCCCCTCCGATAACTCCTTTTACTTTAAAACTAATTACGGTCTTGGAAAATTTATTTTTAATTTTAAGCCCTTTATAAAACCACTTTCCGATCAGCTCAACCTAATTGAATCCCCTGCTATGCTTAACTCCTTCGTTGAAAATCTCATCAAAACCACCCAGACTTGTGCATTTACCCATATCAAAAAGAAAAAATCCTCTCCCCGCCCTAAACTTAATTGGTGGAACAAAAATTTGGCCACCTTTCGCAACTTTGTGACTGCCCTTTACAAAAGAGTTAAATCACTTGAGAGAAATTCTGCTTCCTCGGAAATTATATCCGAGGCCAAAATTAAATTCAAACTGAACCGTGCCAAATACAAAAAATTAATAAATAAATCTAAACTGGAATCCTGGAAAAACTTTTGTACTAACTGCTCTTCCAAATTCGGCACACAATTTAAATTCGCGTTCCAAAAATCCAATAAATTTAATAGTATCTCTCTTCAATTCCCTGACGAAATTAACTTAGATCATGACTCAAAAATACAACGTCTTTTGGACCACTATTTTAAAAACGATCCGTCATTTACCGACTTCCCTTGGACTCCTGTTCCTACTGATGGTCTTGGATTGATTACGCATGGGGAGCTCTCCTTGGTCTTTAACAGCCTTCCCTCCCGAAAGGCCCCCGGACTTGACAACCTTGACTTTTCCATTTGGAAATCCCTTTTTCACTCTTATCCATTTTTATTTTTTAAAACTTTTAACCTCTGTTTTCAATTCTGCTTTTTTCCCCCGTGTCTAAAAACTGCTAAGGTCCTTTTTTTGAACAAACCCGGCAAAGACCCCGCACTTGTATCCTCCTATCGTCCCATATGTCTTCTCCCCATTTTTGGCAAAATCTTAGAAAAATTATTTGCAAATAAATTAAACTTTTGGCTTTCCTCCTCGGGGGCTCTCCATCGAAATCAATTTGGTTTTAGAGAACTGACAAGCTGTGAAATGGCCGCCCATAGACTCATCGCCACTATAGAGGGTCTCAGACCGGGCAATTATGTTTCCCTTGCCACCGTGGACATCTGCGGAGCATTTGACAACCTCAACTGGAATTTACTCCCCACCACCCTTGAAGATATTAATATGCCACAAGAATACAGATTATTCATTTATTCCTACCTTCACTCTCGTACAATAACTTTTTCAGACGATATTACTACATCCATCAAATCTCTTTCTATTGGTGCTCCACAGGGTTCGGTATTATCCCCGATCCTGTGGAACATCTATTTCAACAAAATCCTCAAACTCAATAATGACAACATGTACATTCAGGCCTTCGCAGATGATCTTGCGGTGGTGACCTCTGCTCCCACCCTCCTAGAAACAACTCGCTCCTCCACCTCCAACCTTTTGACCTTGACCTCTTCCCTGTCCTCCCTGCTCCTCACAGTATCTCCTGAAAAGTCAAAATGCATAATTTTTAGCAAAACCCGTTCAAAGCGTAAATATACCCCCAGGATTAAACTCCTTAACAAAAGTCTCAAAATTACCCGCCATCTCACCTTTCTTGGAATCGTCATTGACGACCGCCTTTCTTGGAGCCCTCACGTTTTTTATCTTAAAGAGAAATGCTTGAAGCTCTGTTCTACTTTTAGGAAAATCTCGGGAAACAGCTGGGGCGTAAACAAATCTTTTTTAAAACTATGGTACCTATCTGTTATCGAGAAAATCATTACTTACGGGGCGGGCATTTGGGGCAAACACTTAACCGGGAATCAAATTTCTAAACTCACTTCTTTGCAACGGATTTTCCTTTTGAAAATTTCCTCCGGTTTTAGAACAACTTCAAGTATCTCTCTCTATTCAATCACTGGTATCCCCCCTGTTCACTTAGTCATCCAAAATTTATACAAAAAATTTCAATTCTGGCACTTAAAAAACAACCTTTTTCCCGCCTCTTCCCTCCCTTCCCCTTCAATTTTTGACTTCCACTGTCCCCTTTCCGCTCTCCCCCCCTCTCAACGCATTGTCACTCTCCCTGTCCTTGACCCTGTTTCATTTTCAAACACTTGCGTATACACAGACGGTTCTAAAATGGAAAACCATACGGGTTGTTCCATTTGTGTTTTTAAAAATGGTGTCCTCTCTGAGACCTTCTCCTTCAAACTCTGCGATGAGAATACAGTTTTCCAGGCCGAACTGACAGCTATTAAACATGCGATAAAATGGGCCCTTGATAACTCTACAAAAATAAACATATTCACTGACAGCCTTTCCTCAATTTTGGCGTTCAAATCTTACAAAAATAAATCTAACTTCCTCCGTGAAGTTAAACTTTTGGCAATTTCGGCTAAAAATTTAAACCTAATAAATATACTATGGATCAAAGCTCATACAGGCAACCTTGGAAATGAAACAGCAGATAAATTGGCAAAAGAAGCCACCATATCTGGATCCCCTGTCTCTGTCCCCCTCCCCTATTCTTTTTTATCCTCCTTTTGTAAAAAGGAAATCAACAACTCTTGGCAACTCCTGCTTGATAACTATAGATCACCTCGCACTCATGATCCCTCTCGAATCTCCCTTTTCCTTCCTGTTGTTGATCCCCATTTCCAAATTTTTAATCGTTTCCTTATTTACTTTGTCACAGGCCATGGCCCCTTTTTAGATTATTTGAAATTCTTTAAACATAAATCTTCTTCTAACTGCCCATGCAACTCATACGGAGACGCCGACCATTATATTCACTCCTGTCCATTCACTAAAGACTTCCACCTTGTTAAACCTGCCCCCCTTTCTCGTGCTGTTTGGTTCTCCGGGGTCTGCCGTAACCCTGTATTACTTAACAAACTTAAAAACTGTGTTCTCGTTGCTAGAGATATCACAAACCGGGTGAGATGAGTTTATGTGACTTGCTTTCCCCCTCTTCCCCTTGGTGATCCTCCCCCTTTTTTTTTTTTTTTTTTCGTTTTCTTTTGCTGCTCCTGGGTATCCCTTTCGCATTGTTTGTCTGTGTGTTATTATATTGTGATACCCCTTTCTGTCTTTGCTTGTGTATTTTTTGTTCGTCGCCCTCCGTATCTTGTCTTTGCTTGTCTTGTTGTAACTTATTGTGTTGTGATTCAATTTTAATATGTGTTGTAATTTCTTGAATCAAAAATAAAGTTCCCGGCCACACACTTAGCTACAGTAAACCTTCGGGTCTGTCGTGTGGTCTGGGTTTCCAACATCCAACACTATAGCACCCGGCCATCCAAATGGATGCTCAAGTCCTTGTTGACGAGCCGGACGGCCTGGGTTTTCAACACACTATAGCACAGTGCATGGGCGCGGTAGCCCAGTGGTTAGAGTGCAGGAATTGCACTCAGTAGACCTGAGTTCGATTCCCTCCGCTGCCAAATTGCTGCAGTGTTCAAGCGGAGTACGATCATGTTAAACATGTGGGTCCGTAAGTCCTTCCGAGAGGTTGGTGGTAGGGGAAGGAGGGTACGGTCCCTGTGGATGCCCCCCCCCCCACTGGGTTCTGGTCTAAATTGGGTGGCACTTCCCAATTTAGACCAGAAGATTGCCATCCAAAAGGCTATCTTACACCTTTCTGGTAGGTCAGACGGTCTGGTTCTCAACAACAACACTAAAGAACATAAATGCAAACCCCAGAAACTTTAAACTTAACCAGTAAAACAGAAATAAGTTTAGTATGTTCAAGAGATATTCTTTCACTATGCTCCTAAATAAAAACAAAGTAATCAATTGAACAGTGAGAGATGGCCAGATCCACTTGATTTACAACCCATTTGTATTTTGCTAATGAAGTTGAACATACTGAGAATAATATACAAAAATAAAAATTTAACCAATGTACACAACAGACCATAACAAAGAAAATTTTTCTGTCTATAAATGGGTAGTTCTGATAATTTTTAAAAGCACCAAAATATTTAAATTAAAATAATCTTAATACATAAATCCATTGATTAATTGAGATTTTGCATTAATACATGACAAAATTTTGAGCTTTAGTGGCAACGGTCTTCTTGATGATGATAATTTCATGCTGTTCTGCATATAAGTGTAAACAAAAATATGTTTCCATGGTAAAAATGAAATATTTGGAGTTGACTTATCAGCCAGTATTCTATTCAGCCGTGCTACACTTTTTTGTTTTATTTTAATACTTTAAGGAGCATGTAAGTTTTTATTTAAATAAATATTAAGAAATACTTTAAACACAGAATAATAGGTGATTTATTTTGTGAAATATAATTAGCCAATGAAAATGAGCAGTTTCGATTTAAATAATATCTGTGGTTTAATTTCTGATTTTAATCTGATTCACATATTACTTGTGCAGGAACTTATTTAAGACATATGAGGGCTATAAGATTGCATAGTAGCTTATGCTTATATTCCCAGAGAAAAAAAAAGACAAAAGGAAAATAAAAAAGGGAATAGGTCATGAGGGATGTATTTTAAAATCACTCTGATTAAAAAACATTTATTGGTTTACAGAAAGTACATTTTCTCATGATACTTATAAATATAAAATTATTTCTATCTCTTGTTTCTTGTGGAACATTTGAATTTTGATCCCAGAATAAAATTGATATTCTGCCAAGTAATTAGCTTTTTTAAAAGACATTGTGCTAACTGTGGGGAAATTAAATTTTCTAATATTTTGATGTCTATGATTTTTTTCAGATTTAAAGAAAATGTGCAATATCACGAGAATGGTGTGGGTTAACATTTTATAAATGGTGTCATTTGCTTCAAAAATTATATAACTATTGATTTAACATTTTTTTTTTTCAAATTTTTGACTAGAAAATTTGAATAATTGAGAGTTTTCTATTTGATCTTGCTGAAAACCTATAGCTTTCTTATCAATTCAAATATTCATACCATACTTTAGCCAAAGTCCCTAATTTGTTTAAGAGATATAGAAAACTTGGTCAAACAGCTGTCCAACTTAATCTCAAATTACAATACTTTGTTTGCAACAGCATAAACAGTGGATATCGAAGTTGATACTGTCAGCATAAGCAGCTGTTTTCTCTATTACTAATAAGTATTTTAATTTTAGATTGTTCAAGAGATATCATGTCTACAGACTTATAATAAAATTAAAAATACACATATAATAAAAAATTGTTGATTCATGTTAATGGACACCTAAAAGGTATAAATCCATCAAAATACATGTGTTGGATTTTTGTCCCCGTCACAATAATACTTTTCTTTACTATGTAATGTACAAAAGTAGTAAAAAAAGAAAAAAAAATGAATACAGAATACAATTTACCTTTGCCTTATTTAAAAATTAATTAGAACACTTCCACTGAGCCCAAAACCACACTTGGAGAAACACTGCACATAACAGCAACACAAATACGTTTTATGAAATTAAACTAAATGAGAAAATTATCAATTAACTTACACTTTCTTGAATAAATTTCTGTAGATAATAGTTTTGAGCTTTTCTAAAACTAAACGAATTCCCCACTTAATGAAAAAATCTTCAGAAGCATCCAATGCTTTCCCAAATCTTTGAAGATCTCCATCTCTGCAAAAGGGGAAAATATCAATGATCTTAACTGCAAAACTCTATAAGTAAGCAATATGTTTTCGCTAGTAATATTATGCACACTAAAGATATTCTGAAATGCAAATATGAATTCAGGGTCATACTCAATTTTGAAGAACCTAAATTAACTTAAAACATTTCAATTTGTGATTTAAACTGAAATAGCTGAAGAAAAAAAAAATCAAAAATATATTTATTAATTTAAACTTATTTTAATAAAGATACAACATTCAACTGCATAACACACTGACTTCCAAAAGTTAAGCACGCAATGCAAATTTTCATTTTACGAATTTGAATGCGAGTGGCTGAAAATCACTGAGGATGCAGGTGGCAGTATGCAAATAACGTATGTTATAGGCAATCACGATTGACTATCTGGATATATGCTAATTAGGCAGTTGTTGAAGATGCCAGCATTCTGAAGGGTTTGAGGAGGTGCATTTAAAAGCTGATACGAAGTGTTTATAACTTTTGTAGGATAATTTTTGATGATATTCGTGTTTCTATGGCTGAAAGAAGACAAATGACAGATTGGCGTACTGTCAGACGCATTGAAGCAGGACAGTCAATCAAAGATGTTGCTATTTTCTTTGGCGTTGATCATTCGGTAATTTCTTGATTATGGAAACAATTCCAAACACGTCAAACAGTTGTCTGGAGATCTGTGCCCGGTCGTCCAAGGGTTACTTTTCCTTCTGATGATCAGTATATTGCTATAGTAGCTCAGAAAAATCAACGAGCAACCTCCACAACTGTTACATCCATGGTTGCAGCAGCATTTGGCAAGACAATATCTGCCAGTACTGTATACCGAAAGCTCCACGTGAAGGGACTGTACGTCCAAGTACCACGTTTTTGTGTTCCACTAACCGTCCAAACCAGAGGGGCAAGATTAAAATGGTGTCATCAACGTGTCAATTGGACTGTCTCAGATTGGTGCAACGTCCTGTTCAAGGACGAGTCCAGATTTTCCCTAGAATCAGATGATAAGCGTGCAAAGGTCTGGGAAGAATGAGGCATACACAATCAGGCCAAGAACATCATGCATTCAGAGGTGGTAGCATCACGGTGTGGGCTGGAATTTCAATGGGATATCTCGCAGAGCTGCACATCTTTAAAGGCGGTTCTGTAATGGCTGCACGGTATCAGGATGAAGGCATAGAGCCCATTGTGAGACTCTATGCTGCAGTAGTTGGTCCCGAAAGCCCAGACCATCCGGCTCGTCCTTGGACTTAGAGCATCTGAATGAATGGTCGGGCAGTAGTTGGTCCGTATTTCCTCTTTATGGACAATAATGCCCGTCCCCATCGAGCTAACACCATTGACGAATACCTGGAAAGTGAGGGCATTTTCGTATGGAGTGGTCGGCGTATTACCCCGACCTTAATCCCATTGAAAACCTTTGGGATGCCCTCAGGCATGCTGTCTCTGAATGTTTATCTCCTCCAGCCAGTCTCAGAGAGTTGGAAACTGCTCTATTGGAGGAATGGCCATTGCTCGCATTTGCGATGGTTGATCACTAAATTGAAAGCATGGAAAATCATTGTAAAGTTTGTGTGAAGGTCCGGGATGGTCACATACCATATTAATGCAAGTTTTGTTTGATTTGTTTGCCTTTAAACATCATTTTGCTAATGACCCAAATGTGACATCATCATATAACTTACGAAAAGTAAATTTTTTTTTTCTTTTCATCTTTGTACATAATTCTTGTTTTCTTTAATGCATAAACACATTTGCTACCTTCATGTATAATATTGAGTTAATCAAAGCTTTACTTTTCCATTTTTGTTGATTTTACCATCCGTGCTTAACTTTTGGAAGCCAGTGCAGAAATATGCATATAACAAAGAAAATTGTAAAAAATAGCAGGGTGGTTACAAATCATGGATTGAGTACAAAACAAGTAACAGAGAGCATAACTGTCGAAAAACTGTTACATTGAACTTTTTATATTCTGCTCTGCCGATGGCGCTAATGATGTTTTGAATTGGGTGAGCTGACAGAATTGCCACTTACAAAAGATATATTGCGCAAAAAACATTTCCTTGACGTCACTCCTAACACATGTTGCTGGGACTTTGAGAAACGAAAGCCAGAGATGAAAAAGAACTGCCGATCAGTGAACAGTATGGATCTAAGATCACTGTAAAGATTATTAGTGATTTGTAAATATGTAACATAAGTGTGTAGTGAAATTATATGATCTAAAAAATGAAAACCGACTCGGCTAATAATTTGAGATATCTTTATTTTAATTAAATTTAAGTATTTTCAGCCACGACAGAACCGATAGAAGTGCTCAAATACTGTCATCAATCTGCTGCTTCCCCGGGAATCTAAGGTAGGATATTTTATATTTTCAATTTTAAGTATCGATGAGAATAATAGAATCCTATAGAAGGAATTTGTAATGAATTCTTTCACGACAATAACAATAAGCATAACAATCTTTGATTTTGTGATAGTAATATGAAATTTAGCAAACTGGTAGTATTTTATTGAGAATAAAAAGATATATATGCTGTTACTAGAAGTCATTTATCATTCACCATCTTGAAAAGTGACACTTAAAAACAGTTTGTTTTTTTCTATTACCTTATAAACCATTCATTGTATCAAAATTTTTATTACTAAGCTGTCTCTCATGACCCAAAACTGAAGTAAAGCAGTTTATCTAACTATATACACAATTGCTAACTGAAATGTTTTTGTTAT
This sequence comes from Amaurobius ferox, assembly GCA_951213105.1. Taxonomy (NCBI): domain Eukaryota; kingdom Metazoa; phylum Arthropoda; class Arachnida; order Araneae; family Amaurobiidae; genus Amaurobius; species Amaurobius ferox. The sequence goes on from OX578136.1 coordinate 155,461,391, forward strand.
GAAAGAAGTAAAATAATCAAATTATTAAATAATTAATATATAAGAGAGGCTAGTAACTTGTATAATTGTACAAGTTATACAAAACAAATAGAAAATTCTGTCTGATCTGCAAAGTTTTTGACATTGACCTTTCTTCATACATTTTAGCAGTATTTGATCTTTGACCTTAAATATTTTAGTACATAATCAAAATTTAAAACTCAGGTTTTGTCATGACCTAAAACATGATTAGTTCAAGCTATGTACAAAATTTCAATCAAATCAGTTGAAATTTACTATGTCAACAAAATTTTCGCACATAATTAGATTTGAGTTGGTGTTAAGGTAGCTATTCTCAAAACTGACTTCATTTCACTCTTAAAGACAAAAGATGGCTTTCTTTGTATCCATAACCATTTTTTTATAATTAGACAGATTAAAATTAGTATTTATATCTACAGACTTTCACTGATCAGTTATTTTTGTAATACTTCTCTTCTTTTATGCTTCAGATTCTAAGATCTTACTATGAGTCAAAATGAGTGAATGAATATTCATTTTAATATCTCGTGAACATCACTTTAATATGTGTATAGTGGAGACAAGTTGGAATTTATTTTCATAATTTTGAATTGATGGATTTATATAATACATAAATTTAATATCCTTTAGTAAGTGTAAATTTCAGATACAATGAACTATTTACAAGATTATTGAAGAAACATTTTACTAAGATGGTGGCTGAAAAAGATTATATAGAGTGGCACTATATCCAATCTTATTTGCCAAAAGAACTATACTAATGTATCAAATTTCATGTTAGTATAAAAGTGAACAATTTTTACAGAAAATTGAGCTAATCAACTCTCCTGTAAGAATTTTTTTAACACAAGGAAAAATATTTAAAATATAAGGCAAGTGCTCAATAAATCTGCTATGCATATACTATATAAATCTGACAAGGTATCATTGAATAAGTGAATATGTGTGTTGGAAAAAAGTAAACTGATTGAACCGAAAATTCAATATTTTACTTAAATTAGCTTTTAACAATGGTACACTAAATGCTTTTATAAAAAAGATGCTAGTATTTTCAATACACAAATTTAAAATTAAAAAATAGCAAACACAATGAAGATGAAGATTGCTTTCCACATATTCAAGATTCAAAATAAAATCTGGTGTGGGTAGCACATAACTTTCCCTCTATAATGCAATGACATTACTTCTTTCTCAGAAAAATAATAATGTAGAAGATACAGAACACAATGCCTTTGGTATCTAATTAAAACCATGTAAATTGAAATTGGGCACTTCAGGCAACTTATGAGTCCAAACAGAATGACTTAGTCATACTCATGTTTAAAATTCCTATCAAAATGCAATTGACAGTAATATCCTGTGTAATAAATGACTACTGTCAAATTCTTTGGTGTCAAAATATAAAACTATTACAAAAAACATCAACTCTTATGAATAGTAGAATTGTCCTTCTTTGATGTTCAAATTTAATTGATTAGGTGATAATTTATCATAATTTTGGAAAGAAAAATTGCATGATTTAAGTAAATTTTTTACAGTGGATACTATTTATAGTGCCATCTATATATACTAATTGCCAAGTGTCTGCTGTCACACATTTTTTTGGCACTTCCCGAATAGATAAGAGACTTGAAATTTGGTACACTACTCGGTTGTTCGATAACCCCCCCCCCTGGAAAAATTGAATTTTTCGAAAACACTCTCTAGAGGGGGGAGGGGCTCCACTCCAAAATGTTTGAAACGTGAAATGATAGGAAAGCATGCTTTGTAATATGATAGTGATTTCAAATTTGGTGTATGGGTAAATCGTTCGAAAGTGTGCAATTTCAGATTTCCAATATTTTCTACTTAAGGGGGTGCCACACACCAAAATGTTCGATTTACAGAATAAATGAGAAAAGGCTCCTTTAAAATTTGATAGAGACTTAAAATTTGGTATATGGACTAATCATTTGGCAAAAATACCCAAGACGAATATAGTTTTTCAAAAATGTTCGTTTAAGCGGGTGCTCCAGAGGAAAACTTTCGATAAGTGAATTGATAAAAAAAACATGCTTCTGGATGATATAGAGATATCAAATTTGGTGTAAGGGTAAACACCTTGAAAGGAAGAAAGTGTACAATTTCAGTTTACCTATATTTTCTATTTTGAAGGGGGGGGGGGGGGGGCGCAAACCAAAATGTTCGATTTTAGGAATAAAGTAGAAACGCCCCCTTTTGAAATGTGATAGAGGCTTAATATTTGGTATATGGGCGAATCATCTGATAGAAAACACAAGAAGAATATAGTTTTCCAAAAATGTATATTTAAGGGGGGTGGGTATTCCACACAAAAACATTCGAAAGGTGAAATGATAGAAAAAGAATGCTTCGCGATGAGATAGAGACTTCAAATTTGTTGTACGGGTAAAAAGTTGGAAAGGAAGAAAGTGTGCAATTTCAATTTTCTAACATTTGCTATTGTAGGGGGTGCAGCTCACTAAAATATTTGATTTGCCGAACAAATGAAAAACGCCTCCTTTACATTGTGATAGAGGCTTGAATTAGTATATGGACTAACCATTTGATAAAAAAACCAAAGATGAATATGGTTTGATAAAAATATTCATTAAGGGGGTGCTACACAAAAAAAAAAAACGTTCAAAAGGTGAAGTGATAGAAAAACATGCTTCGTGATAGGATAGAGACTTCAAATTTGGTCTACAGATAGATGTTTGAAAGGAAGAACGTGTGAAATTTCAGATTTCCCATATATGCTACGTTAAGGGGTGCCACACACTAATATGTTTGATTTTCCGAGTAAATGAGGAACGCTTCCTTTTAAATGTGATACAGACTTGATATTTGGTATATGGGCCAATCATCTGATAAAAACCCCAATACAAACAGATGTTTTCAAAAATGTTCATTTATGGGTGTGCTACACAGAAAAACATTCGAAAGGAGAAATGATAAAATAGCAATGCTTCGGGATGAGATAGATTTTAATGTGGCGTATGGGTAGATAGTTCGAAAGGAAGAAATGCACAACTTAGATTTCCCAATACTTTTTTCTTTAGGGGGTTCTGCACTCCAAAATATTTGATTTGCCAGATAAATGTGAAATCCGAATTATTCAAAAATTTACATTATTCAGGGGTTGCTAATTTCAACATCATTGATTTTCAACGGGTATTCAGCTAGTAGTTACCAAATTGTATAAGAAAAAAAATAGGAGTACATGATGCAGTATTAGGATGCTATATTTCATTCAAAGGACAACTGTTGTCATAAAAGGGATAAAACATGCAAGTTGTCATTAAGCATATACAATAGTGTTTATTTGTCATTCAACTGGTAAATATCATCAAAAATACTTCATGTTTTAAGAAGCATTTATGAAATTTTTTATTTCCATCTCAGATTACTAAAGAATATTAAAGTGAATTGCACAATTATAATTTTTAAAGAAAATTTATTTTTGAAAAAAAAAAATATTTTTACACATAATGCAAAAATATAATAGTTGTACTTCTCCAATATTGAATTCTTCAAAAATTTGGATGGATTGAAAAGAATGCTTCATTAGTATTATTGCACAGGAATGTATATGTGAAGTCGTATTTTTAAAAAATAATTACTAAAATAACTACTTAAAAATGATAAAACATAGTATGAAGAAATTAAAGTTCTGATTTTATTAATTAATACAATTTGATACAAAATATGGATGGAAATGGATGATTTTGATTAGTAAAAATAATTTCTAGATCGTGTTATAGCATAAACTTGGCGATTATTTCCATCGATACCAAATGCCGATGTAAACATTACCAAACTATTTTGATATTCTTCCATTACATCAATTTTTGGGTTGATATGACATGGTTGTAATGAGTTTTATGTAAAAAAATCATGATAGAAAATTTGCATAGTATGACACACTTTATGTTAAAAATCAAACTTATGTAGCAATATGTATCAGGTGCTAAGTGAAAATGGCCCAACTTTGCATCTAAGAATTTTTGGCTGTGACAATCTAGAAATTCTACTTGCACTATGGTCTTACACAAGGGTAGGAATTTTATCAGCTCCCACTAAAAAAGCAATTTTAGACTTCAAACTTACAAAATAGAAAATAGATAAATAACGAGTAAAGATTAGTTCCGAGACCTGTGAATAATGATATATTTAGATTACACAATCAAAACATTAATAAAATAGAGATTTATCTAAAATTAATAAGAAATCCATAAATGCTACAGATAATCTGAAAATTTGCAAGTATGCATTTGCTTTGAAAACTCAGATTTCCATAACATACTATAGAAACAAAAAAACTCCAGGTAAATCGGAACACTTTTATGATAATTATAACTCATTTTACAAATTTTGCATTATTAATCAAGTGAGAACATTCAAAGAGAAAAACAGTTTGAAAGTTTTTTAGTTGACAGCAGGGTTGGCAGGTTTAAACCTTGGATTAAACCAAGTTTTTTGTTTGTTTAAACAACTTTTTTGGTTCAAACCAATGTATAAATTACAGTTTTCATGAAAAAAAAAGTTTCTTTCCAAGCATGGTAAAAAGAAAAACTAATTTCTCAGAATTAGTAACACTTAGAGCATAATGAAAACATGCCCCATATTTGAGAAGCATGCGGCTACATAAATCCACTAAAACCTAAAAAGGGTCCAATTGTTGCTACAATGGCTATATATATCACATTATCTCAGAAGTAAAATTAATGACAACTGGACTCTTTTCTTATAAATCATTACATATGAGGAGTTGTATTTCAATGACATTAACTTACTTCACAGCTTGAACAACTTCAGCGAATTGCATAAGATCATACTTTTGTAAAAGATTCATGGATGGCATAATACCCTAAAAGCATAATAAAATACCATTAACTACATTCAGGTACATACATATAAACTGTTTATAGAGGACAGTTTATAACATTTCAAGAACACTTCAGAAAAGTACATTGAAAAGGGGGGGGGGGGGGGGTTGAATCTAAAACTTGCTATAAGTTCAATTGCTTTTAGTTTTCAAATCAAAATTTATGCAAAATATGAAATCATGAAAACAGAAATTTATTTAAATTCGTAATTATAGAAACAGTCAATTGAAAATAAATGGAACATTAATGAAGGGAAAAATTTCTAATCAAATTCCAATATTAAGTTAAAGCATATTACTATATAGTTACAGGACCACTACAAATTTAGTAATGTAAATTATATGTAAAGAAAAACTGTACAATGTGGAAGTTTATTATTTTATTTAGACATAAACACCATTTAATGCAAAGCAATATTTTACAATTAGACATACTAACAACATAGTGGTGTAATTAAAGGAGGATTTAAGGATCTAATTCCCTATTAAACATTACTTGTCTATAACAGGGTTCCCACAGGAATGTGAAAATAATTTTCCCTGACTACTCAAGATACACTTATACCAATTGTTTTCCAATTTCAAAAAAGTTTAAACGCCTCCACCATCCTCATAGCTGTCCATCTCTCCCCTCTATTTTTAAAAAACATATTTTTAAACAGGAAAAGAAACAAATCTTGTTTTACTTTCGACAGTTACAAAAATATAATAAGTATTACAGTTCGTATAATCATACCATAAATAACACTGATTGAAATGATAACAGTAACAAGAAAAAATGACAAGGGAAAAAATCATACAGTTTTAGCATAATAAAACATCAAATATATTTGTATGACAACTTCGTCATTAAACATATTCCACATTTGATACGAAAAATTCTCCTTTTAGTCCACTGCTTGCTTTTGTAAAAACTTAATACGAGCTTCAATAGCTTCTTCTTCTTGTTGCTTATCTATTTTTAGAATTTTCTTTTTTTCTAATTCCTTTATTTCTTTTTTCAATTATTGTTTTTTGGCTGTTTTTTTTATCTTCTTCAGCTTGGTTTAGTCTAGCACTTTCAACATAGTCTTCATAGCGTCTTCGAGAATTTCTGACGTATGTCAACATCTGTTGTGTTATGGGGACCTTCTGTATAGAACTATAGTATCTGATTGCATCATACACTTTTCTCTGTGAAATAAGACTTTGTTCATGTAGGTTTTCTACAAGAAGACTTTTATTTATCGAGATACCACTTTCAACTGCGGCACTGCCGTGTGAAAATAAGAGACATAATTTTATAACATACCATATATCTTGATAATCTGGATTGCCAAAAAGAATTGAAGAATAAAAATCATCAAGTCTCTGAGATGAGTCTGCATTAGTTTCTAAGAACTCCTTAAACTGTTTTTCTAGAGTGGTGGGAGCTCTATTATACATATTTCATTATACAAAATTCTTAAAAATTCCCTGACTCATAAACAACCCTAACTTTCCCTGACCTATTCCAATTCCCCTGACTTTAAAGGTCTGTGGGAACCCTTTATAAATCATTAATGACTCCTCTTTCTAAGAGTCTGGTTACATTTATGCTTTAGTCTAATATACTGAACCTGCTATCATGTTGAACATAATACATATTTTTAAATATCTAAACCTTCATAGTTACAAATCCTGCATGTAGGGGTATCACCAAAGTTAGGATAATACAACCATTGCAGATAATAGCACCCATTTACATTTTCTGCACCTACAGATGATCCATGAATGTAGTTATCTGCAATGGAAGTATAATCCATCTTGACCTTCGTTGCATTTTGAATCATATTAGGTATGTGGATGCCCAATAAAAACGTTTGCTCAACTTTTTTTTTTTTAGGAATCCAAGAAATTGGAATGAAACAAAATAAGAAAGAGTTAGACATACTCTATTTAAATTGGTGCATTTAAAATTCAATTTGTCTATTTCCTTTTGTATTTTGCTTACATGCACCACCAGCCATTGGAAATAAAAAAATATATGATACATATTTTTAGAGTTTAAATTTTCTATATCGGAGAAGATTTTAGTTGTAAAGACGTAGCCGACATTCTTAGCTCTTAACACTAATGGAAGTACTTATCAAAGAGAGAGGAGCCATAAAAGTTAATGATAGACCATGTTGAAGGAATGGAGAGCCTAAGCTGTAAGCGATAATAAGAGGTTAATACTCGAGAAACTCTTCATATCAAGGAGTTTAGACCAGAGAGGGGCAATAATCACGTAAATATAAGACTTTGGAGCTGAGATAAGTACTTGCTAACGTTAAAGATGACAGCATAACGAGTTCCCATATGGAGCAATTGAATATAATGATGTAAACCATTCCACTATCAAGTCTCGGGAAACTAGATAAGTGTTCCTCAGAAGTATATGTGAAGTGGATCACGAGTTTGTAAGTGGTCTGATAATAGGACTATAAAAGTCCGTGCAGAGCGTTTTTGAAGCAGAACGATGTACATTTTGATAGAGACAGAGCTCTATCTAGCATAACGATGTGAATTTTGGAAGCAGATCTATGTTCATATCTCTGTGGCACATAGGACAGAAATCTTATGTCTATTGCAAGATTGTTAGCTGTAATCATGTACTGTTAACATGCCTGTTGAGCTCCATTACGGAGAGTATTGGATGTATGAGGAGGAAGTGACGGCGACTGTAAATAAAAGCTTCTGAGGAGAAAGATGCCTCTTCCTTTTGACTTTTACACGGATAGCAGTTCATTTTGTGGTTACTATTTATATCACAAATAAGCCGTCAGGATCGTTAACGTGCTGATGGAAACCTGTCACCAATGGATTTCAAACCCATTTGCAGCGAGGAACTTGGAAAGAGGGTGTGGACGGATTACTGATACGAGCGGAGCAGAGAAGGAACGTTTCCCCCCCGACAACAAACGCAAAAAGAAAAAGACTGTTGACCTAGTTTCGAGTCGCGATGGAAGGAGAGAATAATATGCCGATTTTGGTAGCAGCAACTGATGGAACGGAAGACGGGATTATCGTAGAAATGAATGAAAATGCTGATGTTGCGGAAAATGTGGAAGAGAAGCCGACTTTGGGGAGTGTGCGTATTGTCTGCCCGAAATATGACGGTGCAAATAAAATGGAAGTGCAAACCTGGATCAAGTTTTATAATCTCCAATGCAGAAAGAAAAAGTTATCAGAGGAGAGAAAGGTCGATTTATTTCCAGATTTCTTAGAAGGAGAAGCGTTGACTTTTTTTATAAAATATGCATCCCACCTGACAGAATGGCAGCGACTCGAGGCAATATTCATAGAACATTTTGAATGTGGAGCTAGTGAGTCATTTGAAACTTTTATTCAGATGAAGTTAGAGAAAGCGGAGGACTTGGAAGCTTACTACAAAGATAAAGTGGATGTAGGCCGAAGTTTAGGCTTAACAGAACGAATTATAGTGGAGGCTTTAACCACGGGGTTAAAAGCTGAATGGCAAGCGCTATTTTGTGCCAACAACACAGAGACACCAACAGATTGGAAAAAGTTGGCCAACAAACTAAAGAGAGTCATGAAGGAGCAGGAGAAACCACCACAAACCACCAGATTAGCTGACCGGGAGTGGAGTCAACGACAGGGGAGACAGCCACAGGAGCGAGTCTATACTGGACCTCACAATGCAAATTATAACCGAGGAGTTTATCGAACACCGCCCAGATGGCCGATCCAGAAAAGGGAACCAAAACCGAGGATACAGCGACCTAGTGAAAGCCAATGAGGGCTCTTCCGGATTACTGCGAGGCTCGGGAACAACAGAGCGCACATGGGACTTGTTGATACCGGAACGAACATTTCGATCTTACCTGCCAGTAAATTAACTAAAGTGAATTATAGACTTATTGAAGAAGCACCTGATATCCAATTGCAACAAACCAGAGGGCAGGTGAGTGTTCAAAAAATTGTTGAAATTGAAACTAAAATTGGACGAATAACTCGCCCAGTAAAATTTTTTGTGATTGATACCAATATTAATTATATTTTATTGTCAGGGTATCAATGTAAACTTTTTAAATTGTATTTAAATTTTAATAACTTTAATGTATATCAATTCTATAAGGATATAACATATCGAGGTTCATTTCCTGAATATGAATTTTCATATCATTTTGATGATTATAATAGTGATACTGTCAAAGATGTAAATAATGAGGTCAGGATAAATCAGGAAGAGAAAATTAAATTAACGAAATTGTTGAATAGTGTAAATGAAATATTCTCAAAAGATAAATATGACGTAGGATATATAAGGCTAGAGCCGCAGAAGGTTAATTTGACTTCTGAGTTGCCCGTATCAATGCGACCTTATCGTGTATTATCCAAGGATAATCTAGAAATTAAGAAACAGCTAGATAAATTAATTAAAGCCGGATTTATTACTCCATCATATAGTGCGTATTCATCCCCTGTAACTTTAGCATATAAAAAAGATGAAAATTCAAAGAATAGATTTTGTTGCGATTACAGGAAAATTAATGAAATTAGCAAGACAGATAAAGAACCCATTCCTAGGATTGATGCCGTACTGGATCAGTTAGCTAACGCTAAAATTTTTTCTACACTAGATCTAACGTCAGGATATTGGCACATTAAACTCAATGAGACAGATTCAGAAAAATTGGCTTTCACAACTAATTATGGATTATATCGATGGACAAGACTTCCATTTGGTTGGAAAAATTCTCCTGCCATATTTCAGAGAACACTAAGACAAATTTTAGATAAGTATCAAATTCGATTTGCCCTTAATTATTTCGATGATATTATAGTATTTTCTCAAAATTTCAATGAACATATGGAACATTTGAAAACTATCTTTTCCATTTGTGAAAAAGAAAATATTAAGTTAAAATATTCAAAATGCCAATTTGCCCAAAGAAAAATTAACTTTCTAGGATACGAGATAGAAAATGGGAGATATCAGCCTAATAATGTTAATATTGAGGTTATCAAGAAGTTACAACCCCCCAGAAATGTTAAAGAATTACAAAGGTTTTTAGGAAGTGTAAATGTTTATAATAAATTCATCCATAATTATGCTAAGATTAGAAATCCCTTAAATAAATTACTCCGAAAAAATGAAGTTTGGAATTGGACCATAGAGTGCCAAAAAGCTTTTCAGCATCTTAAGGATATTCTAATTTCAAAACCTGTACTCACACTATTTAACCCAAATTATCCATGTCATGTTTTCTGTGATGCTTCCTCAGAAAGTATTGCCAGTATTATAAAACAAGAGCATCCAGATGGTTCACTACACCCTATTGCATATCATTCTAGACAGTTGAGGTCTTATGAAAAGAATTATGCCATAACAGAATTAGAGTGTCTTGCCATAGTAGATTCTATTGACAAGTACTACTGTTATTTGCATGGAAATCATTTCACAGTTCATACTGATCACGCTGCTCTAGTTTGGTTAAAAAAGATTAAACATCCGAGAGGAAGATTGTTTAGATGGTCACTTAAATTATCCATGTATGATTTTGATATTAAATACAAAAAAGGGTCTACTAACTATGAAGCAGATATGCTCACTAGAAATCCCATAGCGCATCAGACTAGATTATGCACACATTTATTAGAGTTAGGAGAAATTGAAGAACATCAATCAAAGGATAATCTTAATCATTCAAAATTTCAAAAAATTAATAATGTCTTGGCAATAAAGAAGAAAGGATTTATTAAAATTGTAATACCATATTCATTAAGAGCTAAATTATTAGAAAAAACTCATTCAGAGTTTGGACATCCTGGAGTAAACTCCATGCTAAATTTAATTTCGCCGAACTATTATTGGCCAGAGATTATTGAAGATGTAAGAAATTATGTGAAACATTGTGAAACATGTCAGTTGAATAAGAAATCGAAACAGAAGAAATTTGGGTTATTAGGATGTTTACCTCCAGCGATAGAGCCTTTTGATATAATTTCTATGGATACTGTAGGAGGATTAAGTTACTACAATTCTGCAAAGAAATATTTACATGTTGTAATTGATCATGCAACTAGATATGTATGGACATTTCCATCAAAAAGTGTTACCACAGACACCTATATAAATTGTTTGAGACAAATATTCCAAATTCAGGCGCCAAGGAAAATATTAACGGATCGAAATGCAGCTTTTACCGCATCCAAATTTAAGCGTTTTCTTAAAAGTTACAATGTAACTCAATTGTTAACTTCAGCTCATAGACCACAGTCTAACGGAAAAAACGAACGCGTAAATCCGACAATTATAACCAGATTAATTTGCAAAATTAACTCATTTCCAGGCAAAATTGCATGGACTAAATTATTGGAGCAGGTAACAGCAGAGTATATTAATACTCCACACTCAGTGACGAAGTATACCCCAAATTATTTAATGTATGGAAAGTTACCGTATAAGTCACCACTGAATAATTATGAAATATACCCATCAATAGAGGAAGCCCGAAAGATTGCAAAAGAAAGGACAGAAAAATATCATTTAAAAAGTAAGCTTAGATATGACATGCATTTCCAAAAGGCTGATTTTAAAGAAGGTGATTTAGTCATGCTAGAAGAATTTAAATATCCCAATACAAGAAAATTAACTTCACCGTATACAGGCCCTTATACCATAGTAAAGAAAATTTCCAGTGTAAATTTTGAAATAGATAAACCAAATATGTTAAGTAAACAAAACACAGAAATTGTACACTCTACGAGATTGAGACACTTTTATCCAGCAGAGACATTTGAGTTACAAAAATTTGAAATAAGGTAGAGAAATTAAAAATAATAATTAAGATTTTTCTAAATATTAGTGGTTCTAATGATTCGGATAAGAATAATGATTTAGCTTACGAGCTGGAGTCCATGTTAAAACTTAATAGAGATTTGAATAGGAAGATAGATGAGTTCACATCTTTTGAACAAGAAATTGAAGATTAGATACACTGATTAATTAAAGAGAATATAATGGTTAAGATTAAAAAGATTTAGTATTATTCTATATATCTGTGACAAGGATATGAAGTAGGCAGAGAAATATTTTCTTGATATTCAAATTTATGGATGTGTGTTAGTACTTCAGGTAATTCTAAAATTGGGTAGTATGGGACAAGGAAGAAACTCCTTGATTTCCAGAAAAATAGTTTTTTAGATATTACGAAATGAGTAGCAGTAATTCGGGAAAAGTAAGAGTAGTTAGGAATTATTTGAGAAGAATAGATGAAATTTATAAGAGGGAGTGTCACTTTGTGAATTCTTTCCATACTGAAAGGATACACAAAGATACATACCAATATTTTTCAAGATACTTTAGTATTATACTAAAGAAATATTTTATTTTGATACTGAGACAGAAGAATGCCGGGAATTTTCTGCCATAATTCTGTCGAGTAATCAAACACTGTGTGATGATGATGATGATGATGAAACCCAGACCGTCCGACCTACCAGAAAGGTGTAAGGTAACTGTTTGGACGGTCGGGAAGTGCCACCCAATTCAGACCGGAACCCAGTGGGGGAGGCATCCACAGGGACCGTACCCTCCTTCCCCTACCACCAACCTCTCGGAAGGACTTTCGGACCCACATGTTTAACGTGATCGTACTCCGCATGAACACGGCGGCAGTTTTGGCAGTGGCTGGAATCGAACCCGGGCCTACCGAGTGCAACTCCAGCGCGCTAACCAATGGGCTACCGCGCCCTCAAACACTGTGTGAGAAGTTTTTGTGTTTCTTCCACTTTATAACAGGGAAATAAAGTTTGAAGAAATCATTATATGTAAAAATGAATGGATTATTGTATGTATTGAAGTTATTATGGTAATGTGTATTGAGTAAGAAATTTATTGTGTAATGATAATTTAGTAGTGATGATATTTAACATAGAAGTTAAGATAGAATAAATAGAAGAGGAAGTAGAGGTTAGATTATTTAGATAAAGATAGGGAGAATTCAGATAAGAGATTTGAACATGGCAGAACTTAACATAAATAAAAAGTAACGGATAGGACTTTGACGGTAAGCTTTTTCTTTTATGATTGTTTACTTACCCCCTTGGCATTGATACTGGGAGAGGATATATTAATCCCAAGTGAGGATAAGCTTGTAACTGCCAATGTTATTGAATTTAAGAGATAAGAGTGGGAAAGAAATAAACAAGTACGAGAAGGAATGATGGAGGATAGGAATTAAGGAAGGAAAGAAGAAATAAAGGGATTTAGAAAAGAAGTTAGAGAGAGGATATGGGATAGGAATGAGGATTGCGAAAGGGTACCATGTACATAGCTAAGTTAGGATTGAGGAGATAAAGGTTATATATTATGAATGTAAGAATCAAGGTATTGGTATAGGAATATGTTAAGAGAAATCATATGTAATCGCATATAATATTAGAATTATTATTTTGTGTGAAATGTTGTGGTACATGTATTTTTATATATGAATAAGAAGAACATAGATATTAATTCAAAGCTCAGTGAGAATACTGGGTATAACTAGAAAGGAAAAAAAAAAAAAGAAAAGAAATTAAGAGATTTTAATGTTAAATTGGATATTATATGTTTGAATTAGAAAGTAGGATTTTTAGACATAAACAACATAAACACAACTACATAACACTGTGAGAAGAATGAATGATGTATGAGAGTTCCCCTGATCAAGGAATTCTACATTTATATACTTGATAACACATATGATATTTACATAAGGATAGATTAAAATATTGAGATTTTTCTATATTAGTGGAAGATTTAGTAAACAAAGGTACTTCAAGAAATTTGATGTAACAAGTTTGTAAAAGTTTGTATCACTATATGATATTTGTAGTGTGATTTTTTTGAATATATTTAGAATATTGTATATAAGGTAGTGTATGTAATGTATAGGTGGACCGAGACTTGAATTTGGAGGGGGGGGATATGATACATATTTTTAGAGTTTAAATTTTCTATATCGGAGAAGATTTTAGTTGTAAAGACGTAGCCGACATTCTTAGCTCTTAACACTAATGGAAGTACTTATCAAAGAGAGAGGAGCCATAAAAGTTAATGATAGACCATGTTGAAGGAATGGAGAGCCTAAGCTGTAAGCGATAATAAGAGGTTAATACTCGAGAAACTCTTCATATCAAGGAGTTTAGACCAGAGAGGGGCAATAATCACGTAAATATAAGACTTTGGAGCTGAGATAAGTACTTGCTAACGTTAAAGATGACAACATAACGAGTTCCCATATGGAGCAATTGAATATAATGATGTAAACCATTCCACTATCAAGTCTCGGGAAACTAGATAAGTGTTCCTCAGAAGTATATGTGAAGTGGATCACGAGTTTGTAAGTGGTCTGATAATAGGACTATAAAAGTCCGTGCAGAGCGTTTTTGAAGCAGAACGATGTACATTTTGATAGAGACAGAGCTCTATCTAGCATAACGATGTGAATTTTGGAAGCAGATCTATGTTCATATCTCTGTGGCACATAGGACAGAAATCTTATGTCTATTGCAAGATTGTTAGCTGTAATCATGTACTGTTAACATGCCTGTTGAGCTCCATTACGGAGAGTATTGGATGTATGAGGAGGAAGTGACGGCGACTGCAAATAAAAGCTTCTGAGGAGAAAGATGCCTCTTCCTTTTGACTTTTACACGGATAGCAGTTCATTTTGTGGTTACTATTTATATCACATATATATATTTTTCACAACATGTAACAATTTGGCAGAAATGTATCAATGTTGGGAAACAAGATAAAAATTTTGCCCTGGTGAAAATAAATATAAAATCTAGCAAAAATCAGGAACAACAATAATGGTTAATACTCTATGCACTAAAACTCAGAATATATATACAGGATGTCTAGTGCTATCGGTGCCCAAGGGCTATTCCCTCAACTGTTAGTCACAGAGATACACTTCCAATTGCAAAAATGTTTTAAATTTTAAAATCTATTACCTTAGAAACAGTTTAAATCAATAAATCCATTTCTGAAAGAAATACGAAATATAAATTTTTATACAGTCCCCCGGTCCTACCAATTATATTTAGGAAAATCATTCTCATACAATTATGTGAAAAAAAAAAAAAAAAAAAAAAAAATTCCATCCTTTTACAACCAAAATTGACCGACTTATAGTTATTTAAAGTTGGAGCACTTTTTGTGCTGAGAAAGATCAATACGGTCCCTGATTTGTTGGTTGTCTGAAGCGGGACATTTTTATGCGTGGAAAAGTGACTTACGCCATAAGGTTTAATGCTTCATAACTCGATGAATTTTGGTCGTAAAAGGAAGATTTTTTTTATTTTGCATGAAATCGTATGAGGATGATTTTCCTAAATATAATTGGTAGGACTGGGGGACCGTATAAAAATTTATATTTCGTATTTCTTTCAGAAATGTATTTATTGATTTAAACTGTTTCTAAGGTAATAGATTTTAAAATTTAAAACATTTTAGTAATTGGAAGTATATTTCTGTGACTAACGGTTGAGGAAATAGCCATTGGGCATCGATAGCACTGGACACCCTGTATAAATATTACTAGGACTATCTAAAAATCTGTAGAACATGGGAATAGAGAAATTTATCTAACTTTGGCATCCACTTTACTGTGTAATACACAAGAATAATTATGTTGACTATATACTTATGTTGACTGTTCTACGAATATTATAAACATAGTAGTTAGAAAAGGAAATCAGATAGCACAATGTATTCTATTTAAGTGAGACCTAACTATCAATTTTGGATGAAAATTTATGAATTTAGAATTCTACACAGTTTAGAACTAAATTAAAATCCTGAATCAAAATGCAATCAAAATCACAGGAATATCACTACACCAGAGATAAGCAACAGGTTCTTTTCACACATTTTGTGAAGTTGACACTTTAGAAATTTTATTAAAAACTTAATAGACTATTCACCATATTCACTGCCTTAATTAGATCCTTCTAATTTCTGATTTTTCAAAACTTAAGTGGGCATTAAAAACTGTGTTTTATGTACAGATTTTCCTTTAGCAAAGGGAGATTCTAAACACCTTTGTATTTGAGTACTTACAAGAACCATCTTGACAGTGATCAAAAATATAAGAATAAGTCTTTTGTTCCCTTTTGAATGCCTGTGGCAGTGAAGAAATGCAAAAGATAAATTCTCATCAGCTGTAAAACAAAAAAGGGTGTGAGAATATTTTTATTCAACAACTTTAAATCATGACATTTTCATTCAATAGCTATTTAAAAGAAAATATAATCACTGAGTTGACACCAAAAATATAATTGGAGAAAGAACAGGGCACATTCTTGCACATTTTTCACTAAAAAAAAAGCACTTTTTAAACACTATTTAAGAATCAAAAAAAAAAAAAAAAAGAATTAAAAACTAAGAAAAAAGTAGGTTTAATGCATTACGAAGTTTTATCAAATTTCATACAACATTATTTGATTTCAACACTATATCAGAAATCTTGAGTAATGCTTATAAAAACTTCTGCCATCCCCGATAAACATTTCTTTAAATATACTGACATATTTTGGATTTTGCTGATTTGAAAATAGAGATTTTTACAAATGAATCATGAAAAGGGAAGAAATATTTTTTGATTAAAAGATTAGGCGGTTATGGATATAATTGTACACTAAAACGAAATACATGTTACAGAAAAAGATCCTGTGATTTTTCAGGTACACTCTGATTATAGGTGCTGCAGTAATCTCGCAGAAATAGACTCTTTAAATACTGGGTTGAGTGGATAGTGGAAGAAATAGGAATCAGAAAATATGAAATACTTTAACCCCTTTTCCACATGGCAATGGGAAAAATTCTGTAGTTTGCAATTTGATTGGCACTTTTGGGAAAAAAATGTTCCTAATTATATTGTAATTTCTTAATTGTGATGTTTATAAGAAAAATAAGCATATTTTGGTAAAAATTAAAGTAGTTTTAAGGTCCTTAAAAATCGAAATCAAGAATTGATCAGAATTTTGTGGATTTTTCAAGCACCCTGAAGAATCTTCATATTAAATATCATAAAAATAAGCTGTATTGATAAAGTTTAAAAGCTTTAAAATGTCCCTTACCTGTCAGAATGAGATAGAATGAGTCAGAATGAGTTTACCCTAGCAAAACAGCTAAGTATGGTTCTGTTAGGTTAAATTTTTTTTTTCGTATCCTAATAATAGAAGCTCATTTTATCCTTCTTAAAACTGGCTAAAATGATTTACCTTTGCTTTATGCTGCTTATTATTAGAAACTAGCTGCCTACGGCCATCAGCCTTAATCTGGTACAGTTACCAGAAAATGTGCAAACATTGATTTTTTACCAAAGTTGTGGGCAGGCCCTGGGTGCCTAACAGGATGCTGCTCGT
The DNA here is from genome assembly GCA_951213105.1 of Amaurobius ferox. Lineage (NCBI taxonomy): Eukaryota > Metazoa > Arthropoda > Arachnida > Araneae > Amaurobiidae > Amaurobius > Amaurobius ferox. The sequence goes on from OX578136.1 coordinate 155,478,681, forward strand.
TTAAAAACTATCTCTCATCATGATAATGGAAGTGGTTGGGCCCTGCAGGTTAACCAGGTGGCTGTTAGGGTGAGAATAGATAGCTGTACCAGACGATGGTTGGTAGGCATAGTTAGGCAAAATGTGTGCAGTCAAATAAAAAAAAAAACATCAAAAATCTTTGATGAACATAAGAACATAATTGGGCAAGAAATAAAATATGAAAAAGAAAAATGCAATTAAACATTTATATCGTGTGTTTAAATCTTGTAATTGTGATCACATGTTTTGAAGTGTAAAAATAAAGAAAATACTACTCCTTTGTACTCATTTCCACATCCACCATTTTTGAACTGAAGTACATGGATGAGCTATCCCTTTTGTTACACACCGCTAAATGAGGCGGGTTCTGCTATAGGCATATTTCCTTATTCAGCGGTTTTTTCCCAAAAAATTACATAGTTCTTTGCAGCCAAAATTTATAAATTATATCAAGTATAATATGAGCCTTTTAGACATAATATTTGTGGAAATGGCTAAATTAAAGTTAGAAAGCATGTAAAAAATGCATGTACAGTAAGAGAAGAGTAATTTCTGTAAAATAACAAATAAATTATATTAAAAATAATTTATGTTATCATTTAATACCCTGTTATTAAAATTAATATTGTTTATAATTAATATTGTTATTGATTAATATTAATATTGTGTTTTCTGGATACACAATATTAGCTGTTCTACCATTTTGAGCTAAGATATGAAGATTACCCTTATTTCCAACCTGTGTGAACAAGCAATGTAATTAAATCAATTTTGTTTGTCTTTATCTTAATATATAAGAATATCAAAAAACATTGCTGTAAAGAATCGTTACTGTAAGAAGAATCATTACTGTTAAAGAAACGTTACGGAAAAAATAAAAAAGCTGTTTAAAAACAAAAATACAAATTATATTTGCCAATTGCCAACAGCAAAATCAAACATTTCCTAAACTCATATCGTTTTGAGTATTGAGTATTTTATTTTCGACGAAAATATTTAAACATACAAAAATAAATTATATTTAAATATTACGAAAATATAAATAAACATTATAATTAAATCAATTCTGTTTGTCTTTATATATAAGAACATCAAAAAATGTTACTATAAAGAATCTCCAATTAACATGGTGAATGAATCACGGCTAAAGAATCACATCCAGGGTTTGTTTACAATCTCTCTCTGCTCTGGTAGAGCAATTATCTGCGAGGATGAACTTGGAAAAAAAATGAAAGCTACTTCAATTGCTTCAAAGAGCATCATAAATCAAAAAGAAGTTTTTTTGAGAATATTATTGAGGCAGTTTCTAATCGATTCAACTTGCGAGAACTTTAGTTATATTTTTGGCCGATAGATGGCAGCAAATGTAAAATGTTTCTGTTTTAATTTTCCCATAGATTCACGTCTGAGTTTGAGGAGTGGATTGTCCCAGAAGCATTCCCGAGTGGATCGCCCTGGAAGCGTTCCAGGTCAAAGACACACTTTGTTTTATTATAAGTAGAGATATATTGTTTGAGGAATACAATGGGAAAAAGAGTGTATATTTTCGCTTAGTTTATACTGGCAGTATAGTTTAACACTGATAAAATTCTAAAAAATGAATAACTCAAACAAAATATTTTCATAAATGACATTCTTAACTCACCTAATTTAAATTTGCTTTGAAACATTTGTTGTTGCCCAACAAAATACCTATAAAATTAAAGATTCAATGTACAATCATTGCCACTTTGTAATTACACAATAATGCAAATGGATAAGACAACAGAAACTAGTAAAAGTAAAATAAAGTTGGAACAGAGAATTTTATAAATATTTATAACAAAAACCTATAGAACCATTATTAACAAAGGTCCCATTCAAGTGTTAGACAACATCATTCCATTATATCAAACTATAGACATAAAAAGCAACAGGGAAAGATAATTAAAACTTTATTTTATGCATTTGGAAATATATCAAAAATGATAGTTTGCATGTTTTCGCAATTTCAAATGTACTACATATATAAGGATTCTGTGAATATGAGCTTGGTCATTGTAGCCTTGCATAGCTCAAGTTTTGAAGAAATTATGAAGCAGGGCTAATTTTGTCAGTTCTTATATAGATGCAAAATTGTGGCATATAGCAAATTTTTTTTGATGTCAATGTAGATATTAGTTATTTAATGCTGATTAATGCATAAATAGTACATTGGTCCATTGGGAATGTCCTCCTAATTGGTATGTCCTGTGAGTATATACTATGTAACATTTAAAAGGACACACATACACAAAAAGAAAATCAATAATTTTGTGCTTATTCTATTTAGCACATGCATCATTCATATTTCTTTTCATTTAATTCATTTCATGTTGTTTAAGGATTACCACTCAAATAACATAATGAAATTCCATGTTTTTTTTTAATTTTTCAGATAGATCTCTGAATATTCCAAGTCATGAAACCCAACAAATTTAAGAAATTAAAACTAGCTATATGCTCTTTATATCACAGATGTTTAGCAGCAAGCAAAATAGGTGATATAATCAATAACACTATACACCAAGGAACTTTGTAAAAATTTTGAAAAATCCAGTTAAGATTATAAAATGCTTCAATATTTTCCATATACAGTGAAACCTGTTTAAAACGGTATTGTCTATAACGATAAACCTGTTTATAACGATATTTTCCCCGGTCCCCGCAGATTTCCTATAGTTTTAGTGTATATCGAACTTGTCTATAACAATGATTTGCTTTTGAGTGAACCTGTATATAACGACAATTTTGAGTATTTCAAACTTTTTTCCCTGTGTTGTGTCCAAGACTTTTTGAACTTTGGACCAAGACTTTTACAATGGCAGACTTAACACAAAGGCTGAAGTTCATCCTAAAGGGGAATAATGTTCTATGTACTGACGATGTACCAAGATTACCAAACCCTTTGGCACAAATGTTAAACAAGCATATGACATGATCTCTGGCAGTTGGAGTTCTGTGCAGTCATCTACCATACGAAATCGCTGGCGGAAGGCAGGTTTTAATTTCAGCTCGTGCAGTGATGAAGAACAGTCTGACAGTGATGAGAATTCTCAACAAAATCTTTCTGAAGAAGAAAATTGTGTGCTGCACCTAAGTAATTTTTTTAATGCATTCAAAGTTTCCACGAATATGCACTCTTCAATAAATCCAGAAGACTATTTGAATTTGGATGAAGGTTTATTAGTGTTCAGTGGGAGCACCGATGAGGACATAATTGTAGAACTGAAAGAAAATGATGATGTTAGTGAAATGGAAGATGAGGAGTGTGGAACGGAACCACCACTCAACACAACAGCTGAAGATGCTGTTAAAATGATCGAAACATTACAGAATTTTATTCCCACTTTACCAAATGTTCCAGATATATATATCTGAATTCGCTAGAAGCTTTAAAAAATATGTGTATGACGGCTGCATTCTCTGCAAAATCCAAGCAAACGAAAATATTGGATTACTTCGCATGTTAAATTTTCCTTCGTCCTATTTAAGGATTCAGTTTGTGTACGGTACGTATTTCATTTCCGTTTCGACGTATTCTTGACTTTTGAATTAAAAATATAACTCCAATTTTATTTTTATCAATATAATTATCCATTTTTTTATTGCTTATTAGAAATGTAGTTAAACTATACGCCGTGTTACATTTTTGAACTGCAATTTGAATCTTATGATTTAGATTCATAAAATACTACATATGTTTTATATTTTTTTCCTAATCTGTAATACATTCATTAAAAAAGTAAGTTCAACATAATACTGTAGTATTATTCAGTCATGCAATTTCAACATATATTATTATAATAACGTCACACCCATGTTAAATAACTTCCATTATAGAGTGTAGCAAGTTCAGCCCTGTCTATAACGATAAATTGTCTATAACGATATTTTTTCTCGGTCCCTAGAGTATCGTTATAGACAGGTTTGACTGTATTGGATTTCTAAAAATATATTCCTGACAATTACCTGACTTTTGAGGTCATTGTTTGAATTCCTTGATAATACCAGGCCTGTTCCCCAGGTATAGTGAATGGCACCAGGTAGGGTATTAAAGAAAGTTGCCCCATGCAGTGTGTACACATGCTAGAATCAGGGCGCGGTAGCCCATTGGTTAGCGCGCTGGAGTTGCACTCGGTAGGCCCGGGTTCGATTCCAGCCACTGCCAAAACTGCCGCCGTGTTCATGCGGAGTACGATCACGTTAAACATGTGGGTCCGAAAGTCCTTCCGAGAGGTTGGTGGTAGGGGAAGGAGGGTACGGTCCCTGTGGATGCCTCCCACACTGGGTTCCGGTCTAAATTGGGTGGCACTTCCCGACCGTCCAAACTGTTACCTTACACCTTTCTGGTAGGTCGGACGGTCTGGGTTTCAACAACAACATTCAACAACATGCTAGAATCACAAAGATATTGCAGGAAATAGCATTCATGAGCAGGTTTCGCACTTATGTGCTCATTAGCAAGGGATAGGTGATATTTGGAATTGCAATAAAAATATTTGCTGAACCACTATTATGCAAACCTGTATGGAGACCAACAAATTCAGTTCTATCATGCAGTTAATTTCAAATTTCTTTAAAAAAAGTTTGAACTTAGGTTGCACAAAACTGCAATTGCACTTATGAAAAAATCCAATGAATCTACTATGTCAGGCATGAGTCAGATCATGTTTGAGAAAGTGGGTTAAATGATATGAACCTACAGCAGATCAGAATTTATTTTTATGCATAGATTAAAATTTATATAGGTCTTTAAAAACAATTTGAGAAGACTAAATTTGAAAAACGGTCTAAATTGTTTTTTTTTTTTTTTAGGATACAGGTTGTAAGATAGTTAATCGTTTAGGATACAATAGTATTTGAGCTTAAATTTTCATACAATTGAAGGTTTTTAATTTTAAAAGTAAATCTTTAAGCTTTAATGCCATAAATATTACTGGACAAAATGACTATTTATTTTAAGATGTGTAAAAGTGTTTATTTTTTATAGAAATGGTGATTTCATGTAACCTTTCCTGGTTCATTGAAATATATGGATTATATAAAAACAACATAAGCTTAGCAGAAATTTGCATGATACATCTTCTGAGCACAATGTTGCAGAAGTTGGATTTAGTTACTACCTTAGTAGGATTTGTTTGTAGTAGGAAGGTGTATTTTAGTTACTGCCTTAGTAGTATTCGATTTCCAATAAGGAATTGAAAATTGGGTCAGTCATAAATATGAAGAATTTTGTGACTTTTGTAGTAAGTTTGACTGTTTTCTGATTCCTTGACCAGCAAACACTCTGTACAAATAACCTAAAAACATATGTAACAAACAAAAACAATATAAACATACTTGTATGTTACTCTTTGAGCAATTGGATATTGATCTTTCAAAGTAGAACTTTCTATTACCCTGATCAAAGGCTTTAGGAGATGAAGTTTATTTACCTAAAAATTAATTAAATGTGATCACAATATAATAAGAAACTATGTTACAGTGTTAAATATTATGACAGAAATAATAAATTTAAATGTCATCACATTATAGATATTTCATAGTTTAATATATTTTTAATATAGATATATGAATAAATAATATCAAAGAGTGAAAAAAATTAATCTGAGTTAACTTATACAGTACGAGACCTCTTATCCGGTGTCCCAATATCTGGACTCTCCCAAAACTGGAATGCGGCAAAATAATGCCAAATTCTGCACAACACTCAATTATTTGCCAAAAATTGCGCCAAATAGTGTTTTTTTGTTTAAAATCCTGCCAAATGATTTTTTGCTTTAATTAGCAATATTAATATTATAAAATAATGAGTTGAAATCTACATTTTTCTCATTTCAACTGTTTGCGATCCTGACATAAACAAAGGTCTGGCTGAATCCACAACTTACCACACTGGAAATGTTGCTAAAATATTTCCGGAAGAAGAGGAAAACTACAAGTATCATGGAAGTAAAAGTGAACTCTACCTCCATGGTGGATATATTTGTTCCATGTCAGATGAACATACTTTTGACGAATGACAAAACAGTTTGTTTGTGAAACGATATAAAAAACTTATATTTTTAGAAAAAACAAAAACAAAACATATTTGTATTTTTAGAATGGGTGTGCATTCGTTTGATGCCTCGATAACTTCGTAGTGGTAAAGTGACATCATAACGTTTTTCACTGCAAAGTGACTGGGGCTTTTGGAAAAAGCTACAGAATCTAAAGAAATTTGCAGAGATTTTTAATTTTTTTTCTCGTGTACTAGTAAATTTATAATTTTCAATTTATGGATTTCATTTTCACATATTTTTGAAATTCTTAACATAAAAATTAACTTTTGGCATTTCCAGTTAACCGTTTTGTTAACTGTATACTGTTTAGAAAACTGTTTTACTGTCTTAGAAAAAGTGTTCCGAATTACTGAAAAACTCTTTATCCAGAATGCCTGAAGTCCCAAGCATTCCGGATAATAGATCCTATACTGTACTCAATAAAAGTGATGAAAATTCAAAAATTTTAATTTCACTCTTGATTGGAAAATTATTAATCTAATTTATAATTTTCCAGTCAGAGTTACCTCAATTTAAAAAAAAAAAAACAATTCAACCAATTAAAAAAAAATTCAATTGCTATATCAATTCAAAATGTATATAGTTTAAGTGTCTAAATCATTCTGTTAATAACTTTAATCTTAAAAAAGCTCTTCATTTCATTAATAATATGTTTAAAAGATAAAGAAAGTTTTAGTGATACTTGCATGCTTGTAATGATCATCAAATAATATTCAAATAATGCATCATATAAAAATCAGAAATAAGATTTAATTTTTTCTGAAATTGCTGATTATTTCTAATTTTTCAATACAGGGGGAATGAGGAAACTTCACCTGGGGCCACAACAAAGTTGGAAATGATAATGATTTGACTTTAGATTGCTCATGACAATTTTTTGAACACCAATATGCAATACTAGTATTTATTTGAGCAATACAATTTTTTGTTTTTTACTTCATAAATGTAAGATAAACCATAAAAAATAGATGTAAGTTAGAAATTCTTGGACTATGCATATTAATGTATGTGAGATTCTCCAGCAGTAGGGTGAAAATTACTAACACGAGTAGCAAAATTCATGAAACTTGCCATCTTTGTAAATATACAAAAATTGAAACTGAAAGCACCTTTGTTTGGTGTATAAGTTGTTGAATGGTGTTGGTGTATAAGTTGTTTGGTGTATAAGTTGTTGTTTGGTGTAAAAACTGTTCTGCATTTATAGAAAAATGATGAAATGGCCACACTTTGGTACAAACTTTCTATCACTGCATATATTTCTGGTGTGTTTATCCATACAAGCTTTGTTAACTTAAATATATCAGATATCTATTTTGTCCTTTAATATGTTATTTATCATCCAATTTCAAAACTAAACAAGGAAGACATTATTTTGACTGTAACACAGCAAACTACAAAATTGTTTGTATGCATAAGGAAAAACAAACACTTTATTGAATAAATGATTTTAACTATCCCTAGAAAGCACAAACAAAACTGAATTCAATAAAATATAATATTATATGTCCAAAATTCATTTTGTCAAAACACAAAATTAAAATGTGAAGTTCATTTTGTTTAACATAAAATTATTATTTTATGTTAAATAACATTGTGTTAAATTTTATTTCTGTATACAATACAGTTTAATATATTTTAAGAGATGCTGTAAATTAAAGACTGTAAGTAAAATATTAAAAATTATGGATGAAATTAAACACTAACCTTAAAATATATTTTAAATAGTTGATTAGTTAAATTTAAAATACCCCATCTTTTTGTGTCTTCTTGAGGAGCACGACTGAAAATAATAGAAAATATTAGAAATAATTACTGAAACTTAAGTAAATGATTATACAAATTTTCATCACAAATTACTATAAAATATTCACACTACAACATATGCCTTTTTAACAAAATACAACATAAAATTAAAGCATTAAAAGACTTTTGTCCAGAGTGCAAGTATAAAAAAAAAAGTAGTATGAATTTATACTAACTTATCTCCAACACATATTCTGAAGAAACCCATCAGAAGATCAGCACCCTTTTCTAGAAATTCATGTGGTTTTTCCTTTTTATCTTGTTGCAAGTCAGCCTGCAAGTAAACATAAATATTTTAAAAAAAGCAAAAGCAAATATCAGAATGAGAAAAATTATACACAAGCAAGAAATAAACTGAATAATTTTCTTTTCACAGGAAGCAGGCAGTCATGAATATACTCACTTTACTTTCGCAACCTTGAAAAAAAAATTCACTTTCGCATGCTTATAAATTTTTCAATAGCAATAAAGTTCTTTTTAATCTCTTGTAGCAGAAAGAAAAACTACAATATTTTGAACAGTAAAATAAAATTTCCAATTATTTTAGAGCAGAAAAATCTATTTTTTAATCCCTTTGACCACAATGTATTTGTATACATATTATTTTATTGGGTAAAAATAATGTGAATTTACTAAGTCACATCTGATAATAGCTGCAAAATAATTGCGACTCATTAAATCTGCTTCAAGTTTCATCAACACTAACTTTTTCCACAGTACGGTTAAACAAGTGCTTGAACCTGAAATTCCTGTCCCAGACTATAAATGTAAATGCTGTTGGGTGATTTTCAAATTGACTGCCTGTTTGATGTCCTGATCTTTGAACCCATATTTCATGCTAATAGAACTGATTTTTTTATACTTTTCAAACATATATTGGTACATTAGTTTATAATTAATAAAATGTACTCATTAAATTATTTATGTTTTAAAAATATTAGCTATTTTCTATTATTTTTAGTTTTCAAGTAATGGAAATTTGCATGTCCCAACTCAAAACACCACACTTAAGGAAGTCTATTTTTATGCTTTCAAATTAGATTAGCTTTTGTATATGAATTAAAAAATATGGTTTTACATTTTAATTAACAAAAATGCAAGTGATTCTTTTAAAATATAATTATAATTATTTTAAAATTTTAATTTAATATGTGTCCCCTGTACATCTGTTGAATGTTACCTCAGAAGTGTTACTACTATTATTTTAAATAAGTTTTGATTTCTGCAGTTGGTAACAAAGCTAAAGGAAGCCATATTGTTCCTTCTTATCTAGTATAAAAAAAGAGATGGATGACTACTGTTTTATATCTTGTTTATTGAAAAGTTCATATCTATATGGTAAGTATTTTTATTACCTATCATGAGTGTTACCTATATATTTTTCATTTCATTATTTAAGTATAAAGATTTTTAATTTAAAAATAGTATATTTTTTGTTAAAGAATGAATAGACCTAACTTTATTATCTTAAAAATGAGTTTTATGCTTTCTTATGAGTTAAAATTCCTTCAGAAATCTCATGAGTTGTTGTTGTTGAAACCCAGACCGTCCGACCTACCAGAAAGGTGTAAGGTAACTGTTTGGATGGTCGGGAAGTGCCACCCAATTTAGACCGGAACCCAGTGGGGGAGGTATCCACAAGGACCGTACCCTCCTTCCCAGAAATCTCATGAGTGTTACTTCTCATGAGTGTTACTTTTTACATGAATAATTAAACTTAAATTTATAGAAATTGTATAGAATCAGAATCAAGCTAATCTTCCTAAATTTTACAAGTTATTGTTGCAATAAACTATAATTTATTCTCATTTATTTTTTAGGTAAAATCAACATCTGCTGAGAAACAGCGATGATACTGGGAAAGGAGAAAGCTTGATGCTGCTCATGAGGCAGCTTATAAAGAAAGTCACAAGCAGAGAAATGCTAAAAAAAGAACAAAAGAAACCTTAACATAAGAAAAAAATTACAGAAAATTTTCTTAAATGCATCAATAAAAATCTTATACAAAAAATTTCTTCATAAATATTGTCATGCAAACATTTGTTACCCAACCTTTACTAGATATAATCCATTTTGGATTCTTAAACAAACTGTGGTTGAGCGTAACACCTGCTTGTATGGGAAACATGAAAATCTTGAGTTCAAGAAAAAAAATTGAAACAAATTCATTTCCTATCTTATGATAATCCTTACAACTTGTGCAAATTTATAACTTCTGATAAAAGCTCAGCAAATTGCATGTACAAGTGTTCTGAATAAAAAGATAAAATAAAACCCATGTGTAGCAATGATGTCGAAACAGAAGCAAAAATGAATTGGAGAGCTTGGTAAATAGTTAAAAAAAGAAAAAACAAAAAGAGGAAAAATAATCCCAGAAAAAAGTACAAAGTTTGAAAAAAACAGAAGTATCGGACACAATTAGAGAACTTCAAGATAGTTTTCAATAAGATATGAAGGAATTTAAAAAAGCATGTGTTTAATATCCAGCAGCAGAACAACGAATTTTTAACTATTTACCAGCAGTGATTGCAAAGAAAATGTGAAGGTAGGCGAAGCGGCAATTCTCATAAACTTTTCAGAAAACTATTCTTGCAAGTTATCAAGAGAAGTTCAATCTTTTCACTTTGGTGCCTCCTGTAATCAAACAACTATTCACACCAAAGTTCTTTATGTAACTGGAAATAAAGTTTTATTTACTTCTATCTCAGATTCTCCAGATCATAGTCCAGCAGCCATCTGGGCACATTTGAACCCTATTTTCAAATTTATAAAAAAAAAGTTCCCACATGTTTCATTATTTTTCATTATGTCCATTCATTATTTTTCAAATAGACCATCTTCTCAGTACCGTGAAAAAATAACTTTTTTGTTTTCCACTATTTTGTTTGAGCTATCATTTACGTATGAAACTTGGTCATATTTTGAATCATCCCATGCAAAGAGAGCTACGGATGGTGTGGGTGGGACCCTTTAAAGAAAGGCTAATGATTATATGGCTTATGGAGTAGACATTCCAGATACAGAAACTTTATATTCTGTTTTGAAAAAAGATTCTGAAGTGAGACTAAGTGTGCCTAAGCCAAATTAACAGGATTTCTAGGTTGCTTCCTCAAAATTTAAAAACTGCTATTGGCAAACAAAGGATTCAAATTGTAAATAATATAAAAGGCAGAATCTTACATTGGCCAATTTCTTGCCTCTGTTCAGAAAATATATAGACAGAAGGGAAGTTGTGTAAATGCCATCTTGGAGTGAAAACAGAAAACCTTCTTACAAAAAGTGTAAGAAGAGTAGTAGATTAGGAATGGAACAGATATATAGTTCAGGCAGTGAATCAGATGAAGTCATAATTTTTGCTGAAACTGATGAAGAGGATATTGAAAATATATTTAGCAATACTGAAAAAGAAATTAATCTTGAAATTCCTTCTGTAATTGACATCAAAATTGGTACATTTGTGCTTGTTGAGTTTTGTAGGTAGACTCAGAAAGAAAACAAAGTTCCAATATGTTGGAGTATGCCAGTCACCACTTGATAAAGATGGGAAAATAAAAGTGATGATTTTAAATATTTCTGGAAGACACAATACTTTATTCAGATTAAATGAAAATGATACCGCCTATGTGAAGTTTGAACAAATTATTGCCATAATTTCACAGCCTACTTTGAAAACAAAGGAGATCATACCTATAAGTTTGCTAGAAAAATAGATGTATTTGAACAAAGCACTTAAAAGTGAGAGCATTCGAGGATCTTTTATAGTTTTGAGAACTTGATTCAAGTCAATGTTTTTGACTGTAATCACCTAAAATGTGTTCAAAACTTTTTTTTAACATCTCGCTCTTTTTTTTTAATTTTTAAAATGAACATTAAGCTGTTACCTTTGTGCTAATCACTACTTTTATTTTGTACTTATTAATGTTCCATTAAATTCTTAATTGTGATATTTCTCTTTTTATAAATCTTTTTTACATATTTCAATATCATGATTGTTACTGCATCTCATGAGTGTTACAGTGTCTCATGAGTGTTACCATAGCTAAAAGTCAGCTTTACAATAAAAATTTGCTAGTAGATGTAAATAAATTTGTGCTGTGACTTTAAACTCTCCAATTATTCATAGTCCTGAAAACTTTGACATAAAAATCACTAATTTTTTTATTAGAAGTAAACCCTCGTATTTCAGAAATAAAGTAACACTCATGAGCGAAAATACAAATAAAAAACTTGAAAATTTTAAGATAAATAAATTATGATACCATTAAAACTTTAAATGAAGTGTTTGAGTTAAAATAATAACAATTTATTTCACTAATTTTTGACACAAAAAATATTACAGAATATTAAAAAAAAGTAACACCCATGAGAGAAATTGTGACTTGCCAAACATTTTTTTTAAATTTCTTAAATATTAAAAAAGAAACTCATAAACGGTCACCTATTTACAGTACTGCAGATTACAAAAAATGAATAACAGAGTATAATTTTATTTTTAATCTAAGTCAAATTTGCATGTGATGCAAAGCTTAAAAAGGCAATTCATTTGAAAATCACCCTGTCCCTAAAGAAAAACCTCCCCTCTCCCTTCTTTGTTGTACCTGTTGCAAACTGACACAGTTACATATCGGACCTCAAATTGATAGCTCCTTCCCTCCAGGGAAACCTGAGAGGTGCCCTTGTAAAAATCCAGGTAAAAACGAAAGAGGAATAGAGATATTCAGAGTAAACTCAATGACGAAAAAGTTCACTACAGGACCTTCCTTCTTAACAAAGAAAAACCTTTAAAAGTTGTGATCCGAGGACTCCTTGTCCCAACCAAAATTGAAATAATTAAAAATGAACTCTTAAGTAATAAAATTAAAGTAATTAGTATCACTCAACTCTATAAAGGCCCCAAAACTAGCAAAATCCTAATGCCTCTGTTTTACGTGCAGTGTGCAAAAATCCCAGAAAACGTAGCCATATACCAAATAAAAAATATGTTAGGACTTGAGGTAAAATTTGAAAGATATCGAAGCAGAGCTCAAACAAGACAATGCTTTTCATGTCAGTAATTCCATCACTCGGCCCGACAATGCTATCTCCCCCCAAAATGTGTAAAATGCACAGGCCCCCATAAAACAATAGAATTCTAAAAAGTAAAATCTACCCCTTGCACTTGTGCAAACTGTGGTGACATGCACCCCACCAGTTATAGAGGCTGCACGAAGTTTCCTAAACCAAAACCCAGACCCTCTTTTAATTATAGATCTGATCAAATAGAAATTTAATTCTAAATTTGTAAATAAAAATGTTTCCTATGCAAACCTATTTCAAAACAACCCTGAAGACTTTCCAGAGCTCCCCCCCCCCCCTCCCACTTATAAATCTCAAAATTCAAAACCCATTGATAGTAATAAAGTTAAAGATTTTAATGAATCTGTCATAGGCATGCTCCTATCTTTTTAAAGCCATTATAGCCAAAGCATGTTTATGAATCCTTTTCAAAAGTTATCCCCCTGATGAAAGTTGCTGAACATGACCTCAATAGAATTCAAATTTTATTTGCAAGTCTTAACGGTCTCCCTGTTTAAGTCCTGAAATTGGCCCGCTCAGATGAGCACAGAATCCCAGCATTTTTAATAAACTCAGCCTTCACCATTTCAAGACCAGTGCTCCATGGAGCACAGCTAGACCACCCCTCCTCTTTACTTCTCGAGGAAAATTGTTCCTCCTATACCAAATTCTGCGACTCAACAGATCTCGATTGTGATTCGTCACAATAGAGATCAAAGAGCATTGCCTGTTTCTTTTTGAAACTTCCTTTTCTGTAAATTATCTTTATTACTATTTTACAGCCGACCCTTAGATTGGCGTTTAAAGGCAGCCTTCGGCTGCCTGGGCACTCCGTAAATGGTTCATCCTTGAAAACTTGAAATTTAAGTGTGGCAAATGTTTAACAAATTCCAGAAATTAATGTCATTAGAAAATACTATATTGAAAAATATTGTTCACTTTATCATGTAAAAAGTATATCTGATCAAAATATTAATAGATCAAATAAAGAAGCATGAATAACAAAATATCATTTTCCAACCTAACAGAGTATTTATATCTTTAAAATACAACATAAATTTGATAAGATCATTTTCACCTGCAAAGCATTTTTGAAAGAAAAAAAAAAAACCCACTTAGTTAATATAATAAAACAATCTGTTGTAGTAGGGAAAAAAATGTCTTGTGCTTCCAAAATGCATAATTTATTAAGATAAAAATGTGAATTAATGATAAGAAATTACTGTTTTTCAATGATCATGAAAGGCACCCATAAAATAATTAAATAACTGAAGAAAGCAGCATAGATGAAAAAAAAAAAAAAAAAAAAAAATTCTAATTAGACTAAAGAATTTACACTTCATTATTTATAGTTGATTTGATCAAATTCCAAATACAAGATTATTGTTTTTATACAACTGGAATCACAATAATAAATTACTGGCAAAGTGCCCAATACAACATATGTAGTATAATGGCATTTATGCTATTCACGATTTATGCAATTATGCTATTCCATGCAACATGTGTAGTATACTGGGTGCACCCCCCCCCCCAAAAAAAAATGAGATGTGAAATGAAACATGCAAATACTGAGAATGGAAGGAGTAGTGATGCATTTCATATATTTGCATAATTCTGTGGGCAATACAACCTTTAAATGTAACAAAATCAGCATGCAGCTGATCAATTCACAGTAATCATGGCTGAAGACGTTATAAATGGTCAAGGAAAAGATGTTACAAGAGTTGAAAAAATCTGATGTGGGCAGCACATGACTTTCCTTATATAATGCAATAGATTTACTAGTTTTACAGTAAAAAAAATAATGTATAAGTTCCCTGCCGCTGTGTTTTTATCGTTGAATTGTACATTTGGCGATTTTACAGATGACAACATGTAAAACTGTTTCAAAACACTCAATTAACTTATACTCCGCGCAACTCTAAATAAACAATCATCAATATTGACAGTATCCTCAATAAGAGATATAGTCCATATAATAAAATACTTTAATAATTACGTCATCAATTAGGTGTAATTTTCATTAATTTAACGTCATTTTTGCAATTTTGATGATATTTTTGTCAATCTGGGGCAAAATATTGCCAAGTTGGCAATACCTTGCTAAATTATTCGCTAAGTTCTCCAAATGCATCACCAAGTGTTACAGACAAACAGAGAAGAGAATTTCTTATATACTAGAAGTCATATGACAGCCCGTCATATGACGGAAATCAGAATTTACGAGACATTACTTACCATTTGGCATCATTTTTATCAATTTGGTGACACTTTTGTCATTTTAGCAACATTTAAAATAGTCTCAAAGTAGGCGACGTTCCGCTAAATTTCTCGCCAAAAATTACGAACAGATGGATGGAGAAATGCGTTATTCTTATAGTCTACATTTATGTTCTTTCCAAGATATTGAACTTTCATTGTCTTGTCGTCATTTTCATTGATTTAGTGTCATATTTATCAATTTGGCAGCATTTAAAAAGTCGCCAAGTTGGCAACATTCCGCCAAAATCTCGCCAAGAATTATGGTTGGAGAAATAAGTTATTCTTGTAGCAGATAAATGACTATTGGCATCCAAATAAAAAAGTATTACCTCAAGTACCTTTTCTCATGAATGGAACTAGCTAGTAGCTAGATCCACGAGAATGATGTCACCAAATTTGTCGCATGATATTACTTATGAAAAATGAACATATTTTACAATAGGTAATATTGTTTTTTTAATTTTATATGATTTTTTGAAATTTTTTTGAGAAATATGCAATATCTCAAGAATGGCTCATGCTAGCATTCTAAAATTTATGTCAATCATTTTCTAATGAAAAATTACACAAGAAATGGCTATTTGCGTAACTTTATTCTGAACATTTAATTACGTATAAAAACAATAGGCTTCCAGTATTCATGGATTGTAATTTTGTAATTTCCAAATTTAATTCGAATCGGTCCATTCGTTTGTCAGTTATCATCTGCACAGATTCACTGACACACAAGCACACACAGGCATCATCTCAAAAACGTCTACTTCGTGTTCAGGGATGCTTGAAACCTGCTCTCCCGTCGAAAACTTGAATTCGAATTTTAGACCCTGTCACAATATTTTCCTTATACATTATATGTATATAAGGAAAGTAAAAAGGCCAAATTCTTGGCTTGTAAGAGCAGAAAACATGCAAGGAGATTACTGAGATCACTGGTATCAGATTATGAACTGTCCAGTGCATTATTAAAGCCTGGAAAAATGACGGTGGACTATCAACTTTGCTGAAAGTGTGTAGTTAAAAAGTATTCCTGAAGAATTATGTGTGTGTGTGACCAAAGATGGTTAAAACACTTAGTGAAATTGAATTGCAGAAAATTGACCTTAGAACTCACAACCATGTTCAATAGTGGAAGCAAGATCATTTCAACTTGTATGATGAAACGAGAACTCAAAGAACTGGGTGAAATAGTTGTGTTGCAAAAGAAAATTACTGGTTACTGAAAGTAATCGAAAAAAAATATGATTCGCCAAGAAACCTAAAGATTGGATTACTGAGCAATGGGAGGAAAATCATGTGATCCAATGAATCCAGATCTACTCTATTTCAACATAATGGATGCATCCGTGTTAAAAGGGAACCTCATGAAGTATTCGACCTTACCTGTACTATACTCACTATACAGGGCCTCAGGGGGAAGTGTTATGATCTGGGTTGCTTCTGTTCAGTTGGTCTATGCACAACAATAAAATGAAATCAGTTGAGTATATGAGTATACTGAATAACTAGTTTATTCTATTAATGACACTTTTCTTCCCTGAAATCAATGGCATATTCCAAGATTACAATTCATGATTCATAGCACGAAAATTGGGAAACATTGGTTCGAGGAACATGAGGCCTCATTCGAATACTTGAATTGACCACCACAAAGTCCTGACCTCAATTCTATTAGGGTACGTGGGATATAATGGAGAAGCATCTAAGGAATAATTCAACTCTTCCTTCATCAACCATGGATCTTGGCAAACTGTTACTGTAAATTTAGCCAGAAATAGGTGTCGAGACACTGCATAAACTCAGACACAATGCCATAATGAATGCATGCTGTAATTTGTGCTAAAGGTGGCCCAATGAAATATTAACATGCACAACTTATTTTTTGGCTAGGCAATGTATATTGATATTTGTGCTATTCAAGATTTAAAAGTTTTAACTTTATGAAAGTCAAAATAAATATAATTTAATTAAAATATGTACAGAAGTATAAAGAAATTTAACCTAAATTAACGTTTTAAAATATAGGAAATTAATAATTAACCCAAGAGATGTACCATATTGCAAAAGCAAAAAGAGAGAATTAAAAGGTATGGCAAAATATATGTTATATTTTATATTGTAAAATAGGAGTAGAGAAAATTAATATGTAAACCAAAAAATGCACAATATAAAAATAAATAAATATATCAGTTAAGTTTGCATTTGATAACTGTACTTGCATTAGTAACTGACTTCCCATGAAATGCTCAGAGTCTGAATTTACACCGGAACACATTTTCTCATGTCCAGCCATTTTGGAGGCCATGCAGAATGTGGCTGAAATCCCATGGGAAAAACTCTACTTTGACAAGATCCTCGATATAGCTAAAGCAGTACTTTCTACCATGGATCCATTTGACATCTTATGGATGCGGTACAAAACCAATCAACTTGCATTAGTTTCATAATATAATCATTATAAATTAAAATTACTTTATAATTATTTTTGTATGATCACTTGATCAATAAAAATTATAAATTATTTTTTAATTTAATCTTCGTATGTTCCAACTATAAAATGCAAGATTCATATATTTTAATTATCAAAATATGAATTAAATAATCGAAATATGAATAGACATCCCAATCAAGATTGATGAATTAAACACAATACAGTATCTATATAATGAGAATCAATATTGTATTGTATTACTTCTAATCTTTCAAAACATCATTAAATGATACATAAATTGCAACTCATAATCCATTAGATGAACACAAAACTCTATACTTATGAATATTTTTTGGTACAAAATTCAATTCTTGGACCCCGCAAAAAGTTTTGTCAAAATGAATAATTCAAATAATTAGGCTTAGTCCTTGTCCACGTATATAGCATTAATGCTTGGATTTTATTTGTTTTTCTATTATCGATTCCATACCATTGATATTTGCTGATTATCTTTAGCTTGATGACTCGCTATTTAATACTTCTTTTTATTTTGTAGGTTTGTTTTATATAAAGTTAGGATTATCGAGTTGCAACTTCTCTCTATTCTATCATTGGACTTTCAAACTATTATATATATATATATATATATATATATACAGGGTGTCCCAAAAACATTGACCTCAGCTTTTATTCCTTAAATATTGATCTTAGACATATATAATAAATTACAAAGTTGTCTAAAAAAAGGTACAGAATTTAAAATGTGCCCATACACTAATAAGGTGATGTACAAAATTTCAGCAATTTCTCATGAAAGTCAAAAATGCTGACTTAAACCACTTTTCGATGCATCGACATGGGTTCTCAGAGGGGAAAAATCATGTAGGCAGATTGCGTTTTAGGGGTCATACACAAATTACGAAAGAGAACAACGATTACATAAAGAAATAATAATTTTGCTATTTATTGGTACAAAAGTATCTACACAGTGTAGAAATAATAACTTTACACAAAGATTACAAAGCTTGTTCAAAATGTTTTCTATCCATGCCAAAGATCCATTAAAGATAAGAGGCAGATATTATTTGCCAATGATGCATTTCTGTGTTGTGTCATTTACACTCTTGCTGTAAACATTTACATTTTAATTTGTCAGTAATCCCTCACCAACTTTGTTTAAACATATATCTGATACTTTTTATGATAAAATGCTGAAACTTTGTACATCACTTTATTAGTGTATGGGGCACATTTTACTCATTGGAAATGTTTCTGTAAGGGAGCCGCATAAAAATTTAAATT
Source organism: Amaurobius ferox (assembly GCA_951213105.1). Taxonomy (NCBI): domain Eukaryota; kingdom Metazoa; phylum Arthropoda; class Arachnida; order Araneae; family Amaurobiidae; genus Amaurobius; species Amaurobius ferox. The sequence goes on from OX578136.1 coordinate 155,497,638, forward strand.
TTGTATTTCTTCAAATTTAATCTCCTGAAAATTTTTATTGATTTCATAAAAGTCTGTACCTTTTTCATGCAACTTTGTAATTTATTATATATGTCTAAGATCAATATTTAAGGAATAAAAGCCGAGGTCAATGTTTTTGGCACACCCTGTATATATATATATATGAGTTCAGATTTGCCTGTATATCCAAAATGAATTTGTCTAGTGTTGAAAATATAATCCAGTACTTTTTATTGACACACAGTCATGCACACACACAAAACAAATCACAATAAACAGTGAGACAACGCTATTACACAATAAATCAGAACCTACTTTTATAGCAATTTTTCGTAAGTCCAAACATAAAGTATACATAATAGGTAATGCCCAGTTTTCATCTTTTTGTACTTGCAATATTTTAGTAAATGTCATGCATAAGAGTCAAGGAAATAGTTAACTGCAAACGTGCAGTATTTAAAATTACTGAAAGGAAAATTAATCATTATCATCATATACTTTTTTGGAAAATATAAAACTACTTCAAAGTGTACATATGGAGAAAAAAAAATTGCTAAATAATGAACATCTCTTAATAATAAAATTTTAGCAGGGCTTGTGCTTCACTCAAATCTACAAAAGAAGTATTGCTGCAATCTAAATTGATTTGAAACCAATTTAGATAACAGCAAATATTTAATTAATAATTACAGCAATAATTTAATTATTAATATAATTATTTAACTCATATAGAATTAAATGGGGAAATCAATGATTTCCCCATTAAAATCTATATGAGTTAAACACCTTTTTTCTTTTTCAACACAAACCGGCTTAGCAACTTTCAATGCCAGGTATGAAACATGGTTTTTATTAAACAGAGCTAATAGCCATGATGCTAAGAAAATGCTTAAAATATTTAACTCTATCAATTTACACTCCCCTCCAAAAAAAAAAGAGCATGAAATGCAAATTCTCAGATTAAGAGCGAATGAATGAATTTCATTGGATGAAACTTGCTGTATACTTCAAGTACAATATGCAAATATAGAAACACATGCATAATAGCAACTGGTTCCATGCTAAATATGTAAATTAGTGCCTTGGTAAAAGCAGGTGCGTTTGTTTCTGTGCGTCCTTACTTCTACTACGGATATTAGGGTGAAAATCCGAAATAGCCATTTCATTCAATATGTCCCAAAGAAGGCATTTAGATAATGGTCAGCAATGGCAAGCCATGGGCAGGTTAGAATCTTATCAATCCATTGGAGAAGTTGGCGAATTTTTCAGAGTCTACCTTTCTGTGATTTCATGCTTATGGACCCAATTTCAAAACAGCAGAACAATAAGCAGAAGGCCAGGTTCGGGTTGCCCTCAAGTTACAACATCTTTCGATGACAACTACTTAGCATTATTGGTCAGATGCAATAGGCAAAGAACAGCACCTGCTTTACATTCTAACCTCTTTGCAGCTATAGGTAAGCCTGTATCCATTACAACCCGTATAAGGGCGAACATAGGGATCAAGGATTTCGTAGCTATATCTTTGGCCAGTCACAGTACCATTGAAGAAGAAATGGAAATCAGTACATCCGCCGAAGGAAATTTCAACCCATATACGGATATCACTACCTATGGGAAGAAAGGTTCACTACCTATATAAGGAAATGAGTGGCGATGGACAATATTAATTGTTTGATACTGTGTACCAGCCTCTCTCCACACAAAGCAAACCTGGATTCATTGGTAAATAGGATATTGCTCCAATCAGCTATAGTCCAACTGACGTGTTCCTGACATCAATGGAATGGACTGCTCTGTGCCTCGCAGACAATGGAACAAAAATGGTTAGCCTCCGCAAATAAAAGCTATGTGCGTGAAATCTTCTCACAGTTGCAAGGGATACAAGCCTAGCTGCAGCGAGGCTAGAATGTAAAGCATGTACTGTTGCTTACCTGTTGTGTTTGACCAATAACACTAAGTAGCGGTCATCAGCAGATGTTGAGAGCCGAGGGAGACTCGAGCCTAGCCTTCTGCTTATTGTTTCGCTGTTTGGGATTTGGGTCTATAAATGTGAAATCAGAGAATGGTGGAATTCAGCAACTTCTCCAATAGATTGACCTGATTCAGCCTGCCCACGGCTCGCCATCACTGACCATCATTTAAACACCTTCTTTGGGACATATTGAATGAAATGGCTATTTTGGATTTTCACCCTAACGTCTTTAGTAGAAGTAAGGATGTATAGAAAGAAACACCTGCTTTTACCAAGACTCTGATTTATGTATGTGGCACGGAGCCAATTGCTATTATGCACATGTTTCTATATTTGCATACTGTATTTGAAGCATACAGAAAGTTTCGTCCAATAAAATTTATTCGCTCGTTCGTGATCTGAAAATTTGCATTTCGTGCTTATTTTTTGAAGGGGAGTGTATATTGTTTTTAAATGAGCAAACAACATGGTAATCATTAGTTATATTAAATTAATATAGCAATGGGCTGTTTAGCTATTAAAATTTTTAAGTATAACAACTTGTGGTTTCTATGTTAGAGAACCATAATAAACATATGCATACATAATAATAATAATAACAAAAAAAAAACTTTTTAAATATTTTACACAGAGAAAGGATACTGTATCAAAGTAAATTGATGTTTGAAAGCTTCTACAGAGTCGTCATTTTTTATTTCTTGCAAACATCTAAAATAAAGATATAATAAATAAATCTGTAAAAAGTGATGTTTCCAAGGAATGCATAAATTATGAATATAGTAATTTTTCACTCAATTATTAATATAATATATTAATTTAATTTTGTATGATATTAAAATCATAATTACAGCAATAAGACATCTTATCTGTTTAACACATTAACCTAATATATTGAACAGATATCAAATATAAAGTAGTGATGTCCAAAAAGAAAATTTCACAGAATACCCAATATTTGTTTTCAATTAAAGGGCAAATAAACAAATTTTCAGTGATCAAATAGTGAAAGTTTTTAAACTGACTACATTCATTCATATCATCTGTATGTATTAGAATAATGACATATCGAAGTTTCTATAAAAATATCATTACTCAATCAGAGCGATATGCCAGAAATAAAAGTCAGCACCATCATAAACTTTGAGAGTCCAAGGATTAAAAAACATAATTATGAATGTGTATGAAATTTTACTTATGCTTTATATCAACAAATATAGGGCAGTAAAATATAATTTAAGAACCTAAGTATATATTCTGTATTATTTAAAATACTTTTTCAATTTATATTAGGCACATTTTCTTTCTCAGTATATTACAAAATGTAATTTAGACATACAGGGGAATTTAAGTCACATTACCTACAATTACATTTAGATAATTCAACATAGTACAGCACAATTATATTTTCATTATAAGGATTACAGGGATGTCTTGATAAAAGATCATTAGAGAAAAACATGTCATCACTCTGCAAAAAGCAAATTATATCATACTATATTCTGATCTACACATTTTTTACAACACAATTAAAATAAAAATAAAAGAAAAAAAAACATGCAGTCATTTTTGTGCAGACTCTACAGACTTTTTGCTTTTTCCTTTGACTATATAAATAAAGTATTGTTTTCCCAAAGAAATTTTAATAAAGGTAAAGCATGTTTTAAGATCCTGTGAACACAATTAGAACACTTTTGTAAAATTTCTGTCTGTACGTATCTGGTTGTGAGGTATGGACCATATAAATAAAGAATACCACTATGAACAGGGCTCAATAAATCCCGGGTACCAGGTCACCGTGACACCTATAAAATTAGCACTGGTGACTGCAAATTTAGCTGATCAGCAGGAAAAAAAAAAGTAGTCAATTAGAGAAAATATAAATTTTCCTAGTTGAGCACTTTGCTCTACCCCATTTGCAGTGAGAATTAGATTTCACAGTGCCTCATTTTATGTAGGAAATAATGAACAGTTATCTCCCCATCCGAGACCAGCCCATGCCATAGGTGAATTATGCCACATACACCAAGCACTGTAAAAATGGTATCTGGGGAAAAGGCTATTGCAATAGCAACAGTTACCAGTTTGCGAGTCTTTCGCAAGTGCTTTGAAGTGTGCTTATTTACCAATCATAGTATCTTATAAATGTGTGGTTTTGTTCATTTATAAAATGCATTAATATAAAATGTAATTTGTCAGATAAAACTGATAAAGCAATAATATAGTTGTGTTTAATGAGTTTCTTTGTTCTATGTACATTGGACACAAAGGAAGAAAAAAAACATTAATTATATGAAGTTTTAACTCTGAGCAATGAGAAAAGATTTCCTATTATAAGATTATTATTATCAACAAGAAAATGTACCTGGCATTGCCCAGGATTTAAGATAAACGGCCGTGACGTAGCCATGCGTGCACCAACACTACAGTTGTTATATTTTAATTTTGTTATAAGTGAGCAAATATATATATATATATATATATATATATATATAACTGTTGCACCGATGGTGTTAAGATAAAAACTCTGTGAGAATATCCCGGCTCAGGGACTGATATGTTTAATAAGCGAAAAGATTATGTTTTTAAAAATGTGACTATTAAACATACACATTCTGTTCAAAGTTTGTTTGAAAGAGATGTTTTCGATCTTGTTGATGGTGTTAAGATGGAAGCACTGAAATAATAGTTTCGGTCACTAAAGAACACATTTGTGTGAAAATCGTACCAAAACGTAAAATAACTGAAAACCAATTCAAACTAAAAAAAACCCAAATAACACCAAGGTATATCATTCCGGGTCCTGAAGTACCTGTGTACCCAATTTCATGTCCATATGACGTTTAGATTTTCTGCTACAAATGACACAAGATTTTAATTCTTGAAAAATTGTGGCCAAATAGTACTTTGCTTCAAAAATCAAAAGACTTGTACATGGCCAGTGCAGATGAAGTGCAGTATGCCTTCATATGTGCACATTAAAACTGCTAATATAAAAATAACGCTTTAATATGCTTTTATATTATGTTAATAATATATTAAAATATTATTGTATATTATGTTAATAAAATATTAATATGATATTATTTGTTTTTTGCTTTCCTTATAAATTTAAATTTGAAATAATCAAAATTAAAATACTTTAAAGGGGCAGTGTTAGTCTTTGTGTAGTTATACCAGTGTAACTATTTGTCATAAACAGCATCAAAATGCAAAATAAAAGCTTGTTTCTAACTTTTTTTGCCTGGCTCCTATATTGAGGAGAAATTTGTCGAGCCCTGACAATGAATTTCTATCTGTAGGTACATTACATGAAAAACTAGAACTAGATAGAATTATTTTGTGATTTTTATGATTAGTTCATAATTTATTCTAAATTTAAGATTTTTATAACATTTTCTTTATAAAAAACAAAGATAATTACTAAAACAATGGAAGTAGTTCAGTTTATGCAGGAAAATAATATTTTCTACTATGGTTGCTATGAATAGCATTTAAATATAAATATTAAAATTGTATACAGTAACATAAAACTATTACTGTAATTAAAATTATTAACATAAAATTGTTAAATGCATCTAATTCATCAGTGCAACAGACCTGCTAATGACCTTTAATCATTTTTTAAGTATGTTAATACAAAATTTCAAATTACTAACTCATAAATAAAAGCTCATAAAGATACATTATTTTACATTCTGATACAGAATGATTATGATGTACATGGCCTGAAATAATTTGGGATAAGAATGTATTAGAGAATTTAAACTTTAGATCTGGGACACATAAACTGCTCTGTTTTTTACATTTCTACATTCCATAACACAAGAACATCGTATAGGACAGACTTGCCAAATGCCAGTAACTGTGTGAAGGTGGTTAAATTTCTTTATATTGAAGCGCTGTAACATAAGTTTGTGCTCCATGAGCCACAAGCATCTTTTACATTATGTTATGCTATGCTATGTTATGTTATGCTTTTATGTTATGCTTGCCTGCTAAAAAAACATCACAGAAGTGATGTTTTTTTAGCAGGCAAGCATAACAAGATAAGACCACAAAGAGGTTGTGGGTCCATTACTTAAGTCATTACCAAAAGCTAAACATTTTTTCATACTAATTTAAGAAAACTGGCAAGTACTGCATCAAAATAAATACCTAATGTGCAACAAAACAACTTCATCCCATGGAGGTTCAAATATTCTTTTCACACTTGACTCAGGACTTGATGAAACAATCTTAGTATTATAGGCATGGATATTCTGAATAGAGAGGTACTCCTGGGATAAAAAAAAAGTGAAGTGTAACACACATACATAACACACAAAGTGTAAATTATGAAGGGATAACATCTTAATACACATTAAAATTTTTTAACATTTCTTATACAAATATAATTACAAACATTTAATAGAAAATGAGAAACATTTAATAAAGTGCATACCTCTAAATCAGACTAACCGGTGTTTATTAGCATTATAAAATTGCTTACCAATGCATAGGCAATCACATTCATATAGCAATTTGAAAGTATTAAACTGTTGATAACTTTAAGTGAGACTAACTAAAGTTTCAATTTCCTACCACAAAACAATATAATTGGACACCAAATATTTTTCATGGAAACCTGATAGTTTCTTATTTTCATTTCAATTATATAATTGATTTTACTATTCTAATTTTGAGAAAAACCAAATAGTAATTTTAGTTTTGTAAAAAATCCCAAATTCCTAATATTATGCATATGGAAGTTCCAAATGAAAATAATACACAAAACAACACATTTTCCCTTCTCAATTATTAAATAAAGAAAAATGTTTATAAGACTAGCAGAGCAAATTTTTAATACTTTTTAATAAAATTTATACTCTTCCATAACAATACATGGAAAACATTGACTTCTATATAATTAATTTTAAATCTCCAATATTCTTGCTGTTTTCTCAGAAGTTGCTTGGGAGACAAGACATATTATTTTTACTTAATAGACATGTTAGTCAGAAAGCTGTTATTTACAATATATTTACTGGAAACACTAGTTATGCCTTTATAAAAGTTAAAGGCTTTATTTTTAAATTGATTCAAAATTGCCAGTAATAATAATAATTGCTCAAAATTCTAGCTCCAGTGACATGTCTTCTCTAGATCTGCAGTATGTCAGTCATGAAGTTTTTATTTTGCAACAATACAACTTAATAAGAGTATTAAAACATCCCAAAATGGGAGCATTCTTTCTACAAGGCCTCTGGCTCAATTTTAAAGAACTTTTTTTTTTGGAATAGAAACAATTAAAAACTCATTAATTTTTTAATAGTTACCACTTTGTAAGCATACCATAGAAAGAGCTTTCATTAAGTAGGTACCAACCGTGATTTTTGACCAAACAAATTCACTGAGAAATGCTAAATATAGATACACATATACATAATCACACATATTTTAACATTCTAAGATGAATATAAATTTTTTTGCTCAAATTGCTGTTTAGAATAATCTGAAATTAAAATACTTTGTTAGTATTATCATATAAGCAGTTGATCAAAATTAACTAATTTCAGTGACAAAAATCAGTCTTCAGGATGAACAACAGCACCAGAAAAGGCAAAGGGTTTCCTGTATTTTACTAAAATAAGGTTACTTTTGGCCACTAAACACCTGTTGATACTTTTAATAGATGGTTTAAGTTGTTACTATCAAGGTATTTTAATTTCAGTGTAAATGAAATTTGGCGATTTTGTTCCTAATAGATCTTTATAGTATAGGAGATGTACAAAATATTATTAAATCCAAAAGTGTATAAAAAAGTTACTTTAACTCTAAATAGTTCTTATTTAAAAACCTTATTAATGATCATATTTGACTTGAGTTACCAAATGTTGCTTGATCATTATTATTTGATATATAATTTTTTTTATGATTAGTTAAGTACACATCTTTAGCTTTTTACAAATAAAATTAGATGAATATCATACAAGAAATAGAAATAGATATAAGGAATTTAATAAGAGTAGTTTATAAAAGACAAAACAAAATTGAAAGTGAAGTATGCTTACTGCAACAGTAGTTCCATCTCCAGCTCTAAGAGCACCTTCAATCTGGTATAAAAAGATAATATATAAATATTAAAATTAACTGTAAAATAAAATTTGATTTTAAAACTCACATTAATATAAAATGCTCTATAGGTTGATGGATATGCATATAAAAATTGCACTGCAGTATCTACATTAAATTGCTTTTGGCATCTAATACCATTATCAATTATGTAGATGTATATATTAATTAGGTAATTTACATTCTGCTATGCAATCAATATACTACGGAGAGTCTATAAGCTGAGCTATGGTAAATGGATGTGCATAGATATTTTCTAAATTGCAAACTTTGCAGTTATACTATTTTGTGAAAATAGACATCTTCCCCTTCTTTACTACTTACATGCAACAATAACATACTTATTTTGTGATATTTTGAACCTATAATTTGGTATTAACTTGTTTAGGTAATTTTTCAATTGATTATCTAATGCTATTTTCATTATGGTATCTATTTTAAAAGCTTGCAGTAAATTCATTTCTGTATTCATCTACACATTTTTAAAATTTTTCTTAACTCTACCTTGGAAAGCTGCAAATAGTTTTGGTGTTTCTGCACACAGGTATTTTATCACTTTATATTGACCTTCCTATAATAATAACTGTGTTCCATTATTGTTCTCATATAATTTATAAAAAAACTCATATAAAAAAAATATGCACTATTGTCTCAAAATTTCAGACTTTTTGCTTTTATTGAGCTGCACCGTAATTCCCGATACTTAATCAGACATCAATGATGTAAAAAAAATAAAAAATAAAAAAGGTTAATATTTAAAACTATTTTTCAAGAAGTATTTCTTTTGATGATTTATTAAAGTTATAAAATCTTAAAGATGTCCACTATTGGGGTGGCACCATAACTGGTTTCAGGTAAAATTGAGAAAATATATACCTTGAAAAATAATGGGATAGATAACTTTTGAATGTAATGATGATTCCTGTGTTATAGAAACAATGATTAACGATATTAAAAAAAAATGAGCAGTTTTGTAATAAGTAGGAAGAAATTAAAATTTTTGCAAATTTTTATGTTTATTAAATTTAAAAAAATAACAGCCATGGTTAGGCTCAATCTAATAAAAAATAGCCGAGTATCAAAGATCTTCATGTAACTTAAATTATAAGTTGAAGTTAATTATTAATTTTAAAGTGATTGATTTAAATAAATTACTTTAAAATTACTTAAAAACAAATCATGAAAATCTCCCATACAGAACACATCTCAAATTAAAGATAAGAAAAGAATACACCAACCCTGAAGATTAAAAGTTATAATGTTTATATTTGGAATATTATTATTCAAATCATCATCTAGGTGCAATATCTAAACTAAAAATCCATAATAAAAAATACTGCTGCTTGTAAGAATATAACTTTCAATATTTCCTTGAAGATAAATATAGGTCATAGTATATAGGTCAATTAAGTGACTACAATTGTTTAGAGATGCCCAAATGAGGCAGTTCGTTCTTAGCGGTGTTAAGAGCGCACACTGGTCTTTTGATCCGAAGAAGAGGGCTCTTAAAACACCCTCGAAATAACAGTAATCGCTTAGTTGACCTATGAGTGCTTTCTTCATGGAAATTTATAAATATTCATACCTCGTTCAGGTACTGATTCAGTGATAAATAAGCCATACCCCTAACAAAAGATAAGAATGAAAATTCTAATTTCTTAAATATACCGATATAAAAGATAAAATTAAAGCATTTTGAACAAATAAGTTCAAATTTCTAATATTTCACTCAAACAAGTAGAACAGAGCTACGGATTCGCTACGGATTATTTTGATTGACTTTGATTGTTGATTGAATTTTAAGGTTGATGCCATGTCTTCACATATAAAAAGTTTGTGTTTCCACTATCTTCCTAGCCACTACTGAGTTAAATACTGACAGAGGTCTTTTGTTCTTCCAATAAATTAGAAGTGACACTTTAATTATTAAAAAAATATTTAAAGAATTTAAACAAGACGTTTAGTATTTAGATAAATTATATTTTTGTTATCTAACAATTAAACAATATTTGGCAACTCTCAACATGTAAACAAAATCCTTAAATATGGCGGCGCGCATGGACATGTATAAACATTCCGGTCTTTTAATTTAAATTAACGTTTGACTGAAATCATTAGTTTTCATTGCAGTAAACAAATTTTAATTTGTAAGTAGTAAACAAATAAAAATTTGAGAGAAAATATATAATGATTTTGAGAATAATTTATGAAATAATGTTTGTTTCCTACAATATCAAATATATGACTAAATAAAACTTTTGAAAATTAAAGGATTTAGTGTAGTTTTATATGTATTTAATTGTAATAATGACATTTCTTATTTTTATTGTTCAAAGACTCAACTCAAAGGAAATAAATTTGTCACAAGGGAACCTCAAGGTCATTTTTATGTGCACTAAAAAATAATACAAAACATTTCAGCCTCTCACGGCTTCAAGAACAGCATGCAGCTTGAAAAAAAAATCAAATATAGGGATAAAATGGCAGAAGCTTTTTAAGCTGAGTCAGCCGCTGCCACCATTTTGAGTCAATTTTGTTCAAAAGTTGTTGTTTGACTCAAAATGCTAATCACTATTATGGTGGGCAGGAATAGTTGAACATATTTTGCTCAATCAAGGTTACCCCCGGTTACCCCCGAAGCGGTAAATTGCCAAACTTAGTATCAACTACATGTTACAGCATGTTACCCTTCATTTTAAAGGATTTGAAAAAATCTTCTGATTGAGACCAAGTTTGGTAATGTACCAACTAAGTGGGGATGGAGGGAGGGATGATAACTAAAATATATTTAGATATATTTAAAACATGTTTAAGAAGTCCTCAAACGTATATTAGCTTCAAAATCTTAAAATCAAAAATTTTCATGAAAAGAATACTTTTTCAATGTTACGTATGAGAAAGTAATAACTTAATAAAATTCTAATATAGGTGTACCAATATATCCCTTTTTCCCAGTGATGAGAAGTACTATAAAATTTTTTAATAATAAAAACGAAACATGGGTTTCTTTTATAACTTTTATTTTCTCATAAAGAATATAGTATAGAGAAAGTATATTGTTTTCATGAAAATTTTCGATTTCGAGATTTTTATGCAAATATATGCTTTATGACATGCTGAATACGTTTTGAAAATATTCACAGGTATCATTATAATCATATTTGTACCTGTATCAGTTTGGCTTTGACAAATAAGTACACAACAGTTTCCCATTTTAAATTTATTGAGATAATTGATAAAAATAGCATTGACAGCCATTTAAACATATACTTTTCAATGCAGGCAGACCTTGTTTCACAGGTAGCTGATTAGTGTAATTGGGGGTAAAAAATGCTAATCTGTCAACAAGCTGTCAAAGTCATCAGCCTCACCTCTGAGGGTGAACCGAATGATTGCACCCGTCTTATATATTGATATCCACCTAGCCCATACTAGTTATTAAACAAAAAGTCTTTAGAAATAATAATTTTATTGCACTGAAAGAATACATGACATCATCTTTTAAGGCTGAGCTGGAGAAATCTTTAGCTCATTACTGTAACATTTACTCATAAAGTGTTGCCCTTGATTTTAGTTCTTAGTGTAGCCATAAAGACTTACCTTGGATAAAGAATACGGAATTACTTTCTAGATGGTGCCAGCACATAAATGAATTTTCTATCTGATCATCAAGGCAAAGTTCCATGCCAGCATATCCTCAGGCCTTGACTCTCTTCTGATAACCAACACTGAGGGTGAGGAGTTAGTAAACTTCCTCATCTTTTTACAAATTTTTGAACTCATGAAAATTAAGGTGACAGTATGCCTTTAAAATTTTGAAATTATGTATTTTTCTAATTTTAATATAATTTTGTAACCTAGTAAATTCTGAAAATATTAATCATATTTTCATTTCAGTCTACCATTTAAAATATATAAAATTTCTAAACTTGTTGTTCTGATGCTTACTGTAGAGTTCTAGCTACTATGTTTATCACAAAATCAAGTTTCTGTTTTTTATGCATGATAACTCATAAACAAATTAAAAAATTCTCCTAAAGCATTCGAAGTAGTAGAATGGTATAATAAAGCTTCAATTGAACGATTATCTTTGCTTTAGCTAGCAAAGTAAAATTTTTGTTTAATGCTGATTAGGAAACAATTGTGATTTTTCGTGAATATTTTGGCACAACTATGCTAATGCAGTTGATGTTGTGTAAATGATCCTGTAAAAATGGAGTTTTTGTATTTGAATTATATTAATATTTATCTGTTTTTTTATAATTTTTTGCTATCGTTAACTTGTGTGAAAAATAGCCAATTTTTCGTAAAATTCAAATGGAAAAGTCTTTTCAGGAAAAAATTATTAGTTAAATTATATGTATATAAAGTACATTTAGTGCATTTTAGCATAAAAGAAATGTGAAATCTCTGCAGTGGAAGCTTTTTCAGGTTCTTCATCCCACATTGAAAAATGGTTAACTTTATATCTGGACCACACCCCTTTCCATCTTGTGTGGTTATTTTATATGTCATGATTGTCTGCAATCACTGATCCATCTCACTATATATTTCAATTTAGCTATTGCTGATTATCAGAAGCTGACTGTGTTTATTTCTTCTAATATGTTAATGCTGTTATTAAAAAAAATAATACAAATTATGAATGCAATTTGCAAAGTTATTTACATAAAGTATTATATTTATGTCTAATTTTTCCTTCTTCATTTCAGTAAATTCATAGGCATTCAGAATTAGCAGACGATGCCATTTTTAGATATTTTTACCTCGCTACAGAGTAATCCATACTTTGGAGCAGGCTTTGGTCTTTTTGGTTTGGGAGCTGGTTTAGCTGCATTGAGGAAAGCTTCCATGGTTGCCATGATTTTATTTCGGCGTCATTACATGATGACATTGGAGGTTCCATGTCGAGATAAAAGCTATCACTGGTTATTGCAGTGGATAACAGCGAATGCTAAACATACTCAGCACATAAGTGTGGAGACTTCATTCAAGCAACATGAAACTGGAAAAATATCCACTTCATTTGACTTTGTGCCAAGTGTTGGAACACATTTTTTCTAGTAAGATCTTTTACTGCTTGCAAATAATAAAAAAAAAAAAAAAATCTAATAAAAATGACTGTTACATCTATGCATACTGTATTATTTACTAACTTTATTTGTCTTTGGAAATTTTCAAAATGGTTGTATAAAGTTCAGTTTATCAAATTTTGAAAATTATATTTGTTTCAGTAGGTAATCTTGAATCAATTAGGGTTTAGGGAATGCAGGGATGTATCTAGAGAAATGTGAGTGGTGGTTGATTTTCCAGAACAATTATAATTGCGAATATAAAATTTAGAAACGAGCTTCGCGTTAATTCGCACACATAAACAGTATTAGTATTGTATACTTTTATATTAAAGAAAAACATTTGATAAAATTGAATATAACTTTTTTTAAATGTAACCCTGGGAATGTAAAATGCATAGCTGAGCTTCCATATCTACTATTTTTAGCAGGAAACTCTTGTTTATTTTATTTATTTTTTCTTATATGCCAAGATTTGTTGGTTTTTGCTTCTTTTAAGAAACAAATCGGTTTAAGTTTGTTATCAACTAATAGAACATGAATCATACTTTGAAAAACTATTAAGAGTAGTTTGCTGAAAAAGTCTGTTATTTGCATGTATGAAACAACTTTTTTCTAATTTTAATAAAAATATATAATTTAAAAATATTCTTTGGTATTGATTTTATTGCAATAAACTTTTTTTTTATCAAAGATAACATCAACAGATTTTTTTTTTTAATTACAATTATTTTTGGATATAAGACATTATAGTTTTATATATTTCCTTTTCTTGTTCTGTTTAAATTTATTTAATGTCTGTTTTCTAATTTAGTTATAATAGAACATGGATAAGGGTAGAAAGAAATCGAGAACAACACACTCTAGATTTGCATATGGGAGTGCCTTGGGAAACAGTTACTTTGACTGCTCTTGGACGAGATAAATCTCTCTATTTTAAAATGCTAGAAGAAGGTATTTTTATTATATTTCAACATGTATTTACATAGTGTTGCCAATATTGATCTGATACTGACATGTAATACTTGGTGAATAAAATGAACCATAGTGAAATAAAAGAAAATAATTTTATCTCTCCTTTTTTCTAGGGAATTGGATTAGTGGTGATATCAGACATTTTTATTAGGAAGGCCCACTATGAAGTTTAACCTCAGTTGCATATTAATGGTTTCATTTCTAATTTCCAAATAATATTTCTAAATAATCTTGTTAATAATTTAAATTATTAAGACCTGGATTTTATTGACTTGAAAGATGAAAAAATACCCTTAAAAATTTTTAAAAATACTGTAAAATATTGGAAAATACCCTTAAAAATTGGAAAAAAAAATATTGAACAATTTAAATTTATTTTGTTAAAAATTATTTCTATTTACAATCAGATGTGGCTGACTGATTTACTGATAGAAATTCATGTTCTGATCCACAGATGCTAAAATTACGAAATTTGACATGCAAGTAAACTTTCATCTCAAACTAACAGAAAAATAAAAGAAACATGACTTTTTGATAGTTAAGAGTTAAAAACCCTCTCCAAGTTTTCTGCATTTAAGATATGTAAATCAGTAGTGAATCCTTGTCTAAAAGCAGGTCATGGTGAAATGCACTTACATCCCACCCCTGCATTATCAATCTCACCACAGTACTCAAAAGTGGTAATATTTGTAATAAGTTAATGGTAATATTTGTAATTACAATTAATAATGTTACTGCTGCTGTGTCACATATTGTAACTAGGGCAGGGTTTTTGTCGTGAATTTGGTATGGCAGTGCCGTACCAAATTCTATGGCAGTGCCGTACCAAATTCTATGGCAGCATTTGTCACTGGTGCATATATAGAAACAAGTAATTTCAGGGCATGCTGGCCTAGTACATTGGTTATCAGTACCACCTTCAATTTGAATGGCTTGGGTTTGATTCCTTTATTATAATATATCTTTAGAAAATTTAAAAACAAGATTTTTGTCAGAGTTTGCTTTGGATCTTCTGGCAGCTCTGATTATTAGCCTGCATTGAAAATGTATTTTTAAGAAGATACAACTAATCTTAAAAATCATGGTCTTTATTACAAATTTACGTCTAAAAAACATATGAAAAAATGCACTAAACTGCCCTAAAAAAGAAAAATGCCCAGAATTCCTAAAAAATGCACTGAAAACTCTAAAAAATGGTACTTCAATGTGAAAAATACATTTAGGATGTCTTGTGCTCATGTTGTGATAATTAGCATCATTGCACATTAAAAACAAATGGAGTATGGGAATAATATTTGTTCAAAATAGTCGATTTAGAAATTGATTGATGTTATCTGTATTTCTATTATTTACAGAACAGGACCTTCTTTAAAACTATGGCAATACTGGTTAATTCACTTTAGTAAAGAATATATGCCCTAATTTACCACAGTCATCCATACATATTCTGAGCTCTTTCCCTTTAGCTTTGTAATTAAGCCTGGCATCTCCAAAATTTAGTAAGGTTGGTAATCCTAGAATGCTATAAAAATTGATCCCTATCCTAAGATTAAAAATGCTCAGATTTCTGATTTTCTCAATTATTTTAATTAACAAAACAAGGCTTTTTTGATTTTGCTTTTATGTCAAAATTGCTATGGAGCAAGATTCTTTGAAAGCATTATTTAACATTTCAACATTGAGTTGATATCATATAGTATGTATTACAGTATTCACAGTAGTCCTAAATGTTTTTAATGTTCTAATGTAAAAATAAATTGAAATTTAAAATTTTTGTTATATTATCTAATATTTAACTTTTCTTTCTAACTGCTCTGATTGACTTATAGCATAAATTAAATAAGTATTCTATGGCTATACAATGTTAAAGATTGACCTATTTGCTAATGATGTAATTTAAAGAATGTCTACAGAACTGTAATACCTGAGAAACATTTTTCATTTGTAAAGTTTACTTTGAAAGTTTATTAAAGAAATATTTTATTATGGCATTAACATTTAAATATATGTATATTTATAGAAAAATAATTTAAAATTTAAAAGTATATAATACGACTTTTTTTGCTGAAGCAAAATGAAATTCCAAATTCACTAGATCCTGGGATTGAAACAAATATGTCTGGAATTGTAGTCCCTACTGAATAAGGCATCAGAATCACCAACACTTCGTTTCTTGAATATTTGCTACCATATGCCCTTAAAAATAAGCTGTATCAATTGTTTTTAAAGCTGATTATTTTTTTAATGTTTTATTTATTCAAAGAAATGTATTGAAATCCCAAAGAAATTTACTGAATGTTTAATAATTTACAATGTTAAAGATTGACCTATTTGCTAATGATGTAATTTAAAGAATGTCTACAGAACTGTAATACCTGAGAAACATTTTTCATTTGTAAAGTTTACTTTGAAAGTTTATTAAAGAAATATTTTATTATGGCATTAACATTTAAATATATGTATATTTATAGAAAAATAATTTAAAATTTAAAAGTATATAATACGACTTTTTTTGCTGAAGCAAAATGAAATTCCAAATTCACTAGATCCTGGGATTGAAACAAATATGTCTGGAATTGTAGTCCCTACTGAATAAGGCATCAGAATCACCAACACTTCGTTTCTTGAATATTTGCTACCATATGCCCTTAAAAATAAGCTGTATCAATTGTTTTTAAAGCTGATTATTTTTTTAATGTTTTATTTATTCAAAGAAATGTATTGAAATCCCAAAGAAATTTACTGAATGTTTAATAATTTTTTTTAATTTATTGAAATTTATAGAAAATAAATTTATTGGCCCAAAGATTTGTCACTAAATTAAAAAGTTTTAGGTCAAAATCATGATTGGCAGCCCTATTTTGTATCAATGAATTACCAGTTTTGTCTGTATTTTTACTTGCTATTTATTTATGAACAGAACACATTGATTACAGCTAGAAAGTTAGCATTAAAGAAAGAGGAGGGAAAGACAATAATGTATACTGCGATGGGTTCTGAATGGAGGCAGTTTGGTCACCCTCGGAAGCGGAGACCTATATCATCTGTAATTCTTGATGAAGGTCTGACTGATCGCATACTTACTGATATACGTGAATTCATCAATACTCCTCATTGGTATATGGATAGAGGTAAATTCAACATTTATATCTATCAGTTGAGCATTATAGATATTAAATTTCTGTTTATTCTAACAATTAATATTTGAAATATAATTTGTATTTTTTAATTTAAAATCCATTTTACTTATATTTTTCATGTTTTATAATACTTATGTGTTATATCCCCATCATTTTCATATTTTGCCAAAGAAAAGTGGTGATGCTATGCTAATAAGCAGTTATTGATTTACAAAAAAAATTCATTTCTGGAGGTCATTTACTATCCATTTTGTCATTATTTGCTAAAAATCTAAATAGAGATGTGGGTTAGAAAATTTTCCGCTGAAAATTTTTTGGAAATGGGAAAATTCTCCGCTATGTTTTTCCCGAAATTTTTTTCCACTTTTTTTTTCTTTTTAATTATTTTGGAAATAGAATGTAATACTTTTCCCAAACTATATTTCTGAGAAGCAAGTATAGCTTTACAAACTTTTTTTGATTGAGTTTTTTAATTTTGAAAAGGAAAGGATAATGAAGGGGGGTAGGGAGCAAATGTGTGTATGTGCACATTATTTTATAGAAGTGAATGGATGACAACTAAAATGGTACAAGTGACATTTTACTCTTTCTCAGAAAATCAAGAAAGTTTTAAAAAGCCTATTCTTTGAGTATTAAGTTCTCAAAAATTTATAAATATATTAAAAAATAGAATGTTTTCTCAATTTCTGCTGAGGTAAAATGCTTTAATAGCACTAATATATGCTTAACTCCTCTTGCAAATTATCTTTTCTTTCACAATGTACTCACTTGCTCAATTATAAGCAGGTATTTTTAAAACAATTTTTAATATTATATAAAATCATTTATTTTTAAAAATATTTAGTTACAAGCATTTTTAAAATTTATTTTTATTGTATAATATGTTTATATATATTTAATAATTTATTCTTTTACACATAATAAACTATTAATTATTATTATTATTATTTTTTTTTGGGGTATTTTTTAAGAAGATGGTAAAATGTTTTCCTTTGAATTATTAGTAGATATTGAAAGAAATGCAATATAATATTTAATGCATTTTACAATTATAAAACATTTTTAATTTCTTTTTTTAGAATATTACATTTTATAATCTACATTTTATATCTATAATAAACAGTAAATTATTTATGATTCTGATAAGGTTTAACAATTTTTGATTGTTTCTCATGCTATTACTTTTGTGGAATGCCATAATATTGGAATTTTGAAGATAAAAAAAAGACATTGTTATACATGAAATAGAATTTTTTCAAAAGCAAGTATATTTAAGGAAAATAATAAATTGTTGCTGCTAACTGCAATATACAGATATAAGAAATTTTCATACATAGAAATTTTTATATATTTCTAGATTTAAACCTTCTTTTATGCTTGTTATATAATATATGTTTGACTGTAGCTGTAATATAAGAATAAATAATTTTAAAAATTACTGAACATATTATTCCAGTTCAAATGTAATATAGAGAATATTTTCAAATTTTTCTGGAAAAATTTTCTGTTGTGGAAAATTTTCCATTTCAAAATTTTCCAGAAAATCCACATCTCTACATTTAAGCATTCCTGATCTTGCAGTTAGCATTGCTTGCATCACAAGCAGTTTAATACATTAAAATCATGTATTTAGCATCAAATGTTCTATGAAATGTATTTTATTATAACATATATGTTATGGCTTATTATACCGGGTGGTCAGAATTAAAACACCCCTACTATGAGCTCTCTATACATCGAACTACTCAGTGTAAAGGCTCCAAAATTGTTGAACATACTATTCAAGACATGGGGAAAGGGATTATGCGAAAAAAAATAAATAGTTCCAGAAACACCGATAGGTGGCGCTGTACAACAGAAAATATGCTGAAAATACACAAAATAATCACAAAAACAAACACATGCAATATGGAATTTTTCCATTTTAATTTCTTTTGCTGATATGAAAAAAAAGAAGATAAAAAAGTGAAGAAACTTAAACTGTCATTGTAACTGCAATTTCACACTGTAAGCACAAAAATTTGCATAAACCCTTAGTTTGCAGCTACTATGTTCTGGGCATAAAAGGGGATAAAACTGGGAAATTTTCATTCTTATCAGCGATGGCTGTTACACTGCCAAAACGTGCTTTGCTTGTGAATCTGTTTTATGAAGACAAGGACATGCTGCAGCTGCACTTCGAGAGTTTCATCGACTTAAGAATTTATGCAGAGGACCATTACTTCCACAAGCTCTCAGGAGAATGATCGCTCGATTCGAGAAAACTGGACATCTTGGAGTTCAACCGGGTCAAGGACTCAAATCGACTTATTCAGATGTCGTTGACGATGTTGCCACCGCTATTGTTGAACAATCAATGGATAACGTTATAGGCTGTAGTAGTGCACGTGGAGTGTCATGACACTTGGGTGTTCCCTACAGCACAGTGGGGAACGTACTGAGAGACATAGTGCATTTTTTCCTGTACAAAATTAGTCACAATCACAACAGGGAGAAGCGACTGACCTTTGTATTGACATTTCTGGCTAGAGTTGAAGTGGATGCTTCGTGGCCATTGCAGATTCTATGGAGCGATGAAGCGCATTTCCATCTAAGTGAAACAGTCAACACCCATAACTGTCGCATTTGGGACACGGAAAACCCTCGTACCTTCCAAGAGATTCCACTTCACTCACCAGAAGTTACAATCTGGTGTGGATTCACAGCCACATTCATTCTTGGACCTTTCTTTTTCGAAGAGGCTACTCCCAATAGCTCTGTGACATGCACCGTGCCGGCCAGGAGGTACAAAATCATGCTCGAAAATTTTGCTGTACCCCAACTGCAACAGCACCAATGTCTTGATTCAATTACCTTTATGCAAGATGAAGCGCCTCCATACATTGGACTCTGTGTACAGCAGTTTCTTCGGCAACATTTTACTAATGGTAGAGTAATTAGTCGTGTGTTTTCGACAACCTGGCCATCTCGTTCTCCAGATCTTACTCCCTGGGATTTTTGGCTGTGGGGATATTTAAAAAGTCTGGTTTATCGAGGACGTCTGGTAACCTTGGCAAATTTGAAAGACAGTATCACTCTGCATGTGAGAAGCATCTAAATCGACCAATTATGATCTGCAGTTGAACAAGCTGTCCACAGACTGCTGATTTTACATCTTGAAGAAGGGAACCATATTGAGCAGCATTCCCTGCATCGATAAGGTTCTTGTGATATGAATGTTTGGTACGTTCGAATAAAATGTGTTATAAATGTGTATTTTGTGCCTTTTCAGCATATATTCTGTTGTACAACGCCACCTATCGGTGTTTCTGGAACTCATTTTTTTTTTCCGCGTAATCCCTTTTCCCATGTCTTGAATAGTATGTTCAACAATTTTGGAGCCTGTACACTGAGTAGTTCGATCTATAGAGAGCTCAGAGTAGAGGTGTTTTAATTCTGACCACCCGGTATATGATTCATATCATGTAATGTGTTCCACACATGTTATCATATAATGTATTCTATATGCATGCTGTCTTATGATATGTTGACCGTACACATGTGTGTTTCATATTACACTATTTTACAAATCGTACACAAGGGATCTATACACATGATTGCAGTGTTGCTAAGAGGAAATGCTGATATTTTTGTTATGAGTGAACATTTTATGTGGCATGCAAACCAACATTTTTTTACTGTTTATTTTAGTTTTATTAACAAAGTGCACTAAAATTAATTTTCAACATCAAATACAATATTATATAGGAGATCTAACTATGGTGTTATGTCTTATGACTTGAGCTTGATTTTTCAATATATTTTTAATGAATAATTTTATAGGTATTCCTTATCGACGGGGGTATTTGCTACATGGACCTCCTGGTTGTGGTAAAAGCAGCTTTATGTGAGTTTATTTATACAAATATTGAAATATACATGCTTGGTTTTATTTATTTATTTGTTATATGATTTATTGTTTGTCTCTTTCTAAGTTTACAAAATTCAAATTAGTTTAGAAGGTATGAATTTTTAAAGTTGAAAATCACATTTTCTACAATATTGTCAATATATTATTTCTTTGCTGCTGCAGTAATGATTTGACAGCAGGTGTTCTGATTAAATCACAGATGTTTTATCTCTACTAAAAAACAGCTGATTGCACACTTAAGTGAGTGCATTAATTTATGAATTTTCTAACTAAAACCTTTTAAGAGGATGAAACCTTTTAAGAGGATTTAAAAGGTTTCATCCCAATTTTTTTAATTTGGTTTTAGCACAATACTCATTATGATATTATATTATCATAATGAGTATTGTGCTAAAATTTGCTGAAATAGCAATCATTTTTTTTAAATATTTCTTTAATAGTAAAGGGATTTTTTTTTTTTTTTTTTTTTGTAACTTCGAGTATTTTCATTGTGTCCTTCTGCTAATGATTGGTGATCAAGCACTTATTTTGGGTATATCATGCCCATATTGTGTAATTGTCATGTTTACACATGGAAAAAATAGAATGTAAGAATTATTTTAGTTCAAAACAGCGGATTTGGAAATTGAGTAGTGTTATCTGTATTATTTAAGTAGTGGATGTTTATTTAGGATTTAGAAACAACACTAAGTAATTTGTTCTAATAGATTTATAAATTACAGATGTGCTAGCTTATAACCATTTATCTATCTTAAAGTGTGTTTATAAATATTAATTTTTCATAAATATAACAAAATTTAAAGTTTCATTATAAATGAGTTCAACTATATTATGAAACTTTTTCTTATAAAATATATATTGTAATAAAGTTATTTACATTTAGCAAAGGGCTAAAAACTTAAGTTCAATCTTTAATACAAAAAAAAAATGTTGAGATAAGTAAATTATAAGTATTTAAAAAAATTGCAAAATGTCATGAAGACCCTCAGTTCACAAGTGTTAGCAGAAGCAGATGTTTGTTCATTTTGAATATTTCACTGTAAAAAAAATAAAAGTTCCCAATTTTATTTTTTACTGTGCAAAATGAAACAGAGGTTACAATTAATTTATGGAAACTGTTTTTCATTGTGTGTTAGTTTCTACTAATAATTTTAAAACTAATTTACTGAATCAACTAATTAAATGACAAATCTTAAAAATCAGATTTAAAGGTCACTTTATTAAAAAACCATCCTACAGACGTACAACAAATAAATAATTTTAAGCCAAAGCGCTTTTGAACACCTTAATGCTCTTCCTCAGTGGTGATAGAATCAGAACAGATGCCATCATGCCTAAATACATTCCAATGCCGTCAAGCAAAATTTGCATATTACAAAAATTGCCATCTATGCAAAATTGTGAATCATAAAACAGATTTAAAATTATAAAATTTAAAGCTCAAAGATAAACATTTTTACAGAACTGTTTTTAAAAAACATCAAATACTTTAGAACATTATTATAAATTAAGGTAACTGTGTAAAGGTTTAACATGCACGCCATCGAGAATGAGTAGCCAGGTATAACTTTAGACCTGAAGAGGGTTAAAATTACAAATAGAAGTGCGATATAAATAAATGAATAGGGATTCATAAAGTAAAATAGAGCAGGGGTTATTACAACTGATTAAAAGAAAATAATTTTCAAAAAGGGGACGAAAATTATCTTTATTTACTAATTGGGCAAGGGCGGGCATTTGTTTACCATTTTTTACATTTCTTCCATGTTCAGACAAACTGATATCAACTGTACGTTTAGTACTACCGATATAGAATTCATAAACATTATCCAGAGAAAGAAAGGGTACAACATATACCCCAGCCAGACTTTTAAAGTTAACATTGTCCGTAAATTTATCAGTACGAATACGATTGAACATAATAATAACAGTTGAATGAGCGGGTTTAAAATTAAATTCAGTACAAAAATTGATAAGAGGACAAAAAATTTTAGGATGGTAAGGACAACTAGCTTTAAATGGTAAACATTCATTTATGGGGATAAGACTATAATTGGGTTGTAAAAACTTATGGCAAATTTTAGCAAAGATTTTATAAGCAAACTCATAAGAGTAACCGGCATCCTGACCGAGTTTAAAAATTAAATCAATTTCACTGTTTAAAGATGTAATAGTGGAACTAACATTAAAAGCACGATTAAAATATGCATTGAAGGAAGCCTTTTTAGACGAAATGGGGTGAAAAGAATTAGCCGGAATGCACGTGTTAGTAAAAGTAGGTTTGCGAAAAACAGATGTCTGAAAATTAAAAGAATTATCGGAAATAATAACATCTAAAAAGGGTAAGGAACAGTTGGATTCATTCTCTACAGTAAAATTAATGGAGGGATAAAAATTATTGACCAAATCTAGAAGATTAAGGAGATTCTTTAAACTATGGTCCCAAATTAAACACATCATCAACATAATGTTGCCAAAGGATAGATTTATGGGATAAAAAAGGCAAAACCTCATTCTCGAGTTCCTGCAATACAGCTTCAGCAAAAATACCAGAAAGTAAAATTCAGCAAAAATACTACTTTGCTGAAATTCGCCATAAGTTCTTACAACCCAATTCTAGTCTTATTCTCATCAATGAATGTTTATCGTTTAAAGTTAGTTGTCCTTACTATCCTAAAATTTTTCATCCTCTTATCAATTTTTGTACTGAATTTAATTTTAAACCCGCTCATTCAACTGTTACTACTATGTTCAATTGTATTCGTACTGATAAATTTAGGGATAATGTTAACTTTAAAAGTCTTGCGGGGGTATATGTTGTACCCCTTTTTTCTCCCCATAATGTTTATAAATTTTATACCGGTAGTACTAAACGTATGGTTGGTATCCGTTTGTCTGAACATGCAAGAGACATAAAAAATGGTAAACAAATGATCTCCCTTGCCCAATTAGTGAATAAAGATAATTTTTATCCCCTTTTTGAAAATTCTTTTCTTTTGATCAGCTGTAATAACCCCTGCTCTATTTTATATTAAGAATCCCTTTTCATTTATTTATATTATACTTCTATTTGTAATTTTGACCCTGTTCAGGTCTTAAGTTATAACTGGCGACTTGTTCTCGATGCCGTGTGTTGAAGACCCAGACCGTCCAACTCATCCAGTGGACATGACCAACTAATTGGACGGCCGGGTTCGATGCCGTGTGTGTTAAACTTTTATACAGTTACTTTAATTTATAATAATGTTCTAAAGTATTTGATGTTTTTAAAAACAGTTTTTTAAAAATGTTTATCTTTGAGATTTGTAAACTTTATAATTATAAATCTGTTTTATGATTCACAATTTTGTATAGATGGCAATTTTCATAATATGCAAATTTTGCTTGATGCCATTGGAATGTATTTAGGCATGATGGCATCTGTTTAGATTCTATCGCCACTGAGGAAAAGCATGAAGGTGTTTGAAAGCACTCTGGCTTAAAATTATTTATTTTTTTTATGGCTGTAGGATGATTTTTTAATAAAGTGACCTTTAATAGTTGATTCAGTGATTTGAAGTTTGACTTGTCGCTACTAATGGTACTATTTTACTGATCCGTTTCTACATAGTGATTTAGTGATCACTTGATCTGCAATTCAGTGAACTGATATTAGGTGAACTGTATTTTGTGTAACTATAAATTTTAAATAAGATTTTCCAGTGTAGCTAAGTTGCTTAGTGATGATGTAACTAGTTTTGGGGATACTATGTTAATCTGGATTTTAAAGTATGTCAATTTCATAAAATATGGCAGATAGATGTTTGTCATTTTTGTAAACAGAGGTAAATATCATTATGATATGTACTTTATCTCAGGAATATTTATTTATCTGCCAAAGTTGTGTTGTTGAGACCCAGATCGTCCGAACTACCAGAAAGGGTTAAGGTAACCATTTGGACAGTCGGGAAGAGTCATCCAATTTAGACCGGAACACAGTGGGGGAGGTATCCACAGTGACCGTATCCTCCTTCTCCTACCATCAATGTATCTGAAGAACTTACGGACCCATATGCTTAATATGATCATACTCCAAGTGAACATGGCGGGAGTTTGGGCAGTGGAGGGAATCGAATCTGGGCCTACCAAGTGCAATTTCCACGTGCAAACCACTGGACTACCGCATTCCCATCTGCTAAAGTGTGTACCGTGTGTGACCTTCTTTCTCTGTAAAATAAATTAAATGATTCCCCATGTTCAAGATTGGTAATTCATTGTTTTCTTTGTGTAATGTTATATTTGAAGCTATTCTCATATTTTATATAGAACTGCATTGGCTGGTGAACTTGAGTACAGTATTTGTATTCTGAATTTAAGTGAGAGAGGCCTTTCAGATGACCGCTTGCAGCATCTTATGAGTGTTGCACCTCAGCAGAGCATCATTTTACTTGAAGACATTGATGCAGCATTTGCAAACAGGAAAGAATCTGCTGCAGGTAGGTGTCAGACACATATTTTTATTTGTAATGTATGCAAAGTATATTTTTGAAAGATAAAAATGTTTGTACTAGTGTTGGGTTATACCTTTGGATATTTAATTAATTTTAGAAATTTTGCTTTTGGTTTAAATGTGTTCAGGGGTCTTATTTACATAGTCATTCTCTTTTAGTTATCCATTTTCCAATTGTTTAGGTTTTTGATATTCTTTGTTCAAATATATTCTATTCCATAGGTTTTGTTTTAAAAACGGCGAAAGTTCGTTCTTTTTAGGTTTTAGCAATTTAAATTTATTTAAATTGGCTAATTTGTGATTCCATTTATTGCCCTTTTTATTCCCTTTAATTTGATTCCAAATTTATTGCTCTCGGTTAAAAATTGGTTAATTCATCGCAATTTTACAGTTTTATTCTATTTTCAGCTTTTTAAATATTTCAGAATCGTCCATATTTAAATTATTGCCGAATTCGTATTTTCCAAATCGTTTCACTTCATTTCTTTTTAATTTTCGTCTGCTCTAAAATTCCATTTCTCTTCTTTAAAGTTTCGAGTTTTTAATTGGTTGACCGTAATATTAAAATCGTCTGTCATTAATTATTTTATCGTTCATCGATAATTTTGTTTACAATCTGTGGCAGCGATGTTTCGCAGTATATAAGCAAATCGCGCATTTTTTCGTTCTCTTTGCTCTTTGCTCTTTTGCTTTTTTTGATTGGAACTAAAATGTAGTCTTATAGAGTTGTTGTTTTCAGCGCCTCGGCGCGAGCCGAGCGAAATGCGTTCTGAGGAACGAACGCCTTATTTCCCGGCCTGCCTGTAAATGTGTGTGGAATCCTGATATCAGAGTGTTTTTTTTTACTTGAAATGACGTTGCGAGCGAAGTGATTGATGTCTACTGAAGTATCGTCGGCGCCTTTGGAATAGTTGTTTACTTCCGGAGGTCAGATTTGTTCTTTCATAGTGAACTGAGTAGTTTAAATTTTCCGAGTCTTAGGACCGGACCTCCAATTGTTTACTTCACGGTTT
Organism: Amaurobius ferox; assembly: GCA_951213105.1. Lineage (NCBI taxonomy): Eukaryota > Metazoa > Arthropoda > Arachnida > Araneae > Amaurobiidae > Amaurobius > Amaurobius ferox. The sequence continues at coordinate 155,524,323 of OX578136.1, forward strand.
TGATGATGGAGCTGTCTGTTCTTTTGTTCCGAGCGATGTCCACTGGCGCTCTGCTACTCTCGGCTGAGAATTTTATGATGTGAAGGAGCTGCCCGTTTTTGTGCAGATCAGGCCTTGGGAGTGTTCTTTTCGCGGAGTTTTGGAACACCATATTCCACTTGAATGGTTGGACTCACTTGATGTACCGATGCCCTACGGGAGGTACTTCTCCGTTTGGCCTCTTCTGGAGCAGGAAGGGACTGCACCCAAGCTGATGATGACTGACATCAATTTCGTCCTCGGGACTTTATGGGTGATATCTTTTCATTAATTTTATTCTTTTGCAGTATTTAAAGTTAAATTAAATTGGCATGACTAAGACCCCTTTCACTTATATATTTTAAGTTGCGGATCCTGTGGTTATCTTTTTAAATTTTGTTCTAAATTTCCCTTTTGGCTAACTGATGTTCTTTTTATTCCAAATTTTAGTTTTGATAAATAGTTGTATAAGTTTAATATTGTTAACTTTAAAATTTAATATTCTAACGTTTTTACTACCACTATACGACCGGCCATTCTATTTATTTATTTAAGTTGTTTATTGGATTTGTTAGTTAATGAGATGTAAAATATTTTGAAAATTATTTTAAAAGTGAAGTTTAAAATTTTAATAAACGTTAGATTTTGAAAACCTAAATTCTGTGTTCTCTCTTTTATTTTACTTTAATGCATGTTTTTATTTTTAGGAAAGTTCCATTTAATTACATATTTAGTTACATATTTGTAAATTTAGGGAGAAACTGGTCAAATGGTGCATTTTCATATGTAATTTTGATGATGTTTAGGTTTAAAAACTTTGAGAATTTGGAATATTTAGAAATGCTTTTAGTGTGTCATAAAATGCACAAAAACTACCGAACAATTGGCGCCGTTTGACCAGTCTAGGGGCTTATTCATGCTAACTGTAATATATGTTCTTAATAATTTTTGTTCTTAAAAATGAAATTTCAGTAAAATATATTCCACACCTGTTTATTCTAAAAGTGATTACAGTTGAGATTTTAATATGTTCTTAAAGTAAGGCAGGATGTTTTAGAATGTTCTTGATTTAAATTAGAGGAATTTATTTTAATATTTTGATTAAAATTGAAATTTTAGGATTAATTTAAATATTTTCATTTAGAATTTTTTGAGGAAACTTTTGAATTTGACTTTTTCATTTAGAATTTTTATTTAAGCATTCCTTAATTTAAGTTAATTTGATTTGAATTTTATTATTTGAAGTAGTGTAAAATTGCATTTAATTCATAAATTTAAGAGATTATAGGCATGCGAGGAACGCACTTTATAGAATTTACATTTTTGTTCTAATCCCATCTCATTAACAAATTTTTTTTATTTTGATGTTCTTATAACCCACGCTCCCAGCAACTTAGAATTGTTTTGATAAAATAGAGTAAAGTTAATTGAGTAAATTTAATGAGAATATTTTTTTTAAGTTAAATTATATAGAATTAAAGCAGTAGTTTTTCGACTTAGAATATTTATGTTCTGATTTGGAATTGAGATTTAAATGCTCACTAATATGTGAATGTAGATGATGAAATACTGGTGATTAATTGAAAAATTGGGTAATGCAGGTGTTTTTTACACTCCAATATGAGTGTGACATAAATGTCATCTTGAGTTATCTTGTTCTTCACATTGATCATTTGTTTGGTTTTCACACTCAAATAGAGTGGTGATAAAATCAGTTTGTTTGTTCTTAATTCTGAATCTGATATTGATATTTTAATACTGTCTTTAAAAATTTTTTGGGTCGTTAAAGTGGAAAATTTATTTTATTATAGGAGAATTAAATTCTTTTTTAAGTGGAATATTTAAATTTGTGCAATGCATTTTGAGTTCTTTTGGTTTTGAAATTTAAATGGGGATTTGTAACATGATTTTTTCTTTGGTATTTTGTTTAAAGTAATGTGATACACTTGGCAGTTAGTGAATTTAAATGTACTACTTGATGGATATTTTTGTGCTATTTTTTTGGGGTTCAAAAAAGATTCACAACCTTTGAGAGGACTCACAACCCTCGGCCCCTTGTCTTAATTTTTTTTGATTTTTATGAGAATTTTTGAGATTTCCAGAGAGATTACAGAGATGATATTTGAGTTTATTGTTGTTGAGAGTGCAAGATGTTGCACCATATCTAGTGAAATCGCGTTTATTGTTGGTGTAAAATGATGCATAAGGTCATTTTTGTGTATATTTGTCGTTTAAACGACCTAATTTGCCAAGTAATCAGTTTATAGTATAATTTGTAAACAAGTCGGTTAAATTTGAGTTCAGTCCCAAATTGTTAGGGAATTGAGTTTGTTATTTTGGGGGTAAATATTCCACAAATTTTTTTGTTTGTAACTTGAGCCAACTTTGATATTATTATTTAAATTGAAAATTATGCTTCGAATATTTGTTTTCTTTGTAGAGGAGGAGATGGTGATGAATTTGATGATTGTATTTATTGGTTGTTATGTTGAAGGTACCATTTCAAAATTTATTGTTTAGAATATTGGAATTCTTTGGCTGGTCCAAAGTTTTCGTTAAAATTTATGTTTATTCATGACAGCTAATGATATAGAGCACTGTTTATTATTTTTCTACTGCTTCTCTTTGATGACGTATTTGTTGAAGCATTTTAAAAATGCATTGATGAACTTTTCATGGTATAGAGTTATAGTGAAGTTAGAGAGTTTAATGTTGAAATGTTGAATCTATATGTATGTTTAAGAATTTAGAGTTGAGAAATTTATGATCTAATATTATGAAAGTGTTTAGTGAAGTGATTATTGATTTATTTATAAGGAATTTGATTTTTTATGTGATTTTATGGCTCATGTTACAGCTGTAGTTGAAATTTTTATTTTTTTTTTCTCTCCTTCGTTTCGCGGAATTTTGTCATGTGTTAGCTAAAATTTTTCATTTTTCAAATGAAAAATTTTTTTGGGACGTTCGAAGGAGTTGTTGGGTTATACCTTTGGATATTTAATTAATTTTAGAAATTTTGCTTTTGGTTTAAATGTGTTCAGGGGTCTTATTTACATAGTCATTCTCTTTTAGTTATCCATTTTCCAATTGTTTAGGTTTTTGATATTCTTTGTTCAAATATATTCTATTCCATAGGTTTTGTTTTAAAAACGGCGAAAGTTCGTTCTTTTTAGGTTTTAGCAATTTAAATTTATTTAAATTGGCTAATTTGTGATTCCATTTATTGCCCTTTTTATTCCCTTTAATTTGATTCCAAATTTATTGCTCTCGGTTAAAAATTGGTTAATTCATCGCAATTTTACAGTTTTATTCTATTTTCAGCTTTTTAAATATTTCAGAATCGTCCATATTTAAATTATTGCCGAATTCGTATTTTCCAAATCGTTTCACTTCATTTCTTTTTAATTTTCGTCTGCTCTAAAATTCCATTTCTCTTCTTTAAAGTTTCGAGTTTTTAATTGGTTGACCGTAATATTAAAATCGTCTGTCATTAATTATTTTATCGTTCATCGATAATTTTGTTTACAATCTGTGGCAGCGATGTTTCGCAGTATATAAGCAAATCGCGCATTTTTTCGTTCTCTTTGCTCTTTGCTCTTTTGCTTTTTTTGATTGGAACTAAAATGTAGTCTTATAGAGTTGTTGTTTTCAGCGCCTCGGCGCGAGCCAAGCGAAATGCGTTCTGAGGAACGAACGCCTTATTTCCCGGCCTGCCTGTAAATGTGTGTGGAATCCTGATATCAGAGTGTTTTTTTTACTTGAAATGACGTTGCGAGCGAAGTGATTGATGTCTACTGAAGTATCGTCGGCGCCTTTGGAATAGTTGTTTACTTCCGGAGGTCAGATTTGTTCTTTCATAGTGAACTGAGTAGTTTAAATTTTCCGAGTCTTAGGACCGGACCTCCAATTGTTTACTTCACGGTTTTGATGATGGAGCTGTCTGTTCTTTTGTTCCGAGCGATGTCCACTGGTGCTCTGCTACTCTCGGCTGAGAATTTTATGATGTGAAGGAGCTGCCCGTTTTTGTGCAGATCAGGCCTTGGGAGTGTTCTTTTCGCGGAGTTTTGGAACACCATATTCCACTTGAATGGTTGGACTCACTTGATGTACCGATGCCCTACGGGAGGTACTTCTCCGTTTGGCCTCTTCTGGAGCAGGAAGGGACTGCACCCAAGCTGATGATGACTGACATCAATTTCGTCCTCGGGACTTTATGGGTGATATCTTTTCATTAATTTTATTCTTTTGCAGTATTTAAAGTTAAATTAAATTGGCATGACTAAGACCCCTTTCACTTATATATTTTAAGTTGCGGATCCTGTGGTTATCTTTTTAAATTTTGTTCTAAATTTCCCTTTTGGCTAACTGATGTTCTTTTTATTCCAAATTTTAGTTTTGATAAATAGTTGTATAAGTTTAATATTGTTAACTTTAAAATTTAATATTCTAACGTTTTTACTACCACTATACGACCGGCCATTCTATTTATTTATTTAAGTTGTTTATTGGATTTGTTAGTTAATGAGATGTAAAATATTTTGAAAATTATTTTAAAAGTGAAGTTTAAAATTTTAATAAACGTTAGATTTTGAAAACCTAAATTCTGTGTTCTCTCTTTTATTTTACTTTAATGCATGTTTTTATTTTTAGGAAAGTTCCATTTAATTACATATTTAGTTACATATTTGTAAATTTAGGGAGAAACTGGTCAAATGGTGCATTTTCATATGTAATTTTGATGATGTTTAGGTTTAAAAACTTTGAGAATTTGGAATATTTAGAAATGCTTTTAGTGTGTCATAAAATGCACAAAAACTACCGAACACTAGTGTTCAAAATAAAAGAAACTGACATTGAAATGCCCAATTATGAGTATAATGCATTACTTTAATTGTTTATTATTTGCTTAACTCTTATAAAGTCTTAACAATAACTAGCTGAATATCTGTTGAAAATCAATAGTGTCGCAATAAGCAATTCCTAAGTAAATTTATAAAAATTCGATGTTTCCAGTGAGCTTTATACAACTTTTTACTTATGCATAAAATTCCTACATTATTTAAAATAGAAAGCTTCAGCAAATCAAACATTTTAGTGTCTGGCATCTTAAAAATTCTAAATATTGCAACACATTAACTTTCTTCCCTTTTTTTTTATCATACATCTTATTCTGGTACTTAATTTCAAATCTCTATTACATTTCAAAGCATGTTTTGCAATCAATTTCTATTTCAGAGATTTTTGTGCAGAGCATTCCCAAAAATCCTAAAAGAATGTTTTTGAAACATTATTTTTTTGCCATGGGTTTCTATCAAATTATAGACTATACCAAATTTCATGCTCTAATTTACTTGAGGGTGTTTCTCAATAATTCAGCGAATTAAACATTTTGACGTGCGGCACCACTAGAATAACAAATATAGAAAAACTGTAATATCCCTTCTTTCTACTGCAACAAAATTTAAATCAGTATCTCACTAAAAAGTGCTTTGTTCAAGTAGTATACATTTCAATTGTTTTGGTGTGATATAACTCTCAAATGCACATGTTAGAAAAAATTATTGTTTTAAGAGGGTTTACCAAACTTACCCATGTACTAAATTTTTAGTATTTATCTCACTTAAAAAGTGATTTTTATTCATTTGGCAAATCTAATATTCTTGTGCCATGCAAATGTTGAAATTACCATTAACAAATATTGAGAAACTAATTTCCTTCTTTCTTACTATTAAACAAATTACCCTTACGCCAAATTTGAAATCTGTATCCCATTAGAAAGTGTATTTTTCAATGTTGGTATATAGACATTTTAGTTTGGAGCATGCTTCAAATGACCATTTTTGAAAAATTCGATTTTTCCTGGAATTTTTATTGAATGATTGAGCTTTGTTCAAATTTCAAGTTTCTGTGTATTCAGTGAGTGTCTTTTGTCATATAGTATATAATTTTTATGCATAAATCAGTTCTATGCTGATAAAATAAAATTGTGAATGCTTTAATCTTCAATTCATTCTTTCAATTTTCTCAAACCTTCAATATTCTCAAGTGGCTTCTGTCATCTGGGAAATGTGCAGCAAAATTTTAGGCCTGCTAAAGGAAAAGATACAAACTGGCAGTTCGAATCAAAACTAGAGAAACAAGATCTGTTATGGGCAGAATCACTGTCTGACCATTTAATTTGCATTTATTAAAAACAATTTGTATATATGCATATTATTAATTAATTAATAAATGTGTTATATTATTAATTAATTAATTAATGTTTCACATAAAAATTTTTGTTGGTATTTATCTCTGAATTTGTTTTTACCACAAAAGCTTGATTGCCAGTAAGCATTGACTACTGCTGTTTAGCATTAATATATATATTTCTAAAAATGCTTTAAATTCATATTGACATCATATACAAAGGTCACAGTCAGAGTTTGCTTAACATAGACAAGCTGAGCTTTGCTAAATTTAATAAATACATTATTTCTATACAAAACAACAAATATATTATTGCTTTCTCTTTAATACATTTTAGTGGTTATATAATATGAATTTCTTATGTTTTAGGACTAAATAGTAAGTTATTTCAAAACTGGCTCACAATTAACATATTTGTTATGTTAATTATTTTAATCAAGTTGTGTACTTCAACCTATCTGTTACATAGTACATCTACATAAGTAAAATTGAAAATCTGTCTGTCTGTTTGTCCCGTCATCACGGGAGAACGTCTGAACCGAATTTGATGAAATTTTGTGGGTAGCCTGGAAATAGTCTCACTTAAAATTTAGTCCATGTTTGGAGTTTCTACGATCAGTGGTTCTCGAGATATTAGTAAAAAACGAAATTTTCGTTTGTCTCATCATCACGGGAGAATGGATGAACCGAATTTGATGAAATTTTGTGGATAGCCTTGAAATAGCCTCCCATAAACTTAGCCTAAGTTTCGAGTATCTAAGACCAGGGGTTATCGAGATATTAATGAAAAACGAAAATTTTTCCTAGGAGTTCTATTCTCTAACTCCATGGTCTATCCAAACGAAAAGCTTGAAAATCGTTTGAAAGTGAATTAAAAATTTACCTCTGAGTTTGATGGGAGATTTTTTGTGCTAATTAATCACTTTCTGAAAACATGAATTGTTTGAAACATGATTTAAATGGGAAATCTATCTCCATGGTTTACTTTTCACAATCATAAGTTTCTTTGTATTATATACTCCGTACGAAGAATGGGTATGCTGCTAGTATATTATAAATAAATTACTATAAGGTGCCATCCAGAATTTCCTGGATTGGCACTGTGAAAATTTGAAAACTAACCATATCAGTTAATGTTCACTGTCACCTTCAAAATAGCTTCCTCCTGCAGCTGTACAACTGTCCTAGCACTTTTGCCATTGCTGGAAGGTTTTCTAGAAGTCTTTTTCAGTAAGCATATCAAGCATCGCCTGCGATTCTGTTTGAATTTCTTCAATGGTATCAAAACGTTGGCCTTTTAGCTTAAATTTCATTTTTAGGAATAAAAAAAAGTCTCAGGGGACTAAGTCTGGTGAGTAAGGTGGGTGAGGGATGTGTTAAGTAACACACATTGATTTCGTTATTCAAGTTTTATATTTAAATTTGCATTTCTTGTGAATTTGTTTATTTTAGTTTTGTAATAATGCTATGGCAACACTCTTGGGTTTCTGTAGACGTGGTCAGAGGAACGAGGGGTTTTGTTTACGAGTTGACGTTGGCTGTACGAATGTTAAGTTTTGAAGTAAAGTTTCAGGAACCAGAAACTTCATTAGGCACCAGCATTATTACAAAACTAAAATAAACAAATTCACAAGAAATGCAAATTTAAATATAAAACTTGAATAACGAAATCAATGTGTGTTACTTAACATTCTCCCACCTTTTGATTTAAACATTATAATCAAAACTTACAATAAATTAAAGATAAATTAACATTTAAATGGAAATTAAACTTTTCTACATTTATCTAAACCTAGATGGGAGTCTAATTGTTCTGCCACTTCTAGTAACAACAGTCTTTCGTTGAACAGAGGGTGAAGTGTCCACAACCCTTTTCTCACTAGCTACAGTATCAGTTTCTGGTTCTCGGGATGGACATTCAATTTCAAGAGGGAAAATTCTCTGAACTGGTCGAATTAGTTCCCCCGTTGCTGTCTTTAATTTCACAACTCTGTTGCTGCCATCTTTTCCGGGATAAACTTCAGTTATTTTTGCCATTGGCCAGAAAGTTCTTTTCTTATTCTCGCATTCAATGAGAACTATATCTCCAATTTTGACATTCAGCATTTTCATTTTTCCCCTATGTTGCATTAATTGGCCAAGATACTCTACTCTAAATCTTTTCCTTAGCTGATCCTTTAATGTCTGCTGATATCTCAGTCTTTTTGTGAGATCCACTTTGTCCAAAATGTCCAAGTCTGGCACTCCCACTGTCTGCATGTCCTGCAAAAACATAGCCGGAGTCAAAGGAGTTAGTGTTATGAGCTCCAAATGAATAGCCCTATAAACAGCACACGTGTAAAGAACAACCCAACTTTTCACACCTGCCCTCAATATGAGGGGTCCAGCCAGATCTACTCCAGTAATTTCAAAAACTGACGCTTGTCTCACTCTGTCTTCTGGAAGAGGAACTGGAGTTGTTTGTATACATTTTGCATTGTGTCTCTTGCATCTAATGCATTTCGAAATTACATGGCGTACTGTTCTCCTTCCATTAAGTATCCAGAATTTTTCACGCAAATCTGACAATAAGGAATGTAATCCGACATGAAGTTTGGTTGCATAGTGTTCTTGGATGATAAGTTCTACCAATTTATGTTCGCTTGGCAGTAGTATTGGGTACTTGAAATTGTCTTCATCTTTACGTTCTGTCAACTTTGTTTCCACTCGAATTAAACCATCACGGTCTTTCAACAGACACAAGGATTTCAAACTATTTAACCGTTCCTTGGTAAAGGTGTCTCTTTGAACAGTTTTGATAATTGCCTTTTCAGCTTTATTCAACTCATCAGCAGATAATTCTCCAGTGTTTCGATCATGAATGTTCTTTCGAGCATTCTGAAGAAATCTCAAGAATCTTTAGAATCCTACCATTCTTATAATTTTTGTATACTTTGAAAAATATGATAGAAACCATGTCTTTTTAAACGTTTTACTCAACAGAACCGCAGAGGTATTTTTTCTTTCTTGCAGCACGTCTATTTCATTAACCGTGCATTCAGAGCGTGGCCAATCCTTTTCATTCTGTTTCAGCCATGGAGGTCCCTCCCACCATTGGGATTCAATTAATTTCTTCACTGAGCATCCTCTGGAGGGCAGATCAGCAGGATTATTTTGGCTATTAACATGTCTCCAATTTTCAATATTAGATAATTTCTGGATTTCATTTACTCTATTTTTGACAAATACTCCCCACTGCTCATTTCTTTTAATCCAGTGTAGGGCAGTAGAAGAATCCGTCCAGAAATATTCCCTAACAGAATCAAATTTCAAGCTTTTCTTCACAAAGTCTGCTAGACGTGCACCAATACAACAAGCTAAAAGTTCTAGTCTTGGAATAGAAATGGGTTTTAATGGTGCAACTCTTGATTTTGCCATGAGTAGCTGCACGGAAATATTAGTATCGGTTTCACATCGCAAATATACAACAGCTGAATATGAAATCCCAGATGCATCACAAAACACATGTAGACTCAATGTTGAGTTATCATTGGTAAAAGCATGTCTAGGAATCCTCACGACATTAAGCATTTGTAGTTCAGCGATCCATTTCAAAAAGTTATGTGAAACATCTTTCGGTACTTCAGCATCCCAACTCAATTTAGATTTCCAACTATTTTGTAATAACAACTTAGGATACAATGTAACTGGACAAGTGAAACCTATGGGGTCAAATAGTCTTTGTGCAATAGATAAAATAGTTCTTCTACTGATGGTCCCTTCAGGTTTGCTTATCGCTGCGATGTCACAGAATAATACATCTTCTTGTTTGTCCCATAACAATCCCAAGACTGTTGACGGATTAGATTTGACACAAGTATCCGTTATTTCGGTATGTTCCCAGTCTCTTAATTCAAATTTTCCTTCCGCCATCACCTCTGTGGATATTTGAACAAATTCTTGCAATTCCACTTCAGAGTCTACAGAACACACACAATTATCAACATAAAATGCTGATTTAAGTTTCTGTGTTACCTTATGTTGAGCTGAAGATGAATATTTGTCCAAATTGTGTTGTATCACTGCTCCAAGAAGAAAAGGACTACAGTTTAATCCAAAGACTACTCTGCAATGTTGAAAAATCTTTATAGCATTCTGGCTTTCACTTTGCCACCAAAGAAATTTTAAAAATTCTTGATCGCTTTTAACAACAGATATTTGCAAGAAAGCCTTCTTTATGTCCGAAATAACGCCGATTTTTTTCTCTCAAAACTTCAAAAGTATTGTGGGAATCAGTTCCAATAGATTTGGTCCCTTCGCTAAACATTCATTTAAGGAATAAGATCCTTTCTGTTTACAGGATGCATCAAAGACAGGTCTAACATTAGTCGATGAATTGCACTTAAATACTCCTCGATGAGGTAAAAAATGACCACTATTCTCTGAACTTTCTGTGATTATTCCTTCTTGCCACCACTCATGGAAAACAGCATTGTAGCTTTCAAACTTTCCTTCTTTCATGAGTTTAGATGTTGTGGAATTCAATCTCTTCTCAGCTATTTCTCTGTTAGTTGGTAATTCTCCTTGAGTATGCATCCAAGGAAGACTAACTTGATATCTTCCGTCTTCATTAATTCTAACTGTTTTCTTGAAATGATCCGAAACAGCTGTTTCTTCTTCGTCTTTGCTTTGATGTTCACATGGTTCAGTGATTCCAATAGCTTCTAACTTCCATAAATCAGGAACATTGTTACTATGAATCGAAAGTGAAGTTAAAACCGAACCATAATTGCTATACTTTGAATCCTCTTGCGACTTTCCCATTACAACCCATCCTAGATGAGTTTGCACAGCGACCAGTCCACACTTTAGCTGATGAACGCGTCCTGTGTAAAGTTGACCAGCGAAATCGGCTCCAATAAGTATTTCAATAGGTGGCTGATTGCTTCCTATATCCGTGAGCTGGATTCCCTTTTGTCTCATTTCTTCCAACCATAATCCAGTCTTGAGTCTTGGTATTGAACCACATATAACAGGTTGGTCTAACACTTTAATTTCACAGCAACAGTTATTAACTGAACTATTCAAAATTACATTGTAGCACTTGTGCTCTCTCCTGGAGGTGATTCCTCCAAAGACGACTTGTGTTAATATATCAGTATTCACAGGATTAAATCCCATCTGCCTTGCAGTACTTTCTAGAATATAAGAACGCTGAGAACCTGTATCAATCAGTGCCCTAACTTTTCGGTCTTTTCCGTGAGCTTTAAGAACCACAAGCAGTGTTTGCAATAGTACTTCAGAGTGACCGTGAAGATAGAAAGGTTAGTTTCGTTTGGAATTTTGTTTTAACTAAGCCTGTCGCTGTCACATTTTCATAATGGAACTGCTCATAAGAAAGCGAAAGCCGATTCGAGCGTCTTTTACAAAGTCGTATAACATTTTGACAATGGCTTTAATTGATGAGGAACCAGACGATAAAATTATTCAAACACATTTGGCAAATATGGACAGATTAATGATGAATTTAGCAGAGATCGACGACGAAATCTGTAACGCTTTGCTTGCCGATGATTCAAAAGTGGAAGAATATGAAACTGAATATGGGGTAATAGAAGAATATCGCGGAAAAATGGTTACTGCTAGGGTTGGCGTCGAAATGCATTTAAATAAAACCGCAACCAAACCGAGTGCGAGTTTTTCCCATGTTCAAGAAAAAACGAAACTGAAGCTTCCTAAAATTGAATTTTTGAAATTTGGGGGTGAAATAAAAGATTGGCTAGCATTTTGGAGTCAATTCAAGAGAATCCATGAAGATAAATTGATGGAAGAAGAAGATAAATTTCAATATTTAATTCAGTCTATGATCGTTGGCACAAGAGCAAAAGAAATAGTAGACAGCTTCCCTCCTACTGCAGAAAATTATTCAAAAGCTGTTGAAAGCCTTAAAAATAGATTTGGAAGGGAAGAGCTACTCATAGAGTTCTATGTCAGGGAATTGCTTGGACTGGTGATTAAAAATGCAGTGTCTTCAAAATCCAAAGCAAATACAGTTCAATTGTATGATAAGTTAGAATCGCATTTAAGGTCTCTTGAATCAATTGGTATGACTTCTGACAAATACACAGCAATTCTTTTTCCCCTTGTTGAATCTTGCATACCGGAAGAAATACTACGAGTCTGGTTAAGAAATCCGGTGGCGGCTAAAGGTGAAGAAAGTGATACTTACATTGATAAGTTGAAAAACCTGTTATTGTTCCTAAGAACTGAAGTAGAAGGTAAAGAGCGTATCTCGCTTGCTAAAGCTGGTTTTAAGCAAAATGAGAAAAGTAGTCGAAAGGAAATTTGTAAGGAAACTGGTATGAATTTACCGACTGCTACTGATTTATTTTTAGGGATAAATTCATGTGAAAAGTCCATTTGTGTATTTTGCGGAAAATTTCATGAAAGTAAAGAATGCTTCAAAGCTCAAAAACTTTCTCTAGAAGAGAAGCACGGTATTTTAAAAAGAAAGAAGGGATGCTTCACTTGTTTACGGATTGGACATCGTTCTAAACAGTGCAAATCACATGTTCGGTGTATAATTTGTTCCAAAAGGCACTGGGTAGTTATGTGTCCTGAACTAACCAATAATAAAAGGGCTTTAGTTACAGAGTTCAAAGAAGGTGGGGATCAGAATATTACTTTATCCAGCCAAGGCCACTCTGAAGTACTATTGCAAACACTGCTTGTGGTCATCGAATTCTTGGTCAAAAACTTGGTGTGTTGTCAAATTCTTGGTGTGTTGAATGAACAGTGGGCGAACGCATTATCGTGATGAAGAACCCTGTTTTTTGCTTGCCACATTTCCGGCCGTATCCTTCTGACATCTTCATGAAGGCATCTCAGAACATCACATTAGAACTGTGAATTGACAGTGTGACCCACCGGCATGAATTTTTTATACACAATTCCCTTAATGTCAAAAAACACAATCAACATGCTCTTTACATTGCTTCTCACTTTTCTACATTTTTTTGGCCTTGGTGAACTTGAGCTTTTACATTATGAAGATTGTTGCTTAGTTTCGGGATTATACCCATAAATCCAACTCTCATCAGCAGTAATTACTCTAGACATGAAGGTTTCACCATACAAAACAAGCTGCCGCAGCTCTGCGCGAACATCAATTCTGTTGGAAACTTGGTTCTGTTTTCGTCGCGATTCTCGTTATCGCGAGAACGTGTTTACATTTTTAGAATGGTTCTACCGTTCTCGTGAACGACTCGTGACGGGAACAGAACATGCCATTCATGCAAATCGCCATCTCGCCGCGCGCGCATTCTGATTTGCATATAGTGAGGGCGCTGCCGTCAACGGTTGTGTTCCGGAGCGTACCCATCACAGTGTATATATGATAGGACACATTCTCAGTTATTCAGAGACTTTACAGACCTTGACTGACCATGTAGTAGACGTGGGAGACTTTTCAGAGTTTAAGATCTTGTAGTTATGCAGACTTAAGACTCGACGTATAGTCAGATCGATCAGACGGTGATCGACGGTGAAAGACCTTGTATGGAAGGCAGACCTTGATCGGTAGAGAGTAGTCTAACTTCTAAAGCCATGACGTGTGACCTGATGATGGTGGCTTCATTAACGTGCACGACATGAGTGGTACAGTAGCTGTTTTTTCTACTTACCGATGTTATAATAACTGAGAGTGTGTGCCTAGTCATAGACTATTCAAAACCTTTTTCATGAGCTTGCTAGCTCATTGTATATAGTTTTGCTTTGCAACGAATGTTACAGTGTTTTATTTTGTAACTTCATCTGATGCAATGGATCTCACAACAAATAAATTGTGTTTGTGTTTAACGAGCTTTCTTTCTTGAGAAAACACATCACTACTGCGTATCATCTGCTACAAAAAATTTTCTACCAGCACTTCGGATAGGGATATGACCAACACTGCTAAATCTGCAAATGACTTTCAAATTTTCTAGTCAAGTCACTTAGCTAACACAGCAAATAGCAGCCGACATTTGGTTATGGGCCGTAGTATGTCAAGGCCATAACTTTTATCCGTGATAAAGCAGCAGTGAAGAGTTGTGAATTCCATCGACGGGGGCCGCGACCGGCGCCATTTGCATCAAGCAGAAAGGTAAACAACGCACTCTAGTCACAGTTAAAGACTATGGGAACGGTGAACATGTATGTTAAATTTAAAGATCATACAAATAATATTGTGCTACAAAATGTTATGTATTCACCAAAATTACGGCGTAACTTGTTGGCCGCATCTGTATTAGAAGAGCAGGGCTATTCTTTTAGTGCAGCCAAAGGTATTCTATGGTTTAAGACTCCTGAGGGAGAAAATTTCTTTTACGCTAAACGTAAAGAAGGATTGTATTTCTTAAAACCACAGTACTCAACTAAAAGTTTAAATAGTAGTGTTGAGGGCCGTAAAGGAGATCAGGATAGGGACAAAAATTCTAAACAGGTTAGAAAAACCCCTGCAACAAATAATCAAAGTCAAAACAAAATTAGGCCTAACTTGAATAAAAGGAAAAACAAATCTGATTTAAAATCAAAGTCAAATAAAATTAGTGGTTCAACAGTTGAAATTCTGAACAAAACTGAATTATGGCATAGAAGATATGGCCATATTAACTCAGACTACTTGCACCAAACAAGTAAAGTTTCCGCGGCAAACGGACTCCCAAAATTAAAATATGCAAAAGTAAATTGCATTCATTGCAAACTTGCAAAATCTAAGAGAGTTTCGTACAAACCAATAGGCAGGATTAGATCTACAGAACCTTTGCAATTAGTGCACATGGACGTTTGTGGTCCAATGCCTGTAGCTTCATTGGGGGGAAACAAATACTTCTTGACTATTACAGACGATTTTAGCCGCAAGGTGTTTGTTTTTATTTTAAAACAAAAATCAGATGTGTTCAAAGTTTTTCAGGATTTTCAAGCTTGTCAGGAGAGACAATTAGGCAAAAAGATTTTGTGCATCCGTACTGATAACGGCATGGAATTTTGTCATGGTCAATTTAAAGCTTTTTTGAAAAAGTTAGGGATTAAGCATGAACGATCTAACACTTATACACCCGAACAAAACGGGGTATCTGAAAGATTCAACCTGACAGCGTTAGATTGTGTCAAGGCAATGCTTAATCAAAGCAAAGTTGGTGATAAAATGTGGGCAGAGGCAATCCTATGTTTTACTTATACAAAGAACAGGATTTGCCATAAATTTAAAGTTAAAACTCCACACGAATTGTACTATGGGAAGAAGCCTGCTGTATCCCATCTCAGAGTTTTCGGATGTAAGGCTTATGCTGGTATTGCAAAACAGCTTAGGAAGAAGCTAGACCTAAGAGCTCAACTGGGAGTTATGGTAGGATATGCAGAAAATACCAGGGGCTATAGAATTCTTCTTGTGAAAGAAGGAAAAATATTAGAAATAAGCAATGTCCGTTTTGAGGAGATGGAAGCAGCGGAAGGCGTCCTGGACCCCATTCGACCTAGAAACTTCACCCAAAAGAAATCGGGTTTTACTCGAACATCAGATTCAGGATCGGGATGTTTGGATAGTGAGTCAGAGGAAGAAGCAGGTGAGAGCCATGACACTAGTCATACTAGTGAGGAAGAGGACTCTCCTGCTGATTCCGATCTGACCCCCTGTTCAAACATAGATTGGGAAAGGAAAGCTGTACCCAGGCCTGATGGAACTCGAACTGATGTTTACTACTCAGTGAGGGGTGATAAACATAGGCTGAGAAGTCATAATGATGTTAAAAAATTCTGTGCTAAGGCTAACATACATTATGACCAAAATTTGTTTAACTTCAGAGAAAAGAGGGATATCAAATCCAGGCCAGAGGCAAGCAACATAGAAATAATAGGTGATATTGATCATGTAGTTTCTTTGCTAAAGGGAGAATTTGATATCAAATCTCTAGGGAAGGTCCAAAAACTGTTATGTGTGGAATTTGCTGAAATCAATAACAAAATTTTTATACATCATAGGCAGTACATTAATAAGATTTGCCAAATGTTTGAGGAATTTTTAGCATTAAATTTTTGTAATCAAATTTCCAAAAACAAAAATGATTAAATTTGTAACTTCTAAATTTTTTTTTCTTTCTTTTACAAAATATGGTTAGGATATCGTATATTTTACTCCTCCCTCTGTGATGCAGATAATTGTATCTAGAGTATATATATGTGTATTGTTTACAATGAACTTTCTAAAATTTTTCACATTACACTGAATGTATATATATATCCATGTTTTCAATTCCCGCATAAGACAGTTATGCTTATGTGTATTATTTTGTGTGTTTACTCCTTGTTATCATACACTTGGCTATGATTCATTGATGACAAACCACTTATTTAAATTTGAATACAACACAGAAAGGAAAAAAAAAATCTTTCATTATCTGTGTCATTGCTATTAGTATTAATTATGTATACTGGTCTTGGACAGAGATAATGAACAGCCATAATTGAATTTAATATTTATAGTAAATTTTTAATCTTAAATGTTAAATTTAATAGTTATACATGAAATTTTCTACACAAATTGAATTTGATATTTATAGTGAAATTTTTTTAATCTTAAATGTTAAATTTAATAATTATACATAAAGTTTTCTACATAATTGAATTTGATATTTATAGTGAAATTTTTAATCTTAAATGTTAAATTTAATAATTATACATAAAATTTTCTACATAATTGAATTTGATATTTATAGTGAAATTTTTTAATCTTAAATGTTAAATTTAATAGTTATACATGAAATTTTCTACAAATTGAATTTAATATTTATAGTAAATTTTTTTTTATCTTAAATGTTAAATTTAATAATTATACATAAAATTTTCTACATAATTGAATTTGATATTTATAGTAAAATTTTTTTAATCTTAAATGTTAAATTTAATAATTATACATAAAATTTTCTACATAATTGAATTTGATATTTATAGTGAAATTTTTTAATCTTAAATGTTAAATTTAATAATTATACATAAAATTTTCTACACAAATTGAATTTGATATTTATAGTAAAATTTTTAATCTTAAATGTTAAATTTAAATTATCATACTTAAATTTCTTGAAACTTAAATTTTGACTTAAATTAAATTTTTTGGAACTTAGTGTTTCAATGATATCTAAATTTTTCTTTCAATGATAAATTTTTTTTTGCTTAACATGAAAAGTAATATATATACTTTATGTTTTTGCTGGATACTAAAGAACTTGACATTTTTGCTGTTATGTTTTTTAGAATAATTTCATTGATTGATAGCACGTGCGCCGAGATTTGGGGTTTTGCATGAGGGGGCCGATTGTTGGAAACTTGGTTCTGTTTTCGTCGCGATTCTCGTTATCGCGAGAACGTGTTTACATTTTTAGAATGGTTCTACCGTTCTCGTGAACGACTCGTGACGGGAACAGAACATGCCATTCATGCAAATCGCCATCTCGCCGCGCGCGCATTCTGATTTGCATATAGTGAGGGCGCTGCCGTCAACGGTTGTGTTCCGGAGCGTACCCATCACAGTGTATATATGATAGGACACATTCTCAGTTATTCAGAGACTTTACAGACCTTGACTGACCATGTAGTAGACGTGGGAGACTTTTCAGAGTTTAAGATCTTGTAGTTATGCAGACTTAAGACTCGACGTATAGTCAGATCGATCAGACGGTGATCGACGGTGAAAGACCTTGTATGGAAGGCAGACCTTGATCGGTAGAGAGTAGTCTAACTTCTAAAGCCATGACGTGTGACCTGATGATGGTGGCTTCATTAACGTGCACGACATGAGTGGTACAGTAGCTGTTTTTTCTACTTACCGATGTTATAATAACTGAGAGTGTGTGCCTAGTCATAGACTATTCAAAACCTTTTTCATGAGCTTGCTAGCTCATTGTATATAGTTTTGCTTTGCAACGAATGTTACAGTGTTTTATTTTGTAACTTCATCTGATGCAATGGATCTCACAACAAATAAATTGTGTTTGTGTTTAACGAGCTTTCTTTCTTGAGAAAACACATCACTACTGCGTATCATCTGCTACAAAAAATTTTCTACCAGCACTTCGGATAGGGATATGACCAACACTGCTAAATCTGCAAATGACTTTCAAATTTTCTAGTCAAGTCACTTAGCTAACACAGCAAATAGCAGCCGACAAATTCGGTGTTGCTTTTGATCTGTTGTCAACAGCTTGGGAACAAATTTGGTGGCGATGCGATGCATTCCCAATTCTTCAGTGAGAATTCGCTGACATGTTCCATATCCAATTCTAACTTTATCACAGTGATCTGGAATGGTCTGTCGTCGATCTTCATGAATGATCTGTCGAATTTTATCAATGTTTTCCAGTGTTGTGCTCATCAAAGGTCTTCCGCTGTGTTTGTCATCATCAACTGAAGTTCAACTTATGTCTTAAAATCTTATGTCATTCGAAAATTTGGGTTCGACTCAGTGATTGTTCATCAAACACTTGTTGAATCATTTCCACAGTTTCTGTTGTACTTTTAGCAAGATTTGCACAAAATTTAATGCAAATACACTGTTCTTTTTTAGCATCCATTATCAAAATTGCAATGCAGTGTAAACAACTTCAAACAAAATGGCGTCTATACTAACGAGAACTGCTTCATTCACAATGAAATTTCGCACACTGGCTCACAAAACAAGTACCTACTGCCATCTATCGGCACACTTTGGTTGACATTTTGATTATACAGTGCCAATCCGGGAAATTTTGGATGACACCTCGTATTTATTTATGTTGTAGATGGTATAATTTTATAATAAAATAATTTAGATGAATATTTGTTGTTTCATTGAATTTTTTCTTACCTTTGTTTCTTGTATTATAGAAAATTGCATTTAAACTATGTATTTCTGTGTGTATGAACAAAAATTAAAAAAAATATATTTTTTACAGCTTAGCCATTTCTTGAGTTAAATAGTAATTTTTTGTTAGTTTTGAAATTTACATCGGTCAGAAAAGCTTTGATAATATCTCCGTAAAGTTTTCTGTCAGTATTGGTATTTTCTTTTTTATGTAATTTATGTTGACAATTTACTTTATTTTTATTTTACAGTTAAAGCAGCTTATGAAGGCTTAAATCAGGTGACATTCAGTGGTCTCTTGAATATGCTTGATGGTGTTGTTTCAGCGGAGGCCAGAATACTATTTATGACGACAAATTATAAAGAAAGGTAAGAGTTTTTCGTTTTACACTGTTACACTAGTTAAGATAAGGTATTGTCTCCAGAACTTTTTAAATTCAAGGCTTTGGCACAGTAAAACCAGAACATTTCAAAAATTACATTTACGGAATTTGTCAAGGACATATGTTCTCAAAGTTTAGACTCATACTTCTCAGTGTAGTAAAATGCACTAGTGGGTGGGTTTCTTGCTTTTTGTGTTCTTGAGTACTGAACAGCCATAATAACTGAAGTGGCAGCAAAAGAACTTGCTTTGTGCTACAATACTGCAAACTTTTGTGGTGACCAACGAAGTGAGTCAAGTAGTCCAAGTTCAATCTTTAAAAACTTTTAATAGGGTTCATTAGACCTGAAACTAGGCACTTATCAATCAGCCCAAGTTGATTAAACAATGCTCACAATCTGATTTGATTAAAAACTGCCCAGAAATTTACTAACTGTGCAATTCTTCTTTCTCCAATTTTCAACTCTCATATGTAAGTATATAATATATGCATTATAAGTATATAACCATTATAAGTATATAAATTATAAGTTATTTATATAAAAAAAAATTATAAGTATATAAACTCATTATAAGTATATAACCATATTTACTGATTTTACAATAAATCTGTGATAGAGTTGCCACTGAACTAAACCTGTTTATTGGCCACTTGCTACTAAGCGTAAAAATTCAAATTTTGATGTTTAGAGTTAATATGCCTCAGAGAAAACTTCTAAGAAAATTTAATATTGATCCATAGTGTACAGGAAAAATCATGGAAAATTACATTTTTTCATCAAAAATCTGGAAAAAGCTTCTATTTTGTCATCTAGAGGGATTCAAATTGCATATCTATATAAATTGTTTCCTGTAATGTACTTGAAAAATAAATTTTAATTAAAAAAAAATTATCATTCATTTAATTATCTTTAATTTTCATTTTTCATATAGATGTTTTAGTATAAAATTGGCTAATTTATGTACCACTTACTGAATTCGATTTTATTTCATTAAATAAAATTATGATAAACTACAAAATGTTGTGATTCAGATTCTGGAAATTTGCAAAAGTTGAAAACTCAATTTTATTTCCAAAGTTGTTTATTAATCTTGTTGAAACCAATCGAGTGGTATAATTAACTTTACCAGGCACCACAAAGGTATGCATAATTCTATTTTATAGCAAGTTTTCTTGCTACCAGTGTAGTTCTTCTTTGCTGAAGAGTGTTAAAAAGTCCATGATTGGTTCACTGATACTAATCTTACTGGGTGCATGATTTTAAAGTTTAAGGAATATTTTGCATGATGTTGATCTATCTCTCTGTGTGCGTGATGGGGGCATAATAAGTCAAGAAGGAATTTAAACATTACTATGAAAGAATTCCATTAAATGTTATTAAAGATTTGAGATTGTTTTTATAAATTTTTTACTGTGGCTTTTTATAAATCTTTTTCAGTCATATCTTCATAAAAATTCATTTTATTCCCCTAATCATAAAATCTTTGCTTTCAATATGTTTCTTTTTATTATACTTTGAGCATTTGTTCTACTTTGTATTTGCTCAATTCTGAAATTAATTACTTAAAAGTTGGTGCTGCTAATTGTACTTTATCCCCTAGTATTGTTAATCAAGTTATTTGAAAAATTTGCAAACCTTCCTGCAAACTTGTCTCTGAAAGGGATTTCAGTATCACTATCACTTTACTATTTTTTACAGATTGCTACCTTTCAGCAGCTAAAATCCTAAAAAATTCAGTTTTAGTATTGTGGTTGCTCCTATAAAATAAGTTTAGGTTTTCCAATCATATATAAATTTCTAATAGGTGAGGCATTTTACAGTATTTCTTGCCAATCTAGTCTTTCCTATATTAGCCAAAAACCACCTGCTCTGAAATTTCATATTAAGGAACAAGAAAACTGTCAAAAACAGCAATTTTATGAATCTTCAATTGCTCAACACTGTTGTAATTTTGAGCACTGTTTAGAGATTTTTCTGCAATGATTATATAAAAATGCATGTTAATCTATATTTTTGGCTTATTTGAAGCCTTTCAGATTCATAAAATTTCCAGTAATTTATAACTTTCTAATACTTCCTTAAAGAAAGTAGACATAAGAAAATTAGGTGACTACAATTGTTTCAAGGCTGTTATGAGCCCTCTTCTCCAGGTCAGAAGCAATGTGTCCTTACCAAGCACTAAGATACAATTGCTAACACCCTCAAAACAAGTGTGGGAAGTTTTATCTTAGCAGTTGTTAAAAGCACACTGTTCTTTGCCTGAGGAAGAGGCCTCATAATGCCCTTGTTTTTCAGTCTGTTTGGGTGCCTTGCAATTTTGTCCTTTTCTTTACATTTGTTTCATTTTCACCAATTTTTGCTGTTTGGACTCTTGTGTGTTGTTTCAATTTGTTTTCTTTTGTTGGGACTCATGTAATCTTGTTTAGACTTGCCTTATTTGATTGAGATATTTCTGTTGTGTTTTGGCGCACTCCAATATTAAGTATTATTATTTGTTGCTAATATATCTCTGGTCTTTGCTAAAATTTTGCTTATTTTATAATAAACCGCTTATTCCAACTACAGCTCATGTTTTTATCTAAATTTAGGTTGGATGATGCATTAATTCGTCCTGGTCGAGTGGATGTCATAGAATATATTGGGCATGCTACTTTGTATCAGTTGAAGCAGATGTTTCGGAGATTTTACCCTGAGATGTCTGTTGCAGCTTCAGAGCAATTTGCTGACAAAGTTCAAAATTTAAAAGAAGCTATTAGTATGGCTGATGTTCAAGGCCTTTTTATGTTTTATAAAAATGATCCTAATGGTCTTATAGAAAATGTTCATAAAATGTTAAAAAATAATGGAAAATCTCTATAACTCAATAAATTATTTTTTAGTTCTTTTTGTGTAATTACTTGCTTGTATTTCAGAATAAATGATTTAAATAGTACTAAAACTTGCTATTTATGAATTATTCAAACTTTAATTTGAATAACGCACATAGTTTTATTATTTGTAAGTTAACAATAAATATATTTATTTATTCATATTTTCATTTAGTTTTATTTATATATTTATTCAACATTATTTGCAAGGAGTCTCAGTGGTTGAAACAAAATAAAACTTAAAGACTATTCAGAAGATGTAAGTCATTCTATGATGTGAAACACTTTTATGTGCACCCTGCTAATTCAATACAGATCAACATTGAAAACCATGCAGAACTTGATATGTCAAATGGGCTAGAAAAATTAAATTATGCAGATATTTCTGTTGTAAAAAAATCATTTTGCAAAGATGTTCCACATACAACATCATTCACTTATATTGACATATGCTTAATATTTTTAGAGATCTAGTTTGAAAATTATCACTAGGTAAATCTGTGGGCGCGGTAGCCCATTGGTTAGCGCGCTGGAGTTGCACTCGGTAGGCCCGGGTTCGATTCCAGCCGCTGCCAAAACTGCCGCCGTGTTCACGCGGAGTACGATCACGTTAAACATGTGGGTCCGTAAGTCCTTCCGAGAGGTTGGTGGTAGGGGAAGGAGGGTATGGTCCCTGTGGATGCCTCCCCCACTGGGTTCCGGTCTAAATTGGGTGGCACTTCCCGGCCGTCCAAACAGTTACCTTACACCTTTCTGGTAGGTCGGACGGTCTGGGTCTCAACAACAACAACAACTAGGTAAATCTGTGATGATGCATGTTTCACAATAAATAAGTCGTATGCAAATTTCTTATGTTATTTTAGTTCAAACACTGATTTCAGATCGCAGTTTGGAATATGACTTTTTCTTCCTTTATAACTGCTTCATTAGTTGAAGCTGATTTTCTCTCAGATAACCATGGACCTGTTAATGAATGAAATGGTGATGCATGCTACCACATTCCACCCAATTAGTTATGTAATGAATCTGCTTGATTGGGAAATGTGACTGCATGTAATTATTAAGATTATTATTTAATGTTAATTGAAAAGAAAATTAATTGTTATACTAGCACTGTAATTTTCACTATTAGAACTTTATTATTTTTTTGTTGGCATTGCTTTTTAGTATTTTTATTCCGTCGAAAAAAAGGATTTGAATTCTCGCTTATATGTTTAATAGTTCAACCACTTATGTTTAAATATGTTTTGTGCATAATTAAAGTTTATTTCACCCAAAGTAGCCTTATTATAGATAATTTAGCAGTAAGAATTAACAGGCTATGAGTGAAATTTTAATAATTATTTTTGTGTAAAGTTAAATAAATGTGTTTTCTGTATCTTGATTATTTCCAAATGGTGTTGCTCAGCATACTTGGTTATAATGAGTGTGGCATAGAATTCAGGGTTGTAGAGTCAGTACCTCAAACTCCTTTTTTTTCAACTGTGCAACTCCGACTCCACTTGTATTATAATATCTTACTCTGATACTGACATAAACAGCAATTAATTTATTCTCTTTTATAGTACTATCATAGTATAGTATATCATAGTATAGTATATCAATAGTACTTTATTGCATAAGAATTATTTTAAAGAAAGTATTAAAAAATTAAATAATTCAAATATGAAAATATTTTTAAATAGTTTTATTTAGGAGTCTGAGTTGGTATATTTTTACCGACTACACACTAAATAGCTACTGACTTCACAGCCCTGATAGAATTCCATGTGACATCCATTCCTTACAATTAAAACAGCTTCACTGGAAAAGTGATAGAGATTGGGCAGGTCAGGTGTAACTCTATGTATAAATAAGTTCAAAGTTTCACCACAGAGGGTATCAGTTCCTGTCCACTAATGAGTCAACTACAGAAAAAAATTAACTCACATTCTGGACTGTAGCATAGTGGAAGTAGTCGAAAGCCCAGACCATCCAGCTCATCCTTGGACATAGAGCAGCAGAGTGGGTGGCTGGGCATAGTGGAAGTAGTGTAAGAACTCTGCATGCTACGACTTTTTTACTGTGCATTACCGCATATTTAATAACAGTTTTAAACTAGATCTGTAAAAGAAAAAAAAAAAGCATGTGCTGATTCGAGTGAATGATGTTGTATGAGAAACATCTCTGTTAATTTTCTTTTTACAACTTAAATATTGACAGAATTTAAATTTTATAAAATAGTGTGGGAAATTTGCAAATAACAACTTCTTTGCTGTGGGGTGTTAACTGATAATAATGAATACAGTACATGCATGAAATGAATAACTAACTGCACTGTATCTGTACTTTTTCACAGAGATGCATTGAGTTGTATTTAAAACATACATGAAACATTACAATTATAACATGCTTATAGTTGTTATTCAATATGTCATGTTGAATGTTTGCAATATACAATTTTCATCCATCATGAAAATGCTCTTTGAATAATTGTTTTTTAAACATCTTTCTCATAATATGAATAACATCTATAGCAAAACTGATTGCACTATGGCGTGGAATATAAATACTTGCATATTTTTTTATTCACATATTTTAAATGTAAAATAAATATTTAAAAGCTTACATTATATTTTAATATTTAGAAGTTTTAAATGCATAGATATATTTTTAAGTTATATAATTAATTTAAAATAAAGGAGCAATGAAACATGCTTTTAATACCCAGAGAAAGATAAAATTATCAAAAAATGTACTTTTCCTAACCACAGCTGGAAACGTGGATGATTCCCAGGTATTTTAGATTCTTCAAGAATTCAGTAGACATTGTTAACACTTCATGAATTATCAATTTGCAGTAACATATATTATTGCAATCATGCTTTGAATGACATGTCTCTAAAATGGTAATACTTGAGTTTTTACTTTTACGAAATTTGAGTGTTTATGCATCCCCTATGTGCTCCATATATTCTGGTAAAAACTTCATATATTTTGGTGGAAAAGAAAGTACACCTTTTGTTTGCAATAGCCTATATTAAAAAATCTGATGTGAGCAGCACATGACTTTCCTTATATAATGCAATGGATTTATTAGTTTTACAAAAAAAAAAAAAAATAATATAATGTATAAGATCCACGGCACTGTGTTTTTATCATTGAATTGTACATTGGGCGATTTTCAGGATGACAACATGTAAAACTATTTCAAAATACTCAATTAACTTATACTTCACGCAACTCTAAACAATCCTGAATATTGATGGCATCCTCAATAAGCGAAATAGTCTATATATTAAAATACTTTCATAATTACTTCATCATCTAGTCGTCATTTTCATTGATTTAGCGTCATTTTTATTAATTTGGCAATATTTTCGTTAATTTGGCAGCATTTAAAAAGTCGCCAAGTTAATGACATTCTGCCATATTCATCGTCAAACGTTATGGAGAAAAAATAGGTTATTCTTATCGTAGATAAATGACTATTGGCGTTCAAATGCAAAAGTATTACTCAAAGTATCTTTTCTCATGAATGGAATGAGTTGGATCCACGAGAATGATGTCACTGAATTTATGGCATGATATTACATATGAAAAGTAAACAATTTTTTCAACAGTTAATATTTTTTTTAAATTTATGTGATTTTTTGATAAATTTATTTGAAAAATGTGCAATAACTCGAGAACGGTTCATGCTAGCATTCTAAAATTTATGTCAATCGTTTTCTAAGAAAAAATTACATAAGATATGTCTATTTGCTATATTAAAGGTTTTGATTTTTTGATGATTTTTTCAAAATTTCACTCGATAATTTAGATGGGTTCTAAACATTCGATTCTGTTTAAAAACAATAGGCTTCCAGTATGCACAGATTGTAATTTTTGTACCAAATTTCATTCGAATCGCTCCATTCGTTCTTGAGATATCGTCTCCACAGACTCACTGACACTCACACACACACACATACACAGACATCACCTCAAAAATGTACAATTTGTGATCAGGGATGCTTGAAACGTCCTCTCCCGTCGAAAACTCGAATTCGAATTTTTGACTCCATCACAATACTTTCCTTATACGTTATTGTATATAAGGAAAGTAAAAATCAAAGGAGCTATATAAAGAAAATACTTGCTTTAAATGTACTGTTCTATAAGAATGCAGACACACCCATTTCTACTCTGCAGCTTTTAATCTGTTGATCTCAAGATTTTTCTTTTTCTTAACAGGCTAGCTGTCATTATTGTAATAACCCAAATGAAAAATGAAATTAACAAGAAATACAATTACAAACTCAATGTAGAAATTAAATATTAATGAATTTTTAGCATTTTACCAAATAGTTGAAAAGTGTTTATAACTTTGTTCATTCTGTCTATCTGTCTGTTTGTCCGTTCGATATCTGCTGTAAAAATGACTTTATCAAAATGAAATTTTAGTATTTTGTTAAGACGATCTGTTGGATTATGGGAATGTAGATGACTAATATTACCCAATTAGTTTTGGATTGAACCCGGGTTGAAAAAGTGATGTATATTGAACTGTATGGGTCCTAATTTTTCAAACATTTTTTAAACGAATTTAAAATTCACAAATTTCTTCGAAAATTTTAGGAAATATTCAAATTATCTCATAAAATATATAAAAAGCAATTTCAAAATATGTTCGATAGTTTTTTAAATAAAAATTAAACTAATAGTTGCACCCATATCATATGAAGAGATCATGTGACCCACTTCAAAATAAAATATGGCATCCATCTTTTCTCCAAGTGTGTCAAAATCGTAATTTTTAAAGTTCTTTTTAATTTATATTTAGTGTTGCATCTGTCCTAAAACTTTTATTTTTGATTAATTTCTGTGCATCTATATCGGCGCCAACGCAATTACAATATTTTTTAGTTTAAATGATCATCAAACTTTGATTATTTCTACAACAAAGCCTAATTTTAGTGAATGCAGAATGTAAACACATCAAGCTGTAAGATGAGTTATATAAGAATTGCTGAATTTCTTTTAACACAAAATTTAGCTCTGGAGTCTAGAATATGGCTGATATGAATGAAACATTTATTGATTTTACATAGAGAAGCAGACAATTTTATAGTATTGCCTTTTTCAATGAAGTTTTAAGCATGGAGTTAGAAAGTACTTTTATCTCCACAGTTTTAGTTTTTAAGTAAAATAAATTATTGTAGTATTGTGATAATTTTAAAAATATCACCTCTGAATGAAAGGAATGGAATATGAATGAAATATTTACTGCTTTTATATACAGAACCAGGTGATTTATATTTCAATGATGTCATTTGAATAAAGTTCACTTTTTTTCGATGAAGTTTTAAGTTTTCAAACATAAATTATTGTAGTATGAGAATTTTTAAAATATCAGCGCTGAATGTATCACATTTTATTGATGTTTAAATAAAATTGCATTGCAGTTGGAAAGCGTTTCATAATCAATGCTTTATGCATGATTGATCTTTCTTGTTTTCTTTACTGTAATATGATTGAATATATCAATATATCATATTTAATGAAAGTGAATAATAAAATAAAAAACAACAAATTTGTATAAAATAAAATAGAACACAAAAATTCATATGCTACCCTAACAATTTAATTTTTGAAAATTTTTTACAAGGTTTGGAAAATGGTATTTGGTAGTGCTTATGCTGGCAGGATTATGTGCTCTGCTGGCAGGATTATGCCGGCATATGTAAATATGAATACTTCATTAACATACTGTATATCAAAGACCAGTACTAAATACTCTGAAAATTTAAAATATTCCCAGTAAAAATGAGAATGTTCCCAAATAGTTCCATACTGGGTAATATTTTATGATTACCCACCTCTCTCTTTAAAGGAAATACTGTGAAAACTGTATACGGCGACCATTTGTGGGACCCTGAAAAAGGGATCTTTTATACAAGTGGTCATTGTGAATACAGATATACTGAGAAGAAAAATTTACAGGGAAACATGTTTGTTACTTCTGCATCTAATTAAATAGCATTTAAATGCATGAAGATTGCTTTTAATTAATAACATATTTGAGAGTGAAAACCTATAGATCCTGAGACTTCTGTAACAGAAAAGAGGTATAATACTTACTTGATACTGAATAAAATGTTTCACTATAATAAATAAAATATCACATCATAAAAAATAACTAAGAAGAAAATGCTACGAAAATTTTAAATAAATCACGTTAACTATACAAATTTGAAATTTATGATAATTTTTCCATGCCTAAAGTGTTTGGTCTTTAATACAGGAGATCACTGAATACAGGTAGTGTCTTAGACAGGTTTTACTCTATTTAAATCATCTCTTAAGCAAAAAGGGCATCAGTCCAGAAATTTTTTTTTGAGAAAACTTAAAAAAAATGTTGTGTCTTTCCTGTAAGTTCAAAAATTCTGAAAAAAAAAAATCTGATGTGGGCAACACATGACTTTCCTTATATAATGTAATTAATTTACTACTTTTACAGTAAAAAAAAAGTAGGTTTTTCTTATAGTAGATACTAATATTCTTTCCAAGATATTAAATTTTCGACAATTAGTCGTCATTTTTATCCATTTGGCGAGATTTTCGTTAATTTGGCAACATTTCAAAAAGTCGCCAAGTTGGCGACATTCCGCCAAATTCGTCGCCAAAATCTCGCCAAGCGTTATGCACTAAGAAATAAGTTATTCTTACAGCAGATAAATGACTATTGGCATTCAAACACAAAAGTATTACTAAAAGTATATTTTTTCATGAATGGAATGAGCTAGTTTCACGAGAATGATGTAAGCCTATTTATCGCATGGTATTACATATGAAAAGTGAACATGTTTCTCAATAGGAATTTTTTTTTTATATGACTGTTTGATAATTTTTTTTTAAAAAATGAACAATATCTCGAGAACGGTTAATGTTAGCGTTCTAAAATGTATGTCAATCGTTTTCTAATGAAAAATTACATAAGAAATGTCTATTTGCGTAACTTTATTAGTGGTTTTGATTTTTTGACGATTTTTTCAAAATTTCATTCGAAAATTTAGGGGGGTTCTTAACATTCGATTGCATATAAAAGCAATAGGCTTCCAGTGTTTAGAGATTGTGATTTTTGTACCAAATTTGGTTCGAATCGGTCCATTCGTTCGTCAGTTATCGTCTCCACAGACTCACTGACACGCACACACAGACATCACTTCAAAAATGTTTGATTCGTGATCAGGGATGCTTGAAACGTGCTCTCCCGTCGAAAACTCGAATTCGAATTTTCGACCCCGTCACAATACTTTCCTTATACATTATGTATATAAGGAAAGTAAAAACTGCATGTTTAGTCCAGTGTATATCGACGATTCACATGCCCTTTTTCCGTCCATTATCTCCAAATCGTTTGTACAATGGACGCCTCTACGCGTGTTTCAGCGGCGATACACCGGTACTTCAAAAACCAGCATTACGTAGGCCTAAAATGAATCCCTTCGCGCTATCGCCCAGGCATCTCTTCAACAACATGTGTCTTCTAAAACGAAAAACAGTTCGGAGAATGGGTTTCCGCAGGCGACAGACAGTAACAACTGTTGGCTCATCTGTCATTACCATCCCGCGCTCTAATCATGCGAACTACACTCAAACCTGTTTTTGTGCGGTGGATAGGGACCGCTTAAAAGAAAACGCATAAAAAAAAAAATCGCACAAAACTTCACGAGTAACTATAAAAAATAGTTTTCGCAACACAATTAAAAAGTATTACTTTCCTTATATACATAATGCATAAGGAAAGTATTGTGACGGGGTCGAAAATTCGAATTCGAGTTTTCGACGGGAGAGCACGTTTCAAGCATCCCTGATCACGAATCGAACATTTTTCAAGTGATGTCTGTGTGTGTGTGTGTGAAAGTATGTGTGTGTGTGTCAGTAGGTCTGTGGAGACGATAACCGACGAACGAATGGACCGATTCAAATCAAATTTGGTACAAAAATCACAATCTGTAAACACTGGAAGCCTATTGTTTTTATGCGCAATCGAACGTTCAGAACCCCCCCCCCTCAATTTTCGAATGGAATTTGGAAAAAATCAAAACCAATATTAAAGTTACGCAAATAGACATTTCTTATGTAATTTTTCAATAGAAAACGATTGACATAAATTTTAGAACGCTAACATGAACCGTTCTCGAGATATTGCACATTTTTCAAAAAATTATCAAAAAGTCATATAAAATAGAAAAAAAAAAAATTTCCTATTGAGAAACATGTTCACTTTTCATATATAATATCATGCCATAAATTGGGTGACATTCTCGTGGATCTAGCTGGTTCCATTCATGACAAAAGATACTTTGAGTAATACTTTTGCATATGAACGCCAATTTATCTGCTCTAAGAACAACTTATTTCTTCGTCCATAACGCTTGGCGAGATTTTGGCGACGAAATTGGCTGAATGTCGCCTACTTGGCGACTTTTTGAAATGTTGCCAAATTAACGAAAATCTCGCCAAATGGATAAAAATGACGCTAAATCAATGAAAATGACCACTAATTGTCGAAAATTCAATATCTTGGAAAGGATATTAGTATCTACTAGAAGAAAAACCTTTTAATTTTACTCTAAAAGTAGTAAATTCATTTCATTATATAAGGAAAGTCATGTGTTGCCCACATCAGATTTTTTTTTTTTTTATGCAGTGAATAGGGACCGCATAAAAAAAGTCTCGCGTGAAAATAACTCAAAACCTTACGAAATAACTAGGAATTGCTTTTTTAAACGAAATCAAGACACGAGGCTTGGCAGCTACTTGGAATCTCGCCAAACCTTTTGGAATCCGATTTAGAAAATACATATGCGAACATTTTTAAATATTTTATTGACATATGTACTTATTTTACGCATACAGAACTTTTCAAAACGTATAACCATTATCCTTCGTAGTCTGACAATAGGAATGTGAAAGCATTTTGAAGGACGTCAATTAATATTAGATTTAAAAATTAAAACACACGTAATATTCTTTTTTATTAAATCACTTTATTTAGCTGACTTTTCACTTGCGCAGATCAGAGACGAATAAAAAAAAGCAACTCTTTGCTCCCTTCAAGTAAACTTCTTCTACCTACTCGTTAAAACAAACAAAACAAAGCATGAGACTAGTCGCCAACTATCTCATTAGCAAAAAACCAACTCAGGGACCTAACGAGACACGCAGTCCGTTTCAGGAAAACCCGAACTAATACGATGCAGATGTCCTTCAATGTTTATTTGCGATCGATGCATTTTTGCTTTGCTACGCAAGAATTCCATCGCAATATGCTATTGTACATTTCATTTATTTACATGGAAATTCTTGTGCGTTCAACAATTAAATTATGCGATTATAGAATTCAATACATATGTAATGTAATTGGCTGACGCAATACTTATGTAATGTGATGAAATACATATCAAAAATCGAAAAAACTAAATGGCCGATCAAACCTACTAATTTTTTTTTATTGATAACTTCGTGAATTATGTTCCAATTTGATTGAAATTTTCATATACCGCACAAATAAAAAATCGCACAAAAAAAAGACCGCACAAAAACAGGTTTGAGTGTACTTGCATTTCAAATCACTTTCATACATCGGCCAGCTGCGTTTGTCTCGCAATTTGCATAATTATACGCCCAAAGCTTCTTGGTGTTGCATTTTCTATGTCGGGTAGAGTAAACTTTCGAGGTTCTTCTTTAGTGCGCCATTTCTTTTTAGAACACTAACCTCGCAACTTCCATTGCATTATATTTGAATAGAACACTCGACAAAAAGCCAACTGTAATTAAACATCCGCATTTAACACAAACCACATTTATTTAGACGAAAGCACATAACATAACAACACTTAAACATTTAATTCACTGGTTAACTCTTTGAAATGTTCACGACGCAGGATGCGCCTTGTTTTCCGCCTTCACAACTATATCTCTCTTCTCGGCTCTCGCTCTGTTGCTCTGGCAACCCTTAAAATGCTTGCCGGCAGTCTTCATCGCTGATTTGGCGATGTGGAAAAAAAAATAACTTGTTGGAGTCTTACTACTCCCCCCTTAAAAAAAAAGCACATTTGTCTCTTTAAAGACAATGTTGTTGAAAATAGAGTTCTATGGGCATATACACATTGAAAATACAGTCCTAACAACTTAAAAAGTGTATACTGATACATTAAATTTTACGTCTATGAGCATACTGATTTAACAACACAATATTACAGTATATTTCAAAACACCTAATATTTTCAAAAAAAAATCTAATAGTTTAATAATAATATTTCCTACCGTGTTGCAATAAGAAATGTTATAACTTAAAGAATAGTCACATATATATATCAAAACACAATAACAGTAAAACATTATAACTCTTTTCACAGCATTTCAGTCCTCGATTTCTGCAATTCAAGTGATAGTCTTACTGCAAATGAAGAATGAATGTTCTTCCACCCTACCTAATTAGTCAGTCATGGGAATTCTAGACATAGCGTCCGCGTTTCCGTGTAACGCTCCCTTTCGATAACTGATTGTAATATTGTATCGCTGGAGGGCTAAGGCCCACCGAGCCAACTTTGCACTTTGCGGCACTGTATGGGTTAAATAGGTCAGCGGATTATGATCCGAGATAATTTGTACTTCTGACCCGAAGATCCAAGTCTCATATTTCTTAAGAGCAGCGATGACGCTATATGCTTCCCTTTCAATCGTAGACCAACGAGTCTGACAGGGGGTGAGCTTTTTACTGTAGAAGGCGATAGGTTTTTCCTTCTTGGAATCATCTTCTTGCGCCAAACAAGCTCCTACCGCGGTACCGGACGCGTCGGTATAAAGCTGAAAGGGTTTGTTAAGTTCTGGGGTGTAAAGAACCGCCATTTCAGTTAAACATTGCTTCAACTTTGTAAATGCATCTTCTTCTTTTCTACTCCATGGTATCTTGTTTGGTATTCTTTTCTTGGTTAGATCAGTTAAGGGTATCACTACTGAAGCGAAATTTGGGATATAATCTCGGTAATAGTTAGCTAGTCCTAAAATACCCCTTAATTCCCTCTTATCAATAGGCCGTGCTAATTTTTTCATCGTTTCAACCTTATCTGGGTCAGGAGAATGTCGTCCCGATCCTATAATATGGCCCAAAAATTTTACTTCTTTTTTTCCGAAATCACATTTGTTTAGATTTACCGTTAGTCCAACTTCACGCAATGTTCTGAATACAGCATTTATGTGGGACAAATGATCGAGCCACGTTTTTGAAAATATAGCAACATCATCAATGTAAGACCGACAATACTCCTGGTGAGATGCCAGCACGTGGTCCATTGATTTCTGAAATGTGCTTCCTGCATTCTTCAGACCAAAAGGTAACACTCTCCTCTGAAAATGTCCGGCATGGGTCACAAATGCTGTGTAGGGTTTGTCATCCTCTTTCATAGGGATTTGCCAGTACCCCTTGGTCATATCTAGAACTGTGATATATTGAGAGTCTCCTATGAGCATTTTGAGTTCATCAGCAACTTTCATTGGATAAGCATTGGGCACTGTAAAACTGTTCAGCAATCTAAAATCGACGCAAAGTCTGACGCTACCATCCTTTTTTGCTACACATACAAGGGGATGCGCCCAATCGCTGTCGCTTGGTTCAATCAATTTTAGATTTAGTAATTCTTGTATTTGACGATCCACTTCTTTCTGCAATGACATAGGAATACGATATGGATGTAACTTTTTAGGGCTACACTTTGAGGTAACCTTGATGGAATGCCCTTCCACCTTCGCCCGTCCAGAGATAGTGCTAAAAACGTCATGATAATTGCATAATATGGAACTTAGTTGTAGGCGTTGTTCTGTTTTCAAGGTCGCTGTTTTCCCCTCAATATACTTTCTTACTTCCTTTCGCGTAATGTTAACTCGGTTTGTAGGCACACAATGCAGTTCTCCAAATTCTTTGTCTTCGTCGAAAATAAGTCCGATTTGTTCGATACGATTGATGTAGGGTCTCAATTTGTTTACATGTAATTCTCTTCGAGTTCCGTCATCGTATTCGACAACAGCCGAATTTGGCCTTGTAAGCTGAATAACCGTCACTGGACCCATCCAAGTGTTTTGTAACTTATGGCTGGATGAGGGCAATAAAATTAAAACCTTATCCCCGATCTTAAAATGTTTTTCTTTTGATCTCAAATTGTATCTAGAAGCGTAATTTTCCTGAGTTACTTCGGATTTCTCAGTTGCGATCTCATGTCCTTTTTTCAATTTCTCTATTAGATCATGTAGATATTCCTCCACATTTCGGGATGCCTTGGTGGGAATTTTCCTTTCACCGATCCATACATCTTTTAGTAGAGCAAGTGGTCCTGGGGGTAGGCGTCCATATACTAGCTGAAACGGTGATACACCTGTTGTACTATGGGGAACTTCTCTATATGCAAACAGAAGGTAGGGAAGGTGTATATCCCAATTCCGCCCATATTCCTGAATATTTTTGTTCATCATATTTTTCAAATTTCTATTCCATCTCTCCACAGCACCCATGCTTTCGGGATGTCCAGGTGTAGAAAATCTGGGAGATATCCCTAATATACCTAAAAATGCTTCAGTTAATTTTGCTGTAAAATTTGTTCCTTGATCAGTGCAGATCAATTTTGGAAACCCGGTTTGAGTAAAAATTTTCATCAATGCATTGCATGTTGTTTTTGCACCGATTTCTTTAACCGGAATGGCTTCAGCCCATCTTGTACACAGATCTATCGCACATATAATATACTTATGTCCTCGCCCAGAAGGAGGTTCTAACGGGCCAATGCAATCTAAACTCCAAACTTCGAAAGGCGTTTCTGGTCTCGCTATCGGTTGTATGGGAATTCTGTCCCTGTATGTAACAACTCGTCTCATCTGACAAATCTTGCAGCTTTCACAAAATTTGGCCACATCTTGTTTTAGGGTAGGCCAAAAGAATGAAAATTTAATTCTCTGTCTAGTCTTTTGTTCTCCGAAATGGCCAGCTAATGGAATCTCGTGAGCCATTCTAAGAACATCTTGGCGTTTGCAGATCGGCAAAACTACTTGTTTGACTGTCTCACCCGTAATCCATTCAGAATGGACCAAGACTTCGTCAATTATCTCGTATGCATTTTGTCCCTTTCTTGCATAGTCCCAGACTTTTCTCAACGTCTCATCTTCATGTTGCAATTGAATAAACGAGCTCTTTACTTCGTTATCCTTACTCGACTTCTGCTCTTGTTTCCCATCACTCTCGACCTGAGTAGCATTCACAGCACCATGGTCACTGCACGTATTTTCTTCTTGACCATTTTCATTCATTACTTCCTGGTCAGACCCTACTTTCTCCTCCTTTTCGCCAAGATAGGTAGCATTATCGATCATGATATTCTGATCCAATTCATGCAAATGTATATTCTCCCGCAACGACTCATAAGCTGTAGAGCACACTAACATATCACTTGTTAATTTTTTAGAAACTGCACATATTATGGGGACTATTCCATGTAATTTGTCATCAATTTTCATCGAAATCATCTTCAAAGGAGCGATCTCACTTTCTCCAAAAGCTGAGACAATTTTGATTCTGCCCTCTCCTTCACTATGAACGTCCATTACTAAATCTTCACGTATCACTGAGATTTGTGCCCCCGAATCTACTATGCCTACAAGTGAAGTTTCTCCACATTTTATATGTATGGTATGGAGGGTATCCACATTATTCTTGGTATTATCCTGCACTGACACCGGTACGGTAATTCGTGCTGTCAGAACTTGAGAGTTATTTTCATCCTTAGACTGTATAGTTCGAACATGATTGCTTTGAGCATTAGTGTTGGGTGATTTTCTCTGATTATTCCTTAACGTACAAAATTTTCCAATATGACCCTCAGCTCCACATGAAAAACAAATAGGTTTATAGTTGATTTTAGAAGTGTCATTTCTCCAATTGTAACCTGGTTGGCTCTTGTAACTTTGATGTCCCCTTCCTGGAACATTTCCATTTTTCCAAATTTTTTCGCCAATCCCTCTGATGTTTGGTGGTGCTCCAAATTTTTCCTTTTCCCTAAATTCGCTTTGGTGATATTCAACCTTCTCTTTCCGGACTATACCTGTTGATTTCGTATAGTTTACACGTATACTTTCATATTCATCTAACTTGTCTGCCAACATATTGGGTGCTACAATTTTTAACCATTCATCTAAGAAATGTTCTCGTACCTCCCCAGGTACCCTTTTCTTTAGTTGATCAGTAATCATCAATTTCTTTAGGCTATCAAAATCTCTAATTTCGAGACCATCAATCCACTCTCCAAAGTACTTGGTTAATTCAAATACGAAATCACGCCACGATTTCTCGGGAACTCTCTGTAGCTGCACGAACTTTTTTCGGAAACTTTCTGGATTCATCTTGAATCTCTTTAATAGAATACCCTTAACGTATTCATAATCTTCAAACTTTTCCTCTGACTCCCGTGTGATGAGTTGTATGATCTCAGAAGGCAAAAGTGGCAACAGACTTGACACCCAATCCGTAATGTCTACGTGGGCTCTTTTAGCTTGTCTCTCAAAAAGTGTGAGATATAACATAATGTCATCATTTTTCAAGTCAAATTTTGGCATCAATTTTATCAATTCGAAACTGCTTTTTGATCTTTCACTACTCCCTAAATTTAAGGAAGTAGAATCTTGAGTAACACCCCTTTCGATTCTGAGTTTTTCTAACTCAAATTCTATTTGATCTTTTCTTTTTTTTTCCTCCTTTTCTATTTGATCTTTTCTTTCTTTTTCCTCCTTTTCTATTTGATCTTTTCTTTCTTTTTCCTCCTTTTCTATTTGATCTTTTCTTTCTTTTTCCTCCTTTTCTATTTGATCTTTTCTTTCTTTAATAATAGTAAAGAGGAGTTCTTTCGTAAATTCTTCGTCGTAATCTTCACTTCCAAGAATTTCTCTACGCAAATCCAAAATTTTAAATTCAGGTTTAGTAATTATCCCCAATTCTTCCGCCAAAACCATCAAATCCTCTTTTCTACCTTTCGCAAGAAATGCCATACCTGATCACGAGGGAAGTTAACTGATTTATCTCTAAATTGTTTAAATTTACTAAAAGAAACAGTATTACCAGAAAACTACTTTATCATGAACACTGGCGTATTCAATTATCAAATAACAATATTAACAGAAAACAACTTTATCATGAACACTGGCGTATTCAATCATCAAATAACAGTATTAACAGAAAACCACTTTATCATGAACACTGGTGTATTCAATTATCAATTAAATTAACAGAAAACCACTTTATGATTAACACTGGCGTATTCAATTATCAAATAACAGTATTAACAGAAGACCACTTTATCATGAACACTGGCGTATTCAATAGCACTGACGTACTAATTTTCTGTAACAAATACACTCAAAATTGACATATCATATCCACTCGTACTATAATGCTGGTGCATTAATTAATTGATACCGGACGTATCTTAATCGTACAATAGAAATGAAAATTGTAATCATCATATGTCATGTTAATATAACAACGTAATTTTTCAAAAATCAATATCTTATCCACTCGCATTATAATGCTGGTACATTAATTACTTGATACCGGACGTATCTTCATCTATTTACCAGAAACATACAAATTGTTTTTCATTCCAGGAACGATTATTACTTCCGTAATAAACTAATCCTGCCGACTACGCCAGTAAACTTTCGAGGTTCTTCTTTAGTGCGCCATTTCTTTTTAGAACACTAACCTCGCAACTTCCATTGCATTATATTTGAATAGAACACTCGACAAAAAGCCAACTGTAATTAAACATCCGCATTTAACACAAACCACATTTATTTAGACGAAAGCACATAACATAACAACACTTAAACATTTAATTCACTGGTTAACTCTTTAAAATGTTCACGACGCAGGATGCGCCTTGCTTTCCGCCTTCACAACTATATCTCTCTTCTCGCTCTTCTCGGCTCTCGCTCTGTTGCTCTGGCAACCCTTAAAATGCTTGCCGGCAGAGTCTTCATCGCTGATTTGGCGATGTGGAAAAAAAAATAACTTGTTGGAGTCTTACTGGTAGTATATATACACTGCTCACAACTGAAATCGCAACACCATAAAGTTGTAGGTGTAGCTTTATGTAAATCAGGCAATGGAAACAGCAAGGCGAGATATGCAAATGATCACAGTTTCGTTACTCATAGTGACGTAACACCTTGCGAGCAGCATAAAAGCGTCAGGTCAAGGAAGAGCAATATCACAGCTAAATTGTAGCGTTATTAGTTTCAGGTTATAAAAATCATCACAGTATGCCAAGAGTTCGTCGACATACCGCATACGTTCAGTTATCGGCAACGGAACGGCAACAAATGATTGTTTTTTAAGTGAGGGTGGAATGAGCCTTCGAAAGATCGCTGAACCATTGGGTCTGATGTGAGCACAGTCCAACGGCGTGTGTTACGGTTCGTGTGAGAGACGAAACGACACGAAGATCAGGTAGTGGAGCTTCCAGGTGTACTACACTACGTGAAGATTGTATGCTTCTGAGAAGCGTAGGGTGGGAGCCGTGTACCACAGCAACCGTGTTACAACGACATTTATCCTACACTACAGGTAATGTCGTTTCGACGCAAACAATTCGAAACCGCTTGCATGACGCAGAACTCCGAGGTAACGACCTTTTCGACACCTACCGTTTCAACGTCTTCATCGGTTACGTCGCCTCCAGTGGTGTCAAATGAGACGCAATTAGTCGACAAAATGGCGAAACATTCTGTTCGCGGATGAATCAAGATTCTGTTTTGGCATGCCAGATGGCCGAATTTGCGTATGGCGGCGTTTTCAACAACGGCACCAGCAAGTTTTTTTTATCAGTGGCCACACAGCTCCTGGCCTACATAAGTGTTGTTCACGAATTGATCGGTCATTCTCCATCATTAGAATGGAATGTTTCCATTATATTAATTGCGGACTGCGTATTAAGTTATTATGCCATTGTTTTAAGCCGGCAAAAATTGTTGAATCTCATTGTACGTTGTACGAGTAATCTTCTACAAATGCACGGGTATATCTTCTAATCTACGAGAATATAAGTAGTACAGGTATATTGGCATATGTTTTGATATATATTGGCATATATTGGAATCAATTACGACCTTCTGGTATAAAGAGTACGGGGATTATTGATATTTTCAATTTATTACATCATGTTTTATTTTGGTAAAGATTTTTGAGACTCATATTATAATACGGGTAATTTTCTACTAACACCCGAACATATCTTCTGATCTACGACGTTATAAGTAATACGGGTTAAACTTCCCATATAATTTTAGCACTTTTATTTTAACATATATTGGATTCAATTACTACCTTCAGGTTTAAAGATTACGGGTTTATTGATATCTTCAATTTATACATGTAATCTACTACTAAAGGGTATATCTTCTAATATTCGCGTATATAAGTAGTACTGGTCTCATACAATTTTAACGCTTTTATTTTGCATATATTGATTCAATTCCATATTTTTTGTAAATTTGCTTACAAAGGGGGCCAGGATGTTTTATTCTTCAGATTTACCCGTGAAGATAATTTTGTATAGCGGGAACAGAGATTCTTAAACTTCTTTTTAGGACAATTAAATTAAATATTTTAACAGTATATTTTGATTACAATGCCATTTACTATACAATAGGAATTTGCACATGAATGTGAATTTTAAGTTTCTTTTATACTCCGCACGAAGAATGGATATGCTGCTAGGCTATATAAACAAAATTGAAAATATGTCTGTCTGTTTGTTCCATCATCACGGGCAAACGGCTGAACAGAATTTAATTAAATTTTGTTGGTAGCCTTGAAATAGTCCCACTTAAATTTAGTCCAAGTGTAGAGTTTTTAAGACCAAGGGTTATCCAGATAATAATGAAAAACGAAACTTTTTCCTAGGGGTTTTACTCTCTAACTCCTTGGTACCTCCAAACGAAAAGATTGGAAATCGTTTGTTTAAAATGTGGAAGTGAATAGAAACTTTATCTCTGAGTTTGGTGAGAGATTTTTGCTCTAATTAGTCACTTTCTGGAACCATGAATTGTTTGAAACATGAATTTAAATGGAAAATCTATCACCATGGTTTATTTTTCACAAGCTGTTACTCAACAATGAAAGGTATTAATAAATCAAAATGGTTATTTAATTAGTTGCATTTTATGAAGAAGATTCTATCTTATATCATGTTGATCGGCAACGCAATTAAATTAAATGTGTTTGTTAATGTTTATTATTATTTTTTCGATTTGAATAACAAATAAATTGATATCAAAATATATCTTATAAATGAACCGTTTGATTTTTCTTTTAATTATAATAATTGCGGACTGCGTACTTCACTTTCATTTATTTTGGCAACGAGTTTTAAAGCTTATATATTGTATTTAGCTAATTAACTTATATATTGTGTTTAGCCAATAAATTTATTTATCCGATTGATGAAACAGAAAAAGAGTAAAACGGGTACATCTTCTAATACAATTTTAGTGTTCTTATTTAGTATATACAAACGGGATTAAGATATTCTATTCATATCCGCAAATTCAGAGATACGAATTTAGCGGGATATCGTTAACTTGGCAACTTTTCTTAGACGTTTCCACATTGTCGGAAATGTCGCCAAATTGTTAGAAACGACGCAAATCAATGAAATTTAGTTTGTTTTGTTAGAATAAAGTGCTGAAATGATGTTTCGCTAGCAATTGATTGTCAGTCCAACTTTCGTTTGTCTTATCATCACGGGCCATATTAGAAGACCATTAGAAGATCACGGGCCATTAGAAGAAAATACTCATGTAATACTTAGTAACACATTTAGCGAAATGTTAAAATGCCACCAAATTGATAAAAAATGTTTGTAAATCTTGTAAATCCATAAAAATATCTGGAAATTTATAAAATTGCGCTAAATGAATGAAATGAATTGTGTTTTGTTAGGGGATGGTATTGTGATGATGTTTCGTCAATTTGGCGGCCAGTGGGACTGTCAGTTCTACAGTCCCACTTGGCGATAAATTTGACGATTTTTTAAAATGTCGCCAAACCTTTCATAGAGATAGCATTATTCAGACGATATTTTGTTCACCAATTTATTTGAAGCAAATGATATCATGTCGCTTAGCAACGGATTTAAATCCAATGTGTTTATGAAGCACACTATTTTTATTAAATCACTTCCGATTTGAATAATGAATATATGTATATAAATTAAATTTCATTGCCATTGCATTTTCGACTGGATAATATCAATTACGGTCTTCAGGTTTAAACATTATTATTATTGATATTATCGGGGATTATTGAATCAGGGATTATTGATATTTTCAAGTTATTATGCCATTGTTTTATTATGACAAAAATTGTTTAAACTCATATATTGTACGTTGTACGAGTAATCTTCTTCAAATGCACGGCTATATCTTGTAATCAACGAGAATATAAGTAGTACAGGTATATTGCCATATATTTTGACATATATTGGCATATATTGGAATCAAGAATGGCCTTCTGGAATGTAGATTACGAGGATTATTGATATTTTCAATTTATCACGTCATCTGTTTTATTTTGGTAAAGCTTTTTCAGACTCATATTGTAATAAGGGTAATCTTCTACTAACACCCGGACATATCTTTTAATTTACGACATTATAAGTAGTACGGGTATATCTTCCCATATAATTTTAGCACTTTCATTTTGGCATATATTGGAATCAATTATTGCCTTCAGGTTTAACGATTACGGGTTTGTTGATATTTTCAATTTATACATGTAATCTACTAATACAGGTTACAGCTTCAAAGATTCGCGCATATAAGTAGTACGGGTCCCTTCCAATTTTAACGTTTTTATTTTGCACATATTGATTCAATTCCATATTTATTTATATTTGCTTACAAAAGGGGTCAGGATATTTTATTCTTCAGATCTGCCCATTAAGATAATTTTGTATAGCGAGAACAGATATTCCTTAACTTCTTTTTAGGACCATTATATTAAATGTTTTAACGGAATAATTTGATTAACAACGTTATTTAGTATACTATAAGAATTTGCACATGATTGTGAATTTTAAGTTTCTTTAATTTATATACTCCGTACGAAGAACGGGTATGCTGCTAATAAATACTTAAAAGAAGTTACACTGATAATAATGAATAATTAATTATTTTATGATTTTTTCCATTTTTGAGCAAAAAGGTGAAATACGTCGAGAACAGCATATGTTAATGTTCTGTATGTATCA
Organism: Amaurobius ferox; assembly: GCA_951213105.1. Classification (NCBI taxonomy): domain Eukaryota; kingdom Metazoa; phylum Arthropoda; class Arachnida; order Araneae; family Amaurobiidae; genus Amaurobius; species Amaurobius ferox. Next base: position 155,566,955 of record OX578136.1, read on the forward strand.
TTCACTTTTAATAAAAAATGCACATATTAAATGACCATTTCTGTAACAATTTTTACATATTTTTTTCTTTTTATAAAGTTTTTAGCTTCAAAAATTTGAGGGCTTTTCCTTGATTTGACTGTTCTGAAGATTGTTATGGGCTACTGACATTTATCGACGTAAATAATTATTATAAATTTTATTCAAATCTCTCACTTTCAAAATATCAGACAGAGACAAATTCTCACATACACATAGACATCATTGAAAAAGTGTCTGGTTCATATATAGCTATGTTCAAAATGTGTATATCCATCAAAATTTGAGTCAAATATTTGAGCCTATTGAGATATTTTCATTTCACATGCACAATGTATTGTAAGGCAAGTAAAAATCAGATGAATGCAGATATTGTACAACAATAAGTTACCCTTTTATCTAAGATATGAAGAAGGAGAATGCAGGATACACTTCAAATATAGAAGGAAAGATAATCGTCCCAATAGTTTATTGGATAGAGAATGGCTAAATATCTGTGGTTCGATTCCGTGGCGATTCTGTGGTGGTTCTTTCTTTACATGAGAAAGTCAAATGGACTCTTTACCTCATTTTTACTTCTTTCTTTTCTTTCTTTTTACTTTCCCTGCAATACATGGTAATGTACAGGGAAAGTATTAGAATCATGCCGAAAATCGCAACTCGAGTTTTCGACGGATCTACACGTTTCGAGACCTCTAGAATACGAAAAAACTATTTTCAGCGTGACGTCTGTGTGTGTGTTTGTGTGTCTGCCTGTGTGTCTGTCTGTCTGTCTGTGCAGATTTTGTATCCACTCTAACTAAAAAGTAATTGTCCGAATTTCATAAAATTTGGTAGGCAAGTCACTTGTGGGAGAATCTGGTGCTGATTAGTTTTGGGTACGATTCGAAATAAAAGAACCCGCCTTTTTTTGCGAAATGGCCCTCAAAAGCTTGTATCTACTCTAGCTGAAAAACTAATGGACCGAATTCCACAAAATTTGGTTGGTAAGTCACTTGTTGGACACACTGGTGCTGATTAGATTTTGGTATGATTCGGAAAAAATAACCTGCCTTTTTTTGCAAAATAGCCCTTAAAAATCGCCAAAATCTAAAATAAAAACTATGTATGCTCAAATATATCCATGAAATACTTGTTTAATACGTAATTTTTAACGAAGAAAATAATAAGATCAACCCCATTACACTAGGACTAGCCGTTTTCGAGATATTTTAGTTTTTTCGTATTTTCTCTACGCCACCTTTGAAAAGAAGTCCAGTTATCAAATGAGAACGGAAATTGAATTAAAATTGAATTAAATGCAATTAAAATAAAGCGACCGTGAATATAAGTCTGCAGAGAAAGTCATGTGCTGCCCACATCAGATTTTTACTTTCCCTGCAATACATGGTAATGTATAGGGAAAGTATTGGATTCATGCCGAAAATCACAATTCGAGTTTTCGACGGATCTATGGGTTTCGAGACCTCTAGAATACGGAAAAGCTATTTTAACGTGACATCTGAGTGTGTGTCTGTGTGTCTGTCTGTGCAGATTTCGTATCGACTCTAACTAAAATACTAATTGACCGAATTTCATAAAATTTGGTAGATAAGTCACTTGTGGGTGATTCTGGTGCTGATTAGTTTTGGGTACGATCCGGGATAAAAGATACCGCCTTTTTTTGAGAAATGGCCCGCAAAAGACTGTGTCCACACTAGCTGAAAAACTAATGAATCAAATTTCACAAAATTCGGTAGATGAGTCGCTTGTGGATCACCCAGGTGCTGATTAGATTTTGGTACGATTCGGAAGAAACAACCTGCCTTTTTTTGCAAAACGGCCCCCAAAAATCATCAAAATCTAAAATAAAAAATTGCGTATGCACAAATATATCCATTAAATGCTTGTTTTATACGAAATTTTTAACGAAGAAAAGAATAAGATCAACCCCATTACACAAGGACTAGCTGTTCTCGAGATATTTTAGTGTTTTTGTATTTTCTCTACGTTACTTCTGAACAGTTACCAAATGAGAACGAAAATTGTATTAAAAGTGAATTAAATTTTATTAAAATAGAGAGAACGTAGATATAAGACTGCAGGGGAAGTCATGTGTTGCCCAGATCAGATTTTTCTTCTTTGTAATATGTTGATTAATAACAAAGTTTTTTATTCATATGTATATTGGAGATTTTTCTCTGTGAATATTTATAGAAATAATAATGCAGTCCTATGATAGAACTTTCTAAGATTTTATGTTATAGACCCACTTCAAAATTCTATTACATTCTATTAAACCCACTCTATAGTATTACATTCATCCTATTAAACTTATTTAAAAGAATGTTTAGAAGTCGTGTTGCCAGTAGAATTTTTATCATTCAAGATATAACTTTCATTTTGACGGTTGTTAAACGTAGCTAGTGAATGTCTTGGCTATTATTGTTTTTATTAGTTTCTACATCAAAAATTATAAAAGTATTCAATAACTTGAAAAAATAAGGATTCAATGTTTGAATATTTTATAATCACCCACTGTTATGTTTGACTAAAATGCTTGTCATTGCTTTCCAATTTTTAAACGTAATAAGGAAAAGAACCTATTTATTCCATATCGAAATTTTTCTTGGAAACTTTAGATCAGAAATATTTTTGGTAATCAGATAATTTATTATTATTATTATTATTTCTATTTAGTGAGGGCAATTAAAATGGAAGACTTAGTGATAGTATAAAGATTACATTTGAGGAATAAATTTATCATTTGGCAATTATGTTGGCGAGAATATAATCCAATGTGATATTTAGTATTGAGGATTTAGAGAAACATCGCGAAAGATAAGTTTTAAGTTCGTATTCGGTATTCATGCAGGTTCACAGGTTCACCGCTTTGCTGGTCTAAGTACACCTGAGCGTTTTCAGTGACATTTCTCGTAATGAAAGTAGAGTGTGGTGTCAAACAGCTAAATCTGGATGGCATGGATGCTGAAAGGCTGTCGTTCATGCTCATCACTGATATCTAGAACAACGTCTTCTTTTAAAAAGTCGAATACTTATAACTTCCTGTTTTCCCCAAATACAGTGAAACCTGTATAAGTTGAACACTCACGGTTCCCCCTAAAAGTGTCCAACTTAGACAGGTGTTCAACATAGACAGTGTGATGAAATTTTATTTTTCCCTTCAATAAAGCATTTCAAAATACTTTCCATTTAACATATATAAAATACTAATTAGCCAATGGTTTTAATTAAATATTGTAATTACTGTTACAAAATACTTATGTATGTACGTACATACTTAAAATGTGAATCAAGGAATCTGCATACACCTACTTTTATACGTAATATGTAACGGCTACTCACATGCTGTATTTGAATTCATTGGATCAGATTGATGCAGTAATCCATTTCTATTGTTCAGAAAAGTACTCTTGTCAGAAGAGGTTTTTTTTCTGATTCCAGATGCCCATTGTATTTCTATTTTACTGTGCAGATTAAACACAGCCTTAATGTATTCTGGCGTATTTTGCATAAAAGCATACAGTTCATATTTTTTGACACATTGCATTGCACTTTCGTGTGTAGGAAGTTCTACATCTGTTTTTTCTCTTCCTCCGAAGAAAATCTGTCGTAATCATTCTTGCTCGATGTAGCAACAAATGGAGATTCAATATCATGGGTTTCAAGATTCTGACAGATGCAAAATTTTGACAAGCATCGGATAACTCTTTTCTGCACGTTTTAGGAAGGCACTTTGGTTCTTCATCCAGTGACTCCAATTTGAAACAGTCTGTCACTTGGCACGCAGAAGAGATGAGATCACACAGAAATCCCGCACACTTGAAACATTTAACAATCGTGTTTTCTGATAGATTTTTCCATGCTTCATAAATGCATCGGACTGCGTCTAGGACTGTCACTTCTTTGACAAATTTTGCCACATTCTCACAATTTTCTGCAGCCTGGAAAATTCTGGAAGTGGTCAACTTACAAAGGTTTTGAGCTATGCTTTGTGACAAATTCTACCTAATTACCTGGTCAACATACAAATCAGACAGGTGGTCAACTTATAAATGGTTCACTCAATGTTAAAGTAATTAAGCCATTTCGTTCCTGGTCAATTAGGTCAACTTAGACAGGTAGTCAACTTACAAAGGTGGTCAATTTCACAGGTTTCATTGTATAACAATTGGTTTATTATTTTGGCAGATATTGTAAAAAATAACCGTAAGCTTTTGCCCAATTTCCAAATGAATCAGCATTAGAATTAAACAGAATGGGCAGCACCGTATTCAGAAGTAGCTCTATAATTTCGCCCTCATGAATTTTTATGCACGACTATGATTATGGAGGGATTGTTTTATGTTATTACAAATTATTTAGGGGCAGTAAAACGACACCATTATAGTACCTCTTATTTTAATATTTATATAGTACCCCCCTCCCTCCACTTATTTTAACACCTGCCATCCGGTCGCCTTTCGAAAAGTTCCGATATGTCTTCATTAGATTCACGTCGGTCCGAGGCTTGTGCGGAAGTATCGTTAACAAATTTCATAGCTGTACGTAGCTTGGGTTTACCGTTACAGCGTGCGCTCACATAGATGCATTATTTATTATTATTTATTTTATATTTATTTTTTATAACTTATTTAAGGTACAATTCTTATTTTTTCACCACCACTAAAATATTTTATTTAACATCAAAATATGAATAATAATATAACATTGTGATACATGTTTTTAAAGGTGATAGGTTTGTTAATAAATACCAAGGCGACAAGAAAGTCGCCAGACTTGATTTTATGGGTCTACAACGATAAATGGTGTGTACAACAGTTTATGGTGCGGACAACGGTTTATGACGATGTTTGAGGACTCGGCTGTGAAGGTGGCTGATCGATGAGGAGTCGACTCCGTAGATAGTAAGAGATTATTCAATGAAAGCCTGGACCAGGCCCCCTCATAGATGCTTGCTATCCAATGGGCAGCCAGGGAGGAGTTGACAGAAAACGTGGTTAAAGAGATTTAATGATGAGACGAGAAGAGTCATTATTGATATTAAGTAAAATTGCTGTTAAATTGATATTATGTAAAATTGTCGAAGGGAAGTGAGGGTGTAGGCAGATTCAATTCAAAACAATACTGTATAAAACTTTATCATTACTTAAAATTTATATTATGAAAAATTGTCGAAATTCTTACTCTTATTTCCCTTCTACAATTTTGAATAGCATAAATTTTGAATGATGATAAGGTCCATATAGTATTGTTTTGAATTGCACCAGCCTATCCCCAATTTGGCTGAATTTCAAGCGTGATTAAAATCCATTTTCTACTCTACCGTGCGCACTATTTTAGAAGAGGACATTAAGAAACATTGTTTTTTTTTCACATAATTTATTTAATATATAGAACAAAGGCTGAGTTACCTGCGATACTAACTGCTATAAAAGAAGTAAAAGAAAAACAAAGCTAAAAGTAATAAAAAGGATCGAAAATTTGGGCGAAATATTCAACAAGGGTGTTGGCATGTCAATTTGAAATCAGAGACTAGCTAGATAGCATGTTAATATTTCATTCCGTGTTTATGTTAGCTGGCTGCATGATATATGAGGTAATTTGGTTGCAAGGATTCAATGACATTCTACATTCCGGTGGTACAGCTTTGCGATCAAACAAACGCAAATGAGATACGCGTCTAAACATTAGTGAGAAGCGCATTGCGGTGTCCAGGCATTTTAGAAGCTCCCACAGAAGATTATAGACGATCCAGGATTGGATAATTCACGATAAACATACTAACCTCCATCGCATAAAAGTGAGAGAGGAAAGACTACAAATTAGACGCATTTAAGATGATTGAATTAATGCAATGCTAAGAATCACGCGGAAATGATATATGCACTGAGACTAAAAAATATATGTTTAGCTATTCTGTAAGCTTACAGTATACTCAGGGCTTGATTTAAGCACGGGCTATCATGGCAGTGGCCCTGGACCCTCAAATTTTGTCATAACGGCCTCAAACTATTAAAAGTTTAAAATATAAATCAGAATATCCGTGACATGTAAGAAAATTTTTTCAATATTTCAGCAAAATTATTGTTGTGTGATGCAAATTTCCATTGTGCAATTTTCTCTACACATTTATATATTATTGACGGTATAAGTAAATAATAAAATGTTTAGTAGGGAATCCCCTAATGCAATTAGTCCCTGAGCCCCATCTACTGCAAATCAGGACCTGACGGTGCGTAAAATAGAACGTTTTCTTTCTATCAATGCAGTTATTGGCTATTTGGTGATGTATCTACTTACTTTGATCTTTACTCTGAGAGCATGACTCTAGGAATGCCTCTTCTTCCTCCGAATAAAGGAAATAATACTAGTTTTATGTAAATTTTATAACAAAACAAATATATCCATAGCTACTATGCGGGGGTAAAACCGATATTAATCTTTCATTGTAGGATCTTTTAAATTATAAACAAACTCTGTTTTGAGCAAGAAATGTTTATTTACACTAGAAACACATACACGGAAATATCAAACTTTAAACATCACTATAATTACATAAGATTCAAGTCACGCTGAAAAAATATCGGCGGTGGCCAAAATCCGATGGAGTCAAAATGGTTATGCGCGAATAACAAAGTGTGAAATAAAACTCTAATAAATTTTATTAGTTTTTTTATCTCTTTTGTGTAATTTACAACATATAATATATGAACCTATAGTAACTAATGTAAGATACATAACTGAAACAATATAATCTTTTAAATTTTCGAGCGAATACAAGCCAGTTTGACCGTGAACAGTAGATGTTATAGGATCTAATACACGTTTTAAGTTTAACTTCCGTACAATCTATCACTAATTTCATTGAGGTTATCACTAATTTTATAGATTTTCTAACCCTACAGGAATTAATTTTCCAATCCTAGTATAATGTATGAAATCACATCTGGTTGAATTTTGATAAAACCCAACTTTTAATTAACCTTGTATGCTATTACTAAGAGAGTATTTATTGCTGTATATTTAGACGTCAGTTAGAGTGAATGTTATATAATGCTTTGCATATTATGTTATGTTTCAAAAGTGATACAATGTAAAAAATCTGATGTGGGCAGCACATGACTTTCCTCATATAATGCAATGAATTTACTACTTTTACAGAAAAAAAAAATAGATTATTATTATAGTAGTTATTTATATTCTTTCCAAGATATTGAATTTTCGTCAATGAGTCGCCATTTTCCATGTCGTCATCATCAATGATTCGTCATTGATTTAGCGTCATTTTTATTCATTTGGCGAGTTTTTCGTTAATTTCGTAACATTTAAAAACTCGCCAAGTTGGCGACATTCCACCAAATTCGTCGCTAAAATGTCGCCAAGCAATATGGACGGAGAAATAAGTTATTCTTACAGCAGATAAATGACTATTAGTGTTCAAATATAAAAGTATTACTCAAAGTATCTTTTTTCATGAATGGAACGAGCTAGATCCACGAGAATGATGTCACCCAATTGATAGCATGGTATTACATATGAAAAGTGAACATATTTATCAATAGGAAATGTTTTTTTTTATATGACTTTCTGATAATGTTTTTGAAAAATGTGCAATATCTCGAGAACGGTTCATGTTAGTGTACTAAAATTTATGTCAATCGTTTTCTAATGAAAAATTACATACGAAATGTCTATTTGCGTAACTATATTAGCGATTTTGATTTTTTGACTATTATTTTAAAATTTCACTCGAAAATTTAGGGGATTCTGATTGGGTATAAAAACAATAGGCTTCCAGTGTTTACAGATTGTGATTTTTGTGACCAAATTTCGTTCGAATCGGTCCATTCGTTTGTCCGTTATCGTCCCCACAGACTCACTGACACACACACACATACTTTCGCACACATACTTTCACACACACACACACACACACAGAAATATCACTTCAAAATTACGTTTGATTCGTGATCAGGGATACTTGAAAAGTGCTCTACCGTCGATAACTCGAATTCGAATTTTCAACCCCATCACAATACTTTCCTTATACATTATGTATATAAGGAAAGTAATAAGCAGAACATGTTAAATGTAGTTGAATATTGAACAGTATTATAATTGATGATGTTCTAAATTACATTTTCATTTAAAATTTCGGTCAGGTGGTGCAATTAAAAATGTACTAAGTAATGAAAAATAACAAATTTGATGTTGTTTCAAAAAATATTTATTTTATGTATTATTTTGTGGGAAAAACGATCATATATCATTTCAATGAACTTAAAAAAAACGTAAGAGAAATGAAAAAAGTAAATCTTTATAGGAAAAGTTATGTGGTGCCACTAATAAATGCATATACATTTCATTTTTTTTTCAGAATAAAATGAATATACATTTAATTTTTTCAGAAGGTACATAAAATGATTCCGCAGAATGATAAGTTAATAGGTTTAGAAATATTGCAGTTTATCACAACTTTGCTTATCGTCTGTCATAAAATTTACTACCTAAATTTTAATGCGATAAAAAGTTTTTGAATTAATTTTTTAATGGCATCGGTCTTTTCTTATTCAGTGAAGAATGAAACACATTCTGTGGAATAATCTGGTAAGTCGAAATGTATTCTTTTATCTGTATTATTCTGTAATGAAATTTATTTTATTCTAGAAATAATTGTGCATTTTTATTAAATCATAAAACATTTATAGAATAAGATAATATAATATAATTTACGTTGCAATACAATAGTTATTTATTTTGAATGTTAAATTGCGATCAATTATTCTTTATAATGTAAATAATTAAATAAAATTTCAAATATTAATAACTTTATTACTTTGGTTTAACATTTTGTGTAATCATTTTGTAAGTCAAAATGTATTCTTTATTTTCTAATATTCTTTAATGAAATTTCTCTTATTCTAGAAATAATTTAGACATTTTTAATAAACTTAAATCATAAACCATTTATTTAATATAATCATATAATTTAATTTACGTTACAATAGAGTTATTCATTTCGAATGTTAAATTACAACCAATTATTTTTTATAATGTAAATAGTGGAACAGTTGTAGTATAATTCCTTTTTCATTCTTGGTGATTTTAGGTGAGATTCTGGCAATCCCTGCTATGATTTGGAGAACATTTCATTCTGGCAACTATTTCCTCCGCGTCATTGGTCGCCCTGCCGTATTTTTTGTTGATCTTTTGTCGCCCTTTTGTCGCCGTTTGTGCAACAGTTGATATGTAGCAATTCAAACATGGGCCCATGACCTCTTCACGGGCTCAACTCGCTAAAAAAACATAATAGAATCCGGCCCCACAGGCTGTTGGAGATCGCATGTAGCAATAGCTGTTTGTGCAACAAGTGTTCTGTGGCTCATAGAGCACAAAATGAAAATCAGAAATTTTTTTTATTTTTACCTTGGCAATAAAAGGGTGATTTTTAAGTTTGACGACAAGAGGGCGACAAAGGACGATCAAAGGGCGACAAAAGACGCAAAAAACGTATCCAGAATGGAATGTTGCGATTTTTACCTTAGCGACAAAAGGGCGACAAAAGGGCTACAAAAGGTTACAGAAGGACGACAGAAGACGCGGAAAGTGTTTACGGAATGGAATGTTCCCCAAATCATAGCAGAGATTGCCATAATCTCACAAAAATTTAAATAGGGATTATACTACAGCATCTGTACCCCAATAATTAAATAAAATTTTAGATATGTATGATTATTATAATTTGACAAATGGAAGTAGTACAAACTTTTGCCAAATATAACAGTTGAATTAAACCAAAAAATACTATAATATAGCTGTAAAATCAAACTTATCTACTACTAAAAATTATGTATAAATATACTTTCTGATGATAATGAAATATTCACCTTTTCATACTTTTATTTTGAAAAAGTATTGGTTTCTCGAAAATTTTTAAATTTGAAATTTCGATTGAGAAGCCCATTTCAATATTTCCTGAATAAATTTTAAGCACCTTCGGCAGTTTATTTTTCTGAGTATATGTGTGATATATATGTGCACATTTATGAGATGCAGAAACGATAACTCAAGAACGAATTAACGTAGCGATATGAAATTTTGTGTGCAGATGCATTGTAAAAACTAAAACTGAATAGAATTTTGTGTTATTTGTCTGCTTAGAATTTGAATAATTTGATATTTACGATTTCCATGGCATATTTCTTATAAAGATGATCATTCCTAGAGCAACGTAACTAGCTGCTTAATATTAATCAACGTTACTATGTTGTCGCCAACTTGATAAAATAAACTTTTGAAGAATTAAAAATAATATCAAGATTTTTTTTTAAAGATTAAGTTGCAACCATAAGCTTAATAAAATATATAGGTTTTTTTTATTCGGATACCGATTACGATATACAAATGGGTTTAAACAATATAAATATATGAGAATTTATGATACAGTAGAGTGCAGCTTTACAAGTCGCATATTTTTCTCTCTGATACTGATTGCGACACAAAGGAACATAAAAAAATAGAATATGAAAGTTTGAGAAAGTACAGTTGAGAATTGCATTCCGAAAATTTTTGCTGAATGCTGTTAACAGCGACTTTTAAGTCACATATACTTTTTTAAACCGTCTGAACGATTTATTTTCAAAGTAATACACTGGTGGCTTAAAAATATTTTTATATGCATAAAACATTTCTCAGCAGCTGTTCAGTATAATTGAATTAGTATTTTTTGTGTGATAATAGCATTATAACACATAAATACAAACTGAAAAAGCTAATATTAGTGCATGCAATACAAAATTAATTATAAAGCAATTTGCCACTTCCACCAATGTCTGCCTAGTCTCTAAACAGCCTGTCTGCCTAGCGCGCCACCTCAAAGATTCTTTGCAAATTATGCTTTGAAGCCATAAAAACTGCTTTGAGTCGATAAACACCGAAATCAAAATCAAATCCCGAACTGCAGAAGTTTGCAGGGAAACATACTACGTACACCTGCACAGTGCTCACGCCGACTATTTTTATGCATGTAGAGATAGTTTTGGACACCAGTATATTATTAAGTTCGTAAATTTCGAATGACGATTGTTTTAATCATGCAAATTACAAAAAATTCTACAGAGTATTTATAAATATATGAAGTTTTATGAAATATTTATAAATATATGATAATATTTATAAATATATGATAATATTTATAAATATATGACAATATTTATAAATGTTTATAAATATATTGTAACGGTGTATATCCCATGGAATTGTGGGTGCGCACGCAGGATACGAGAATGAGTCTAAATTTCTGGATAACTAACATGTTTATTCACAAGCACAACTTAAACAGGAATCTAAAAAAATGTGTATTCAACATTTTATTTTCTGCGAATTTAACGCCCTTTCTACCTCCCTCAATAATTTGACTTTAGAAATATTTATTGATCAAAGTTGCTCCGTTATTTTCCCCCCAAATTGCTCTAGTATGAAAAGAAATCCCATTTGCAAATTTAAAAACAGATTCATTAAATTTAAAAATAATTAAAAATTTTAAGGTTTAATCATTGATAATAAATTACATTGGGACCCTCATATTCGATATCTCCAAGAGAAATGTTTTAAATTTTGTACTATTTTTGACCAGATTTCTGGGACAAATTGGGGTGTCAAAAATGTTTTCTAAAATTCTGGTATCTATGTGTTCTAGAAAATATTACGGTTCTAGTATATGGGGTAAAAAACTAGAAAAAAAAATGCAAATTAAAAACTTCTTTCATTCCAAAGGATCTTTCTTCTGAAAATCTGCCCAGTCTACCGTACAATATCTAATATCTTCTTACTTTCTCTCACTGGTATTCCCCCATTCATTTTACAATTTCTACCTTCTATAATAAATTTATTTTTTGTAAACAAAAAATTGATTCCTTTTCTTCTTCCTCCCCCCCCCCATCTCTCCATCTGGTTTTGATTTCCTTGTTCCTTTCTCTAACTTTCACTCTTCTAAATGGTCCGTAAATTTACTTACCAGAATGGATAAAGACTTATCTTTTATAATATATATATATATATATATATATATATATATCATACCAGAAAAGTATAAAAATGAAAGAAAGCAATATATCAAAGTATGGCCGGGGGGGGGGGGTTGTGCCCCCACTCCCCGGTTAAGCCAGCTTGCGTCTAGACAACACTCCCGGTAGCCGATATATTGCACAAAGATGAATACCGAAGTATCAAAATTTCAAAAGGATTTAAAAAGGATTCCAAAAAAAAGAATTTTAAAAAGTAGGTTACAGATCATGTAAGTGTTGAGTACCCAGAAGACACGTATTTTAAAAAACAGTACTATGTCTACTCTCACTAAACTAAAGGCAATAAGAATCCAAACATATAGATTTTAATGATCAAAGCAGATACCATACCATAACCACTATCCACCATGACGAATCGAGCACTAATACATCTGCTAGACATTATCTATTATATAAGAATGAACTCATTCTTAACTTGTGTAATGATGGCACAGACTCCCTAACGTGATCAACACGCGGGAGGTTCGGCATCCAAATATATGTGGTAGCTCTCAGTTACGGTTATATCATAAAATTTGCATATAATATTACTCAGAAAACGCTTCGGAAAGCCTTGTGCAATTGCACCAAGGAGGAAGTTAATATCGCTATTGTAGCGATCATTAACATTACTGTATATTCGCCTCTACGATAAACGTAGAGATTTTAAATTTGTTATAAATTTCATTGTTCCTTGGTATTCATGCTTGCATAGGAATGTATACAGAAACATAATTTTGAACCAACTTTTGCGAATCAAAAGAATTAACAGTAATGTTAATGATCGCTACAATAGCGATATTAACTTCCTCCTTGGTGCAATTGCACAAGGCTTTCCGAAGCGTTTTCTGAGTAATATTATATGCAAATTTTATGATATAACCGTAACTGAGAGCTACCACATATATTTGGATGCCGAACCTCCCGCGTGTTGATCACGTTCGGGAGTCTGTGCCATCATTACACAAGTTAAGAATGAGTTCATTCTTATATAATAGATAATGTCTAGCAGATGTATTGGTGCTCGATTCGTCATGGTGGATAGTGGTTATGGTATGGTATCTGCTTTGATCATTAAAATCTATATGTTTGGATTCTTATTGCCTTTAGTTTAGTGAGAGTAGACATAGTACTGTTTTTTAAAATACGTGTCTTCTGGGTACTCCACACTTACATGATCTGTAACCTACTTTTTAAAATTCTTTTTTTTTGAATCCTTTTTAAATCCTTTTGAAATTTTGATACTTCGGTATTCATCTTTGTGCAATATATCGGCTACCGGGAGTGTTGTCTAGACGCAAGCTGGCTTAACCGGGGAGTGGGGGTCACAACCCCCCCGGCCATACTTTGATATATTGCTTTCTTTCATTTTTATACTTTTCTGGTATGATATTAAAATCCACATTGTAGTGCAGCATAGCGCCTTATTCGTGTGATTTTCTGGAATTTTGTATCTTTCACTCATTTGTACATATTTATATATATATATATATATATATATATATATATATATATATATATATATATATATATATATGTATATATATATATATATATATATATGTATTTGAAATGTAATAATAAGAATTATGTAAAAATAAAAAATAATAAAAATACAATTCAAGTAATATTAACATCACCATAGAAGCAAATTCACGGCCATAATGTCGATAAGAGAAAAGAACAGAACCTTCCCAAATTCGATGATTAATCAGAATTAAATTCCTCTTCAGGTCTGAGTATTTAATTCTAATTAACCCAGACAAATGCCTGTTTCAGATTAAGCAATAGTACATTACTATAAATGCTTAAACTCAGACTACAGGCATCAAAAGATGAAAAAATGAAAAAAGGATATATTACGAAAATTGTATTACCATGCGGCATGAATCATTCCTCTTCTACCACGTGTATACACGATCAACCTCAACAACTTAATCTAGAAGCACCGGAATGAACAAGTCGAAATTCTACCAGGGAGGCAGTACGAACGTTCACGGAAATAATCCCAAACCCGTCCAGTGAGTCTAAGCTGAAGACTGGACAAGCAATTCAGAATACAACTTCCCAAACATGCAGAACAGAATATGAATATGAATCATAGATGAAAATTCCTACTAAACAAGAATTCATAGGAAAACTGGATAATCGAGAATGCCACTATACACCATTATAAGGGCGCACAAAACGTAGTTTCAATACTGACAAAAGTTACATTTTTTTGCGAAAATAAAATTCAAAACATTAATGTTAATGCATCTTATTTTCCGATTTTTTGATTTTTCTAATGTTTTTGACTTAGTTTATTATTTTTCATTTTTATCTATTTATATAATTAATAAATAACTATATATAACATACAAACATATATATATATATATATATTTATTTATTTATTTATTTATTTATTTATTTATTTTTTTTTCTCTCTCTCTCTCTCCTGTATGTTAGTCACTAAAAATGGGAATGTTTTCTAGGATGTTATCGAGTGAAATTTGATACACTGAGTTGATAATTTTAATAACAAAATTGGGGGGATATGCATTATTAGTCGCTGTACTCAATAATTCCATAAAGTGCGCTAATTTATAATATTCATCACAAATTTTATTGATTCTAAGAGCCTGGTTTATTATAATATTTCTAAATACAGATATATGCAGACAAGAGTCAAAATGTTGAATTTTTGATGTATTAAATTTAAAATCCTGTCTTTATCATACAAGTTTATAACCATATTACAATTTTGTAAATTTAAATTTAAATCTAAAAAGTTTGCAACATTAGTGTCATTATTACTTGCATTTAATTGTAAATTTTTTGGATAAAAGTTTAATACTATAGGGATATTATTATTTGGGGATACACATAAAATGTCATCTATATATCTAAACATGTGCATATTATGCAAGCTTGGATTAATGTTTTTTTCATAGAAGAATAAATACAGATTAGCTAACAATGATGAGGCACACCCCCCTTGTGGGATACCAACCTGTTGTTTAAAAATAGTACCACCATGTTGAATATAATTCTCATAAAGAGTGAAGTTAAGTAATTTTTTAAAAAGAAAATTTGAATATTTTAGGTTGATATTATATTTTTCAAAAATTCCTAAAATAATTCTATACAGATCATTTATATTAATATTATTAAACAAATCTTTGAAATCAAAGGTATAAATACTACGAATATTAGTAAGAGTTTTCAATTTCTTAACTACTTCAAAACTGTTTTTTACAATATGACAATTATTTGAGATTTCATCTGACAAGGATACTTCATGTAGTATCTTTAATAATAATTTTCCAGCATTAGTAATGTAAGAATTATGCCCACTGGTAATGGTTCGAAAAGCAACAGGGGATTTCTGAAACTTGGGTACTAAAACAATATATGGAATGTTATTACAACTATTTTTTAGATGGATTTGCTTATATTTGGCTGATATTCTATTGTATAAGATTTTAAGGTTAGTTTTATGTAAATTATAGATATGATTATTAAGTAAGTGTGACTGAAGGGTATTTTTATAATAATATTTACATATAATTGAGTAGTTTCCACTTGCCTTATCGACATATGTAATGACAAAATCCTTTTGTATTTCTTTAATATCATTTTTAATTGAATTAAGTTTATATGAATTATTAATTTTCTGATTATATATATAATGATTTAAGTATTGCTCTATTAAGACTCTCCAAGGTTTAAAGGCTTCTACAGGGATTTGATATTTATAACTGATTTTATAAATAAATTTATTTAAGTCAAGAAATAAACCTTTACATATTAATTTATGTTTAAATTTAGTAGGTATACGGTACTTAGTACCCAGTAACATCAGTGATCTTAGTGCATCATAATTAATAATATTTAGATTTCCCGTTATAACATGCCCATGGTGTTTATCTACGAAGTCTTTGTATTTTTCTAAATGACAGTGGCAATATGACTCTTTATCCAATTCATAGTTTTGATTAATATCTACTGATTTGGCAATTTGATTATAGTTGAAAATATAACGTCCTAGCGGTTTATCATATTTATATGCAATTTTAGGATTTACATGTTTGACTGGAAAGTAATTGGAAACCGATTTTAAAAAATTATTTATCTTCAGATTATTTAATACAGAATTAGTAAAATTCAAGGTACAATATTCATTGATTTTAGTATTTTGTTTTGATTCGTCATTAAAGTTTAAGTCTGTGACATAAAAATAACTATTAAGATTTTTACTTCTGGTAATGAGCAAATCATAGAATAAATGTTTAAAATGAACGTTATCAAATGCAGTACTTAGAAAAAGATTATATACCATATTTAATTGCTGTTTTTTAATTGCGAAAATCCAGTTTTTACATTGTTTCCAATCAAAAGTAATTTTAAAATTTGCATGTTGCTGAAGGATGGCATTTTTTAGTTCAGATAATGATGGCAATTTTTTATTATATTTACTTGCTCTTTTAGTTCTTTTTGATTTACTTTTATAATTGTTGAAGGAATTATAAATATTATGGTCTTCATTAGGAGAATTAAAGGACTTTTTAACTATATTATGATGGTTAAATATTTGATTGAGTCCATATGGAAAGATGGTTTTGTGTGCACAAATGAATTCATTTTCAAGAAACAATCTGTCATAGTAATTTTTTTGAATACACAGAATACTAATTTCAATGTTGTCGAACCCATGTTTAGAAAAATGTTCGTATTCAAATTTTGATTCATTAAAGGAAGTTGCATTATTTGAAAAATTTTTATGTGATTCCTGTGTACGTTAATTCGGAGATGCAGAGGGTTGCTGGTTTGACCTATATATGACATATTACATTTTTTACATTCAATTTGGTAGATACAATTATATGTTTTACAGAAGACAAGATTATTGTTACAATTGATCTGATTACTATTAGCAAACGGACAAGTTTTACATCTATTAGAATTACAAGATTTAAATTTAAGTGTGTTATTTAGTGATGCATGGCTGTACGATTGAAAGTTATATGAAGTGAACAAAGAATACTGGCTGGATGTACCGAATGAAGATGGAATAGTCATAGAGGATAAAGGATATTGTTGGTAGCTGGATAACGATCTAGGAGAACCCCAACAAGTTCTCGAATACCGAGCTTGGATGTCAGAAAGCATCCAGTTGCCAGTCGCTAATTTTTTATAATAAGACATCATGTAATAGGGAATGATAGTAACCTTTATTTCCCCAAAATAAAGGCACTTGCATTAAAAAAAGAGACTCTTTAGCCAAGAATGCACCTTAATTCAATTACAAAGGTGGAGACACAATAACAACATAAGAAAGGTACCATTATTTTTCAAACTAATAGATCATCTAAAACACTTTGAAAATATATAAACTAATGTGTAGACACATTAAGACCCGGATTAAATAAATGCTTAGGAATAAGCAAAACTAGGATAGATAGTGGAAAAATATACATATACACATTGACTATTCCAGAATAAATTGATTCAAATTAACATCCATCAATACAACATGAAACACAATATTTTACTTCAGAACTAATATAATCTAATAATAATACAACCATTGCTGTAAATACAGAATTCAAATTCTTCCAATAAATATGCATTTATTTAATGGTTCAACAATTCAGAGATTCAACGTATGAAAGGCTAAAAAAGATCACAAAAACAATAAGATATTCAATATATGAAAAACTAAGATCGATCACAAAAACAATGGCTAAGAATAGAATTATTACCTAGGAATTACAATTACCAGACATTTTAAAATGATAAGATAAGGGATAATGAGATAAAAATGAAGTTAAAATTTGACACCAATTCAGCGCAAATGCAGCTAACTTTAGTGTAATTCAGTTCTAACTAATTAAAAATGAATGTTACCACAGAAACTCGTAAACAACTAGACAGAAAATAAGAAACCAATATACAATACGCGCAGAATGCAGCAGACAAGTATATGGATAAATATTTGAAATGTAATAATAAGAATTATGTAAAAATAAAAAATAATAAAAATACAATTCAAGTAATATTAACATCACCATAGAAGCAAATTCACGGCCATAATGCCGATAAGAGAAAAGAACAGAACCTTCCCAAATTCGATGATTAATCAGAATTAAATTCCTCTTCAGGTCTGAGTATTTAATTCTAATTAACCCAGACAAATGCCTGTTTCAGATTAAGCAATAGTACATTACTATAAATGCTTAAACTCAGACTACAGGCATCAAAAAATGAAAAAATGAAAAAAGGATATATTACGAAAATTGTATTACCATGCGGCATGAATCATTCCTCTTCTACCACGTGTATACACGATCAACCTCAACAACTTAATCTAGAAGCACCGGAATGAACAAGTCGAAATTCTACCAGGGAGGCAGTACGAACGTTCACGGAAATAATCCCAAACCCGTCCAGTGAGTCTAAGCTGAAGACTGGACAAGCAATATGTATATATATATATATATATATATGTATATATATACATATATATATACATATATATATATATGTATATATATATGTATATATATACATATATATATACATATATATATACATATATGTATATATATATATATGTATATATATATATATGTATATATATATATATATATATATATATATATATATATATAAATATAAATTATTAAATCCAAAGTTAGAATGTATGTAGTAACTCATAATACACTATTCCAAAATTTTCTACAAATACAAAGAAATTAAGACAAAAAGAGGAAATAATAAAGCATAATGCAAGTCATAAGGACAAAGACAATCAACAAATTTCAAAAATGAGGAATGCAAATAAGAAAACAAAAAAATCAAGCAAAAAAGCTTGCACATGGAGGAGATTTAGGCTTACGAGATTAGGCTTACGAAAAGTTCATTTCGAAAAAATTCTCGTCGGGTCCATATATCCTTTCGAAATGAACACAAAAATGCTTGTTTCTGAAACACAAGATAGATTTTATCTATAAACTTGTGTTATATGGACGACAAGCATATAGATTGGAACAATAAAGGAAACATAAATACCTCAAAACGCACCTCTTCAGCGCAACCATGACGAGCAAAATATGACTGGATCAATGTTGCCATATGCCAAAATGAAAAGATGTGATTTGCTGTTGCCAAAGAGAGTAATAAACACGGTACTGCGCAAAAGCAATAAAATGAAATAAAATGAGTTATTCAACTGTTAAAGCTTCGAGATAAAAAGATGAAAATATAATTGCAGGAGAATGAAGAAGTACGGCTAAAATAAGATAATAAGGGGAGAATATGAGAATTTTAGGCTAATCGAAACTTATTAACTATACTATTGACTAAATATGCAGGATATTGATACATTTTACTGGTAGTTTTGAGGTTATTAATGTGCAAAGCATGAAATTTTTTATCTGATAATCTATAAATTCTAAAAATATATATATATATATATATATATATATATATATATATATATATATATATATATATATATATATATATATATATATATATATATATATATTGATGATTAAAATATTGACAATAACACTGGTTTTTCAGTCTGTATTTTTAAACATGATGTTCTGGAAAAGGTTATCTCCTATAAACTTGATAGCAGGGTTACAGTATTTCAAGCCGAATTTACCTCTATTTCCTTTGCTATTGACTGGGCCTCCTCTAATAAAACTCCTGTTAATATTTTTCCGATAGATTCTCTTCCATTTAAGCTCTTAATAAAAAATAAATCAAATTATCTTTATTCCATTAAATCCAAAGCTCTTCTTGCCAAAAACCTTGTCAATATTTCTTGGGTGAAAGCTCACAATAATATATCTGGAAATGAAATTACCGATTACCATGCCAAAATTGTTACTATCTCCTATCTCTGGTTCCCCTCTTACACTATTCCCTTTCCTTACTCACTCCTCTCAAAATTTTGTGGATCTCATATCCTTCATCTTTGGCAAAATTATATTAATGATTATATTTTCATCAGGACTGATGATCCTGCTAGAATCCTATTTTACTTCTCTACCGTTAATCCTAATTTACAAAATCCCTCTTCAATAGATAAAACTAAAAACTGTATTCCTGTTGTCATGGAATTTTCTAATAAAGTGACTTAAGCTTATGAGTAGATTCTGCTCTCAATTAATTTTGTTTAACGAATCCCTTTATTTCATTCTTATTAACTTATATGGACTTATTGTGTTCTCTTCATATTTTTTGTTTCCATGCAGATAATGGGGAAAAAAACTATGTTAACTGTTCTTATTTTGTCCGTTCTTTCTTTCTCTTTTGATCCTTTTTATTTGTATACATTCTAAGTTTTCTTTTCTAAATTTTATTTTAAATTTCTTAAATTTTCTGTTTTTGTTCTCAATGTGCCTAAATATTTTTCCTTTTCCACATATTTTCTTTTTTATATATTTTCTAAATTTTCCTTTTTACAATTTTCTTATATTCTTTAATTTTAATCTATTTTTCATTATTTTAATATACCTCACTCTAAATTATATTTTTCAATGATCTTTTTATCTATATTCGCAATAACTCTTTTCCAATTTTTGAAAAATGGTTGTACTTGTCAAGTTCAAATATAATGTAAAACTGCTTTTTTAACCTTTTGCTTACTGATGGGATAGCGTCAATCCCAAACAAAGAACCTCTCAAAAAGACAGGTATTTGACATACTCTATCCCAAACAGTTCGATACCACTTTGCCGACATTAGCATTTTAGACCTAAATAAACGTTTTTTTGACGGGACTGGCAGACACTAGGTGCCTCCTGAGTGCAGGAGGTGTCCTTTCTCGGCCGTGTAGCTAGCTGCTTGCTCTAACCCCCCTATGTGAGTCGCACGGTCTGGGGTCTCCAATGTAAACAGGAACAATATAGAGTCAAAAAGCACTTAAATGCTTCACTAATTTCACCAAACAGTCGCTATTATTCTCAGAACGTTGACAAAAATCTCAGTCCAAAATGTAGACTCCGACTGAGTGATGATTACTTTTATAAACTCTCCATAGAAACTTCTGGAATTGTCTAATACCTCGTAGACTGCTCGTTAGTTCGAGGTGTTTTTCACACCTTCGGGAAGTCGCCAAATGTCGTCAAATTGGTGATAAATCACCAAATATGGAAACCTTTTTTCGGCATTCCGCGTATGGCAACCCTCGGCTAATGTGAGCGGAAAGTATAACTGTATGAGTGTTTTCTCCGCCTGGTTTTCGAAAGTGACGAAAGGCTCCAGAAGAAAAGGAATATTACAAGTTCGCAAAAATATGGTGATATGTGCATTTGTTCTTGATTTTTGACGCCCCTAGCTCACACACACATATTGTCATAAGTATACAAACACTGGGAACGACGTTATTTCATAAGCGTTCAAAAGGTGTTTAGGTGAGCTTCAAAACGTTATTTCCATCAAAATTATAAGTTTTGCCTCCAAGTATCGGAACCTGTAGAGAAAATAGCACTTTCTTTAACCTATATTTGGAATCAGTATTAATAATAACCCATAAATTAATCCTCAGTCCACTTTATAGATCGATTTTTCTAAATTTCATGCCTCAAGCACTATTTTCGTGGGGAAAATGATTTTTTTTTCTCTTTCGTTTCATTGGATTCTTTTTTGGACGAAAAGGAAAGTAACTTTCTTCTTCTAAAGAGAAAAAAGTGATAAAGATAACTCCTGCTAGTTTGTCGCGAGTCCTTTTCCTTGTTCGGCTGAGATTGTACTGATTTGTTTTTGAGTGGATTTCTAGCTACATTCTAATATGCTTTTTGTATGGAATATGCGTCTTTAAGGGCATTTTCGATGAATAATGTGTACAAGAATACTTTTCAACCAATATTAACCCTACTTGTATAGTGTATTACTTTGGATGCATAAATTTTTTTTGCTGCGCAACATTAAATAGCGATCATCATTAAAAGCACGCAACGAGCATAACAATCAGTAGTGACCAATGCAGTAAAATGATAAAATGTGTCCTAAAAGTTATTTTAATTCTTTTTTTTATATATTCATATATTATTTTTATAGATATAGTTAATGTTTTAGATACAAAATAAAAAAAAAATTCAAAAATAAAATGAACTCGCAATTATAAATTGAGTTGATTTATAAATACTTTTAATCTGAAATGAATGGGCACCATTTATTATGTGTTATCAAGAGCCGTTCTCTAAATATTAGAACTTATATTTTTCCCCTCCAGTGCTTTATTTCTCAAACGAATTGAGAAAATCAAATTAAATTTAGTACGATTGCTAGAAAAAGTCCTTAGTTTAAAATATAATAAAATATTTTAAAATCGAAAAAAAAAAATTGTAATATTAAAATTCGCTGCAGAAATAGTTATTTTATAAGTTTTACATAGACGAGCGAATAACATAACGTACAAAACAATAATGTACACCGTTCCATTGATATTGCGGAATTTATTATCTAAAATAGGGAAAATCGAAAACATAAATAAATAAAAATGTTTATTATTATCAAATAACAGAATGCTGTGTAAGTAATTTTACTAGAAATTAAAGATACTTTTATTTAATAGTTAGTATGAACCTTTCTCTAGATATTAGAAATGTTTCTTTTCTACAGGTAGGGCGATATCTCTCAAAATAAACAAGCGAAATGCATGGAATTGGTTTGATTATTTTTTAATTGGTAATATTGGTTGAAAACAGTAAAGGCTACTGATTTTCAGCGAGATCTAACAGTAAGAAAGTGCTAATTTGTATATTGTTGTCTCACAACATCTAAATTTGTTAATCTGTAGGATAAGTTATGTGTTGGACACGCAAGATTTTTCTTATAGAAAAGACAACTCAAAATCATAGTTTCGGTTTAAACTATGTATTCATTACGGATGTGTTACTGGATTCTGAAAGAATGTTCTTGCACAAATGGTTAGGATACACAGCATATTTTTTCAAGAACGGTGCGTTTTCTCAAGATTTAAAAGTACTTACCAAATACTCATAATAATGGTAAATATATTTGATTTTTTTATATTTTATGTTTTAGATCAAAAATACGCAATTCTCGAGTAAACCGTATGCTATCGTTCTGAGAATTATGCCATTTGCTTTTAAATAAAAAATTATGCAGACATTGGTATTTTTGTGGCAAAAATTTTGTTTCGATTTTTGTAAATAATATTAAAGAAAAAAAAATCTATAGATCTTCCCCGATTCGAAGCTCCTCGAAAATCAACAGACCTCTGGAGCTTATCGATTGGAATAAGAATATATTAAATTTAATTCGATTTGCTCAATTTTTGTTCGTTGCATGTGCAAAAATGAAATTTCTAGTAATTCGAGAACGGCTGGTGATAACACCCAAACAATGGTATATATTTATTTCTGTTTAAAAGTACTTTAAATTATTCACACATTTGATAACAGGGGATATATTAAATTTCTAAGGATTTCTAAATTTCTGTCAACCTTAGATCGAATGCGTGAAATTTTTTGATGTTAGTCTCATCCTATAAATGATGTCTCAAAAATAACTTATGAAGTAGTTATTTTTGTGAGAATTTCAAACGTGATTATGATTTTATAACTTTATTTTAATTTACGTAAAAAAACTTTTAATAATTGAGTCCTTCTTTTGGGATTTGTTCAAACTGAAAATCTGACGTTTGCTGATTGAAATAATCATATCAAATTTCATACGGTTTTATCAATTTATTCGATAAATATAGTGCCTACAGACGTACACACATAGACGTCATTCAAAAAATAACTGATTTGTATTTAGGAATGTTCAAAGTGTGTAAATCCATAAAAATAGAATTGAATATTTGACCTTATCAAAATATTTCTCTTTTACATATGATATACATATTGCAAGCAAAATAAAATTAGCTAGCAGACATTTCGGAAGCTATTTGTAAGGTCCATTTTAAATTAGAAGAAACGAAAATCGTCCAAGTAGCTCAGTGGATAATGAGTTTGTCTGCCTAGTCTAAAAGTGCTAGTCCTATATTCTGTTGGCACAAGCTTTTTACAATGGTACCCGAACAGTTTAAGCTTTTAGGTTAGAGGAAATTTGAATAATGCAAAGATTAGAATTTTCCAATACCCTTTCGATATACGAGTAGGACAACGATTTCAATTACTTTTAATATAAAAAGAACGATAATCGTCTCAGTATCTCAATGGTTGCCGATTAGTCAACCGGAGATCAATGTTTTGATTTTCCGATTATACAAGGGCTCTGTACACACTCTAAGTAAGGTTAAGGAATTAAAATAAAGTACTGAGATTCTAATTCTTGCAGTTTCCTTTTGTTCTAAAGCGAAATAACAGCTTCTGAGCAATAAATTCATTAATTTTAGAGAAAATTATATGCTAGATGTCTCAAAATTTTCTTTTCGTTGGAAGCACACATTTTCCGAAAATTTCAATGTTTTGCATTATAAAAAAAGTTCTTTAAACTCTTAAAAAATAATGACTTCTAAAACTTTTTTGAAAAACCATGTGAAATGGCTTTCAGATAATATCTTAACTTTCATCTTTCAAGAAGTATGGAATATTTTTCCGCTTCCTCAGGGAGAAAGTATTTTTTCGGTAGTTTTATTCATTTAATATTTTTGAGGAAACTAGAACATAATTTGCTACTTCTCTGTTGAAAAAAGAGGAAAGAGAATGCAACTCTAATATCTGTTTGTGGCTTGAGTTCATTCTTCTTGCTTGACGGAGGTGGTTTTGATTTGTTCTTGAGTGGACTTCCATATTTTCAACAGTTTTTGTGCATGTGCATTTTTACTAACTTTGATAATAAATGCTGACAAATGCAAGCGAATGTTTTAGTCAATATGAGCTTTGCAAATATGGAAAAATTCCGCGAACTTTACCAGTAAAGGAAGTTTGAGAATTAAGTGACTGGTTAATAACTTCCCTAATTATTTAAGTTGTTATAGGTCTTTCAACACAGGCTATACAAGGATGTTCATTGTTCAGAAACCGATGTATTTGATAAGAGAAATGTTCTAAATTGTGCATATGTCGATGCTAAATATGCGATTATTGCAGATTTTTAAAACTATAAGCTTCAAAAATGTATTATTACTTTATTCTCATACTATTTACAGATAAAGTATTGTTTTCCCCCAAATTTTCGAAATCAATATTTTAACGGGTGAGCACTTTTTAACACCTCCTGGAACCATTTCGAGCACTGTTGGAAATATGTTCGTCTGTGTGTATGGGTGTGTGTGTGTGTGTGTGTTGACACGATAATGTGAGAACGAATACATTTTGCAGTATAAAATTTTAAGTGAATTAATTTTATGTAAATATTTAATTCTATGTAAAAGATTAAAACCAGATAGAATTTTATTAATTCTCATGGTTAGAATTCTCATGATTTCAGGTTTAAGG
Organism: Amaurobius ferox; assembly: GCA_951213105.1. Classification (NCBI taxonomy): domain Eukaryota; kingdom Metazoa; phylum Arthropoda; class Arachnida; order Araneae; family Amaurobiidae; genus Amaurobius; species Amaurobius ferox. Next base: position 155,592,453 of record OX578136.1, read on the forward strand.
TTTTCACAGCATTATTTTTTATGGAAAGCAATGGTATTTTCAGGAACAAACACAGTAGTCTATAGTATGTGGAAGAAATTGATAATTTGAATTACGCGATGGATGTTAATGGGATCGGAATAGTTTTCATTGACACAGATTAAACAAATGCATGTGTAAGCGGCACTAGTCTGATGCCAATTTGATAAAAAGAAACTTTATACGAATAGTACGTTAGTTCTAAATTTAAAAAAAAATACATCTGTTCTCCCTTTATAATAATGAATGTTATACATGTAGTACTAAACACCGTGGAATATGAATATAAGATAAAGTAGAGACACACACTAGATGGAGCTGGGATAATGATCTTAACCTGATTGATTGAATATTGTTTCATCTAAAATCTCAATTCTCTTGACCATATTGAATACAGACTAAAAGGACTGTAAAATTTTTATTTGCACAATTAAGGAAGTAAAAATACAGATAATGACCTAAGAACTTTCGGGCATCCAACGTCCTTCAACAGAGGCACTCAGTATAGCGCAAATGAATTGGAAAATTGTACACACCCACGTATGAACTAAAAATTAATTGGGGTGTGGCTCCACTCGACTTTCTCATAGATCTCCAGAATCCACTTTTAAGTAACTTTTGGTTTTTTTTTTCAAATTTTACAAGAACAATTTGGGAAATCGGTATCATTGTTCTAAATAATTACAATTATAGCTTGTTACTCTTCACTTTAAAGGGCTTGAAAAAATCTTTCAATTGATACCATACTTGACGATGTATCCCCCGGAGGGGGGGGGGGGGTGCTACTCCTGAGTGGGCTAATGACGTCCCATAGAAAAAAAATTGCTACTTTTCACAACAATGATTAAAGGTATTAAGTTTCATGATCATTGAACTATAAATTACCCCCCCCCCCCTTGCATGATTGTGCCAAATTTTGCTCTATGCTGCCATGTTAAAAAGATATATACAACATTTCGAAATTTCGCTCAAATTCAAAAATATTCTATTTAGTGCTAGATATTTTGATAGCAAAGCCAGATATAAAGTTTCGTGAAAATGTATTATTATTTCTGGCAGCTATCGTGCACACAAGAAATTAAGGAGATCCTAAAACATTTATTGGCATCAAAATCCCGAATTTGGAAATTTTTGTGAAAATAATACTTTCTCTATACTATACTACATAGTATGAGAAAGTAATAAACGAAAATTAGACACAGCCAAACACGAACTTGGCTGTTTATAAATTTCCAATGTACTTGTGCTATACTTAAAGTCTCTGGAGAGCGTTAGTCGCCCAAAGGCGTATAGGCCATTATCTGTATTTTTACATTTTTTATTGTGGAAAAGAGAAAGCTTTTACAGTTTGTTTAATTTGTTTAACCGTAGGCATGTCACGAATTTATATTATCATACTGAGTACATTCAAACATTTATATAAAAGGAAAACGTGCTATCAACATTCTAATATGAATGATATTCGTGTCATAACAAAATAATCTGATGTGGGCAGCATATGACTTTCCTTATATAATGCAAAGAATTTACTGCTTTTACAGTAAAAAAAAATGGATTATTATTATATTAGATACTTATATTCTTTCCAACATATTGAATTTTCGTCAATGAGTCGTCATTTTCACTGATTTAGCGTCATTTTTATCCATTTGGCGAGATTTTCGTTAACTTGGCAACATTTGAAAAAGTCGCCAAGTTGGGGATTTTCCGCCAAATTCGTCGCCAAATTCTCGCCAAGCGTTATGGACGGAGCAATAAGTTATTCTTATAGCAGATGAATGACAATTGACGTTCAAATACAAAAATATTTCTCAAAGCATATTTTCTCATGAATGGAACGAGCTAGATCCACGAGAATGATGTCACTAAATTTATCTTATGATATTACATATGAAAAGTGAACATGTTTCTCAAGAGTTAATGTATATATTTTTAATTTATGGGATTTTTTGATAAATTTATTTGATAAATGTGCAATATCTCGAGATCGGTTTATGCTATCGTTCTAAAGTTTATATCAATCGTTTTCTAAGGAAAAATCACATACGAAATATCTATTTGCGTAACTTTATTAAAGGTTTTGATTTTTTGATGATTTTTTCAAAATTTCACTCGACAATTTAGGGAGGTTCTGAACATTCGATTGTGTTTAAAACAATAGGTTTCCAGTATTCACGGATTGTAATTTTGCACCAAATTTCATTCGAATCGCTAAATTTGTTCGTGAGATATCGTCACCACAGTCTTAGTGACACACACACATACACACAGGAACACACAAACATCACCTCAAAAATGTTCGATTCGTGATCAGGGATGCTTGAAACGTGCTCTCCCGTCGAATACTCGAATTCGAATTTTCGACCCTGTCACAATACTTTCCTTATACATTATACTATGCATATAAGGAAAGTAATATTACATTCGTTTTGTAACAAATTATTGTTTATTTATCATTACTGAATGCCATAATTTGATTTAATAGTTTAAAAATTACGTACCTTCCTAATATGTAATGCCTCTAACATGAACAGGGTTCCACTGTTCGTAGACTGTAATGATCGAAATAAATTTTACTTCAATCGCTTTATTCGTTCAAGATATCGGGTTGCTCATATTAACATACATACATGCCAATACACATATCGTACATCACAATAAAATATGACACATTTGAAAAAAAAAACTTTTTCAGGAGATCTAAACCAAGCTGAACTAGATGTTGCTGCAAGAACCGATTTTATATTTAGAATTATTAGGCGTTATAGTTTGAAATACAAATGCGTAATTTATCTACGTAATTAAGACAAACCTTACGGTATTTTTAACTCAAAATCATTGAATTTTGAGTCGTATCACTCTTAACTTTTGTTATACGTCATATACTCACACATGCTTACATCAGCTCGAAAAACATTCGACTCGAGTTCAGAGATGCTTGAAATATGTCAATCCATGATAAACTAGAATTGGAATTCACTATCTAATGACAATCTTTTCCCCATATATCATACTATGAGAAAATATTATACGAATAAGGAACGAAGTTCTTCTCTTAAAGTTCCAGGGAAGACTGACTCATCAAAACAAGTTCCGTAGATCAAGAACGGAAAATATATTTACCAGAATAAAAATTCTAATAAACTTGCTTTTCTTAGTCTGAATCCAATATCGCCTCAAGAGTGAAGATGCAAACCTTTACGTTTTATTCTTACTTTTTCTCGGAGAATAAGTGCGTAGTCAAGTTTACTTTTCCTGATGTTCTTTTAGACACACTTCTCATACAAGGAATTCCTCAAATTAGATTTCATGATGATAAGAATTCACGGATGTGCGCGTTCTTTACATATTCTCTGAATCAAACAGGGCTTCAAAATATTTGTTATTTATGAAGGCGAGATTTGCTAAGATATGCATTTATAAAATGTGTGATATTTATTTTCTGAAAGAACTTTTCCCTTCGCTGTAAAGGTGTGTAAAATATTTAGGAAGGAATTGCATGTATTTGGCAGTGATGTGTTGTTGAATAGATTGTTCACAGAGCTAGACATTTACAAAGCTAGAAATAGCTCTTTACATTAAAGATAACAGCATAAAAATATATTTAGAAGGTTAATTTTAACACTTTGAAATGCTTTTCATGACTTCATTTTTAAAAAGTGCACTATTTATAATTTTACTATTCAAAGTAAAAATATCGTGCCGAAGATCTGGTTGGTTCTGAAAGAAGTAACAATGGGCGCCCATAGAACTTTTCTTAGGGCAGAAAAAACTCAGAGAAATAGACAGACAATATGGATTAATTTGATGCCTTACTTGGTAACTCAAGTACCTCCCATTAAACATGTGCGTCCGTAAGTCTTTCCGAGAGGTTGGTGGTAGGGGAAGGAGGATAGGTTCCTGTGGATGCCACTCCCACAGGGTTCCAGTCTAAATTGGGTGACACTTCCCGGATGTCCAAACAGATACCTTACACTTTCGGGTAGGTCGGACGGTCTGGGCCGAAGAAGAAGAAGAAGTACCTCCCATTAGGGTGGGACAGTTCGGTGGTTAACGCGCGGAGATTTCACTCAGAACCCGAGTTTGATTTTCCGCCTGCTCAAACTATCTCCGTGTTCATTCGGAGTACGGGCACGTTAAATATGTGAGTCCGATAGGCCTTTCCAGAGGTTTGTGGTATGGAAAGGAGGGTGCGGTCCCTGTGGATACCGTCCCTACTGGGTTACGGCCTAAATTGGGTGACACTTCAAGGCTCTTCAAATTATAGACCTTATATACTATAGACGCGCTCTTGAGGGCGGGACTTGCTACTGTTACAGTGCGGAGGCAATGCTATCCAACATTGAAAACTCGTCACGTGATCTAAAATCCACTCTACCAGTTCAGAGCTCCTAATTTCGAAAATCTCCGGCTATCGGAGGTCAGGTCCACTCGTTTCCAGCATTGTCCAAAAACCAGTTCAACTCACCACGTCTGGAGTCTGGGAGTATTTGATCACGTGACAAGTTCTACCATGTTGGATAGCAGAAGAAACTCCTCTTAGAGTATCTATACTTGCAAGATCTATGGTCCAAACAGATACCTCACTCATTCGGGTAGGTTGGACTGTCTGGATCGAAGAAGTATCTCCCCAATGGACGTCTGTGCAAGTATCATCATTGTATTATATAATGTAGATAAAATCATGTGCTACCCACATCAGGTTTCTGATGTGAAACATCTTAGTTCGTAAGGTACGGAGCAAATCATGAAAGAAATGTAGCGGGACTGAAACGAAGTTATGTAAAAGCAGTGCCACCATATCCATCGACATCTGCGACGCCAGTATGCGCTTATCGCTTACACAGAACCGACATTTGTCCTCTGGAGTGACTGCGAGCACTACATTCAAATATTTCATTTTCGATAACTTCGTCGTTTGGGGTCCGATTCGGACGAAATAAAGTGCACTTTATTAATCTATCAAAACTGTATTAAAAAAAAATGTTCCCTTTTGTTTCATTCGGAAATGTTTTTCCATATGAAATATGTGAAAGGAGTATTGAGGTTTATATCAAGTGAGTTTCACGCCAATTTGTAACGAGTAGCTGAGTTACTCACTATTTGTTTATTTCTGAAATAAACATTTGGAGTAATTGAAAGCATTTTTCTAGAGCGAACTCATGAAAACTAACTGGTCTCTTGAGGTTATCGATTGAAGCAATACTGTTCACTTTTGTTTTAGACATGTCAGTTCATGCTTCACTTTCTGCTACGAAAGACATTATCCTATTATTCTTTCGGGCCTGAAGAATTATTTTAGGTCTAACTATATAGCGTGGGATCAGCAATCTCATGGTTCCGAGTTCGAACTTATCCCTCTCCCCTCGCCCATCGGAGAAAATCGACCTCTCGCAGTTGATCTCACCTCTCTCACGAGATGGAATCACTACACATGACGCACACTTCGATTTCTCCCTGATGACTGGAGGACGAAGTACGCCTTACTTCCCGGCAGTTAAAAAGCTCTTGACTGAGTTTCGGCTGGGGAAGCGGCAGCGGTTTTCCGGTTGGCTCTCTCCTCGTCGAAATTCTCACCAGGAAGTGGAGTGTGTGGTGGAGTCAGCTCTTGCGTCACGCTGTGCTACGAAAGATATCCCCGATCATTCCTTCGGACCTGAAGAATTCTTTTGGGTCTAACGGTATTGCGCGGAATCAGTAATCTAAAGGTTCTGAGTTCGAACCTATCCTCCCACTATTGGGACAAGGGGCTCCCCACAAACCCTTAATTTCTTTGATAGGTATCGTTCTATAGATATTGATTAAGCAGCTAGTTCAGATATACTCTAAACAGTCAAATCCGTTCAATTCAAAAGTTATATTCATTGACAATCTCCCAATATTTATATTTTACACATACCATGTATTTCAAGGAAAATAAAGAAAATATCTAATGTGAGCAGCACATGACTTACCTTATATAATGCAATAAATTTACTTTGAAAAATGTATGTATAAGATCCACGGTACATTGTTTTTAAATTTTAATTGCACATTTCGCGCTTTTCCGGATGACAACATGTAATACTATTTTAAATTACCCAATTAATTTATATTTCACGTAACTCTAAATTAACAATTATTAATAAGCAATATAGTCTATTTATCAAAATATTTTAATAATTAGTTCATCAATTAGGCGTCATTTTCATTATCTTTGATGAAATTTTCGTCAATCTGGGGCAAAACATCGCGAAGATGACGATATCCTTCAAGATTATTCGCCAGGTGCTACAGATAAATGGACAGAAAAGCATTTCTTATATACTAGAAGGTATGCCCATCATACGACGGAATTTAACATTTGCAAATCGTTAACTTTCATTTGGCGTCATTTTTATCAATTTGGCTACATTTTCCATTATTTTGGCAACATTTAAGTAAATCGCAAAGTTGGCGATATCCTGCTAAAATTTTGAAGAAATGGGTTTTTCTTATAGTCTATTCTTATAGTCTTTCCAAGATTTTGAATTTTCATCAATTAGTCGTCATTTTTATTGATATAAGGTCATTTTTACCAAATTAGCCGCCTTTTCGTCAATTTGGCAACATTTTAAAAAGTCGTCAAGTTGGCGATAATTCTTCAAATTTGTTGTTAAATTTGTTGAAAAATGGGTTATTTTTAAAGTATGTAAATAACTATTGGCGTCCACATAAAAAACTAGTACCCGAAGTATCTTCTCTCATGAATGAAACGTGCTAGATCCACGAGAATGATGTTAACACATTTATAGCATAATATGACATATGAAAGTGAACATATTTATCAATAGTTAAATTTATTTTTAATTTATGTAATTTTTTGATAAATTTATTTGAAAATGTGTATTGTTTCCAGAACGGTTAATACTAGTGCTCTAATTTTTATGTTAATCGCTTTAAAATAAAAAATTACATCAGAAATTATTATTTACGTAACTTTATTGAAGATTGAGTTTTTGACGATTTTTTCAAGATTTCATTCAAAAATTTTGGGATGTTTTAAACATTCGATTGCGTTTGAAAACCATAGGATTCCAGTGTTCACAGATTGTAATTTTTGTACCAAATTTTGTTCGAATCCCACCATTCGTTCATGAGATATTGTCTCTATAGACTCACATACACAAGGACATCACCTCAAAAACGTTCGATTTGTCTTCAGGGTTGCTTGAAACGTGCTCTTCCGTCGAAAAATCGTATTCGAATTTTCGACTCCGTCGCAATACTTTCCTTATATATTATACTATGTATATAAGGAAAGTAATAACAGTAATTTATTACTACGAGATACATAATACTATTATTTAAATAAGTAATACATAATACTATTATTTATTACTTATTACGTATTACTATTATTTATTATTATTATTGCTAATATGTATATACCTTTTAAACAACACTAACTAGGGAAGTGCAAGAAGTGTCAGTCGTAGATTTTGATAAAAGTGGTACCGTTGGAAAGGTCTTGAGATTTTGAGTAAAAATGCCAATGGAACTACCCGTCAGAAATGTACAATTTAGGAGCTAGAGGTAGATTCATGTTGCAGGAAATCCGCCAAATTGCACGCCAAAGCGGATTTGAGGCAGAGTGGATTTCAACAGAGGAAACAATACATTTAACTACCGTCAGTGATCTCAGCCAGTTTCTTTTAAAGATCAGTGATCAAGCACTCATTTCTGCAGTTTAACTAGTATAGCAGAAATTGCATATGTCGGAACGTTGATATCTTTTCCTCCAGGAAACTTCTTTCAAGAAAAACCATGGAGTCAGAGCAAGCTACAATTTCCGGTGTTTGTGCAAAATGCAGGTATGCCTACAGAGGGGAGGAGGGTTAAGAAAATTGAAAATCGAGAGCGGGGATTAAAAAGTTAGAATCTCATTAAAAAAAAAATCAGCGATTTGGAGTGGAGTGTCATGCTATCTGAGGGAGGGGGGATCAGCACCCCTGCAGAATGGACACTGATCTTTAAAAGAAACTGGCTGAGATTACTGACGGTATTTAACTTCCCCAATTGAAACTCTCTCTGCTTCAAATCCACTTTGGCGTGCGATTTGACGTGTTTACTGCAATATGAATCTGCCTCTAGCTCCTAAACTGTACATTTCTGATGGGTAGTTCCATTGGCATTTTTACACAATATTTCTAAACATTTCCAACTGTACCACTTTTATCAAAATCTACGACTGACACGTCTTGCACTTCTCCGTTTTTCGTAGAGTATATAATATAAAGAAACTTATAATTCGCAATCATGTGCAAATTCTGTTAAAATATTAAATTTATTGCTCCTAAAGAGAACTTTAAGAATATCTGTTCTCACTATGCAAAATTATCTTCACGGGCAGATCTGAAGAATAAAACATCCTGGCCCCTTTTGAAAGCAAATTTACAAAAAAAAAAAAAAAAAAAAAATGAATCAATATATGCAACTCATTACTATTTATATTGTTGCAGACTATACAATACACCAGTGTGTTAATAGAAGATTTCCCGTGTTACAATATGAGTCTCAAAAATATTTGCCAAAATAAAAGAGATGAAGTAATAAATTGAAAATATCAATAATCTCCGTACTCTTTATACCAGAAGGTCGTAATATTGATTCCAATATATGGCAATATATATAAAAAAATATGCCAATATGCCTGTACTACTTATATTCTCGTAGATTAGAAGATATATCCGTGCATTTGTAGAAGATTACTAGTACAACGTACAATATATGAGTTTCAACAATTTTTGTCGTAATAAAACAATTGCATAATAACTTAAAAATATCAATAATCCCTGAATCAATAATCCCCGAAAATATCATTAATAATAACGTTTAAACCTGAAGACCGTAATTGATATTATCCAGTCAAAAATGCTATAAGAAAAATCAAATCATTTTTTTCTAAAATATATTTTTATGTCCATTTATTTATTATTCAAATCGAAAAAATAATAATTAAAATTAACAGACAGATTTAATTTAATTGCGTTTCTGAGCAACATGATATAAGATAGAATCTTCTTCATAAACTGCGAAATTAAATAACCATTTTGATTTCTTTATACTTTTCATTGTTCAGTAAAAGCTTGTGAAATATAAACCATGGAGATAGATTTCCCATTTAAATCATGTTTCAAACAATTCATGTTTTCACAAAGTTACTAATTGGCGCAAAAAATCTCCCATCAAACTCAGAGATAAACTTTTAATCCACTTTCGAACGATTTTCAAGCTTTTCGTTTGGATAAACTACGGAGTTAGAGAGTAGAACTCCTAGGAAAAAGTTTCGTTTTTCATTAATATCTCGACAACCCCTGGTCTTAGATACTCGAAACTTGGGGAAAATTTATAGGAGGCTATTTCAAGGTCATCCACAAAATTTTATCAAATTCGGTTTAGCAGTTCTCCCATGATGATGAGACAAACGGAAATTTCGTGTTTTACTAATATCTCAAGAACCACTGATCATAGAAACTCCAAACATGGACTAAATTTTAAGTGGGACTATTTCCAGGCTACCCACAAAATTTCATCAATTTTGGTTCGGCGTTCTCCCGTGATGACGGGACAAACAGACAGACAGACAGATAGATTTTCAATTTTATTTATATAGATAATATATTTATGAGAAAATAAGGAAAACATATATAAAACACTCTCTCTAAAAGATACTTCTTAAGGTTTTTATAAAAAAAAAAAAAAAAAAAAGATTCCAAAATATTAAAATATTCAATTTATTTTTTTACATTCATAAATAGAAACCCTGACAAAATAAGTAAAAATTATTTACACTTTTATTTATTAGGTTTGGAGGTATGAGTTAAATTTTTTTACATTTTTAACACTTTCCAACATAGTTAGTTTTAAAGTGTTTATGACTTTGTTCATTCAGTCTATTTGTCTGTCTGTCTGTCCGTTCGTGCGATAACTGTCGTAAAAATGACTTTATCAAAATGAAATTTTAGTATGTTGTTGAGACGGTCTGGGGGACATATTGGGATATAAATGAATAACATCACCCAATTAGTTTTGGATTGAACCCGGTTTGAAAAAGTGAAATACATTGAACCATATGGGACCGAATTTTTCAAACATTTTTTAAGCAAAGGTAAAATTCACAAATTGCTTCGTAAATTTTAGGAAATATTCAAATTATCCCATAAAATACATAAAAAAAAATCCGTCCCAAATCCGCTTTATTTTTGCGTACTTTCTGTACATCTATATTCTGAGCTAACGCAATTACAATATTTTTGACAAACCTTAATTATTTCTACAACGAGGCCTAATTTTACTGGATGCAGAATGTAAACAAGTGATTGTAAGATGAGTTGCATAAAAATTACTGAATTTTTCAGGCAAAATTATTTAGCTCTGGAGTCTGGAATGAAAGTGATATGAATGAAAGATTCATTGCTTTCACATAGACAGCCAGACAATTTATATTTCGATGTCGTCATTTGAATAAAGTCATTTTTGTCCATGAAGTTTTAAGTTTTCAAATACAATAAATTACTATAGTACTGTGATAATTTAAAATATATCAGCGCTAAATGTATAGCATTTTAGAGATGTTTAAATAAAATTGCATTTCAGTTGGAAAGTGTTTCATAATCAATACTTTATGCATGATTGATCTTTCTAGTTTATAATGTTCCGATTCCCAACCATAGATGCTATTTACAAAAACTTATTTCCTTCTGGTTTACAGCCAAATATAATATTATGTTAATATATTTCTCGCATAACATTGCCTTTAGTAAACTATATAATTTTTTTAACAATATTTTTTTCCATTTCATTTTTTTTTCTTTTGAAAAATTCATACGGAAAGCGATTAATATATTTGAATGAGCACCATTCTTTTGGAAATGAAAATTGACTTTCAAAATGAGTGCTTGTTTATCATATTTAAGAGTTGTCATATTTCATATACATTCAGCTCAAATTGCTGTTAAAGAATAAAATTAAATTTGGTTTCAATTTTTAATTTCTAATTTTTAATTTTTAAGAATAAAATTAAATGTGTTAAGGTCATATTTTAAAATTTTTCAAAGTTAAAATAGTTTACATTCTTCATTCCATTTTCGAATTGGACTGTTTTGAAAGTCCCTCGATTGCTTTTCAGTCAAATTCCATTAATAATGGTAATTATCCATTCTTCTCTTCTGCTTGGAAATCACTAGTTTATCTTTTCTTCGATTTCGTTTGCTTTCTTCTTAATCTTTGCAAATTTTCATCCTAGTTCTGTTTTTAAAATTTAATTGAGCTTTTACGAACAATTGAACAAGTGATTTGAATCCTTTTTTGGAGTTCACTTTCCTCTTATTTTACCTTTCATCTATTATGTCCCACTTTTTATTTTTTCCTCCTCGTTTTATTTCACCCCCTTTTAATTCTCCTGCAGTTTGCAACACCCTACCCTTGCTTCTGCCACGTTTGCTGCTCTTGCATCAGTCGCCGATCTTTCTCTGACGAGTAAAGGTCGCGCTTCTTGCATGTCTTGACAAAGAGGGCTGTTTATTGCTTTCGAAACCAGTCGATAGTATTAATTTTCATGTTATATTCTGCTTTTAACAAAGTTGTTTTAATTTTATATTGATATTTTATGATTAAAAAAAAATCTTCAGAAACTTTGGAGCCTGTATGGTGGCTATAGAAATGATCAGAGTTTCATTATTTATATTCCAACAATTATACTAATTTGATTCGAATTTCCCCACTTGTTTTAGAGCTGTCGTCTAAGCGCACTTGCATTCACACACAAACATCACCTCATAAAAATTCTATTTATATTGAAATCACCTCAAAATTGTTTTATTGACATAGAAGTCACCTAAATGTTTTATTCACATAGAATTTACCGATAATGTTTCATTCACGCAGAAATAATATCAAAAGTTTTGTCCACATAGAAATAATCTCAAAAAAGATTTATTGACATGGAAACCACCACAAAAATTTTATTCGAATTCAGGAAAACTCCAAACGTTACACGTTTGGAGTTTTCCTGGAAATCGAAAATACGTCAAATACGAAAATCTATCGAAAATACGTCAAAATTCATATATTAGATTTGTAGAGAAATTAAAAAATATACTCAAATGTTCCCACTAATAAAATGCACGAAAAACGAATGATTAAAATCTACATATTTCGAAATTTTCATCTTGTGGGAAAATTGTTTTGACGGGATAAACACTCAAAGAAACTTGATTTTCATATCCGGAATTGAATATCGCCTCAAGAGTGAAGATGCAAACCTTCACATTTTATTCTTCCGCTTTTTCTAGAAGAGCATAACTAAGTTTTCTTTGCTGGCACTTTTCAGTCAGATAGCCAGATTTCTTTTTACAAAGTATTTCCTTCCTCAAATTATATTTCAAGATGACAAAATCCATGAACGTGTGCTTTCTTTTCACACCACTGAATAAAGTGTTTGTCACCCGCATGACAAGTCGTGTGGGTGACAAAAATTTTATGTGTGTTAAGGTTAGATTTGTTAAGGTATGCAGTTTAATTTCATGTAAATAAATATATGTTAAAATGACAAGCTGCAAAGGATATTTATCATAATCACTTTATGATTTCATTTTTCAATGTTTGAAAATTTTTTTAAAACCTTGAGGACTTTGCATGATATGATCTTGCTGATAAAATCAACAGGCCTTCTATGCTCTCCGATTAAATGAACTCAGCGAAATTTTACTTCATATTATGCCTTCGCAGAATCATAAGCAGACATACAGCGAGCATTCAAACATTCGTCGATTCATGTTCGGCAATGGTTGAAACAACTATATTTATCAAATTTTAAAAGCGATATTTTAGCTACATCCTAATACTTTCTCAGTATAAAAAACCCAAGAATGATTTAACTTTTAATCCGCATATGAAATTATTTTCATGTCTGTAGTCAAATGTGGAGATACATTTATTGCTAGCATACAAATAAATCACATTAAATTTTAAAAAATGTTATAAACTTCGTACAAATTTAAATGCAATATAAATTTGCAAATAAAATTTTTAAAATTAAATATTGTTAAAATTGCAAAGTTTCTACAGATCCAATTTGAAAATTTATGTACAGTTTTTAGAGAAAACTATGTGAAGAGACATTTTAGTACGTAATACAAGTACCTGTATGTCCATACCGAATTACGATGCACCTCTCATAACGTTATTCTATGCTTATCACCAAGTGATCCAGGCGTTCTTCACCAGGATCAGCCACTCCTTCCGAGTTAAGGCCTTGTTGGTTATATCTATTGCATCACAAACGTATTCTATGGGTTTAGATCTGAAGAACGAGCTGATAACGCTATATTTGGTCTCAAGGTGTATCTTCTCTGCTTGAGTACGATGTGTTGTGTCATCGTTATCCATAAAAAATAATTTTTTGACTTTCGGAGCACGGGATAATATGCATTTTATTGAAGAATTTCATTTCAACATTGTACATCAATCATAGTTCTTTTTCCAGGTGCATCACAAATCAAATGCCTTTCTACACCGTGACCGGCATTGCTATTATTATCCCCTTCAATAATAATTTGGCAATCAGTTCACTTTCATGCCAGATAGACTGATGTGTAGAATCTGAGGACATACTTAAAGGACTTTCATCTAGAAAGATTGTATCACCCATTTGTGTCTAACTTTCATAAATACTATACCATTGAATATATAATGTACCATGAGCTTTAGATAAAGAAATGCTGACAACAGGCATTTAGTCGTATAATCCTACTTGTCACAGATGTCTTGTTACAGTACGTTAAAATATATGAGTAGCTGTCCTTGATTGGAGTCTACTCGCAATGGCTTGCTTGTGTGCATCGATTACGTTTTTCTGTTGTAAAAGTACTGTTTTTAAGATCTGTACTAGAGGATAGGCGACTTTCTAGCATGAGTCTGATGCGCAGGCTATTGGTTTCTAACGCTACTTAGAACCTGGATGCAAAGTTATTTGAAATTGCAAACTCTCTGGTAATATCACTGCGATCTTCTACAAGCTCTCCAATAATTCGTCTTCGCAAAAAATAACCTATCTGTGATTTTTTAGACATTAAAAGACACTCAAGCATTTAGCATTTGTCTTTCAGACATTAAAAGACGCTCAAATTTCAAACGTAGTTCGTTTGAGGCAATCTTTGACTTTTTATCTTTTGAAGTGCATTTCATGTCACTTGTGAATTCAATTCGAAAATTTGCATGTCTACCTAGTTTCTACTTTAAATCATCAGTTATGCAAATTGCCACAGCTGATTTATCTAAATTTGCAGTCGCATTCTTCAAAAATAGTTATCGTTTCAGGTTTTAGACCACGGTAAATACAGGGTGTTTCAGAATTCAAGTGCAGGAATTTATCTCGTTGTTGGTTGTTCGAGACACATACTTTCAATCAGAAAAATCACTAGAAAGAACAGTAACATTATGTCGTGGCATTTTGTTGCAAGGGGGTGGTATTAGCATAAAAAATAGGGATTCTAAATTAAAACAAAATGGTTAAAGTAAATATTAAATATTTCGCATTACATTCTTTTTTGGTTAACCAGGTAAAAATTTTAGCATCCGGAAACGTACAATTGCGTAAGAGCTTATACATGCACAGAAATATTGGTCTTTCAAGAGAATTTGTAAATCAAGATGTGTCGATGAAAATATCAATTTACAGTTGAACCCTCATTGACAAAAGCTACTCGATGATAAAATAACCTTTTTGTAAGCTGAAGTGTTCAAAATTTTGGAAATTTAAATCCCACTACCTCAGCAAGTTTTTAAGTTGGAAAGTCGATTTTATTGTATTAATAAGTTTAAGGAGCAACTTTTCCTAATTGAATCCTTTTCACTAGGGGACTGTATAAAATTTAGATCTACACTTTTGTTATTACTACCTCCTTGCAGTGAAATGCCACGACATAATGCTACTGCCCTTTCTGATGAATGTTTAAATAGAAGATATGGGCTGGGGGGGGGGGGTGTCTGAGAGAAATCAACAACGAGATAGTTTTTTGAGTGTGAATTCTGAAACACGCCTGTATATTATGCATCGCATTGAATATAAAATGGCATTGGAGTGTAGCATTTCCTCTGAAAAGTTTTCCTCTGAACGTGACGCATCTAAAAATCCGTACTATTTTAGAATGTGCAAGAAAACATTTTCGCCATCATAAGCATTTGAAGAAACTTGATTTTCAAATTCTAAATCGAATACCATTTTAAGAATAAAGATGCGAGTTTAGTGATTTAGTATTACGTTTCTCAGCAAAAGTAAAAGGGAGATGTTGGGTTGTGACACAAATTCTACGCTACGATTTATACATTTTGGAAATTCCTGAACTCAAATAAACAGTTTATTAAAGCTTGTGAACACAGTACTTCTTACGTAAAATCAGAATTTCAAATGAAATTTCACACAATTATTTCAATCTGTGAACATCAGATGTTAAGCCTGTTATGACAGGGTGTATTGAACATTCCTTTCCATCCGCTCGTTTGCGCACTTAATACCCCTAGGCACATTCGAATCACACACATCTCTCAATCAAAATTCGAATTATTATATTCGACCTCAACATAATTATAATACCACCCCTTGACAAAATGCAATTACTTTACAACCCCCTAATGGAACCCCCTAATTTTATTACTTGTACCCCAAGTAATAAAATTCATTATTTTTGATTCAAGAATATTAAATTAATAATTTCCACAGAGGCATAATCCAAATCCCGACAAGGCACTCGCTCCACCCGAAGGTATATAGAAAAGATGCATTTTCGCGACATCAGCACGGCACACCCGATACTGGTCCCACACAGCAGGAGTGGCAAAAACCGCCACCATGGAACCACCACCATCACCACACGTCCTCAGGCCAAACTCTTCCAGTCATCGCAACGGCCCCCTCCACCCCCGCCCAGCGCCTTACTAGAGGGCGGAGGGTCACGGTAAGGAATGTCAAAGATATTATACACGATTTCCCGAGATATTGAATTATTGTCGATTTGACGACGTTTTCCATACGTCATTCAAGTTTGAGATATTAAGCCAAGTTTGTCATAAATGCTTTCAAATTGCGACCACAGTTGCCGTCAAAGAGAAGAGACAGTCAGGCAGATAAAGGATAGAGAGAACGGCTTTTTTATATTTTTTAGTATGAAATGCCATTCGACGCTCTATCCATTGAGTTATTGTAACGATAGTATGTACTTCAAATGCTGAATTAGACGCGCAACTAACTCAACTGCTCCCACTGTCCTCTGAAAAACATTTTAGAAGATAATACTATTTTCATTTTCCATATACAGTGCATAGTTTTGTAAAGGAAGTTATTGGGATGGGGATCAAAAATACATCTCTCAGATATGGATGGATTGACACATTTTAAGCACACCTGGGTAAAATTCAAACATGTCAATGATATCTGTTTGTGCATCTGAGTGTGTGGGGATGATATCTCTTTAAAATTTGGAATATTGAAATACAAGTATATATGTTTGTGTGAGTATCTGAATATGATATATCACGAACGAGTAGGGATTGTCTGTGAATATTGAATCCTATTGATTTAAAACGCAATAGAATGTTCGAAAGACCACCAAATTTTCGAATACATTTTTGAAAACAAAAATTGTTAAAAATTGGACCTTTAATATTGTTAAATAATCATTTTATACATAATATATATTGGAAAACAAATGACGCAAATTTTAGAACACTAAACAAACCATACTCGAGATATTACACGTTTCAAAATACATTTATCAAAAGATGCTTTTTTGTACACTATTTAAATATAGAACGTTGATTTACCAAGCAGTTTTAAAATAATTTTTATTAATGCGAGATTTGTTAGGAAATGCATTTCCCAAAATAAGACGAGATATTTATTTTTGAAAATGATTTTTTTCGGTGTTGAAGGTTTTTTACGAAAACTTCTGGAAGAATTGAGTTATTTCTGTCCCTGAATCGTTTCTCTTATTTCATATTATTATTAAACTTCTTGCGTGAAACATCTGTCTATACTGACAGCAATCAGATTCAGTTTGATCCATTTAAAATTTCCAGCCAAGTGAGGTGGAATTGCCTGGTGTATATTTTATAAGTTATTGAATTGGCTTTTAAGATTTCGTTTGATGCTTCGTGCTTTTCTTATGCACAGAAGGTTTAATTTGACTGTTACTTTTTTATTGAAGTTGAAAATGCACACACACACACACACACACACACACACACACACAGAGAGAGAGAGAGAGAAAGAGAGAGAGAGAGAGATTTCTTAAGAAATGGTGTTTATTCATTTCCAGTTAAAGTATATATAAACCATATACTCATTTAAGAATAGTGAACACACTCATTTGATAATAGTGAACACATTCATTTCATACTGGTGAACACATTTATTTAATAAAAGTGAATGTATTTAATTTTTTGTATTTATATTTCAGGTTTAAAAAAAACGCAATATATCCTGAAGTGAATGGCGTATCTTAGCATACCTAAAAATCAAGCCATTCGCTCTAATATGAATAATTTTATGTGAAAATGGATGTTTTCTTAAGCGTATTTTCGTCTAATTTTTCACATATATTTTTATGAAATTTTCAATTTATCAACGACGATTCCACTTCTCTCTCAGACTTCTCTAATCAGACCACTCGCTGTACTTTGACAATAATCTGCAGTCGATTGTTTTGCCTATGCTGTCGAGTCACTTAGGTTTCATTTACTAGCAAGACAACGCTCGACCACATACGGCACGACTTTCTCAACAATGTATTCGAGGATTTAATACTATCTTAAATATATCACCATATATCAATAATATAACAATTCTGGGGCATGCTAGGACTGTAATTGCAACCTTCTCATGGCACTAATGAATTAGCTGACCACTTACACATCTGTAGCAGAATCTTCCATAGAGGGACATCAGTAAATTAATTGACTCTATGCTGCAACGAATATCGGCTTATATAGCTGTTAGGGGAGGATATATCACTTACTAAAATGCCATCTTCTTGATTGCAACTATTTCTTAAACGTTGTTTTGCTCCGAAATTCTAATTCTTTTGCATATCTCCTCAATACATGCCGAGTTTCGCGCGTCTGTAGTTCAATTTATATATATATATATATATATATATATATATATATATATATATATATATATATATATATATATATATATACATATATATATATATACATATATATATATATATATATATATATATATATATATATATATATACATATATATATATATATACATATATATATATATATATATATATATATATATACATATATATATATATACATATATATATATATATATATATATATATATATATATATACATATATATATATACATATATATATATATATATATACATATATATATATGAGTTACTACATACATTCTAACTTTGGATTTAATAATTTATATTTATATATATATATATATATATATATATATATATATATATATATATATATATATGGCGATAAGAAAAGAAGAAAGGAAACTTAAAGTTAACACTATAATTAACATTAATTATTATTAAGCATTAAAGACATGGCCGTTGATACTCATAAAGTGGAATTAACATTAAACGTACATTGCTCGTTGTTGTGCCGCAATAAACCCTCCAATTATTTTTACCTTTTGTGTAAGTCCTGAAAATAATTATCTATATAAATAAAATTGAAAATCTGTCTGTCTGTCTGTCTGTCTGTCTGTCTGTTTGTCCCATCATCATGGGAGAACGGCTGAACCGAATTTGATGAAATTTTGTGGGTAGCCTAGAAATAGCCCCACTTAAAATTTAGTCTATGTTTGGAATTTCTACGACCAGTGGTTCTCGAGATATTAGTAAAAAACAAAACTTTCGTTTGTCTCATCATCACGAGAGAACGGCTGAACCGAATTTAATGAAATTTTGTGGGAAGCCTTGAAATAGCCCCCCATAAATTTTGCCCACGTTTCAAGTTTCTAAGACCAGGGGTTGTCGAGGTATTAATGAAAAACGGAACTTTTTTTATAGGAGTTCTACTCTCCAACTCCGTGGTTTATCCAAACGGAAAGGATAAAAATCGTTTGTTTAAAGCGTCAAAGGGAATTAAAACTTTATTTTTGAGTTTGATGCAGGATTTTTGCATTAAATAGTCACTATCTGAAAGCATGAATTGTTTGAAACATGAATTTAAATGGAAAAATCTACCTCCATGTTTTTGCATGTATTAACCTCCATGTATTTCACAAGCTTTTACTCAACGATTAGAAGTACAAAGAAATTAAAATGGTTATTTAATTTCGCATTTTATGAGGAAGATTCTATCTTATATCATGTTGCTCGGCAAAGGAATGGAATTAAATGTGTTTGTTAACGATTATTATTATTTTTTCTATTTGTATAATAAATAAATGGATGTAAAAATATATTTTATAAATGAACGGTTTGATTGTTCTTTTAATTATATATATTGCGGACTGCGTACATTACTTTTATTTATTTTAGCAAAGAGGTTTCAAGCTCATATATTGTGTTTAGCTAATAAACTCATAATAAATGAACGGTTTGATTGTTCTTTTAATTATATATATTGCGAACTGCGTACATCACACTTTTATTTATTTTAGCAAAGAGGTTTCAAAGCTCATATATTGTGTTTAGCTAATAAACTCATATATTGTGTTTACCCAATAAATTCATTTAGCCGATTGTTGAAGCAGAAAAAGAGTAGAACGGATGTATGTATCTTCTAATACAATTTTAGTGTTTTCATTTAGTATATATACAGACGGGATATGGATATTTTATTCTTCAGATCTGCAAATTTAGAGCTACGAATTTAGCGGAATATCTCTATATAACTTGGTAACTTTTCTTAAACTTTACCAAATTAGAGGAAATATCTCCAAATTAATAAAAATGACCCAAATCAATGAAATTAAATTTGTTTTTTTAGAATAGAGTACTGAAATGATGTTTCTGTAGCATTTGTCGGTCAGTCCATCCATCCTACTTAGTAACGCATTTAACTAATTTTTTTAATATCACTAAATTGATAAAAATATTTGTAAATCCATAAAAATATCATGGAGACGAAAATGTCGCCAAACCTTCCATGGAGATCACATTATTCAGACGACATGATTTCCATCAATTTATTTGAAGCAGATGATATCATGTCGCTTAGCAACGGATCCAATGTGTTATGTGTCATACGATTTTTATTAAATCTAATAAAAATATGTATATAAAATAAATTTCATTGACATTGCATTTTTGACTGGATAATATCAATTACGGTCTTCAGGTTTAAACATCATTATTATTGATATTTCGGGGACAGTTGATTCAGGAATTATTGATATTTTCAAATTATTATGCCATTGTTTCATTATGACGAAAATTGTTGAAACTCATATATAGTACGTTGTACAAGTAATATTCTACAAATGCACTTGTATATCTTCTAATCTACGAGAATATAAGTAGTACAGGTATATTGGCAAAATTTTTATATATATTGGCATATATTGGAATCAATTACGACCTTCTGGTATTAAGATTACGGGGATTTTTGATACTTTCAATTTATTACGTCATCTTTTTTATTTTGGTAAATATTTTTAAGACTCATATTACAATATGTTTAAGCTTCTACTAACACACTGGCATATTTTCTAATTTGCGACAATATAAGTAGTACGTGGTTGCATATATTGATTCAATTCTTTTTTTTGTGTGTGAATTTGTTTACAAAAGGGGCCAGGATATTTTATTCTTCAGATTTGCCCGTGAAGATAATTTTGCATAGTGAGAACAGATATTCTTAAACTTCTCTTTATGAGCAATAAATTTAATATTTTATCAGAATTTGCACATGATTACGAATTATAAGTTTTTTTTATATTATATACTCCGTACGAAGGACGGGTATGCTGCTAGTTAATTAATATAAAAGGATTAGACTATTTAAACTTAAACAATATCATTTATTAACAACATAAATTTATCAATAACATCAATTTTCATTAATTATTTTAGCGAGGGGACATATGCGACCAGAATTATTAGATTTACGGTAGTGTCTGGGACCTGTGATAATCTCAGCACATACCTTCCAGTTTAGTCTTGGGCTTATCATCTCTCAAAGACTTGCATCAGTCTTAGTGCTGAAGTACGGCCATAACTCTGTGGTGTGTGGATCCTACTCGTACTTTTAATGCACTCGCACATAGATCTCTTTCCATTACTTTGGAACCTCTACGGGACACTCTACAAATCTGTTGGTTTTTTTATGCCTCTCTGCCCGTGCTCTTCAGTCAAAATCGTGATCGTTTCTCTTTTCATGTCTGATCTCCATCTCTGCTTCTCGTTGTCTACATCTGATTTCGTCTACAACTGAACTCGTTCTCTCTTCGTCTGTGGTTCCTTCGGTGGGGGAGGAGGGGGGTAGCTCCACCTTTACTTCTTTGGCGCTCATTGGTTCTTCTTAACCCAATGGCATCATTTCATATTTAGTATGGCCCAGCTCAGTCCCTCTGGTATTGCACCCCTAAATTTATAGGGGCGCGGTAGCCCATTGGTTAGCGCGCTGGAGTTGCACTCGGAAGGCCCGGGTTCGATTCCAGCCACTGCCAAAACTGCCGCCGTGTTCATGCGGAGTACGATCACGTTAAACATGTGGGTCCGAAAGTCCTTCCGAGAGGTTGGTGGTAGGGGGAGGAGGGTACGGTCCCTGTGGATGCTTCCCCCACTGGGTTCCGGTCTAAATTGGGTGGCACTTCCCGACCGTCCAAACAGTTACCTTACACCTTTCTGGTAGGTCGGACGGTCTGGGTTTCAACAACAACAACCCCTAAATTTATAGTCTTTGACCTTAAAGTTCACGTTGTCATAAACCCCGGCGCCAGCCAGACTATAGCTTTGTTTGCCGTTCTAGGCATCATAAATACTCACATAAAAGTGTCTCATGTGAGAACATATTCTGGTCTCACAATATATATATTATGTTTTTTTTTTTTTAAACAGAGTGTATTTCGCAGCTCGCATACTTCATACGTGTGCGTGTTCATTAAAAGTCCTGCTTTTGTGAGTGTATTTTCACTATCTTCCCCAAACAACATACTTTTTATGCTTCCACTGCTCTTCTGAACCGATCCCTGAATATAATTCCGCACATCTTTTCCAAAAGTCTCAATCCAGCTCTGCATGACTTCACCGGCCAACGACAACGAAAGTCTCAACGATATCTTCGGTATTGGAGCTCTAAATAATAAAATAATTTATAATAATTTGAATGATTTAAATGTCACTATTTTGAAATGGCAACAGCATTTTCAACAAGAAAATGTTATAATTTGAAGACAAATGGTGCAAAAAAAAGCTAAAATTTTAGCTTGAAATTATATAAAAAAATTAATCTTTTAAAATCAGTTTAAAAAACTCAAGTCTTTTTCACAAAATTTTAGTACATGGGGCCCTTTGAAAAATATTTAATTGCAGTTTGAAAAAAAAATGGAGATTCTATCACAAAATTTATATTAGAAGATATATTTTCTGGATGGGTGTCAATTTAGGTCTTTTTAATACTCTTTTCATCGGTTCGGAATTGACAATTTTGTAACAAAGAAACTATCGACTTTTTAAATATTCGGCACTTGAGCAATAACACTGAGCTTCAGTGAGCTTCAGTTAAAAACAAAATGGAGATTGGAGCTCTAAAATTGAAATGCAAGTTAGAGATTTAAAATGGGTAATGGGTCTCCTTGTTGCTATTTTTTTTTCGAAATTTTGGGAGTTTGTCCACCTTTAAAATTTAGTAGAATAAAACTATTTGACACTTTCGAAATTCTGGTCTTCAGCTCACTTTGAAATACTTTTAGCTGTCTTTTAAAAAGAATTCGAGATAGCAGATCAAAATTTGAGGAAGTTGATACGTTATTTAGGACGGGGGTTGATTTTTTCCCTTTTTTTAGAGGTTTTCAAAGAATATATATAAAAATCTATTGAATTTTATATATTCTTTCTTGCAACTTCTCGGATAAAAAAAATTAGGCTCTAGGTCAATTATTGGCTTCGGAATAAGGGGATATACATAGGGTACATACATAATAGATGACGCAACTTTTTTATATCAATATTCTGAGAACCATGGTGCTCAAACAAGAAACTTATGTAGTTGTAATAATTTATTTACATTTCGAAAACATATGTATTAGGATAAAATAAATTATAAAATAAATTATGATTTATCTTGTAAACCCCTTCACTGCGGCATCTCTTCCTGGTTGCGTCCGGTGTTACGCCGCACCATAGGGGAGGCTCTTCGCATTTAACATAAATGAATTTTAATGGACGTGCCAAATATTTAAAAAAATATATGTATATTTAAATATAAAGAAGACAGAATAATTAAAATTGCAATTTTATAAAATACAAAATATTGACTAAATTAAAAAAATGTTTGTTTTTATTTTTTAAACTCTTTAAGAATACAATCAACACAGACATTAATGAACAACGGAGTAAGATGAAATAGACTTTATAATATAATTATGACAATTTTACTTATTTTTCAAATAACTCTTGAGTGTACACATTTTTTAGGGGAGAGATGCCGCACGTCATGGCTCCCTGACTTTGGATTTAAAAATGGCGAAATCACAATAAAAGCACTCTACACGTAGACTATGATCTAAATTCACTGACATTTCTAGAGTTTTAGCTATAATGTACAATTTGTGGTAGCACAATAAAATATTTCATGATAAATTCCACAACTCATCTTAAATATTTTACAATTTCAGGTGAAAAAAAACACACGAACACAATACATTTATAAAATGCATTTGAAGCACTAAATGACACACCATTTGTGTTTACTGCATTACCATCCTACTGTAAGTTTCAGAACTAGGGGGTGCGCAATGCATATATAATGCGACAACTATACCGAAATTACCCTATAGCAAACATGGGTTTTCAGCTTTTAATAGCATAGATAATTTTTAAGGGAACCTTAAAATTCTATATTTTCCATATACTATGCGTTGTAGATAATAACATATTCTTGTAATGCAAAGTCTCTTTGGTATTTTTTTTTTTCTTGATAGTTCAAATAACGGCTCATCAAAATCTGCACGTTTCTGAATGTTCATGTGATGAAGAAAAGCATCTTCACTAGAATAAACACTTGAAACTTAATTTTCAAATCCAGAATCTGCTATTGCTTCAGGAATTCAGGAATTGAGATGCAAACCATCATGTTTTATTCCTCGAATTTTTTTTTTCTCGAATAGGAGCGTAACCAAATTTTCTTTGCTTGCGTTTTTCACTCCGATAGCTGGAAATATTCCCCCGTGCCAGATTCTCCATTTAAAAGTGCTTTTTTAAAGTATTTCCTCAAATTATATTTCCAGATGATAAGAATTCACGATCGTGTGATTTCTATGCACATTCTTTGAATGAAATATTTATCTAACATGACTTCAATATTGAAGCGATATTCGCTATAATATGCATTTCCGTGAAAAAATGCGATATTGCTTTTTCTTGAAGAACTCCCACGATAAAAGATCTTTTAAATATTTTGAAAGAATTGGATAAATATTTGTCTTTGTCGTATTAATTAATTATCCAGTGTTTATGTGAAACTTGAATAATACAGGTGTTGATCTCAACTATCGCAAAACATAAGTTTCTTAAATTAATTAAGTAATTAATTAATTCATTCATCAAACGACTTAAATTTTTCCTCGCATTGGGAAAGTTTTGTGATGGGGTTTCAAATTCGAATTTTAGTTCGAGTTTTCGTCGTAAGAGCACATTTTAAGCGTCCTTGAATTCCAATCTAACCCTTTTTTCAGAAAAAAAGTTAGTGTCATCTCTAGAACATGAAATGAAAATTTCTAGTCAAGTTCCCAACCCCTTCTCAAATTAGATGCTAAATTTATATTAGTCATCATCTAAACCCTATTTCCAGTCATGGGAATAGATGTCTCAAGCAAAATGTTTGAACCGGATTTGGAAAAAACCTAAAATGGAAATCTTTGGTGAACCTACCTACTCCCTCTGAAATTTGAGTTGAATCCGTAACAGTTAAACAACTTAGAGAGTTATCTAAGCTAACAGTTTAGACAGTTATATAAATTCTATTTATAGCGAATCTTGAAAAATAGATGTTTTAAGGAAATTGTAAATTTTTGAATCGAATGTGATATTTCCGAAACAAACAGTGAAAATCTTTATTGATCCCTTAACCCTTTCTGGAATTGAATGCTGAAACCACAAAGCTACATTAAACATAGTCTTGAGTACTGGCTCGTTACCTGGAGAATCCAAATTAACGCCTTGAAAAGTGCAGTCTGCATCTTCAAACCTCACTACCGAGAATTTAATCATAACTATACCTTCAAAATTTTTAATCAACCCATACCCCTTTTCCACCCCATCTAAGTATTTGGGCGTCACTTTGGACGCCCATAAGACTTACGGAGACCATATCGACGCCAAAGTAGAATCAGCCAATAAGAATTATCGAGCACTCTTGCTCCTTCTCGGTAGTAAATCCCACCTTTCCCTTAATAATAAATTAATTATTTACAAACAAATCATCGTACCTGGTATGTACGCCTCGCATGTACGCCTGCCCAGTATGGAAGGCGGCGGCGGCCAAAGTCCACATTCAGTTGCAAGTTTTTCAAAATAAAGTTCTGCGTTGTATCGTTAATGCACCCAGGTATGTCCAGAACGAAGTCATACATCCCGATCTCAAAGTCTCCGGAATTGTGTAGCAAATTCGGAAATTTTCACTAAATTTTTACAAGAAAAATTCTAATAGACCCTTTATGAGAGATGTAGATCAAACGTATATCCCGGCCGCGCCCTCCTATCTCAGGAAGCGTGGACCTAGGCATATCCTCTTTGACTCCCAAAGTGCAAAGTGGAAGAAGAGACGCTAGCTCATCCCTCAGACAGGAGTCTCTTAACTGGAACGAGCAACGATAGATAGCGGCACCATACCGCCTCACCGTTTCTGTTTGTTTTATTCCAGGCCCAGCCACTGGCCAACTAATTTGCTCGCTTTTGCCCGCGTTTATACTACTTTAGACCAGAACTTTAAATTCATCCACGTTTTCATAAAATGTAGTTTAATTTTGTAAATATCTCATCTGTAATTCGTTAATTGTAATCTAATATTGTAATTCTGTAAATAGCTCAATACTTGTAAATACAAAATGTATCCTCTTAACTTTAACTTTTATTTGTAATCCAATCAGAAAAATGATTAATACCTGTTTTCGGACCTGTTTGACTGCTTAAATTTATATTGTTTTAAGAGCTTATTGCTCTTAAAGCAATAAGCTCTTAATATATAATTGCTCCTTTCGTTTATAATTGCTTTATAATTGCTATTTTCGTTTTTGCTTCTAATTTTCTCTCACGGTTTTCTGCCTCTTCTCTCCCTTCCTTTCCATGACTTGCAGGCTGATAGTCGTCCATGACAACTTCTGACCACGCGTAAATATCAAGCAACTGACCAACCAGCACCCTCTGCACAGCTGAGTGCCTAAGAAATTCTCTACATATGTTATATATACCACACAGTGGACAAATTGCTATTTTCGATGTGGGGGTAAGTGTCTCTGACAAAGGGACCCCGAAAGGATGCGTCTTGCCTTGGCTTATTTACAGCCAATTTTGTAAAATAGATATTTCAAGGAAAGTTTTTGAACAGAAAGTGAAAATTCTTAGTAAACACCCGTACCTCCTACCGAATTGGATGCTGAATTTATATCCGTTATTATCTAAGCTCTATTTGTAACCAATCATAAAGAATAGATGTTTCAAGGATCCAAGTGATGATGATCCAAATGATGATGATCTAAGTGATCCGATAATTACATACTCTATATTGCATGTAAATAGAATTATTATTTATACGTTTATGTAATAGAAAAATCTGAAGTGGGTAGCGCATGATTTTCCTTATATATTGCAATGAATTCACTTCTTTCACGGTGAAAAAATGGTGTTTTAAGGCCGAATTGTAATACATTGGACCCTTTTCCGAATGACAACATGTAACACTATTTCAAAGTACCCAATTAACTTGTATTCCAAGCAACTCTAAAAAGATAATTATCAATATTGATAGAATCGGCAATACAGCCAATATATTAAAATATTTTAATAATTGATTCACTAATTTCGTGTCATTTTCGTAAGCTTTACGTCATTTCTGCAATTTTAACGATATTTTCGCCAATCTGGGCAAAATATCGCCAATCTGTCGATATTTTGCAAAATGAGTCACCCAGTTCGACAAATTGATCGCCAAGCTTTACAAACAAACGGAGAGAAGTGCATTTCTTATAAAGGACTGTTGGTGAATTGTTAGGGGTCACAATACAAAACTATTACACAAAGTATCTTCTCTTCTGGTAGGTCACACGGTCTGGGTCTCAACAACAACAACAACAACAAAGTATCTCCTCTTCTTTCCCGGCCGTCCTTTTGGTTGCTCAAGTCTTTGGATGAGTCGGACGGCTTGGATCTTCAACAAAGTATCTTCTCTCGTGAATGGAACGAACTAGATCCACGATAATAATTTTAACAAATTTGTTTCAAAATATTATATATAAAAAGTGAGCATATATCACAATAGTTAGTACTTTTCTTTAATTTCAGGTGATTTTTTTGATAAATTTATTTTAAAAAATGCAATACCCCGAGAATGGTTCATGCTGGCGTTCTAAAATGTGTGTCAATCGTTTTCTGAAGAAACATAACATACAAAGTAATTATTTACGTAACATTAATGAAAATTCTGATTTTTGATGATTTTTTGATGATTTGGGGGGGGGGGGGGGGTATCTTCCGAATATTCGATTGCGTTTAAAATCGGTAGGACTCCTGTATTGATTAATGGAAATTTTTTTACCAATTTCGTAGAAACGATTCATTCGTTCGTGAGATATCGTCTCCACACACACATTCCCTTACAGAGAGAGAGAGAGATTGCCTCAAAAACGATCTATTCGAGTTCAGAGATGCTCGAAAAGCACTCTGCCGTCGAAGCTTTGTCTAAATAAAACAGATGACTTGAGAAATTGAAAATATCCAAAATATCTTTAACCTTTGAAACTGAATGTGTTATTCAGTCAAAAATGCAAGTCCGACCAAAGTTGTAGATTTCTTAATTATTCAAATCGGAAAAGATTTAATAAAAATCGTCTGCTGTATAAACTCTTTGGGTTTAATTCCATTGTTTAGCTACATATCAGTTACTTTCTGCTCTATAAATTTATTGGGTTTAAATGATATATATATATTTTCAAATAAACTTGTGGCCATAATATTGTTTTGCATAATGCTATCTCTATGGGAGGTTTGTTTTCCATTAATATCTCGACAATTAATATCTGGTCCAAAAAACCCAAGACGTAGACTAAATATTAAGTACCATAATTTTACGGCTGTCTACAAAATTTCATAAAATTCGGTGCAGCCGTTTCCCCTGATGTTAAGACAAATATACAGACGCACAAATAAACAAACCAATGTTCAATTTTATTAACACTTTCCAACATAGTTGAAAAGATTTTATGACTTTGGTCATTCTGTCTGTCTGTCTCTCTGTCCGACACCACGATAATAGCCGTAAAAATGACTTTATCAAAATGAAATTTTAGTATATTGTCGAGACGGTCTGTGGGGCATATAGGGATGTAATCACACAATTAGTTTTGGATTAAATCCGGGTTGAAAAAGTGAAATACATTAAACTCTATGGAACTTAATTTTTCAAAAAACTTTTTAAGCGACGTTAAAATTTACAAACGGTTTCGAAAATTTTAGGAAACATTCAAATTATCACATAAAACGTGGAAAATCATTTTCAGCAAAAATGTTAGGTAGCTTTTAATAAAAATTGAAATAGTAATTACACTCAATTACACTCATGATATATGGGAGCCGGACGGTCTGGGTCTTCAACACTCATGATATATGGAGCCAACGGTCCTACCGTGCTGAAAACACCGGTTCTCGTTAGATCACCGAAGTCAAGCAGCATCGGGCGCGGTTAGTACTTGGGTGGGTGATAAGCTGGGAACACCGCGTGCTGTTGGCACATTTCGGGCCCGCATAGCCCGGTGGTTTGCGTGCTGGATTTGCACGCTGCCATAACTGCCGCCGTGTTCATGCGGAGTACGACCACGTTAAACATGTGGGTCCGTAAGTCCTTCCTAGAGGTTGGTGGTAGGGGAAGGAGAGTACGGTCCCTGTGGATGCCTCCCCTAATGGGTTCCGGTCTAAATTGGATGGCACTTCTCGGCCGTCCAAGCGGTTACCTTACACCTTTCTGGTAGATCGGACGGTCTGGGTTTCAACAACAACAACCCATGATATATGAAGAGAACACGTGGCTCAATGCAAAATAAAGTATGGCATCCATTTCCCCCCCCCCCTCTGTAAAAATCGTGATATTTAAGGACCTTTAAAATTTATATTTAGTGTTGCATCCGCAAAATTATTTGGGTTTGGAGTCTGGAATATAAGTGATATGAATGAAGTATTCATTGATTTTACATAGAGAAAAAGACGGTTTATATTTAGATAAAGTTTTAAGTTTTCAAGTATAATAAATTAATGTAGTACTGCGATAATTTAAAAAATATCACCGCCGAATGTATCACATTTTAGATATGTTTAAATAAAATTGCATTTCAATTGGAACGTGCTTTCTGATCTATACTTATGCATGATTTTACTCTCTTGTTTATATTAGACTAGACGGTATGCCTGACATATGACGGAATTCAAAATTTGCAAAATATTACTTCCTATTTGACGTCATTTTTATCAGTTTGACGACATTTGCGACATCCCACCAAATTTTTCGCGAAACATTACAAACGGACGAACAGAGAAATGACTTTTCTTATACTAGATTCTTATATTCTTTCCAAGATACTGAATTTTCATCGATTTGGTGACATTTTCATTATTTTGTGTGATATTTTGTTCAATTTTGAGACATTTTAAAAAACTCGCCAAAATTGTCGCCAAGTGGGACTGCTGGACTGACAGATAAACGCTGCTGAAACATCATTACAATACTATCCCCTTTCAAAACACAATTAATTTATTGATTTAGCGTCATTTTTAACAAGTTGGAGACATTTTTATGGATTTGCCAACATTGTCGTTAATTGGCGATATTTTAATTAATTTAAAGACATTCTAAAATGTCGCCAACTGGGATGGTTGGACTGACAGGCAAACGCTGCCGAAATATCATTACAATACTGTTCCCTTTTGAAAACACGTTTCATTTCATTAATTTTAAATCATATTTGTTAAATTGGCGATATATTAAAGGTTTTCCAAAATTTTCATCAATTTGGGCGATATGTTGATAATATTGGCGAGATAGAAAAACCGCCAAATTTGTCGCCAAGTGGGATGGTTGGACTTGACAGACAAACGCTATCGAAACATCATTTTACAATACTATTCCCGTTCAAAACGCAATTAATTTCCTCTGATTTGGCGTCATTTTTTATCAATTTGGCGACATTTTCGTCAATTTCGCAACATTTAAAACAAGTCGCCAATTTGGCGATATCTCGCCAAATTCGTCACAAAACTTTTCGCCAAGCGTTACCCAGAGATAGATAGATAAACAGATAGATAAATCAAAGTGTTTATATTATTAATTGATTAATTTCCATTTAAATCCGCTGTATCTATCCCAAAGAGAATTTAATTTAATAAAACAAAAACAACATTGTGGTAAAAATAACTAAAATGCCAGTCCTTATGATTTAAATTTATACCTTTGGTGTTTTAACTATTCAAGGTGAAATGTAGGAGAGAAACATGCAATCAATATACCTACGTGTAAAGTTTACAGTAGTTATCAAATGTATAAATCCAGTTATTTTGCCTCTTTAAATTCTGAGGATCTACAATAGTTTCATGAAATATGTCCTTTATTAAATGATTTGAAAACCGTAAAGTAGTTTTCCCAGAACAAACATAGAATTTCTATTGTGCACATTTATACATGACTGAAACTTTAGTTACGTTTCAAACCCTCTTCCAAGAAATTTAACATTTCCTGCACGGAAAAAATGAGTAATCTTCTAAGAGTAATGAGGTCTGAAACAATTTTTTCCTTCACTTAAGTTAACACTCGAGCAAGTTTTTATGTACCCCAATAACAAAAAAAAAAAAAAAAAAAAAAACCTGAAATGTATTTTTCATCATTTTTGTCTAAAAAATATGTTCCCTAATTTCTTCAGAAAATACACAATGAAATTTTGAAAAATTGTCCGAAAACATATAATTTTGTCTACGCTAGCGGAAAAGTTAACTTGAATACACTGTAAAAGCTATAACGGTCTATTTACACTGTTTTTATTTTATACGCCCATTACGCTAGATGGTCCCCTTAGCAACATAATATTTTACTTTCCCTACATAATAATATAATGCTTAAAGGAAGCATTAATACGGAGATGAAATTTTGAATTCCAATTTTCTATGGAAAATCACGTTTCAAGCATCTTTGAATTCGAATCGAACGTTATTCGGAAGATCACCCGATTTTCAAATGATTAAAAAAAATCATGATCATCTATAATGATAAATAAATATTTTTACTTACCTAATTTATCATTAGAGAACGAATGATACAAATTTTAGAATGCTAGAACGAATTGTTCATGAGATATTGTACGATTTTCAAAGGAAATTTTCTATAACAGAAAAACAGCAAGCTGTTGGCCCTCTTGCAAAATCCTTATTAAATTTTCTATCAATGGCATACCTATGACATCAAATAATGTGCAACTTTGCATAATTGTTTAGAATATTGTGGGATATGCTGCCTCCTACTTTGGTCATAGGATCAAAATTTCTATTTTTTTATACAATTTTAAATTGAAAACTTTATATTGTTTTTTTAAAATGTCTCCTTTAATTATTTTCAAAATTATCTTAAATTATTGTTGAAAAACGCTGTTGCATTTCAAAAGATGTGATATTTATTTAATATAACTTTTATTGTTGAAAACTCGAAGTATTGTTGAGACTTTCTTTGTTGTTGGCTATCGTTAATGTTAGATTTAAAATATCTTATTGTTGTAAATATATAAATGAAAGTTAGATATTTACACTTGCACATATATATACATACATTTGTTTCTTACTGAATGCCAATAGCAGTGTACAAATCAGGGATATTACATCTGATCCAATTTCTCCAAATATGTATTTTCAAACCAATCTAACCATTGAAACATGCTAGTTTTAAGATATATTTCTTTCAATTTGTCCATTTATTTATATTTTTCTTAAATATATTGTTTTGTAAATGATTCTGGGATATATTGCTACAGGGGATGAACTCCTAATTGGCGCATAACGTCTGCGGAGCAAGTGGCAAAAAGGGTCTTGCTAAGCGAGTGCCAGCGAGTAGGGGTCGAAACTCCCTCACTGGCGAAGCGAGTTACAGGGTTTGGTGAGCATCGGCGAGCAGAGGGCGCTGTCCTCTAGTATTTGAAAAAGTCATTAAAATCCGGAACCTTCAATATTGTTAAATGAATAATCATTTTATACGTAGTTTATCAATATAAAACGAATGACATAAATATTGGAATGCTAGCATACTTCATCCGTTCTCGTAATATTGCACGTTCTCAAATTTATCAAAAGAATGACATAAAGTTACAAAAGCAGTACATATTATCAAATAGGTTCACTTTTCTTATGCAATACTATGCGACAAATAAGCTAACATCATTCTCGTGTGCCAAGTTCGTTCCATTCACGGAGAGAAGATACTTTTGCAATAATTTTGCATTTTGACTCATAAGAATTTCCTATGTGTCATTTATTTCACGTAATGTTAATGTCAATTGCATTTGGATAAAAACTTTCCAAGTGAGTATGAATAAGTCATTCAGTTTAGATTAATAAGTTCTCAAAATCGCCATATTTCAATTTACGTGATATTATTCCAGTTCTAAAAACGGTATGCCGAGGATCTAGTACACCATAAATTCGCAGGGAAAGAATAAATGCCCTTGTATTATGTAGGGAAAGTTATGTACTGCATACTTGCACACTGTGAGGTTTATATAACCTTTGGGTATTATTTCCCCCAGTTACGTTATAATTTATGTTTGATTTTATATAACAACTTCTCACTGGTTCGGTTATGTAAACCAATCACCGAGCCAAGTAACATTCTGCGGTCCAGCACAGCGACAACATAAGGTTTTGGATCGTGGGTGAGAGAGTTAGTGGGGTTGAAGTTCTGGTAAGAGTCTAGCTGAAGTTCAGTCTGAGTAGAGTTCTGGTGAAAGGCTGGTGGAAGGCATTTGGGAATTCTGTTGGAACTGTTAGGAGTCGAGTCGATGTGTGAGTGAAAAAAGGTGGAAAGTGCACGTCCGTGCAGCAGGCACTATTATTGACACAACCAGTGGCGTAGCGTCCATTGAGGTTAAGAAGCTGAGCCTCCTATTTTTAAAATCTAGGTTAAAGAATTATTTAAACATATTTCTATTTATAATAATTTTTTAAATAACTTTGCAAATATATATGTATTATTTAGAAAGTTTTTACATTTTACTTGCTCAAAGTGAAACGTTTCAAAGTATTTTTCCCATTAAAACCCATATTTTAATGTTTTAGAAGCTGAAATCACCCAGCCTTCGCCATCTCTAAGGAGAAGCATGGTATTAAACCAACCCAACTGTTAAATACCTCCCTAGCTGATTAACTGACATGTAAACTAGCGTTCAGAAAGGCGTGGCTATTGCTGCCCCCATTTTCAGTCGTTTGTAAACAGTCAATAATTAGATAAAAGAACATTTCTCGGGCATGGCTAATGGAACCTCTATTTTGGGTCAAATGTGATTCTATTAATTAATATTATAAGAAAATAATCATTATTTGTAATAGTAAATGATTTGAGCCAATTTTTACGAATAAACTAGCATTTACCTACTTTAAACAATATCAAAACTAAGAACATTACTAATAATGACTACCATTAAACTTAAGTTTGCGAAGTAGACTTAGCTCTTTATATCGGCATCAATATGGCGAAGCATCTGTTTGCGTATTTGAGAGTTTTAGAAAGAATAAATCTGATTTCCCTTAAAAAATCCCATATTACACAAGAATCTCAGTTAGATTAAAGAGGTTGATAATTTTCTAGCGAATTATTAGCATATTGTAATTATAAGGTATTTTGAAGTTTTCATAGTACAGTATTTGTAAACTAGAAGGGATGCTCGTCATATGACGGAATTCAAAATTTGCAAAATATTACCTTCCATTTGGCGTTATTTTTATCAATTTGGCGACATTTGCTACATCCCGCCAAATTCTTTGCAAAAAAGTCACGGACGGACGAACAGGGAAATGGATTTTTCTTATACTAGATTCTTATATTCTTTCCAAGATAGTGAATTTTCATCGATTTGGAGACATTTTCGTTAATTTTTGTGATATGCTCAATTTTGAGACATATTTAAAAACTCTCCAAAATAGTCAACAAGAGGGACAGTTAAACTGACAGACAAACGCTTCCGAAACATCATTAAAATACTATCTCTTTTCAAAACATAATTAATTTATTGATTTGGCGTCATATTTATCAATTTGCCGATATTTGTATCAATTTGGCGACATTTATATCGATTTGACGACATTTCAAAAAGTCGCCAAATTTGTCGCCAAGTGGGATGGTTGAATTTGATAGACAAACGCTATCGAAACATCATTACAATACTATTTCCTTTCAAAACGCAATTAATTTCATTGATTTGGCGTCATTTTTATCGATTTGGCGACATTTTCATCAAGTCGCCAAGTTGGCGTCTCGCCAAATTCATCACTAAAATTTTCGCCAAGCGTTACCCAGGATAAATAGATAGCTAGATAGATAGACAGATAAATTAAGGTGTTTGTATTATAAATAATTAATGTACAATATTGTTTAAGGACACTGTTGACTACAGTGAATTTCAACTAAGCTTATGTTCCAGATTTCTCACCAATTCTAAGTGCACTCTGTCATACATGGGCGAATATAGAACGTTTTCCAAGGAGAGGGGGGTAAACTCAAGAATAAAATTTACAACATCGTCTAACATGATGATCGCTTTTATTATCCTGAATATTCAAGGGGCAGAAAATATCCTCCCCTATGAGCGACTATGGCTTCATATTTAATGAAATGGTTGAAAAAGTGCAACTAATTTAAAAATAAGAAAATATTTAAAATATTATATTTTGTATGTATTTATCTTACATCTGTAACATATTTAAAAATATCGTGCCTTTCATTCACTTTTAGCATTTTTATGTAATATTATTTTATTTCACTCACCAAGGAAATAAAATTTATTGAGAGTGCGAATTCTAATATAAATTTCACTTATAATACGAAAACATGTTCCAAGTTGAAAAACCAATCACTTAGCCTCCCCAGACAAAAATATCACGCTACGCAACTGGACACAACAATGATCGTGAGGATCTAGTGTCACTAGTTGGCCAAGATAAGATTTAGATGTCCTAGGTAAAGTTGGGTAAGCATCGATGATTTAGAGTTATTCCAATGAATTTGTAAAAGTAGAACACCACCTGGACCGGTCAAAGTTCATTAATGATCTGTTTATTGTGAAATGACGAGAATGTGCAATACAGGCTATTTTAGTATCTGTTTCTATTTATTTAAGCAACCAGCTGCTGTATTATTCTTGAATGCCCAATAAATATGCTAACTTCCTGCATCAGTGTGTTATTGCCCCTGATCTTAAGGCCCTGTTGTATCAATTACTACAACGTTTGGAATTATGTTACTTCAGCTATCTTAGATTTACACAGAAGTAAATCTAAGTTAAAGGTGCATCTTTCACAACACATGAGATTTCTTTTATATCAATTAGCAATTATTTTGTATGAAACATGCAAAACGTTGAATGGAATTTCGAATTTTAAATATAGGAATCGTTCGATTTGTACTCAAACCACTGGTTAAATGCAGCAAAATTTAGTTTTTAATATTTAATAAAATTTAATTTAAAGAACTATAATTTATTAGAGGTTTACAGTGTTTCCTAAATCTCTCTACTATCAAGTTAGCTTTTCTGCAAGTATACAAATTAATTTTCTCCGAATTCTAGAAATCAAATTTTTACTTTGCCCAACATCATTGCAGGATTGGTTTCGTTCTAATGAACCTTCATCGGGGCTGTGTAAAGTTTGAAAAAGTATCAAAATCCGATATCGTTGCTTTGTTACTAAGTAACTAAGTATCCTACAATAACTTCGGTACTTAAGTATTTAACAGTAACTTCAGTTGCTGTTGAATAAATGAAGTAGACGTCACAGTTACAGGCTATCGTTACATTTTTCAATAAGTTATATTACACGGTCCTTAATGTTATTTTGAATAAAAGTGTTTTTCACGTTGTAAAGAATCTTGTTTCTCCAACCGGGAATCGAACCACAGATCTTCGTACTGGCCAGCCGACGCTTTACCGTTGAGCTACTGGGACAGGATTGTAAGCTCATATCGTCGAAGTGGACTCTGAAACTTATACTTTTTTTATTTAATCAATCACTTTTTATGAAATTTTGTTAACTTTTTAAATTAATAAATTCGAATTCTTAAAATTTAGCAAGCATCAAGCATCATTTTTATCATTGTCATTAAAAAAATGTTCTATGAGATTTCAAACGAAGTCAGTGATTTAAATTAAAGAAGCGGGAAATTATATTTACAACTTAACAAATTTGTTTTAACTTATTTTGTTATCTTACGTAATAAGATGTTTGTCTGTGTTTCTGTCTATGTCATCTGTAGCGGAAAATCGAAGCTCTGGACATCGACGAAATTTGCTACAGATGTGCCTCACGCCTTCGTATGATGCATCAGGGAGAGCATTTTTTCTAAAAAATTCGAATTAGTTTAAAAGTTATGAACATTTAAAACCGAAATTTCGACTCCAAAATCGCTTTTATTCCACCCAAACGATAAAAAATAAAATGGTGCAGGTGGTCTGCGAACGATATCTTAGAAGACGACGGTGAGTACTATTTTATTTATTACTTTTTAAATACTGGGATTTAACAGATAAATTTTCATGGTTTGGAATATATAATTAGTTCAATATTATACGTGTTCTCTGAAAATTTGACTCCAATTGCATGAAAACTCGCTGAGATAGTAATTATTTCTTTTTAATTTATTTAAATTTATTATTGTTTTCTTTTTTTTGTAAATGACAGCATAATATTGCTTGGTTTTTTAAAGTTTGCAATTTTTTCAAAGATTGGTCATTTGCCGATATAAGTGGTTCACAATAAACAAGATTAAAGGTGAAATTAAAGTTTTGCAATTTAAGTTAGCAATCCTGCTTGAAAAACGTTTTGATATTGACTCTACCTGTAACTTCCAATTTAGCTTGTTGTCAAACGTCGCACTTAAATAATTAAACGTCTCACTGATTGCAAGCACAACATTACCTATACTCTCCTTCAGAGTAAAGTTCCAGGCGGGTCATCGAGAAGGTCTGCACAGGATTTTTTTTTTCCATATTCACAATCATATTATTTTCAGTGTACCAATGTGAAAGCTCATTAAGAGTCTGATTTAATGTTGTTGGTGGGACTTATTTGAATACCCTTAGACCTGTTATTTTGCTTTAAAAATTATTTATTAGAATTATCTTATGTAAACCTCGTCAGACACCATCTTTTCCTCATTTCCTCGATTCTATGATTAGAACCTATAACAGAAAGCTCTGAATAGATATATTTTAACTATGATCACTTTGTACATCAATCTGAAATTATCATTCTAAAGAATCAGAAATAACTTAATTAAAAAAACAAGGAAGATCAATCATGCATAAAGCATTGATAATAAAAAACTTTCCAACTGAAATGCAAATTTATTCAAACATCTCTAAAATGCTATATATTCAACGTTGATATATTTTAAATTATTACAGTACTACAATAATTTATTATATTTGAAAACTTAAAACTTCATCGAAAAAAATGAATATTTAAATGACGTCATCGAAATATAAATCGTTTGGCTCTGTATGTGAAAGCAATGAAAATATCATTCATATCACTTTTATTCCAGACTCTAGGGCGAAATCATTTTGCGAGAACAAAAAATGAGCAATTCTTATACAACTCATCGTACAATCACTTGTTTACATTCTGCATCCATTAAAATTAGGCTTTGTTGTGGAAATAATCAAAGTTTGATGATCATTTAAAGTCAAAAATATTGTAATTGCGTTGGCACAGAATATAGACGCACAGACATTACTCCAAAATAAAGCGGTTTTAGGCCGGATGTAACACTAATTATGAATTAAAAAGAAATTTAAAAATCACGACTTTTACATTGGGAAAAAATATGGATGCCATATTTTATTTTGAAGTGGGTTACGTGATCTCTTTATACAATATGGGTGTAATTATTATTTTACATTTTATTTAAAAAACTACCGAACAAATTTTGCTGAAATTTCTTTTATATATTTTATGGGATAATTTGAATATTTTTTTTAAATTTTCGAAGCAATTTGTGAATTTTAACTTTACTTAAAAAATGTTTGAAAAATTAGGTCTAGGGTTCAATGTACTTCACTTTTCCAACCCGGATTCAACCCAAAACCAATTGGGTGATAGTATTCATTTACATTCCCATATGTCCAACAGACCGCCTCAAAAACATACCGAAATTTCGTTTTGGTAAAGTCACGGACGGACAGACAGAATGAACAAAATCAAACACTTTTCAACTATGCTGGAAAGTGTTAAAAATCCAAAAAGGAAATTTCTCATTGCACTCTTCCTGCTCTCAAAATAGCACAAAATTACTTCTGTGTTGAAAGGGTATATATCGACATAGCCAGAATGTTACACCTCTCGTAATATTTATTGGAGCCAGCGAAAGCCATGCTTATGCAAGCGTTAACTTTCGGGAAATATTTTTGAAAGTCTATTTCAATCGACATATTTATAGTTTCCGCGCTCTGAAAGGATGGTTTCTTCAACAAACAAGAAAACATATGGCTTTTAATTAGGGTTACTGTATTTTGCGGCCGAAATAACCATACACGTTAGTGGATCCTGTTTCACTTTCAGTGATGAAATGGGAAGTCATATATTTAGTGACATAAATATGTTATGATTTGAAGCACTAAGTGGCGTAATAGTTTGATACTTCAAAAAAAAAGTTGTCATATTTGACTGATTTGCATTCTTTAAAATGACAATTACTTCAACAAAAAATTTGTAATTTTGAAATACGTTCTTTTAATTTTAAATGTATTTTAGGTTTGGGAAAATTAAATAAAATTAATTTCAATGTTTACTTCGTAAACTTATGTATTCATATCTAACTGGTTGCTATTGACCACGACCATTGAATAAGCTCGGCAAATTGGGATGTCTGTAGCCCTACTTTTAAATCATATTTTCTGCAATTTTACAAAAGTAAATCCATTAGTATAGATTAGAAGTGAAACTGCTGATAGCATTGCGAAAATCGATTTTAATAAGCCTAAACGGGAAAAGTACATGTATAAAACTTTGTCCGTGTTTATGTTTATTTAAAGTGTTAAAATATAAATCTACAAATTTTGGCAATATTAAACGTCGAAATATACGTCGGCATGCAACACTTATCTTCAATATTCATTTTAAATTAAAGCCGTGGTTTAGATGACAATGGCAATAAAATATAGTAGTACTGTATTCCCTCTTATTTGCAAGTTTATATTTTAATACTTTAGAAAACATAAACATACAAAGTTTAACATATGTGTACTGTTCTGGTTTGGGTTTCTTAAGGAAAAATAAACCGGATTTTTTCATATGCGATTAGTATTTTAGCTTCAATTATCTTTTATTTCGTAACTTATTCATCTGTCTATATATATATATATATATATATATATATATATATATATATATATATATATATATATATATATATATATATATATATATATATGAAAGTTTTATATTCTGTATTATTTTGTATTTTATATCCTGTTTTCTATATACTGACTTCTATTACATCTTTTAATTGTACATTTACATTTATTATTTATTTCTGAATTCAACCATCTACCTTTTGATTTTCATATTTGCAAAAACTTTTTTAAAAAAGGTAAAACCTGTTGTAAAGCTGCATTTGCGCTTATTACAGAGTTTATTCTCTTTTTAATTTTAATTTTATTTTATTTTGATTATTATTATCGCTAACGCATTTCTATACTTTAACTACTAGCCCATCTATGTCTTAACATGGCCCTCTATGGATATTGTTTTTATTTAGCTAATCCTTTCATTCCTTCAATTGATTGATTTTGGTATGTCTTCACATTTCGCATTATGGAGTATTTTGGTTTGAGTTCTCTCATCGCTTTTACGATTTTTTCTGCGGGTTATTGCTTCTTTTGGTAGATTTCACATTCGATTCTCAAACTCGTTTTATATGTGTATGTATAGTGCTGACATCTCTCGACAGGCATTAGAGTTTATTGTGTTTTTTTGTGTTATTTATTTCTGTATATTTTAGTTAACCCAGACGTCAATATCTTATATTGCTTATTTTTACATTTTAATCAAGACATGCATTTCCACTATATGTGGCCCTCTTTTGTCTGCGGTTGTAGGGATTCAGTCAGACACACACGCATTAATGGCTTTGTATATCTTCCTTTCTGGATGATTATGACTATTTATGAATGTTTCGTATGAAAATTTCATTTTGATCTTATCTACTACGCTTGTTTTGTTACTCTCCGAAATTTCGTTTCAATTCTTTATGGTATTAGTTATAATTTGAAATTCGTATATATATATATATATATATATATATATATATATATATATATATATATTGTGTATTTTATAGTTCTCTTTAATATCATGAATTTTAGCATTTTTAAATGAAATTGTGATATTTACCAACTTTAAAGGAAAAATGCAAATTTAAGAAACAATTTTAATTCAAATCGTAAACATCAGCTCTTTTTCATAAAAATTTTGAATTTTTTAGCATCATTAAACATCAGCATTTTTTAATAAAATATTGAATTTTAACACTTTTCATAAAAATCACGCATTGTGGCATTTTAAAATAAAAATTGCGCATTTCAGCACTTTTAAAATAAAATTTCAAATTATAGTACTTTTAAATAAAATCTCAAATTATTGGGATTTTAAATATTGTGAATGTCAACGCTTTTAAATCAGATCTCAAACTTACGTTCTTTGGATTTAATGAAATATTTATGCTAGTACACAATTCAAATATTTTATTGTATGTGGCACACGACAAAATATGGTATTTCCAGAAATTTTGTAAAATTGGTGTCCTGAATTTTATTCTGCTGACAGTACTACCACCCTTGCTCTCTAACTTTTTCTTTAGGGGAGGGGGTATTTCTTTAAATATTTCTCCAAACTTCAATGGGTTTCTGGGGGAGTTATGACATCCCCCTGACAATTTTATTTTATCTGAACAAAATAAGTATTAAAGTTAAAAGTTAAATTAATATGTAAAAGTTGAAATTTCGTTAGACACAGCATGCAATTGAATAAGATACTTTTACTCAACTTTTGTTGTTGTGTGTCACAAGTGGATTTATTTTTACAGATTTATTTAGACAGCAAGACGAGATAATTTTTATGTAGTAAAATAAATCTTTATGTTGAAAATATTGAACATAAATATAGGTAGAACTTGCCATTTCATATTATAGGCTTCAAACTTTTTATTTTAGAAATATTATTGAACTAATAAGAAGTATTTTGAATATTTATATAAAATGCATATATTGTGTTTTGATAAATATTAGAAACACTGTTTTTTTTAACACTTTATAACATAGTTGAAAAGTGTTTATGACTGTTCATTCTGTCTGTCTGTCTGTCCGTCAGCACAATATCTGTATTAAAAATGACTTTATCAAAATGAAATTTTAGTATGTTGTTCAGATGGTCTGTGGAACCTATGGAAATATAAATGAATAATATCACCCAATTAGTTTTGGATTGAATCCGGGTTGAAAAATTGAAATACATTGAACCCTACGAGATCTAATTTTTCAAACATTTTTTAAGTGAATTTAAAATTCACAAATAGCTTCGAAAGTTTTAGGAAATACTCAAATTATCCCATAAAATATATAAAAAAACTTTTAGGGAAAGATATTCAGTAGTTTTTTAAATAAAGATTAAAATAGTAATTACTCCCTTTATATGAACAGATCAAATAAAATATGGCTTCCATCTTGTCTCAGAATCATGACTTTTAAAGTTCTTTATAATTCATATTTATTGTTGTATCCGTCCTAAAACCGCTTTATTTTTGCTTAATCTCTGTGCATCTATATACTGAAACAACGCAATGACAATATATTTGAGTTTAAATGATTATCAAACTTTGATTATTTCTACAACGAAGCCTAATTTTCACTTATGGGAAATGTAAACACCAAAAGATGTAGAATGAGTTGTGTAAGAATTGCTTCATTTCTTTAATGCAAAATTATTTAGCTCATGGAGTCTGCAATATAGCTGACATGAATGAAACATTCATTGATTTTAAACAGAGAACCCAGACGAATTGTCAATGACGTTTTAAGCATAGAGTTAAATTACTTGTACCTCCATGGTTTTAAATTTTTAAATAAAATAAATTAGTATAGTATTGTGGTGAATGAAAGGAATTGGAAAATGTTTATGAATGAAATGCTGCTTTTATATAGAGGATATTTATACATATTTCGATGACTTCATTTGAATAAAGTTCATTTGTTTTCGATGAAGTTTTCAAATATAATAAATTATTGTAGTATTATGATAATTTTAAAAATATTACAGGAATGTATTGCATTTTAGAGATGTTTAAACCAGGCAATTTATATTTCCATGCCGTCATTTGAATGAAGTTCATTTTCTTCGATGAAGTTTTAAAATATAATAAATTAATGTAGTATTGTGATAATTTAAAAAATATTACCGAGAATGTATCGCATTTTAGAGATGTTTATATAAAATTGCATTGAAGTTGGAAAGTGTTTCATAATCAATGCTATGTACATGATTGATCTCTCTTGTTATTTGTTTGATTTTAATGTTTATAAACTTTTTCAGCATCTTTGTGCAGAAAAATGCAGTGAAAAATATTTTGAAAATCTAGACCACAACATTAAATTAAATTTTGCAATTAATTAAATATATTATTAAATATTATTAGTTTATTTATTAATTTTAAGATCCGAGTTGAAATGGGGGTATGTGTTTGGTACATCTCATAATGTTAAAGTAATATTTTTTAACCGTTGTTTATTCTATATCTT
Source organism: Amaurobius ferox (assembly GCA_951213105.1). Taxonomy (NCBI): domain Eukaryota; kingdom Metazoa; phylum Arthropoda; class Arachnida; order Araneae; family Amaurobiidae; genus Amaurobius; species Amaurobius ferox. The sequence goes on from OX578136.1 coordinate 155,635,950, forward strand.
TTTATTGTTAAATTTCACAACCATAATTTTAAATTAATTTAAGTTCTCCTGACTACAACATTTGCTTTCAACCACATGGTTCTATTTCTACTACCGACTGTTCAAGTTTCACATATGGAAATTGTCGGGAAAAATTATTACTAAATTAATTTAAAATGTATACATGGTTGTGTGTTTAACATTTAAAAATATATGAACTAAACAACTTAAAATATACTACATTAATGTTATCCAAGATGACAGATTGAACACATTTTACCGTTCCACAGTTCGAAAATTGTGTTTTTTATTGTGTGTTTTGTTCAAAAATTTCTAATACCATGTTGCTTTTTTTATTTCATCTAAGTATTGTATTTAAAACAAATCAATGTATTATGTTTTTTTTTAATTTATTGCGTTCGAAATTTTTTTGCAAAGTGTCATTTTGTTAGGGTTTTTTCATAAAATCATGATTTTCATGTTATATGCTGCTTAAAAATTTTTATTTTTAATTTCGTATAAGTACCATTCCGTTCAAAATTTTTATTGTTTTGTTTAAATACTTTAAATGGTTATGTATAACTGTTTCCCAAATTATTGTAAATGCATAATGCTGCAAATTTAGTAATTGAATAATAGTTAAAAATAAATATCAAGTACTTTGATTATAAATATATGTAAAAAATTCTGATGTGGGCAACACATGACTTTCCTTATATAATGCAATGAATTTACTACTTTTACAGTAAAAAAATAGGTTTTTCTTATAGTAGATACTTATATTCTTTCCACGATATTGAATTTTCGACAATTAGTCGTCATTTTCATTGATTTATCGTCATTTTAATCCATTTGGCGAGATTTTCGTTAATTTGACAACATTTCAAAAAGTCGCCAAGTTGGCGACATTCCGCCATATTCGTCGCCAAAATTTCGCCAAGCTTTACTGAGGGAGAAATAAGTTATTTTTATAGCAGATAAATGACTACTGGCGTTCAAATACAAAAGAATTACTCGAAATATATCTTTTCTCATGAATGGGACGAGCTAGATCCACGAGAATGATGTCACCAATTTATCGCATGGTATTACATATGAAAAGTGAACATGTTTCTCAATAGGAAATATATATTTTTTATTTTATATGACTTTATGATAATTTATTTGAAAAATGTGCAATATCTGGAGAATAATTCATGTTACCGTTCTAAAATTTGTGTTAAGCGTTTTCTAATGAAAAATTACATAAAAAATGTCTATTTGCGTAACTTTATTAGCGGTTTTGATTTTTTGACGATTTTTTCAAAATTTCACTTGAATATTTAGGGAGGTTCTGAACATTCGATTACGTTTGAAAACAATAGACTTTCAGTGTTTACGAATTGTGATTTTTGTTCCAAATTTTGTTCGAATCGGTCCATTCGTTCGTCAGTTATCGTCTCCACAGGCTCACTGACACACATACACACACACATACATCACTTCAAAAATGTTTGATTCGTGATCAGGGATGCTTGAAACGTGCTCTCCCGTCGAAAACTCGAATTCGAATTTTTGACCCCGTCACAATAATTTCCTTATACATTATGTATATAAGGAAAGTAATAATGCATGTTAAGCACTAGGAGAATTACTATTTATATGTATGAAATATAGTATAAATTAATTTTAATGGTTGGAATTCCTTTAAATGTCACCCAACATTCATTTTAACGTATGTGTTAATACTTTGAAGTTATGCATGAAGACAATATTCCCAAATGCTGGGAATATGTGAAAACTACATAGTCTCAAATGTTAGGAATACGTCAAAAATACGTATTCTTATATGTTGAGAATGTGTCAAAAACACGTATTCTCAAACGTTGGTAATGCGTCGAAAATGAGTATTTTCAAATTTTGGGAATAAGTTGAGAAACTATCATATATACATATCCTCAAATGTTGGGAATACGCCATAAAAACATTAAGAATACGTCATATATTAGGTATCCTCAAATTTTGGGAATACATTATAAATACGTTGGGAATACGTCACAAATACATTGAGAATACATCATAAATATGATGGGAATACGTCACAAATACATTAAGAATACATCATAAATATATTGAGAATAAGTCATAATTACGTATCCTCAAACATTGGAAATATGTCATAAATGCATATTAACAGCCATTGGAAATACGTCATAAATGCGTAATTAAAAACCTATTCCCAACGGTTGGATAGCCGTTTCCTGACATCTCATTTAGGTGTCATTTTGACGTATGTATTTGTGTGTTAAAATGATGAATGAGGCCATATGTAATATCTCCAAACATTGGAAATACGTTGCAAATATGTTATAAATACGTGTTATAACCTGTTGAGAATACGTATTAGAAACCGTTGAAAATACATCGCAAATGCGTAATAAACAAACTATTTCCAACGGTTTGGCAACAGTTTCCTGGCTTACCTTTTAGATGTCATTTTAACGTATGTGTTGTGTTGATATGTCAAAATGACGTACATGATCAAACATCATAATGACGTAACTGTGCTACCTGGATATATATATATACACACACACACACACACTGAGTGACCACTTTATTATGACCACCTGACAGTTTCAAGCAAATTAGCTATGGCGTCACTCTGTTGCTGCTACAGGGCTAGGCTAGTATAAAAAAGGAAAGAGTAGTTCCTGAGACAGTAGCATAGGTGATTTGTTTGTGAATATATGGGGAAAGAACATGATTTGACGGACTTTGAACGTGGGATGATTGTAGGAGCTCTGAGTCATCGAGCGAGTATCAGCGAGTATCAGTTAAAGTGTTTAAGGACTGGACTATGAGGCAAAAAACTGAGTCTCAACGTGTAACGTGTCATCACCGACTAGTGAATGCTCGAGCGGAACGGAGAGTCTCCAGACTTGTAAAAGATAACAGAATGATAACTGGGCCTCAAATTGCAGCAGATCTTAATCAAAGATCGTTTCAAACGATTTCTGAATGAACTGTTCGCCATACAATGCATCGTATGGGATATGGAAGCCGAAGGCCAGTTCGAAAACTGTTGCTGTCTGCATCTAACAATATAAAACGTCTCAAATTTGCAACGGAGCATAAGGATTGGACAGTGGATAATTGGAAACAAGTTATGTAGTCCTATAAATCACATTTTCAGTTACACCATGCAGATGGACGAGTGAGGATGTGGCGGAAACAGCACGAAAGCATGGACTCTAAATGCATTGCTACAACTCTTCAAGCTGGTGGGAGCAACGTGATAGTTTGTGGAATGTTTTCCCTGGCATGCCTTGGGCCCTTTAATTCGTGTTCATCCACGTTTGAATAATACATCATAGCGAAACGTCGTTGCTGGCCAAGTCCATCCTGTTATGTTGATGTTTTATCCCAATGCCGATGGCTATTTTCAACAAGAGTGAAAGTAGCCATCAGATTGAAAGAAACAGTACGAAAGAATGGACGTTAAGTGCATAGCTACAACCCTTCAAGCTGGTGGAGGCAATGTGATAGTTTGGGGAATATTTTCCTGGCTTGCTTTGGGCTCTTTAATTTGTGTTCATCCACCTCTGAATAAGACATCATATCTAAACATCGTTGCTGGTCAAATCCATCCTGTTATGTTATGTTGATGGTTTATCCCAATGGCGATGGCTACTTTCAACAAGATAATGCGTCCTGCCATAGTGCTGGTATTCTACAGGATTGGTTTGAAGACCATTAAGACGAGTTTACTTTGCTTAGGTGGCCCCCACAATCCCCAGATCTCAATTCCATTGAGCATTTGTGGGATGAAGTTGAAAGAGCCATCAGACGTCTAGATCACCAACCATCCAATTCCACACTATTGGAAAGTGCTATTCATCAAGCATGGTCTCAGATTCCACGAACGACCCATCAACATCTCGTAGAGTCCATGCCAAGAAGAATCAACACTGTATTAAAGGCAAAAGCTGACCCAACGAAATATTAACTAGGTGGTCATAAAACAATGGGATTTTTGCAAACCATTTCCCTAAAACAGTGATGGTGCTACCTTTCGAAGATCCGCCAAATTTTACTAGATTAAAATGCTTTACTACACAAAGTTGTGTACCGAATTTCAGCTCTCTATAACGTAGGAAAGTAAGTTAAAAATGCCAACAAAAAGTTAAAACAGACAGACATCTACAGACTGGTCATAACAAATTAAATAAAAGCTTTTAAGAACATTTGATTTGAGTTCATGGATATCCTGGATATGTAAATCTATTAGAAATCCGAATTCGGATCTTCGATCTCGTCACAGAACTTTCCCTTAACATTATGCTAGTACGTATTCAGGGAAAGTAAAAATAATTTCACTTTAATTTCAATAATTTAGCTTACGTTTAGGGACACTAAAATTATGCCTCATCTCTATTAATATGCAAGAGAGATGAGAGTTAAACAACACAGCTGTACTCTCATCTCTAAGATAAATATCCTCTGTTTGTTCAATGACATTCATCTTCCATTTATCTGCTCCAAACACGTAATTACCCCATTCTTGTATAATCAGTGATTTGTTCATAATCTCAACAACTAATCTCGCAATCCTAGCAAAGTAATTCCTGCGCTAAAGTGGCATTCAATTTCACGGTATCCTTCAAATCGATCAAACAAATTTATAACGGGATGTTTAATATCCCGGTAATTTATTCAGTTAGAAGGTAATTTATTCACTCTCGTCTCGTAATTATTGTTTAAATACTTTACTTTAAAAATCGAGTTACTTTGAAATTACCAGGAAACTTAAGGTTCCATTGGACTTGATTATAGCTAGAAGAAATTCGTGGGGTTGCCAGGGATAATACTGAAAATAAATTAAGCTTAACAAACCAGAGGACAAAAAGTATAAGAATTTTTGAAATGTTCTAGAATTATGGACGATCATTACAGACCAACAAAGCACGTATTTTAATTTCCGTTGTTTCGTGATGGGGTATAGGAGGATAAAACCTGTATTAAAACATTCTCTAGATCCTGTCCAATTGCTAGAAAAAAGGTTTTGATAGATTAGATTACATATTTAACTATAAACCTGCTCCTCATTAGGCCTAATGAGTGAAAAATTCTGACCTACCATTGAACCGTTTGCCAGTTGAAAGCAATCATAACAGATAGAAATGGATTTTAATTCTTATTATTCTGTACATCGCTGTTATGGTGAAGCTATTTTAATTATCTCTTTAAAGAAACTATAGTAATATATCTATTTATATATACTAATTGCCCAGTGTTCGTTTGTCTGTCTGTCTGTCTCTCTGTCAGTCTGTTACGCTTCTTTCAAGCACTTCCCGAATAGATAGACACTTGCAATTTTATACCCTGGGAAAATTGAATTTTCCGAAAATTTTCTGTGGAGGGGGTGGTCCACACTAAAATGTTCAAAAAGGGAAATGACAGAAAAGCATGCTTTGTGACGAGATAGAGACTTCAAATTTAGTATACTGGTAAATCGTTCAAAAGGAAGAAAATATGCCATTTCCGGTTTCTAATATTTGCTACTTTAGGGGTATCACATACCAAAACGTTCGATTTGTCGAATAAATGAGTAACGCCTCCTTTAAAATTTGATGAGGCTTGAAATTTGGTATATGAGGTAATCATTTGATGAAAATACCCAAGGGGAATAGAGTTTTTCAAAAATCTTTATTTAAGGGAGTGCTCCAGAGAAAAACGTTCGGAAGGATACATGAAAAAAAAAATCTTTGGGTTCTGATAGATACTTCAAATTTGGTATACAGGTATTTAGTTTGAAAGGAAAAAGTGTGCATTTTTAGTTTCCAATATTTTTTGCTTTAGGGGATCCACAGTCCAGGCCGAGGGGACTCACTATAAAGCTCGGAGCATCTATTTCCCCGATCGGAAAAAAATTGACTTCCCAACAGAAAACGTAGCCGACTGGCCATTCGACGGACAGAGAAAGTAGCTAACTCCGAAAAGCAATGAGCATGCCTCAGATGACAGCAAAGGAAAACAGATCCTCCACTCAGCTAAGTGGCGAAACACGCCACCAGTCTTTACGAGAAGCACCGATGGAAATGGTTGAAACGTCCATCCATTTGGCCAAAGGCCTGCCCGCACCGGAATCCAGCGGGTAAAGCGCAACATGTAGAAAGCCCAGTTTTGGTAGTCATTGTTTTTCGTGATATGCTTTGAATTTTGAGCGTTAACGTCTAGTCTGTCCAGGATCCACCATAGGAATAAACATGTTCTTTTGGAAATTCAAGCAGGTAAAAATAAAATTCTATTGATCCACACAAATACTTATTTTAAAATAAAGTAAAATGTAGAAAACAAATTAAAATGTTGTTTGTAAATTTTTATTCAGGGTATTATGTCTTTCCCAATTATTTTTTCAAGTTTTGCCACCGATGGTCAAAAAGTTCAAAAATATCTTCGTAAACAAAATATTCTATTCAGCACTATAGAAATAACATTATTTTTAAAAACTCGTATTTCTATAAAACTTAAAATGAATGCTTCCAACTAAAGCGGCCGGGCCCAGCCCTGCCCTGCCCAGCCGGCCACATTGCAACAACATGCCGTGCAGTCCGTGTTCGGCATGAGGGTCAGACCTGCCCCAAAATTGTCCTACCAGGCCATTGAAAATTTTTAGTGTTAGACGACTAGCCCAAGTTCTCACTGTTTAACAACGTGCCAAAGTTGAAAGCATTTAATGTTCGACGGTCCAACCATGCCGTTGATAAGGTCCCTATTCAGTCCATGAACTGAACCAGTCAGAAAAGCATGGATGTTCCGGACCAGTGATTGTGATCGGATGAATATATTCATTGGACTGTTCTCCGGACTGATTGGAATGCTGTCGAATCAGAGTCAGTGGTCAGTGGTGCTGGTTTTCACTTTTAGTTTCTCACAATGGTTCAACATGGCAGCCATGGATTATCCTGTATTGCAGGAGCTTTAGAGAAAACTGCACCGTATTAATGACGTTACATGATTTGAGAAAATAGTATGGGCAAATTGTTAATGATCTCTCTGTTTTAGAAAAAAGTGAAATGACTGTGATTCAATGTCATAATCAATGGTCTCTCGGTGGTCAACAGGAGGTTTTAATTGAATTTTTGAAATAATCTTAGTATTGATAGTTTGATTTTATTTTGGTAGAAATCATTATGATTCTATTTTTTTAAACAAATGGTGTGCGTCACAGTGCTTGTTATTATTTTCAATAATGAAATAATTCAAATTGTTTTACGATCAACAATTAAACTGTGACGACACAATGGACATTCGTAGTCAATGCTAGACGTTTATATTTTTTCATTGTTTGGTGGTCATTTTTAGGTAAGATTTCAATCTGCTTGTGTAAAAGTCCTAAATAATCATTGATAAAATAATATTGATAAAATAATATATTATATTTGGATAAAATAATTATATTATATTTGGAATAATGAAGGTCTGGAAAGCTATTAAACGTTTCTTCATAGGAAAGAATTAAATGCACCTATTTATACGCTAAAATAAGGACGTAAATATTTTTAAAATAACATTTAACAACTGCCTTTTCCCATTAGATTTTTAAACGGTTTCTTTACTATCAAACATAATTTTTAATATAACCGTATTAATCATACAAATAGTTCTTTTTGTCACAACGAATTAATGCTATTTTACATAAAATGGTCATATTCTGTTTAAAACAAGTATCAGCTGCAATGTCACGCTTAGTCGTATTTCATTCTCATTGGATAGAAGTAAACTGTATTTCTGAAGAACGGGTGCCAATAATAATGTTTCCTTTTACATATCATATTTCTGTTATTTACAAAATAATATGTAATGCAATTATGACGAAAGTCGTGAGCAGGAGATGATTTGACGATGTCAAGAAAACATTTTGCTTTAAAATTCATCTAAAATACTTAAGTATAAAATAATTATTTATACATATAGGATAGCAGATATCAGATATATTTATATATTGTATGATTTTGAAACCTTTCTGAGAGTACATGCTTTTTTTTTTGTACCTGCTATATCGAGTAATAAATACATCAATAGGATTAATGACTTTGAGCAAACACAAAGACACACATTAAAATGCCAGTAGTCATTTATGAAATTTGCATTGCAGCTTACTTATTTTGATTTTTGATTCGTTTCAAAGCTAAAGCATGTTTAGTAAACGGTTAAAGCTAAAGCTTGTGTGCTCGATATATATATATATATATATATATATATATATATATATATATATATATATATATATATATATATATATATATATATATATATATATATATATATATATATATATATATATATATATATATATATATATATATAATCTCGTTTTTCTTACTATTTGCTCATCCATCGCTTCATGGAATATGAATACCTAATAGTAGTAAAGAAACGAGAGTTGAAGCGCAGCAGCTGCGCCTACCGATGACATCATAGGTCATTGAATTATGACTCATCATGGTGGAAATGTTGGAAAAAGAGGTGACGTTTGGCCGATGACGTCATGTGACCAATGACATCATAATGTGAGCTTTGGACCGCTGGCGTAATGCGAACTTTGTATCAATATTGGAAAGATGACGCAATGTCAATATTTCACATTCCCTACATAAATGAATTTTACAGAAGGTGTTGACCCCTAGCGGGTGTTTGAGGAACTAGGAATGCGTTCTCGTAATTTCAAGGGTTCTATGATTCCAAAATTGCAAATTTTGAATAAATATAATAAACTGTATGGCACTGAGTGGATTTTCGGGTATATAGGGAGTACAGGAGGTACAAGGGTCACTTTTTAAAAAACAAAATTAATTTAAAAGACAAAACTGAGTTTTCGACAGTATACCACGCTTTTAGGAAATAAAACTACACTTAGCAGATTTTCAGAGTACTAGAGTGTTCAAAGCGCTTAAAATCCTTTTTGGAGAGATAGCGACTTAGTTTTTTTTAAATAAATCTTATATTTTTCTACAGAATAGAACGGCGCTTAGCACATTTTCGGTATCAGGGGGTCTAAGACCCATTTTCTTTCAAAAATACAATATATGAATTAATTTAGTGAATTGTATGGTACTTAGTGAATTTTCGAGAAACTATGGAATTTCGGGGGTTTAAGACCCTGATTGGGCAGATAACGACTTAGATTTTTGAATAAATGTTGCATTTTTCTATAGAATGGAACGACACATAGTGAATTTTGGGGATTCTAGTAGCTTGTTTTCGATATTTCAAGGGGTTTGGGACCCATGATTTTTTTTTTTAAATTGCATTTTTATAATGAATTTAGTGAATTGTATGATACTTAACAGATTTACGAGTAACTAGGGGTCCAGGGCTTTTAAGATACCAAAATTTCGATAACGACTTGCGCTTTTGAATAAATGTCGTCTTTTTTTACAGAATGGAAAGGTATTTAGCAGATTTTAGGGGAATTAGGAGATTTGAAACGCTTTTTGGGGAGATAACGACTTGGGTTTTCAAATACATATTGCATTTTTAGGGAATGGAACGAAACTTAGTGCATTTTAGATCACTAGGAGGTCTAAAACCCTTAAATTGCAATATTTTACAAAATTTCACGAATTTTAGTGAATAGAATGGCACTTAACGATTATTTTTAAAAATATCTAATTTGATTGATGACTAATTTGATTACAGGCAATTCTATTAGGACTACTGATTTATAGAAACAAGACTACTGTTAGGAGATTTTATTGAGAAAATACAAAAGAAACAAGCAAGCAATTTCACACTCCAATGATTGGCGATCTTATCTTGTTTTTGATCCGATCCAATCACTGTTTAATGTAAGTAGTTATTGCTTTTACTTTCTAAAGTTAGGGGCATAATATATCGCTCCAAATTCTGAATTTGTACTTCCAGAGTTTAACTTGCTGTGAATAGTGGTCGACAGGTGAATAGTGGTCGACTTAAATAATAATAGACAGGTCAATAGTAGTCAACATTAATAATAATCGATAGGTCAATAGTAGCCGACTTACAATAATCGATAGGAAGCGCTAGAACTGGAGTGGTTCCATCAGTTTTTAAGAAGTACCATCTAACTATAAAACGTGTTTATAACGTATTCGAAAGGCTTTAAAGCATGTATTTTATTTAAAATCTTGAATTGAAAATAATTTTGAAAAAAAAAACTGCGTTCTCAATACTTTATGAAAACTGAAGTTAAGAATGCCTAGATTCATCAGTTGCCGTTTTCTATTAGCTTCTTAGACATTTTCTTCAGTGTACTACTTTTTTTATGTAATCTTTTTAAATACAAATATATTGTTTTCTTCACGTCATATTACTGCTATTTTGCATAACTTAGGTTCTACTCTATATATAGCAAATTTCAGCCTCAATATCATATGTAGTTGTTTCTCTTCATCCATTTATCCTCATGTATGTTTTTCACATTTCTGGAATTGAACTGTGGTTCAAAGAACGTGTCTAAATAATTGTATTTTTCCCTTTACTATATCATATTTATGCTATTTACAACATATTATGTAATGCAGATATGGCTAAACACATAAGTTCTGAGTGGAGACGATTTGACGAAGACATTTTGCTTTGTAACTCACCTAAAGCGCTTGGACGTCAAATTATTTTTACTGACCTTATATACATTGTATAATGTATAAGGAAAGTATTATGACGGGGTTGAAAATTCGAATTAGTGTCTTCGATGGGAGAGCACGTTTCAAGCATCCCTGAATACGAACCAAATGTTTTTGAAATGATGTCTGTGTGTGTGTGTTGCGTGTATGTATGCCAGTGAGTCTGTGGAGACGATATCTCACGAACGAATGGAGCGATTCAAACGCAATTTGGTGCAAAAATTATAATCCGTGAATACTGGAAGCATATTGTTTTTATACGCAATCGAATATTCAGAATACTTCTAAATTTTCGAATGAAATGTTGAAAAAAATCGTCCAAAAATCAAAACCTTTAATAAAGTTACGTTAATAGGCATTTATTATATAATTTCTCATTAGAAAACGATTGACATGAATTTTAGAACGCTAGCATAAAGCGTTCTCGAGATATTGCACATTGAAAAAAAATATCAAGAAATCCATAAAAAAAAAAATGATTAACTATTTTGAAATATGGTCACTTTTCATGAGTGATATCATACGATCAATTCGGTGATATCATACTTGTGATTCTAGCTCTTTCCATTCAAGAGGAAAGATACTTCGGGTAATACTTTGTATTTGAACGCCAATAGATCTGATATAAGAATAACTTATTTCTCCGTCCATAACGCCTGGTGACTTTTTTAATTTTGTCAAATTAACAAAAATTTCATCAAATTGATAAAAAATGACGCTAAATCAATGAAAATGACTAATTGATGAAAGTTCCATATCTTGGAAAGAACATAAGAGTAGACTATAAGAATAACCCATTTTTCCGTTAGTCCGTTCATCCGTAACGCTTGGCGAGAAATTCAGCGTAATGTCGTCATCTTGGCGATTATTTTAAACTTTGCCAAAGTGACAAAAATGTCACCAAATTGATAAAAATGACGCCAAATAGGAAATAATGTTTCGCAAATTTTGATTTCTGTCAAATGGCGGGCATACATTCTAGTATATAAGGAATACTCTTCTCTCCATTTGTCTGAATATTTGGTGATGCATTTGACGAACTTGGAGAATAATTTCGCAATGTATCGCCAACTTGGCGATATTTCTCCCCGATTGACAAAAATATCGTCAAAATTGCAAAAATGAAGCTAGATTAATGAAAATAACGCTTAATTGATGTATTAATTATTAAAATATTTTAATATATGGACTATATCGCTTATTGAGGACGCTATCAATATTGATGATTGTTTATTTAGAGTTGCGCGAAATATAAGTTAATTCGGTATTTTGAAATAATTTTACATGTTGTTCTCCGAAAAACTGCCAAATCTAGAATGCTGATGCTATTTTCCGTTCATGAGATTCCGGTACAAAGTAAGTATGTTTTGGTATATTGTGTTTATCTTCTCTACTCTAGCATTAAAAGTCATCCATAAAAGTATCTTCCCTTACTAGAATGGTCCTCGCTCCCTAAAAATCCTCCTCTAACTTAAAATTCATATGCAGAATAAAAGATGTATTAAATCTAACAAATTCTTGTTTCTATCTAAAGCTTCATTGTACCTATTTTGCTTAAAGAGCAGTTCTATTCCTCGTTCCGTTTATCGTAGCGTAGCCAAACTTCAATAATTAAAAACTGAATTTGATGCAAAATTGAATCATTCTGGGTTTTAAAATTTCTAGACACAGTTTCACTAGAAAGTAAGATCGCATAGTGTATATTTCGCTGCAAATAATATATATATACAAATCGATAACTGTGCAGTTACTGAAAGGAAGACTGAAAGAAAACATAATACAAGGATATACCCTTAAATTTCTTAGAAATCAAACAGGGGCACTTTTCTTGTTTTATTATGGATTTGTGTTTTGTTTCTGCTGGATGAAGGTACCCTCATTATTTACTGAACAGTTTAGTTCATGTGACTCTGTTTATTTTTACTGAATTTAGTCGGTATAGTAAGTCTAGAGTTAGTCCATGTTAATTTCGAAATCGATTACTTTCTTCGTTTTCTGTTTATTTTTTATTTTAGCATTCTTTTAATCGACGGATTTTTTATTTTTTAATCGAAAAGTATTTGAATTTAGTTGATTAAGTTAGCCTATATTGATTCAGATAACGGTATCTTCCTTTATACTTCATGTTGTTGAGTTCATGAGTCATGTTTTCAATTTCGTAGTATTTTATTCTTTGATATTTTTAAATTGTTTGATTGGAATGGATTTTAATTCAATTGATCTTCACATAGATCATATATTTATATAAAATCTGCTGCTTCCTTTCAATTTGTATCATATTTTTAATTTTGAAGTCTTACTAGTACTTTTTACACTTGTTTGTTTTCATGAAATTAGCTCATATAGCTTTTGCAACCGGCTGCATCTTCGCCATGGTTTTATAATATTTTTATTTACCAGTACTTTTGAAACAATTTTTCACATGGTTTTAGAAATCTGTTCGTGATGTTATTCATGTATTTTTTTAAACCGGTTATATCTCTATTATTTTATCACTTGGTGGTCTGATTGACTGAAATATCATTTTGAATCTGTAAGGATCTTTGAAGAAAAACGCAGTAATTTATAACTGTAGCTAAACATAACTTTCACTAGAGTTTATATAGTATTAACTTTAACTAGAGGTCATAGAACAATGACTTTCACTTGATGCCATGAATTTGTGTGCGTTTGGCGATTCGTAGTACACCCGTAAACTATCAAGACAGTAGTTTAAAACTTTGATCGTGTTCATTTATCGCTTAAGTTCCTCATATAATTTTGAGAGATATGAACAGACAAAAATTTTATTATCCATATAATTTAATAAAAATGTTTCATAATATTAGAGTAAGTCTGGAAAATTCATGACAATATTAATAGCACAGAGGTGACAATCTTCCAGTGAGAAATAAGTAGAGAAAACTGTACCTACATATGTTTCATGATTTGAGAAACAAGTATGGAAAAAATTTCAATGCTTTTTTGGCTGAAGAACAAATTGGGATGACCATGATTGGAAGTCCTTATTAAAAATCCCTATATAATACTCGTTGATGGACTGGTAAAATTTAGAATTTTCATTGATCATTCAGATGTGTAGCCCGAATTTTACTTTGTTTAAAACCGCACTGATGCGGTTCAATTTAATTTTCGTAAACTGATGATTTACATGCGTCATAATACTCAGTCGCAACAATGAAATAAATTAAATATTTTCACATACAACAATGAATCTGCGACGCTCGTAATAAGCATTCACAACCAATGACAAATGTTTATATTTTTGCATTGTTTGGAGGTTATTTTGAGATAAAATTTCAAGCTATTAGTGTAAAATTACTGAAAGTTTGCATATTGAATAAGCAATATCATTTCCATTTGTAGTTATGAAGATTTGGAAAACCATTAAACGTTTTTTCGGAGGTAGAAAATAAGTACAATTATTTATAGGCTTATATGCAAAAAATAAAAGCAGAAAGACTTAAAAAATAGCTTAATTTTATAAGCTGCCATTTCCAATTAGTGTCCTTAATAGTTTTGTCAGCATCATGCATAACTTTTTATATAACTGTATTAATTATACATATATTGCGTTTTTTCGTACGTTATTATCGCTATTTTGCATAATATCGTTTTACTGTATTTAATGTAATTATGATCAACTACTGCACATGTAGTCGTATATATTCATTATCATATAGCATTATCAGTCCATAGAAATGATCAATGTATGTAACGTATCATTTTCTTACTTACGACATATGTAATGTAAATATAGAAAAAAGACATAAATTCCAGCACGAGACGATTTAACGAAGATATTTTGCTTTATAATTTATTTAAAATTCGTGAGTTTTAGAAATTTTGATGGATAAAAAAGCTGAAATCATAGGTTATTGGATCATATGATTTTAAAACTCTTCTGAGTAGTTTTATGCACATTTATTTGGCTCTGCTATACCGAACCATATAAAGATTAGAACTTTCTACTCCTTCCTTAAAATAAGCCGGAATTTGAAAATCAGGATGGATTAGAAAACTTTAAGGAAGGATTAGAAAGTTGTGTTCTCACAAGCATTAGTTTTATTTACTACGATCTGGAGGTTAGCTATTTTAAGAAAACGCTTAAGTCACAATTCAATGTTATTTATACTAGTACTTACCTACCTTGATTTTATACGTTTTGAAGTGTAGGATCTAAATTGTACCAAATTCGTTTTACATGAAGTGCATTTCTCTCAATATTTTCCCACTCATCGCAAAATGGAAATTGAACTTCCAAACAAAGGGATCAAAGGTGATCCTCAGGTAAGACGGAATTAAAAAGCTGAACAAGCAAGGTTTCCGTCTTGTACGTCTTGTATTTAATAATATTTTTAATTAACTGGATTTAAAGAACTACACAATTTGGGAAGTAAGAACGGAGATCCGTTCTGTTCATAGAGGATTAAGTTATTCAAAATAATTATCCATATACAGAATACAATATCATAGCAAATACATTTTTTCTTATTCCTGCAGTACTTTTCATCAGACATAAATATTCTACATTTATTTAATTCTAATTCTCTACGTTTGTTCACACCCTTTTTTTCTACAAAGTGCAGAAATTGTATTTCCATACTCATAACTCCACAGTTTAGTACCTCTCTTTTTCAAATCAACCTAAAATATAGAGTTATTTTTTACATGGTTTCATTTAACTTCGATCGGAGTATATCATATCTATATATGCTAAATTATATATGAAAATTAATTAACGTAATAGAGACTATCAGTCATATAATCATATTGATAATGTTTTTTTTTTTTTTTCACTAATGAGGTCACTAATGTGTTTCATTAATGTTACACTAATGAGTGTGTTTTGTGTTAATCTAATGAGTTATTGTGTTTTACACTAATGATTTCAAATAAAATGTGTCAAAAGAAACAAAGGATTAGATATTAATATGATTCCAAAATTAAAACAACAAAATTGGACACAACTCATGAAAAGCTAAATTTGAAAAGAATAGTTAATTAAAAAGGAAAATGTAATCAAAAATTCAAAGCCTAAAATTGTTTTATACGCACTCTTTATCAGACCAAAACAGAACAGTTAGAACAATATGCACCTTTAACAAAAGTTGAGAGTGAATTGCCAATCGCTTTGAACTTTTGTTAAGGGTGCATACTGTTTTAACTATTCAGTTTTGGCCTGATGAAGGGGACTCATAACGTCCTCGAAACAATTGTAGTCTCCTAACTGGCATATGACTGTTTTATACAAGAAATTTTTGTAAGTTGTCTTGCAAGCAGTAATTTGTTTTGTGTTATTTCAACCATACTTTGGTATTATTAACTTTAGTATGGAATTTTGATTAAAAATATAGAATAATTGGATTATTAATACTATTTCGGATATGACAGACATTTACTAACTATTTAGCTTCCAATTTTTTGAATATATTAAAGTGATAGATATTGTAGAGGAATTTACAGACAGATTAAGAAAAAAAGTATAATCCGTTGTTATCGTTTTGGTCATAGACGTTTTGTCTCTTTTTAATATTCAATTAATTTAAATTAATTTGACTCTTATATATAGTTGAATGTTTGGGAATAATTACGAAAAGCGTTAGTTCTATCTGAGGGGAATGAAATGCTTTCGTAATTTCAAGTGCCTTTACTAGCAATCCTATTAGGATTTTCGATTTATAGAAATAAGACTACTGACATGAGATTTTATCGAGAAAATACAAAAGAAACGAAAAAGCAATTTTCACTTTGATGATTGGCGATCTTTAAGGTGAATTGGTACATCCGGAGTTTAACTTGCCGTGATTAGTGGCCGACAGGTCAATAGTAGTGAACAAATAGTAATCGACACGTCAATAGTTGTCGACTTAAGTAACAATCGTCAGGAAGCACTGTAGCTAAAGTAGTTCCACCAGTTTTAAGATGCAACATCTAATTGTAAAACGTATTTATAACGTATTCACAATGTTTTCAAACATGTATTTCTTTTAAAATCTTGAATTAAAATTAATTTTAAAAACGCGCTCCCGTATTCATTAAATGTCTCACCTAAATTTAAGTGAACTGAACAGAGATAAATATTTTTATCACAAAATTCAGAATAATATTTCTTAATATTAAAACAACGATTTTTACACTCCGTACCCAAATCATGGAAATTCATAGAAATGGCGATACTTTGAAATGAATGGGGGGGGGGGATATGATACCTAGAGGAAATTGTAGAGAAACCTGTACCACATTTACTTTCCATGAACGAGCATCGGAGAATTATGAAAACGCTTTCAACTGAAAAATAAACTAGAATAAAAAGTCATAATCAGTAGTTTCTGGTAATCCCCATTAACGGAAGGGTAAAATTAAAATTTTTAAATTCTCTTTAATGGTAGTAGTATAATTTATTACGTCTACAAGCATAATATTCTGATGCATATTATGTTTTGTAATCAAACTAATAGTATGCGTCACAACGCTCTGTCGCAACAATGAAATAATTTAAACATTTTATCACTCAGCAACGAATTTCTGATGTCACAATGAACATTTACAGCCAATGATAGATGCTTATATTTTTCCATTGTTTGGAGATAATTTTCAGATAAAATTTCAAGCTGCAGGTACAAAAATACAGCAAATTCTTATATTTGATAAGAAATTCTTATTTTATTTGTAATTAAGAAGGTATGGAAAGCTATTAAGTGTTTCGTCAGAGCCGAGAGTAAGTACATCCATTTATATGAAAAAAGAAATCAGCAGAAAGATTTCAAAAATAGCTCATTCAATGAGCTGGCTTTTCCTATTAATTTCGTCAGTATTAAACATAATATTTTATAACCGTGTTAATTATACATGTATTGTATTTTTGCGAATCGTATTATCGCTATTTTCCACAACATATATTTTTATTCCGGATAAAGCAAATATCTGCTACAGTTTGAGATGTAGCCGTATCTCTTCAAAATCTAGAATAGTTTTTACGTAGACGTAATCCTTAGAAGATACATATTTGTTTAAAAACGTCTATATATAGTAATGCTCTTTTTACCATATGCTATTTTTCTTATATTTACTTATGGTTATATATCTGACAAGTACATATTTGCTTGATGTGATGTAATGCAACAACTGTCAAAGGCAGAAGTTCCAGCTCGAGATCGAGATTTCTAAAATCCTTTGCTACATAACTCATCTAAAATACTTCGTTTTTAAAATTTTGTTAAATCGAATATTATACATCAGAATTATCTTAATACGTTATTCTCACACACATTTCTGGGTGTTTGTAATTGCATTTGCTCGGCCTTGCCGTTTAGAGAAATACGTTCAATCGTTTAGTTATTTTTGTAAATTCTGAGACTCACTTCAATGCCAGCAGGTTTTGCCTATGAATTGTGTACTTTATTTTAAGACTTTTTATTTCGTGTTCAAAAGCTTAGAAATTAAATTTTACTAAATTGTTTCTATAATAACTATGTTTATCAAATTATTCTTCCGCCCACCAGGAATTCCGAAACAAAAGGATCTAGGTTCGAAATCGCAACTCAGACAAATTTAACATGTCGAACAAGTTATATATACCTTTAGCTCGTAATTTAAGTACTGAACAGGTTATTATTAACCATAGAATGTTTTAGCGTTTGTGACTTTCATTAAATCCCAATTCCCCAATTCAAGTACATTTTACTCATCGTCACCACTTTAGGTAAATATTAAATTGAAGGTCTTTAGGGATAAAAACCCTGCATGAAATGTATATATCCTGCATAACTTTTAGGAAAACAGCTGTATTTGACAAATCCATTTAAAAATCTCCCTTTTCCTTTCTTAAGGTTGATATTAAAACGAAAGTAAAGCTGTATTATATCTACCGCCATTTGCTCTCGGAGGCAATTCGGAGACAATTCTGCCATTTTTTGTTGAATATTAGAAAAAAGTTGAATAAAAATTGATTTGAATATAAAAAAAATCTTTGTGATTCAGATTCCCCGTATAATGATTACGTTTTTGCTCAGGTTTAAAGGGTGATAATCTGCTGAATAGACTATGTGTGTCGTGGAAAATCTAGTATTCGTACTAGATGAAGACTTGCCCAAATCTAAAGTCATTTTTAGTGCCCGAATTAAAGAGGTTGAGCCAGAATTCCAAGTTTTTCGCAGAAGATCATACGGATTGATGGAAATATTATTACCGTATCAAGGATACTCTGATAAGACGTCATTTATTTCGGCTACAAGCATAATAATCCGAGGCAGATTTCGTTTTGTAAACGAACTGATTTTGTGCGTCGCAATGCTCTGTCGCAACAATGAAATAATTTGAACATTTTAACTCTCAACAACGAATTTCTGATGTCACAATGAACATTCACAGCCAACCATTCACAGCTTATATTTTTCTATTGTTTGGTAATCATTTTTAGATAAAATTTCAAGCTGCTAATGTAAAAATACTACAAACTCGTATATTTTATACGGAATTATTATTTTATTTGTAATTATGAAGGTATGGAAAGCTATTAAGTGTTACGTTAAAGCCGAGAAGTAAGTACATCCATTTATAATTTACATGAAAAAAGAAACCAGCAGAAAGATTTCAAAAATAGCGCCATTCAATGAGCTGGCTTTTCCTATTAGTTTCGTCAGTATTAAACATAATATTTTATATAACCGTGTTAATTACACATGTATTGTATTTTTGCAAATCGTATTATCGCTTTTTTCCACAACATATATTTTTATTCCGGATAAAGCAAATATCTGCTACAGTTTGAGATGCAGCCGCATCTCTTCAAAATCTAGAATAGTTTTTACGTAGACGTAATCCTTAGAAGATACATTTTTGTTTAAAAACGTCTATGTATAGTAATGCTCTTTTTACCATATGCCATTTTGCTTATATATTTACTTGTGATTATATATCTTACATTTGCTTGATATCATGTAATGAAACTACTGTCAAAGGCAGAAGTTCCAGTCCGATATGATCTGTCGAGGTTTCTAAAATCCTTTGTTGCATAACGCATCTAAAATATTTAGTTTATAAAAAATTTTTAGATCGAATATTATACATCAGAATTATCTTTATGCGTTATTCTCACACGCATTTATGAGTGTTTGTAATTGTATTTGCTCGCCCTTGCTGTGTTGAAAACCCAGACCACACGACCAACCCGAAGGCTTATGGTAGCAAGATGTGTGGCCGGCGCCCTTGCTGTGTAGAGAAATACGTTAAATCGTTTAGTTATTTTTGTAAATTCTGAGACACACGTCAATGCAGTTGGCTTTGAGTATGAATTGTGTATCTTCTTTTAAGTTTTTTATTTCGTGTTCAAAAGCTTAGAAAGTAAAATTTTACTGAATTGCTTCTATAATAACTATGCTTATCTAATTATTCTTCTGCCCACTGGAATTCCGAAACAAAAGTATCTAGGTTCGGAATCGAATCTCAGACAAATTTAACAGGTCGAACAAGTTATATATGCCTATAGCACGTAATATAAATACTGCACAGGTTGTTATTAACCATATAATATTTTAGCGTTTGTGACGTTCATTAAATCCCATTTCCCCAATTCAAGTACATTTTACTCATCGTCACCGCTTTAGGTACATATTCAGTTGAAGATCTTTAAGGTTAAAAACCCTTCATGAAATGTATATATCCTGCATATCGTTTAGGAAAATGACCCTATTTGACAAATCCATTTAAAATCTCCCTTTTCCTTTCTTAAAATTGATATTAAAACGAGAGTAAAACTGCATTATATCTACCGCCATTTGCTCTTGGAAACAATTCGGAGACAATTCTGCCACTTTTTGTTGAATATTAGAAAAAAAAAAGTTGAATGAAAATTTAATTGGATATAAAATTTTTTTGACTCAGACCCCCCAGTATAATGATTACGTTTTTCGCTCAGGTTTAAAAGGTGATAATCTTCTGAAGAGAAGAGACTGTATGTGTCGTGGATAATCTAGTATTCAAACTAGATGAAGACTTGCCCAAACCCATCAAGGTCTTTCTTCGTGCCCTAGTTAAAGAGGTTGAGCCAGAATTCCATGCCAAGTTTTTCTCAGAGGATCCTATGGGTTGATGGAAATATAATTATCGTATCAAGGATACTGTGGTAAGTCGAGTCTTGAGTTTGCCTGTAAAGCTGTTTATTTAATAGCTCCGAAAAATAAAAAGTAGAATTTAGAAAATTTAAGTAATAAAGTTAATTTCAAACACATCTGATGTATTCAACACATAATTTTTGCTGCAATGTTATCATATGTACTTCAAAGATATCTCTAATTCAACCAACCTGCTACATTAAATACGCAGAAAGGGAAATAAAAATACATCGTGTGTTTATTAGATAGCTTCCCTCTTGCACGCAAATAGAATAGTCGGTCGTGGTAAAGTAGTGATGTTAAATAAAAGAACACTTTCTATTTGGGTGTGACACTGGCATAAATATAAAACAATGGGACAAAAGGGCCTAGAAATGAAAATGTGTGTCAACTTTGACATCACAATATAATTTTTCCAAACATAATTGACCAAATATCGTACTTAGTTTAATTGCATTAGATATCTTGGATAATTTTCCCGCACCTGTAGATGTGTAGTTTGCATCGCAAAAAAGTCGCAATTTCTTTACTATCGACAATTTTATGGAACTTTGGTGAAAAAGGGAATATTTTGTGCTTAACCATATGAGAGAATTTATTTCACTATCGCTTATCATTACGGTTTTGAAGTTCCACCTTTCCGCTTGGCGCCATTTGCAGCTATCAATTTAATTGGCGTTTGTGTATTTTAACTATCATTCTATGTGCAACCTGCTACACAACGAATGCAAATAATCTTGGTAATAATATAATCCACTTGATTCTTGATGGACATCGAAACCAAGTTAACAGACATATTCTAATTTACAAGATCTTTAGTTTGCATCTTTTTTAAGCAGGCGCTAATAAGCATGTCATATGTGATTTTATTTTTTTCGAATGTTACTATTTCAATAGTTTGCAGAATTGCAAGATAGAGTATCATTTGAAATAATTTGGAAAAATAAAGATAATTGTGCTTTTCTTTCTGAAATTGTAAAACGTAATGTATATACTTATGTTATTTTCATGATCTTTCATACATTTTACAAGTACAACATATCGCAACCTTTTCATGTTATAAGTAGAAAAAGTAAGAGACTTGGGAGCGAATGGTAATTCTAATGGTAATGGTAATTCGCACAGGAAATTCTAAAGATTTAGATTGATTTATATAAAAGGCGACCTCATTTAAATTATTCAAAGATGTCACAGAGGTAAATATTCCATCGCATTCCTTTATGTAGGCTACAATTAAGTTATCTTTATAGAGAAGGTTTATTTTGAGAATTAAAAATATAGTTCTCCAACGAGTATAGAAAAGTTGTGAAAAGCAAAAGTAGCAAAATCAATTTCAAGTGTGATATTTAAAACAGTATTACATATATTCTAATATATTTTTAAAACACGTGTCCTTCTGAAATACTGTTATAGACACATTAATTACAATTAATGAATGCTATTGTGTTTTTCATTTTGCTTTTCATTAACGGCGAGATTCTTGCAAAAGTCATATGACGGGTTTGAAGTGAAGAGGGTATACGTGCTGGGTGCTATCAATCTTGCGTGCATCTACAATGTCAGTGGAATTCTATTTTTCTGTGTGCTTTCTTACACATACACGTCTATTATTATTATAATATTAATTTAGTAGGTTATGTTAAAAAATGGTACGTAACGGTGATATGGTTATAACAATTCGATGTTCTTAAAATTGTATGTAACTTTATGACTATAATCCATAAAAAAATTTTTCTTAAGATAAATTAAGCCGTTATCTACTAATGAAACATTTATGAATCTAATTAATAGTTTTTTAATATGTTTTGAAATAATTAGTTCAGTGTTGTATCCACCGCATTTCGAAAGATGTATACTATAGGATTAGTATCAAACATAAAAAACATTAGGAATTAATCGTATAGTAGCCAAAAGTTTAATAATTAGCTATTTGAATTAAATTTTTTAATTGTGTAACTTATATCTCTTTATGTTTAAAAAAAACTTGATGCAGCCGTTGACAAATCATTTCATAATAGAGAGATATTCTGTCAAGGCTAGCGCTGGAACTATAGCATCAAATGATTTTCAATTCGGCATGATTAATGCATTGGCATGTATCGCCCCCTATTTTGCTTATAATCGGACAGAACTTTCTATTAGTTTTTTATATTTTATATTTTATTTTCTATTTTTTTATTTTTTTGAAGATAAACTTTTTTACACTACTTTTGTATGAACATTTTATTTTCTTTGCTCTATCTTCAAAATCTAATCTTTCATTGTTGAAAGCGATATTACCATGAGCGATATTATATGAGGTACATAAGTTACATTAGTTACTGGTAATGTATTTTGTTATCTTCAATATCTTTTGGGGAAATTTTTATGGTTCGCTTTATTAGTTTGAGATCCCTGCTCTGATAAAGAAGCCGCTTAATTTCTTCTGGTATTGATTACAACATGTTGCACTTGTGCTGTTGAGTATATTCGTTATTGAAAATTACTTCAATTACCCTCTAAGACTATTTTAGATGTCTTTCAGATAGAACAAATTAGAAACTGAAATATCCATACCAAACGTAGGTAGTTTTTAAGGCATAACAAAGAGGACCTCAAAGCTGTAAATGATGGTGAGTAAACAAAAGTACAAGAGAAATAAATATTACAAGTTACACTAGTTGTTGTTATTGTTGTTACCCAGACCGTCCGACCTACCAGAAAGGTGTAAGGTAACTGATTGGACGACCGGGAAGTGCCACCCAATTTAGACCGGAACCCAGTGGGGGAGGCATCCACAGGGACCGTACCCTCCTTCCCCTACCACCAACCTCACGGAAGGACTTACGGACCCACATGTTTAACGTGATCGTACTCCGCGTGAACACGGCGGCAGTTTTGGCAGTGGCTGGAATCGAACCCGGGCCTACCGAGTGCAACTCCATCGCGCTAACCAATGGGCTACCGCGCCCGGAAGTTGCACTAGTTGTACTTATTTATTTACCTCATATAATTACTGGTAAGTATATGAGGTACATAAGTTACTGGTAATGTATTTTTTTTTATCTTCAATAGCTTTCGGGGAAAGTTCTTATGGTTAACTTTATTAGATTGAGATCCCTGCTCTGTGAAACAAGTAGCTTAATTACTTCTGATATTGATATGGAAATGTTACTCTTGTACAGTTGAGTATTTTCTTTACGGAAAATTACTTCAATTTCTTTCTAAGACTATTTTAGCTGTCTTTCAGGTGGAACAAATTAGCAACTGAAGCATCCATACCTAACGTTAGTTTTTGGGGCATAACAAAGAGGACCTCAAAGCTGTAAATAGTGGTGAGTAAACAAAAGTAAAAGAGAAGTAAATATTACAACAAGTTATACTAGTTGTACCTATTTATTTACCTCATATACTTACTAGTAAGTTTATGAGGTACATAAGTTGCATAAGTTACTGGTAATGTATTTTTTTTATCTTCATTAGCTTTTGGGGAAATTTTTTAAGGTTCGCTTTATTAGTTTAAATATACTTCTTGTATATACTTCTAAATATACTTCCTGTATATACTTGTATATACTTATATGATCTTAAATATACTTCTTGTATCTACTTGTAATATTTACTTCTTTGTTATGCCTTTCAGTTGGAACAAATTAGCAACTGAAGCATCCAAACCTAACTTATGTATTTTTTGAGACATAACAAACAGAACCTCAAAGCTGTAAATGATGGTGAGTAAGCAAAAGTAAAAGAGAAGTAAATATTGCAAAAAGTTACACTAGTTGAACCTATTGATTTACATCCTATACTTACTGGTAAGTATATGAGGTACATAAGTTACGGGTAATGGAATTTTTTTTTATCTTTAATAGCTTTTGGGGAAATTTTTTATGGTTCGCACTTTATTAATTTGAGATCCCTTCTCTGTGAAACAAGCCACTTAATTACTTCTTATATTGATATGGAAATATTACGTGCTGTTGAGTATTTTCGTTATTGAAAATCACTGCAATTTACCTCTAAAGGCCATATCACATCCAAGAACTTTTGGAACAACCAAACTGATTCAGACAACTTTTCCACCAATTTTCTGGCAAAAAGGTTGGTGATAGGGTTGTCGGACAATTGAAGAAGAGAAGTTGTACTAAATGAAAAACTGCGAGTAAAAGCACTGTATTTTTATCACCTTTTTGGCGAGAAATATACAGTTGTTCATTTTGCAACATTGCGGTTAGAGTTAGGGCTGCGTGTATACCGCTTGACGATTCGTCTGTTTTACATTACATGGATATTACAGATCGATTTTGCATTGAAGTCTCTAAAATTTTAATGTGCGCTGATTTTTCGCCTAATTATGGGTTTCGGATTATTTTATAGCAGGTATTTAACCACATATATAAAGTTATTTATATAAATATATAATATATATACTACGTTATAATTTGAATTACTCATTGAATGGCTGCAAATTAGTTTTTACTGATACTCGACATATTCTATTCAACAAACACTATATCTATTGAAAACAAATTACCAATTATCTAATATTTATGAAATACTTTGAAGTTGAATGAGCTGCTAAATTTATATCAACAATTAAGCTATGGATGAGTTTGCTTTCAATTATTATCATTTTTTATAGCTCACGTTATGCAATTAACTACAATAAAATACATTTATTGTGTTTAAAATTTTTTGATATTTAACTTAAAAAAAATCTTTCATCAACAAGAAAGATCAATTATGCATAAAACATTGATTATGAAACACTTTCCAACTTCAATGCAATTTTTTATAAACATCGCTAAAATCCGATACATTCCTCGGTAATAATTTTAAAATTATCACAATACTACATTAATTTATTATATTTGAAAACTTAAAACTTCATCGAAAAAAATGAACTTTATTCAAATGACGGCATTGAAATATAAATTGGCTGGTTTAAACATCTCTAAAGTGCGATACATTCTTCGGTAATATTTTTAAAATTATCATAATACTACAATAATTTATTATATTTGAAAACTCAATCGAAAACAAATGAACTTTATTCAAATGAAATATAAATCGACTTGCTCTCTCTATAACAGCAGCATTTCATTCATAAACTTTTTCCATTCGTTTCATTCATCACAATACTAAAACTTTATCGAAAAAATCGTCTGGATCTGTAAGTAAAATCAATGAATGTTTCATTCATATCAGCTATATTGCAGACTCCATGAGCTAAATAATTTTACTTTAAAGAAATGCAGCAATTCTTATACAACTCATTCAACATATTTTGCTGTTTACATTCTCCAGAAGTGAACATTTGGCTTCGTTGTAGAAATAATCAAAGTTGGATGATCATTTAAACTCAAATATATTTTAATTGCGTTGTTTCAGTATGTAGATGCACAGAATTTAAGCAAAAAGTAAAGCGGTTTTTGGAAGGATACAACACTAAATATGAATTAAAAAGAACTTTAAAAATCACGACTTTTACACAAGATGGATGCCCCCGACCGTCCAAACAGTTACCTTACACCTTTCTGGTAGGTCGGACGGTCTGGGTTTCAACAACAACAAGATAGATGCCATATTTTATTTTGAAATGAGTTACGTGAACTTTTCATATAATGGTCACGTGATCTCTTCATATAAAGGGTGTAAATATTATTTTAATTTTTATTTAAAATACTACTGAATATATTTTGCTAAAATTATTTTTATATATTCTACGGAATAATTTGAATATTTCCTAAAACTTTCGAAGCAATTTGTGAATTTTAAATTCGCTTAAAAAATGTTTGAAAAATTGGGTCCCATAGGGTTAAATGTATTTCATTTTTTCAACCCGGGTTCAATCCAAAACTCATTGGGTGATATTATTCTATTATATTCCCATGGGCCCCACAGACCGTCTGAATAACATACTAAAATTTCATTTGGATAAAGTCATTTTTACGGCAGTTATCGTGCTAAAGGAAAGACAGAATGAATGAACAAAGTCATATACACTTTTCAACTTTGTTGTAAAGTGTTAAAAATCACCATTTACATTTTAGAGTCCTGAATATTTTTTTAAACATTGTTTACAATTTTAAAAGTGATATTCAGACATATTTAATATATTATCAGAAAATATTTAATTTAGGGAAAAATTAAAAAGCACAAATTTATATTTCTGACGAAATTCGAAAAACGTTAATTTTCAAAGTTCAAAGTTTTTGTATTTAAAAAAATAGCATAGGAAGTAAAATTTAAATGTTAAATGCTATCTTCAAAACATGTTGAATACATAGGCTTAAAGCTAATAAACAACTGTTCTTTCTTATTAAACTCATTTGTACCCATACCTAAATTATGTTTGTTACATAATGACAATGCTCATATATACAGACAAAACTCATATTTTAGTTATTAGTTTTGTAAATAAATGCATAACTTCAAGTAAATTGCAAACATTTTAAAATTACAATTTTGGAGGTCACATACAAACAAAAATGTAAACAAAATATTATTAAAAAACAAGAAAAATTTAGGAACAATATGTCATAATTCCAAAGCAAACTTTTACTACATAGGGCAATTTCTATAACTGGTTCAGCAATAAAATAGTATATCTGGTATAACAAACAGATCGGTTGAAATATTGCAGTACACGCTAATTTCTCATAAAAGTGCTGCAACTCTGTATGTTTAACATAATCCCAGAAGCGTCTAATATTGTGAACATAAATATCATGAATATATGTCATAAGTCAAGTTTATGATCATGCAACAAAATATAAACGAAAAATATACAAAACCTATCTGTTTAAAAGTGTATTCCAAATGCTCATCATATAAATAAAATATAATATAATAATATATTATAAAAAAATATATACAGCCGATTTTTCTGCTCGGTCCAGAAAACGTTGTTCAGTGTTGTCGCGACTTTTCGCGCTTATCACACATTCGTTTACCCTCAACTCGGGGTAAAAATTGTTCAAAAAGTTGGTTGTCCGAAAAATTGCCTGAAAAGTTCTTGAATGTGTTCTTTATTTCAAAGCCTTAAGAAGGTTTTAGCTGTCTTTCAGGTGGAACAAATTAGCAACTGAAGCATCCATACCAAAAGTATGTAGTTTTTGAGGCATAACAATGAGAATCTCAAAGCTGTAAATAGTGGTGAGTAAGCAAAAGTAAAAGATAAGTAAATATTACAAGTTACACTAGTTGTATCTATTTATTTACCTCATATACTTACTAGTAAGTATATGAGGTACATAAGGTACTGGTAATGTATTTTGTTATCTTCAATAGTTTTTGGAGAAATTTTTTATAGTTCGCTTTATTAGTTTGAGATTCCTGCTCTGTGAAACAAGCTGTTTAATTATTTTTGGTATTGATATGGAGATGTTACATTTGTGCTATTGTGCATTTTTGTTATTGAAAATTACTTCAATTGCACTCGATCGCAAATTTAGATAGCAGGCTAACCTCTATACATTACAGTAAATTTGTTACATTATTCTTCCACTGAAATGTTTCTTTATTTCATAGCTTTTGGAGAGAAGGTAAAATATCTCTACTTATAAGAGTGAGGGGACTATAGTTATAAAATCATTTGTTGTTTTTATAATGAAAACTCTTTTTACAATTTAAATTCCATCTAAAAGTATAAAGAACAGAGTTCTACTTTCGATTTGTAAGTACATTAAAGACAGAGGTTGGATTTTGCTTTCAAAGTTCTTATTTTCGGGTGTCCCCGGGCTTGAAAATTAAAAATATTCGAGATTAGATGATAAGCGATTAGGAGGGCTTTCAATTTTGTCAAAAATTTAAAAGTATAAGGCTTTTTCTGGTGTTGGGGTTAGGAAAACACTCACTCGCCATTTAAGACTTCACAAAATATCACAATATTTAATAATACATAAAAATTACAAATCTGCTATAAAGCATAGTTAGGATTAGCTATATTTTGCAACACGTTAACTACGTGTTTCGATCGCCATTTCGAACTCGACTAATTTGTAAACACAACAAATCGTCTTAAGTCTGGTTCATTAGTGCTGCCATCTAGTGTCCCTTTGTGAAAATATAAACTATCGTTTACAATCTCCCCCTCTGGTTCCTCCTCTAGGCAACCGTCTCGGTGAGGAATCAGCACTTGAAGTTTTTCGTGGGCGGCCACGTTTACGTAGAGGATTCATGGGTTGTATACTGTCCTCTTGGGAATATGCTTTCAAGGCAGATGAGTGATTAACTCCAATTGGTACTTGAGGGTTCTCTAAGCTAGCTACTTCGTATGAGGATGGGGTTCGCTGTGCAAGTATAACGGTCCATTCCGTAACGACATAAATTTTGAACTTCTTTCTTTAGCTGCATTAGTAATAGGGTGAAAAGTTACATACATTCGATGTCCTGGCGTAAATTGTTGAGCAGGTCGTCGTCTTGGATCAGCATAATGTTTCCTCTTATCTTGCTGCTACTCCACATCTTCTTTAATATGTATGATAAATTTGTCGAACTTTTTAAGATAAGGAGTATTTTCTGAAACAAAGTTATAGTTTTCACTCACAATACGAATATCAGTGGTGCCGCCCAGGCGGTGAAGTGGATAGCGTCTCCGACTGCTGTCTAGTGGGCTTGGGTTCGAATCCCGAGTAAGGCATGGGCGTTTTCTTGAGGATGAAGTCAGTCTTCCGCCTTCTGGGTCCTCGCCAAATGTGAAGCTGCACACCCCCCCCAGACCTTCGTCAGTGATGCTTGTTTGTGTTAATAAAAACTTTGTGATCTCCTCTTATGTCATTCTTTGTCCTTCTTCTGGCACCACTGGTCCTGTTTGTGGTTCGACCGAAACAGGAGGTTATGAGCAACAACAACAACAACAATATCAGTGGTCACATAATCTATAGTGCGAGGTTCTTTATCTAAATTTAGGAAAGCTGCTGTTTGTTCAGTGGATTGGCACTTTGCAGTATTTAGAGCAATACAGATTGCTGGCAGATTCCCAGACCAAAAATCATGTTTATCTTGAACCAAAATTGCAAGTCGTGGCTTTAGATCACGGTCCTTTCTCTCTACTGGGTTTGCTTGTGGGTGATAAACAGGAATTAATGACTGTGTAGTGTTCAACAGGCAACAAGGTTGTTGCATTACAGCTGAAACGAACTAAGTTCCAGTGCCACTGATGATTCGATGAGGAATATCAAACCTCATCAAGACATCTTCTAGCAGCGTTATTGTACATTCTTTCGCATTGGCATTGGGCAATGGGAACAATTCTACCCATTTAGTAGCGATATCTTCTATTGTCAAAATCTACATTTTTTCATCTTTACTCTCTGGTAAGGGTCCAATAAAGTCTATTGAGAGGGTCTCAAAACGTTGAGAAGGAATTGGAGTCTGTCGGTTTCTGATTAGAAGGTTTATATCTGTTACAATCCATGCAGTTTTTCACATAGTCGCAGATGAATTTTCTTATCCCTGTCCAATAATAGCGTTTCGCTATACGGTCAAAAATTCCTTCTGCTCCATAATGCCCAGCAGTCGGAGCATCACGATGTTCTTTCAGATTCAAGTTTCTTTCATGGGCTGGAACTACTAATTGAGCTTTTTCGCTTTCAGAATCCGCAGCATAATTGTAGAGGACACCCTGATTCATTAGATAGCCTCATTCTGTTCAGTTTGCATAGTTCACTTCTTTGTCAATGCTTTCAAAACAGCGAATGATCTTTCCTACTTTCTCATCTTTCAATTGCTCGTCACGTATCTCGTGTTCTGGAGGGAACATCGAAAGATACAGAACATACTTCCCATTAAGGGACATCATGTTCTCAAGCAGGTTTTGACAACATATCAGCAACAATATTACACTTTTCAGATTAACAGATTAACCACCTATAGGCACCGACCCGAAAGTTTACAGTAATTACAGCCTATGGTGGAGGAATATCTGTCAACACCATAAATCAAAACTTAATGCCAAGATAAAAATGATAAACAATTATATACAATATGTTTGTCTATACTAGATACAGATAGTATTTCACAAATATTTCACATCCATAAGCACTTATGTGCAGAACTGTTTCAAATGGGAGTGATTATGTATATAAAAATATTTCTAAAATTGGTTATTACATATACAAAATGCCATGAATAATTCTCAAAGATAAAAATATATATATATATATATGTATATATATATATATATATATATATATATATATATATATATATATATATATATATATATATATATATATATATATATATATATATATATATATATATATATTTATATATATATATATATATACAAAGTATATACGACTATACAAAACTACTTATGCAAACATACATACAAACAAAACTTTATATACAACATATGCATACACCTCTCACAGGTTACCATGACTTTCAATACTATATTGATACTTACAGGTACAATGATATTTGCAATGATTAAAACAAACGTGAATTTAAAATTAATTTGATTACAGTATTTATAACAAAATTTACAAGTACTACAAATAAATATGCAAAAAACAGTGAGCTAATGTTTGGGAGTTACCATTAATAATTCACAGGATATGTTCGTTTTCCTCTAGGAATTCAATTATAGATTTTATTCTCTGTTTAGCGCAGCTATTATCCAGAAGGTTTTGGCAAATATTGACATATGTTGTCTACTGGGTATTTTAAGGTGATAGTTCTTTGTAAGTTCGCAATCAAATACGAAATATTTCGGAGATCCTATTTCACCACAAATACAGTTTTCAGTGTCTTTCTTTTGGATTTGGTAAAGATAGGTTGGGAAACAACCATGCCCCGAGAAAAACTGTACCAATTCTCTGCTGCAAATCAGTTGCTCTTGAGATACTCTGGGAAAATAGTTGAAAGTTTCTCTTCCCTTCTCACTTTCATTTCACTGCTGTTGCCACTCTTTTATGATACTAATATTTAGATGTGACCTTAGCGATGAACAGGGATGTGATAAGTTTGTACTCTGAACAGAGATATCTGACGTCGCCTCAAAAGCTGAACAGTTTGCAACTTCATTTCCCAGAACACCCGAGTGACCTTTAACCCATTCTATAAAAACTTTTGATGGATGCTGTGGGTTATGATAGATATTATTTGATGAACTATCGGATTCTTCGTTTTATATTGTTTAAGAGTTTCTATACTCGATAGACTGTCAGAGTAAATAAATAATGAAATTCTTATGCAAACTTTTGGTAGCCCAAGATACAGCTTCCTTTATTGCTAGCAGCTCTGCCTGGAAGACGCTATTTTTATACTGCAGACGAATTGACCACTTGTGGACACACATGCCATCGTAAAAGGCACAGTAGGCTGATGCTGTTCCAGAATCAGTTCTAGAGCCATCCGTATAAACATTTATGTAATTAGATATTTCTTGTGATAATTTTGCAAAATGTAAGCGAATGCTACCTACTGCTGGATCCGTTAACCGGGTAACCTTTTCCTGTTCGCAATCCTTGTGATCATAATAAAGATTATTCCACTGTACTGTTTGTTTTAGGCGTGTTACTTGCGTTATGATAGCTTCTTTTTGGGCTGTCAATCGTTACACTTTTCAGGAATATATTCCATATATATTTCTTGATCCAGGAATCATCTTTCCCCATATGATGGGGATCATGTATCCCCAATGCCATGTGCCATTAAAATATTGTTGAAAAAAAAACTGTATTAAATATAAATAGTATTATTTACGAGGAAAAAAAGGGCTGTACGAAATATCATTATATATAATTACTTATATTATAATTAGTTAAAGATAAAAAACTTAATCACTTACCATAAAAAAAAGTTCAAATTCAAGAAATCAAACAATCTCCTCTTATAGTAAAAACAAACATGGCTGAAAGAAATTCTGTTGCAAGATTTGTTGGCTAAGAGTTATTGTACAAGTTTTGCCAGTTTGCAACTTAACTCTTTATTATTGTTGTTTTTAACACTAGGGATCAAGTCTCCTTAGGGATCAAATGTCCCCAGTCTCTCCTATTACTATTGTAGTGGCCTTTATGATGTGATCCACCACAAAGCGTAATATAAAATCACAATGTTGTGATATAAAAATCAACATCTCTTTGAGCGAAGATAGACGTTTCGCAATGGTTCTGTAACGCTAATCTCATTCATGCTGCGGTGGAATGAATTGATTTCGTATGTGAATTGTACTCAGGATGAGATGGCAGATATTTCATACCAAATAGTTATGAACCCGTGCTTTAAAATGATTATTGTACATATATGGCAGATGTGTTTGGGTAATTTTTCTCTGAGATTCAATCACAACAGTGGTGTAAATGATTATAGGTCTCTAATAAATATTACACACATATCGTGTGTAATCTACTCTCTTTACACCGATATGTGTTGAAACCCATACCGTCGGACGGTCTGGGTTTCAACACATATCGGTGTAAAGAGAGTAGGCATATGTACAGACATCCCTTGAATTACACGAAAATTCGTATAACACGGTCGAAAATTGGCCCAACCTTCGAATAACACTGTACTTCAATTACATGTTTTTTTAAAGTTTTCTCTTTAACAATTTTAAAAAGAATTATTTTGCGCATTTGAATAAAATGTTGTACAGTACATACAAGTATTGAGCAATCAATGTCATTATTTATTGTTGTTATCAACGGGGATCATTATTCAGTGCAAAATTCGGGAAAATTTATTCAGTGCAAGTTTAAATGTAAATTTGTTTTAAATCACTGTGTGCGTATGTTTAATTTATACCTAATTACATTTTATACATAACATAAAAGTTCGGGAGTATAATTAGTTAGAAAATAAAGAAACACTATTTTCTATCGTCAGTGATCTTAACAATCAAAGTTTTTTCAGTGATGAGAAAACCCTCTACCCGTTCAAAGAAAAGAAACTCGCCCTTTGAATGATGAAAGTGATGAAGAATAATTAAAGAAACGTTTAAATGTATGTAAATAGGTAATAAAAATTTGTTATCCCTAAAAATCGTTTTTTAATTTTAAAATAATAGGGGCTCCGCGCCCAGACCGCTATAGCTCGCCCACTCCCATAACTCGTTTCTCGAGTCGAGAGATTTCGCCTCCTACTAGCTAGCGCTCATCGAGTCTCTTTCGTTCGTAGTTCTCTGCCTGCTACGCAGGCATAATATGCCCATTGGGGAAGATCTTCCTGTTCGCCATCACTCACCAATCCTATTCACCACGGCTGGTGCATTGGACTTCCTTTGTGTCTATTGCTTGATAATACTAGCTAACTCTCGGAATTCGGGATATTCGTCCTCTGTTCTATACCGTCAATTAATCACAGAATCTCGCTTCTCCAGTTCTTTTGTTACGCCTGCCACGTAGGTGTTGGAGCTTCGCTCCTATTTCACTGACACTCACTAATCCCTGATCTCGCTTCAAGAGCTCTTTTACTCCACTTGGCTTACAGTCCCCAGCTTGCTGAAGCTCGCCAATTAACGGAGTTCGTTAGATTCACCCCATGTTCATTACCGCTCACTAATAGCTGAAACTCGCTTAGCGAGCTCTTTTTTCGCTGAAGCTCCGGAACCTATGAATCTTGCTTCGCGAACTCTTTCAATATGGCCGTAAAGTATTAGTAAGATCAATATCGCATTGAAATATATTGCTCCTGGTGTACTAATTAAACACTACCGTTTTCTGACGTAGACGTGAGGTTTTTGGCATAAACCTATCACAAATAAATTGAGAATTAGATCGACCAATAAACTTTTTGCTAATAATGAGAATGCAAAATTTTATTAATTAGTGTTTAATTAGCCTAAAACAAAATTATAAGCCCGTTTTGCACATTTACGGGCTCATATGCAAAATTCCACAACTGTACGTTTTGCTATTTGTTTGTATGCAGCACACAGACGTGTTACACCAGTTGGGGCTTCACCGCATGTCTCCTATGCTTGCTAACTCCGAAATCCATTTCGCGAAATTTTTCACATTACCCGGCCCCCATGTTCACAGCTCGGCAACGCTCGCAAATACTTGGAACTCGAGGGCTTCGCTCATTAACCGCTGGAGCTCACTCGCTTAATGGGTGCTTTCTTCAAGGCTGCTGCGCAGGCGTAATAGCCTGTGGGGCTCTACCCCCTGTTCGCTGACGCTCATCAATCCGATTAATTCACAAACAAATAGAGCAGTCTCATAAACAAATAGAGCGTTTCTCCAACATTATTGCCATAATTACTATTCATTGTTGAAAACACTGTTGTCATTTCAAAAGAATTAATATTTAAATGATCTAAATAATTAATATATTTTTAATTGCCTAAATAAAAAATTTAAATATTGCTACATTTGTGATGGTAACATCGTTTTCAACAATGAAAGATTAGATTTTAAAGATACAACAAAGAAAATAGAATTTTCATACATAAGTAGTGTAAATTTTTTTTAAATCGAAACTGTATAAAAAAATCTGATGTGGGCAACACATGACTTTCCTTATATAATGTAATGAATTTACAACTTTTACAGTAAAAAAAGTAGGTTTTTCTTATAGTAGATACTTATATTCTTTCCAAGATATTGAATTTTCGACAATTAGTCGTCATTTTCATTGATTTAGCGTCATTTTTATCCATTTGGGGAGTTTTTCGTTAATTTGGCAACATTTAAAAAAATTGCCAAGTTGGCGACATTCCGCTAAATTCATCGCTAAAATCTCACCAAGCGTTATGGATGGAGAAATAAGTTATTCTTATAGCAAATGAATGACTATTGGCGTTCAAATACGAAAGTATTACTCAAATTATCTTTTCTCATGAATGGAACGAGATAGATCCACGAGAATGATGTCACCCAATTTATCGCATGATATTACATATGAAAAGTGAACATGTTTCTCAACAGTTAATATTTTTTTTTAATTTATGGGATTTTTTGATAAATTTATTTGAAAAATGTGCAATATCTCGAGAACGGTTCATGCTAGCGTTCTAAAGTTTATATCAATCGTTTTCTATAGAAACATTACATAAGAAATGTCTATTTGCGTAACTTTATTAAAGGTTTTGATTTTTTGATGATTTTTTCAAAATTTCACTTGAAAATTTAGGGGGGGTTCTGAATATTCGATTGTATTTAAAAACAATAGGATTCCAGTATTCACGGATTGTGATTTTTGAGCAAATTTCATTCGAATCGCTCCATTCGTTTATGAGATAGCGTTTTCACAGACTCATTGACACACACACACACACACACACACACAGAGAGAGACCTCACCCTAAAAATATTCGATTTGTAATCAGGGATGCTTGAAATGTGTTCTCCCGTCGAAAACTCGAGTTCGCATTTTCGACCCAGTCACATTACTTTCCTGATACATTATGTATTATATAAGGAAAGTAAAAATAGAAATTTCTATCCGATTGTAACCAAAATAGGAGGCGATACATGGCAATGTATTGTAAATCCTAATGTCAAATTACAAAACATTTGATGCCATACTTGGCATGAAGAATTGCGATTCATTGTTGAAAACCCTGTAAATCAAAAATTTAAATATTGCTGCTTTTGAGAGGGCAACATTGTTTTCAACAATGAAAGATTAGATTTTAAAGATACAACAATGAAAATATAATTTTCATACAAAAGTAGTGGATACATTTTCCCCTTCAAAATTATATAAAAAATAGAAATTTCTCTCCGATGATGAATATAATGATTTCGATGATTTCTATCCATTGCACCGATTTCTACCAGAATATGATGAAACATATGACAATACATTTTAAATGATCATGCCAAATTCCAAATCATTTGATGCCATAAGTCCAGCTCTAGCCTTGACAGAATATATTTCTATTTTAAAGGATTTGGTCAGCGGCGTATAAAGATATTTTTAATATAAAGAGAAACAATTGGAACCGAATGTCCATTTATGTATGCATCTGGAGTATCAAATAACACTATTTTCAATAACACTGAACACGATTTGTCGCATGTAATTAATTATAAGGGCTACTGAAATGTGGTGATATTTATCTAATTTTCCATTCAAAGGGAGGATTTTACACTAACTACTTCTCATTTAAATATTTAGATTAATAAAGGATAAAATTTATATGCATTTGTATAGTATAGTATATTTCGAACATTGCTTGTGCGAACAAAACCCACCAGCTGTGTTATAGTTCGGCTTTAACCTGTAAATAATATAATTATAATACATAAATATTAGAGTTAACCTCTCTGAAATGATGAGACATATTTTTAACTTAAAGTTTTATTGAAGTTATCAATAGGTATTATTAAAAGAATTATTTAAATTTTCATTTACAAATCGTATTTAGTAATTCTTGCGTGGCAAAGAAAACATTTAAATATTTAAACGTGGTAAACACAAAGAAAAGAAAACATTTAAATCACAATGCATGTTAGTGTACGGACTTTGATTAGATGTTAAAAATTGCTGTTTACTTGTTATTTGTAAGAAACTTAGTGGGCGTGCGTGGCTTAAAAATAGATGTTTCACCCTTGTTACATTTTGTTTTGATTATTGAAATTGTAATTCTGCACATCTGTGCGCAATTTTACATATGTGCACAAATTTTCATTTTCTTACTTATTGTTTTCGAGTAAAAGGGATTACAAAATTCAGGCAAATGATGTCCAGAAGAAAAGCAGTTTTCTAAATGTTTCTAAGACTGTATCAAAACATATCCTAAAACCTGTTGATGTATCTATAAACTTGAAACTACTAGTTAAAAATGTACTTTCTGACCAGTACCTAATACAAATATGTAAGCCTACTGACGTGGAACACTAAATAAATGAAAGAGAACACAGATTAAATTTAAAAAAGAACTAACGTTTATAAAGAATTTAACTTCATTTTAAAAAAATTATAAAAATTTACATCTTTTTACATATCATTAAAACAAGTAATTTCACCTTAAATAAACAACAGGCCGCAAGTATAGTGGTAGACAATGCGATAGAATATTAAAGATAAAGATGATTTTAATAATTAAGCATATTAGAATTATAGACCATTTGACAAACGAGAATTTAGAATTAAAATGAACATCATTTAGCCAGCAAGGAGATTTAGAACATTAAAATTTGAAATTTAATATATTAGAATGTAAACGTAATTAAAATAAATTCATCTAAATAACGTAATGTAATTTTAAAGCAATTTATCCTGCAATAACATAGCATTAAAACCAAAAACACAGCATAACCTATGTGACGAGACTTAAAATATATAAGTCGAAGGAAACATATTCTTACCAAACACCATTAATATTTATATAATTAAAATCTATATATATAAAGAAGAAAAGTGTATATGTATGATCCACCATAACTGGAGAACGGTTGAACCGAATTTCATGAAATTTGTCTCGGTAGTCTTGAAATCACCCCACAAAAAACATAGACCATGTTTCGAGTTTCTACGACCAGTGGTTCTCGAAATATTAGTAAAAAACGACACTTTTTCCTAGGAGTTCTACTTTCTAACTCCATGATTCACAACGAAAAAAGTTGGTCATTGTTGGTTTAAAACGTGAAAGTCAATTAAATCTCTGAGTTTTGTGGGAGTTTATGGAACGTATTAGACAATTTTGAAAATCGCAGGTTTGAGATATGAATTTAAATGGAAACTTTCACCATGGTTTATTTCTCACAGCCTTACTCAACACTGAGTTTTGTGGGAGTTTATTGAATATATTAGACAATTTTGAAAATCACAGGTTTGAGATATGAATTTAAATGGAAACTTTCACCATGATTTATTTCTCACAGGCTTACTCAACAACGAAAAGTATTAAGAAATCGCAAGAAAGATTAATCATGCATAAAGCATTGATTATGAAACACTTTCCAACTTTAATTTTATTTAAACATCTCTAAAATGCGATGCATTCGGCGGTAATATATCACAATCGGCTCTATATGATCCGGTGTAATTTTTACCATAGTTTTGCATGGTAAATCCCGAGCAACGCCGGGTAATCGCTGCTAGTTAATATATAAAACTAGTAGAGTAAGGTTTTGAAGTCTATTATCCGGATGTAGAAAACCCTTAGGTAGCACACTGGACGCATAAACATATCCCTTTTGAAGAAAGCAAGGTGGAAAAGCACAAGTCCAGTCGTAAAATACGAGGTAAACCATCCACTCCGAACCGTCACACTAGACCAGTCACTCGTCAAAATACACTACAACTTTGTCAAAGAAACATCTCGTACAGTACAAAACACCGATGTGTAATCTTCATCCTCAAGGAATGATGATTCGGTCCTCAAATGAAATCAGGGAAACAAACAAATGTAATCCCGTCAAATAGCTGGAAAAAATAATGGAACTCGATTAGTCATTAAAGGGAACAAACATCTATCTCACCAGAAAGAGCTAAAGACGGTCACATGAATAGCGCCGGAACAAATTCGGGAAATCGTATTAATCAGTGAAGACTTTCAAAGCACGTCAACACTTTAGAATTGAAGAAGTACAGACTTTTTGGGATGTAGATATTATTCGATGACTCGACAGTTTAACTTCTCTTGGAACTGAAGACACAACAACTTCATGACAGGCAGCAAGAGAGAGTCAATCAACTACAAAATATTGCCCAGTCACACTGTTTATCAGACATGATCACCAATACTTCTCACGATGTGAATAAATGACATTTATAATCAAAACATAGTCGAAAGTAAAGAAGCAAGCAGATTTTTTTCAGAAATTCGTTCTAAAAATGTTTGAAGAAATAGAATAATTCGTCTCATTCGCAACTGTGCACCGTATCGCAAATGCGGTTCGCTGCATTCATATTTTCAGATGTAATCAAGGGGAGGGGGGGGGGGAGACGCGAGCAGCTCATTATATAGTCTCATAGTCGTTGCCAGAAATCGTAAATAAATTAGCTATAAACAATAAAATAGTTCATGACAGGCGATTTTAATAATACTCTCAGCTAATCAAAAACTATTATCTAACTTTTAAAGAAGAAAACAACCAATTTAAAAAACATGCTTTTCAAATCCACACCGTTTATTCCGGCCCAACCAAATTTGGCATGCAGACTAAGCCAGACACTAAGAAGTGAGTAGTGGGATATTTGGAAGCAAATACAATAAACAGTTCAAGTGACACTTTGACATGTAGAGGTTTATAACTTAATACACAGATCAGCAAAAAAAAAAAAAAAACTCTACTGATAATGTAATTTGAAGAAAATCAAATTTTAGGGGATGCTGATGCTGACCAAAATGTCCACCAGATTAACGGGCATACTTTGGCAATGCAATGAAAGATATACGAAAATTAAAAAATGTGTTTAATGTTTCGGTCGCTGTTCAAATGTTATGACAGGAGTCGCACGAACTTAAACAGAACATTAAAAAAATATGTCACTGAATTATTTTATCAATAAATAATGCTGTTTAGACTACAAATAATGCTTTAAATAATATAAAGCATAATTTTTATATGATAGCACACACATCAAGGATTATTAGTTAAAATCGCGTCAAAATGTTTCCATTCAAAAGCAAACTGTTAAACACTAGCTCAGACAGACACTTTTTAAACATTTTTCGAAATTAAAGTTCCAAACATTAAATTATTGAATTTTTTATATATATTCATAATCTGAACCCTATTTCCGACAAAGAAAGAACAATTATTTACATTTCTATCAATTAGGTTTGGCGGTATAAACGTTCAAAGTATTTACATTTTTCACAAAGCTCTTTTTTCCGCCACAGAAACACCAAGCATAGACATTGTAGTTACACTAAAATAAATACACCACGTATACTTTTCCTTTGATTTGATATTTGCCTCGTATATCTGCGTCCCACATTAGCCGAGATGTCCAGCAAAATAACTTACAGAATGATATATATACACCAAAAACACAAGATTTCCATCCTTATGATTTATATTTCCTTGTCGTCATTCAGATTATCTGTTTTATATATATCATTATCCCATTCTGGTATAATCAGTGATTTGTTCATAATCCGATGATCTCCGCAATCATAGAAAAGTAGTTCAATTCAAATTCACGATATTCCTAATAAACGAAGCGGGACGTTTAATCTATTAGCAACTCATTTCCTAGAAACGATTTATTCGGATTTGCCTTTGGTTTGGATCAAATCGTAATGTTATTCTAAAAAAATATTTCATATAGTTTGGAAATGAAAATATGCAGCAGTTAAAACGATTTTTAGTGGCATATTTTATACTTTCTCATATTATTGTATAGTAAAAGCATTACAATAATTTCCAGTTAAAAATTTGCACTGTTTATAAAACATACTGTAGTACTCTTATGAAATTTTATTTGTTTTGTAATAACACCGCTGTGAGAAAATGGAATTAGAATTAAATTTGTTACTCATAAAAATAATTTCATCAGACCTTTTTTTTTACTATTGGTTTTGCAATAACACTACTGTGAGAAAATATAATTAGAGTCAAATGTGTTACTCATAAAAGGAATTTCATCAGACCCTTTTTTTTTACTATTGGTTTTGCAATAACACTACTGTGAGAAAATATAATTAGAGTCAAATGCGTTACTCATAAAAGTAATTTCATCCGATCCTTTATTTTACTATTTATTTTGTAATAACACCACTGTGAAAAAGTGGAATTAAAATTAAATTTGTTACTCATAAAAATAATTTCATCAGACCCTTTTTTTTACTATTTGTTTTGCAATAACACCATTGTGAGAAAATATAATTAGAATCAAATGTGCTACTCATAAAAATAATTTCATCTGATCCTTTTTTTTCACTATTTATTTTGTAATAACACCACTGTGAAAAAATGGAATTAGAATTAAATTTGTTGCTCATAAAAAATAATTTTATCAGAAAGTTATTTTTTTATTAAATATTCAAAATAAATGAATCCAAAAAAGTAATAATTTACAGCATTTAAAATTAAAATGCTTCCGTTGTCTTCGTGTTATGAATTTTATCTTTATTAAAACCCAAAAGTAGTTTGGTTATATTTATAAAAAATCAAAATATTCCGAGCGCAATACCCTACTCTGATTTTAACATTAAAAAAACATAAATAGATTTTAATTATTTTAATGCGTTATTATAAAAGTTAGTCTCAAATTTCAATTTATTTAATATATAGTCTCATGATTGTTTGCTTTAAAATTTTTATGTCCATAACATCAACAATTTTTATTTAAATAGTATTTTAAACTAGCTTATTTTGTCGATCTTGGTATATTTTAACAGTAGAATATCCTGTAAAGTGTTTAAAATTTACGTAAGTTTTAACTGATACGAACAGTAAACTGAAATCCTGTTTTTATGGCGTAGCCTAGTGGTTTTCTACTGATGCACCACCGCACCATGGGATGCCTTGAAAGATCTTCAGGTGGGCAGTGCGTGGAGTGATTATTATTTCTTGTTAAATAAAATAGTAAATCCTCAAACGTTTCCGACTACCAATAGTTTTGCAATTACCATTGCAGTATAGGCACAAGGGAGCCACAGAAAGAATGTAGTAGGTCAAGGGTCGTAATCTCTAAAATATCGAAAACACTGCTGTAGCCAATTGAAGCGATCTGAATTGAAAGACGTCATTTCAGACACCAATATTAGCATTCCGCTGTTTATATTCAAAACATTTACTATATGTATGAATCAGGAAAATGCGTTATTATGTTATACTCAATGGCGTAACTAGATTTTTGGTGCTCTGGAGCAAATAATTTCAGGGCGCTTTTTCCTGTAATGCATAGTGTTTGGTCTTTTAACGAAAAATATGTCCATCCTAAGAAGCGAACCCTCCTCGTTCAGCGCTTTGGAGAGATCGCTCCGTCTCGCTCCATGGCAGAACACCACTGATTAAACTGATATCTGTTATCCTGTGACATCAAATGGGAATTGCTGCAACTTGCATTTGCTGATAAGGATAACTGATAGTTTAGAACAACATTTTTATTTTTTCTTCTACGTTAACAGCGAGTGAGGCGTTTCTGTTCAATTTTGGATTTTTTCTTGTAAATTATCGTCCCTCTGGCGTTTTCGAAGCTGTGGCCCTTTTAGCGGAAATTGTGATACCCTCCCTATTTTTTTTATTCAGAGATTTTGATCGGAAAGCACGTTTTAAGACCTGAATTCGTAGAATAAGACCGTATTCTGTATAGAAAGGCAGATAAAAGAGAATGACTACAGATCTGTGGGGAGGAGGAGAAATTCCCAACTTGGCTTAACTGGGATTTTATCCAGGGGTATATCAGGTCTGCATTATACCATTATAGCAGGCATTATACCATTATAGCAGGCATTATACCATTATACCATTATGGCAGGCATTATACCATTGTCTGCATTATGCCATTATAGCAGGTGTGCATTATATCATTACGTTGGAAACGTCTCTAGTTCAAGACATTTAATTCTGCTTTATGAGTGTTGGATTATACGTTCGTAGATATTGGATTATACGGTCGTAGATTATACGGTCGTTGGATTATACGGTCGTAAAGCTTTCAACCTATAAGTTAAAGGGAAGGGGCGGTTATGAGGCCGTAATGATGCATCAGAAATTATGCTTCCAGTCACATACCCGATGAAGAAAGTACAGCAGAGTTTGAATCTTTCGTTTAAATGCTTCTTGGCGCCATCTCATAGCGATACAGAAAGAACAATTTTACAATGCATATATAATGTTCAAAAATTGAATAACAGCAAATAATAGGTAAAAGTATCATTTGATCAAGTCCGGACCATGAATGTAACGAAAAGGTGAAGTCTGCAATTGAGTGGCGTCGAGGTTTGGTTCCGAGGTTGAAGCGTGGTAGGTCAGCATAATAACGCTGAGCAAAATACGTCTATAGCTCAAAGCATATAATAATGCCTTATGAGTGTTCGATATAAATCAAAAGTTGTCATTTGATATGAAATCTGAAGGATGTTTATGTGGGGTTCACTTTAAACATAGTATTAAAGTTAATCATCTCAATACATCAACAAAAGTCGTGTGGAAAGCCAAAAATGGCAAGGATCGAGTCTTGACTTTTTACATTTTTAACATGCATGTCTGTTTACAAACTGAAAAGTTATTTTTAATGAACATCTCAAATAATCTCTAAAAGGAAAATCCATTAAATTTTGACGTTCTTATAATTGTAGTTGTAATAAGATGTCTTCGTTATCTAGTCTCCTCTGCTTTGATTGATTCTTTTCAGACAACCATTTTTTTACTATTGAAGTTCCTTTCATACGATTCAAAGCTTCATTCCCCTCAAATTTAATACTTTTTTATATCTATCTCATTCATTCATCACACCACATCAACCATCAATTCGTTTTTAGGAATTTCCAGTTAAGAATCCCTCGTTTCGCTGCATTGAGGAAAAAAGATCCTTCTCGAAACTAATTTCATATTAAAAAAAGAACATGGTATGTATATATATCGAATTTCTTGAGATCAAAAAAGATAAAACTGATAAATGCAAATTTGTGAGAAACATCATTAAAGTTAAAAGACCGATTTTGTTAAAGTATTTTTCAGGCATTCAATTCAAGCCGAGTTCAAGGAATGTCTATGGCTGAATTTCTGTTAATTGTCAATTTACAGGTTTTTAAACATTTTGTTTTTCAACTTTATAGCTTCTAGAAACTTTTGCTTAGAATAATGTCTTGGTAATGTTTCTCAAGAATTCTAATAGATGTCTGAGCTGTTTAGCATAATCTAATGGAATTTTAATGCATAGTTTGAATGTAAACTTGCTAAAAACATAATTTCAGCGACACATGATTTTGTGTC
This sequence comes from Amaurobius ferox, assembly GCA_951213105.1. Classification (NCBI taxonomy): domain Eukaryota; kingdom Metazoa; phylum Arthropoda; class Arachnida; order Araneae; family Amaurobiidae; genus Amaurobius; species Amaurobius ferox. Next base: position 155,680,470 of record OX578136.1, read on the forward strand.
TAAAATGTTCAAAATATCAAAATACTAGATTTTTTTTGCACACCAACTCAAGTAAACAATGCAAACATATAATTTCTAATGCATGATGTGCAAATATTATGTAATTATTTTGAAAAATATAATTTTTTTTTTCAATGAAATTCCTCTGTAGGTGTATATTTTTAGAGATAACTTTATTATAGCTTTACTGTAAACGGATTTTACTGGCCTCATTTTTGAAAATAGGTAACATCAAGGTCGATATTTTCAGAGTTTCTTAGAATTTTAATAATTTAAGATATTTTTTTATGAGGGAAAATATTCATGTCACCTGAATGGCACAGCGTCGCTGAAATGACTGTTTATATGAAAGGTCTAATTAAACAGTAATATTACAATAATACAACGGACATTGAATCATTGAGAAGCAACTTTTATTTTATTATACCACAAATTAAATAAAATATTTTACAAGAAATGGTAAAAATTGTTTAACACATAACATTACAGCCTAAACACTAGAACATATAAAAATGAAATATTGCCATTACCCTTCCTGCAGAATTTCACTCAGGTAGAACCACCCATAGGAGGGGGGTACATGCACCACTCAGGTGGGGAGGGGGTACGGACACCACTGAAGTGCGGGGGGGGGGAGACAGATCTCCAATATGTTTTTTCGTAGGAGAAGAAATGAAAAAAATCACATAAAGGTGAAAATCAAATATAAAGGAAGGAGCCCATGATAAATGTTTGCAGGGGCGCTTAATTTTTATGGGCAACACTGCCCCAAATTATTTTAGAAGAGTACAACTCCCTGGCTGCCTTTTTGTTATCAGAGCAGCACCCTCCTTGCCCTTCTGTGATGAAAAAAAGCACTCTGCTTGACCCTTTGTTAAGAGAGCAACGTTTTCTACTGCGTTAAGAGAGCAACGTTTTCTACTGCGTTAAGAGAGCAACGTTTTCTACTGCGTTAAGAGAGCAACGTTGTTTAGAGAACAACGTTTTCTACAACGTTATCTCCCAACAATAAATAAATAAAAATAATAAGATTAAGCCCTGGCCTAGAGTCAAAGAAAACAACCCCCCTCCATACTTTCCCCCTTCAAAAGAAACAAAATAGAAATATAGCATAAAGGGAAAGATTGTTATGCCTATACATTCCCTTTTTTGCATGATTAAAACTCGATTTTGTTAAACTATTCCATGATTAGTATGCATTTTGGATAATAAGTTCTAAACTTGAACTCTATAATCATTTTTGCCCTAAAACCAATATTTAAAAATATAGCTCTCCGGACTAGGGTTCTTTTGTACCATTTTCAGGAGGTCCTTTGTTTATGTTGAGTCAGTCAAAGTCAAAACACAAGAAGATAGGAAAGGAAATAATAAGTTGTGTCTAGATGAGCGATATTATTTGCTAACTGCTTTCGGCGACCAGCACGGTTGTTTTTGTGAAAAAGCTCACAACTTGCAATAGCTTTTTGGCAGTAACTGTCGTCCGCGTACCTATGCAACGCGCGTATACAGGCAACAGTTTATGCAGTAGTTGTTAACTGTGTACCCAACCGCTACGCGGGCGCATGCAATCAACATAAGTTATATACAATAGGGATACTTCATGAAAAATGAAATTTCTCACTGTGCGATGCAAATGTCTTATTAAAAATTCGCGATGCAAATTCTGTATTAAAAATATGTTTTAATTAAAATATTTCATTGTGTATTAACTGATTTCCCTAATTTTTTCAGAAATTCTGATTCACGTTGTTAATGTTTTATTAAGAGGATATTTTAATTAAAATATTTCATTCTGTATTAAAAAAAATTCTTAAATTTCACAGAAATTTCGATTCGTTATGATCTTATTAGCGAAAACTACAGAAAAAAAAAAAGTCCTACAATCATTTCAAAGCGGAATCGACCGTGAGTTATTCCCCGTAACGTAAACCATTCCATTCAGGTGACACAGTTTATGTTTGTGTAATTTTTTATTTCTCACAGAAATCAAAACTAACATTTGAAAATAAAATTTACACTTTGCAAAATACGTTTATAGTATATGCTCACAGAAGACATATTACTTTGAAATTTTCGTCTATATTAACAATAATTAAATGTTTGAAACAATTACGGATAATAAATATACGCATCAAAAATGAATAATAAAATTGCCTTTTTCACTTTCCTTAATTATCGTAAAGTGGTAAAAATTTAAACTATAAAACAAAATTCTAAGTGATATCATTTAAGAATTTAATGACGCTGCTGTCGCCATCTAGTGAAAGAAAACGATGATTTTTCGAACATCGTTGCACTATCTCCATAATACTTTTAATTTTGATTTTCCGCGAGAAAGTCTAAAGGAGTGAAATGCATTTGAAGATGACTCCTTAATAGTTCTCCAGAAAGTTTATGTCTCCTGTAAGAAAACAATCTTTTTCTAGAACAAACATTTTGTGTGTCATTTTACACTAGATACTGAATTAAACTTAAAAGTGCTAGTTCCATTCTGAAGATATTAAGCGTTTTCTGTACTTATTTATAATAGTCATAATTATTAAATACTATAGATGTTAAATCCCGAGTATAAATTATTTTGTATAAGTTATTTTGGGATTCCTCGTTAATCATTAGTTGAAACGCTTAGCTCCCTAACATGGTTAAATGTATCTATAAAATGCCTAAATTTACAGTCTGTTTATAAAGACTAATAATGAAAACTAGTCATCATTTGCCATGATACTAACCATATAGTTCATTTAAGTCTTGGCAACACTAGTTGTGTTCATTGATCATCTCATTGCCTGCACCTTGCTGGCAAGAGACAATGACCGGGAAATCATGGTCCATGAGTACTAATGGATGATCCGATGAGCACTTTCTTGTTATTATGAAACATTCTGCACACAGAGCAAAAGTTGCATTAATTGTGAAGTCAATGCAATTGTAGAACTAATTATAAGGATGCGCTATTTTTACTATTAGCAACGTAGTGTATCTTCCTAATCAGCGCTAAGAAGAAACAAACTTGAAATGAAAACGGAATGTTAAACCGAAATTAGAAAACACTTTTCATCTTTTGGTGGCAATCATATTTTCCACCTATGGTTTTACAAAAAAGTATTTTTGAACATCTATTTCTTTGGATATACTATAGATAGTGTTCAGATGATGACTGATATGTATTGAACATCGAATTTTGAAGGTTCACTAAAGGGGTGTACTAAGAATTTCCACTTCCGATTCAAAAAATTTCATTTTACTTGAAACACCTAATCTTCAAGATTGGCTATAATTAGAGCTTAGGCGATAATTGATATGGAATCAGATCAATACTTTGGAGGAATCAGGGTGGTTCACTAATAATTTTCCCTTCCATTTCCTGTTCCATTTATTCTTACAAAATGTGTATAAAATACTTATTTCTCAGGACTGTCTATAAATGAGCTTAGATAACGACTGATATGGATTTCGCATTCAGTTCTGATGGGCTCGGACATCTCACTAAGGATTTCCTCTTCATGTTCTGAAGATATCAATTTAGATTAAACAATTTATATTTTCCTTGCAACATCTATTTTTCAGAATTGGCTACAAAGCAAGCTTAGATGACATCTGATATGGATTCAGCACCAAAATTCGAAAGAAGTGGGATGTTAACTGGGGATCAGTTTTCTTGAATGTTTTCCATTTTTTCTTAAAACATCTATTTCTAAAGGTTAGCTATATATAGAACTAAGATGATGACTGAGTTAAGCATGAAATTCTAAAAGAGACGAGAGAATTCACTAACAATTTCCACGTCTGTTTTGTTTTTACTTCTGGTTCAAAATTATCATTCATACATCTATTTCCCAGGATTGGCTACAGTACTATAAATGCAGCATCGAATTCCAGAAGCAGATAGAAGATACTAAGAGTGGCAATACGTCACATCTATAAAACGATTAAGTAATAAATTAAAGACAAATCCTTAGATTTTAAAATAGTCATTTAATAAACCTCCTATAGATGCATAAATAAATTAAAAACCAGAGTGCTTTTGGACATCTTTATACCCTTCATCAGTGGTATTAAATGGAATATGGTTGGCTGAACATGTTCGGGACATTAAAAATGGCAAACAATCCACGGCTCATGCCCAACTTGTGGTTAAAGATAACTTTCAACCGCTTTTCGAAAAATCTTTTCTTTTGATCAGCTGTAATAATCCCTGTTCAACTTTACTGTATGAATACCTGTTTATTTATCTATATCAGCCTTCTATATGTAATTTTGATCCTGTGCTGGCTTTAAGCTACTGTTTGCAAATCGTTCTTGATACCATGCACGTCAAGCCGTCACAATCATATCTCTCGGTTTGAATATTAATTACTTGTAATTTATGCTTATTATGAAACTTGGCATTTTGTCCTTCTTATTTGTATTATAAACGTGGTCAATTTAAATTTCTTGCTCGTATTTTATATTGATGTGTTAGTGTCTTTTTAACACTTTACAACATTGTTAAAAAGTGTTTATGACTTTGTTCATTCTGCCTGTCTGTCTGTCTATCTGTCCGTTAGCACGATAACTGCCGTAAAACTGACTTTATCAAAATGAAATTTCAGTATGTTTTTCAGACGGTATGTGGGACCTATGGGAATATAAATGAATAATATCACCCAATTAGTTTTGGATTGAACCCGGGTTGAAGAAATGAAATGCATTGAAACCCTATGGGATCTAATTTTTCAAATATCTTTTAAGCGAATTTAATTCACAAATTGCTTCGAAAGTTTTAGAAAATATTCACATTATCCCATAAAATATATAAAAAAAATTTCATTAAAATATATTATGTAGTTTTTTAATTAAAATTTATGTAATATAGGGAAAAAAAATTCAATTAAATTCTGACTTTTGGGATATCCTCCAGAAAGAAAAAAGAGATATATAATATAATAAAAATCTTTCCATGAGGTTAATCGCTTTGTATATGAGAGATGCTACACATTTTAAAATAAATTTGGTAGATAACAATTTTTCAATTTTTTTTAAATTTTATATAACTCTTTATGATATACTTATTTGATGGTATTTTTAATGCACTTTCCTACGTCCTAGACAGTTAAAATTTGGTACACAGCTTAAATTTGTTGAACATTTTATTTTACAAAAATTTGGTGGATCTTTAAATATAGATCATACATTTTTTTCGAAATGGCCTGCAAATAATACTCGTTCACTTGTATAAATCATTGCTGAAATATTATTAAAAATTCTGATGTGGACAGCATATATCTTTCTCTGCAGACTCATATTCACGTTCTTTTTATTTCTTCAATAATAATTTCAGTTTATCTGCACACAATAACACCCATACATATGGCATTTTTAAAGCACTTTCCTACGTCCTAGAGAGTTGAAATTTGGTACATAGCTACAATTTGTAGAACATTTTATTCTACAAGAATTTGGTGGATCCTCAAATATAGATCCTACATTTTTTTTCGAAATGGCCTGCAAATAATCCCCGTTCACTTCTATGAATCATTGTTGTAAGATTGTTAAAAATTCTGATGTAAGCATCACATGACTTTCCCTGCAGACTCATATTCACGTTCTTTTTATTTCTTCAATAATAATTTCAGTTTATCTGCACACAATAACACCCATACGTATTTTAAATGACACTGAATTTGCACGTTAAACGTAAATTTGGTTCTCATTTTATAGCTGGACTTATTGTCAAAGGTGGCGTAGGGAAAACACGAAAAAACTAAAATATCTCAAGAACGGCTAGTTCTAGAGTAATGGGGTTAGTCTTATTCTTTTTGTTGTCAAAAATCACGTATAAAATAAGCATTTAATTGACATAATTGAATACACGTAGTTTTTTATTTTTAGATTTAAAGATATTTGCTGGCCATTTCGCAGAAACAGTCCATTCCTTTTCCCCGAATCGTACCAGAATAACTTACAAGTGATTTATATACCAAATTTTGTTAAATTTGGGCCATCAGTTTTTAGCTAGAGTGGATAGAGGCAATTTTAGCCGGCCGTTTCGCAAAGAAGGCAGATTCTTTTATTACGAATCGTACTAAAATCCAATGAATATCAGGGCTTCCCACAAAAACTTATCTACCTAATTTTATGAAATTCGGTCCATTAGTTTTTTAGTTAGGGTGGATACAATATCCTCACAGACACACAGAAACACACACAGCTACACCCTTACACACACAGACGTCTCCCTAAAATAGTTTTTTCGTGTTCTAGAAGTCCCAAAACGTGTAGATCCTTCGAAAATTCGAGTTCCGATCTTCGGCACGATTTCAATACTTATAATACACACACACACACACAAACACACACATATATTATCTGTGTATCTAAATTCCGTGCCTATGCAATTACAATAGTTGTGATTTTAAATGATCCCTAAATTTTTATTATTTCTACAACGAAGCCAAATTTTAACTTATGCAGAATGCAAATATTTCAAGCGATTGTAAGGTGAGTAATATAAGAATTGTTGAATTTTTTTCACCCAAAATTTTTAGCTCTGGAGTCCAGAATACAAGTTATATGAATTAAATATTCATTGATTTTGCATAGAGAATCAGACGATTAATATTTCGATGAAGTTTTAAATATTTAAGTATAATAAATTACTGTAGTACTGTGATAAGATAAAAGATATCACCACTGAATGTATCACATTTTAGAGATTTTTAAATGAAATTGCATTTCATTTGGAAAGTGTTTCATAATCAATGCTTATGCTTGACTGATCTTTCTTGTTTGCTTTTTGTAATGATGACTATTGTTATATGCAAATTTGGCCTACCAATGTGAATGGTATTTAAGCATGTTGTTTGCGGATTTCATTTAATGCCACTGATGAAGAGTTAAAAGATGCCCGAAAGCGCTCTGGCTTTTAACACTTTACAACATAGTTGAAAAGTGATTATGACTCTATGACTAGGACTATTTATTCTGTATGTCTGTCTGTCTGTCCGTTAGCACGATAACTGCCGTAAAAATGATTTTATCAAAACGAAATTTTAGTATGTTGTTCAGACGGTCTGTGGGACCTGTGGGAATATAAATGAATTATATCACCCAAATAGTTTTGGATTGAACCCGGGTTAAAAAATGAAATACATTGAACCCTATGGGAGACAATTTTTCATTAGTTGCATTAGAATTGCTGTATTTCTTTAACATAAAATTATTTAGCTCATGGAGTCTGCATAGCTGATATGAATGAAATATTCATTGATTTTACAAAGAGAAGGACGATTTTTTTCGATGAAGTTTTACGCATAGAGTTTAATTACTTGTACCTCCATGGTCTTCAGTTTTTAAATAAAATAAATTATTATAGTATTTTGATGAAAGAAAGGAATGTAAAGAGTTAATGAATGAAATGCTGCTTCGATAGAGAGAACCAGGCGTGTTATATTTTGCCGACATCATTTGAATAAATTTCGTTTGTTTTCGATGAAGTTTTCAAATATAATAAATTATTGAAATATTATGATAATTTTAAAAATTTTACCGAGGAATGTATCGCATTTAAGAGATGTGCAAACCAGACAATTTATATTGCACTGCAGTCCTTTGAATGAAGTTCATATTTTTCGATGAAGTTTTAAGTTTTCTAATATAATAAATTAATGTAGTATTGTGATTATTTTAAAACTATTACCGAGGAATGTATCGGTTTATTGAGATGTTTATATAAAATTGCATTGAAGTTGGAAAGTGTTTGATAATCAATACTTCATGCGTGATTGGTCTTTCTTGTTAATTTATATATACGTCTATAGGAGGTTTATTAAATGACTTCTTTTAAAATCTAAGGATTTATCTTTAATTTATTACTTAAGCAGACAAAAGAGAATTTTGACTTCTAACGAATACAAATAATACTTTAAAACTTCAAATTCACTGTTCTTTCAAAGAAGTAGCTTTTTAATGTTATTTTTACGATGAAACGTAAATGTATAAATATAAAGAAAGAAAACAACAGAATTGAATCTATAAAAAATGTCTGTAGTTATGTTGGTCCCATGAGAAATTTTAATTTAAAAATTAATTAATCTTTTTCTTTCATATTGAACCGTATTATTTCATTCTCAGACGTCCATTTCGCAAAGAAGGAATATCATAATTATCCGAAAATGGGTACATTACGATAATGAGGGGTCTTTTTCTGTATTTCATCTTCGATAAGTACTTAGAAGGTAGAACATGTCCCCACTCTAAAGGATGAAAATTTATGAAAAAATAAATTGTTGAAATATATTTTCTTTTATAACATAGTTCCATAATACTTCCATAACACTTATTACTAAAACAGGTTGCGCTGTAAACTAATAAGTTTGAAAAGTGGGCATTTTATTATTGGGAACTTTCATTTTTTTTAGTGTTTATGTTAAATTTTGAACTTTCTGTAATTAATAAACATATTTTTTTCTTTTTAACACTTTACAACATAGTTGAAAAGTGTTTATGACTTTGTTCATTCTGTCTGTCTGTCTGTCTGTCTGTCCGTTAGCACGATAACTGCCGTAAAAATGACTTTATCAAAATGAAATTTTAGTATGTTTTTCAGACGGTCTGTAGGACCTATGGGAATATAAATAAATAATATCACCCAATTAGTTTTTTATTGAGCCCGGGTTGAAAAAATGAAATATATTGAACCCTACGGGACCTAATATTTCAAACATTTTTTAAGCAAATTTAAAATTCACAAATTGCTTCGAAATTTTTAGCAAATAATTACATTATCCCATAAAATATATATAAAAAATTTCAGTAAAATATGTTAAGTAGTTTAATTACAAATTATTTAATATAGAGAAAAAAACAAATTCAATTAAATTCTGACTTTTGGGATATCCTCCAGAAATAAAAAAGATATGTATTATATAATAAATAGCTTTCCAAGAGTTTAATCACTTTGTATATGAAAGAGGCTTCATATTTAAAAATATATTTGGTAGATAACAATTTCAAATTTTCATTTTTTAATTTTATATAACTCTTCATGATATACTTATTTGATGGCATTTTTAATGCACTTTCCTACATCATACAGAGTTAAAATTTCGTACACAACTTAAATTTGTTGAAAATTTTATTCTACAAAAATTTGGTGGATCTTTAAATATAGATCATGCATTTTTTTCGAAATGGCCTGCAAATAATCCCCGTTCACTTCTATAAATCATTGTTGTAATATTATTTAAAATTTTGATGTGGGCAGCACATGTCTTTCCCTGCAAACTCATATTCACGTTCTCTTTATTTCTTCAATAATAATTTGAGTTTATCTGCACAAAATAACAACCATAAGTATTTTAAATGATATTGAATTTGTACGTTAAACTTAAATTTGGTTCTCATTTGATAGCTGGACTTATTGTCAAAGGTGGCGTAGCGAAAATGCGAAAAAACTAGAATATTTCAAGAACGGCTAGTCTTAGAGTAATGGGGTTAGTCTTATTCTTTTTATTGTCAAAAATCACGTATAAAATAGGAATTTAATTGATATAATTGAGCACACGTAGTCCTTTATTTTTATATTTAACGATTTTTGTGGGCCATTTCGCAAAAATAGCCCGTTCCTTTTTTCTGAATCGTACTTGAATAACCTACAAATGATTTATGTTCCAAATTTTGTTAAATTTGGTATATAAATCACTTGTAGGTCATTGAAATATTATACACCAAATATTGTGAAATTTGTTCCATTAGTTTTAGCTAGAGTGGATAAAGGCAATTTCTGTCGGCCATTTCGCAAAGAAGGCAGATTCTTTTATTACGAATCGTACTATAATCTAATGAACATCAGGATTTCCCACAAAAAACATACCTACCAAATTTTATGAAATTCGGTCCATTAGTTTTTTAATTAGAGTGGATGTAATATCCTCACAGACACACAGAAACATACACAGATACACTTTTACACACACAGACGTCTTCCTAAAAATAGTTTTTTCGTGTTCTAGAAGTCCCAAAACGTGTAGATCCTTCGAAAATTCGAGTTCCGATCTTCGGCACGATTCCAATACTTTGAATACATACACACACATACACACACACACACATATATTATCTGCGTATCTGTGTATTATCTGTGTATCTAAATTCCATGCCTATGCAAATATAATAGTTGTGATTTTAAATGATTCCTAAACTTTTATTATTTCTTCAACGAAGCCTAATTTTAGCTTATGCAGAATGCAAATATCTCAAGCGATTGTAAGGTGAGTTACATAAGAATTGCTGAATATTTTTCACACAAAATTATTTATCTCTGGAGTTTGGAATACAAGTTATATGAATGAAATATTCATTGATTTTGCATAGAGAATCAGATGATGTATATTTCGATACAGTTTTAAATACTTAAGTATAATAAATTACTATAGTACTGTAATAATGTAAAAGATATCACCACTGAATGTATCACATTTTAAAATTTTTTAAATGAAATTGCATTTCAGTTGGAAAGTGTTTCATAATCAATGCTTATGCATGATTGATCTTTCTTGTTTATACGATAGCTTAAACTATAAAGTATTGTTTACTGAGGTATTGTTGAATTCGAGATTTGGACTGAAAACCACACTTTAAAACCCCATTAAAGTACATTTGAAACACTTTCAGAAAGATATCTATGAATTTATGTGCGAGACCAGAAATGTCAAAATCGCTAAAGTAAAATAGTGTATGAAAGTCATTATGACCGTAGATAATCAACGATACGTGTCACAAAAGGTGAATCTTAGTGGTAAAACCAATGACAGTAATTTTGCACATTCCACTTCGGCGATAAGAGCTTGCAATTTTGTCCCAGTGGCTAAACGTTAAAGCGTCAACTGGCCAGTTCGGAGATCCAGGGTTCGATTCCCAGTTTGGGCAGCAATGCTCTTTATAATGGCGCCCAAACAAATCATCCCTGTAGGTTAGTGCAAAGATGTTGGAGGCCTGAAGACCCCAGACAGTGCGACTCACATAGTGGGTTTAGAGCAGGTAGCTGCACGGCCGGGAAAGGATACCTCCTGCACTCAGGAGGCACCCAAGGTCTACCATCCCGCCGAACGAACATTTATTTAGGTCTGAAAAGATAACAATTGATGAAAAATATTGTGGTTGCACAGACATTTTTACATTATATTTGAACATGACAAGTACGTCCATTTTTCAAAAATGGGAAAAGGGTTATTGCGAATATAGATGAAAAGATCACTGAAAAATAAAATTTAGAGTGAGGTATATAAACATAATGAAAAATAGATTAAAATTAAAGAAAATAATAAAATTTTGAAAGTAAAATTTAGAAAATATATAAAAAGAAATTATAAAAAGGAAAAAAAAATAGGCACATGGAAAACAAAAAAAGAAATTTAGAATAAAATTTAGAAAAGAAAAATTAGAAAAAATACAAATAAAAGGGGTCAAAAGAAAAGAAAGATCCTAAAAAATAAGAACAGTCAACATAGTTTTATTTGTTTTAAAGACAAGATATGGAGGAAACACAAGAAAAGTCCATATAAGTTAATAAGAATGAAATAAAGGAATTCATTCATTGATCAAATTTAATTGAGAGTAGAATCTACTCATAAACTTTGGTCACTTTATTAGAAATTTCCATGACAACAAGAATACAGTTTTTAATTTTATCTACTGAAGAGGGATTTGAACGAACTTTGGAGAACCAAATTGGTTTATTAGATGGGGAGGGTTTGCAAAGATGAACATTTTTAGAAAAAGGACAATCAAAAATGTAATAATCAACGTCGCCGAATTTATAGCAAATACAGTTAGAGGTGGATTTAATTTTGAAAAAGTATAGGTAATCAAGAAAGGGGCCATGACCAGTAAGAAAGTAAATGAGGTATTTATTAAAAATTCGTTAATTAAGATTCAAGATAGGGAGGTAAGACAGGATTCCAGCCGGATCAACAGTCCTGGTGGAAATATAATCATTAAGATAATTTTGCCAAAGATTAAGGATATGAGATTTACAAAATTTTGAGAGTAGTGAGTAAGGAACAGGAATAGTAAAAGGGGAACCAGAGATAGCAGCAATTTTGGCATAGTAATCAGTAATTTCATTTCCAGATTTATTATTGTGATCTTCTACCCAAGAAATACTGACAAGGTTTTTGGTAAAGAGAGCTTTGGATTTAATGGGATTAAGATAATTAAATTTATTTTTTATTGAGTTAAGAACTTGAATGGAAGAGAGACAATCGGAAAATATATTAACAGGGATATTATTAGAGGAAGCCCAGTCAAAAGCAAAGGAAATAGCGGTATGTTCGGCTTGAAATACTGTATTCGTATTGTCAAGTTTATAGGAGAGAACCTTTTCCAGAACATCATATTTAAAAATACAGACTGAAAAACCAGTGTTATTGTCTATATCTGAACCATCAGTGTATATATTATAAATGGCAAAGACTTTATCCATTCTGTTAACTAAATTTATGGACCATTTAGAAGGGTGGAAGTTAGAGAAAAGAACAAGAAAATGAAAATTAGAGGGAGGCGGAAGGGAGGGAGAAGAAAAGGAATCAATTTTTGTTTCCAAAAACTAAATTTATTGTAGAAATTGTAAAATGAATGGAGGGAATACCAGTGAAGGAAAATAAGGAGATATTAGATGTTGTACTGTAGCTTGGGCAGATTTTTAGAAGGAAGATCCCTTGGAGTTGTTGTTGTTGTTGAAACCCAGACCGTCCGACCTACCAGAAAGGTGTAAGGTAACTGTTTGGACGGTCGGGAAGTGCCACCCAATTTAGACCGGAACCCAGTGGGGGAGGCATCCACAGGGACCGTACCCTCCAAGATCCCTTGGAGTGAAAGAAGTTCTTTAATTTGCATATTTTTTAGTTTTTTATCCCATATAGCAGAACCGTAAGTAATAACTGTTTCCACAACACATAGATACCAGCATTTTAGGAAACATTTGACACCCCAATTTTTCCCAGAAATTTGGCCAAAAGTAGTACAAAAGACATTTTTCTTGGAGATATCGAATATGAGAGTTCCAATTTAATTTATTATCAATGACTAAACCTAAAAATTTTAAATGCTTTTTAATTTTAATGGATCTATTGTTAAATTTGAAAATGGTATTTCTTTCCATACTAGAGTAAATTTTTGGAAAACAACGGAGCAACTTTTATCAACAGATATTTCTAAAATCAGATTATTGAGGGAAGTAGAAAGGGAGTTATGGAGGGAATTGGTATTAGTTTCAAGGACATTTCTATTAGTGCCAAATGTAATAATAGCAAGGTCGTCCGCAAAGACTTGGAGGTAAAATAAATCACTATTAAGGGAAAGAATTTCATTGAATTAAAGGTTCCAAATGAAGGGAGCGATAACTGAGCCTTGCGGAGCGCCTTTCGAAAAGAGGGATAAAGACCCTTCAGAAAAAATAACAGTTCTATGGCTAAGTATAAATACAAATTCTATAAGGGATTGGAATGTTTAATTTGACAAAAGTAAGAGGGAGGATGTTCCAATTAACATTATCGAAAGCTCCTTGTATATCTAAAGTAGTAAGTGATACATGATGTTATGGTCTAAGGTTCTCAATAATGAGTAAAAGTTTATGAGCAGTGTCTTCACAACTGAGACCCTAGTACGACTAGTACGGATTCAGTGGACTCTGGAAGATTGAGCGTGGATTTCCAATTGAGAGGATAACGACCACGCAGGATAATAACCTGGGTAAAAATAGTGGTAGTAGGGAGTTAACCTGAGGTAAAAATAGCAGGAGGTGGTCAGTCAGATTGTCAGTTGCCCGTCAATCTGATGTTAGAGGGTGGAGAATGCGAAGTCCACTACGACTATAAGTGCTTGCAATTTCGTCCCAGTAGCTCAACGGTAGAGCGTCGGCTGACCAGTTCGGATATCCAAGGTTTGATTCCCAGTTGGGTCAGAAAGGTTCTTTACAATTTTAGGAACATATTTATAGGGTATTAATCCGATGCAAACAGTTTATGTTAACAATGAATAACTTCAGACGCGATACACACTAGTTGTGCCTAAACTTAACTATCGACACGACACAGCAGATCAATGGGCCATCCAATCAGAGGATGGAGGCGGGTCAGAAAGACATTAATATGGACCAATCAAGTCAAGGAGGAAGTTTTGCTAAAAAGTTATGTTGAAAAATGATGTGCATGTAGAATGATGAAGTTAGATGAGTTTTGTGCTAGTACTAAGTTCCGATGCAAATGTCCCATGAGCCATGCAGGTATGGCTGAGTTCTTTAAATGCGTAGGTCGAATAACTGAGTCAATACTTTGAACAAACTTGTCTCACATGTTGGTACTAAATTAAATATATTCTTCAGTATGGTAAAGCACGTCTAAAATATTTCAAATACTCTCTATCAAAGACTACAATGTCTGACAATTCCTTAATATTGCCACTGATGATGGACATTTTGATGTCTGAAAGCACTATGGCACTTTGAAAAATTTTCTGTACTTCAAGATGGTGTTTTAAATAAAACAGTTTACAAATACTTGTAGTCTTTGACAGAGAATATTTGAAGTAAGTTAAATATAGCTTGAACTCAATAACTTATCTCTCCGGGTAACAGCTTATAGCATAAAACTGTAAGGATGGAAGGAAGAAATTATTGTAAACTAATGTTTATTACTGATGATCATAATCAATAAATAAATTAGTTAATCCAAAAATTATGTAATCAATGACTGTGATAATCTTTACTTTTCAGTCACGTAAGAATTTCGTTGCGGAAGCAATGGAGGGAATTGCAAGTAGACATATCCATATTACACAACACAACTTCCGCTAAAGCATTATTTATAATAAAGTACTATCTACTACACGCTTTCAAATGGCATGTTAAAATTATTCAGTATATTTACCATAACATAGAAATTTTCTCCGACAGTGTCAGATGGAAGCACGGTTACTCAAGATCCAATAGACGTATCATGAAATTATCATCATAAAATTTTATGCTCAGACTAAGCTTGTCAAAACGGATAATTAATACTCTTAAAAATTCAGTTAAAATTTGTTCGTTAAATTTTACTTTTTTAACAACGTATGGAACTTGGAGTCGAACATTGCTCGAAAATTGGCTCACATGGATCTCTGCTCCGTGATTGATACTATAAATATGCGAATATTTATCCTTCTAGGTCCTTAAAGGCTTATTTAGGGTCTAAAAAGACTTTTTAGTAACTCATTCTGTCAGCCTTCGGGTCACAAATAAAAAGTCCCCCCGCTCCTTTATATTCTGAACTGTAATCGAGGCTATAAGTGTGCAAATATTCAACTTTCTAAGTGACCGGAGTGCTTCTGGAGGGTTTGGAAAGACTTTATGACTCCTCTGCAATTTGTGCGCCCTTGGGGGGAAATTAAAAAATTCGACTTTGTTCAGTTCTGTCCTGTGGTCGATGCTATAAGTGTTCTATAGAAAATATGCATTTTCTAAAAATTACTAAAAACATTGTAAGTAATATTCCCAAAACCTTAAAGCTTGTAACGTTTGTCAAACATCAGAAAATATTCCCAAATTTTCTATAAAAATTCTTAAGTTGCCAAAATATCTGAAATAAATTTAAAATAAGTGTCATATGACCATTACCCCTAAATGCATAAAAATATGCTAACTTATAAAATGAATGCATTAAAATAGAACTTTCTAAAATAAAAGTACAAAATAAAAGGAAAGAACTCAGAATTAAGCTTTCCAAATAACTAACGTTTACTTAAATTTTAACTTCACTTTTAAAGGAACTAATAAACATCTTACATATCAAAAGCAAAAAATTTAAACATCCTAAATGAAGTGGCCGAAAGTATAGTGGAATTCTAAAACGTTAGAATATTAAAAGTTAAAGAAAACAAGCATTAATAATTAAATTAAGATATGTTAAAAAAATAATAGTTTGCCAAACCAGAATTTAGAATTAAAGGGAACATCATTTAGCCAGAAAGGAAATTTAGAACATTACTGACAACCAAATTACAAGTTAAAAACTTAATTAAAAGTTATAAAATATCCCAGTTAGTAATTAATAAAATTACCCAACTAAAAGGTGAAAAATAACCCAGGTTCAAGAGACTTAAAACGTATAAGGGGCATTACTCCTACCAAAAACAATTAAACTTTATATAGTGTAAATGTAAAACAATTGAAAATTAGTAGAATTGAAGATGATTTCACCAAAGGATCCAGGATAAGAAGCTGAGATCTGCTGGAGAAAATATCCCCCGAAGAGTCACCAGACTGACAGCATATCAAAAGAACACTTGAAGATGAAATTCATGGCAGGGGAAAATATTGTAGTCTTGTAGTAATCAGGAAAACAACCGCACCACAAAGTCCAATCCCCAAAAAGATTCTCTAACCAGCAGGATGTTTATGAAACGACGTAATTAAACAATTTCTCCAAACAATAGTAGCGGTCTTCTAGAATCGGAACAGAAAATAAAGCATTTTTACGTATATTAAGGTATGGTGGAAATGTTGATTCCAGTCTTCATATAAAGAGCTACACAACTTGGTAAAATAAACAACTTGCGGGCAAAACTTCCTTAGCAGACATCGTAAACAGCTCGGAATTGTTTTAGATTCCAGGAATTAGTCAGCAAAACTAAAAAACTAATGAGCGAAAGCAAGAAACAACGAATTGCTGCTTTCATAAGCATATGTTGGCTTGAACAAGTGGAAGATGGACAAACGGTTGAACTTTTAGAGCAAACATCGTAACGGGAAAAAAGCAACAGAACGTGTGCTAAACGGCACAGGGCAGCCAGTTAGCTTGCATGTTAAATTCTAATTAGCGAAAAATGAGCGCGAGCGCTCGTTATTTAGTACCAAGGTCGTTGCCACAAATCGTAAATAAAACTGTCGATAAACGATAACATAATTAATTACAGACAATTTTAAAATTACTGCCAACCAATCAAAAAAATCTAATTTTTAAGGAAGAAATCAAGCATTTAGTGACAGACGAAAATTAAAAAGAAATGAAGTGAATTGATTTGGAATTTAAGAATTCGGTAATATTTAACAAGAAAGATCAATCATGCATAAAGCACTGATTATGAAACACTTTCCAACTGCAATGCAATTTTATTTAAGTATCTATAAAATGCGATACATTCAGCGGTGATATTTTAAAAATTATCACAATACTACAATTTATTATATTTGAAAACTTCATCAAAAATGAATGAGCTTTATTCAAATAACGTCATCGAAATATAAATCGCCTAGTTCTCTATATAAAAGCAGTTAATATTTCATTCGAAACTCTTTTCCATTCCTTTCATTCAGAGGCGATATTTTAAAAATTATCACAATACTATAATAATTTATTTTACTTAAAAATTTAAAACGATGGAGGTAATGTATAACTCCATGCTTAAATTTTCATTGAAAAAGGCAGTAGAATCTATATTGCAGACTACAGAGCTAAGTAATTTTTCGTTGAAGAAATTCAGTAATTCATATGCATCTCATCTTACATCCTGATGTGTTTACACTCCCTATACGTGAAAATCAGGCTTCGTTGTAGAAATAATCAAAGTTTGATGATCATTTAAACTCAAATATATCGTAATTGCGTGGTTTCAGAATAAAGAGGCACAGAAATTAAATAAAAATAAAGCGGATTTAGGACGGATACAACACTAAATATAAATTCAAAAGAACTTTAAAATCCAGGATTTTGACACAAGATGGATGCCATATTTTATTTTGAAGTGGGTCAAGTGATCTCTTCATATAAAGGGTGTAATTATTATTTTAATTTTTATTTAAAAAACTACTGAATATCTTCTCCTGAAAGTTTTTTTATATATATTTAAGGGATAATTTGAATATTTCCTAAGACTTTCCTAAAACTATCCTAAAACTATCTCTTCATATGATATGGGTGTAATCGTTATTCTAAATTTTATTTAAAAAAACTACAGAATATATTTTGCTGAAATTTTTTTATATTTTTGTGGGATAATTTTAATATTTCCTAAAACTTTCGAAGCAATTTGTGAATTTTAAATTGTCTAAAAATATGTTTGAAAAATTAGATCCTATAGGGTTCAATGTATTTCATTTCTCCAACCCGGGATTAATCCAAAACTAATTGGGTGATGTTATTTATTTATATTCCCATAGGTCCCACAGACCGTCTGA
This sequence comes from Amaurobius ferox, assembly GCA_951213105.1. Classification (NCBI taxonomy): domain Eukaryota; kingdom Metazoa; phylum Arthropoda; class Arachnida; order Araneae; family Amaurobiidae; genus Amaurobius; species Amaurobius ferox. The sequence continues at coordinate 155,698,663 of OX578136.1, forward strand.
ACAACATACTAAAATTTCATTTTGATTAAGTCATTTTGACGGCAATTATCGTGCTAACGGACAGACAGACAGACAGACAGAATGAACAAAGTCATAAACAATGTTCAATTATAGTGTTCAAAATGGATGATTCTGAAATATTTTGAAAGCTGAAAATAGAATTCAAATGAAAAATCGCAATAAATTAATGAATTTTTAACCGAAAATAACAAATTTAGTATCAAATAAAAGGGAATACAAGAAAGATCAATCATGCTTAAAGCATTGATTATGAAACACTTTCCAACTTCAATGCAATTTTATTTAAAAAAGTCGAAAATGCAATACATTCCTCAGAAATATTTTAAAACTTATCACAATACTACATTAATTTATTATATTTGAAAACTTAAACCTTCATTGAAAAAAATGAACTTCATTCAAATAACGGCATTGAAATATAAATTGCCTGGATTAAATATCTCAAAAATGCGATACATTCCACGGTAATATTTTTAAAACTATCATAATACTACGATAATTTATTATATTTGAAAACTTCATCGAAAACAACTGAAATTAATTCAAATGACGTCATAGAAAAAGTAACACGTCTGGATCTCTCTATAAAAACAGGATTTCATTCATAACCCTCTCCCATTCATTTCATTCATCACAATACTATAATAATTTATTTTATTTAAAAATTAAGACCATGGAGCTACAAGTAATAAAACTCGATGCTTAAAACTTCATCGAAAAAAATCGTCCTTATCTTTATGAAATCAATTAATATTTCATTCATATCAGCCATGCAGACTCCATGGACTAAATTATTTTGTTTTAAAGAAATAGAGCAATTCTAATACAACTCATTTTACATATTTTGCTGTTTACATTTTACATAGGTGAAAAATAGGCTTAATAGTAGAAATAATCAAATTTGGATAATCATTTAAACTCAAATATATTGTATTTGCGTTGTTTAAGTATGTAGATGCACATAATTTAAGCAAAAATAAAGTAGTTTTAGGACGGATACAACACTCAATATGAAATAAAAAGAACTTAAAAAAATTGCGAATTTGAGACAAGATGGATGTCATACATCATTTTGAAGTCGTAAACTCAAATATATTGTATGTGCGTTGTTTAAGTATGTAGATGCACAGAATTTAAGCAAAAATAAAGTAGTTTTAGGACGGATACAAATCTCAATATGAATTAAAAAGAACTTAAAAAAATCGCGATTTTGAAGCAAGATGGATGCCATATATCATTTTGAAGTGGTTCATGTGGTCGTTTCATATCAGGGTTACGTGATCGTTTCATATAAGAGGTGTAATTATTATTTTAATTTTTATTTAAAGAACTACTGAATATATTTCGCTGAATTGTTTTTTATATATTTTATGGAATAATTTAAATATTACCTAAAATTTTCGAAGCAATTTGTGAATTTTAAATTTGCTTAAAAAATGTTTGAAAAATTAGGTCCCATAGGGCTCAATGTATTTCATTTTTTCAACCCGGGTTCAATCAAAAACTAATTGGGTGATATTATTCATTTATATTCCCAGAGGTCCTACTGACCGTCTGAACAACATACTAAAATTTATTTTCGATTATGTCATTTTTACGGCAGTTATCTTGCTAACGGACAGACGGACAGACAGACAGGCAGAATAAACAAAGTTTTAAACACTTTTCAACTTTGTTCTAAAGTGTTAATAATAACGAGAAGTAAATGGAATCACAAATTAGCCGATTTAAATTGCTAAAACCTAAAAAGAACGAACTTTTAACCATTCGAAACACTATACCTCTGGAATGGAATGCATTTGGAATAGAAGAATAAAAATTTAAATAAATCTAAAATAGATAACTAAAATTAAGAAAATGGAATAACAATATGTACATATGTCTCCTGAACCCGTTTTGACTGACAAACAAAATTCCTAAAGTTATTAAATAGCATAAGCAACCCAACATATGTCTGCAAAGATTCAGCATTCTAAGTCAAATCAAGAACGAGTTAGACAATTATTATATAGATACATTATATAAAAAAATAGAACCAGATAAAATATTTTGTAATTTACATTAATAGATCACGAATAATTCAAAATTTTGGCTCTTGATGGAATTATTATTTATTGAAAAATAATTATCATTTTTAGAATAATAATTAGCCTATGGTAAAACGACACTTTGAAGTAAGCCATGCATGTAATGCGTATTAATCCAAAGCAAATTTATCGTCTTGTCTGGCATACTGTCAACCTGAATATAAAATATGAAAAAGAAAATACGCAGCAAAGCTCATTAAAAGATAAGTTTGTTTATAATTTTAATACTGATTATGTTACAAGTGGATTTAAAGATAATATATGAATGTTTAAGGTAGTTCAATGGTGTAGTTAGATATTTCATAATTGATTTTATGTATGTCTTATAAATTAACAAGCAGTATTTGGACCTTGAAAATGTTTAACAACTGGTACTAGCTCACATCTGTGAATCACAAAGCCTCATATAAAGTCTCATATAAAGTATAATGACAGATATCATGTGCTTTACAGAATTAAGAGCTTATTTTGAAGTTAAAATTCCAAGTCCTTCACACTACTTAAAAATTAATTTTATTTATTTATTTACTTTTTTTTTGTAAAAGAAGCCAATGCAATAATTTCATTAAACCATTTTATTTAGTTTTCAAGATATTTCTTTCCTTTAAAAGTTTAATAATTATTCTTTTTTGAGCTTCCGCAAGATGTGATACGAAATCTGTCGTATTCGTAAAGGACCGATATCGTAATTATCCGAAAATAGCCACATTACGATAATGAAGGTTTTTTCGTGCATCCATTCCCGATAAGTACACAAAATGGTGGTAGATAGGTCCCTACCTTAAAAGATCAGAAACATTTTCCTTCAAAACTTTTATTCTTAGGAGCGTCCACTCTGGCACGAGCGCCACCTAGCATCCGACCCGCGAACAGCATGAGCGGGAGGAAGAGTTGGTTAGATCACCGCAAGCCGTACGTAAATATTTCTCCAAGTTTCTCCAAGAGCTGCGGAATAAGCTCCTATAGCTGCCTACATGAGTTTTAGATCTGTTGCAAGTGCAAATCATTGACACGAATGAATCCGGAATATTGTTGCGGAGTATATTGTATATAGTTTTGTGAGCATTTGGAAATAATTTTGGTGTTTTCTTAATTTTAAACAAGTTGGATTACGTTGTGTTTAAAGTTTTAGGAGTGGAAAATGAACGTTTTTATGGTCTTGGGAGTTCTTGCGCACTTCTGCTCGGCTTACGACCATGGTAAGTGTTTGATGTTTTAGTTTTCAAAAGTTGGAATATTTTAATGTAGACGTTGTTGCTTTTTTGTGACATAAGTATTCTTCAATTTAAACTCTAACAAATAATTTCTCGCGTTGAGAGCTAGAGGAAAAGTGGCGATAGTGATCTTAAATTGTACCACTTTTTTTGCAAGGTATGTTTTTTACGATTGATTAAGTAGCTTTTTCCCTTTAACAGATGTGGCCTAAGAAAAGTATGATATTGTGATTTAATCACAAATCGAGTTTTCACAAAATATATATTGGTGATATCCTAGATACCAAAAAAGACTTTTGTCGGTCTGTGGGTGAGTGTTAAGTGTTAAATCGTTTTGCAATCTCAGAAACCACCAAAACGATTTTGACCAAAATTTGGTTACAAGTTTCATATATTACTATGCAGATGTGAAAACAAAGAAAGAAAATCCTGAAAAATGTATATTGCGTAGCTACAAAACGGGATTTTGTCAAAATCGTTGACATTTCGTATTCTCGAAAACGAATGAAGTGATTTGAAAATCACGTTTGGGTGGTATATCCCCTGGATGTGAACAAAAAAAATGTATAAAATCGATATAGTTTATCTATAAAACTGGATTTTGCCAAAATCGTCGAACCTTCGTAATCTCAAAAACCGCTGAAGCGATTTTTACCCAGTTTGAGTAGTATACTACGTTTATTATATAGACATGAATGCGAAAAATAATTCTCGAAAATGTATATAGTTTGGCTCAGAGGTTGAATATCCACTTGTTTCACGAGGAAAGCCTTGGAATTGTCCCTATCCTCTGGTTTTTATTTGATATCTATTTAAAATTTCAAGATGTGTGAAATAACAACAAATTTCAACGTAATGCAAGCTTTTGGTATGCTTTCTTCGTATAACCTGAATATCACGTTATGTGGGATCATGTTTAAAGTCCCGAGAGGTTTTCTATTGAACACTTAGTGATCTGTCACAACTCTGCACAGACCGTTTAAAGTTTTGGGATCAAACTTTCTACTATGATTGATTACAATATGGATTATCATTAAGGACATATTACCTGTAAGAATTCAGATGCTAAATAGTTTCTTTATCTTCTTAAATAACGTGGAAGAATCTGTTTTGCCTGTACAATAAAGTTATCGAATTCTGTGTTGCATTGAAATTTGTAAATGATCCAATAGAAAAGTAAAAGAGAGTATTGCCAATCATAAATATTTCATTATGAAAGAATGTTTAAAATCATTTAAGCAACATTATTTAAAGTAGTAAAAAATATATATAAAAAATTTATAATTTTTATTGGTAAAAATTTGTAGCTTTGACATGGTGCAAATAAATGTTTTTGATCTTGTTATGATAGAGTATACATATTTTCTGAAACAACTCATAAATTATTGTGTTATATATTTTTAAGTGTTTAATATAGCGTTTTATTGAACATCGTTACTCGTTTGAGGGAAAAAAACTCGGCAGAAATGTTTTTGCAATATGGCGAACGTCAGCTATGTTAATCTTTTTTGCCTCATTATTTGTAAAATCACTGAATTTCGATATTTTTTTTCTTTTTTGTGAATAACATCTATGCTTGGGACTTCTATGGCAGAAATCGGAGCGTTACGAAAAATATAAACACTTTGGACGCTTATACCTCCAAACCTAAAAAATAAAAATGTGAATAGCTTTCCTTTTTTTTCTGGAATTAGGGTCCAGATTAGGAATATATAATAATTTCAATATTTTGAAATTTTGTTTTCGAGAAAACTAAGAAGTATTTTTCCGATAAAGTTTATTTTATTTATTTTTTTTTTATTTTAACTCGAAATATTTTCGAAACTATAAAAGATAGATATAAATAGTAAACGACCATAATATGTGTTAGAAAATTTAGTTTTAAAATCCATTTATTTTTTAAGAAGTTCTTATATTTTACGAGTAGTCGCTTTGTCAAGTCGAAGAAGATTAAAAATTTTCCATTTTTCAAGTTTGTAATGCTTGTATCTCAAAAATCAAAAGTGGTAGCTATGAGCAATATGCAAAAATTTGTAGGTCTTTGGAAGTCCTAGAAATGTATATAACTGGATATTGGGTCGAATTTTTGAAGCATAGTGGTTAATTTCGATTTTCTTGCACCTTAATTTGGGTTTTCCAATGGGAAAGCTAAAATGTTCACTATATTTCTATTTAAAATGTTACAAATGTTAGAGTTAAATCTGTTTTTTTATTCCTTGTTGAAATATTGGTACATAAAAACGATATATTTTGTTTTGTTCTAAAGATGTTTAGTGATTTCTGAGGTTTGAACTGAATACATGGAAATATACGTATTCAGAAACGCATTTTTACTTTCTTTCTATACATAGTGTAATGTATAAAGAAATTATTGTGACAGGGTCGAAAATTCGATTTCGAGTTTTCGACAGTTTTCGATTTCGAGTTTCCAGAGCACGTTTCAAATATCCCCGAACACCAATCAAACGTTTAGGAGGTGATGTGTGTGTGTGTTGAAGACCCAGACCGTCCGACTCGTCCAGAGGACTAAGAGCAACTATTTGGACGGCCGGGAAGATGTGTGTGTGTGTTGTTGTTGTTGAAACCCAGACCGTCCGACCTACCAGAAAGGTATGATATGTGTGTGTGTTGTTGTTGTTGAAACCCAGACCGTCCGACCTACCAGAAAGGTGTAAGGTAACTGTTTGGACGGTCGGGAAGTGCCACCCAATTTAGACCGGAACCCAGTGGGGGAGGCATCCACAGGGACCGTACCCTCCTTCCCCTACCACCAACCTCTCGGAAGGACTTTCGGACCCACATGTTTAACGTGATCGTACTCCGCATGAACACGGCGGCAGTTTTGGCAGTGGCTGGAATCGAACCCGGGCCTACCGAGTGCAACTCCAGCGCGCTAACCAATGGGCTACCGCGCCCGATATGTGTGTGTGTGTAAAAGTATTAAAAGTATGTGTGTGTGTGTGTAAAAGTATGTGTGTGTATCAGTGAGTCTGTGAAGACGATATCTCACGAATGAATAGAGCGATTCGAATGAAATTTTGTACAGAAATTGCAATCCGTAAATACTGTTAGCTTATTCTTATTAAACGCAATCGAATGTTTAGAACCCCGTAAATTTTCGAGTGAAATTTTGAAACAATCATACAAAAATCAAAATCTTTAATAAAGTTAAGCTAATAGTCATTTCTTATGCAATTTTTCCCTGATACTTCCTTGTAACTTTTCTTGGGATATTGCATATATTTTAAATACATACATAAAAAAAATCACAAAATAAAAAAAATATTACCTATTGTGAAATACTTCATTTTTCATATGTAATATCATGCAAAAAATTTGGTGACATTATTCTGGTGAATCTAGCTCGTTCCATTAACAAGAAAAGCAACTTTTGGTAATATTTTGTATTTGAACGCCATTAGCCAGTTATCTACTATAAGAATAATTTATTTCTCCGTCTATAACGCTTGGTGAGATTTTGGGGACGAATTTGGAGGAATGTCGCCAACATGGCGATTTTTTAAATGTTGTCAAATTAACGAAAATGTCGCAAATTGATAAAAATGACGCTAAATCAATGAAAATGACGACTAATTAACGAAAATTCAATATCTTGAGAAGTATATAAGTATCTTCAGTTCTTTACTAAAAGATTAGCCTATTTATTCGTCCGTAATGTTTGGCAAAATTTTGGTGACGAATTTATTGGAATATCACCAATTTGCTGACTTTTTAAATGTTGCTAAATTGACGGAAATGTCACCCAATTCATAAAAAAATCTCCAAATCAATGAAATGACGACTAATTGAATTCAATATCTTGGAAAGGACATAAGCTTAGACTATAAGAATAACCCATTTCTCCGTCTGTCAGTAACGCTTGGCGGGATTTTGCCAACTTGACGACTATTTTAAAATGTTGCTAAAGTAGGAAAAATGATTCCAAATGAGAAGTAATGTTTCGCAGATACTGATTTCTGTCATGTGATGGGCATACCTTCTAGTATATAAGAAATGCTTTTATCACAGTTTGTTGTAACACTTGCTGATGTAGTTGGCGAACTTGGCGAAAAGTCTAGCGACGTATCACCAATTTGGCGGTATTTCATCCCAGATTGATGAAATTATCGTCAACATTTTTAAAATGACGCTAAATTAATAAAAATGAAGCCTAATTGATGAATTATTTACTAAAATATTTTAATATATGAACTATGCTGCTTATTGAGGATACAACCAATATTGATAACTGTTTATTTAGAGTTGCTCAAAATATAAGTTAATTAGGTACCTTGAAACAGTTTTGCATGTTGTCATCCGGAAAATTGTTAAAATTGAAAATTGTTGGATCTTAATATATTATTATTTTCCTGATATACATAATGTATAAGGAAAGTATTGTGACGGGGTCGAAAATTCGAATTCGAGTTTTCGACGGGAGAGCACGTTTCAAGCATCCCTGATCACGAATCAAATATTTTTGACGTGATGTCTGTGTGTGTGTGTGTGTCAGGGAGTCTGTGGAGACGATAACTGACGAACGAATGGACCGATTTGAAAGAAATTTGGTACAAAAATCACAATCCGTAAACACTGGAAGTATATTGTTTTTGTACGCAATCGAATTTTAAGAACCCTCCTAAACTTTCGAGTGAAATTTTAAAAAATCGTCAAAAAAGCAAAACCGCTAATAAAGTTACGCAAATAGACATTTCTTATGCAATTTTTCATTAGAAAACGATTGACATAAATTTTAGAATGCTAATATGAACCGTTCTCGAGATATTGCACATTTTTAAAAAAATTATCAAAAAGTGATATAAAATAAAAAAAATATTTCCTATTGAGAAACATGTTCACTTTTTATATGTAATACTATGCGATAAATTTGGCGACATCATTCTCGTGGATCTAGCTCGTTCCATTCATGAGAAAAGATACTTTGAGTAATACTTTTGTATTTGAACGCCAATAGTCATTTATCTGCTGTAAGAATAACTTATTTCTCCGTTCATAACGCTGGACAAGATTTTGGCGACGGATTTGGCGGAATATCGCCAACTTGGCGACATTTTTAATTGTTGCCATATTAACAAAAATCTCGCCAAATTGATAAAAATGACGCTAAATCAATGGAAATAGCGACAAATTGAAGAAAATTCAATATCTTGGAAAGAATATAAGTATCTACTATAAGTATAACATTTTTTTTAACTGTAGAAGTATTAAATTCATTGCATTATTTAAGGAAAATCGTGTGTTGCCCACATCAGATTTTTTTTTACAGTAGAAGGTGTAAATTCATTGCTTTATATAAGGCCATCCACATCAGATGCTTATTTATATGACGCCAGGCAATTTTACAGATTAATTGGAATATAAAATCTCGTCAAGATATATGTTTCCAGTTAAATATGTTTACTTATTCCTTGGTGTGGTACATAAGAAAGATATATTTTATTTTGTTTAAAAAGGTTAGGAGATTAAATGAACTTGGGCATTTTGAAGACGTTTAATGATTTTTGAGGTTTGAACTGAAGAGATGGAAATAGTATACGTATTCAAAAACGTATTTATACTTTCCTTATATACATAATGTATAAGGAAAGTATTGCGACGGTGGTTGGTCATGTGATTATATTTACGATGTGACCCGATAAGACATTTCGACCTTGAGCGCTGCGTGGATAGGTTCGGTTCGTTCATAGCTGTGACAAATTTATAGTATTTTAAGATCTTAGTGTTTTAAAAATAAATTTTATACTGTAAATGTGGTACTTGGAAGTTACTATCTACAAATAATGTCTAAAATTCAAAGTATGCCATCACTCGAACAGTTAATTTCTAGTGGAAATAGTGTGGAGTTATCGGTTCCTGCCCTAGATGAACCAAAATCTGTGGATATTGTCTCAGATGTGATAAATTCACCCTCACAAAAGAGTGCGGCGGTTTGGTTAGATACCTATATTATGTCTCCAATAGCCCCAGCAGAAACATCTACCACTGTCAATTCATAAGTCCTCACTGAGTTTGGAAACTCAACTCAAGATCTGCTTTCTTGTGCTCTAACACACAGCGGAGTGGTATCCTCCACTACTGAATCTGTTCCGACTGAATCTGCTTCTTCAGATTCTGTGCCAGATGCTGTCAGTCGTTGGCATATAGGTTCTGGTGTCTATGTATATATGTATATTTGAAACTTCGCCATGGAAAGATAAAAGTGTATTTATGGAAATATCTCTCTAACAAGCGAAATGAACTACTGCCTACGCATGAAGGGGTTACATTATCACCTGCTACTTGGAGTGAATTTTCGCAAAATTGTGTTCAATATTCTATATGCTGATACCTCTTTCGTCAGTCGCAGTGAGTTGTCCTGTTTCAATGACAATGGAAAACTGTTTTGACAGAAGATAATTCAATTATATGGTTCAATATTTTGTCTAACACAGTGCCATATAACCTTAGATAAAAATCAAATAACATGTTTAAAGAATTGTGTTAACAACATTAGTATGAAACTTCGAGAAAGTATATTTATAGAGTGGCTTCCTGCTCAAAAGATAAAGAACATTATAACCTTTCTACCATCACTTATTTGTGGCAAAAATTTTGCATTCGAACAATTAATTTCTTGTATTCATGACAGTAAGATGTGTCATGTAAGAAAGCTTTTCAAATGTGTTGGCTGTGTTGCTCAAATTGAAGATCAAAGTTACCACGAATGTATTTACAACACTCCGTTAGAAATGTATGACAGAGTGGCTGAACAATTACTTCTAAATCTTGACATTAATAACATAGCAAAGAAAGTTTTGTTGTGTGGTGAAGAAGTCTTTTACTGGTATGATCGAAATTTTTTCCTGTCATTCAAATCAAAGGACTATGAATACGCGATAAGAAAATTATTTTAACTTATTTGTTTAAATGCACAACAAATAATGGTTAATGTTAACATGTTCTATTTAAAAATATTATGTGGTCATAGGTATGTATCTATACATTCAAGTGTAACAGGTTTACTAATATCACTTTTTAAAATAAAATATTTAAAAAAAAAGTTAAAAATAGATTTATTCGAATCATATCAAATGTCTGCAGTGTGAGTTTCGTAAAAAAATATATTTACACTTTACAGAGATTAAATCATAAAATTTAGGTTCAATGTTAAAATTCTGAAATTATATACCCGTATTCATTAAAAATAAATGCTAAGTTATGTTCCATTCTATAAAAGTATAAAGATTCATAAAGAATGTGGTGTTACAATTTCTAGGAATCGGTGAAAATTCGACTCTAGTTTCTAAAAAATCTGTGAAGTTGGGATTTATTCTGTAATAAGTGTAAAATTTATCGTAGATCTCAGTTTCGTCTTATCATTTTCCACGTGTTGTTAAATATATACATTCAAATGTAGCCATTCATTGAGAACGTAATGGTTTTATTGCGCACCTACAGCCTCGAAATCATGACATTGCTAGGTTTACGCCAATAATGTTTCGTATTATGATATCAAAACTCATTACATATTTCTTTTAAAGAGTTAATTGCATATCTTTTGTATCTTAATGTTATTTCAATGTAGTCTACTTGTCTCAGAGTGCCACTCTTTCATTTAAATTTAATGTTAACAATCGCATATCCTTAAAAACACTAAGTGATATTCTATTTTCCTTCCTTAAAAATATAGTGATTTAATGGCCTTAAACGTTGTTGCAACATTAAAAAACATAGCTCTTATTCGGTAATTAAACACTTAGTAATGTGCAATTTTTGTAAATTTCATTAAACTATGATAATTTTAAGCGATGAAGGGGTCTTAGAGCTTATGTAACATTAGAAACATACCCCTCGTTCCCCAAACATTTGCTAAGAATCAAACAATTCACTGAAATCATGAAATTTTTGGCCCTTATATCCGTTGGAATACCAAAGAAACGCATCCCTGACTACGCCGAAATATTGAAATGCAAAGATTTTCGACCCCCTTGTATGTATTGTACAATTTGATAAATATTTCATTTAAATATAGAATCTGCTTAAAACAATAACATTGCAATTTTCTGGCTCTGCGAACGTGAACTTCCGCTTACTATCTGATATGCTGATAAACGCGATAAGCTATGAGGTCGATTTGGAATGTTTTCAGTGTTAAACTCGTTGACTTGCATAGTGTGTGTGGGGAGAGAGAGAGAGATCTGTATTTATACGAAATATGTATTCATATACATAATCTTTTCTCAGAGCAGATTTTTTCAAAATAAGATCCACACATTTTAGTAGTGTCTATGGAAGTGCGAGGTTCCAATCATGTATTTGCAATCGCCGGATTTCAACATGAATGAATTCAGGTCTAAAACACCTCTCTAATGTTTTTTCAAAACTATAATTCAAATTTTAGAAGCCCCATGGAATATCTGCTTATATGAAGTTAAAAGAAAAATATGTTTTTCTTTATTTAATATTTTTAGATATTTCTCGTATAGTGTATGTATGTGTGTATGTATTTGGAGTCTCGATATGTTCAATTCTAAATATATGTCACTCGCTATTTCTAATGTAAGTATTTTCCAATTTTAAAATATCCATTAAGTGTCAAGTTCTTTGCAATGAACAGATTGGGAGGGCCAAATCTGTGGTTACCTTGTAGGGGTGTCGATAGTTCCTATTTTAAAATATCTACCCAGTGTTGCATTGTTTGGTAAGAATATATTGCGTGCACCATAGCAGTGGTTAGTTCAAGGAGCATGATAACATTAAGTTATTAAGATAGAATAGCTACACTATGGCAACAGCTCGCTAACCTGGACATGATGACGTCATCATAGATAAGACCTCATTTTTAATATTGTAATGAGTGTATATCGCTCATTACTAGTTTGGACGGAATCTAGTGAAGACATCGCTTTGTGAGTTCCAATTTTTGTTAACTATTTTCCGCGCTATGTGTGATATATATCTCCTACAGTTACAAAATGTTTTTAAATACGAGTATTCAAACAGAAAAACTCTAACTAAGCTCGGTTTCACCAAAATATTTGCATTGCGAATATTTACAATCGTTGATAACATCTTTTGTTAGCTCAAAACAGTCGAATCGGATTTAGAAACTTCTAGAACCATGTTTCCCATAGTGTACAACCGTAAAATCTATTTTAAAATTTGTCGAAACGTATTCTGTAGATGTTAAAATTCACCACCGTAAGATCGCACTCAAAATGGTTAAATCGTATTCACGAGATAAAACATGGATTTTTTTCGTGCATTTTAAAAACCATTTCTGCTTCTGTTGCAGATTAATAAATATAAATAACTTCATTAAAATATGTTCTCGAACTGTGGGTCAGTACTTTACGTTTTCTCTGTTTAAAATATCTGCCCTGTGAAAACATCTTTTGTTAGTTCAAAACAGTCGATTCATATTTAGAAAATTCTAGAACCTTAGTATACAATCGTACGTAAAATCTATTTTAAAACTGTCGAAGCATATTCTGTAGATGTTAAAAATCGTTGTGTTAAAATTCTCAACACTTAAAATGATCGACTCCTATTCACTAGATAAAATCCACGTAACACAATTTTTAAAAATACCTAAGTATAATTTACTATGAGATTCCTTTTTAAACATATTCATTTAAAATCAATAAGTTATTAAAAATAGTAGATCCCACTCAATTAGTTTAATCCTATTCGCGAGATAAAATCCACTTAACAATTTTTGTGTTCACTGGAAATCTATAAAATTAATTTACTATGAGATTCATTTTTAAACATACAAACTGAAAATCAATAAGTTATAAAAAATAGTAGATCTCACGCTAAATGGTCTAATCCTATTCGCGAGATAAAATCCGCTTAACACAAGTTTTGTGTTGACTGGAAATCCGTAAAAAAAAATTACTATGAGATTTATTTTTAAACACACACACTCGAAATCATTTCTTTATTATAAAAATCATATCACAAAACACTCCGAAAAAACATTAAGTATTGAATCGAAATTTCCTTTTATAAAATACATTCCCTTTTATAAAATATCATTCGCTTTTAAAACAGTCAGTAAAATTATGAAGTACCGCATCTAAATTCCCTTTTATAAAATACATTCCCTTTTATAAAATACATATCATTTTTATTAAAAAATATAGCTTTCCTTTTAATAACTCCATTTAAAATTTTCTTAGCACATGGAACGAATCCTCAAACAATCTATATTCCACTTACTTTCACAGAATACACATTCACGGTAACAATCTATCTTCCAGCCGCCGATGGTCAGATGGTTATGGGACTCGCGTTGTTATCTATTAGTCCCGGGTTCGACTCCCTCGTCCATCAGCAGTGATATCTTTTACATTCGGAAATTTAAAAAATGCCGATAGATGGCAACACTTTATCAACTTTTGCCAGAGGGCGCTTCAACTACGTAAGCACTTTTAAGAATGATCAGTATGTCGTCAGCCAGCACAGAGGAAAGTCGTTAGCTACCACTCTTCTGTGACTGTACAATTTACTCTACAGTGATTGCGCTATTGTGCAATCCGGTCAAAGGTCATCTCTCTTTCCAGATTATCTGTTAGTTCACTCTCTTCCACTTAAGCCTCCTCAACCTCAAGGCCTCTTTCGCAATACTGCCTCCTTAGTTAGTCTAAAGACCCTTCCCTCTCAATGAGGCAAATGGTCCTTTCTATGAGTCATCCTCCATCAAACTCTCTCCTCTGCAATGAGGCAACCTTCCTCCCAAATGAGGCAACCCTCCTCCCAAATAAGGCAACCCTCCTCCTCAATGAGGGATCCTCACTCATAAGTCATTGGTTCCGCACGGCGCCGCCTTCTCAAAGTGGCACTCAACCGGCCTTTTATAGCTACTGATGCATTTAGCGTAATGCCTTACGACGAGATATTGTTTCTAGCATTATACATGCATATACGGTCAATGGTGTATATGCAAGCCAGCGATATATGTAAGCTCTTTAACATTTTAGAGACCCTAGGCTTTTAAAGTTCTTGTCGCTTGTCATGCGTACATGCATACATTGTAAAACAATATACATCCAGCTGTTTTGTAGGATTCAGAAATTCTGAGCGATTAGAAAAACATGTTTTCTTATTACATAATGAATTTGACATAAAAACGTTCTTGTGATGATTTTAGTTCTGGAACTAGACTGGATTGAATTATTTTAATGCAACGTGAGACCTACTTTTAAATTCAAAGTGTATTCAGCTCTAATACAAGCATGGTTGTTGGCACAGTCTTCTCTAGACATATCCGGTATTCAAACTTGGATTCTATGCACTGAAGAGCAGAGACTGAACCTTTCGGTACAGGTGGGCCTTGCAGCTCACCATGAGTTGAAAGTATTTTCAGACTTTAGGAATCCTGTTGTTAAACTTTCTCTTGACTCGCAAATCTTTGTTTCTTAAAAAAAGGAATCAAATGACTTTTCTTTTTCTGCAAAGAAATATTCATTATAAACTTAATAAAATCTTAATAAAAATTTTCCGTGTAGTCTCTATCAATTAAAATTTCAAGATTTGTATTAAGGCGTTTTTAAAAATGTTTCGTCACAGTTATTGAGTATTTGATATATTTAATAACTTATTTCAGGGATGAATTGAAAAATTGAATATGTTATAAATATTTTGTTTACATATTTGAAAAGTTCAATAATAAACTGACAGTCTGTGTGTAACACTTTAAATTATTTGCATGACAAACATACTTTACAGTTTACAGTTGTAATCTTGCTGGTCTTTGCGAAACCAATGTTTTGCTTGTTGTGTTAAATTTCTGTTTCATATCAACATATTTTAAACAAATGTGTTTGTTATTTTTTAACACTTTACAACAAAGTTGAAAAGTGTTTATGACTTTGTTCATTTATTCTTTCTGTCTATCTGTCTGTCTGTCCGTTAGTACTGTAACTGCCGTAAAAATGACTTTATCAAAAGAAAATTTTAGTATGTTGTTCAGACGGTCTGTGGGACCTATGGGAATATAAATGCATAACAGTTTTGGATTGAACCTGGGTTGAAGAAATGAAATACATTGAGCCCTATGTATCGCATTTTGGAGATGTTTAAACCAAGCAATTTATATTTCAATGCCGTCATTTGAATGAAGTTCATTTTTTTACGAAGTTTTAAGTTTTGAAATATAATAAATTAATGCAGTATTGTGATAATTTTAAAAATATTACCGAGGAATGTATCACATTTTAGAGATGTTTGAATAAAATTGCATTGAAGTTGGAAAGTGTTTCATAATCAATGCTTTATGCATGATTGATCTTTCTTGTTAAAATATACATGAAGCATGTAAAATAGTGTAGACGTTTGTATATAGAAATTTTATATTTTAGAAAATTGGATTTTTTACAGGATCCAATTTTCTAAAATATATACAACCTTTGACTTGAAGGTAGGATTCTCGAGTCATGGTTTTAGTGATGCAAAACTTTACTCAAGTCTGTATTTTGTAATGGTTACTAATTGAAAAGTGATGTTTCGTTAGTGAAGATTGAAATGTGAGATAGAACTCAAAAGGCAACTTTCAGGTCTGGTCCAGTTACTATGTCTTTATTTAATGCGTAGAGGAAAAATTAAGAGCACAAATAAGGTCTTGCATTAAAATATGTATCCGAGCAACCAAAAAGTTATGTTGTAGTTTTGCGCTGACGTCTAGAAACTACGGGAGTTGAGTTGACACAATTGAAGTACGTATTAGAAGCCAGAGGATTGAGAAATTTTGGGTTTCACTAAAATTAAACCAAATATTAAACTTATTAATCCTCCCACATTGATATTGTGCTGAGTGACCATGAGGTGCTATTGAGTGAAGATGTTTGGCCAGAAGACTGTCTTGTGTCTAGATTTGTGGCCGTTTGCATGAGGCTCAAATTGATCTTACTGGTGATCATCTGAATCCTGTGAATGAAAAATTCGTTAGTGAATAAAACATTGTATTACTATGGATATCAAGTTTCTGTGGATATCAAGTTTTATTACCAAAATTTGAGCGGATTGAGTACCAAGACTATTAAATTTTATATTAATATCTTGACATTAATATAAAACTTATATTAACATAATATTGATTTTGATATTATTTGCCTAGCTGAAATCTGGTAAAATAGTGACATTGATAGCTGTAAATTTTTTTTATAAAAATTATAACAATTTTATATGCGATAGTGATCCGATTGCTACTGGTTTAAATTAAGGCTGGGGCGTATTTATTGCCATAAAAAAAGCCTTCACTGCTATTGAACTAACTGAACTGTTATTTTAGAAATAATGCTTATGGGTTCGTGTCGATGTTTCTTAAACCTTCAAAAACAATATTTGCTTTGCTGATTTCGTATCAAGTTCTGCTGGTAATGATTATGAAAGATTCTTTAAGAGCGTTGAAGAAAACTTTTGTTCTTCCTCTGATCATATGGCTATATTTTGAGATTTTAATCTTCCATAATTCAACCATTCCAGTACTGGGACATTAGCTGGTCATTCTCAAGTTGAATCTTCCCTTATTAACTGCATAAGGTTCCTAAATCCTGATTAAATCAACACTATTAGTAATGAATATGGTAAATCTATCTGCTTTATTTTGACCAACTACATAAAACAAATTGGTATTAAACACTCTACCTTCAGTTAAGTGAAGAAGGATCTATACCATCCTGCTCTAGAGGGATGTATTTTAATTGAAAATGTCAGCAGGAATCCTCAGAATTAGAGCAGTGTGAAGGTTCTGGAATCCTCAGAATAATAGTAGTGTGACTTTAAGGAGGCTAATTATCTTATGATTTACGACTACTTCTGCAATACCGATTGGAATTATTTAAATATCTATACTAATGTTGATGATACTATATCAAGTTTTTATGATTGTGCCTGCAAAATGTTTGACTTATATATTCCTAAATGCATTCCTATAATGGGTAGATATAAATCGTGGACCTCTCCTGGCACTACTTATAATATTAAATTAAAAAATAAGTTTCGTAATAAATCAGTTAGAGTTGGGGATGAAACTGAGATTTCTATAAATTTCGTAGACAAGGCAAACTAGTAAAGGATGAAATCAAAACTAATTTTTCTAATCATATTTAAAAACTAAAACTAAAGAAATTAAGCGTTTTGGAGCTTTTGTAAAAGTGATTCTCCTAATAATCATAAGACTACAACTGTGAATTATAATAATGCCGAATATTTCTATGATATTGATATTGCGAATTACTTCGCTAATTTCTTGAGTCTGTTTGCATCCAGAGTAGCCAACCTGGTAATCTTTAACAGCTGATCAAATGTTGCAAACTTCATAATATTGATTTCATTAATGTTAAATGAATTTCTGATATTGATGCGACTAAATCCACAAAGAAGATAAAATTCATAAAGTCTATAATATGTGATGGTGTTCCTTCTTTTGTTTTCAAAGGCTGCTCTAACTTATTAATTTATCCTTTGCTTATTTTGTTTAACCTTTCGACATTCCCTAAGACATTCCCCAATGTTTGGAAATATGTTCAAGTTAGTTATAAAAAGAACGACAAACATGATATTTCTAACTGCAGACCTATTACCATACTGTCCCCTTTTCCCAACGTATTTGAGTGTATTATGCAATAAAAATTCTTTCCCAAATTAAGCAATGGATTTCTTCTTACCAACATGCATTTATACCAATGAGTTCAACTTTATCTAGTTTAATTTGTTTTACTTGTGACATTATTGATGCCATTGAAGGCAGAAGTAACTGGATGTTCTCTGTACTGATTTTAATAAAGCGTTTGATTATATTGATCTTGAGTGATTAACCCGTAAACTAATTACTTGTAGTTTAAATATTTTTTTGTCGGCTTTGTCATATTCGTACATTACAAATATATTTTATTTTATAAATCATTCTGGCATTAACTTTAGATTATATAGTAATTACTCTGGTGTTCAAATTTAGAGCCCACTCATTTTCTTAATTTTTGTTAATGAAATATCCCGAATTTTTAAAACCGCCAAATGTCTTATGTAGGCCGATGTAAAAAAATGTCTAAATAAACTGTACAACTGATCAATCTTAAATAGACTCCATTAAAATATATCTAAGTGCTTTGTTATGAGTATTACTAGGTTCCGTAATATTCACAAATAAATTCCGACAATTTTCCATTTATCATGGTGTACTCGTTTTATTGATTTAGGTGTTACTTTTGATGATTCCTGTAACTTCCAAAGACATATTGATAGCACTGTTAAAAGAGCTTGCCAAAAACTTATTAAAACGACCTCATGCTTTTTTCAGAGCTGATATTTGTGTTATGAAACATAACATATTATTTGTACTGCAAATACGTTTCATGCCCTGGGTTAGCCCCAGGAATGAAAGGGGGAGGGAGTAGCAATTACTCAATGTAAGTAATGTGTATGGTAATATTTTCTATAGCGATGCCTCCTCACAGACATGATGGGACAGTTTGGTGCCATGGTTTGAATTGCGCATGACAGTGGTTGTAAATGTTCATAAAAGCGAGCTTGTAACAAATGCCAAATTACAAAACTACAAATCTCTAGAAATTTATAGCCTTTGTTAGATATTGCTCACATCGTGACCTGGTCCGGGACCTCACGGCTGTGGGTAATTCCTTCGGTCTTCAATTTGTATTGGGACGCATAAAAATGAGCGTTACTGCGCAAACCAGTAAAATTAGTCGAAATTAGAACCGCCCTTTCCTCACACAGAAGTGAAATATCGAATGAGAGGACGAGATGACTTCCACCCCTATTTTGTTCCTCCCTTTTTAAAAATCTGAAGGGACTCGACTTTAAAATGTTAAATCAGACTCCTTTCTGATATCACTAGAGTAGGTCTCCATGCGCACTTGTTTTCGAACCCAATCCTATATGCATTTTGATGCATTCTTAGGCACGGTGTCCGCGGTCCCTATCTAGGACGGCCTATGCATAGATCACGGAACCAACATCTTGTGTTCGCTTCTGCGAGCACGTATACTCAGGCGTAGCACTTAGTCAGGTGCAACCATTCAACAATTTAAGTTATGGCTGCTCGTAGCCCAAACCGAGCCAGAGCCGAGCCTGACCTAGTGTGTACTCTTCGGGCGGTGGCGATCATCGAAGCAGCGAGTAAGTCGCCACTTTTGCTACGCTGTACCTCATAGCTCTGTATATAGACGGCGTAGTGTGGGCTATCCTTTGACTACATTTAAGCCGTGACAACTGTGTGGACTGCAAGGACGGAATCGATCGCTCAGTGTATATCTAATTTCACTGTCGAGTATACATGGACAGAGTGTTCGCGGGGCGTCAGTCCTGGGCCCCTATGCTATACACGCGTCAGCTGAGTGCGTCAATCGTCATCGGTGCTTTGAGACAACGGCCACCAGTTAGGCGGGAAACGCCCAACGCATCGACCGGCATGTAGTTCCCGGATCTCCAGGAGCCACTGGGTCAAACAGACAATTGGGAGGAGGAGAGTATAGCGAACTGTGATCCCAACTCTGTGATAATTCCTGGTGGAAGAGCGATACGGCGTCAGCTCCGAAATCCTTGTGGTCCTACTAACTGTGTGATCGCGCATACCTGGAATACTGCACTATGAACTGGAATTTTCGATATTTGGAATTGCAACCCATATCATCTATGTAGAAGTATTGTTTCTTTAATTTTCAATTAAGATGTAATGTATTATTTGTGTACTAATATAAATCAAATGTCAGTGTAAATTTAAGCTTTGGGAATTTTCCCTCACTGGACACTTGAATTTTAATTTAATGAGAATTTGAAATTGGAATTTTATTAATTAGACCGTACACCCCGAGGTCAAGCTTGGTACATTTAAGTGTAATGCATTTGTATTATTATTACTATCAGTGTTGAATATTTATTTGTTTAATAAATATGCTAGTGGCAACAAAATCGACTGGTTATTTTAGTGTTAACTCATTGTACTTTGATCTTTCAGATCCCGCTATACTTTTACAGGTTTAACTGGGGGACACTATGGGTAAGTGGTAGTCGTGTATTTATGCAAATTTCACCTCACCACAATTTGTCTTCATCTATTTTAGAACATTGTTCTATGATCTATAACGTTACCATGACGTTCTGACGTTGCCATGATGATTCTACGCTAACATGATGGGATTCAATTTACTATGCACATTCTCAACAAATTTAGGTAGTGCAAAATATATTTTTACGTACTATTTATTTCAGAATTTCTAGTTATTATTAATATGATATGCATACTAGTCTACTTAGGCAAACATTTAATTTAAAAACAGAAAACGGTTTAGCCTCTTGTTTTACTTAAAGAGTTTTAAAAAGTAATATTGACTCTCCTGTTTGACTTTCCTGCTTGGCGTCCCACATACCTGTTACTAATGCTAGGCAAAAATTATTTCACATTAATACTATTAAACACAATTTAAGAGCTTTTCTGTTTATAAATTTGTTGATCTTTTTAATACATATTGTACTGATATTTTTATTTTGACTCCTGCCAATTTAAAAAAATCCTGTTTCAATGTACTTTTCTGCATAGTAATTTGTATTTTGTGGTTTACTCTTTAGTATTCTGGAATTTTATACTTTTTACGTTTTGTGGTTACTGTAATTGGATTTTATCTGTAATCTCCTTAAATTAAATACAAAGTAAATTAATAAATAATCAGATAACTAATTAAATAAATATTTAAATAAATAAATATCATCCTGTAAGATATTTTATGTCGAGAAATATTTTTAATATAGAAAAGCTATGTCGAAAGTATTTTGTGATAATAATTTTACTTTTGAAATTAAAGTAAGTTTTAATTTGTTTATTTTAATGTTCCTCACATAATTTAGTAAAATTTTACAGATATATCCCAGAGTCAATAAATAGTTTTCGTGTAATGTCATGTCTGACATGGTTGCTATATCAATGATTGGAGCCTACTTACATTGCCAAATTATGGGAGCACGATTTCTATTGCCCTTTCTATTAGAATGATGAATCTCTCTCTCCCCCCCCCCCCCCATCCTAAAATATGCTGGACGAACAAGACGTATATGATATTACGCTTCACACAGATGCTACACTAATAAGAGTACCTGCAGAGGTGAAATTCGAAGTTTAAGTTTTCTATAATTATATCAATTTAAATACCCAGCAATATGCAACCCAATGTAAAGTATATGCGGACTATATATATTTCACTTTGCTTTTGATATGTGAATAATTATTTATTTAAAGTAATTTAGTCAAGGGAATTTATCTACCGAGAAGAACTTGCGAATGCAGAAATTCGCATCAACAGAAAAGCCGTTTCTTATCGAAACGTCAGCAATTTGACGAAAGCCTTTATAACAAATAACAATTTGTGTGTATGTGCATGTTCATATAACAAAAAATAGCATATTAAATTTAGTGTTTTTTAGTTCATAAGATATTTTTTCTCAACTTTTCTGTTTCCTTGAAAGTACAGGAAAATATTTTAATTACACTAGGTCGTATGTCCGCAACATATTGCCGGCGAAAACTGCTCGCGTGGATGTCCAAAGTATATTTACTGCACTAATGATTGTGTTTCGTGCTCTCTGAAAAAATTTATCTAATGTTGAAGCCTGCTGATAGTGAACGTATGCAGACGTCTAAGTAAAATAGCTTCATTCTGCATAAATATTTTTATTTATATATGGTGATATTTTAATTGAAAACTTCGTTGTAAAATAAATAAAAAATCCTTGGTTTGCTGGGGATTAAAAGTAGACGTTAATTTTATGTAGTATATTGAATTTTAATACAGATATTTTATGACTGAATACAAATACATAGTTTTTAGGAAGGCCATTAAGCAAGCCAAATAAGTTCGGAATTTGAACGTCCTTATATGACAACGGTAAGTGTCTATCGTATAGCGACTATGCCCCATCTCTTAAAAATGATTACAGCGCCCTCGGCGGAGAATGGAAGAAGTTAGTAACTGAACCTTATCAAGAAGGCTAGATAACTGAAAAATGTCAGCTACAAAATTGTAGAACACGGTGTAACGAGTATGAATCCGTACTAGGAACGCACAAATCGAGTGCATGGAAGGTAATAAATGCCCGTCATACTTCTAGATGCTGTAACAAGGTGACACCTTCAATGCTTGTCAAAGTACGCTGGAATTCAAATGTGCTTTGTTTCTGACGGAGAGCATTTTGAACAGATTATACATTTGATTATTGGATATGTACGTACTGTGTATTCCTGAATAAGACAGCTATTCGCCACTATATCTATTGTGTTAAACAAATGCTTTTGTAGCAAGTTTATTGTCGATTCCCACTCATTAGTTAATGCTCTAAAACTGCTCTATTTGACTTTTTTCGATTGTGTCTCTGTGTTGCTGAGTTCATTATCCTATCTTTTTAATTCTCTGCTAGGAGCGCTGCAATCGCTTTTATCGATCGGCATCGCCACTTTACCATAAATAGATCTAGCGTGCCCATACAGGGTCATTTTCTTGCAAACTGCAGATCGGAAAATACTTTAATTCCTGACCAGAACGGATTTCGATTTGGTCATTCCACGCATTCCCAACTTATGCGTGAAGTGGAAACTATTTACGATAACTCTACCAACAGGTAGTATACCAGCATTGTATTTCTTGACATCTGGAAGGCTTTTGATAAAGCTTTCATTCATGGGCTAATTACGAAGTTGGTGCGACTTGGAATTTCGGCACAACTTTTGGCTATTGTTGTGAACGCGTAATATTCTCTCACTGGCGCCTTTTCTTTCATCGCGTCTCGAAGACCAGACGGTGAATACACAGTCCATGGTGTGAGTATGACGTAAGCATGACGTGAGCCAAGGGTAGACATAATTCCCTCTCAGTTTGAAAAAGGATTGCCAGATTTGGCGATTTATCCCCAATTTGGCGACATTTGGCTACATCCGTATTCTTCTAGAAACTCCACTAAACAATTAATTGGCTACGAGATATTAGGTAATTCTAGAAGTTTCTACAGATAGAGTCGATAAAAAGGAGTCATTACTCAGCGGGAGTTGAGTTGACGAGTTGAAAACATACGAGCTACAGAGAGCGGTGACTTTTGCCAATGTTTTGAGAATAATAGCTGCTGTTTTGTGAAAGTATTTTTGTCAGTATTTTGTGCTGTTTCATTGTATATTCCTGTTAACTTTGTGCTTGTGCGTAAACGTGTTTACTTATCCAGAAATTCGGACTTATTCTTGTATCCGGAGTGCACACATACGGTTCAAAAGGATACGTTTGTAACAACTGGTGTCAGTGTGGGGTTTCAGGAAATTTGACCAGCGGTTATAGCTGCTCCTAGAAACAATTATGCCAGATTATGAAATTTATAAAAGCCGGGCATGAAGCTATGCAAACAGACAAGTCGCTATGCCAAAGGCTATGAAATTCGGACAAGGCGAGATGAAAGAAGTTATGAAAGCTGTACAAGATCAAAGCCGGACAAGTAGCTATGGAAGAAAAGATTAAAGCCGGACAAGATGAGATGAAAGTCGGAGAAGACGAGATGAAAGAAACAATAAAATCAAGACGAGATGAAAGTACTAATAAAATCCAGACGAGATGAAAGCCAGACAAAAAGTGATGGAAGAAAAGATTAAAGTCGGACAAGACGAGATAAAAGAAGCGACGAAAGCTGTAAAAGAAGACACTTAAGCCGGACAAAAAGCAGTGAAAGACGAAATTAAAGCCGTGAAAGGAGATATTACAGAAATCAAAGCTGTTGAAAAGGCGATATGAAAACTGAACATGAATAGGTTAAACAAAATATTAAATCCGTCCAAGATGAGATGAAGAAAGGCATTACATCCGTACAAGCAGGTACCCCATCCCTGCAGGTACCCCATCCTCGAAAAAAAGATTGCTGGCTGTCGAGCGAAAATCGCCAGTCGCTAATTCGGATTTTTGTATACCGCCGGTATGCAAAGTAAAATCTCCTACATATGACGACCAAAGCGTTTGGACGAATTTTTGCAGATACTCCCGGCCAAGAAACGACAGGACTACGTAGCCTTAGCAAACGCCCTGGAAATCTTCTATGGGGAAAATAATTTGAATTAAAACATCAGTGTCCAATTAAAATCTCGGCGTCAAAAGTCTGGAGAGAGTCTACAAGTGATGGCGTCGGATATTTAAAGACTTAGCATTTGCTGAATGCCCTATGGGTGTTCGTGAAGGCCTTGCAGCGCAATATTTTGTAGATACCATTCGTGACCTAAATATCCAACACGCCGTTCTTATGGCCGAATGAAAGGATCTGACAGCTGGGCTGTTCCTGCCCAGCAAGTATGAAACCTCTGGACAAGCATATCGACCAATTGTATGTGGCGCGGCTGTGACTGATAGCTCTTCAAAATCTGAAATGCTGCGCACTATCAAAGAAATGATGGATATGCTGTAAAGGCGAAGCAACGACAAGTGAACATCTGGTCCGTTAGCGAAAGGACTGATGTGCTGGATCTGCGGAAAAAGAGGACATATGAGGAGAAACTGTCCATTCTTCAGTCAAGATGCTGAAAGTACGTCTCATTCTGAAAATGCGCTATCTAAGATCTACGAGATTTCATCGTTACACTCAGGAGATAATGTGCGGATCTTGGCGGACTAAATCGTACAGAACACGAGGCGTGTAAAAGCCTTATTTCTGAATTCCGTGCAATATTTTCAACTGCTTTGAAAGATATGGGACCAACTGGACTAACTAAACATAGAATCGACACTGGCAGCCAGTTCTCGATTAAACAAGCTCCCCGAAGACTTCTACTCGCAAAGAAAGAAAAAGTTAATAAGCTTTTAAAAGATATGCAGTAAAGTGACGCAGGAAAATGATGAAGTGACGTAACTGAGCATCTGATAGAGACCGTGCTGAAAGGACTCTCTTGTGAATCCTGTATCGTCTGTTTGGACTACATAATTATTGTTGGACGGTCATTTAACGAACCTATACAAAACCGTAGGCGGGTATTTGGAAATTAAAGAATGCTAATTCAAAACTAAATCCTTTAAAATGCAAACTATTTTAGAAAAAAATCCCATATTTAGGACATAACATTTCTGAAAACGGTGTAAGGGCCGATCCTGATAAAATCAATACTGTAAAAGAATGGTTGCGATCGCAAGATGTTCATCAACTAAGGAGTTTCCTCGATCTGCGTACGTATTCATCATTTCGTAAGGAACTTCTCAAACATTGCCAGATCCTTGCATCGGTTAACCGAACGAGACAAGAAATGTGAATGGACGGCGGAATGTGAAGACATCTTCAATCGGCTTAAGGAAATGTTGGTTTCAGCTCCCATCCTGAACCAACAGAGAGCGTTATACTTGATACCGATGCTAGTAAACAGGGAATAGGGGTAGTTCTCACCCTGGAAATATGAGTGCAGGAACGCGTCATCACATACTTAACAAGTGCCTGTCGAAGCCCGAAAGGGATTACTGTGTAACAAGGAAAACACTGTTGGCGATTGTTAAATCCGTAAATCATTTCCATCATTACCTCTATGGAAGGAAATTTTTGTTGAGGACTGATCACACTACTCTGAGATAGCTCCTAACATTTAAGAACCCTGAGAACCCAGACCGTCCAGCTCACTCGAGAGTATGGAGCAGTTGAATGAACGGCCGAGAAAACTGTTAAGGACCCTGAAGGATAGGTCGCAAGATGGATTCAGCGATGAATATGATATGGAGATTTGACATCAAAACGAATGGTTTGATGGAAACGCTGATGCGCTATCGAGGAGACCCCGATCTTTGAACTATGCATATTGCTCTCGGGTTTAGACAAATTTGGAAGCTAGATTTCAACGACCATCCGGCAAGTTATCACCGATCATAATCCAAATTCACCACCAGATCCCTGGAGTGACGAAGAACTTTCTCGAGCTCAAAGATATCGATCCAATCCTGCTCCACAGAAACCAACTTGCCAAGAAATTTCCTGCTTCTCACCTGAAACAAAGCAATACTGGGCACTGTGGAATTCTATACACTTGAGGAACGAGGTAGTATAAATAAATAGGAGAGCGATGATGAAAAGAGTATCAGATGGCAGCTGCTGTTCCCTCGTTCCAGAGTGTCCAGCGTACTAAAGAAAATACATGGCAGCCCTACTAGAAGATATTTTAGCATCAGCAAGACGCTGAACAAAGTTTGTGGATGCTTCTTTTGACACAATGCGATATTCGATGTTGAGCTCTGGTGCAAAAAATGCACCGAATGCGGCGCTAGGAAGGGACTGAAGAAGAAAATACGTGGGCCACTTCAGTGTTGCAACGTTGGAGCTTCTTTCGAAATAATTGCACTCGATGTTCTGGGACCACTACCACGAACTGTAGACAATAACAAAATGGACTATTTCAAAAGTGAGCATACGCTTACGCAATCCCTGACCAAGAGTCTACAACCATCAGTGAAATTTTAACTCTGAACTGAATATGTCACTACGGGGTTCCCTCTCGCATCGATACTGACCAGAGAACACATTTTAGATCTGACATATTCACAGGACTGTGTAAACTACTCGGAATAAACGACACTCAAACTACTCCTCTTCATCCTCAATCAGACAGCATGGTAGAGAGATTCAACAGAACGATACTTAATCATCTTTCCAAATTCATATCCAGAAACCAGTAAGAGTGGGACCATCACCTACCGCTGTTCCTGCTGGCCTACCGAAGTGCTGTCGACGAATGGACCGGTCATTCTCCATCAAAAATGCTGTTTGGCTGGGATCGACGATTACAATGTGAGCTAATGTTTGGAAGACTATGTGATACTCCTACATCACCTGATCAATATGTGCAACATCTGCAATCACGGCAGGAGGAGGATCATTTTTTCTCTCGGAAGAGGATTAACATTGCTACCGATAGAATGTTGACCCGGTTCGATAGAAAAGCTAATGAAGTACGATCCAGGAAGGCGACAAAGTGTGGCTGTTCAATCCTCGACGATGACCAGAATTTCCGAAAAAACTACAACACAAGTGGGAAGGATCCTACGTCATCAAAAGAAGAATAAACCGTATCTCGTATATCGAACCAAGGAATCGTCTTCAGTCAATCCAAAAGTCATCCTTGTTAACAGATTGGCCCCATATTATGGACCACAACAGATGGATACTACCCGGGACACGCAGTTTTAAGAAGGGGGCAGCGTTGCGATAGCGTAATATTCTCTCACTAGCGCCTTTTATTTCGTCGCATCTCGAAGACCAACAGTGAATATACAGTCCATGAAGTATGACGTAAGCACGACGTGAGCAAAGGGTTGCCTTAATTTCACCAGTTCAAAGAAGGGTTGCCAGATTTGGCAATTTATCGCCAATTTGAAGACTTCGGGAATATTTTAGAAACTCCACGAAATAACTAATAGTCCACGAGATATTAGATAATTCTAGAAGTTTCTACAGAGATAGCCTATAAAAAGGAGTCATTACTCAGCGGAAGTTGAATTGACAAGTTGACAAGATACGAGCTACAGTTAACTGTGAGTTTTGTCAATGTTTTGAGAATAGTAGCGGTTGTTTTGTGAAAGTATTTTCGTCAGTATTTTGAAAACACTATCGTTTATTTTGCGAAATTAGGGGAGCATTTAAGCGCTGTTTCATTGTATATTGTTCCTGTTTACTTTGTGCTTGTGAATAAACGTGTTTAGTTATCCAGAAATTCGGATTCATTCTTGTATCCGGAGTGCACACCTGCGGTTCAAGAGGATACGTTCGTAACACTATCAGCAACTCGAATCTTACTAATCGTTCTTGCCTCGTACTAATTGATCAAACTCTTCTTAATCCAACCAATCTGGGGCGGGATTCCACAAGGTGGAAATCTTATTCCACTGTTATTCATCATCTTTATCAACGATATTCCCAAGATTCTGCAAGTAAAGCTATCCAACTTTGCAGATGACACAGCTGTGATTTCTCGTAGCTGCTCACCACATAATTTTATTAACACATTTCAAAGCTACATAAAACATAACCTCGAGCGCTAATCAAAATTAATGCCCTCAAGAGTGCAGTGTGTGTATTCAAACCCGACTACTGAGAGCTCACCAAAAATGTTATTCTTAAAATTTTGAACCGATTCCCTTTTCTCACTCCGTCAAGTATCTGGGTGTCACATTGGATGCCCATATGATTTATGAAGAGCATATATCCAGAATAAGCTAATTACTGATAATAATACTTTTACTGCCCATGTCCCGCTTCTCTGTAGAAAATCCCACATTTCCCTCCCTTACTGATAATCTATAAACAAATCATCATATCGGCTTTTTTGTACGACTGTTCTATTTGGGGGCGGCGGCAAAAAGCCATATGGAGAGATTGTAAGTTTTCCAAACCAAGGTTTTACGTTGCATTGTAAATGCACCCTGGTTTGTTCAGAATAAAGTAATTCATCATGATCTCAAAGTCCCCTGACGATGCAGGGTATATTCGGCAACTTACACGAAATTTTTTCAATCCTAGCAAACTTTGAAAGACGTGGATAACAGCTACGACCTTTCCAATTTTTCCTATCTAAGGAAAAGAGGACCAAGACATCTTGTTGGTTCTTCGGTAGCCAATAGGAAACGTCAGCGCTATTTGACACTCCAGGTCGGAGTTTCACATAATTTACTCTGCCGGATGACGATAGATGGCGCTGTCAATTCACTTCAGTGAAGGAAGCAGTACCTGATTCTTTAACCCGGCGAGCTCCCAATCCTTTGAGAACTCCTGCTTTAGCTCGGGAAAGAATGCCAGACCAGTCTTTGCTTTTTAATGCAGTAATAATATAATTGCTTTTTATGGAAGATTGGAATCCGGTATTGTTTTAGTATTCGTGCTTTCATCGGTAGGCATATGGTTATTGAAGTTGAACCCTGGCTTTTGGGGGCATTGATGGAACAAAAACGGGTTTTTAGCTTATTGGAGAGTTATCCCGTTTCTAGAATACCATAGCGTTCTTCTATGTACCAACTGTAGCAGGCTTGGCCACACCCGTAAAAGGTGTGATGTGCCTTCTTTGTGTCTTAAGTGCTGTGGGGACCATCCCGCGGGTCCTTGTACCGGCAGGGTTAGATGTATTAATTGTTCGGAGGCGAATTCTCGTTTCCGATTGGCATTGAATGAGTCTCATTCTTGTTTGTCTAGAGAATGCCCTAATATTTTAGAAGTTTTGAGGTATCTAAAAATTATATTGATTAGTCTGGGTAATGTTGGTTATTGTAAGAATAAGGCGCACTTGTCGGGATCATTACTGGTTTTGTTATGTTGTTTTCCTTGGAGGCTATGACTTTTGTTACTTTTGAGGGTTAATGGTCATGCGTTTTATATTGTTATTTATACTGTGATAAGTATTGTTTGTTTGAAAATGGCCTTATTGTAATATTTTGTATAAGTAATGATTTGTATTATATTTCAATGTATTTGGTTGTATATGGGGTCATAAAAATGGCCTTCTTATCTTGTTCTGGTTGGTGCATTTATATTGTGTTATAATGTATATTTCTACAGTTAGTGGAAATATTTATATATATACTTATATTGGTAAATGAAATGGACATATGTATTTTTGGTATATGGAATGGATAAATGTAATTTTGGTTTATTGTATGATAGAAATTTTGATTATATGTGGATTTATTTTTGGATTAATTGTATATAATGGTAAGATTATAATGTTGGCCTAAATATTTTGTTATTTATATTGGTGTAGGTATTATTATGTTATTTTTCCTGCAGAATGTTGCAGAGACTGTAGGCCTGTTGTAACCGTCTTGGCCAGACACCCCTTTGGAATTTTAATAAATCCTTGGTTGTTCTGGGTTGTGGGCGCGTCGCTGGGGGAGTAGGCGGCTTTCTCTGTCCGGTGGGCTTAGGTTGTCCGTTGGCTCTCCTTTTTGCTGGGGATCACACTTTTCTCTCGGCCCGAGATTTAAGATGCTCTGCCCTACGGACGAGCCCTCGGGTCTGCGCCGCGGTAATTGCTTTTTATGTATTTTTAAATATTATAAACTAGCCGCCTTTGGCGACCAGCCTGTTCGCTACCCTTGAAAATTCTGACCGTGGCAAATTCTAACCGTGGCACACTCGCTGGCGCGACCTACCAGTAAAGTGTAAGGTAACTGTTTGGAGGGCCAGGAAGTGCCACCCAATTTAGACAGGAACTCAGTGGGGGAGGCATCCACAGGGACCGTACCCTCCTTCCCCTACCACCAACCTCTCGGAAGGACTTACGGTCCCGCATGTTTAACGTGATCGTACTCCGCCTGAACACGGCGGCAGTTTTGGCAATGGCGGGAATCGAACCCGGACCTACCTAGTGCAAATCCCGCGCGCTAACCACTGGGCTACCGCGCCCTCCGCGACAATCTCCATAACATTCTTTTTATTCACCCAATTTAGACCGGAACCCAGTAGGGGAGGCATCCACAGGGTCCGTACCCTCCTTCCTCTACCAACAACCTCTCGGAAAGACTTACGGATCCACATGTTTAACGTGATCGTACTCCGCGTGAAAATGGCAGCAGTTTTGGCAGTGGCGGCAATCGAACCCGAGCCTACCGAGTGCAATTCCCGCGCGCCAACCACTGGGCTACCGCGCCCTCCGCGACAATCTCCATAACCTTCTTTTTATTCACCCAATTTAGACCGGAACCCAGTGGGAAAGTCATCCACAGGGTCCGTACCCTCCTTCCTCTATCACCAACCTCTCGGAAGGACTTACGGACCCACATGTTTAACGTGATCGTACTCCGCGTGAACACGGCAGCAGTTTTGTCAGTGGAGGGAATCGAACCCGGGCCTACCGAGTGAAATTCCCGCACGCTAACCACTGGGCTACCGCGCCCTCCGCGACAATCTCCATAACTTTCTTTTTATTCACCCAATTTGGACCAGGACCCAGTGGGGGAGGCATCCACAGAGACCGTACCCTCCTTTCCCTGCCACCAACCTCTCGGAAGGAATTATCGACCCATATGTTTAAGGTGATCGTACTCCGCATCAGTGGCGGGAATCAAACCCAGGCCTACCGAGTGCAATTCTCGCGCGCTAACTTCCCGCGCGCTAATTTAAATTTATAATGACCATATGCTAGGCTCTTAATTCCACCATCCTCGTTCCATCGTTCTATCATTTAAAATAGCCATAAAATTAAAATATCCATTTAAAATATCTATAAATTAAAATATCCATAAATTAAAATATCCATTTAAAATCAAAAAATCATCCATATCGTTCCACCAATCCATAAATATAATAATTTCAAATACATCACCACAATTCAAACCACCATAATTCAATCATTTAAATTATTTAAAATATCCATTTAAAATATCATATAAATATAATAATTTCGCCCGATGTATACAACACTTATGCTCGTAATTCATTTAAAACCGAAAACGCGGTCTCCATGGAGACGGGGAAGAAACTACTGCGGATGGGGGGAAAATGCCGTTGAAGAACTGAGCCGGTAGCCGACAAATTTAAAATCATGGCGTCTTTAAAATTGCGATCCTGAAGGCAATTTTCATTATTTCTGGACCAAATTAGACTTGTAAGAATGCCAGATATTTCAGCTTTCTAAAAATGTAAATTATTAGTCGAAATTGTGAGTACTTTTCACTATGCGAGAATTTAAAAACCAAAAATCGTTTTTTTGAGCCAAAAGTGACTTTTGTTTTAAAATCTTTAAAAAATATTAGAAATTGAAATTGAGAGTTGAAATTGATATATTTTTACTCGAAATTCTCTGCTCTTTCCGATGGTGTGATTTGTTTTTTTCTACAACGTCTGCATCGTGGAGAAAAAAGGGCAAAAATGTCAAAAAACGGTCGAAATCGCATAAAACATTAAATAACAAAAAAAATAATTCAAATTTTAAAAATCGGTTTTCACGTGTCCCCTTCCCTCCCCCCCAGGTCTCCGATTGCCAAATTTCGTAGCTCTCCGACGCGCGGTCGCGAAACGTATAGTGTATAAGACAGACACACACACACACAGACATTGCCTTTTATTATATAGACTAGCCGCCTTTGGCGACCAGCCTGTTCGCTACCCTTGAAAATTCTGACCGTGGCAAACTCGTTGGCGCGACCTACCAGAAAGGTGTAAGGTAACTGCTTGGAAGGCCAGGAAGTGCCACACAATTTAGACCGGAACCCAATGGGGGAGGCATCCAAAGAGACCGTACCCTCCTTCCCCTACCACAAACCTCTCGGAAGGACTTGCAGTCCCACACGTTTAACGTGATCGTACTCCGCGTGAACACGGCTGCAGTTTTGGCAATGGCGGGAATCGAACCCGGGCCTACCGAGTGAAATTCCCGCGCGCTAACCACTGGGCTACCGTGCCATCCGCGACAATCTCCATAACTTTATTTTTATTCGGCAATTTTGGGAATCGAACCCGGGCCTACCAAGTGCAAATCCCGCGCACTAACCACTGGGGTACTTCACCCTCCGCGATATTCTTCATAACTTTCTTTTTATTCACCCAATTTAGACCGGAACCAAGTGGGAGAAGCATCCACAGGGACCGTACCCTTCTTCCCCTACCACCTACCTCTCGGAAGGACTTACAGACCCACATGTTTAACGTGATCGTACTCCGCGTAAACACGGCGGCAATTTTGGGAATCGAACCCGGGCCTACCGAGTGCAATTTCCGCGCGCTAACCATTGGGCTACTTTGCCCTACGCGACAATCTCCATAACTTTCTTTTTATTCATCCAATTTAGACCGTACCCTCCTTCCCCTACCACCAACTTCTCGGAAGGACTCACGGACCCACATGTTTAACGTGCTCGTACTCCGCGTAAACACGGCGGCAATTTTGGGAATCGAACCCGGGCCTGGTAACTGGTTGGACGGCCAGGATGTGCCACCCAATTTAGACCGGAACCCAGTGGGGGAGGCATCCACAGGGAACGTACCCTACCACCACCTCTCCCCTACCACCCCTACCTTCCCCTACCACCAACCTCTCGGAAAAACATACGGACCCATATGTTTAACGTGATCGTACTCCATGTTAGTGGCGGAAATCGAACCCGGGCCTACCGCGTGCAATTCCCGCGCGCTAACCACTGGGCTACTTCGCCCTCCGCGACAATCTCCATAACTTTCTTTTTATTCACCCAATTTAGACCGTACCCTCCTTCCCCTACCACCAACCTCTCGGAAGGACTCACGAACCCACATGCTTAACGTGATCGTACTCTGCGTGAACGTGGCGTAAGTTTTGGCAGTGGCGGGAATCGAACCCGGGCCTACTGAGTGCAATTCCCGCGCGCTAACCACTGGACTGCCGCGCCTTCCGCGACAATCTCCATAACTTTCTATATATTCACTGAATTTAGACGGGAACCCAGTGGGGGAGGCATCCACAGGGGCCGTATCCTCCTTCCCCTACCACCAACCTCTAGGAAGGACTTACGTACCCACATATTTAACATGATCGTATTCCACGAAACACGGCGGCAGTTTTGGCAGTGGCGGGAATCGAACCCGGGCCTACCGCTAACTTCCCGCGCGCTGATTTGCAATTTAAAATGACCATATGCTTAATTCCATCATCATCATTCCATTGTTTCATTGTTCCATCATTTAAAATATCCATAAAATTAAAATATCCATTTAAAATATCCAAAAGTTAAAATATACATTTAAAAAATCCATATCGTCCCATCATTTAAAATATAAATATAATAATTTATATAGAGCAAAGGAGCTCTATTCAGAACCGTGACGTCACCTCCACCTTGACGTCCCCACCCACCACCTTCCCGCCTTCAGCGGGGGAGAAACGAAGCGGCACGCCGAGCGGAACGCCGAGAAATTTAAAATCATGACGTCTTTAAAATTGCGATCCTGAAGGCAATTTTCATTATTTCTGGACCAGATTAGACTTGTAAGAATGCCAGATATTTCAGCTTTCTAAAAATGTAAATTATTAGTCGAAATTATGAGTACTTTTTACTATGCGAGAATTTAAAAACCAAAAATCGTTTTTTTGAGCCAAAAGTGACTTTTGTTTTAAAATCTTTAAAAAATATTAGAAATCGAAATGGAGATTTGAAATTGATATATTTTTACTCGCAATTGTCTGCTCTTTCCGATGGTGTGAGTTGTTTTTTTCTACGACGTCTGGATCGTGGAGAAAAAAGGGCAAAAAAAGGTCGAAATCGCATAAAACATTAAATAAATAAAAAAATAATTAGAATTTTGAAAATCGGTTTTCACGTGTCCCCTTCCCTCCCCCCCAGGTCTCCGATTGCCAAATTTCGTAGCTCTCCGACGCGCGGTCGCGAAACGTATAGTGTATAAGACAGACAGACAGACACACAGACACACAGACATTGCCTTTTATTATATAGATAGTTCAATTTTAATTCCAAACTTGCTAATCTTAACTTGTAAACTTAAATGCTTTTTACTTTCCTTATATACATAGTATAATGTATAATTATTGTGACGGGGTTGAAAATTCGAATTCGAGTTTTCGACAGGATAGCACGTTTCAAGCATCCCTGATCACGAATCGAATATTTTTGAGCTGATGGCTGTGTGTGAAAGTATGAGTGTGTGTGGAGACGATATCTCCCGAATGAATGAAGCGATTCGAATGAAATCTGGTACACAAATTACAATCCGTCAATACTGGCAAACTTTTGGTAACGAATTTGTCGGAATATCTCCAATTTGCTGACATTCTAAATGTTGCCAAATTGACAAAACTGTCACAAAGTTGATAAAACTTCACCAAATTGGTGTAACCGAAGCTAAATAAATGAAATGACGGCTAATTGATGAAAGTTTAATGTCTTGGACAGATCATAAGATGACTATATGAATAACCCATTTCTCCGTCGGTAACGTTTGCTGAGAAATTTAGCTGGTCGTCGCCAACTTGACGACTATTTTAAATGTTGCCAAAGTGACGAAAATGTCGATGAATTGATAAAAATGACGTCAAATGGGAAGTAATGTTTCCCAAATTCAGATTTTCGTCATATGACGGGCAAACCTTCTAGTATACAGTGCGCGAAAAAAGTATAAGGACAACATATAATTGAATGAAAATATACTTTATTTTAACTTTATCAAAATGAATTTTCGATATTTGTGAACTCTATGAAATTATACAATAACATTTACAACACATGAAACAACAAAAATGAACCTTACAAAAGTTGACCTTATAAAGATTATCACTAAAGAAAATATAAAAAAAAGTATAAGGATAAGGTCTAAATTACTTAATATTTCTCTTAATAATCAAGAGAACAACCTTTTTTTTCAATGACTTGAATAAGCCGAGAGGCCATCGATACTGAAAGTTCTTTTAAAATGTCTATGGAAATGTTCTTCCAAGATTGTTTGATGGCTAACACAAGATCCTGTTTATACTCATATTTTGTGCCATTTTTATAAACTTGTCGGGCTAGAAGGCCCCATAAACTTTCTAATGGATTGAGATCGGTATTCCTCACCTGCCAATTAAGTAAATTTACTGAATTAGCTTCAAACCAGAGTTTTGCACTCTTAGAAACGTGTATGGAAGTGTTATCCTGTTAGAAAATATAGTCTGTTGACGTTATTAGTGGAGTCTCTGGTAACAAATGTTCGCCTAATATATCAACATATTTGTCAGAGTTCATTTTGTAGTTGATAAAGACTATAGGCGTGGTTCCGTATGCTGCAAAAGCGGGCCAAATCATTACTGTGCCCCACCGTATTGACGCTTGGAAAAAACTACTTTGGTTTTACGCGGATTATACCCAAAATAGCGAAAACCATTTGGCTTATCAAGATTGAACTTCTTTTCGACCGAAAAGAGTACATCAATCCATTTTGGACCAAGAGAAAAGTATTTTTTTCAAAATTCCTGTCTTCGTTCCTTATGTTTCCTTTTAAGAGGCAGACGTGACATCAGATTTCCATACTAAATATTCGGATGTTTATTCAAAACATTTTGAACTGTTCGTGTGGAACATGGTAAGTCCAAATTTCTTCTAACATCATTTGCAGTTTCTCTTTTCTCTCAAGCTCTTCTTACAACCATTCTTTTCTGTCGAATTTTGTTTAGAAACCCAGTCTTTATATTTTAAATGGTCATTTTCTGCTTTCGAATATGCAAATTTTACTATAATTTTAAATGAAAAAACAGTTGTCCTTATACATTTTTTCAAGATTATATGAGCTTAAAATTTATAAAGTAAATTTATACATATTTAGTTTTGGAAAATTTAACTAATTTCACTTGAAAATGAACTTAATTTTATCAATATATTTACTTAAGAAATTTGCATACATTTCCGTCTAAAAGATTTCTAGATTCGTCGAATTTTCGCTTGCCCTTATACATTTTTAGCGCACTGTATAAGAAATGCTCTTCTCTCCGTTTGTCTGTAACACTTGGTGATGCATTTTGGCAAACTTGGCGAATAATCTATTGAAATATTGTCCACTTGGCGATATTTCACCCTAGATTGACAAAAATATTTTCAAAATTGCAAAAATGAGGCTAAATTAATGAAAATGACGCATAACTGATGAATTAATTGATAAAATATTTTAATGTATGGGCTATATCGATTATTGATAATGCTATCAATATTCATAAATATTTATTTAGAGTTGCGCGAAATGGGGTAATTGGGTACTTTGAAATAATTTTACTTGTCATCCGGAAAATTGCCACATGTACAATTTAACGATAAAAACACAGTACCGTGGATCTTATACATACTTTTCTTACTGTAAAAGGAGTAAATTCATTGCATGTTATAAGGAAAGTTATGTGCTGCCCACATCAGATTTTTTATTATTCAAATCGAAATAGTAATAATAAAAATTAACAAACACATTTGATTTTAATTGCGTTGCTGAGCAACATAATATAAGAAATAATCTCCCTCATAAAATGCTGATAATTAAATAACCATTTTGATTTCTTAATACTTTTCATTGTTGATTAAGAGCCTGTGAAAAATAAACCATGGTGATAGAGTTTCCATGTAAATTCATGTTTCAAATCTGCGATTTTCAAAAGTGACTGATAAGCGCAATAAACTCAGAGATATAGTTTTAATTCACTTTCATGTTTTAAACCAACAATTTCGAAACTTTTTCGTTTGGAGGAACCAGAGAGTTGAAGAAGAGAATTCCTGGGGAAAAGTTTCGTTTTTCATTAATATCTCGATAACCTAGGGTCTTAGAAACTCGAAACTTGGACAAAATTTTAAGTGTTGCTATTTCTAGTCTGTCCTCAAATTTCCTTAAATTCGGTTCAGCCGTTCTCCCGTGATGATGAGACAAATGCATGTATATACAGACAGACAAATTTTCAATTTTATTTATATAGATTTGAGTATTTCACTTCGTAGTACATCCTTAAATGAATATGATACTAAACAATATAGCTTGTTTTGTCGAACAATTTATATATATAATAAAAGTCGAATCTATCTCGTTTAGAAGTTCTATCTGTATCTTCCTTTAAAATATTTTATCACCAGTATTTCTGCATTTTACCTCTGAAATATTTAATTTCCCAAAAGTTTTCGGCGGCTGTTTTTACGTAATAATCTATTACAGTGGATGATTTTAAGTTTCTATCTCGTCCAAAAATATTATGTGAATTTATCACAAAATTCAAACTTAATATGAAGCACGTCCTTAAATGAACAAGAATGAAAACAATTTTCCCGTGTTTCTGTCAAACTACCTAGCTGTTTATTAAAATTTATGTCTATATTACATGACATTCTTATTACTTTCCTTACATACATAATGTATAAGGAAAGTATTGTGACGGGGTCGAAAATTCGAATTCGAGTTTTTGACTGGAGAGCACGTTTCAAGCATCCCTGATCACGAATCAAACATTTTAAAAGTGATGTCTGTGTGTGTGTGTGTCAGTGAGTCTGTGAAGACGATAACTGACAAACGAATGGACAGATTAGAACGACATTTGGTACAAAAATCACAATCCATAAACACTGGAAGCCTATTGTTTTTATACGCAATCGAATATTCAGAACCCCCTAAATTTTCGAATGAAATTTTGAAAAAATCGTCAAAAAATCAAAACCGCTAATAAAGTTAGGCAAATAGACATATCTTATGTAATTTTTCATTATAAAGCGATTGACATAAAGTTTAGAACGCCAACATGAACCGTTCTTGAGATATTGCACATTTTTCAAAAAAATTATCGAAAAGTTATATAAAATAAAAAAAAATATTTCCTATTGAGAAACATGTTCACTTTTCATATGTAATACTATGCGATAAATTTGGCGACATCATTCTCGTGGATCTAGCTCGTTCCATTCATGAGAAAAGATACTTTGAGTAATACTTTTGTATTTGAACTCCAATAGTCATTTATCTGCTATAAGAATAACTTATTTCTCCGTCCATAATGCTTGGCGAGATTTTGACGACGAATTTGGCGATATTTCGCCAACTTGGCGACTTTTTCAAAAATGTTGCCAAATTAACGAAAATCTCGCCAAATGGATAAAAATGACGCTAAATCAATGAAAATGACGACTACTCGTCGAAAATTCAATATCTTGGAAAGAATATAAGTATCTACTATAAGAAAAACCTATTTTTTTACTGTAAAAGTAGTAAATTCATTACATTATATAAGGAAAGTCATGTGTTGCTCACATCAGATTTTTTTTACATTCGTTTAACGATTTGATCGTTTGTGCCTACAGTACCCTTAAAGTAATAAATATTTAAAACAATGTTTTACCATTCTGCCAATATTCAAATACCTGGCTTAATAAGGTGTTTTACGTTATCTTCTATTCGAACAGTTATTGGTCTAAAGTAGCACCCTTTAAAATTTAAATATTTGAACGTGCGTGTGATGTTGGACTATAGACAAAGAAGAGAGGATTGGGAGGCCAGTATGCTCACCCGTATAAAAGAAGTAGAGAATGAGATTCTGATCAAACGGAGAAGAATATAGAATCCTACTAAAAGAGAGAAGAATTTCGTTTTAGTAAATGAAATGATAGAGCTACGTCTTGCCAGTTCAAAGACATGCAAAGCGAATCCCGTTTGGAATGCGAGTTGTTTACAAATTGTGACACTATGAATTTGACTTTAATATTCAGGTGTTAATATCCATTTACAATGTTTGATAATTTAGAATATGGAATAACAAATTATATCAAAACGTACGGAAACACGGCAATGTATCAAAAACTTTAAAACGAAATAATAAAGTCAACCATATTTGGTAAATTAAAAGGTCTTTAATAATACCATTAATGACGTACTTAAAATTACAAATCCAGAGCGGTTTTGGACGTCACTACGTCCTTCATCAGTGGCAATGATGAAGGACGCAGTGATGTCCGAAAGTACTCTGGATTTCTAATTTTAAGTACGTCATAAATGGTGTTATTATTAAAGACCTTTATATTTACCAAATTTTGTTGTCTTCTTTATTTTGTTTTAAAGTTTTAACAAGTTATATTTGATTTATATATAAGTTTTTTATGTACCAAGTCATCTACACGAATGTATTTTACTGGGTGATTATATTTCGTTATGAATTGCGAATGATGCTAGCATATGGTACGGACTGCCCACTCTTGACCTATGATTTGTTCGCTTTTCTTGACACCGCTGCTCGCGTGATGCTCTCCTTCTCCGAACTTATTTGCCAGGAACTCATTTGCCTGTCAAAATGTTACCGAATTCTCCTTGTTCCACGGAAAGTTTGATGACAAACTACCGCATTGAAAGGGTTTCAAATTAGAAACGGTAGCGCCATTTGACTGTGTTACGCTGCGCTTTATAAAATAATAGGAAGTTCGCAATATATGACTTTCAGTACAGATTAACAGATTTGAATATCGTTGAAAATCCGTAACAGAAATTTTGTCATGGACTCGAATTTAATGGAAATCATTAGGTTTATTGTTACCATTTAAATTAATCTTGGCTAATTTCAGGAAAGTTTGATTCCTTCGGGAGATGCCGCACTCCATGTGTAAAATTACAGTTTTAAATAGCTCGAGAATGGATTGTGGTAATTCTAAACAAGAAAGATCAATCATGCATAAAGCATTGATTATGAAACACTTTCCAACTTCAATGCAATTTTATACAAACATCTCTAAAATGCGATACATTCCTCGGTAATATTTTTAAAATTATCACAATACTACATTAATTTATTATATTTGAAAACTTCATCGAAAAAAATGAACTTCATTCAAATGACGGCATTGTAATATAAATTGCTTGGTTTAAACATCTCTAAAATGCGATACATTCCTAGGTAATATTTTTAAAATTATCATAACACTACAATAATTTATTATATTTGAAAACGTCATTGAAAACAAATGAACTTTATTCAAATGACGTCATCGAAATATAAATCGCTTCTATATAAAAACAGCATTTCATTCATAAACTTTTTTCTAATCGTTTCATTCATCACAATACTATAATAATTTATTTTATTTAAAAGTTTGAAAAATTGTTATCTACCATATTTATTTTAAAATGTGAAACCTTAATCATATGTAAAATAATTAAACTCTTGGAAATATATTTATTAAATAATATATATCTTTTTTCTTTCTGGAGGATATAACGAGAGTCAGAATTTAATTGAATTTGTTTTTCTCCCTATATTAAATAATTTTTATTTAAAAAACTACCTAACCTATTTTACTGAATTTTTTTTTATATATTTTATGGGATAATTTGAATATTTCCTAAAATTTTCGAAGCAATTTGTGAATTTTAAATTCGCTTAAAAAATGTTTGAAAAATTTAGTCCTATAGGGTTCAATGTATTTCATTTTTTCAACCCGGGTTCAATAAAAAACTAATTGGGTGATATTATTCATTTATATTCTCATATGTCCCACATATCGTCTGAAAAACATACTAAAATTTCATTTTGATAAAGCCATTTTTACGGTAGTTATCATGCTAACGGACAGACAGACAGACAGACAGACAGAATGAACAAAGTCATAAACACTTTCAACTATGTTGTAAAGTGTTAAAAATGGTGTCCAGTCATTTATGGTGAGAATTATTTAGAAAGTAATCACGCATTTAATGGCAGTAAGCATATTTATTTATAAATATATATAATTTTTCATTGTAGACCAAGAACGTGTAATTCCCCGAGAACGGCGCGAATTAGCGGCCCATATATGCCACTAGTTTCGAATTTGTCTCAATAAAAATTTCATAAAAATAACCACGATACACTATGTAAGTTATTTTTTTATGCTTTTTAACACAGTATAAATGTTCGAAAAAAATTTATCGTACATCTTGTCCTTGAGTTTTTCCTCACTGGCGTCAGTGGTTTGCCCCCTCCTGTGAAAAATTCAATGGGCACCCTTGAATTAGACTAAAATTAGTTGCAGACATATTTCGAGCAAAGATCGAAGTTTACATGTTTATGCTTTTGTTCCATGCTATCTTATTTTGCAAAAAAGTCGTCTGTGCGGTTGAAGGGTCAAATGGTCTCTTTCTACGCGTGGATCTGGAATGTGTCTGAAAATTATGTGATTCTGATAATAATGACTAAGGCCGAAATTCTTAATAGAATGGAATTATTTTTTGCCCTGTGAAAAGATCTAAAAGGAAATATATTTTTGGGGTAAAAAAGTTATTGAGATTTAATTATTTTACTTTCCTTATATGAATAATGTATAAGGAAAGTATTGTGACGGGTTCGAAAATTCGAATTCGAGTTTTCGACGGGAAAGCATGTTTCAAGCATCCTTGATCACGAATCCAACATTTTTGAAGTGATGTCTCTGTCTCTGTGTGTGTGTGTGTGTGAAAGTATGTGTGTGTGTGTGTGTGGCAGTGAGTTTGTGGAAACTATAATTGACGAACGAATGGACCGATTTGAACGAATTTTGGTACAAATATCACAATCCGTAAACACTGGAAGCCTATTGTTTTTATATGCAATCGAATGTTCAGAACCCCCCTAAATTTTCGAGTGAAATTTTGAAAAAATCGTCAAAAAATCAAAACCGCTAATAATAAAGTTACGCAAATAGACATTTCTTATGTAATTTTTCCTTAGAAAACGATTAACATAAATTTTAGAACGCTAACATGAACCGTTCTTGAGATATTGCGCATTTTTCAAAAAAATTATCAGAAAGTCATATAAAAAATATATTTCCTATTGAG
This sequence comes from Amaurobius ferox, assembly GCA_951213105.1. Taxonomy (NCBI): domain Eukaryota; kingdom Metazoa; phylum Arthropoda; class Arachnida; order Araneae; family Amaurobiidae; genus Amaurobius; species Amaurobius ferox. The sequence goes on from OX578136.1 coordinate 155,741,240, forward strand.
AAACATGTTCACTTTCATATGTAATACCATGCGATAAATTTGGTGACATCATTCTTGTGGAACTAGCTCGTTCCATTCAGGAAAAGAGATACTTTGAGTAATACTTTTGCATTTGAACGCCAATAATCATTTATCAGCTGTAAGAATAACTTATTTCTCCGTCCACAACGCTTGGTGACGAATTTGGCGGAATGTCACCAACTTTGCGACATTTTTAATTGTTGCCAAATTAACAAAAATCTCGCCAAATGGATAAAAATGGGGCTAAATCAATAAAAATGACGACTAATTGACGAAATTAAATATTTTGGAAAGAATATAAGTTTCTACTATAAGAATAACATTTTTTTTAACTGTAAAAGTAGTAAATTCATTACATTATATAAGGAAAGTCATGTGTTGCCCACATCAGATTTTTTTGAATTGCTGGGCAGCTTCCCACGTGGCGGTGCATATTCCCATCGCAGTCGATTTCTGGAGTCATTTATGGGTATTCTGAAGAAGAAATTCATATGGCTGAGACAAACGAAATGACCCAAAATTTGGAATGTTCTGCAAAAGTGATATACAAAGTAAAGTATTTGAGTCACAAAAGGCAGAGAAACTAACACTTAGTGTTAATACTATAAATATGTAATGTTCCAGACTTTTAGGCCACAGAGAACCTGGAAAGACTTTGTCCTCCCTTTCCCCCATTTTGTCCTCCTTTGCGGGAGAAATCGAAAATTCTGCTCCGTTAGGTTCTGTTAAGTGGTCAATGCAGTGTGTGCAAAGATTCAGTGTTCTAGGTCTTGAGGGTCTAGAAAGACAAAAACACGTTAGCCAGTTAATATATAGATAAAGTTAGAATGAGATATTTCTCTAAACATACTCGCATGCACGTACTTGACTTTTACGTAATATTTTTTTTTAACTTTCTAGCTAATTTTCGTCTATCTTGTATTCTAAGATTAAAATCAATTTCTAATTTAAAAGCAAACATGAATTGGATTATTTTCAACAAAAATGAATATGCTTATCTTCTCCGGTTCGTTTATCCGGTAATTAAAAACCATTTCTCGTCCTCCTCCTTTGAAATTCCATTAATTTGCTTAATTAAATTCGTAAAAGTATCCGATTAAGACGCAATACTGTTTGTTGCGTTCTGGCAAATTTTAAAGAATTTTCTCGCCTCTTATAATTGACTAAATGTTTGAAAAAACTTGTTATTTATTTAAATACTTTTATTTTAAAAATAAACTGTGACATAAACATTAATAGTTTTCTCTGAAGAATATTTGGAAAAAACGGGTAAAAATGAAAATTCTTTATTTGATTTAGATTAGTTACGTAATTAGCATTTTACTGATTCAAGTTCAGGTATATAACGTATTTATTTGTGTGAAATTATTTAAATATATTTTGCTTAATTTGAAATGTTTTCGCTAATGTGCTACTAATGCCAGTATTAATAAAATAGTTGTATTATATTTTTTGTAGTTTACATTCTCTATTTTGAATAAATGGCTTTTCAATAATTAACACTTTCAATTATTAAGACTGCAATTTTTGTTATTATTTTACTGTACTAGGAGGCTCTTTCCCTGCTTGATTGAGAAACGGGAGGCTTCGCGTCCTATTCATTGAGCTCGCTTTGGGAGCTTTTAAGTTTCGCCTGCTACGTTTTACTTTACGACCCAATCAGTGCCACTCACAAGAGGATTTAGTCATTTACATTTGCTGTTTATCAATAGGACCATATCGACTGCTAATATTAAGGCCGCTTGCATCCTGTATATTGTACAATAATTTGAATACTATTTAAACTATAATGGATATCAACTCAGAAAATAATTTTCCTGGTATACTATTCATAGTATCTCCTACAAATCATCTTTTCTCAGATTTAATTAATATCCAAATATCTAATATCTGAAATTGACATCCGAAGAAGTATTAGGATAGTTGACGGCAAAATATCCTAAATCTCCTGTTCTCGTGGCATTGATTCCAATAAATCTCCAACATCAGTTTTATCAAAATTCACTTACAGACCAAGGAAACATTGCCTCACTTCCAGAGAATGATGAAGACTTAATTTCTAATAATTCTGAGGACGAGTATCATGAAACATCTAGAGCTGATCTGCACACTATCTTTAGTACAGAAAACCTCCTCTAAAATGCAAAACTATCTTTTCCGATATGCAAGATTAACTCAGATGCAAATATTTTTATAACTCAGCAATTTGACACACTTCATGATGCCTGTACCTCATAAGAATATGAATTACAATACAACGATAACAAATGTGAATATAAGGCTTTATATACTACTCTGTAAAAATATATGCACCTATAAAAAATTGAGCTACAGCCGCGAAACTCGGCAAGCAAATGTCGTTTTAAGAGTTATACAAATGATCAAACTGTCAGTGCGTATGATGTTATAAGGCTTGTGCAAAGCGTATGAAAACGACATATCGTGCAATATTTAAAACGACTGGTGTTCTCACCCACGGCACTTAGTACTGGATTTCCTGTTTTGATACTGCAAGTTGTGTACAAAAATGCATTTCAGACGTATTCGACGGCGCTACGAACAATTGGCGGATTTAGAGAGCGATCACATACATCATGGGCCTAAGGGAAGCTAGTTGGTCTAACAGACGTATCAGTCGCCATCTTGGTCAGAGCGATATGGTGGTTGCCCTGTGTTGGTAACAGTGGATCAGAGAATGCTCATGTAACCATCTTAAAGGCTCAAGGCGTCCCTGATAGATAACTGCTTTAGCGTCGAATTGCATCAGGAGAGGAGCCACGTCCACACCAATGGAGTTGTTATCAGCAATTCGAAAGTATTTTCTATCCTTCATGTATCAAGAGTAAATAACTATTCGGAGACGACTGACAGAAGGTGAGATAAGGTGTAGGCGTCAATTAAGACGCTTACCACTGACTCCTCAACATAGGCAGAGCCGTTTGGATTGCTGACGAGTTCAGTCAACCTGGATAATGTCTGATTAAAGGCATGTTGTCATTAGCGTCGAATCCCACATCTCTCTTAGTGCTGATGGCCGTCGTATACGCGTGCAAAGGAGAACTGGCCAGCGTTTTAATCCCGCATTTGTTGTCAATTACACATGGCGTGACTGTCTGGGGAGCCATTTTGGGGGGCAGTCGATCTCCTCTAATTGTGCTGCAAGCTAATCTGATGTCATTGACTGTATTATGCATCCGATTGTTCTGCCTATGCTGTCAAGTCACCCAGGTTCCATTTACCAACAAGACAAAGCCTAACTACATACTGCGCAACTTTCTCAACAGTCTTCGAGGATTTAATACCATGACCATTCAGGTTCTCAGATCTATCAGCAATTGAATACGTCTGGGACATGATAGGACGGTAATTGTAGCCTTCTCAGAATACCACTGAATTAGCTGTCAAGTTGCAACACATTTGTGACAGAATCATCCGCAGAGGGACATGTCAGGGGAATATTTACCACTTACTAAAATGTAATCTTGTTGTTGCCACTATTGCATAAAAGCGTTATTTTGCTCCCAAATTCTAATCCTTTGCATATCTTCTCAAACGATACATACATGCCGAGTTTTGCGGCTCTAACTCAGTCTCTTATGGCTGCATATATTTTTTTCAACACAGAGTATAATTAGTACATATCTCTGATTTTACATAGATGATCATTGGTTTGCAATGATGCATTTAAAAAATCATATGAATGTGGCAGATGTTTTGTGAATCAATGAAAATTCATGGGAATCTCACAGTTTTGGAACTCAGGTTTAAGAATAAAGCTGGTAAATCAGATCTTTTCTGCATTTAGAAATTAATAAGTAAATCCAAAACACCAAATCTAAATAAAAATTCATTTGATAGGTCGGCCATTTTTATTGAATACACAAACATAAGTAAATATAAAATATGAATTAAAATCATCACTGGAATTCCATTTATGTAACATTACCTTTCTGCGTCACTTCTAGGTGACCCGGGTGCTGATTAGATTATGGTACGATTCGGGATAAAAGAACCTGATATTTTTTCATGAAATGACCCGCAAAAATTGCCGGCATTTACAAATTAAAAAACTAATTGGTTAACTTTCTCAAAAATTTGTGTATAAGTCGCTTGTGGGTTACTCTGGTACTGATTAGAATTTGGTATGATTCGGGAAAAGAGAACTTGCCCTTTTCGTGAAATGGCATACACAAAAATCGACAAAATCTAAAATAAATGACTACGTATGCTCAAACACATCAATTAAATATTTGCTTGCTTGTTTTACACGTGCATTTTGACGATGAAAATAATACGACCCGACCAACTCCATTTCTCTAGGACTAGTCGTTGTCAAGATATTTTTTTTTTCGCATTTCTGCTACGCCACTTTTGAAAATGAGCCCTGTTACCAAATGCAAACGAAAATTGAATTAAAAGTGCAAATTCAGTGTAATTTAAAATAATTATGTGCGCTATTTTGTGCAATTAAACTCAGTTTGATGAATTATTGAAGAAATAAAGAGAAAGTGGATGTGAACCTGTAGGAAAAATCAGGTGTTGTCCACATCAAACTTTTCCTACTCTGAGACTATTCTAAAGGAAAATAGGTATTAAACCAATTAAAACTAAAATAACTTTTTTAAAGTAGTAAACATCATAAAAATAGTTGTGCTTTTTGTGCATCCTGGCATTGTGTTAAGGCATAACTATCGCTACAAATTTGGTGACATTTGGAAAGTATGAGAATTCAAGTTGTAAGTGACGTTTCCAGCCAATTTCTGAAATTTCCCGTTTAAGCCATTTAAGAACAGTCGTGACAGTGTCGGTTGGGTTCAACTTAATGTGTTCTGCGAAAGTTTCGTGCCTTGTGAATATTTCAGTGGTTTGATAATGCGATTCCTTCTTAATGAATTAGTCGAAAACTTAATTACTCTGTCATTCTAATTCACGATTGTTTTAGCTTTTCTCAGGTAGTTAGAAGTTACTTAGGAAAATCCTTAGGATTCATTAAAGTTTCGTAAGGAAAGGTTTATGAGTGCCCACGTCTGTAAGCCCGATTGATTAAATAGGATTGCAGCACCACTAGTAGAGAATATGAAAGTTAGGATAAAAAAAATCTCTGGAATAAAGCGAGATAGCCCAAACAAAGCTAATTACAAAATTGTGGAACGTTGTGCAATGAGTTGAAATCGACCCTAAAACTGTTAAGTCTATCTATAATCCCAACTGAATAAAAAGGATTGCAGCACTACTAGTAGATAATATAAAACTTAGGATAAAAAACAACTCTGGAATAAAGCGAGATAGCCAAAACAAAGCTAATTGTGAAACTTGCACAATGGAATCTACCCTAAAACTGTTACAGAATATATTTAATTGATACAATAAGGTTATTGATGAAATATTGCACTATTCAGGAATGCTAAAACAAATACTATTTATATTGACAGAAATCTGATATGCTGCCTATTCAAAATGACTTACATCAACAAAGCAGATTTGAGTTCCAAAAATAATATTATCACATACTTTGACAAGCACTGCAGGTGCTACCACGTTACAGCACTTATTGATAGGCGTTTATTGCTTTATGCAACAAGTTGAATGCCTGACAAACTAAATGTTTAAGGAAATTTTTGGGAGTATTTTGGCTTTATATTATTACAAGAGTACTGGACAGAAAGCAATCGAAATAAAAAGAAACTGAGATGGACTGGACCTGTTTTAAGAATGCCACAGCATAACAGCTCTGCTGTAGAACTACCTAGGGCGTCCGAAGGAAAAGTTCTCGAAAAAATCCAAGCTAAATTGGAGGAGACTTAATAGAACAAGAAATAAATCAGGTGGGATGGGCGAGCTGGTCAGAACCAAGGATTGTGGCACATGATCGACGGAAGCTGAAGGTCTTATGGGTCACGAGGCACGATGAATGATGATGATGATTTATTGCTTTTTATAAATACGTTTAGTGCATTGCTGATGTCAACTTCTTTTCATTAATTAATGCTCTACAACTTTGCAATTGACTTTATATTACAACAACTTTGTATTTTGTCCCGTATCGCTTTATTGTTAAGTTCGAGTCCCTAACCTCTCTTATTTTCCGCTATGTGCGTAGCAATCACTTTCATTCGATCGGGTGTACATTTATAGATCTTTACTTGCTGGAAAATTCTTTATGGTGTGCCGAATCCCTAGGAACACTATACATCTCAGCACAGCATGTTAAAATGAATTAAATTTTTTCTGTATTTTGTCACTGTACTTCAATCGCTAAAAATATAATACGAAGTTGAAATATGACATAAGTTTTAATTATTTATGTGAGTGACAAAAATAAAGTATGAATTTATCCTGTCACCTTTATCGATTTATTAAAAATCATTTCTCATTACATTTTTGAAAGATATTAATTTGTTTAACTAAATGGAGAAAATAGTTTAATTAAAGAGTAATTTAAATTGTCAAATTATGACAAGTTTTAAAAAAATTCTTCATCTTTGATAATGGAGAAAATGCATGAAAAAAAGGAGATCCCCTTTTAATATTCATCTTATTTTCGAAACATATTGTAATGAGCATTTGGGCAAAATTCGGAAAAGGTAAATATCAGTTTGAAAATTTGGAACCCATATTTGATTAATAACATAAATGGTATTGATCAGCAGATTGAAGTTCAGGTGTAAAGCTAATTATTATCTATGACTCAAATCTATAAATTTATATTGTCCCTCAATTTGCAATATTTTTAACTTCTCTCTTTAAGGATATGTCTAAAAATTTGTTTAATAGATAGATTTAATATATCCTTCGTATAAAAGTTTGCTCCAACTCTTATACAAAATGATCTAAAATTAGAATGTTTCGCTTGAAACAGCATAAATAGTTGATTATAAAAGTATTAACCGCTTTCTGAGGTAAAAAACAAAACTTTATTTTTATCCATCAGAAGGATTTATTTCTTTTCAAAATTCATAAAAAGGATAAATATATTTATAAATCGTTTAGATCTATTTCTACTAATTCTTACGAATTAACCAAACATTATACAAAATGATCTAAAATTAGAATGTTTGGTTTAAAACAGCATAAATAGTTGATTATAAAAGTATTAACCGCTTTCTGAGGCAAAAAACAAAACTTTATTTTTATCTATCAGAAGGATTTATTTCTTTTCAAAATTCATAAAAAGGATAAATATATTTATAAATCGTTTAGATCTATTTCTACTAATTCTTACGAATTAACCAAACATTAAGTTTCTAGGTTCACTCTCGTACTTAGTAATAAAGTTCATTCTTGCCAAAAATCATCACAATTTTTGAAAAAATTTCATAGTTTGGGTTCTTATGGTTTAACTACGGTCTTTGATATAAAGTTTTTATTCACTAATGTTTCTGTTGAGGCTTCATTGTTTTGTTTCAGAAAAAATATTGTATTACTTCCATTCCTTTAAATTTGAAATTAATGAGCTTGTTTCTCTAACCATCACCTGATAACAAATTTTTTTGCTTTTCATAATAAATCCTACTCTATGTTTAATGGTTTGGCAATAGGTAATCCACTCAGTCCTTTCCTCAGAAACATCCATATCCGCTACTTTGAAGTTAACCTTTTTGGAATCATGCAATTTGTTTTTTAGTTATGTCGATGACAGTTTTGCTGCTCTGGATCACTTTCTTAGTTATGTTAATCGTATTTTGGACATTTTGAATTTAATTTTTCTTTATATGTAATTTACTTATGAAATGAAGCCAATAATTGTCTCTTGGGATGTCTTGATCATCCGTGACGGCGATAAATTTCTCATTACAGTCTTTTGTATATATTTTTCAGTCTCTTTATTTGTAAATATTTTCGGTGCTTTTATTTGTAAATATTTTTCGGTCTCTTTGTTTGTAATTATTTTTCGGTCCCTTTATTTGTAAATATTTTTCGGTCTTTTTATCTCCTCATAAAAATTCCTGCTATCCGCCTAACCGGAAAATAACCACTTTCAATACGTATGTTCATTTCAAGCATAAAGTTATCACTAAGCTGACGACTTATGTTTAGTGATGACTTTATGCTTGAAGTCATTATTAAGCATAAAGTCATCAGCCGCTTCAGATAACGGAAAAAATCCCCAGAAAATCACCACTTTCAATGCGTTTGTTCATTTTACTTTGAGTGTTAGTTTTATTGTGGATTTTATCAATTTTGAAATCAATTATTTAAAAGCTATTGCTGTCGATCGTGATTTCTCTGGATTGTTAGCATTGTTGATCGTGCTATTCAACCTTTTTCTAAACCTTCCTGTAAACTTGCTTCTGAATACTTAGCTTCTGAATACTTGCGTTAGTTCAACTGTGGATTTTATAAATTGTGAAATCAGTTTTTTAAAAGCTGCTGGTGTCGATCGTGGTTTTTTCCTAACATTGTTTTCTGATCGTAGGATTCAAACTTTTTCTAAACCTTCCTAAAAATTTATTTTTGATAGGATTTCAAGAACACTAATATTTTACCATTTTTTCATGAAATAATTATACGAAAATTGCTAAAATCCCTAAAAAATTATAATTTAATATTGTGTTTGCACCAATTAAGCTTCCCAATATTAAGAATCCAATAGAAAATTTCAATAACCGGGTCTTTTACAGTATTTTTGCCACTGTGGTCTTATACTGGTCAAACTAAGCTGGGAGACAACAGTGTGGAACTGGCCTGCCTCTCGGTTTGCAGGTTTAATTCCACACCAATGGGTATAGTCTACCGACGATTTGAAAAAAAAAAACTAAACGTACTATAAAATTTTATAATGAATACAAAATCTATCTCAAAAACACTTTATTTGATAAATTTTCAATTGATCAACGTTGATTTAACTTTGATTACAGTTTTGCATTTTGAAAAACAGCATGCCGATTTATAATCTTGACATTTTTTAAAGTTTTCATATTCTGAAAATTACTAGTTATTTATTCAAATTTGATTTTTCGAAGGCAGAGCACGTTTCAAGCATTTCTGACCAGGAATCAAACGTTTTTGAGATGATGTCTGTGTGTGTGTGTGTGTGTCAGTGAGTCTGTGGAGACGATATCTCACAAATGAATGGAGCGATGCGAACGAAATTTGGTTCAAAAATTGAAATCCGTGAATACTGGAAGCCTATTGTTTTTAAACGCAATCGAATGTTCAGAACCTCCCTAAATTTTCGAGTGTAATTTTGAAAAAATCATAAAAAAATGAAACCTTTTACAAAGTTGCGAAAATTGACATTTCTTACGTAATTTTACATCAGAAAATGATTGACACAAACTTTAGCAGGCTAGCACGAACCGTTCTCGATATATTGCACATTTTTCAAATAAATGTATCAAAATATCACATAAAATAAAATAATAAATATTAACTATTGTGAAATATGTTCACTTTTTATATGTAATATCATGAGATAAGATTGGTGGCATCATTCTCGTGGATCTCGCTCATTCCATTCATGAGAAAATATATTTTTGGTAATACTGTTTTATTTGACCGCCAATAGTCATTTATCTGCTATAAGAAAATGAAGCCAAAGGGAAGTGATGTTTTGCAAATTCTGATTTCCTCCGTATGAGGGGTATACCTTCTGGTAAATAAGAAATGCCCTTCTCTCAGTTTGTCTTTAGCAGTTGGTGATGCATTTAGTGAACTTAGCGAATAATCTAGCAAAGTACAGCCAACTTGCCGATATTTCGCCACAGATTTACGAAAAGATCTTAAAAATTGCAAAACTGACTCTAAATTAATGAAAATGATACTTAACTGATGAATTAATTAATAAAATATTTTAATATATCGACTACATCGCTTATTGAGGATGCTATTAATATTAATAAATATTTATTTAGAGTTGCTCGAAATATAAGTTTATTGGATACTTTGAAATAGTTTTATATGTTGTCATCCAGAAAATCGTCCAACGAGCAATTTAACGTTTAAAACAAAGTACCATGATCTTATACATTACTACTTTCCTATATACAATAATGTATAAGGAACGTATTGTGACGGGGTTGGAAATTCGAATACGAGTTTTCGACGGGAGAGCACGTTTCAAGCATCCCTGATCACGAATCGAACATTTTTAAAATGATATGTGTGTGTGTCAGTGAGTCTGTGGAGACTGTAACTGACGAACAAATGGACCGATTCGAACGAAATTTGGTACAAAAATTACATTCCGTAAACACTGGAAGCCTATTATTTTTTATAAGCAATCGAATGTTCAGAACCCCCTAAAGTTTCGAGTGAAATTTTGAAAAAAATCGTCAAAAAATCAAAACCTCTAAAAAAGTCACGCAATTAGATATTTCTTATGTAAATTTTCATTAGAAAACGATTGACATAAATTTTAGAACGGTAACATAAACCGTTCTCGAGATATAACACATTTTTCAAAAAAATTATCAAAAAATCATATAAAATAAAAAAAAATTCCTATTGAGAAACATGTTCACTTTTCATATGTAATACCATGCGATAAATAGGGTGACATCATTCCCGTGGATCTAGCTCGTGTCATTCATGAAAAAATATACTATGAGTAATACTTTTGTAATCGAACGTCAATAGTCATTTATATGAAGAGTAACTTATTTTTCCGTGCATAACACTTGGTGAGATTTTGGCGATGAATTTGGTGGAATGTCGCTAACTTGGCGACTTTTCAAATATTGAATAATTAACGAAAAACTCGCAAAATGGTTAAAAATGACGCTAAATCAATGAAAATAACGACTCATTGACAAAAATTCAATATCTTGCAAATAATGTAAGTATCTACTATAAGAATAACATTTTTACTTTCCTTATATACATAATGTATAAGGAAAGTATTGTGACGGGGTCGAAAATTCGAATTCGAGTTTTCGACGGGAGAGCACGTTTCAAGCATCCCTGATCACGAATCAAACATTTTTGAAGTGATTTCTGTGTGTGTGTGTGTGTGTGTGTGTGTGTGTGACTGACGAACGAATGGACCGATTCGAACCAAATTTGGTACAAAAATCACAATCCGTAAACACTGGAAGTCTCGTGTTTTTATACGTGATCGAATGTTCAGAACCCCCCTGCATTTTCAAATGAAATTTTGAAAAAATCGTCAAAAAATCAAAACCGTTAATAAAGTTACGCAAATAGACATTTCTTATGTAATTTTTCATTAGAAAACGATTGGCATAAATTTTAGAACGCTAACATGAACCGTTCTTGAGATATTGCACATTTTTCAAAAAAATTATGAAAAAGTCACATAAAAAAAAATTCCTATTGAGAAACATGTTCACTTTTCATATGTAATACCATGCGATAAATTGAGTGACATCATTCTCGTGGATCTAGCTCGTTCCATTCATGAAAAAATATACTTTGAATAATACTTTTGTATTAGAACACCAATAGTCATTCATCTGCTGTAAGAATAACTTTTTTCTTAGTGCATAGCGCTTGGCGAGATTTTGGCGACGAATTTAGCGGAATGTCGCCAACTTGGCGACTTTTTTGAAATGTTGCCAAATTAATGAAAATTTCGCAAAATGGATAAAAATGATGCTAAATCAATGAAAATGACGACTAATTGTCGAAAATTCAATATCTTGGAAAGATTAGTATCTACTATAAGAAAATCCTATTACTTTCCTTATATACATAATGTATAAGGAAAGTATTGTGACGGGGTCGAAAATTCGAAATCGAGTTTTCAACGGGAGAGCACGTTTCAAGCATTCCTGATCACGAATCAAACATTTTGAAGTGATGTCTGTGTGTGTGTGTGTGTGCGTGTGTGTGAAAGTATGTGTGTGTGAGACAGTCTGTGAAGATGATAACTGACAAACGAATGGACCGATTCGAACCCAATTTGGTACAAAAATCACAATCCGTAAACACTGGAAGCCTATTGTTTTTATACACAATCGAATGTTAAGAACACCCCTAAATTTTCAAATGAAATTTTGAAAAAATAGTCAAAAAATCAAAACCACTAATAAAGTTACCCATATAGACATTTCTTATGTAATTTTTCATTAGAAAACGATTGACATAAATTTTAGAACGCTAACATGAACCGTTCTCGAGATATTGCACATTTTTCAAAAAAAATTATCAGAAAGTCATATAAAATAAAAAAAATATATATCCTCTTGGGAGACATGTTCACTTTTCAGTAATACCATGCGATATATTGGATGACATCATTCTCGTGAATCTAGCTCGTTCCATTCATGAAAAAAGATACTTTGAGTAATTCTTTTGTATTTGAACGCCAATAGTCATTTATCTGCTGTAAGAATAACTTATTTCTTTGTCCATTATGCTTGGCGAGATTTTGGCGACGAATTTTGGCGGAATGTCGCCAATTTGGCGAATTTTTGAAATGTTGAAAAGTTAACGAAAATCTCGCCAAATGGATAAAAATGAGGCTAAATCAATGAAGTGACGACTAATTGTCGAAAATTCGATATCTTGGAAAGAATATTAGTATCTACTATAAGAAAAACCTATTTATTTTACTGTAAAAGTGGTAAATTCATTACGTTATATAAAGAAAGTCATGTGTTGCCCACATCAGATTTTTATTTTTATTTTTATTTAAAAAGCTACTGAACATATTTTGCTGAAATTTTTTTTATATATTTTATGGAATAATTTGAATGTTTCCTAAAACTTTCGAAGCAATTTGTGAATTTTAAATTTTCTTAAAAAATGTTTGAAGAATTAGGTCCCATTGGGTTCAATGTATTTCATTTTTTCAATCCGGGTTCAATCCGAAACTAATTGGGTGATATTATTCATTTATATTCCCATAGGTCCCACAGATCGTTTGAACAACATACTAAAATTTTATTTTGATGAAGTCATTTTTACGGCAGTTACAGTGGGAGCGGACAGACAGATAGAATGAACAAAGTTATAAATATTTCTCAACTATGTTGTAAAGTGTTAAAAACTGTCCCTCCCATAGAGATATCATTATACAGACGATATTTTTTCCACAAATTTATATGGGAAAAAATATCATGTTACTAATCAACGGAATTAAATCCCATGGATTTATACTATAGATCATTTTTTAAAATCATTTTCAAATTTAAATAAATAAGGAATGCATTATTGAAGTGCATTTTATTGGAATTACATTTTTGACTGGATTATATCAATTATGGCTTTTGAGTTTAAAGAAAACAGAGATTGATATTTTACATTTCTTAAGTCATCTGTTTTATTTTAGCAAAGATTTTTCATACTCATATATTGAGTTTAGTCATTTGTTGAAACAGAATAAAATTTATACCGATGTATCTTCTAATACCATTTTAGCGCGTTAATTTCTCAGCGTTTTCCTTTCCGCATATATTGATTAAATTTTATAGATTTTGTAAATTTGTTTACCAACGTGACCAGAATGTTGTATTCTTCCGATATGCCCTTGAAGCTAATTTTGTATTGCGAGAACAAAGATTCTTATAATTTTCTTTAGGAAACTTTAATTAAATATTATAATAGAATGTTTTGAATAACAATATCATCTAGAATACTATAGAAATTTACATATAATTGTGCATTTATATATAAGTTTCTGCATATTGTATATTTTATATGATGAACAGGTATACTGCCAGTCTATAGAAATGTCTGTGGGCGTGTTTGTCCTATCATCACGGGAGAACAGCTGAACCGAATTTTAAGAAATTTTGTGGGTAGCTTTGGAATATCCTCACTTAAAAGTGAATCTGTGTATCGAGTTTCTAGAACTAGGAGTTGCCAAGATATTAATGATAAACGAATTTCTCATAGAAATAGCATTATGCAAACGTTATTCTCTTCACAAATTTATTTGAAGTAAATTATTTCATGTTGCTTAGTGACTGACGCATTTAAATTAAATATGCCTATACGGCAGGCGAATTTTATTATTAATTTCTTTATATACAATAATATATAAGGTAAGTATTGTGAAGGGTCGAAAATTCGAATTCGAGTTTTCGACGGGAGAGCACGTTTCAAGCATACCTGATCACGAACCGGACATTTTTGAAGTGATGTCTGTGTGTGTGTGTGTGAGTCAGTGAGTCTGTGGAGACGATAACTGACGAACGAATGGACCGATTCGAACGAAATTTGGTACAAAAATCCCAATCCGTAAACACTGGAAGCCTATTGTTTTTATACGCAATCGAATGTTCAGAACGGCCCTAAATTTTCGAGTGACATTTTGAAAAAATCATCGAAAAATCAAAACCTCTAATAAAGTTACGCAAATAGATATTTCTTATGTAAGTTTTCATTAGAAAACGATTGGCATAAATTTTAAAACTCTAGCGTGTTCTCGAGATATTGCACATTTTTCAAATAAATTTATCAAAAAATCCCATAAGTTAAAAAAAATATTAACTGTTGAGAAACATGTTCACTTTTCATATGTAATATCATGCGATAAATTGGGTGATATCTTGTGGATTTAGCTCGTTCCATTCATGAGAAAACATACTTTGAGTAATACTTTTGTATTTGAACGTCAATAATCATTTATCTGCTATAAGAATAACTTATTTCTCCGTCCATAACGCTTGGCGAGATTTTGGCGGCAAATTTGGAGGAATGTCGCCAACTTAACGGCCTTTTGAAATGTTGCCAAATTAACGGAAATCTCGCCAAATGGATAAAAATGACACTAAATCAATGAAAATGATGACTAATTGTCGAAAATTAAATTTCTTGGAAAGAGTATAAGTATCTACTATAAGAAAAACCTATTTTTTTACTGTAAAGGTAGTAAATTCATTGCATTATATAAGGAAAGTCATGTGTTGCCCACATCAGATTTTTTAAAATAGTTTCTTTGAAAACCTGTTACTTTCCTTATAAACATAATGTATAAGGAAAGTATTGTGACGGGGTCGAAAATTTGAATTCGAGTCTTCGACGGGAGAACACGTTTCAAGCATCCCTGATCACGAATCAAACATTTTGGAAGTGATGTCTGTGTTTGTCTGTGGAGATGATAACTGACGAACGAATATACCGATTCGAACAAAATTTGGTGCAAAAATCACAATCCGTAAATACTGGAAGCCTATTGTTTTTATACGCAATCGAATGTTTAAAATTCCCCTTAATTTTCGAATGAAATTTTGAAAAAATCGTCAAAAAACCAAAACCGCTAATATAGTTACGCAAATAGACATTTCTTATGTAATTTTTATTAGAAAATGATTGGCATAAATTGTAGAACGCTAACATGAACCGTTCTCAGATATTTCACATTTTTAAAAAGAAATTATTAAAAAGTTATATAAATTAAAAATATTTCCTATTGAGAAACATGTTCACTTTTCATATGTAATATCATGCGATAAATTGGGTGACATCATTCTCGTGGATCTAGCTCGTTCCATTCATGAAAAGATGCTTTGAGTAATACTTTCGTATTTGAACGCCAATATTCATTTATCTGCTGTAAGGATAACTTACTTCTCCGTCCATAACGCTTGGCGAGATTTTAGCGACGAATTTGGTGGAATGTCGCCAACTTGGCGCAATTTTTAATTGTTGCCAAATTAAAAAAAATCTCGCCAAATTGATAAAAATGACGCTAAATCAATGAAAATGACGACTAATTGAAAATTCAATATCATGGAAAGATAATAAGTATCTACTATAAGAATAACGGTTTTTTAGCTATAAAAGCAGTAAATTCATTGCATTATATAAGGAAAGTCATGTGTTGCCAACATCAGATTTTTTTAACTGTAAAAGTGGTAAATTCATTGCATTATATAAGGAAAGTCATGTACTGACCACATCAGACTTTTACTTTTCCTATATACATGGTATAAGGCAAGTATTCTGACAAGGTCGAAAATTAGAATTAGAGTTTTCGATGGGAGAACACGATTCAAGCATCCCTGAACACGAATCAGACATATTTGATGTGATGTGAGCGTGTCAGTGAGTCTGCGGAGACTATGTCTCACGAACGAATGAAGCAATTCAAACATGATTTGGCACAAAAATTACAATCAGTGAATAGTAGAAGCCTATTGTTTTTAACTCAATCTAATTTTCAGAACATCCCACCCATTTTGAAATGAAATTTTGAAAATATCATTCGCACAAAAATCTAAACCTTCAATAAAGTTGCCTAAATAATTATTTATTATGTAACTTGTCATACGAAAACAATTGACATCACATTTCTTATGCTAGCATGAACCGTTCTCGAGTTATTGGACATTTTTCAAACCAATTTATAAAAAAATCACATAAAATTAAATAAATATTAACTATTGTGAAATGTGTTCATTTATATATGTAATATTATGAAATAAATTTATCATTCTCGTGGTTCTAGCACGTTCAATGCACGAGAGATGATACTTTGGGTAATAGTTTTGTGTTGGACGCCATTAGTCATTTATCTACTGTAAGAATAACCTATTTCTCTGACCATAACACTTGGCGACATTTTGGCGGAATATCGCCAACTTAGCGACTTTGTTAAATGTTTCCAAATTGACGAAAATATCGCCAAGTTGGTAGATAAACGCTGCCAAGCTTATAAAAATGTCTCTAAATCAATGGAAACAACGACTAATTGATGAAAATTTAATATCTTGGAAAGAAAATAATCGACTATAAGAATAACCCATTTCTCCACCCGTCCTTGGCGAAAAACTTTGCTCGATGTTGCCAACATTGCGATTTTTTAAAATGCTGCTAAAATTGATAAAAATGACGCTAAATGGGAGGTAATGTTTTGCAATTTTTTAATATGACGTGCATACTTTCTAGTATAAAAGAAGTGCTCTTCTCTCCGCTCAGACCTTTAACTGATAATTTTGCTAAAGTTATTTTAAGTCTGTTCTATTCCCATAAATTGTCAAACCAAAATGTGTAACCAAAGTGCCACGTTTAAGAGTTTTAGGACAAAAAAACCTGTAAAATAATTATATTAAAATCTCCACTGAGAAATCCGTGTGCTGAAAACACCGGTTCTCGTTAGATCACCGAAGTCAGGCAGCATCGGGCGCGGTTAGTACTTGGGTGGGTGACCACCTGGGAACACCGCGTGTTGTTGGCTCTTTTCGGGCGCGGCAGCCCAGTGGTTAGCGCGCGATTCTCGCCGCTGCCAGAACTGCCGCCGTGTTCATGCGGAGTACGATCACGTTAAACATGTGGGTCCGTAAGTCCTTCCGAGAGGTTGGTGGTAGGGGAAGGAGGGTACGGTCCCTGTGGATGCCTCCCCCACTGGGTTCCGATCTAAATTGGGTGGCACTTCCCGGCCGTCCAAACAGTTACCTTACACCTTTCTGGTAGGTCGGACGGTCTGGGTCTCAACAACAACAACTGAGAAATCCGTGGTCACTGAAGTCATATCAAAATTAATTGTGATTTCCACGCCTGGTGTTCTGCAAAAGACCGACAGCTAACGACAAACGTCGAACATTTGGTTGTCTGTGCAGCACTGAATAAGGAGATCCAACGTATGTCAAAACAAATGCATGCTGCGCTGTTTTACAATTTATTAGTTTGTGCATATTTATGTTGCTTAAATTTTATTTTATCCTTTGCCCAAAGTGTTTTAGATATTAAAAGGTAAATCGGCGTCTGCTATCTTTGTTGAAGCGTCTGCACTGTGTCCTGAAAAAGGAAGTTTCTTCTTTTCCGAGAGTGGTTAATATCGTTACTAATTTGTTTTATGATTTACTTTTAACTAATAATTTATTTTTAAGAAATTAAATTTATTTTCAGAGATATTGAATTATCATAAACTTGGTGATATTTCTTAAAGTCCCCAAACGTGAAAGACAGACAAAAATAAGAATTTTTTTAATTGTGCAAATAAAGTTACAATGCACACTTTCGGTTACGTTGTACACGAAGAATGCCTACTAATAGGCTGCATTGACCTTATTTCATATAATCCCCCCCTCCTTCACATTTAAGTTCCGCAGAAGACCTCAATTTATTTTCCAATGATATATAAACTCTTCAAAGCTTCATGTTCTTTAACAAAGATCCTGACGCATTACGCCATGTCTTTCATTTCGTTAGGTGTATAAGTTAATTTCGTTGTTCCTTCATTTTTATATTTTGGTTCGGGAAGGGGAAAAGATAACTCGCTTTCACTTCTGAGATGATAAACTACATTTTTATACTTTTTATAGCAACGTTTTCCCATTTACTTAAGTAATCTAAAAGGGAGTCGTTCACTAAGTTTAACCTCAGAAAGTCATTTCGTAAGAGTTTTTTTGGCTCGAACCGGAAAAAAAAATAAACCGTACACAGAAATGAAATTTCTTAAGATGGAATTGCTCCTAATTATTTTTTAAAAGTTGTTGCAAAGCATCTTGCAGTTCGATTTTCTTCTTGCATTTATAGGACATAGGACACGCCTAAAAATGATACCAAGGTGGACGTAGTAAACTCAATAATATGAAAATATTTTAATTCGTATTGCTACAATTTATTACGACGTGTTTTATAGATTTGGAGGGGGGGGTGTATTCTCATTAGACAAGAATTGTTCGAATAGTCATGCAGAGTGGTAAGGAAAGCCATGCACTAGGCAAATAGTTCGAGGAGTATTACGGTTATCGTTCATTTTTACTTTCCTTATATACATATGTATAAGGAAAGTATTGTGATGGGGTCGAAAATTCGAATTCGAGTTTTCGACGGGAGAGCACGCTTTAAGCATCCCTGATCACGAATCGAACATTTTTGAGGTGATGTCTGTCTGCGTGTGTCTGTCTGTCTGTCTGTCCGTATGTCTGTCACGCTTTTTTAGGCACTTCCCGAATAGATAGAGACTTGCAATTTGGTACACGGCTCGGTCGTTCGATAAAACCACCTGGAAAAATCGAATTTTTCGAAAACATTCTATAGAGGGGGTGGCCCACACCAAAACGTTCGAAAAGTGAAATGATGGGAGAGCATGCTTTGCGATGAGATAGAGACTTCAAATTTGGTGTATGGGTAAACCGTTTAAAAGGAAAAAAGTGTACAATTTCAGATTTCGAATATTTTCAATTTAAGGGGGTGCCGGACACCAAAATGTTCGATTTACCGAATAAATGAGAAGCGGCTACTTTAAAATTTGATACTGGCTTGAAATTTGGTATAAGGGCTAATCATTTGAAGAAAACACCCAAAACGAATATAGTTTTCTAAAATGTTCATTTAAGGGGTGCTCCACACCCAAACGTTCGAAAAGTGAAACGATAGGAAAGTATGCTTTGCGACGGTGTATGGGTAAACCGTTTGAAAGGAAGAAAGTGTAAAATTTCAGATTTCGAATATTTTCTATTTAAGGGGGTGCTACACACTAAAATGTTCGATTTACGGAATAAATGAGAAACGGCTACTTTAAAATTTGATAGAGGTCTGAAATTTGGTATATGGGCTAATCATCTGATGAAAACACCCAAAACAAATATAGTTTTCTAAAATGTTCGTTTAGCGGGTGCTCCACACCAAAGCGTTCGAAAAGTGAAATGATAGAAAAGTATGCTTTGCGATAAGATAGCGACTTCAAATCTGGTGTATGGGTAAACCGTTTGAAAGGAAGAAAGTATACAATTTCAGAGTTCGAATATTTACTACTTAAGGGGGTGCTGCACTCCGAATTGTTCGATTTGCCGAATATAATTGAGAAACGACTACGTTAAAATTTGATAGAGGCTTGATATTTGGTATATGGGCGAATGAAGTGATAGTAAACCCAATGAAAATGGATTTTTTCAAAAATGCATATTTAAGGGGTTGGGTACTGTACACAAAAACATTCGAAAGGTGAATTGATAGAAAAAACATGCTTTGCAATGAGATAGACACTTCAAATGTGGTATAGGGGTAAATAGTTGGAAAGGTAGGAAGTGTGCAATTTCAGTTTTACAGCATTTGCTATTGTAGGGGGTGCCGCTCACTAAAATATTCGATTTATCGAACAAACTGAAAACGCCTCCTTTACAATGTGATAGAACCTTGAAATTTAGTATATGAGCTCATCATTTGAAAAACAAACCCGAGATGAATACGGTTTTTCAAAAATGTTCATTTAAGAGGGTGCAACACAGAAAAACGTTCAAAAGATGAAGTGATAGAAAAACATACTTCGCGATAAGATAGAGACTTCAAATTTGGTGTACGGGGAGATAGTTTGAAAGGAAGAATGTGTGCATTTTCAGATTTCCAATATTTGCTACTTTAGGGTGTGCCGCACACCAATATGTTCGATTTTCCGAATAATGAGACACTCTCCCTTTTAAATGTGATACAGGCTTCATATTTGGTATATAAGCCAATCATCAGATAAAAAAACTCAAGATGAACAGAGTTTTTCAGAAATGTTCATTTATGGGTCTGCTCCGCAGTAAAACATTCGAAAGGAGAAATGATAACTTAACATGTTTCGGGGTGAGATAGATATTTTAATTTGGTGAACGGGTAGATAGTTCAAAGAAGAAGTGCGCAATTTAAGTTTTCCAATACTTTCTTATTTAGGGGTTCTGCACACCAAAATATTCGAGGTGCCGGATAAATGTGAAACGCGAATTATTCGAAAATTTACATTATTTAGGTGTTGCTTATTGTGAGACCGTTGATATTCAACGGGTATTCTTCTAGTATATACTAATTGCCAAGTGTCCGTTTGTCCGTCTGTCCGTCTGTCCGTCTGTCACGCTTCGTTTAGGCACTTCCCGAATAGATGGAGACTTGCAATTAGGTACACGACTCGATCGCTCGATAAAATCCCCTGGAAAAATCGAATTTTTCGAAAACGTTCTCTAGAGGGGGTGCTCCACACCAAAACGTTCGAAAAGTAAAATGATAGGAAAGCATGCTTTGCGATAAGATAGAGACTTCAAATTTCATGAATGGGTAAATCTTTCGAAAGGAAGAAAGTGTGCAATTTCAGATTTTCAATATTTTCTACTTAAGGGGTGCCGCACACCAAAATGTTCGATTTACCGAACAAATGAAAAATAGCTCCCTTAAAATTTGATATAGGCTTAAAATTTGGTATATGGGCTAATCATTTGACGAAAATACCAAAGATGAATATAATTTTTCAAAAATGTTCGTTTAAGGGGGTGCTCCAGAGTAAAACGCTCGAAAAGTGAATTGATGAAAAACCATGCTTCGGAATGAGATAAAGATATTAAATTTGGCATAAGTGTAGATAGTTTGGAAATAAGAAAGTGTACAATTTCAGTTTAGCAATATTTTCTAATTTAGGGGGTGCCGCAGACCAAAATGTTCGATTTTCGGTATAAAGGAGAAACGCCCCTTTTAAAACGTGATAGAGGCTTGCTATTTGGTATATAAGCGAATCACCTGATAGAAATCACAAAAAGAGTAAGAAAGTGTGCAATTTCAGATTTCCAAAATTTTCTACTTAAGCTGGGGGCCTCACACCAAAATGTTCAATTTACCGAATAAATGAGAAAAGGCTTCTTTAAAATTTGATAGAGGCTTGAAATTTGGTATATGGGCTAATTATTTGACGAAAACACCCAAGAGGAATATAGTTTTTCAAAAATGTTCGTTTAAGGGGGTGCTCCAGAATAAAAGGTTCGAAAAGTTAATTAATAAAAAAACCATGCTTCGGAATGAGATAGAGATATCAAATTTGGTGTAAGGGTAGATAGTTTGGAAGTGAGAAAGTTTACAATTTCAGTTTACCAATATTTTCCACTTTAGGGGGTGTCGCGCACCAAAATTTTCGATTTTCGGAATAAGAGAGAAACGTCCCTTTTAAAACGTGAGGCTTGATATTTGGTATATAGGTGAACCATGTGATAGACATCACAAAAAGAATAGAGTTTTTTAAAAATGTATATTTAAGGGGTTGGTACTCCACACAAAAGCATTCGAAAGGTGAAATGCTAAAAAAGCATGCTTCACGATGAGGTAGAGACTTCAAATTTGGTGTACGGATAAAAAGTTGGAAAGGAAAAAAGTGTGCAATTTCAGTTTTCAAACATTTGCTAGAGGGTGCCCCTCACTAAAATGTTCGATTAGCCAAACAAATGAAAAACACCTCCTTTACAATGTAGAGGCTTGAAATTTAGTATATGGGCTAACCATTTGATAAACAAACCAAAGATGAATACGGTTTGACAAAAATGTTCATTAAGGGGGTACTACACAGAAAAACATTCGAAAGGTGAAGTGATGGAAAAAACATTCTTCTCGGTAGGATAGAGACTTCAAATTTGATGTACGGGTAAATAGTTTGAAAGGAAGAAAGTGTAAAATTTCAGATTTCCAATATTTGCTATTTTAAGGATTGCCGCACACTAATATGTTCGATTTTCCGAATAAATGAGGCACGCTTCCTTTTAAATGTAATAGAGGCATGATATTTGGTATATGTGTCACTAATCTGATAAAAAACCCAAGACAGAGTTTTTCAAAAATGTTCATTTATGGGTGTACTTAACAGAAAAATGTTCGAAAAGAGAAATAATAAAATAGGGGTGCCTCGGGATGAGATTGTCTTCAATGTGGTGTACGGGTAGATAATTCGAAAGGAAGAAATACGCAATTTAAATATCCCAATATTTTCTTCTTTAGGGGGTTCTGGACACCAAAATATTCGATTTGTCGAATAAATGTGAAACTCGAATGATTAAAACATTTACATTATTCAGGAGTTGCTTATTGCGAGACTGTTGATTTTCAACTAGTATTTTTTCCAATGTTCAATAACCATGAACTTATGACATCTATGTGCTATGAATAAAAGTTGGTTTTTTAACCGATTGACTGTTGAAAAACTGTCCGACTTTTACAAATTGACTGTCGCAGTGTTAAGAAAATTAGTCCCTCGTGTAATGGTAATTGTGGTTTTGTATTTGGTTCAACATGCTATGCGTTCACTGTTAATGAATTTAAGTAAAAATTATATTTTCGCCCCTTTTAAAGTATGAATCCTGTGGGCATCGTGCGGCATAGTATGGGCATTTTTAAAGACGTCGTGGAACCATGGATTAATGTGCATGGAACCATACTTCTATATTGCTCATAAGAAATATTTAATACCATGATTCGTGGGTGAACTACACTATTTGAAGATTTGATGCAAATACGACGCATTTGGCGGGATAGTCTAAATAACTGTAAATAATGCATGTATGATTTATATGGCAGTCAACGTGTTAATTACATAGATGCAATTAACGAAATTTACATAGTTGAGATCAACGAACTTTACATAGATGAAATCAACGAAATTTACATAGATGATCTCAACAAACTTTACATAGATGAAATCAACAAACTTTACATAGATGAAATCAGCAAACTTTACATAGATGAAATCAGCAAACTTTACATAGATGAAATCAACAAACTTTTCATAAATGAAATTAACAGACTTTACATAAATGAAAGCAACAAATCGTCATGTGTTTCTTAAGAGAGCACCTGACACATTATGTCATCGATTTCATTTCTTGACATATATAAATTAATTTTTCTTCTTGTTTGAGAAAGAAGACAGATAACTCACGCTGTCACTTCGTAAATGATAAAGCACCGCAATTTTGTACATTTTATGGCAACATTTCCTTCCACTTAAGTAATCTAAAACGGAATTGTTTACAAGTCTGACCTTGGTAAGTCATATTGTAGAAAAGTTTTTGTAGGTCGTATCCGACAAAAACCTTAACACTGGAATGAAATTATTTAAGGCAAAACTGTTCCAAAATATTTTGTCAAAACTGTGCCGATCCACCATGTACTGGAAAATTTTGTTCTGATTAAACAGAAAATCACACTTAACTTAAAAAACACTGGAGCTATATGTAAAAAATATTGTAGCTTTTTGTTGCTTTTAATGTTACAAATAAAAAGATAACAATGTGCAAAAGAAGTCCTTTAGATTTTGTAATTGTAAAGAAAAAGGCGAAAAATCAGTTGCTGTATTTTAGGAAGTAAACTTTTACAAGTCCAGAAACCTGTTAACAGGGAAAACCTATTAACAATGAAAACATGTTAAGAAGAGAAACCTGTTAACAATTAAAATATGTTAATAAAGGAAACCTGTTAATGAAACATATTACTAAGGAACACCTTTTAACAATGGAAACCTGTTAGAAAGAGAACCTGTTAATAAGGGAAACCTGTTAACAAGGGAAACCTGTTAACTAGGGAAACCTGTTAATAAGGAACAACTGTTAATAAGGAATAACTGTTAACAAGGAAAAACTGTTAATAAGGAAAAACTGTTAATAAGGGAAACCTGTTAACAAAGAAATCCTCTTAACAAAGAAATCTTCTTAACAAGAAAACCTTGTTAACGAAAAATACTTGTTAACATGGAAATCCTGTAAATAATAGTAACCTGCTAAAAAGGGCACCTGTTAATAAGTTGAGTACATTTTTCACATAGGATATTTTTTGCAAATTATGAGGACAGCTGTGGTCGAAATATTTACTTTATGCTATAGATTCATAGGTACTGGGTTTCAAAGATAGGGATAGGGACCCTGAGTAAGCATACACATTTGTACCTACCATTATAGCTTCTGGTAAAAAAGGCGAGTCTCTCGTCTACAGAAAAATATTATATATATATTCCGTGATGAATATTGTAATCCAATCCGATTAAGAGATGCAAATATCGGGCAAAGAAAATTTTCTCGTTAAATTATGTTTAACAGTAAAACTTTCAACATCTTACAGGACAACTAGAATTCTTCAACGTGCAGAGCAATTGGGTGCATAATTAATTTTGCGGAATTTCTGGCCCAGTACAGAGACTATCATCCGTGGACTGCTTTGCCCTTTCGATGCTATGATGACAGACAAAATGAGTCATAACTTACAGCTGGTCTCAACTTTTAAAAATAATTATTTGGGTTTAAAGACCAAGACTAAAATCTAAAGTTTTCTAGTACAAAAATGTATATAATTGTGTTTTATATACATGATCTATCAAATAAATGCACTTTCCCAGGACACCTTTTTTTGATCTTCCCAAAATTGGCGACTGGCATTATAATGATCGTCAGCCAAGCTCGAGTACCATCCAGACTCGGACTTGTTGTTTCGATGTCCCGATGTCGTGAAAATCCTCCGTGAAGATCAGGTGCTTCACCCCGTTTGTAAATAATATGCATCTTTCTTCTTGAGAAATTTTTAGTTGTTTTCTAAAATCTTTAGTTTTATTTCAATTATAGGAATGTGCTAAAAATAAGTAAATAGATGCAAAAATAACTTCAAAGAGTAGTTTTAGATTAGTTTATTCAATGCAAACAGCGAAATACTGCTAAAATACATATCACACTCATTGGAGAGCATGCAATTACATGTGAGGTGGAAATTAGCTCCTCAAAATTTCGTGGTGTCTGTATTTGACAGTCGCATCACCTCGTCTTCCAAGATCTCTGCACTTCCTATGTCTATATCCTCTTTAGGACTCCCACCTCCAAGGAGTCTTCCTAAATAACTCTTTAGGATATCTGGAGAGTCTTCGGATTACTTTCATCTCATTTTTGGAATCTTTTCTGAAATTTAGGCTTCCCAGATTTCCATGGTGGGATTTATCGTCGTGCATAGACCAAAGTATCATAACCTCCATGTCATCACCTCACCCTCTTATGTAGAAGTCTACTTATGTGCAAAATTTGGCTGTAGTAGCTTTGGTAAAATGATCGGTTATGAAAATTTTGTATTGCAAAATATGCATGCGCACACTGTAAAACCAGATGGACAAGTGAAGTTCTGTTTTCGTAATAAGCACCTTCAGAGCCGATGAGGTGGTCGAGCGATCAGGGTCATGCGTTTCCGTCTAATCGCTCGATTGCCGAGTTGTGGGTTCGAATCCCGCCAGCGGGGATGGATGTTGTGATGTCGAGGTCTAGTCAGTCTTCTGCCCTTGGGGAGCCTTAATAAAGTGAAGCTGCATATTACCCTTCGCCATGCGATCAGGGTCCTGTGGACGTGCTGTAAGGCTTTCCTTCACCACGGGGATTAGAAACAACAACAACAGCACCTCCAGAAACGCATAGCTCTTCAATTTGATGAAAAAGTGTTTTCGACACGAAAACAATGCTTTGCTAACAGAAACGTATTTAATGAAGACAAATAATACTCTTGACATGTAAAAACGATTTCTAGTATTTTTATAAAAAAAAATTTCCTTAGTTATTTCTTTAGTTTTCGCAGCCAGTCTCTAAATTAGTCCTTTATAAAGTTGGGCAATATTTCGCACTAAACAGTTATTGATTCCAATGCATTCAATGTCAGACAGAAAAGATAAATGAAAATATGCATAATTTAAATTATTTTAAAAATGCAAATTTATGTGGGGATAACTAACTAGAATCAAAACAATGGAAGTCATAATGAAGTCTTGTTACATTACACGGATGACATTGCTCTCTGCAGCAACTTTAACATAATTTTAGAGCTGACAAAGTATTATTAATTCATAAATAAAAAATAGCTTAGATAAACCCCTGATTTTAAAATTTTTAATATCGGGATTTCGAGATAAAATTTTTGCCAGAATCTCGAACTTACTACTATCTGCTTGTGATATGGCATTCAATTCTTACTAATCATTTTGATACTGTAGGTTTTATTAGAAACTGGTATTTAACAAACAAGTATAGTAAATAATAATGAAAATATCTATTGTAAAAAAATTACATTTTTTTTTATATTACTAAATTCATGACGGAAGGCAGCTGTAAAGATGTGAAATGTCATTAATTTTTTCTTAGATTTACTTAAAACTTTTCGTAGGCACACTTGAAGTTAGAGAAGGAAATGGCTAATTTTAAAGTGTCCAAAAGACAAAGCTGAATCTTTAAAGTGTTTTTAAAGTACGTAGAATAATTTGATGAGCATTCGAATAATGTCAGAAAATGTTTTCCATCCTTCACTAAGTTTAAGATATTTGAGAAAAATTGAGAATGTTTGAAGTGAAAAAACGAAATTAAAGCATGAATTCAAGTTTAATCTTTTACTTTGTCATTTATCTTCAGCCGAGATATCTTCTGTAAATCAAAGTTCTAATATTAGTTTTTATATTCACCCCTTTCTCTTACCCATTTTTAATTTTGGAAATGTCCCTATTTTACTTTGAAATTCATTTTCTCTCCTTTAAAATTGTTTTCATCTTATTTATAGTTTCTCTACAATATATAATATATACAGACTGACCGGTAAAGATGTAACTAGACCAAATTAGTTTTGAAAAAGATGATTGCCAGAGATGTGGAAGTGAGGCATCGGTATAGTAAAATGACTATGCTCTAGAGATGAGATTGATGACAGCGCTTTTTGCGGTAAAACTTTGAAGTTTTAACTTTTTCTCGGAAACTATGAGAGATGCAGAAAAGTAGTCTATTAAAAAGTTGTAGAACATTGCAAAATTAGTAGGAAACGATTTTTTTATTTATTGTAAAAATGCTATTTACGTAACGTGCAGTTTAACGAAATATATGCCCACTGTCTGCTACAATACATGTCGTTTATAGGGAGGAAAGAACTTTCTGTTGCAAGTTCACCAACATTTCCGCAGATTTTCGTCTGAATTCGACGCATAGCAGTACCATCTTTCGAGAATCTTGATTCGAATAGACTGTCATAATATTTTTTGAGCATCAAAGTCTACATATATGATGATAGACGATTGCTTGCAAATTTTCTCACATGTTTTATCTGCAAGAGAGATTTTGTACGCCACGGTCTTCATTTGCATATGATACACACAATAGTTAATAGAGCTTTTTACGTATGTACATCATTATCTTATATAATTTCTGACTCATTCGACGATGATTCGTAACTTTCTAATTCATATTTCTTTCTGAATCTCTCATAGTTTATGAGGTTGGAGTGCTACCTTTCAAGTTTTGCCGCTAGGGGTGCTGCCGTCTCTTTCATCTGGAAGTGCATAGTCACTTTACCATACCGATACATCACTTTCATATCGCCAGCTACAATAGTTCAAAACTAATTTGGCCTGCTTACAACCTTAATAGTCAACCTGTATATAGGTGGGAAGTATTGTGATAAAGTCAGTTATTCGAATTGAATATTTCAACGAATTTGCATGTTTTAGGCATTGAGTATGAATCACTACTTTTTACGTGATGTCTATGTGTTTAATTCTGCTCCATAATTTCATATCCTTTATATAAAGCTGGCAAGCTACAGCCAGCTCTAGCTAGAATTTGAATTAATTTTAGCTCAAAAACTATCCATACAATTTTATTGAAAGATGGCAGTAAGAGAATCATGCGCTACCTCGGTGTTGATAAAATATTGGTAAAAAAAAAATGTAAAACGATTGTTTCAAAAGGATTCGCCAAGATACACACACACACATATATAAAATAAATTCCATATTAAAGTACAGCATTATGAACATTTCAAACACCATTTTACTTTAATTTTA
Organism: Amaurobius ferox; assembly: GCA_951213105.1. NCBI lineage: Eukaryota > Metazoa > Arthropoda > Arachnida > Araneae > Amaurobiidae > Amaurobius > Amaurobius ferox. The sequence continues at coordinate 155,769,687 of OX578136.1, forward strand.
CATGTAGAAATTTTTTGTATTTAGATCAAATTTAAAAATTTATCTTTGGCAACGGTATATAACATTTTGAATCTGGTAATAAGACCAAAATGGCTACTTATTTAAATGTGGATATTAACATATTTTGTATGTCATATTTCGCATACTGTTATATATAGTGTGAATCACACATACAATACCTTCCAGCAAAACCATTTATTTACTATTTGAAATTTTTTTTCTGTACTGCAAATTAAAGAACATTTATTTCTTAAATATATTGCTAAGAATACGTCAAATATCTTCACTGCACATTGCATCCTCGAGGAAAAACGACATTTACAGGCAAGCATTGTTAAAGAGTTGCATTGCATGACCAATTTGGTGGCAAATTTGTCATGCAATGCAAACTGCACTGCACATTGCATCCTCGAGGAAAAACGCATTTACAGGCAAGCATTGTTAAAGATTTGCATTGCATGACCAATTTGGTGGCAAATTTGAGGTAACAACCACTGACTTGGTGCCAACATAGCGAGTTTTAAAAACTACGTACATTTTTTAGATTGGATAAAACTATTTCAAGTTAGGTCGATTTTTCCTCAGCTTTCCACAGAGAGTATATAAGCTGCTATCTTTCAGTTAGAATGCCACGCCGTGATACGAGTAAAAAAGTGAAATCTGTGTCTTGAGAAAATACTAGTATATTTTGTGGATGAGTTGAACATTATTTACTGTTCTTTAAAATTATTCGTGACCTTGTAAGATAGTTAGACAGTTATTAGCTGTATTTCCTTTCTGTTTACGCTTATTGATGCCTTAAATAAAAGAGTTTGTTATCCAAAAATTCATACTCGTTCTTGTATTATGAGAATACACATAAGATTCCAGCGATATGTCGAAACAATATACTATAACTAGCAGCATACCCATTCTTCGTACGGAGTATATAATATAAAGAAACTTATAATTCACAATCATGTGAAAATTATGTTAAAATATTAAATTTATTGCTCTTAAAGAGAAGTTTAAGAATATATGTTCTCACCATGCAAAATTATCTTCACAAGCAGATCTGAAGAATAAAACATCCTGGCCCCTTTCGAAAACAAATATACAAAAAATATGAAATTGAATCAATATATACAAAATAAAAGCGCTAAAATTATATGGGACCCGTACTACTTATATACTCGAATATCAGAAGATATAACTTGTATTAGTAGATTACATGTATAAATCGAAAATATCAATAAACCCGTAATTGATTCCAATATATGCCAGAATGAAAGCTGAAAGCACTAAAATTATATGGGAATATATATATATATATATATACATATATATATATATATATATATATATATATATATATATATATATATATATATATATATATATATATATATATATATATATCCCAGTACTGTTTATATTGTCGCAGATTTGAAAGTATGCCTGTGTGGTAGTAGAAAATTACCCGTATTGCAACATGAGTCTAAAAAATCTTTGCCAAAATATAACAGATGACGTAATAAATTGAAAATATCAATAATCCCCTTAATATTTATACCAGAGGGTCGTAATTGATTCCAATATATGCCAATATATATCAACATATATGCCTATATACCTGTACTAATTATATTCTGAGATTAGAGGATATACCCGTGAAAGGCCCAGGACGTCCGACTCGTCCAGAGGACTTAGAGTATCTATTTGGACGACCGGGAAGAGGAGATATACAAGTGCATTTGTAGAAGATTACTCGTACAAGGTACAATATCTGAGTTTTAACAATTTTTGTCATAATGAAACAATGATATATTAACTAGACTATATCCATAATCCCTGAATCAACAGTTCCCGAAAATATCAATAATAATAACGTCTAAAACTGAAGACCGTAATTGATATTATCCAGGCAAAAAACGCAATGTCAATCAAATTTATTTTTTATACGTATCTTCATTAAAGATATGTATATAAAAATATATGAAATATGACATATATGACATATATGACAAAATATATGACAAATTAATAAAAATTGTGTGCCGCATAAATACATTGGATATACATCCGTTCCTGAACGACATGATATCATTTGCTTCAAATGAATTGACGGAAATCTTATCGTCTGAATAATTCTATCTCCATGGAAGGTTTGGCGACATTTTCTTCAATTTAGCGACTATTTAAAAAATCGCCAAATTTATCGCTAAGTGGAACTGTAGAACTGACAGTTCCATTTTGCGACAAATTGACGAAACATCATCACAATATTATCCCCAAACAAAACACAACTAATTTCATTTATTAAGCGCAATTTTATCAATTTCATGGTATTTTTATGGATTTACAAACATTTTATCAATTTGGTGACATTTTAAAAATTCGCTAAATGTGTTACTAAGTTGGGTGGAATGACTGGCCGACAAGTGTTACTTAAACATAGTTTCAGTACTCTCTTCTAAAAAACAAATTTAATTTCATTGATTTGCGTCGTTTTTATCAATTTGGCGACATTTCCCGTCAATTTGGCAAAGTTTTAGAAAAGTTGCCAAGTTGGCGATATTTCGCCAAATTCGTAGCTCTGAATTTACAGATCTGAAGAATAACGCATCCTGATCCCGTTTGTATATACTAACTGAAAACACTAAAATTGTATTAGAAGATACACCGTTCTACTCTTTTTCTGTTTCAACAATCGGCTAAATGAATATAGTATTGGGTAAACACAATATATGAGTTTATTAGATAAACACAATATATCAGCTTGAAAACTCTTTGCCAAAATAAAGAAAAATGATGTACGCAGTCCATAATAAATATAATTAAAAGAAAAATGAAAGCGTTCAGTTACAAAATATAATTTTACATCTATTTATTTATTATTCAAATAGAAATAATAATAAATATTAACAAACATATTTAATTTAATTGCGTTGCTGAGCAACATGATATAAGGTAGAATCTTTCTCATAAAATGCGAAATTAAATAACCATTTTGGTTTCATTATACTTTTCATTGTTGAGTAAATGCATGTGAAAAATAAACCATGGAGTTATATTTTCCATTTAAATTCATGTTTCAAACAATTCATGCTTTCAGATGGTGACTAATTAGCGCAAAAATCCTGCACTAAACTCAGAAATAAAGTGTTAATTCACTTTGACATTTCAAACAAACGATTTTCATCCTCTCCGTTTGCATAAACCACGGAGTTAGACAGTAGAACTTCTCGGAAAATGTTCCGTTTTTAACACTTTACAACAAAGTTGAAAAGTGTTTATGACTTTGTTCATTCTGTCTGTCTGTCTGTTTGTCTATCTGTCTGCCCGTTAGCACGATAACTGCCGTAAAAATGACTTAATCAAAATGAAATTTTAGTATGTTGTTCAGACGGTCTGTAGGACCTATGGGAATATAAATGAATAATATCACCCAATTAGTTTTGGATTGAACCCGGGTTGAAAAAATGAAATACATTGAGCCCTATGGGACCTAATTTTTCAAACATTTTTTAAGCGGATTTAAAATTCACAAATTGCTTCGAAAATTTTAGATAATATTCAAATTGTTCCATAAAATATATAAAAAAAAATTCAGCGAAATATATTCAGTAGTTTTTTAAATAAAAATTAAAATAATAATTACACCTCTTATATGAAACGATCACGTGACCATGATATGAAAAGATCACATGACCCACTTCAAAATGATATATGGCATCCATCTTGTTTCAAAATCGTGATTTTTTAAAGTTCTTTTTAATTCATATTGAGTGTTGTATCCGTCCTAAAACTACTTTATTTTTGCTTAAATTCTGTGCATCTACATACTGAAACAACGCAATGACAATATATTTGAGTTTAAATGCTCATCTAAATTTGATTATTTCTACAACTAAGCCTATTTTTCACCTATGTAAAATGTAAACAGCAAAATAGGTTGAATGAGTTGTATTAGAATTCCTGTATTTTTTTAACACAAAATAATTTAGTCCATGGAGTCTGCATGGCTGATATGAATGAAATATTAATTGATTTTATAAAGAGAAGGACGATTTTTTTCGATGAAGTTTTAAGCATAGAGTTTAATTATTTGTAGCTCCATGGTCTTAAATAAAATGTTTAAATAAAATCAATTATTATAGTATTGTGATGAATGAAATGGATGGGAGAAAGTTATGAATGAAATCCTGTTTTTATAGAGAGATCCAGGCATGTTAATTTTTCTATGACGTCATTTGAATTAATTTCAGTTGTTTTCGATGAAGTTTTCAAATATAATAAATTATCGTAGTATTATGATAGTTTTTAAAATATTACCGTGGACTGTATTGCATTTTAGAGATATTTAAACCAGGCAATTTATATTTCAATGCCGTCATTTGTATGAAGTTCATTTTTTTCAATGAAAGTTTAAGTTTTCAAATACAATAAATCAATGTAGTATTGTGATAAGTTTTAAAATATTACCGAGGAATGTATTGCATTTTCGACTTTTTAAAATAAAATTGCATTGAAGTTGGTAAGTGTTTCATAATCAATGCTTTAAGCATGATTGATCTTTCTTGTTCATTAATATCTCGATAACTCCTGGTTTTAGAAACTCGAAACTTAGACAAAATTTATTGTGGGCTATTTCAAGGCTACCCACAAAATTTCATTAAATGCGGTTTAGTCGTTCTCTCGTGATGATGAGACAAACGAAAATTTCGTTCTTTACTAATGTCTGGAGAACCACTGGTAGTAGAAACTCAAAGCACAGACTAAATTTTAAGTGGAGCTATTTCTAGGCTAGCTACAGGATTTCACCAAATTCGGTTCCGCCGTTCTCCCGTGATGATGGGACAGACAGACAGACAGATAGATAAACAGATTTTAAATTTTATTTATATAGATATAGAAAGCTGAAAGAAAAATAACTCAAGTGTTGATAAATAATATAAACTTTTAATTGAAAATAGAATTTAAATAAAAAATATTTAGAACTTTAAAAAATATTTTAAAATATGAACAGACAAGTATTGTGAGCATACTAGTTAAAATGGATCAAAATAATATACTACCTCATTTTGCCAAACCCTATAATATTTCGTTGCATCTAATGAAATCTTGGATAAGATAAAATTGACAACAAAAATATTAAATTGGCTCTTGAGGGTGATTTTTTATGAGATGAAAAAGAAATAACTGTATATTTGAATCAATTATAATTACGAAAACTGACTTGAATTTGAAAACATTTTGTGATTTTTGACTAATGAAAACAGGTAATTTGTGGTGTATTTTGGATAAATTTCAATATTTCACAAAACATTGTATTTTACTGTATATAACTTATATTTTGACTTGTATTATAATTTATATTTTAACTGCATATTTAAACCTAATCAATTATAATTACGAAAACTAACTTGAATTTAAAAATATTCTGTGATTTTTGAATAATGAAGCGAGTAATTTGTGGGGTGTTTGTATAAGTTTCATATTTCACTAAACATTATAATTTACTGTATATTATAACTTATATTTTAACTGTACATTAAAATTGTATTAAAATTGTAAACTTGTAATTGAAAACATTCTGGGATATTTGAGTAATGAAAATGATTGTGCTGTAGTTTGTATAAGTCATAATATTTTTTAAAACATTATATTTTACTGTATTATACATATTTCAACTGTATATTTAAACTGTATATTTGAATTAATTCTAATTATGAAAACATACTTAAATTTGAAAACATTCTTCGATTTTTGAGTATTGGAAATAGGTAAGTTGTGGTGTTAATTTGTATAAATTTCAATATTTGTAAAACATTACTTTTTAATTCTATTATTGTCATGCTGTAAGTCAAAATTGTTAGCTATAGTCTCAGTCACAAATTCCAGATTGTAATTTAAAGAATCTGAGGGATATTCCGTTGGGACAGCCACAATCTTATTATTTTATTGCTCATTTACTTGACTATACTTGATGTCTAAATCTATCGTTATACTTAATAAAAGTCTTAGTATGCTATTAATAGAATTTTATATTTAAAATATCTTTATTCTCTTACATCAACTTTCAAGAGCGTGCTATGTTAGATCAAAATGGCAAACTTTGAAGTGCTCTAAAAGTGCAAATTTTCGAAGTCTTAAAAGTATTAGAAGTTTCTGCAAAATAATTCGAAGTTGAATTAAAGATTCGGAACATGTCAGAAAATGTTTTTCATCCTCCACTTGCTTTAGGTATATGAGAAATGTTGATAATGGGTTTTAAGATAAAGAAGAAATTACAAATCGATTTTCTCCTTGTTCAGCTCAGCTAAAATATCTAATCCTAATAATAGATTTTATCTTTTTCTTACAAAATGTTTATTTCGTTAGGCATTGGAAAAGGAACTTTTAATATTACATTCGCTGAATAGTTTTCTGTGCGATTTTCTTTCATTGACGCATGTGTAATAATAATAATAATAATAATACATTTTATTTTATTCATAATGAATTTTTAATACTAAAATTTCTTTTAATAATATCAAATCTTTAAAAATAAATATTGTTTTAATAATATCAAATCTTTAAAAATAAATTTCCTTTTAATAAGAATCCTTTCCTTTTAATAAATTCCTTTTAATAAATCTTTAATAATATTTTTTCTGATAATGAAATTATTATAGATGTTTAAATTAAATATTTAGTTGAATTTGGAAAACAGTACATCGCGTCATGTTTGTTAGCAGATTTCGCAAATTGCTCTGTACTTTTGAACAACTTATTTATAAATTTGAAAATTTGAAATTTTGCTGGAGCAAAGAAGCATTGAATTATACATTAAAAGAGAAATAAGTTTTAAAATTAAACTGTTACCAATATCATTGTGGGTGTTTCTTCTTGGTGTGTTGACACTGTTTGAGAAAGAACGTGTGATTTTGTCCGAGCATAGTGTTTTCATTATATGTATCTTGAATGTAATACTTTTTCCTATTCGATATACACTCTAAGACAAAAAATCGACGCACCAAGAAAGAATTATCCAAAGGAGACAAAATTTGGTATGTGTAAGGTGTATGTACAGAAAAAGAAATGATTAGAATTTCAGAACAATTGGATGATTTATTGCACTGAAAGATCTACACAAAGTGAGAATATCAATATGGCGTTGGTCCACCTCTGGGCTTGATACAAGCTGTTAGCCGACGTGGCATTGATGCATGAAGTTACTGGAGTGTGTTCTGAGGGATGTCGTTCCAAATGGCCTCCAATTGACGAGTTAATTCGTCTTCATTTACATTTGGGATAGTCGCAGGCGACGCTCCATTTCAGCCTAAATGTGCTCAATAGGCGAGAGATCTGGGGATCTGGCAGGCCAAGTGAGTGTGTCGTAAGCACGCAGACAATCAATAGAGAGGCGTGCCGTGTGTGGTCTGGCATTATCTTACTGAAAAGTTATCCCGTGATGTCGCGAAAGGAATAGCAATACAACGGGTCGTTGAATGTTGGCAGTGCATCTCTGGGCTGTGATGGTGCCACAGAGGATTATCCAAGGGGTCCGACTATCAAACGAAATGGCACCCTAGACCATAATTCCCTGTTGTCGGGCCGTGTGGCGTGTGACAGTAAGAACAGGATCCCGATGATGTCCGTACTGTCTCCAGACACCTCTGCGCTGGTCGTCGGGACTCAGTTCGAAACGGGACTCATCACTGAAGACAATTCGTTCACAATCCGAACAATTCCACGTTGATCGGTCCCGGCACCATTGCAATCGCTGTTGACGGTGCATACTGGTCAGTGGTAATGGGCGCCGCATGTATATATTCCATTGCCGTAGTCTCCTTATAATGATACAAGCGGACATCACGTACAAAACAGATGATTCTTGCTCAGGAATGCCCAAATCATAAAAATTTACTGAAACATCTAATTCAAATGTTTGACCCTATCACAATACTTCCCATCTATATACAAGGCTGACAGGTAACGCTGTAAAAAATCAAAACAAGTTTTAAACCATGGAAGTTTGAGATATGAAAATTGCATCTCAATATTGTAAAATGACTATGTGGTACCAGATGAGACTAACAGCAACGCCTGTAGCGACAAAACTTGGAAGGTAACACTTCTATCTTGAAAACTGAGTGATACAGATATAGTGTCAAATAGAAAATTGTACACCATAGTCGAATGAGTCAGAAATGGCATTTTGCAAGAGCAAAAGGTAGATATAAAAAACTCCTAACATAACTGGGAGTACTGAATGCAAATGATGGCTGTGACGTGCAAATCCGCTTCTCTGCAAATAAAGTATGTGAGAAAATATGCAAACGATCGTTTATGAAATTATTTGTGTACTTTGATCAGATATTATAAATGCGACGAATATAATTTTAAAGGAAAGGAAATGAATTTTAAAAAAATATATAGACATTTCCATTGAAATAAAAATGTCTGACACGCAATTAAAAATCTGATTTGGGCAACACATGACTTTCCTTATATAATGTAATGAATTTACTACTTTTACAGTAAAAAAATAGGTTTTTCTTATAGTAGATACTAATACTCTTTCCAAGATATTGAATTTTCGACAATTAGTCGTCATTTTCATTGATTTAGCGTCATTTTTATCCATTTGGCGACATTTTCGTTAATTTGGCAACATTTCAAAAAGTCGCCAAGTTGGAGACATTCTGCCAAATTCGTCGCCAAAATTTCGCCAAGCGTTATGGATGAAGAAATAAGTTGTTGTTACAACAGAAAAATGACTATTGGCGTTCAAATACAAAAGTATTACTCAAAGTATCTTTTTTCATGAATGGAACGAGCTAAATCTACGAGAATGATGTCACCCAATTTATCGCATGGTATTACATATGAAAAATGAAAATGTTTCTCAATAGGAAATATTTTTTTTCATTTCATATAACCTTTTAATAATTTTTTGAAAAATGTGCAATATCTCGAGAACGGTTCATGTTAACGTTCTAAAATTTATGTCAATCGTTTTCTAATGAAAAATTACATAAGAAATGTCTATTTGCGTAACTTTATTAGTGGTTTTGATTTTTTGACGATTTTTTCAAAATTTTATTCGAAAATTTATTGGGGTTCTGAACATTCGATTACGTTTAAAAACAATAGGCTTCCAGTGTTTACGGATTGTGATTTTTGTACCAAATTTGGTTCGAATCGGTCCTTTTGTTCGTCAGTTATCGTCTCCACAGACTCACTGACACACACACACACACACACACACACACACACACACACACACATACTTTTACACACACACACACACACACAGACATCACTTCAAAAATGTTTGATTCGTGATCAGGGATGCTTGAAACGTGCTCTCCCGTCGAAAACTCGATTTCGAATTTTCGACCCCGTCACAATATTTTCCTTATACATTATGCATATAAGGAAAGTAAAAATGGGTCAGAAAAAGAGGTGAATAAAAAAACTAATATTAGAGCTTTTATTTATAGAAGATATGTCGGCTGAAGATGAATGACAAAGTAATATATATATATATATATATATACAGGGTGTCCCAAAAACATTGACCTAGGCTTTAATTCCTTAAATATTGATCCTAGACATATATAATAAATTACAAAGTTGTGTAAAAAAAAGGCACAGCATTTTTTGAAATCGACAAAAATTGTCATGGGATTAACTTTGAAGAAATGCAAAACTTAAATTTTTATACGTTCCCCGTAAAAAAACATTTCCAATGAATAAACTGTGCGCCATACACTAAGAAGATGATGTACAAAATTTCAGCATTTTGACTTTCCTTATATACATAATGTATAAGGAAAGTATTGTGACGGGGTCGAAAATTTGAATTCGAGTTTTCGACGGGAGAGCACGTTTCAAGCATCCCTGATCACGAATAAAACATTTTTGAAGTGATGTCTGTGTGTGTGTATGTGTGTGTGTGTGTGTGTGTGTGTGTGTGTGTGTGTGTGTGAAAGTATGTGTGTGTGTCAGTGAGTCTGTGGAGACGATAACTGACGAACGAATGGACCGATTCGAACCAAATTTGGTACAAAAATCACAATCCATAAACACTGGAAGCCTATTGTTTTTATACGTAATCGAATGTTCAGAACCCCCCTAAATTTTCGAATAAAATTTTGAAAAAATCGTCAAAAAATCAAATCCGCTAATAAAGTTACGCAAATAGACATTTCTTATGTAATTTTTCATTAGAAAACGATTGGCATAAATTTTAGAACGCTAACATGAACCGTTCTCGAGATATTGTACATTTTTCAAAAAAATTATGAAAAAGTCACATAAAAAAAAATTCCTATTGAGAAACATGTTCACTTTTCATATGTAATACCATGCGATAAATTGAGTGACATCATTTTCGTGGATCTAGCTTGTTCCATTCATGAAAAAATATATTTTGAATAATACTTTTGTATTTAAACGCCAATAGTCATTTATCTGCTGTAAGAATAACTTTTTTCTTAGTGCATAACGCTTGGCGAGATTTTGGCGACGAATTTGGCGGAATGTCGCCAACTAGGCGACTTTTTTGAAATGTTGCCAAATTAATGAAAATCTCGCCAAATGGATAAAAATGATGCTAAATCAATGAAAATGATGACTAATTGTCGAAAATTCAATATCTTGGAAAGAATATTAGTATCTAGTATAAGAAAAACCTATTTTTTTACTGTAAAAGTAGTAAATTCATTACATTATATAAGGAAAGTCATGTGTTGCCCTCAGATTTTTTCCTATAAAATCCCAGAGATATGTTTAAACAAAATTGGTGAGGGGTTAAACACAAATTAAAATGTAAATGTTTACAGCAAGAGTGCAAATGACGCAACCCAGAAATGCATCATAGGCAAATAATATCTGCCTCTCATCTTTAATGGATCTTTGGAATGGATGGAGAAAATTTTGAACAAGCTTCATAATATTTGTGTAAAGTTATTATTTTTACACAGTGTAGATACTTTTGTACCAATAAATAGCAAAATTATTATTTATTTATGTAATCATTGTTTTCTTCCGAAATTTGTGTATGACTCCTGAAATGCAATCTGCCGACATGGTTTTTCCCCTCTGAGAACCCATATCAATGCATCGAAAAGTGGTTTAAGTCAGCATTTTTGCCTTTTTATATCTCTGGAACATTTTATGATTGTAATTTTGCAATGTACAAAATACACACCTTATTAGTGTATCATACATACCTTGTTAGTGTATGGGGCATCATGGTTAGTGTATGGTTAGTGTATTGGGCATTTTACTCATTGAAAATGTTTTTGTACGGGGACCGTATAAAAATGTAAATTTTGTACTTCTTAAAATTGAATTCCCTTGATAATTTTAATCGATTTCATAAAATTCTGTACCTTTATTTACGCAACTTGGTAATTTATTATATATGTCTAAGATCAATATTTAAGGAATAAAAGCCGAAGTCAATTTTTTTGGGACACCCTGTATATATCATTGTATATATATATATATATATATATATATATCTGTTATTGGATTTTCATATTATATTTTTATTTATATATATATATAATTTTAAGAGTTATGCAAATGTTCAAACTGTCAACGCTTATGATGTTATAAGGCTTGTGCAATGCGCATGACAACTACACATCGTCCATCATTTAAAACAACCGGTGTTCTAACTCACGGTCAAATGGAACTGGATTTTCTGTTTTGATACTGCAAGTTGTGCACAAAGATGTCTTTGAAACATACTAGACAGCGCTACGTACAATTATCGGATTTAAAGAGGTTCTATCATAGGCCTAAGGGTAGCTGGTTGGTTCAACGGATGTGTGTATCAGTCGCCATATTGGTCGGAGCGATATGATAGTTGCTTGTTGTTTGGAGCAGTGAATCAGAGAAGGTACATATAACCATCTCACAGTCTCAGGGCGCCTAATACAGACAACTGATTATGAGAATCCTGCAGTCAGGAAAATAACAATGCCCATACTAATGGCGTCGCTATCAGCCATTCAGAGACATTTTCTATCTTCCATGCATCCTGTATCAAGGGATATTATTCGGGGACGACTGACAGAAGGTGGGATTAATTGTCGACGTCCACTAAGGTGTCTACAACTGACTCCTCAACACAGAAATAGCCGTCTGGATTGGTTTTGAGATCGGTTAGCCTGGGCAGTGTCCAATTGGAGGCATGTGGTCCTTAGCGGCGTATCCCGCTTCTCTCTCAGTTCTGATGATTGTCTCATACGTGTGTACAAAACGACTGGCCAGCGTTCCGATTCCGCATTTGTTGTCGAGCAGCACACGGTCATCATACGTAGTGCGATAGTTTGGGGCGTCATCTCGTGAGACAACTAATCCCCTATAATTGCGCTGCAAGCCAATCTGATGGTTTGCTTATACGTCTACGACATTATGTATCCGATTGTTCTATCTATGCTGTCAAGCGGCCCAGTTTCCATTTACCAACGATTCAAAGTTCGGCTACATATTGCATGACTTTTACAACGGTTGGCAAAAATTTAATACCCTCCTATGGCCATCCAGGTCCCCAGACTTATCACCAATAGAACACGTCTATAACATACTGGGCGGCGGTTGCCGCCTTCTCAGAATATAGCTGAATAGTTGACCAGTTTCAATAATTGTTGCAGAATATTTCGCATAAGAACATTAGCAACTTAATGGATTTTATGCCACATCGAATTGGATAGCTGCTAGAGGAGGATTTGCCACTTACTCAAATGCCATCTCCTTGTTGCCACCATTTTTTAATAAAACTTTTATATTTTGCTCCTAATTTCAAAAAAATTTACATATCTACTCAAATAATACGTACATGTCTAGTTTCACGGCTGTAGCTCAGTTTCTTATGGGTGCATATCTTTTTTTGCAACAGAGTGTATAATTTTGATTTTTCAATTCATTCAAATTCGAAATCAATAACAATAAATGAGGAAATATTTATAGATGTCTTAGTAGTAAAGCTCAATCCCACATAGTAGACTGATGTCATTTCGGTAACATATGAGATTTGCATATGCCACAACTATGAAGCTCCACATCCTTCCAGCTGGAAGATAGCTTTTGACTCTTGCTTCTGTCACGTGACATTTCCGTTGCATCATTTTTGTGGTATTTGAATTCACTTCATTTATAGCTGGTATCTTAATTTTATGACTCTTGAAATCTAAAAGTCTGGTTCTTTGTGCAAGTCATTTGTATTTTTATTACTTCGACTATTTCTATTGAAACATTGGTTTGTTAGTTTTTCTTTAGCATGTTTATCATTTCTGTGGCTTAAATTTTCACAATATTAGTTATTCGTGAAATTACAGGGTCGAGTCACATTATAGTGACCACCTCCTACTTTTGACGTCAACAGCGCGTAGCCATTTAAAGGAGATACTTGTCGGGAGCCGGCTTGATGGTTCAGTATTTACATATCTTAGTATTATTTAGAATTCAAGTATTTAATTTAAGCATTTATGATTAATTTACAAAATTTTTCGATCAAATCTCAAGAACAACCCTCACTTCCAGTTCAAAATTCCAAATCCATTTTTAACCATCTAACATTCCATGAGACCCGGACTCTGCAAACCCCAAATTTTCATTCTTATTTTTTTTTTTTTCTCATTTGGGAAAGGGCTCAATGAGCTCGTCGAAATAAACTTTTTTTTTTTCTTGCAGCGAATCTCCTCACATTAACTCAAACAAAAATTCGAAACCGAAACGAAAGGAATTCTCAAAATTCAAAACGAAAGTTCTTTTAAAACAAATATTTACATTTAACTTTCTCATATATCCATATTAATTTTCAATTTAGTTAATATCAAGTTTTTAATTAACCAATTTCTTAATTCTTAATTTTTCACAAATTTTTTTAAAGTTTAGAACATTTCTTAAAACATTTTTACTGTCAGCTACTTAACATGTATTGTTACTTTATGTCACTTTATTATACACCCCTCAACAAGTCATAATAAATAAATAGATATGGAATTTTTTCATTTCCTTTCCGTGCAACTTTTGCACCATTTTTTTTTTTTTTCAAATCTGGCTATGTGCCACTCTGCACATACCAACAACAAATTACTTTATATTTTTCACTTCACAATATTATTCACACTAAATAAGCTCAAATCATTCTATATTTCTTTTATTTCTGATATTATTTTCAATAACACGTCACAATCATGTAGTCGTAATCTGGTAGTCATAATTAAGGATTGTCATTTCAATGCAGGTGTAATTTTGATTTAGATTTATGTTAAGCAATTTATATTTCAATTTACACAGATTTAATTTTATTTTTCGAATGAAATTCAGAAGACGGCCTCCATTCTCGGCCCAAATTTTCAATCTCACCTTTTAAAACAAAACTAAACACACGGAGTTTCAAAAATTGCCGACCCAATTTTTGGGGGAAAATGCTCAACAGAGCTCGAAGATAAAATTACAGCAAGATTTCAAAAATCCCACACATTAATACTCTCAAAATTCAGATCAAAAACAGAAGAACTCCACAAAATCCCAAATCGAAACCATTTCTCACAGTAGAACTTTATACTATTTAAATTCAATGTTTAAAATAATTCTTCAATTAAATTTTCAATTTTACCAGCTTTATATATTACTAGCCGAATACCCGTTGAAAATCAACGGTCTCGCAATAAGCAACCCCTGAATAATGTAAATTTTTTAATAATTCGAGTTTCACATTTATTCGACAAATCGAATATTTTGGTGTGCAGAACCCCCTAAAGAAGAAAATATTGGGAAACTAAATTTGCGCATTTCTTCCTTTCGAATTCCAACCCGTACACCACATTAAAGTCTATCTCATCCCGAGGCACCCCTATTTTATTATTTCTCCTTTTGAACTTTTTCTGTGAAGTACTCCCATAAATGAACATTTTTGAAAAACTCTCTTTGTCTTGGGTTTTTTATCAGATGATTGGCTCATATACCTAATATCAAGCCTCTGTCGCATTTAAAAGGAAGTGTGCCTGATTTATTCCGAAAATCGAACATATTAGTGTGCGGCACCCCTTAAAGTTGCAAATATTGGAAATCGAAAATTTCACGTTTTCTTCCTTTCAAACTATCTACCAGTACACCAAATTTGAAGTCTCTATCCTATCGAGAAGCATGTTTTTTCTATCACTTCACCTTTCGAACGTTTTTCTGTGTAGCACCCCGTTAATGAACATTTTTGCCAAACTGTATTCATGTTTGGGTTTTTTGTCAAATGGTTAGCCCATATACTAAATTTCAAGCTTCTATTACATTGTAAAGAAGGCGTTTTTCATTTGTTCGTCAAATCGAACATTTTAGTGAGCGCACCCCCTACAATAGCAAATGTTGGAAGACTGAAATTACACACTTTCTTCCTTTTTAACTTTTTACCCGTACACCAAAATTTGAAGTCTCTATCTCATCGTGAAGCATGCTTTTCTAGCATTTCATCTTTCGAATGCTTTTGTGTGGAGTACCCACCCCCTTAACTATACATTTTATAAAAAATCTATTCTTTTTGTGATTTCTATGAGATGATTCGCCCATATACCAAATATAAAGCCTCTATCACGTTTTAAAAGGAGCGTTTCTCCGTTATTCCGAAAATCGAACATTTTGGTGCGCGGCACCCCCTAAAGTAGAAAATATTGGTAAACTGAAATTGTACACTTTCTTCCTTTCAAACTATCTACCCTTACACCAAATTTGATACATCTATCTCATTCCAATGCATGGTTTTTTTATCAATTAACTTTTCGAACGTTTTGCTCTGGAGCACCCCCTTAAACGAACATTTTTGAAGAACCGTATTCGTCTTGGGCGTTTTCGTCAAATTATTAGCCCATATACCAAATTTTAAACCTCTGTCAAATTCTAAAGGCGCCTTTTCTCATTTATTCGTTAAATCGAACGTTTTGGTGTGCGACACCCCCTTAAGTAGAAAATATTGGAAATCTGAAATTGCACGTTTTCTTCGTTTCAAACCATTTACCCATACACCGAATTTGAAGTCTCTATCTCATCGCAAAGCATGCTCTCCTATCATTTCACTTTTCGAACGTTTTGGTGTGCGGCACCCCCTTAAGTAGAAAATATTGGAAATCTGAAATTGCACACTTTCTTCGTTTCAAACCATTTACCAATACACCGAATTTGAAGTCTCTATCTCATCGCAAAGCATGCTCTCCTATCATTTCACTTTTCGAACGTTTTGGTGTGCGGCACCCCCCTTAAGTAGAAAATATTGGAAATCTGAAATTGCACACTTTCTTCCTTTCGAATGATTTACCTATACACCAAATTTGAAGTCTCTATCTCATCGCAAAGTATGCTTTCCCATCTTTTCACTTTTCGAACGTTTTGGTGTGGGGCACCCCCTCTATAGAACGTTTTCGGAAAATTCGATTTTTCCAGGGGGTTTTATCGAACTACCGAGCCGTGTACCGAATTGCAAGTCTCTATCTATCCGGGAAGTGCCTGAAAAAAGCGTGACAGACAGACAGACAGACGGACACTTGGCAATTAGTATATATAGATAGATTATAGTTAGTAATTTTCAATTATCATAACAATTTTCAGATTCTAAACAATTTTTCAAAACTGTATTCTTAACCATTTTTATCGTACACCAAGCATTTTTTCGTTTTACACCATGCCACTTTTCACTAAGATTTCACACATTCAAATTATTTTTCTGTATAATACTTTTTTATAATAATTTCATAAATATTGCATACAAATTTTCAACAAGAAAAGTGTGCAACTCTCAAAACCAAAACTCAAACCATACCATCGGTCCAGTTTCACCAAAAATTTCAAAACTCCATACAACAAAATTTTAAAAACACAGGTGCTCGAGAGGGAAGGTCAAAGGCACCAATTTGTCATAGCGGGTGCCGCGGGCTTCTAAAGTCACAACGGATACCGGCCAGACACGGCAGACCGAGAGTCTAACTCTCACCAAATTTGTAACCCAGGTTCGAAACACTCCTCCCGTCAATTGGAAGAATTCCAATTGATGACCTGTGAAGGAAAACCCAACAAATACCAAAGAAATTACCTTTACCTTCAAGATTCCTCCAGAAGCTGAAAACCTTAAATTCAATACAATTTCAACACAAATAAGAACACATAAATTCGTTTAACTAACTTTATTTAAATGCCAAATGTTAAGGAGTTATCACAGAAAATACAAATGCTGATTCATATTCAGCTACCAAACCACTGGACCACACTTCAACTAAAAATCATCGGCTCTTTGCCGGAACTTAATAATAATTCAATAAATCAAGTAATTTCACATAAATTTCATATATTCCAATTTAGCAAAATAAAGGTATGGTCAGAGAGAATGCACACACACGGGGAACGTTAAAGGCTTAACTGTATTTCAAAACAGTATTAATTCAATTTAAATTACTATAGCATAGATAATGCTTCATTATGAAGAAGGAGACTGTAGTTAGAAAATATATGTATAATGCTGGCAGAAGATCCTATGGATGAAAAGTTCTGCAGTGGTCGATGCACAAGTCCAGTCAACAGCCCAACGGCACGTATAAAAGTTCAAGTCTTACCTCAAGATATTCTTGGAAGGACTCATGGCAGAAAGAGCACAGGCATCCGCTGGTAGTTTCCCTCGGGGCAAACATTGCCCCGCTCCAACAGGAACGGTCGAACCGCAGTTTCCGGAATGATACCGGATCAGGTCAGTCCAGGGAACAGCTTCATATTTGCCTTCTCTGGTCCCGGTACTCGACCAAGGAAAATGAGGCATTATCTCCAACGATTACACGGCGGACGACGGTCGGCGAGGGCAAGGCATCAGCAGGTCTCAGCAGTGGCGACGGTGGCAGTGGCGAGGTGGCATCTCTCCCGACCCTCACAACACGGTGACTCCGCCTGAGGGCTAAGTCCCGCGTCGACGTGAGTTCGAAGATGTTTCCAGGGAGAGAGCCCCGAATCAAGAATCACTCAGCTTATATACATTCCAGATGGATCCAGGAGCCGTCCAATAGAAAATGACATGGGCTCACATCATCTCCTATCCACCAATCGAAAATTACTTCCAATTCAAAATCATCCACAGTTCCGCCCCACAACGGAAGATTCCAAGGCACGCGTATCTGCCGCGTGACAACAAGAAGACATCTGTCTCCGCCAGCAAGCCAGACTAACAGGTGTCGTTCCCCGAGTGTGCGAGAATTATCATTGAATAAAAATGGCCACAGTTCTGCACAGAATCAGATACATTACGATAATAAAATATATACAATGACAAGAGGGTTCCAGGACACAGATTAATTAAATAAAAGTTTAAAAGGTACAGAAGTTATGCAATTTACAAAGGAGTGACGAATTCCGTCACGACACCCTCCTATGGCCATCCAGGTCCCCAGACTTATCACCAATAGAACACGTCTATAACATACTGGGCGGCAGTTGCCGCCTTCTCAGAATACAGCTGAATAGTTGACCAGTTTCAATAATTGTTGCAGAATATTTCGCATAAGAACATTAGCAACTTAATGGATTTTATGCCACATCGAATTGGATAGCTGCTAGAGGAGGATTTGCCACTTACTCAAATGCCATCTCCTTGTTGCCACCATTTTTTAATAAAACTTTTATATTTTGCTCCTAATTTCAAAAAAATTTACATATCTACTCAAATAATACGTACATGTCTAGTTTCACGGCTGTAGCTCAGTTTCTTATGGATGCATATCTTTTTTTGCAACAGAGTGTATAATTTTGATTTTTCAATTCATTCAAATTCGAAATCAATAACAATAAATGAGGAAATATTTATAGATGTCTTAGTAGTAAAGCTCAATCCCACATAGTAGACTGATGTCATTTCGGTAACATATGAGATTTGCATATGCCACAACTATGAAGCTCCACATCCTTCCAGCTGGAAGATAGCTTTTGACTCTTGCTTCTGTCACGTGACATTTCCGTTGCATCATTTTTGTGGTATTTGAATTCACTTCATTTATAGCTGGTATCTTAATTTTATGACTCTTGAAATCTAAAAGTCTGGTTCTTTGTGCAAGTCATTTGTATTTTTATTACTTCGACTATTTCTATTGAAACATTGGTTTGTTAGTTTTTCTTTAGCATGTTTATCATTTCTGTGGCTTAAATTTTCACAATATTAGTTATTCGTGAAATTACAGGGTCGAGTCACATTATAGTGACCACCTCCTACTTTTGACGTCAACAGCGCGTAGCCATTTAAAGGAGATACTTGTCGGGAGCCGGCTTGATGGTTATATGAGATGTGGTATAGGCATTCTGAAAACATACCACTCGTTGCTGTCATGGTTAGAAAGAGCGATTTCTCAGATTTGGAAAAAGGGATGATTATCGGTTTTCGGGATAATCGGGTTTCAGTATTTCCAAAAAGCGCAGCTTGTGAACTGTCGCGTGCTACTGTGGTTAAAATGTATCATCAATAAAGAAATGGCAACATTACACATAAGCGACGAGGAAACTGCAGACCACCACGCGCCATTGATGCGAGAAGTGAATGTCGGCTCAGAAGGTTTGTGGGGGCCGATCGTTACGCAACACTGGAGCAACTCACTGGCCGAATGAACCTGTGAGCTACCAGAAGTGTGTCTAAAAGGACAGTTCAGCAAACCCTACTGCACGTGGATCTTCAAAGCAGACGGATTATCACTGTACCTATGATCACGAAAGTGCACCGACAGAAAAGATTTACAATTAAACCGCAGTATCGGAATTGGACATCAGCTGATTGGCAAAAGATTGCTTTCTCCGATGAGCCACGTTTTCTGCTTCATCGAACGGATGGACGTTAACATATAAGGCATGAAAGTTCAGAGAACAAACACTCATCAACCATTGCTGGAAGAACACAAGGCAGCGGGGACAGCTTTATGATCTGGGGAATTTTTTCAAGGCATTCTCTGGGTTCACTCATACCTGTGGAGGGCAATATAAACCGAATTTGTTATGAATCCATTCTTGCAAACTACGTACACCCATATGTTGATTGACTTTTCTGGGGCGGATGGGATCTACCAGCGCGACAATACGACGTGCCACACAGCGAGAAGTGTCCGAAGGTAGTTGGAGGGGCACGATGAAAACTTCAGAGTATTTCCCTGGCATGCTCCCCCTAATTCACCAGACTTCAACCCAACTGAGCATCTGCTGGACTACCTCTATCAGGTTGTTCGCTCTATGGATTCTCCAGCAGCTGTCAAATGCACTGCAGTCAGCATGGCTCCACATACATGTGAACACCTTCCAGCACCTTATGAAGTTACTCTCAGTCCGTCTAGTTGCTGTCCGCGCTGCACACAGCTGTTAGTACGAATGTTAGCTGGTGGTCATAATAATGTGACTCTACTGTGTATATATTTGAAACTTTATGTAAATATGAGTTTTACGTCACACAACCTCTTATGCTGTTATTTAAGTGAAGCATTAATTTTTTGGACTTTTCAAAGTGTTGAAAATGTGCTTTTAATCATTTTCCACAGTCAATAATTTAATTAAAATTATCGAGGAAAAAACTATTTTATACCATAATATGAGAAAGCAATAATATAAACATTTTTCAGGTACTTAAACGGCAACAAAAATTTCATGGAAACATTTTTTTTTAATGGATATTGGAACTTTTTGTAGTTTATGTTACACGAATAGGGTTCCTAAAAATACGTAATATTATAGATTCTAAACCGAATTGTAAAATCAATTTGTTATAATAAAGTAAAATAGACCTTGGTTGAAATACTGAATCCTGAACGATGCAAGTTAAAAATAAATAAAATTAATAGATAGAATTACTTTCACTATTTTACACTATCTTTTAAATCTGATCGTGAAATAACTCGTATCTGTCACCTTATTTTCTAAAATAGGTTTATAAAAAGTCTTTACAGGGTAATACGCTTCCCCTTAGTCGGCCGCTTTCAAAAACAGCGTTTTGTTCAAACAGCATTTCACGAATCATTTTTCAAAAGACAGGGGAAATCCATTAGTAGCAACGTAATGTATGTCATGGTTTACACTGGGCGATAAGTTACCGTATTTTTCGTGCTGGAAAATTTCATTCGATATTCTTCCTAAAGTACTCGTGTTATTTTTGTGACAAAAAATATTTTTGGAACAAAATATTACTATATTTATTAAGCATATGCTGTGTTTTCGGAAAAGGGAGAAAGCATTTCGTTTATTTTACGGTTATGCGCTCATTCCAGAACATTCCACAGAGAATATGCTTCGCCATTAATCCGTTGCGTTGTTGAGGTGACACAAGTCAAAGTGTCTGAGGATTCAATACAGAACCTCTGGTATAATTTTCTCCTGATTATATATGTCCTTTAATATACATTATAAAACAATAGTGGTAGAAAAGCATAAAAAAAATAAATTTTAGTTCCGCGACATCTGCATTGACATCTGGTGCATCGACATTTGCGCTGTATGTCAGTATTCGTTTATCGTTATCGTTATTCGTTTATCGTTTATCGTTATCGTTATTCGTTTATCGTTATTCGTTTATCGACAGACAAAACATTTCATCGATATCTTTGTCGTTTGTTGTCCAATTCGGACGAAATAGGCTGTATTCTATTATTCTATCAAAACTGCATATTTACAAAAGAGAAAGAAAAGTATTTCAAAATATCAAAACTTTTTGTACTATTATTACATGCAACATACATGAGCCATTTCCTATTCGATTGTTATAGGTGAACGCAGGACTGCAGAAAAGGTGGGTTATATGTTGGATTCATGATATTGTACACACTATTACGATCCCCCCACTGGGTTCCGGTCTAAATTGGGTGGCACTTCCCGGCCGTCCATACAGTTACCTTACACCTTTCTGGTAGGTCGGACGGTCTGGGTCTCAACAACAACACTATTACGATCACAATGCCAAATTAGGTTCATTTAACAAATAACAGAAATATTAAAATAATATATCTCGCCAATTAATTATAATAATTTAATTTAATTTAAATATATCTAAATAATCATTTTTCACCACAGTATCAACTCTATTATCAAATGGCATTCTCTAGATGCATTTATTTGTTTGCTTAAAATTCATAATATATAGTAAAATTACGTTTTATGTTTCGTAAAGTATCTCACCATTCTCTTAAATACATTTTTAAAAACGTGCAAATGTTTAACAAAAATAGTTAATTTTAAAGTTTATTAAAGGTACAGTTTAATCCTTAAAGTCACTCAAGTATCAACAAAGCAAATGGAAGTTGAATTAAAATTTTGAAATATGCAAGTAAAGTATTTTTTTTTCTTCTATTTGGTTTAAAATATTTGAGAAAAGGCTCGAAAGGAAACTGAGACGACAAAGAAATTGAGAGTTTTTTTTTATTCATCTCAGTCGAGATATCTTTAGTTTTAATATTTGCTTTATTCACATTTCCTTACTGATTTTTCGCTTTGTTTCAGCCATTTTTTCTCTGAAAAGAAACTTTTCTATATTACTTTAACCTTTTCTGTATTATTGTCCTTAAGGTTTATTTGTATTTTATTGACTCGTGCGTAATAAAACTCATTAACGATCATCGTCCTCAAATAAGGAGAGTGGACATTTATTCAAATAAAAATATTCATAATTGTATATACAGGGTATCTTACAAAGTCCTTAAGAACCCCAATAATTTTCTAATTAAATGGTCCATGAGTGTACACGTTAGGCTTATCTATCATAAAGTAACCATGTGTGACTGATTGATTGAATAAAAGAGATTGCTCAGCCTCTAGCAGAAAATATAAAGAGATAGGATAACGGAATTGGCAACAAAGCGAAGTAGACAGAAAATGCACATTACAAAGATCTATAGCATTGTCTAAAAAGTAGGAATCGACAATGAAACACTTGCAAAAGATATTTATTTGACACAATAGAGTGGTTATTTCCAGGAATGCTAAAATAACAATAATTATACATGCACAAGAATTTAATGTACAGTCCGTTTAAAAAAAACTCCGCCAGCAACAATATTCGTTAAAATTTGACAAATAATGTTTCTGCTTATTTTAACAAGCATTGCAAATACTTTACTTAACAAGCATTGCGCACATTACCAAGCATTGTGTACTTTAACAAGCACTTCGTACTTTAACAAGCACTGCAAATGCTTTATTTAACAGGCATTGCATACTTTAACAATCATTGAGATCTTATCGATCTATGTGAAAGTCACTCAGATCGGCGCTTAATATAAAAAAATCTGAAATGGGCAACGCATGACTTTCCTTATATAATGTAATGAATTTACTATTTTTATAGTAAAAGAAATAGGTTTTTCTTATAGTAGATACTTATATTCTTTCCAAGATATTGAATTTTCGACAATTAGTCGTCATTTTCATTGATTTAGCGTCATTTTTAACACTTTACAACAAAGTTGAAAAGTGTTTATGACTTTGTTCATTCTGTCTGTCTGTCTGTCTGTCTGTCTGTCTGTCTGTCTGTCTGTCTGTCTGTCCGTTAGCACGATAACTGCCGTAAAAATGAGTTTATCAAAATGAAATTTTAGTATGTTGTTCAGACGGTCTGTAAGACCTATGGGAATATAAATAAATAATATCACCCAATTAGTTTTTTATTGAACCCGGGTTGAAAAAATGAAATACATTGAACCCTATGGGACCTAATTTTTCAAACATTTTTTAAGTAAATTTAAAATTCACGAATTGCTTCGAAATTTTTAGGAAATATTCACATTATCCCATAGAATATATAAAAAAAAATTCAGTAAAATATGTTAAGTAGTTTTTTAATTAAAAAAATTATTTAATATAGGGAAAAAAACAAATTCAATTAAATTCTGACTTTGGGATATCTTCCAGAAAGAAAAGAGAGAGATATTATATAATAAATATCTCTCCATTTGTTTAAACGTTTTGCATATGGGAGTGGCTTCATATTTTAAAATACATTTGTTAGATAACAATTTTTCATTTTTTTTAAATTTTATATAACTCTTCATGATAATTCAATTGATGGCATTTTAAATGCACTTTCCTACGTCCTAGAGAGTTAAAATTTGGTACACAGCTTAAATTTGTTGAACATTTTATTCGACAAAAATTTGATGGATCTTTAAATATAGATCATACATTTTTTTCGAAATGGCCTGAAAATAATCCCCGTTCACTTCTATAAATCATTGGTGTAATATTGTTAAAAATTCTGATGTGGACAGCACATGTCTTTCCCTGCAGACTCATATTCGTTCTCTTTATTTATTCAATGATAATTTGAGTTTATCTGCACAACATAAGTATTTTAAATGACATTGAATTTACACGTTAAACTTAAATTTGGTTCTCATTTGATAGCTGGACTTATTGTCAAAGGTGGCGTAGCGAAAACGCGAAAAAACTAGAATATCTCAAGAACGGCTAGTCCTAGAGTAATGGGGTTAGTCTTATTCTTTTTGTTGTCAAAAATCACATATAAAATAGGAATTTAATTGATATAATTGAGCACACGTAGTCTTTTATTTTTATATATAACGATTTTTGCTGGCCATTTCGCAAAAATAGCCCGTTCCTTTTTCCCGAATCGTAGTAGAATAACCTACAAATGATTTATATACAAAATTTTGTTAAATTTGGTATATAAATCACTTGTAGGTTATTGAAATATTATACTCCAAATTTTGTTAAATTTGGTTCATTAGTTTTTAGCTAGAGTGGATAAAGGCAATTTCTGCGGCCATTTCGCAAAGAAGGCAGATTCTTTTATTACGAATCGTACTATAATCTAATGAACATCAGGATTTCCCACAAAAAACATACCTACCAAATTGTATGAAATTCGGTCCATTAGTTTTTCAATTAGAGTGGATGTAATATCCACACAGACACACAGAAACATACACAGATACACCCTTACACACACAGACGTCTTCCTAAAAGTAGTTTTTTCGTGTTCTAGAAGTCCCAAAACGTGTAGATACTTTGAAAATTCGAGTTCCGATCTTCGGCACGATTCCAATACTTTGAGTACATACACATACACATATATATTATCTGTGTATTATCTGTGTATCTAAATTCCGTGCCTATGCAATTACAATAGTTGTGATTTTAAATGATCCCTAAACTTTTATTATTTCTTCAAGGAAGCCTAATTTTAACATATGCAGAATGCAAATATCTCAAGCGATTGTAAGATGAATTACATAAGAATTGCTGAATTTTTTTCACACAAAATTATTTAGCTCTGGAGTCTGGAATACAAGTTATATGAATGAAATATTCATTGATTTTGCATAAAGAATCAGATGATTTATATTTCGATACAGTTTTAAATATTTAAGTATAATAAATTACTGTAGTACTGTGATAATGTAAAAGATATTACCACTGAATGAATCACATTTTAGAAATTTTTAAATGAAATTACATTTCAGTTGGAAAGTGTTTCATAATCAATGCTTATGCATGATTGATCTTTCTTGTTATCCATTTGATGAGATTTTCGTTAATTTGGCAACATTTGAAAAAGCCGCCAAGTTGGCGACATTCCGCCAAAATCGTCGCCCAAATCTCGCCAAATGTTATGGACGAAGATATAAGTTATTCTTACAGCATATAAATGACTATTGGCGATCAAATACAAAAGTATTGCTCAAAATATCTTTTTTCATGAATGGAACGAGCTAGATCCACGAGAATGATGTCACACAATTTATCGCATGGCATTACATATGAAAAGTGAGCATATTTCTCAATAGGAAATATATATTTTTATTTTATATGACTTTTTGATAATTTTTTTCAAAAATGTGCAGTATCTCGAGAACGGTTCGTGTTAGCGTTCTAAAACTTATGTCAATCGTTTTCTAATGAAACATTACATAAGAAATGTCTATTTACGTAACTTTATTAGCGGTTTTGATTTTTTGACGATTTTTTCCAAATTTCACTCGAAAATTTAGGGGGGTTCTGGACATTCGATTGCGTATAAAAACAATAGACTTCCAGTGTTTATGGATTGTGAGTTTTGTACTAAATTTCGTTCGAATCGGTCCATTCGTTCGTCAGTTATCGTTTCCACAGACTCACTGACACACACACACACACACACACACACACACACACACACACACATACTTTCACACAAACACACACACACATATTTTCACACACACGCAGACAGACATCACCTCAAAAATGTTTGATTCTTGATCAGGGATGTTTGAAACGTGCTCGCACGTCGAAAACTCGAATTCGAATTTTCGACCCCGTCACAATACTTTCCTTATACATTATGTATATAAGGAAAGAAATAACTAGAAAACTAATTCGGATTTAGAAAAAAATATCTCTGGGGCGTCTTGAGATCTTATCTAAACTATCGTTGTACCCTATTTAGTAGCTCTGGGTTGCTTAGGTTTTCCCTCTGCGTGACCAACAGTCAGACAAACGAACAAACAAAAGAGAGACAGACATCTATATAAAAAAAATTGAAAATTTGTCTGATTGTCTGTTTACTTATTTGTGTGTTTGTCTTACCATTACGGGAGAACGGCTGCACCAAATTGGATGACATTTTTTGGGTAGACTTAGAACAGCCCCACTTAAAATTTAGTCCATATATTGAGTTTCTAGGACCAAAGGTTGTCTAGATATTAAAACCGCACAATTGAATCTTTCATAGAGGTAGTATTTTGTAGACGATATATTTTCCACCAATTTATTTGAAGAAAATTTTATCATGTCGTTTAGCTACGGATTTAAATCTGTGTTTATGTAGCAGACGATTTTTATTAAATCTTTTCCGATTTAGATAATAAGGATATGTATATTAATATTATTATTCTTAACGATTCCAGCCATTCAGTGAATCATAATCTTTTTGAGCTCGCTGCTAATAGATTTACGTCCTTGCTTAATACTCCAAAGAGCATGAATGAAGCAACTGATACATGTATTGATCGCATATTTTGTAAGGCTGTGTCACTTGTCAAGAAGGGTGTTTTGTTTGTTAACATTGATATAACTGATCATTGTATGCAATATTTGTCAATAGCCATTGATCCAATTCTCAAAGATCCTAGCGATTGCGAACTGAATTTACAGAAATTACATTGATTACGAACTCCTAAAGAGTAAAATGCTCGAGAGCAGGAGTTTTCCATACTCCACCTTAAGCGAAGGCATCAAAGGTAAGTCCTTGTACAGAAAAATTTGGGTAAGGACAATTTACCTTATGACACTGATCTTGCCTTTGATAATTTTATGACTGTTATACAGACTTGCCTTGCATTGTGTCGATATATGAGAGAGTCATCTAATAGGTCTTTGAAGCGTGGTTGGATTTAAAATGAAACATTAAATCGTATCAGAACTAAACACAAACTGTTTAGTAAACTAGGAAAAAGGCCCCATGACACTGGACTACATGACATCTACAAACACTTTCGTAACCAGCTAACTAGTGATGTCAAAGATCGTAGAAATTTCTTTTATCAAAGGCTTTTTACTGGTACTAATGGAAATATTCGCAAGCAATGGACCATTGTTAACAATTTGTTGGGTTGCGCTGGTTCTACAGCTATTCACTCACTTACTACTACTCAAGGCGAAATGCTATTATCAGATCCTGATATTGCGGAGGAATTTAGCATTCACTTCTCAAACCAACATCCCGATGACCTTGCCAATGAAACTTGGAATATGTATGTAAGTAATGTTCTGCACAATAGTGACTATCTTTTCATTGTACCTACTGATCCAAATGAGGTTTTGTGTACTCTTTGGAGTTTTCCACGATCCAGCTCGCCTACGGGCGCGGTAGCCCATTGGTTAGCGCGCTGGAGTTGCACTCGGTAGGCCCGGGTTCGATTCCAGCCACTGCCAAAACTGCCGCCGTGTTCACGCGGAGTACGATCACGTTAAACATGTGGATCCGTAAGTCCTTCCGAGAGGTTGGTGGTAGGGGAAGGAGGGTACGGTCCCTGTGGATGCCTCCCTCACTGGATTCCAGTCTAAATTGGGTGGCACTTCCCGGCCGTCCAAACAGTTACCTTACACCTTTCTGGTAGGTCGGACGGTCTGGGTCTCAACAACAACAACAACGATCCAGCTCGCCTGACTTTGATGGCATTATTGCTACCGTTGCTCATAATATTTCCCCATTTATATGTGATATTTTCTCTCATATCATGAATTTAAGTTTTGAAAATGGCTTATTTTCAGACCAACCTAAATGTGCAGTTATTATTCCAGTTTATAAGAAAGGTGACAATAAAAATTCCAGTAATTACAGGTCTATTTACCTTTTGTCTATTTTTACTGAAAACACTGAAAAAATAATTAAGAAAGGATTGATTAAATATTTGAACTTCATAAATTTTTTCAGTTCTAGCCAATTTGGGCTTCGCGAAAACAAAAGTACTTAAGACGCCTTAATGAAATTTCTTGGTGAAATCATTGAGGGTTTAAATACTGACCATAGGGTTACTGGTGTGTCTTTGAATATCAAGAAAGCATTTGATTGTGTTGATCACAATATCTTGCTGTATAAATTGCAGAGGATTGGTATTCCGGGCATTGCGTTGGAATGGCTCAGATCTTATCTCAATGGGCATGAGCAATCCGTTAGAATTGGTTCTGCTATAAGTAAAATTGGTTCTGCTCTAAGCAGGGCGTTTTCCAGGGTTTGGTCGTGGGTCCGAACTTGTATCTTGTCTTTTTCAATGGTCTCTGTTTGTTTAATTTTAATGGGACTTTGACTGCTTTTGCTGATGATATTGCTTTATCTTATCATGGGCCTACAAATCCTAATGTCTTGAGATATATGGAAGACGATCAGGCTACTATTAGACAATGGTTCTGTGCTAATAATATTGTTCTCAATGCCAAATAATCTAAACTTACTTGTTTTGCCTTGTCCAAAATATCTTTACTGAGATTTGTGTTAAAATATCATACTTGTTATCCAGATAGTTCTTGCAATTGTAAAGCTATTGAGCAGGTGAGTAGCTTTAAATAATTGGTATTACCATCGATGACTTGGTATCTTGGAATCCTCATATAACTGGTCTTAGTAAACAATTAAAGTTATAAAATCAGAAAATTTTATTTTCTACGCCACTTGTGTCCTCCTGATGTTTTTAGATTTCTTTATTACTCTTTAATTCACTTTCGGATTCAGTATGGCATAATTGTGTTTTGGTAAGACTTATCTGAATACACATAGGCCTGTTATTTTGTTTCAAAAATTATTTATTAGGATTGTCGTATGTAAACCTCGCCAGACACCATCTTTTGCTCCATTCCTCTATTCCATGACTATGCTATTTAAGCATTTTTATCTTTACAAAACTCTTAATATGTTTTATATTAGAAATAAGAATGCCGGTGGTAGTCAAAGTAGCTCCGGGTTAAGACGGGGTATTATTAGACCTCCACGAGCCAATTCTACTAAGTTTCAGAAATTTTATCTCTTTTTAGCTCCTACATTTTACACCTTCTGCTTCAAACTTTTAAAAGCATTGTTACCTATTTGCTTTTTCCAGGGCTATCAAAGACTGGTTACTTACTTATAATTCAGTTGAAATTGAGAATTTTGTTTTGTATTGATAGCTAATTTTTTACTTACTTTTACCGTCATATTTACCCTTTTTTTATTGTCTGTGTTTTTCTTTTTGGGTGTTATGATGTAATTATTTATTGTAATTGTTTTGTCTGTAACTGTTTTTATGCTGCTATATTTGCCGTGTTTACCCATCTCCTTCTATAAGGTTATCTTTTAGGAGTGGGTATTCATGGATCCCGTAATCTCCTTATTTCTGAATATATTAAAGAATAAATTAATATTTGAAATTTCTATAAAAATAAATTCCATCTATATTTCAATCGATCCAGTCCAAGTGTCTTTTTGACTGGATTGTCAATTAGTCTTCAGGTTTAAACTTTATTATTATTGATATTTTCCGAGATTATTGATTCGGGGATTATTGTTATTTTGGCAAAGATTTAAGAACCTCTGTTGAAGTACGGGTAATCTTTACGGGTTTATTGATATTTTCAATTTACTACGTCATCTATTTTATTTTAGCAAAGATTTTAGAAAATCATATGTTGTAGTACGTGTAATATTCTACTAATACACGGGTATATCTTCTAATATTCGCGACTATAAGTATTACGGGTTCCATACAATTTTTGCGCTTTTATTTTGCATATATTGATTCAATTTCATATTTTTGGTAAATTGTTTACAAACGGGTCCAGTATGTTTTATTCTTCAGATCTGCCCGTGAAGATAATTTGGTATAGCGAGAACAAATGTTCTTAAACTTCTTTTTAGGAACATTAAATTAAATATTTTAATAGAATATTTTGATTAACAATGTCATTTAGTACAATATAGGAATTTGCACATGATTGTGAATTTTAAGCTTTTCACATTATATACTCCAAAGAACGGGCATGCTGCTGGTCTTTTAATAAGTAAGAAGGTGTAAATATAGATTCTATAAACAAAAATTATATTTTGCATAACATGTATTTTAAGAACGGTATTTGTAACAGTATTAAGGAATTTCGCGATTATATGCAAAAAGTTTGCTGTGACTGCAGTAAATTCTATGTTATGACAATTTTTCCGCAGACTACAGTAGACTGACTGAGACACAATTAAAGATTTATATAAAATTAGAAGTCCCTTTGTAGGTAAAATATCTGTAATTTTCCAGAGTGTTCAAACCGGTTCAAGAACGAACAGAAGTTTTAACCGAAGAAAAGGAAATTTGATCATTTTCAACATAGCTTAAAACTTATGATACATTAATATGAAAGCGATGATTTCGTTTTCTATGCAGATAAATTGTAAAATCTCTTAATAAATGAGAATGGAGTGCCTAGAATCAAAGTTATTACAAAAGGAGATGACATCACTTAGAATCATACATTTAAAAAATAACCTTTAGACTAATTTTTCATTCTAAAAACTTATTCAGAAGACGTTCCCGCTTAAGTGTCTAGAATGAAATTCTTTCCTGACCAATTAGAGAGCAAATTTAAAAACACGCCAGAGGTGAAACGCAAGTCCCTATTCATCCGTTATGATATTCAATTACAAGATGAATGAACAACAAGAGCTATATCCAGATGTGAAATAAGTGGGAACTGCTCGTTAATAGGCTCACGTTTCTAATTCTGCTGTTAATTCGAATTCTGGTAAGATTCGATTAAGACTGCTTCTATTGACCCGGATGACAATGTTATAAAGCATAACATAATGTTTTACATATTTTGCAAATACCATTCATGCTCATCGGGCTCGACCCATAAATAAGGGGGGGAGTAATTACTCGAAGTAGCTAAAATGTACGTTACATTTAAATGCTAGCACGATGCTTCCTCACAGACACGATGGGACAGTTCGAAACCATGGAGTTGAATAGTACGAGACAGAGGTTGTAAATTTTCAACTATGAGATGTTGAAGTAAATGCCTAAATTGAAACAACAAATCTCTTGAAAATTATTTCCCTTACCAAGTGTTAAGTCATCCCGAACTCGGACGAGACCTCTTGGCAGTTGGGAACCCACAGGTCATCGGATTTTATTGGAATGCATATAAAATGAACGCCATCCAGTAATCCAATAATTGGTTCGGTAATTATCGTCCAACCCATTCTCTGCAAAAGTGCTAAAACGAATGAGCGGACGAGGGAACTTAGCGTTCCATTTTGTTTCACCCTTCACAACATGTGAAGGGACTCAATTTTAAGAAAGTTAAGTCCGACTCCATTTTGATCTCTGCAGATAAGGTCTCTGAAATTGTCAAAGTACTTGATCGCAGCCCGATCCAAAAATGCATTTCGACACATCTTTGGGAACCTGCATCCACTGCTATTTCTTAGTGGTAGCTCATTGCCCTACAGGAAGGAACCGGAGTGTTTGATACCCTGATGCGAGTACATCTGCTCAAGTGTAGCTCGTATCCAGACGCGGCTATTAAGGAATGAAGTCCTATGGCCACTATAAGCCAAATCGAGCTAGAGCGGAAGCAGCATGATATTTGCAAACTTTATCGGTCAGTGGCGGTCATTGAAACAGAGAATTTGGCCCCTTTCGCCAAGCAGGGCCACACAGCTCTGAAAATAGAAGGCGTAGTATTGGGATACCCGTTTGACCTCTATACACTACAGCTAAGCCGTAACAACTGTGTGAATTGCACGGTAGACGGCATTTTGATAGCTCAGTTACTGATGAAAATGATGGGATCACACTTTTCCCCAACCGTGCAGCAAAACCCTTTAAGCCCTTGTCGGCAAGTGGCACCGTCTGGGTCGTAGAAGCTCAGTGGCTGTGTCACCACACACGGACGACTATGCACTAGCGGAGTGTTTGCGAGGTACCAATCCTGGGCCTCTAAGCATGTAACGCTCTCCATCTGAGTGATTCAACCGTCATCGGTTCGCAATACGGATGATGCATGCTACCGGAACCTTTCTATCGGGACACTACTATGAGCGGCATCGACTTTCACTCATGTTCCCAGGAACTCGAACCAGCGCTGAATCAACCGGCATCGGCCGTTCACCCCATCCTCCCAACAGTGAATCCCAGAGAGTCAACCGGTTTTGGACGGTGGAGCACTTAGTGGACCTTGATAATAAGCCCTTGATGGACTTCCAATTCCCCGTAAACCTCTATTGAAACCGTATGCCAGTATGTCATGTATTTCCTAACCTATCCTGGGCACCTAACCAGATGAATTTTGGAGGACCTTTTTTGGTGGGGATAAACCAATCATTCCATCAGTGTTAGAGGTATGGTGTTTTTTTAATTTCAATTGTAAGACTAATATATATATATATATATATATATATATATATTTTAATCTACCTATAATTATATCCATATAAGTTTGAGTTCGGAATAAAATCCTTGCAATATCAGCTCGAGATTTAAATCAATTAATGCTTAACAATTACTGTATAACTCAATACACCCCAAGGTCAAGTGTGGTACGTTTTAATGCATGATGTGTGTATATTATTTAATAATCTATATGTATAATAAAGGTATTAGTGGCCACAAAATCGTCTGGTTTTCTGAAATCAACGCAATGTACTCAATATTTCACACCTTACCTATACAATCACTGAATCAACTGGGGGACACTATGATAAGCGGTAGTATTGTATTTGTGTGAATTTTTACTTTACCACATGCATCAGTTAATATAGTAAATAGGTAATCGGATAGAATATGTTAGTCTTCAATTGTAGATATTGATTTTTAACAAGATATTTACAATGAAAGGCAATGCTATTGTTCAAAGAAATTACAAGACGCTATTAGAGGCCATTGCCATCCATTGAAAATGCTATGTTAAAAATATTCTTGATATCTTTACTGGAAACGAAAAGTTAAGTAAAGTCAGTTGTTCTTATTTTGGAAATGAAGCTTCTCAAGCAGAGAAATCATACAGATGATTATGCGGCAGCAAAGACATCTGATCAAAGATGCTTGGAGCCTGTACCCGAATTATAAGAACAGAGAAGGAGCTAGCCTTTGCTCAGTGATTATAATGTCGGTCTTGTAATCTAAAGGTCCCTGGTTCGGGACCCGGCGACGCACAATTGCCACAATGATGACTGGACGTTTGAAACACGCAACCTTCCTCTCCAACGATCTCACCATCTCAACACGATATGGCAGCACCACACGGAGTCAGAAGTCTTGACACTCCCTTCCTGGTTGACCCCGACTGACCGTCACGCCGAGGCGACACGCCTCCCGGCCTTCATCATCAGCGGAGGGAGTGTGCGGCAGCAAAGACATCTGATCAAAGATGCTTGGAGCCTGTACCCGAATTATAAGAACAGGGGAGGAGCTAGCTTATGCTCAGTGATTATAATGTCGGTCTTGTAATCTAAAGGTCCCTGGTTCGGGGCCGGCGACGCACAATCGCCCCAATTGCTTAGAATAGTGGTAGATTCGCAAGGTAGCTTCCATATGCATACAAAAAATAAGACAAAAATGATGCTACCTGGTTCGTCCCAAAATTGCAAGTATGGGAAGAAAGTTTCATTGATGAATTAGTTATATATAAATAATTTTTTGTGTTTCCTAAGAAAGCTGGGGGCATGTTTTTTTATAGGATACGCATAGAAAAATGATGCAAAAGCTATAGACTTTTTTGAAGTTTATAGATGGAATGGGAAACACTTTATACATATTATTAGTTGTAAGTGAGAATTTAAGTCATTGGTGATGTACGAGCCAATGCCATACAGGTGGAAGGAGTGGGCACATTTCATTTTATGATAATCAGTGTTTATTATTTCAAATAATATCTAAGCTAAAAATAAAGCAGTTGTTAAGGTATCAATATCTGTTCTCAATGAAATACGTTCCTATTGTACATAAAAGTGCCCATGCACCGGTTTTACGCTCAACAGTTAATAAACCGGTCCATTAATGCTGTTATCTGCGATGAAAGTGTATTCAAAAATTTTTTAAAACATAGCTTCCACGTGGGTTCAATGACTATGAACAGTTTTAACTGTTCATAGTCAAGGAAGTTAAGTGGATCGAGAAAATATCCTTAAACACAGAAGAGCAGATTTATCAACATAGACCTGACCGTTTTTGTTGGCCACTGCCACAACTTAACTGGACGCAAGTGGAAGATTTCGGTTAAAATGGATAGATACCATATCGATAGGATTTAACTAGACCGTACAGAGACAGGGAAATCATCAGACAATTTCAACAAGAAGGGCAATGGCTACTTATTTGACCTCATATATCTACTACTATGGCGATTGACAAGCTTCCATGGATATAAATTGCAGATCTATGGTACAGAATTTCGCCTAACAGTAAATTAGAATCGCGCAAGAGTTTATTTTCTGTGGTTTAGCATTAGTGTGAAATAGAATGTTCAGTATTTTGACATTTTACTAATTATCCTCAAGTTTCGTCCTAGACACAACGATAATCAATTCTTGCACATTCAGTTTGATCAATGGAGCCACTACCAAAGACAAAACTCCACGTGAAATATCCTTTTATGTCGAAACTCAGGTTTGTGATGAATGTTGAAGATGATTGTTTGAAGTCTGTGTAGTGAATATTGGGGAAATATTTTACGTTGTCTGCTACGTTATAGCAACAAACCCTATATGCTACGCTACACATCACGACAATCATGTTTTCCACAATGTTTACTTTTCCGTATAGTTAGCACTGACTTTTTTATCAATCAATTGCCATCACGTCTATTTTAAAACTCTGAGCCTTACCGTTAGGTTTTGAGGCTGACATATGAATTCTCAGCGCATTTGTTTTCCATACATACAGAAAATGAAAGTAAATATAAGAGGGCATTGCAATTTATTTGCAGAATTGTGAGTTAAAACAACGAATGTGCCAGCGACGTTTTGAACGAAACAAGCCACGAAAACACTCTAAAAAACAAACTAAACTCATGAGAACGCACCGCACGCGCTGTCTATACTTCAGAGAACTCTACGCGTTACTAATACTTAGAAAGTGTTTTGCTTGTTTAAAATGAAATGCCAGTGTTCGGTATTCTGTTTCTCAGTCGGAGTATTTGAGTGATATTAATGTTTTTTGTAACTTTGCATCACAGCTTAGGACAGACTTATATTTTTTAACAATGTAGAATTTGCTACTTTTATATGTATCTATATCCGTCGAATCTTACACCCTCTCATATGAGCAACCATTTAAATGAAACATTAATAACGTGTGTCGCTGCACAAATAAAATTATAGAAAACAGACCATCGTTTCGGAAACTATGTTTTCAACTTCATTAAGAGCATCAGAAGTGCTTGAAGCTTTATATCAACAAACTATAAGTGTAAATACTAAAATATATAGGAAACATGAAGCCACCTGGTTGTAAAAAAAAAATTCAGATAAGAAAGAAGATCACAAAATCAAACATGAAGAGCGAAAAAGTAGACAAAAGAAATAAACTTTGTCATGCTGTAGTTTAGAGAAAAATGTGTCTAAAATTATCAACCACTTATTTTGTCATTTTATTAGTATGCAATACTTTAAAAATTTAAAAAGTCAAAAATTGAAAATCAATTTGAATGTTAAGGGCTAAAAAAATAAAATTAAATTAATTATTAAAAAATTAATTAATCTTATATAGTAAATCATGCCTTGTTGAATCCAGCCATGATTTGCTATACAAGAGGAATGCATTATTTTATTCTTGAAATAGTTTACATGTTCTACGAAGAGTTACCTCAAGTACATTCATTCATTTTGATTTATATGCAATTGTTGACAATACCTAACATTGACAAGTAATTTTTTAAATGGCCTCATTATTGATCGGGGAGAACACTTAAAGTCCTTACTTGTAAAGAACGTTAGTAATGGTACGCCTGACTGGATTTCCACTTTGTAAAAATTTCCAGATGATATTTCCACTTAAGTGTGTAAAATTAAATTCATTTCCGACCAATTATAGAGCAGAGTTAAAAAC
Organism: Amaurobius ferox; assembly: GCA_951213105.1. Taxonomy (NCBI): domain Eukaryota; kingdom Metazoa; phylum Arthropoda; class Arachnida; order Araneae; family Amaurobiidae; genus Amaurobius; species Amaurobius ferox. The sequence goes on from OX578136.1 coordinate 155,806,220, forward strand.
ACCCCAGAGATAAAGCCCGCACTCTCTCATTATGGTTTTGAATTTCAAGATGAACTGAAGGATAAAATTGAAAATCCGCGTTAATGGAATGAAATTTCTCAAAATCCGCATGAGGTCTTAATTAGAGAATTACAATTTGTTTTTCTTATTTCACAGTTAGTTTCATTTTAGATGACTCGTTTGTTATTCCATAATGTATCAAAAGGCCTTAAAAAGCTAATGTGTCCAACCCATGATTTTCTCTGCAGAACAACAAATTTAAATATTGTAGGGGGACAATAACAAAAAATGGAGTTTTCTTATACCTGTGTATTACTCTAAATCAATGCTTTATTTACTTTTACTGAATAAAATAAAGAAACCCTTATTTCATGGAAGGAACTTTGCTCTGGGAGACAATGCTTCTAATAAATAAGTAAAATACACTTTGTGCAGAGGAAAAGGAACTTGAGTAGCGTATATAAGCATAAAGAGCACAAGATTGTATCATACAGCTGTTCCGAGGATACGATGTATCCCTTTCGTACATGAGAACTAACAAATCCGAAGTCCAAAAGAGGAATGGTCGACAATAGAGGAGACACAGGTAATTATATATCCTAAACCTGAATTAAGAGCTTCGTTTGAGAAAGCCAATCAGAAAGCAGAATGATTACTAGTCCAATCCGAAACGAGAAGTAACACACAAGATTGACGTGCGCCAAAACACAACAGGAATATCCGACAAAACGCGTCAAAGTCCAAACAAGAATAAATGAGATCCAACAAGACGAAAACATAGGTTGAAAAAAAACGACACACAAGAGTCCCAAAGGTTATGAAATGGAACGAAGAAGGTGGAAAAATTTACAGGGCACTCAGTCAAACCGCGGACATAAATGAAGTACTGGACAATTCAACTAAGTTACTAGAATTGTTCTGGATATGTAAGGCTTCAAAGAGGTTAACGTACATTTTTGTATAATCACTGAGAATAGGGCCGAATGGATTACCCATAGCCAAACCATCAGACATACTGTAGGATTTATTATGAAAAAAAAATGTAGAAAGAAAGATCCTGTAATTTTTTTAAAAAGAAATAAACTAATCTGGATCTGTTGGTATAGTCGTGATGCCCACATGAGGTTTTAAAAATTTTTTTATTTTGTTATGAGGTTTAAAAAAAAGCGTTATTTTGTTACTAACTCCTAAAATTTAAGTTTTGAAACTGAAGTTTAAATGTATCTAGTAAGCTCTTTATGTCCAAACTCATTTTATGTAACGCGGTGTATTGCCTGTAGAACTGCCATTTTTAAAATCTTACTTTACGAACCCCTCTCACGAAACGTATTTGTTCCACCAGCAGTGTGATTAGCTATATTTTGAATCAATAATATTTAACTAACAATTCTTACAAAACCAGAGGTATCATAAAAATACAACATATAATATTTATATATTTTGAATTATCGTTAACTTGGGGCCATTTCTCAAAAGTAGTTGGTGATATTGTGATAAAAAATTATTGTTAAATTTGTCACCAGAATGAGCAAATTTGTCTCCAGGTGGAACAGACAGGAAGAAGAGCTATTTTTTATATAGGATTTTACTTAATCTAGAAAGTGGATCTATAATAACTCTTCAACTATAAAAGAAATTAATACTTTCTTTCATTACTGCTGATCTTTAAAACATTAAATTTCAATTTCTTAAATGCATTATCAAAGGAAAATTTATTTTAAATTTAAATAAAATTGAGGGAAAAAATGACTCTCTCCTATAAGAAACTTATTTTATCCCCTTATTTTCAAGACAAATTCACGTCGACAAAGTAAAAAAAAAGCTTGTAAAGAAAATTATGCGGGTGCTTCTTTAATTTTGATTAAAAATATTAGACATGAATCAGAAAAATATTATGTTTGACAGTCTTGGCCTGGAGAAATTTACGACCCAGAAATTGATGTCATCAAATTTACGACTTAACGTAAACAATGCTTCCGAAAAAGACTTGTACAATTTTCATTAGCTCCAGAAGGAACCATTCAAGAGGCATACCAATTTTATGCAAAATGAATGAAAAATTTAATTTTTCTTAATGTTAAAATTTGCTGAACCTAATATTATATATAAGATTGGTAATTAATAATTAAGATTGGTAATTAAGATGCCCATACACAAATGCTTGTACTTAGCTCAATCAATATCTTAAAATGTGTGTATCTGGCGGACATTAATCAGATGCAAAGAGATAATTATAGTCTTGATACAAGTTTTCATCAGATGCAAAAAGACTATAATTGTCTTTTTGCATCAGATGAGAGCATGAATTACTTTTTAAGGGGGTTAAGTCACACGCACTAAAATGTGATTCAATCACCACAAGAAGCATTTGCTTATGACTGAGTTTTTGTATTCACTTACAGTAGTTTTTAAAGTATCCGAGTCTTCAAATAAAGTTTCATGCACTTCGAGATTCTTCTCAATGATTTTAACATTCTATCAATTTCTCTGAAAATTCATTTCATATGTTAGTCAGGCAATTTTAATAGTGATTTGCTTCATTAAAAAGTGCGTTTTAGAAAATTCGTGTCAATTACAAAAAAAATTATATGCCCTACTTAGCTAATGCCAATATTCTCAAAGCTCTGATCTTATTCTCTATATTATATTAAATAATATATATGACTTTAACACGAAATTTTCAGTACATATTCCAAACCACGAGAAAGAACATAAAATTAAATGACTTAACAGAACTTTAATTGCATCCTCTATACAACCTATCCTAAATTGTGCCATGTGTCTAAAATTGCCCTCTTACTGTACTTTTATACTTACTATACTTAATTTACAGTAAAACACCGTAATTACAGTACAATAGACCTCTGGCTGCTGTGTTAGGCTCTTTAGGAGCCACTTATCTCTAGGTCATATGTCGTACTATACTAATGATATACATTTTTGATCCGTTTTTACTAATTTAATGCTGGAGAACTTTGTAAATGGCCACGCTTACTACTGGTTGAAAACCGCTGATATAGATTATTAGAAGTCTAATACTGATATTATATTCCTAATAATGCATTCATTATGCGAACAACTGAAATTTTATTCTATTGTGACTCATTTAACAGTGATCTCATTATAAACTCTCGATATTTTGCAGCAAGGAAATAATTTATCTGATGATCTAAAACGACCGATAAAAAGCCATAGTTTCAGCCTGACTCTAACAATGCATCTGAGAAAAGTAATTAAAACTAAAAGTTGATGAAAAAAGTTCCAAAGTTCTCTTCAAACAAGAACTTAAATTCCCCCCCCCCCCTATTCTTGATAGATCCACGCCGGAAAGAGCACAAAGATAAATAATCTTCTAAAACGTGATATGAAGGTATTTTCTCATTTTTTTTTCAATTCTGAGGAAAAGAAATATTTTACGAGTGAAATAATTTGATTAAGATTTTGATTTAGAAGAATGGGATTTAAACTGCGTTTCTTATACTTGGATTTGTTTCCGAAAGTTCTGAACTAATTTTGATTTTTTTAAAACTTTCGTTGAATGTGGTCTAAATTTACTAAAATACTACTTTTAAATGTGATCTGAATGAATATACACATAAATATGATGCATTCACATGTTTAATGTGATCGTACTCCGCGTGAACACGGCGGCAGTTTTGGCAGTGGCGGCAATCGAACCCGGGGCTATCGAGTGCAATTCCCGCGCGCTAACCACTGGGCTACCCCGCTCTCTACGGTAGGGGTATCTGTCTGAAAACGGAGCGTTTCGAAAAATGTAAACTCTTTAAATATTTATACCTCGAACCTTAATAGATATAAATAAGAAATGTTTACTCGTTGTCTGGAATATATGATGTAGATTATGAAAATATAGAAATAGTTTCAATATTTTAGTATTTTGACCTTTTCCGATTTTCAAAAAATCCAAATTTTTTGTCTGAGCGAGTTTTTATTTCAATTTACTTACTTTTGCTTACTTTAAAAAGTGAATGTTTATAACATATTTTTGCACAATAATATATTGCCCACAAATACTTCGGCGATGGTTTGGCGCTAAACTTAACAACGCTGTTAACTAAGTTTAATCTTAAAAGAAAGTACTTAATATTGAATCCCCACCATACTTAAGAGCCCAGTTTTGCAAATATTTCACATTGAAAGTATTCGTTTTGGACATCTATAGCTGTTGGAATCGGGTCAAAAGGGGTCGTATAGGAACCGCGTTGTAGCGCAATACCTATTTTAAACTTTACTGCGATTTTTGTGTGTATAAATGCATTTGGAAATGGTTAAAATAAGTAATTCAAAACGTTCTTAAATTTTTTTTCCTACGTATTGGCCAATGAGTTTTTTTGAGGCTTCACGTTTGCGAAATTGAAAAATCCGATGTGAGTAGCATACGGCTTTCCCTACATAATGCAAAGACTTCACTGTTTACACAACGAAAAAATTCTGTGCAAGAACCATGGCACAATAATTTTGGCATTGGTTTCATATCGCGTAAATTAACATTTGTCGCTTTTAGCAACTTGTCAATCTAAACAAAATGATTTATTCATACGCATGTGCCCCATCAAAATGCAATTGATATTTAATTAATATCCTGCTGAACAAATAATTATATGAGCGAATTATTCAGTTACAAAATCCAAGACAATTGCAAAAAGTATCTTTTTTCGTGAAATGAGTGAATTAGATCTCCGACAATGTTAATAGATTTGTTGCACACTATTGCATATGAAAAGTGAATCTATGGGATAATATTTACCACCATTTTAATTTTATGTTTTTCTTTGACGTAAATTTATTTGAAAAAAATATCTAATATATGACTAACGGTTTATGAAGCATCTAATGTTTGCGTATTATAATGAAAAATTACGTATGGGATGATTACTTACTTAACAGTATTAAAGGTCCTGATGCTTTAATGATTTAAAATGATTTCAAAATCATAAACGTCTACACTTCCCTTCAAATACATTCGATTCGAGTTATGGATGTTTAAAACGTGTTCTTTCGTCATAAATTCAAATTTTCTGTCCGTTACAATACTTTTCTATGTATGTAGGGAGATCAATATATATTGAGATCATAAAGACCTACCTACTGCTTTAGGAGTGCAAATTTAAAAGTGTTACAAGTATAGTTAACTTGCAGTTGACTTATTTTATCGTTTGCACTGTTATCGAACAAAGATGCAGCTTACAAACTAGCCTTTTATTTATCCGGGTGACATCGTACAATTTACATTCTTTTCATCTCTAAAAAATCTACTTGACTAGTTATAGTTCATTTTCATGACTTTATCAGTTTTCCGAATCTAAAAAGTTAGGATAGCGCAACGAAACGAGATGTACGGAAACAAAGCCATTACAAAGCTACAGAGTATTGTACAAGTATTAAGAATTGACCCTAAAACAGTTACAAAATGCATTTATTTAACTCAATTGTGTTATTGGGGAATGGCTGGCCTATTCAGGAGTGAACATACTTACAATGAACAATACTTATATGAACAGAAATCTAATGTAGAGCTTGTTTAAAATTGCCTTCTTCAATTGCTCAATGTGCATATGAAGAGTGATAATGTGCATTTGAATGTGTGCTTAAAAGAATATTATAGCGTATTTTGTTTAGCATTGCAGGAGTCAACGCGTTAGAAGCTCTGGTGATACAACATTCTGACGAAAATATATTAACTTCTGTATACAGGGTGTCCCAAAAAGATAGAAATGATCTTTAATTCTTTACCTGTTGGAGAAAAATGGACAATGTAAATTGCAAAAATGTTGAAAGTAAGGTAGGAAATAAAACTACGTTAATGAAATAGTCTTCTCATTAATTTTCAAAAAGTTACACTTCTTAAATTTTTATACGACCCCCTTAGACAAATTGGGTCAATCAGAATTTTTTTATTTTTAATGCAACAAGATCATTAAAAAAACCTGTATATCTGAATTTTTAAAATTGAGCGAGTTATATTTCATTGAAAATTGCACATTGTGAATGAGAAATCTATATCAAATTAGAAATGTAAATTTCTGACATATCACAAAAAAAGATAAAACTGGATGATAATGCATAGGATACCTAACCGTGTAGTGAGTACCACTGCTTTATATGATCTCTGTCTGTGTGATGCTTTATTTAGATGTATTTGTGATAAAAAATTTTGACATATATTAACGCATTTTAGATCTAAACAATTTCCATCGTCAATTTGTTTATGATCCCTATTTTCACTGATGAAACAGTCTTCCACATAGTGCGGAAAATTGGCATAAGTCAGATTTTTTCCTTTATCATAATTCAGCTGATTTGAAAGATACAGATATGCGGTTTTTTTAATGATCTTGTTGCATTAAAAGTAAAAGTTTTCTGGTTGACCAAATTTGTCTAAGGGGGTCGTATAAAAATTTAAAAAGTGTAAATTTTTGAAAATAAATGGGAGGACTATTTAATTCACGTAGTCTTATTTACTACCTTACTTTCAACATTTTTGCAATTTATACTGCCCACTTATCTCCAACAGTTAAAGAATTAAAGCGCGTTTCAATCTTTTTGGGACACCCTGTATACAGTTAGTTTGTTCTTGGTGCTGAGTTCTACTCATGAGACAAAGCTCTATAAAATGCTAATTGGCTATATTTGATATCCCTTTGTTGGCAAGTTTTTTAACTCTTCACTGGGGATATTGCTGGTGACATTATATTCTTTAGGGAATGGCCACTTTACTGTCGAAAGACCTAACGCAAGGGTAACGAAAGACCTAACGTAAGGGTTACAACTCGTTAGCTCTCTACTGTTTCTATCTCGGTGTCTAAAGTACCCCCTGGAAGTAAATCACTCAAGAAGGTTTGTATTCACGTAACGCACACAATTTAGGACCTATATTTTATTTGAACAATTGTAAATACTAAAACAAGAAAAATCATAAACAACTACAAACATCTACGTGCCAACTTGGCACACAAGCAGGATAGGTCGGATCGCCATACGAAGGCGACATTCCACAAGACAGTTAATTCAGCAACAGAATCCAGCTGGCAAATCAGCCTTCTTATACAGTAATCGGCGCATGCGCAAAACTCTGCATTGTAAGCGCCATCACAACTACATTCATGGTTTTTTTTATTACAATTGGGATATATATCATTGGGACCTGTATATATTTAATAAACAAATTTTCTTCTGTGACTTACAGAAAAAAGAAACATTTTCAGCCTTTCAGTAACAGTATATATTGCCAAGCTTTGATTTAAAAATAAGTTGACAATTTAAAAGTATGAAGTTATCTTCAAACAGAGACGATGTTTTCTTTCTTACGTTTTCCAGACAGATCCAAGTTGAGAAAGTGGAAAGATAAACGATCTTCTAAAGCAACGTAAGAAAGCATTTCTTCATTTCTGAATGAAAATACTTTCTTTTCGATTCAAATAGTTTGATTCAGATATTGTTTCAAGAAGCATTTGTTTGAGTCATTTTTTTTATTGAAAATTTTATTTTCAGAGTTCACAAATCTTAGCCAGTTTCCTTCGCAACTTTTGTTAAAATAATCTTAAATTACTTAATAGGAATTAGTATAATTCCTATACTTAGAATAGGAATACTTAATTTTTAAAATGGAGCATTCCCATTCTTGTTCATAAAAATCCTGTTGAGATATAAATATTTCTTCGTTGCTTTATAGGGATTTTATTGTAATTTTCAGCTAATATAACAATGATTTCGACAGCTTAGCAAAAGTAGTTGAATGGATTCTGCGGTATGCACTAAAAATATTTGGTATCGGTAAAAAAATAACAAGAAATATCAGTCATGCATAAAGCATTGATTATGAAACACTTACCAACTAAAATGCAATTTTATTTAACCATCTCTAAAATGCGATACATTCAGCGGTGATATTTTTAAAATTATCACAATACTACAATAATTTATTATATTTGGAAACTTCATCGAAAACAAATGAATTACATTCAAATAACGTCATCGAAATATAAATCGCCTGGCTCTCTATATAAAATCAGTGAATATTTAATTCATTAACTTTTTTCATTCCTTTCATTCAGCGGCGATATTTTTAAAATTATCACAATACTGCAATAATTTATTTTACTTAAAAACTTAAAACCATGGAGGTAAAATTACTCTCTAACACCATGTATAACACTTCCTCGAAAAATGCAATGCTATAGAATCGTCTGCGTCTCTGTGTAAAATCAATTAATGTTTCATTCATATCAGCTATATTGCAGACTCCAGAGCTAAATAATTTTGCATTAAAGAAATTCAGCAATTCTTATACAACTCATCTTACAGCTTGATATTTTTCCATTCTCCATACGTAAAAGTTAGGCTTCGTTGTAGAAATGATCAAAGTTTGATGATCATTTGAACTCCAAAATATTGTAATTGCATTGGCACAGTATATGCACAGAAAAAATAAATAAAGTGGTTTTAGGACGGATGCAACACTAAATATAAACTCTATAACAAAAAAATCAACGCACCGAGAAGGAGTTATCCGATTGTGATAGAAATTGGTGGATGTGAAGAACATACATAGATAAAGAAACGATTAATATTTCAGAACAATTTAATGATTTAGAATTTGACCGTATACAAAGGAAGGAAGTCAATAAGGCGTTGGTCCACCTCTGGCCTGAATGCAAGATGTCACTCGGCGTGGCATAGACTGATAAAATTCACGGATGGTGTCCTGCAGAATGTCTTGCCAAATTGTCTCCAAATGTCGGGCTAAATCGTCAACATTCCGGGATGGTTGCAATCGCCTTCCCATTACGTCCCAAAAGTGATCTATGGAAGAGAGACCAGGAGACCTAGCTGGCCAAGGAAGTGTTGAGCAAGCTTGAAGACAATTCATAGCAACAGGTGCCGTGTGCGTCCGGGCATTATCTTGTGGAAAAGTAAGTCCTGGGAGTCGCAAAAGGAATGGTAACACAACCGGTCGTAGTATGTTGTCTACTTACCGCTGTGCTGTCAGTGTGCCAGAAATGACTACCAAAGGGGTCCGGCTATCAAATGAGATGGCATCCCAGACCATAACGCCCTGTTGCAGGCATGTGTGGCGTGCGATAGTAAGGGCAGGATCCCCACGCTGCCCTGGACGTCTCCAGACACGTCTGCGGTTGTCGTCAGGACACAGTTGGAAACGGGATACGTCACTAAAGACTCAAAATGTCTTCCATACTAAATTTCATTACAATAGGACAACTCCTTCTCGATGCGTCGATTTTTTTTGTTATACAGTGTAAATTACGAAGAACTTTAAAAATCACGATTTTGACACACAAGATGGATGCTATATTTTATTTTGAAGTGGATAAAGAGATATTTTCATATAATATGGATGCAATTATTATTTGAATTTTTATTTAAAAAACTAAACATATATTGCTGAAATTTTTTTATATATTTTATGGGATAATTCGAATATTTCCTAAAAGTTTCTAAGCAATTTGTGAATTTTAAATTCGCTTAAGAATGTTTGAAAAATTAGGTCCCATAGGGTTCAATGTATTACATTTTTTCAACCCGGGTTCTATCCAAAACGAATTGGATGATATTATTCATTTACATTCCCATATGTCCCACAGGCCGTCTCAACAACATAATAAAATTTCATTTTGATAAAGTCATTTTTACGCCAGTTATTGTGCTAACGGACATACATATAGACAGATAGACAGACAGAATAAACAAAGTCATAAACATTTTCCAAGCGTTACAGACGGAGTCTTATGGTAGAGACTTATAATTTTTGCAAAATATTGAATTTTAATCAATTACTTGTCATTTTAATTGATTTAGCGTTAGTGATATCAATTTGGAGGCATTTTTAACACTTTACAACAAAGTTGAAAAGTGATTATGACTTTATTTTAATACTTTACAACAAAGTTGAAAAGCGTTCAGAACTTTGTTCATTCTGTCTGTCTGTCTATCTGTCTGTCCGTTAGTCTGTCTATCTGTCTGTCTATCTGTCTGTCCGTAAAGATGACTTAATCAAAATGAAATTTTAGCATGTTGTTCAGACGGTCTGTAGGACCTATGGGAGTATAAATGAATAATATCACCCAATTAGTTTTGGATTGAACCCGGGTTGAAAATATGAAATACATTGAGCCCTATGGGACCTAATTTTTCAAACATTTTTAAGCGGATTTAAAATCCACAAATTTTTTCGAAAATTTTAGGTAATATTCAAATTATTCCATAAAATATATAAAAAAAATTCAGCGAAATATATTCAGTAGTTTTTTAAATAAAAATTAAAATAATAATAACACCTCTTATATGAAGCGATCACGTGACCATGATATGAAAAGATCACGTGACCCACTTCAAAATGATATATGACATCCATCTTGTCTCAAAATCGTGATTTTTAAAGTTCTTTTTAATTCATATTGAGTGTTGTATCCGTCCTAAAATCACTTCATTTGTGCCTGAATTCTGTGCATCTACATACTGAAACAACGCAATGACAATACATTTGAGTTTAAATTCTCATCCAAATTTGATTATTTCTACAACGAAGCCTATTTCTCACCTATGTAAAATGTAAACAGCAAAATATGTAGAATGAGTTGTATTAGAATTGCTGCATTTCTTTAACACAAAATCATTTAGTTCATGGAGTCTGCATAGCTGGTATGAATAAAATATTCATTGATTTTACAAAGAGCAGGATGATTTTTTTCCCTGAAGTTTTACTCATAGAGTTTAATTACTTGTAGCTCCATGGTCTTAATTTTTAAATAAAATAAATTATTATAGTATTGTGATGAATTACATGAATGGAAAATTATTTATGAATGAAATGCTGCTTTTATAGAGAGAGCCAGGCGTGTTATATTTCGATGACGTCATTTGAATACATTTCAGTTGTTTTCGATGAAGTTTTCAAATATAATAAATTATCGTAGTATTATGATAGTTTTAAAAATATTACCGTGGAATGTATTGCATTTTAGAGATATTTAAACCAGGCAATTTATATTTCAATGCCGTCATTTGAATGAAGTTCATTTTTTTCGATGAAGGTTTAAGTTTTCAAATATAATAAATTAATGTAGTATTGTGATAAGTTTTAAAATATTACCGAGGAACATTTTAGAACATTTTAAAATAAAATTGCATTGAAGTTGGAAAGTGTTTCATAATCAATGTTTTAAGCACGATTGATCTCTCTTGTTTAATCAATTTGATGATATTTTCATCAATTGGGTGACATTTCAAAAAGTCGTCAAGTTCTCGCTATTCCGCCAAATTTGTCGCTAAAATTTTGTCAAGCATTATGGTCAGAGAAATAGGTTATTCTTACAGCAGACAAACGACTATTGGCGCTCAAATACAAACGTATTACTCAAAGTATCTTTTTCCATGAATGGAACGAGCTAGATCCACGAGAATGATGTCACCCAATTTATCGCATGGTATTATACATGAAAAGTGAACATGGTTCTCAATAGGAAATATTTTTTTATTATTTTATATGAATTTTTGATAATTTTTTTGAAAAATGTGTAATATCTCGAGAACGGTTCATGTTAGCGTTCTAAAATTTATGCCAATCGTTTCCGAATGAAAAATTACATAAGACATGTCTATTTGCGTAACTTTGTCAGTGGTTTTGATTTTTTTACGATTTTTTCAAAATTTCATTCGAAAATTTAGGGGGGTTCTGAACATTCGATTGCATATAAAAACAAGAGGCTTCCAGTGTTTACAGATTGTGATTTTTGTACCAAATTTGGTTTGAATCGGTTCATTCGTTCGTCAGTTATCGTCTCCACAGACTCACTGACACACACACACACACACACACGCACACACACACACACACACACACAGACATCACTTCAAAAATGTTTGATTCGTGATCAGGGATGCTTGAAACGTGCTCTCCCGTCGAAAACTCGGATTCGAATTTTCGACCCCGTCCCAATACTTTCCTTATACCTTATGTATATAAGGAAAGTAAAAATAGGTTATTCTTATAGTAGATACTTACATTCTTTCCAAGGTATTAAATTTTCGTCAACTGGTCGTCATTTTCATTGATTTAACGTCATTTTTATCAATTTGGCTAGATTTTCGTTAATTTGGCAACATTTAAAAAAGTCGCCAAGTTGGCTACATTCCGTCAAATTCGTCGCCAAATTCCGCCAAGTGTTATAGATGGAGAAATAAGTTATTCTTATAGCAGAAAAATGACTATTGGCGTTCAAATTCAAAAGTATTACTCAAAGTATTTTTTCTCATGAATGGAACTAGCTAGATCCACGAGAATAATGTCACCAAATTTATAGCATGATATTATTACTTATGAAAAGTGAACATATTTCATAACAGGTAATATTTTTTACATGATTTTTGATAAATTTTTTGAAAAATGTGCAATATCTTGATGACGGTTCATGCTAGCGTTTCGTTCTAACATCTGTGTCAATCGTTTTCTAATAAAAAATTACATAAGAAATGACTATTCGCGTAACTTTAATAAAGGTTTTAATTTTTTAATGATTTTTTCAAAATTTCACTCGAAAATTTAGGGGGGTTCTGAACATTCGATTGCGTTTAAAAACAATAAACTTCCAGTATTCCTGGATTGTAATTTTTGTATCAAATTTCGTTCGAATTGGTCCATTCGTTCGTCAGTTATCGTCTCCACAGACTCACTGCACACATCCACCCACACACCCTGGCTTGGGCTAATTTTGACCTGGCTTAGGCTAATTTTGACGCTAATTTACATACATAAAACAAAATGAAATATATAAAAAATGTAGCTTCATTTTGTAAACGTGTAAGTAGCACTGTATTTGGCAAGCTTAAATATTTGCTAATTAAACTTTGCTAAAACATTGGTTGTTATTTAATAAAAAACTATTTCTTTTTAAACAACGAACCAAGGAAGAAGTTTTACAATGCTAGTAATAATGAAGTTGATCCATAAAAGACAATACAAGACAGCAATATCGTATACAAGACAAGAATTTTTAAACAACGAACCAATGTGCAAGTTTTACAATGCTAGTAATAATGAAGTTGATCCATACAAGATAAGAACATATCATTTTTTAAACATAGAACCAAGGAGAAAGTTTTACAATGCTAATAATAACGAAGTTGCTCCATACTAGATGAGAATATACCTCGAATGAAGATGGTGAGATGTTTAGAAAACCAGTATGTTAGCGGCGTTTCATAACAGTACCGCCATTTTGATGGAAAAATCAATCCTCGTAAAAACACGAGACAAAATACTAGATGTAATATACCGCAGGAACAATGGTGTCGAATCAAAAAACTATCATTGGATTTTCCAAATACATTTATTTTCATGTAGATTCATTTTTCATTCAAAAGAATTGCATAAAAACGCATTTCCTCTTGTCCATTTGTCACAAAGAGACTTGGAAATAGGATAATGTATTTTAAAATACCTCTGAAACGCTTTAAAGCACCATTTACATTTTTCAAAATTTAAGAGTCGGCTCAAATCGTCACTTAAAATGCCCTTCAGCTCTTCATTGCGAATATGGAAGAATCTAAGGTAAAAAAAAAATTACGAAAGATTTTCGCAAGATTTATCATTTTAAATTATGCACTAAATTCGTGCCATTTCAAAAACTGAGCATTTTATTTTATCAAAAGATTAAATGTTGAGCATCCTACTATTTCTCTAACAATTCATTTAAAATCAATTTTGATTATTGCAACTGTGATGCCAGTATTTTTTACAGCAAAGATTTTTTTTAAAGAGAGAATAGTCATATCGCTTAAACTTTTTGGAAATAAAAAAGATTTATTTATTTGCCTGTGAGGTTTGTATCCTACGATTTAATATATAAAATACCAATGATTCGGTAGATTAGAACACCACATGCTCAAATTAAACCTTATGAGAGATATCTCTATCCAGGTAAAACTGATCTCAGCAGACAACATTAGCAAGAGAAACGCATCAAAAATAATACACCAACTGTCAATTTAAAGAAAATTATATTAAATAAACATACTGGATCAAGCAATATAAATGCATTTATTAATTTCTACAATAGATATCGACTTTATGCTTCTTGATCAAATTAACTTTTGCTCATGTTACTGTACTTAATTTTATTTATTAGGATCTCGATTCAGCAAGGTCCTAAATTTTGCTGAATTTAGTGATTTTGTGGCGCGAATTGCACATGAAAGATAATTGAAGTGGGGGACCGGCTTGCAGTTCTGATGGTAGAACCTACAAAAGTATCCCCACACTCTACGGTTGGACCAAACGATATCTTCTTTCTTATACCTTGGTGTTATGTTTTGTAGTAGGATCGATCGTAGTTGGAATGGCACAAGTGTTGGTCGCCATAATCCTTTCTTTCTTGGTCGAAGTGTGGACATTCAAGACTGTAAAACTAGCGTGGACAATCCTTAGAACCCGCTTCTTTCCAATCGCGAAGCTGACGCGTACGGTGTTCGGTCGTCGGATGTTAAGAGAAAGAGAGCAATTTCTGCGGTATTGCTCCATTTAGTGCTTGGAGAAGCAATCATCATCATGATGAACTTCCATCAACACTCGTGGCACCGACTTGCAGCTGGGCGTACGGAGCCCACGATCTATGGTGTAAAAATCTGATAGTATACTGTGGGACCAAAATATATCTTTGGGTGTAAACGTTTTATTCGTGTTGTTATTTATTAACATTATCGATCGTAGTTGGAATGGCGGAAAAGCAGGTCGCCGCCATTGACTTACTTGTTATTCCCCTGGGCTCTCAAAGAAGCTGTAACGGTTAACTATTGTCTCGCAATCTGCCGTTATCCGCATTATCTACGATTTTTCGAATATTTTTTAATTTGTCAGCAAAACTCGGCTGTAACTCGTCCTTAGAGTACGTTGGACCTCCGGTTTCAAACGGATTGGACACATATTTGTGGAAGGGAACGAAAACCAAATGCTGTACTGTTTTCTTACAAAAAAAGAATTGCGATCTTTTGGATTCCCATGTTTACACAGCTGTACCAGATAGAGATTTGATATTCTAAGATGGGGGCTCTGGTGGGGAGCTTGGGTGTGCATCCAGTAAGGATTTTTTACCAAATAGAGTGCTGACTACATTATCACACGACAGATAGTTTAAGAAAAAATGCTTACAAATTCATTCAAATTACTCAATTCCTTTGAAAAAAATTTATCTCAAAGACGCGGATTCATTAACATTACGAGAAACTGACTGATGATCATGATTACTTAGCCATTTTCACCCACATTTCGCGAAGTGTCGCAAAGTGTTGTCACGTGCGAAGTGTCTGGTGGCACTAACAATCTTAATATAAGTTCTGTATAGAAAAATCCGTTTCAAATTAACGCATACAAATGCCGGACATTTTATCGTTTTGTTAACGCGAAAATTGCGGTTCAAAACAATATTTCATGTCCAGTCACTGTATGCTGCCTTATTTTCAGCGCTTTAGGATATTTTAAGCTAAATTTTAATTAATTATAGCATTTTTTTTAATAGTTTGATTTGAAGAATAGCGATTTCGGTACAAATAAAACAACGGTTTCGGAATTTGAAACATAACTCGTTTATCTCAGTGGAATCAAAAACTATAAATAAATTCATTGATAAAATAAAAATTGTTTGCTCTAACTATAAATTAAAATAGCTCAAGAACGGTATGATTGTACACCCATAGAATTTACTAAGAGAAATTTAGGATATTTTTTCTGCACATGATGGAATATAAGCGAATTTTGTGTGTCCAGCCATTTTCAACTGATAGTTAATGGAATATCAGAACTAAAAATTTCTTAATTTATAAATATTTTGAACAAAATTCTAAGATTTTAGATATTTCTCATTACTTATAAGCCAAGTCTCACGTATATGCATAGTTTGACGTTTCTACCAGAGGCAGTTTGGTCTGTAAAGTCCCTTAGTCAGTCAGTTTCACTCAGCTGTTTGATATATGTAATTTATCAAACCCCATCCTGTTTATTATAGTCTATAGTTCAAATTATTTATATGCAGAATGTAAGATATTGGGTACCTGCTTACTACAGTTTTGCCTTAAACTAGAAATCAATAAGTTAAAAGCACTTTATGCAAAGGATAAGGAAAATTTGAGCAACGTATTTAAGCCCAAATAAAATAATTATGCATCATGCAGCTGTTTCAAAGATGCTTTGGATTTCTTTCGTCAGTGCAAGAGAATAAACAAACAGGAAGCCAAAAAGACGAAATCGGCATAAATAGAGATGGGTTTCGTCCAGAAAAGAGCACCAGGCGCGAAGCGCCTTTAATCTCCAATCTCTAGGTGTGGTTCTTATCTTCATACTGTGACATTATTTCATTTGCCCATAGTTGGAGGTTCGAGGTTTTTGATTTACTGTTTTTATTATTTGACTTAGCTCCTAGTGTGGCAGTTTGTTGCACATTTAGAGTTTGAGTAATTTTGGGGAGTTGATGCAGTTCTAAGGATTTCCTATCAATTTGGCAGTTTAAGGTTTAAGAACATTTTTTAGAAAACATTGATCGAGTTTTAATTTAATATCAACTATTTAAGTTGGGACTTACCTAATTCCGATTTTCAACATTAAGTACCGCGCGGGGTCTCTTACGTGATTTGGCTTTGCGATGATCATAGTCATGCAGATTGAATAGTAGTTCATTTGGAACAGATGGCAGATTTTCATAGAATTTAAGCGCTAGCTTTTTAATTTGGGCTCTAACAGTTTTTATTTTGAAGTCTTTCCTAATTACCGAGTTTCTTAAGTATCTAGGAGCTTTCCTTATAATCCTTAGGGTTTTGTTTTGTTTTGTCTCTAGTAAGTCTATAGTAGTTTTACAGGCATATCCCCATACGGGTGCTGCATACAGCATTCCCGGGCGGATGACCGATTTATAAATTAGGAGTTTATTTTGATAACTAAGATTTACGTTTCCTATCATTGGGTATAAGGCTCCTGTGGCCATATACGCATTTTTGATTAAGTTCGTTACGTGCTGTTTCCAGGTTAGGTGGGAATCTATCGTTACACCTAGGTATTTAGTAGATTTTTCCGCTTTTAGGGCATGGTTGTTTATGTACAGAGGCGGCGGAGGTTTACGTTTTCTAGAGAAATAAATCTAATGACATTTATTGGGGTTTAATTTTATTCGCCATTTTTCCAGCCATGTTTGGAGTATGTCTAAGTGTTGTTGTAGCTGTCTGTGCATTACTGAGACGTAAGGATGTTTTGCAAGTATCGCACTGTCGTCTGCATAGAGTGCCAGCTCCGTGTCTAGGGTCCTGGGGATGTCATTTAGGTATATGTTAAAGAGTGTCGGGCCCAGGATGGATCCTTGCGGTACACTACTTTTAATGAGCTTGGGTGTAGACAAGTTATCTTTTACTCTAACTTGGAAGTGTCTGTTATTTAGGTATGAGATTAAAAGTTTGACAAGTGCGTCAGGGACTTTTAGAGTGATCAATTTGTATGCTAATCCACACTGCCACACTTTATCAAATGCCTTTTGTATGTCAAGAAAAATCGCAGCTGTGGGTGTCTTACTATTAAGTCCAGAAGATATGTACTGTACCACTCTCAGCAATTGATGAGTGGTGGAGTGTTTTGGCCGAAATCCAAACTGCTCCGGAATGATAATATCATTCTCACTAAGGTGCGTGTTCAGTCTATTAAGAATTATTTTCTCAGTAATTTTACAAAGTGTCGGTAGTAAGCTGATTGGTCTGTATTTGACTGGAATTGGGGCATCCTCACCAGGCTTATGGATCGCTATAATTATAGCTTCCTTCCATTCTTTGGGGAAATAATTTAGTTTTAGTATTTTGTTAATTAGGGTGGTCAAGTAAAATATTATATTTAAGGGTAGGTTTTTGACCGCAATATTCCTGATTTTGTCGTGCCCTGGGCTTTTACGGTTTTTAAGGTTTTTGATGATATCAATTATCTCTTGCGGGGTGGCTGGGCTAATC
Source organism: Amaurobius ferox (assembly GCA_951213105.1). NCBI lineage: Eukaryota > Metazoa > Arthropoda > Arachnida > Araneae > Amaurobiidae > Amaurobius > Amaurobius ferox. Next base: position 155,824,232 of record OX578136.1, read on the forward strand.
TCAGCCGTGACCGGGGAGTTCCTGAAGTTGTTTAGAGTTTGCCTAACCATTCTTAGGGTGTCCTGACACATTAGATCGTGGTTTGGTTCAAATTGCTTTTCGTAATGCCTAGCAAGCGCCTCTGCTTTTTCTTCGTCTGAGTACGCGATTTTAACGCCATCTATTAGTGGCGGGAGTTTAATTTGAGGTTTTCTGAGTCTTTTAGCGAATTGCCAGAGCGATACATTTTCTGGGCTAAGGGATTCAATTAACTCTTTATACTGTTGCTGCTTTTCTGCGACAATTTTATCCCTGACTTTCCACGTGAATCTGTTAAGCTCCCTTTTGAGGGTAGGGTCTCTATTAGCCTGCCATGTCTTACGCATTCTGTTCCTTTGCCTAACTAATTGTTTGACATGGTGGGAAAGTGTGGGCATTTTTGGTGACTCACGATGTGTTGTGGCAGAGGCAATAGCTCTCTTGATTTCTGTTGTGAGTGTGTGTGTGGCAGAGTCAATATCCGCCGTGTTCATAATGTTGGGTACTGCCAAGTGCGCCTCAAAACGTGCTCTTTTGAAAACGTTCCAGTTCACCCTCTCTTGTCCCAGAGAGGCTGGAAGGGGAGTGTTCAGATCGAATGTCACCAATACCGGTAAATGATCCGAGTCGAATTCATCTAGGGTATCGATAGTGTGAGCGTATTCTATGTTTCTCGTTAGGACAAAATCTATGAATGAGCCGTTGGCACCTGAGAAGCAGGTTGGTCTCGACGGTGCAATGATGTTGGTGTTTGTTGTGTTCAGTAATCTGTGTATCTGTGTACCGCGTATGTTGGCTCTCCTGCTGCCCCACGCTCGGTGGTGTGCATTGAAGTCGCCCGCGAGTATTGTGTTTGGATATCGCGAGAAAAGCAGTTCCAGCTGCGCAGCTACATTTATACCACTCATGTTTTTGACATATATTGAAGTTAGGATAAATGGGTTTACATTATTTATTTTAATTTTTATGCTAGTATTTTCTACTCCTTGAAGATTTATGTTGTTTATTTCCTCGTGGGGAATATTTCTTTTGATATATATTGCTGTTCCTCCATGGGGGTTTCTAGCAGTTGTATTTGAGCTTAGGTTGTGATAGCCAATATAGTTTGCTATATTTAGTTTTTTATTTTCTCTAACTTTAGTTTCCTGAATTAACAGGGCATCTACATCATTTTCATTTACGTAGCTCCTAAGTTCATTTATTCTTGGAGATATGCCGTTCGCATTCCAAAATATTATTTTAAAGCTTTCTTTTTGGGACCTAGCCATGGCGGGTTGGATTCTCACTGTTATCTTTAAAATCCGCGATTAATTTAAAAGCCTCAAAGACCATTTGCATTGGATCACTCTATTTTTGTATTAGCTCTGCGAACTGCATCAACAGGTGTTTTATTGCATCTAGGTCGAACATGGTGATAAACCCTCTGATGAGGTTGAGGATTTCATCCATCTTTTCATCATTGGTTTTACCAGCAGGTTCAGTCTCAGCTTCCATATCCTCAGCCTCAACCGCGGTTTGGTCATTTTTGTGAGTATCCTTTTGGACCTCAGTAGTTTTTTGCCATTTTCAACCGTTTTTTCTAACAGCTGGGTTTGCGCGAGCTCTTCCTCTCTGACTCGTTTAGTTTTGGCTTCACGTGTTTTGATTTCTTCTTTTGATTTAGCATATTGATTTACAATTTTAGCTTCTAGTTCCGCCTGTCTTGCTTTTTCGGCTTCCTTTCTCTTTATAATGGCTGTAGTAGCCAGTTTTACTTCTTCCGGAGTCAATTATCTGGAAGACGAAGGTTTGGGGGCCTGCTCTTGCACCGATCTGGTGGGTGCTGAAGATTGGTATCTATTTTGCTGTGGCACAGTGTGCGAGGAGCCCTGAGGGGGTGCCTGGGAGTTTAATCCGAGGGCCTTTTGCCTCCAAGGGGGCATAAATAGAAGAAACATAAAGGTTTATATACCCACGTTCTGGATTAAGAGTCTACCTAAGAGATCCAATCAGAAAGCAGAATGAAGAACAGTCCATCCAATTCGAACCGTCAAGTAACATACAAGATTAGCGTGAGCCAAACCACAATAGAAATATCCCAATGAAACGAGTCAAGACCCAATAAGAATAAATGAGACCCAACAAGACGAAAACTGTGTCAAAACAACACCTCAAAGGCGAAGAAATGGAACAAATATAAAGAAAACGGAAAACTTGCCGCCAGACCGAGGGCAAAAATTGAGTACTGGAGAAGTCCTTAACTAAATTAACGCAAGACGACTGCAGTAAAAATGTCTTTATCAAAATGAAATTTTAGTATGTTGTTGAGGTAGGTCTGTGGGGCATATGGAAATGTAAATGAATAATATCGTCCAATGAGTTTTGGATTGAACCCGGGCTGAAAGAATGAAATACGTTGAACCTTATGGGACCTAATTTTTGAAACAATTTTTAAACAAAGTTAAAATTCACATGTTGCTTTCAAAATTTTAGGAAATATTCAAATTATCCGATAAATAATATAAAAAAAAATTTTAGTAAAGCATGTTCGGTAGGTTGTTAAATAAAAATTAAGATAATAATTACTGCCATATAATATGAAGAAATCACGTGACCCACTTCAAAATAAAATATGGCATCCATCTTTTTTTCCCAGAGAAAAAATTATGATTTCTAAAGTGCTTTTAAATTTATAGTTAATGTTACATTCTAAATCCTCTTTATTTTTGCGCATTTTCTGTGCATCTGTATTATGCTCCAACGCAATTACAATATCTTTTGAGTTTAAATGATCATCAAATTTTGATTATTTCTACAAAGTAGACTAATTTTAATGGATGCAGAATGTAAAGAAGTGATTGTAAAATGAGTTGTATAAGAATTGCGAAGCACTTTTACGCAAGATTATTTAACTCTGGAGTCTGAAATAAAAGCGTAGGAATGAACTATTCACTGCTTTTACATAGAGAGTCAGGCGATTTATATTTCGATGCCGTCATTTAAATAAAGTTCTTTTTTTTCGATGAAGTGTTAAGTTCTCAAGAAAAATAAATTTTTGTAGTTGTCTGATAAGTAAAAAAATATCATGTCTGAATGTATCGCATTTTAGAGATGTTTAAATAAAATTGCGTTTCAGTTAAAAATTGTTTCATAATCAATGCTTTATACATGATTGATCTTTATTGTTTAATATCGCGAATCGTATATTACAAATTATTTAACTTCAATTCTTTTCATTTTCGTTTTCCTTTAAACGCTTAATTTCTTCATTAAAAATTATAGTTTTTGATTGGTTGACAGTATTATTAAAAACGTGTTTCATCAATTTCTTTATCGTTTATCGATAGTTTTATTTACGATTTGTGGCAACGAATTTGACACTATATAATAAGCATTCGCTTTTTTTTACTGATTAGAATTGAAAAATATAAGCTATTAAGCTGCCCTTTGCCGGTCGGCATAAGTTCGATGGAACGTTTTTATTCCACGACCTTTTAACATTGTCTGATTTAATTTATAATGCATTTCTAAAGATTTTTGTTTCCTGTTATGACCCAAGTGCATACTTTAAATGCTGCATTAAAATTAATATGTTTATTCGGGCTAAATAAACGTTGTCTGGTCTGTTATGAAGTTATTGCGTCTTCAACCTGTATTTCCGGCCGTGAGGACGATGTTTAGTCTTAACACTCAAGAGACTCTGAAATTGTTTTGTCCTGGTTCCAGGGAGTTGTTATGTCTGCAAATACCGAATTCATGTTTCTCCCGTCATCTATTTAATGATCCAAGAAATTCCGATCTGTTTACGATGTCTACAGAGAAGGTTTTGCCAGCCAATTAAGTGTTTGTTTCTCCTGGCTGTGCTGATCTTATCATGGAGTCCACTACAGCTATTTGAAGAAATTGTTTGATTTCATGGTTTCTGGGCTTCCTGCTTGTTTGGATCCTTTTGAGAATTAAGCCCGGCCGGGCTACTTTCTTGATTCCAGCTAGACATAGTCTTACCTATGCCGTTTTCTGTCTTTGAAGAGTGTGTGTTCTCTAGAACTTTGGTGATTCTTCTGAGGATGTTTTCTTCCATAGGACACAGCAGCTTTTCTTGGAGCCTTTTGATGAAATTATCTTTAATTCATCAAATTCAATAGTTAAGTTATTATTTTAATTGGGTATGGGTAAGGCCCCTCGTCTTGTATATTGAAAGTCTCTTGAACCTGGGTTATATCTAGTAATTGGGTTATTTATATTTAACTTTTATTATTATTATTATATAACTTTTAATTATAATTTTAGCTTGTAATTGGGTTCTTAGTAATGTTTTAAATTTTCCTTTCTGGCTAAATGATGTTTCTTTTTATTCTAAATTCTCATTTGGTAAATTATTCTACAATTTTAACATATCTTAATTTAGTTTTTAGTGTTTGTTTTCTTTAAAACATTTAATATTCTAACGTTTTATAATTTCACTATAATTTCGGAAAATTTATTTATTTATGATGTTGAGATTGTTTGTTTGTAAGATACAAAATGTTTAAAAGTTCTTAGAAAATGAACTAAAAATTTTAATAAATGTTAGTTATTTGGAATACCTAGGGGTATTTTTAGGTATTTAGAATTTTTTAGGATTTTGTCAGGAAGCTTATCAACTGTTTCTACTCAACAGAGAGAGTCGATTAAAAATTTTAACTTGTTAATCGAAAATTTTTAATCGAATAATCAACCGGTCGATTAATCGGATGTTTAATCGGTCATTTGAAAATATTAACTAAAATTTTTTGTTGAAACACATGTATATATTTTCCAAAAAATTATTGTAATAAATAAACATTATTGCAGTGATATTTTTATAAATAAATATAAATGCCTTAAAAATTCATTGATAGTTTAAAAAATTAATTTTATATTATATAGATATCTTGGTGTAAAGTTTAAAGAACCAAAATTTAATTACCAAAAAAATAAAAAGAATAATCTATAATTCTAAAGGACGAATTCTGGTTGCTTGTCTGTTTGTTTATCATGTGTCGGAAAAACACACACAGCTACAAAATTTGATACAGTGATATTTCAGTTCAGGCGGTTATTCATTTTATTAAAAAATGAAAATCAATCTTATGCACTTATAATATAATATATTTTATGATGATGTTACAAATCTTAGGAATTTCTATTTTTCTTTAACTGGTTTCAAGTTGCAAGTTCACATTTTCTAGTTCTAATCTTGATTTAAATTTAGTGACTATAAATCTCGCTCTGCTGAATACTCGTTCTAATGGTGTTGACGTGCTTATTAAGTATATAATTTGTTTTATTAGCTAAGCGAAGGTCGAATAATGTGTGTTATGCAGTCTCCATCAAGGGGTCATCGTCCACAACTCAGACAGTTCTTTATACATTTGACTGGTAATTCAACTTTTTCTGCTCTGAATAATAACAATAATTGTGTATTACGATTAATCTCTATTTAAATATAGTAGTTTTTTAAGAACTTCTACTTTCATTAGTGTTAGAGGATTTTAAATACACTTTAAAGGAAACTTCATTCTGCTATTAGAAAAATTGCAGCAAAGAATTTATTAATATATTCTATATCAATAAATTCAAAATATAAAATAAAATCAAAAGTTTTTTTTATTTTTTTAGTTTGATCTGTTGTGTACAAATGTCAAATTTTCGGTTCAATTTCATTAAAGAAAAAAAAATTAAAATTATAGAAATAGAAAAATTGATTTAATTAATGTAAGAAAAGCTGTAATGTTTCATGGTTACGAACAAACAAAATGCTTTCACCTGAGGCTCTTTGAGTCTCTAGAAGATCAAAAACCTTTACACAGCCATTTCTTTCAGCCGAATGTAGGGTTACCATATTCTGACTTGTTATGAATGTCATATTTGGGGATTTATCATCAACTTTGCCCCTTTGGCAAGTTTTCGAATATTCTAGAATTTTTTATAAAATATCGAATATTGGAGGTACGAGCACGTTCTAGAAATTTCTACGAAGCGTATATAAATGGAGCCATCGCACAGACGTTGATGTGATAAGCACTAAGATGAACTGTGAGATACGTCAGTGTTTTGAGAATTATTTTGTAAATTAACAGACCATTTAATTTCTACGTCATTATACCTGGTAATTGTTCAGTGATCTTGCAAGATAGTTATCGAGCAATTCACTGTATATTGCTCCTGTTTACGCTTAGTAAGTAAAATTGTAAAATAATGCTTTTAAATAAAATTGTTAGTTATCCAGAAATTTAGACATTCTTATATTCTGAGAGTACACGTACTACTCCAGAGGATAGATACATCGTAGCAATTCAATTTGAAAGGAACATATATGGATTTTCGGAACTTTCAAGAAAAGTATAACTGCACATAAGGTGAAACACAGCTTTCTCTATGCTTATTTTGCTTATCCGTTTGTATCTTCTTTCCAAGTTGAGTAGCATTTCTTTTCCAATCTTTTCGACATTTTCACAAGCGTTTTTTTTTCGTTCTGTGGATCTGCCACGCAGAGACTTAAATCGCGGATTAAAATTGTTGAACGAATTTCGGTCGAATTAATTGATTGGGCTAGTCAACCAAAATTTTTAATCGTAACTAAGGCTTAGTCGGTTCGATTAACAGATTAATCTGCATAGCCCTAACTTAAAAAAAAATATTTAAACATATAAAGCGTCCCTAATTCAGCTTGTAAAGGTATGAAATTAACTTTTGTTTTTCTATAGTTTGGGGCTCCGAGCCTGCTCTCTGCGTTCGCCAACCCCCATAACTAGCTTCGTGTGCACTTTTGTGCCACCTGTTACGCAGGCGTAATACGCTCGTTGGAACCGTCCCTTATTAACTGACATTCACTATTCCTGGAACTCTGAGTTCTTTCAATGCGGCGGGCTCACACGACTTCTTAAGTATCCTGTTCCCTCTGACGTTTTCACCCCTTGCTCGCTACGTTCGCCAACACCCGTGATTCTCTTAGCGGGTCGGTAAACTTCGCGTCCTGCTCGCTTTGATTGAGAGCACTTTAGTGCCGCCTGCTATGCAGGTGTAATGCGCCTGTATCGGCCGTCATTTGTTAATTGACATTCTCCAGCCCTGGAGCTCGCTTTGCGAGATCTTTGAAGTCGGCTGGTGCAAACGACCGCCTACGTATACCGTGCTCGCTGAAGCTCGTAAAACTCCAAGATTCCATCCGCCATTCCTGACGCTCATTAATCGGAGCTCGCCGCAGGCGTGACGCAACCGTTGGAGCTAAGGCTCCTCTATATACGAGCTGACTCGTCAAGCATATTGAAGCCCACCGAGGCCGAAAGCGTAATCCATTACCATTAGCTCTATTCGTATTTTCACTTTAGGAAGTACTATTGAAATAATTTTTGGTGGGTGTTCTGCATCAAACTGCTCTAAACATACTAGAAAAAGGTTCAGGTAATGTCGCTTTCCCAGAAATGAGGAGGGAATAGAAAAATGGTTTATAAATAGTCAGCAGAATCATTAGATACCCGGTACAGGAGCATACTTGTGAAAGCTAAATTTTACAAAATTGTAATTGAAACTTCTATTTTTATATAAAGTATTTATTTTAAACACTCATTTTATAATTTCGGTAACTGTATAGTATGTATTATTATTGACTTTTATTTGCTATAGTCTTATCTTAGTAAACGTGGTTTGTAGTCCTGAATGTGTTATTCTCTCTTCCAAACTTAGAAGTATAATTACTTTAAATTATATATGTATTAAAGATTTATTCATGTTACACCAATGTCTTTCAAGTTTTATACACTTTATTGCATTTTTAGAGTAATATGAATCATAAAATTGTTGAATCCTACTGTTAACAAACTGTAGCCAAGTGGAAATCTTACCATATTATAATAATTATGTAAATATAAGCTAAAATAGTAAATAAATCGAAATAAATAAATAAATCATAAAAGATAATGAATGATGAAATAGGATTTTTTTTACTAAAAACTGATAGAAATTATGTCTGAATGACTCGAATTTACTTTGGAATGCCACTGATATTTTCATTGCAAAGGCGATGATTGGCTCCAATCATTTGATGTAAACATTAGCGCCATGTTCAGAGAATCCAGGTTAGAGGATTTCCCCAATATTATCTTTTAAAGTTCTTCGATTCTTTTGTACTAGCCACAAAAAATACATTGTTTGCAATACAGATTTATATATTTTATTATTATTATAGAGATTTTAAATGCTGTATTTATCTAATCTATACATCCACAGATTTATAAGAAAATTACCCTTCTTTAAAATTTTTGTACCTTTAAAATTAAATACACATTTTTATTTTAAAGTGACCCCCCCCCCCCCCTTGGGCAATTCACACACTACTGTGTATCATCATAAATATATATTTCAAAAACAACTTTTCATTATTTAGTATTGACATTTCAAATAATTCAAGATCTTTCTGAGCTCATAATAAGACCATATTTTATTCTATATAATGTTAGAACTGTAACAGATGTAAAACAGAAATATACATCAAAGTATTTCATAAATTTTAAGAAGACCGGATTTTTGCAAAAAAAAAATGTCCATCTTTTTGTTAATCTGCTTATAGAGTGATAATCATATTTTTGATTCTTGTTAATAAGTGTCGCGTAATTACAAATGCTACTCCAATCTGACTCATAAAAATATAACTCAATTGTAAATTTGTTAACATTATCAATTTGTTAACATTTTTTTGTATGCTATAGATTTTGCGCTACGTGACAGAGAATATGTCATTTAGATCAGTCATTTTTATCGTAAACTTCTACTAATTTATGTTTTTAAAAACTTTCATTACCTTAACCTTTTATTACCACTCTCCACAAGGGAATAGCGTAACAAAAAATGTTTATTCAGGGTTTGTTTAATAGGTTTTTCCTTATGTGAGACCAGAAATAGATCTCACATTTGATGAGACACTTTTATGTACATATTTATTGTGGTCAAAACGGCGAACAATACTTGTAGTCTTTCTGGCATCGAGTTTTATTACCCCGTGAACCTAAAGGTCAGAAGACCATAAATTTAGGAGGCCATGACAGAGGGGCTGAGCTGGGCCTTACGAGATGTGGAATGGTTCCATTGGTTAAAGGAGTAACCAATAAAAAAAGAAGATTGTTACGTCACACTCAATGCGGAAAATGGAAGAAAAGGGGGAGTTACCCCCCTCCCCTCCAACGAGGGAACTACAGCCTGTGACCCGAGAGTCAGAGAAGACTAGAGAAGAGAGGGATACTAACATGTCTTGGAACAGATAACTTCGACATTATGACTTGTGCAGATACTACAGCGATGAATTGATATACTAAGAAAGTGTGGGAGCATTACACCAAGAGTTAATGCGGTAAATGAACGACATTAAATACAGATGCTGACAAAGTCTAAGACAGACTTGAAGGTATGTGCCCATTGAAACTGATATCTGGTCATAACCACTATTTAGGATTTTCCGTTTTGGTCACATATGTTCCCTCCGCTGAAATAATATAATTAAATAGTGTAATTGAATTTAATTAAGATTTATGTTGTTAATAAATGTTTTATTGTTAAAGTTTAAATGGTGCAGTCACACACACAATGAGTATTATAATAATCAATAATTCCTTTACAGGACTCACACGAAAATTAAATAATTGGAGGGTTTTATGTAGCGGCACAACTGGCAATGTACGATTTCAATAATAATTCCACTGTGTATGAATTAACGGCCATGTCAATCTTAATGAATTTAATATTTAAAAGTTCAACTTTAATTTTTTTTTATTTGTATCCCACACCTTAAAATTGATATTTATTTAAAACCTGTATATGAGTATATTGCTACAAAACGTGAAATTACGCTTTCAATCAAATGAAAGTACTGTTTAGGATAAATTTAAATAGAAAAAAATAAGATATACATTAAAAAATGGACATGTTTTTTTTCAAAGGGGGGGGGGGGGGGCGTAGGTCGCTTTAAATCTAATCTAAATTTGATATTTTCATGAATGGCTGCAGTTTGAAATAAATATAGAATTTTTTTTGTTTTTGCATTTTAATGAAATTATCCAAATAAAAATATTATTTAATCATTTATACATTGAAAACTATAATCATTCTGTGGGCTTTCACCTGTACTTAAAGTCCTTTATTTAAATGATTGAGTGCTCCGAAACGATTTGTCCATCGCATAAAAATAATCCCCTATTAAATGACTACCTGATTAGTACTTTTCCCAGGAACTTAGACGAGATTTTCGCAACCTGTTGCTCGGGAACACCATTAATTTGGTGCTCTCTTAAGTCATTAAGTAATTTTTGAGGATATTTGACATTGTATTTTTTTTCTTTGTTTATGAAAAGAGTGATTCAACCGCTATATAATATTTAATAAGATAAATTATCGAATTTTGAACGGATTTATATTAAAAATGTAATTATGATAATATGATATGTTCACTCATCATCCATAGAATTTACTATAATTAAACCAAAACACTTGAATAGAAAATTTTAGAAAATTCGGTTATATTTTGTATTTCTGTATGTGCGTATGTTTGTGTGCGTTTCTGTGTGAGTGTGTGTTTCTGTATCTCTCTCTGTGCTGTCTGTAGCGGAAAACTTGAGCATCAGAAGTGACGAAATTTGGTACAGAGGTACTTTAAGACCCGGGACAATGCGGCTCGATGAGATTTCTTTAAAATTTAAATTGTGTTTGTTGTTTTATGTTTTAACACAATTTTTAAAAATTTTCACGTGCGTCGGTTTTTTAAAGACCGAAGTTATTATCACCGAGTTTCCATCTTGACATCATCTAAATATAGCCCAGCGTTCTTACCAACGATGCTTGAAACGAATCCGTAAGACAATTTCTTCATATTTATTTTTTTAAATAGAACGAAATTTGCAATTTTTGATTATCTGATACTTATTTTGTCGCATCAATAAAAGGAAGGTTGGCACAATTCTAATTATATATTTGTAACATTATATATTTGTAACTCTATCTATGGCCAATCTTGAGAACTCGATGTTTTAAAGACATTTTAAGGACCATAAGTGGGAATCCTTAGTAATCCACTTTATTTCTTTTACAATTTCATGCAAAATTCATGTCAATTATTATATATATATTATTACCTATAGCTATCTATAGCTAGGCTTGAGAAATAGTTATTTTAAATAAAATGAAATATTTTTTCAACTGGAAATGGAAAAAGAACCAGAAGTAAAATGCTTCGTAAATTACATATCTCTTTCAGAAATCGATGTTTAATCTACGTTTAATCCTCAATCTTCAAGAATTTGATGCTGAATTTATATCAGTCATCATATAATCTCTATAACAGTTCTTGAGAAATAGATGTTTCGAAGAATATAGTTTAATACAATTCATAGTATGGTACAAAAATTTGACACCAACAAAACTATATTTATAACTCTTTCGCAATATTTTTATCTTTCATGTCTTCCACGTAAAAGTCATTTGAAATTGAAGAAAACCATTAGAAAAATAGACATTTTTTTTCTCAGCAATTACTATATCAAATGGATTGAATTGCAATGGAACTATACTATGGTGAAATCTGCCGACTATTGAAAACCAGTGTTTGTCTACCTTTTAATTGCAGTTGCATTAAAGGCCATAAATTCTAAAACTTCCCGAAAGCAAGAAAGAGCATTCAGTGAACGTTCTTTATGTCTGAAATTTCTGCTGAGATGTTTTTTTATTAATTGAGACTTCAACTCTCATTTCAGTTTTTGCTCTTGCTTATTTTAATTGCATTTGGGCTTTATTTTAGGAAAAATATATAAATTTTTTAAATCTTATCTGGAAAGAATTTTATTGTTTATGTTGAAATATTTTTAAATTAAAAAATGCACTAAATATATGCACACAACTGTCCTATAGAATAAAGAAATCAAGTTGTCCTGCAAGTTGCAGATAAATGTTCTTATTCATCTGAAAATGCACTTTTTAGGGAAAGTTATCAACTGCTTATTAAAAGTATCAACCGGATTTGAAGGCAAAAGATCTACGGTTCTACGGTTTTAGAATAAAACATCCTACGGTTTTAGAATAAAACGTCACCAAAAAACACCCCAAAAATCGGAAAGGTATCATTCAATAAATTTTATGATCTTTGTCGGTGCAGTTGTGCAGTCTTTTTATCCTGAAGATGAGCTTCGCTTCCAAAACTTATACTCACTATTCATCGGTTTGGTCGTGTGGTCTGGGCTTTCTACACTATTCATCGGACCGGGCGTTCACAACCAGCTGCTCATACCTTTGGGTGAGTGGGGCGGTCTGGGTTTTCCACACTTTTCATCGGCTGTCTTAAAACGAAATATTTGTATCTTATGATTATTGAAAATAGTACTCTTAACAAACTCATTATTTAATTTTTTTAAACTAGGAAACTCCGCCTCCTGTTCGCTAAGCTCTCTAACCCCCCCCCCCCCCCTTCTCTATAAGCTGGGCTCGCACTTCGTGCCGCTTGCTACACAGACGTTATACGCCCGTCGGCGCTGACACTCACCATCCCTGAAACTTGGTTTGCGAGCGCTTCCAATCTGGTGGGTTCATATGACTGCCTACGAGTCCTATGCTCGCTGAAGCTTCCAAAACCCCGGGGCTCCGCCCTCCATTCGCGGCTCATTAATCGGATCTTGCCGCATGCACCCGTTGGTGCTTTGTCCTCTTATTAGCTGACGCTCTCAACTCCCTTAACTCACTTCGCGTAAACTTTCACCCAGCTCGCTACTCTTGACAACCTTGAAACTCGTTTTGCGGGTAGGGAAGCTTCATCTCCTACTTCCTGACGCTCGCTGAGCTGAATTATAAACTCTTTCGTAAACTCTTTTGCCTGCTATCTAGAACTTTGCTTACTGTATTACGAACAAACATTAAAATTTCATAACTACGTTTTGCCGTTTGTTCGTAATACAGTGGCAAAATATCATGTTTGCAGTATTGAGAGATTAACAATAATAAAATATATAATTGCTTTGCAATATAACAATGAAATCGTAATATTCATTACAACAATACTTACGAGATACTCTGTTTGTTTGTAAGAATAAATGATGAGGCATATAAATGGCAACATTTCGAATTGCCCCAGGCGCACTAACTAACGTTAGTCATGTTTGGCATTAAATATTTATACTTTATTTGTGATTCTTTACTAACGCAGTCCTTGGCCATTTTGTAACGTTTCTGTTAGAAACCAATCACAGAAAAGCTGTCAATCGTCTCGACCAATTAAATATTCACCTGTAGAGAAGAAAAGTATTCACTTCAGAAGTGCATAAAAAATTGAATAACTCATTAATAAAACTGAAATTTGGAACAAGGGGGGGGGGACTCTGTCCTGAACAAATTCAACTATGTAGACAAATGCTTATAAAAATTCTAGGTCTTGTCCAGGACTCGAACTCACAGCTCAAATACTCCTTCTTTAATTTTGACATTAAATATTTCCTAAACTAAATTTTAAATCGAGAAACAGTTTATATCAGTGTGCTCCCCGAATATTTCATTTCTCTACAAATGTACCAAATTTCATATTTTTATCTTCGATATATTTTGCTGAAAAGCATGAAACAAAGAATTATGAGCAACGCAAAATTTGTCAAACAGAGGCTGCGGCGTCAGCTTCTTTTTGAACATTTTGCAACATAGTAGAAAGGTGTTTATGACTTTGTTCATTCTGTCTGTCTGTTCGTTCGCACGATAACTGCTGTAGAAATGACTTTATCAAAATGAAATTTTAGTATGTTGTTCAGACGATCTGTGGGACCTATGGGAATATAAATGAATATTATCACCCAATTAGTTTTGGATTGAACCCGGGTTGAAAAAATAAAATACATTGAACCTTATGGGACCTAATTTTTCAAACATTTTTTAAACAAATTTAAAATTTACAAATTGCTTCGAAAATTTTAGTAAATATTCAAATTATCCCATAAAATATATAAAAAAAAAATCAGCAAAATATGTTCGGTAGTTTTTTTAAATAAAAAAGAACATAATAATTGCACCCATATGATATGAAAAGATCACGTGACCCACTTCAAAATAAAATATGGCATCCATCTTGTGTCAAAATCGTGATTTTTTAAGTTCTTTTTAATTTATATTTAGTGTTGCATCCGTCCTAAAACTGCTTTATTTCGCATTTTTTTTCTGTGTATATATATACTGCGCCAACGCAATTACAATATTTTTTTACTTTAAATGACCATCAGACTTTGATTATTTCTACAACGAAGCCTAATTTTCACTTATCGTGAATGTAAATACCTCAACCTGTAAAATGAGTTGTATAGAAATTCCTGAATTTTTTCAACGCAAAGTTATTTAGCTCTGGAATCTGCAATATAGCTGATATGAATGAAACACTCATTGATTTTACATAGAGAAACTGACTATTCTATTGCTTTCTTCGATGAAGTTTTAAGCATGGAGTTAGAGAGTACTTTTACCTCCATGGTTTTAAGTTTTTAAGTAAAATAAATCATTGTAGTATTGTGGTAATTTTAAAAATATCGCCGCTGAATGAAAGGAATGGAACAAATTCTATGAATTAAATATTCACCGATTTTATATAGAGAACCAGGCGATTTATATTTCGATGACGCCATTTGAATAAAGTCCATTTGTTTTCGATGAAGTTTTCAGATATAATAAATTACTGTAGTATTGTGATAATTTTAAAAATATCACAGCTGAATGTGTCGCGTTTTAGAGATGTTTAAATAAAATTGCTTTGCAGTTGGAAAGTGTTTCATAATCAATGCTTTATACATAACTGATCTTTCTTGTTTTAATATAGAGAGAAACAGCATTTAGTAAGAAAACCTTTTCTGTCGATGTTTGCAAATATATAAATGGACTGGATTCCATTATTTTGCTGCTGTACTCTTTTAATACACACGAGGGCCATTTTGACAGAATGCACACTTAATTGGAAGTTGATTGCGGATCACAGACGAATATATTACTCATCCTAGTTCAAAAAGAAAACGCGGAAAATGCTGATTTTTTATTCAATACAGAGTTGACATTGCGTATTTATTTTTTAACATAACATATATATAATACCTGCTTACACGTTAAATGTATTGCGTTTTTATTTGTAAATATTGACAATGATTTATAAAGAAAAGGCTTTTATTTTGTTGTCATTTATTCAATTTAAATTTTAATGCAATACGTTGAATGAAAATGCATACACTTCGAACTATTAAAAAATATTACAATACTTTTTAATATTATTGTGTAGAAAATGTACTGATTTCCCCAAATATTTTACGAGTTTCGAATTCCAGATTCTGAAGATAAAACATGCTTTAAGGCTGACAGAAGACAACCGAACTTACATGTACATCTGTGGAATTTCGCATGAGGTACGGGGATCCAAAAGTAAAGCAGGTATCGCTATAAATTGCGAAAATGTCTGAGACACTTCAAGCCAGACTCATACTGTAGTTATTTTATTCATTATCAACGACGAATATTTTATTTTTTTAATTAAGTAATTAAACATATAGTTTAATTTAGTAATTAAACTATATGTTTAATTGCTTAAACTATATGTTTAAGTAATTTAACAGTATTAAACTATATGTTTAATTACTGTTAAATTACTTTTCCTTTCTTTAAATTGATTTTTTTACTTTCCTTATATACATAATGTATAAGGAAAGTATTGTGACGGGGTTGAAAATTCGAATTCGAGTTTTCGACGGGAGAGCACGTTTCAAGCATCCCTGATCACGAATCAAACATTTTTGAAGTGATGTCTGTGTGTGTGTGTGTGAAATTATGTGTGTGTGTGTCAGTGAGTCTGTGGAGACGATAACTGACGAACAAATGGACCGATTCGAGCAAAATTTGGTACAAAAATCACAATCCGTAAACACTGGAAGCCTATTGTTTTTATACGTAATCGAATGTTCAGAACCCCCTAAATTTTCGAATGAAATTTTGAAAAAATCGTCAAAAAATTAAAACCGCTAATAAAGTTACGCAAATAGACATTTCTTATGTAATTTTTCATTAGAAAACGGTTGGCATAAATTTCAGAACGCTAACATGAACCGTTCTCGAGATATTGTACATTTTTAAAAAAAATATCAAAAAGTGATATAAAATAAAAAAAAAACATTTCCTATTGAGAAACATGTTTATTTTTCATATGCAATACCATGCGGTCAATTGGGTGACATCATTCTCGTGGATCTAGCTCATTCCATTCATGAAAAAAGATGCGTTAAGTAATACTTTTGTATTTGAACGCCAATAGTCATTTATCTGCTGTAAGAATAACTTATTTCTTCGCCCATAACGCTTAGCGAGATTTTGTCGATAAATTTGGCGAAATGTCGCCAACTTGGCGACTCTTTGAAATGTTGCCAAATTAGCGAAAATCTCACCAAATGGATAAAAATGACGCCAAATCAATGAAAATGACGACTAATTGTCGAAAATTCAATATCTTGGAAAAAATATTAGTATCTACTATAAGAAAAACCTATTTTTTTTACTGTAAAAGTAGTGAATTCATTAAATTATATAAGGAAAATCATGTGTTGCCCACATCAGTTTTTATTTAATTGTAATTCTGTTTCTAAAGCAGTGGAATTCGTTGAAAACGAATATTTTTGTAGAAAAAAATATGTATAGAATCGTTTGATCTAATCAAAATGTACTATAAAAGTACAGTGGTTTTGTCAGAAGTATTTTTATTGAGGAGGGGAATGGAAAAAAAAGAAATTCCTTTCCTTAAATTGATTTTTTTTAATTGTAATACCGTTTCTAAAGCAGTGGAATTCGTTGAAACCGAATATTTTTTTTATAAAAAAAATATGTATAGAATCGTTTGATCTAAACGAAATGTACTATGAAAATACAGTGGTTTTGTCAGAAGTATTTTTTTTGAGGAGGGGAATGGAAAAACTAGAAAATACATACCCTATTCTCAGAATATTATTTTTTGGAACTCCAGTTTCCTCATGATGAACTTTCAAATCAGTGAAGACCAGTGTGAGACCAGGAGACATTTTGGCATTGTTAATGTTCGTTGATTTATGATATATGCCAAGCCAGACAAAGGCCCAGACTCGTGGGCAGCAGTTTATAACAGTCCTGACGCGAGAGTTTATGAGAGAAATAAACAAAGGCACTAAAATTACAGGTGTGGTTGGGTCAGAAAAGCTAGTGGAAGCCAATGCTGAAACCATGCCGATTGGTTAAAGAATTAACTAATGAAGAAGTGTTGCTGCATCGCCCTGAGGACAACTAATGAGATGCGGTGGGTGTATCTGGACCTGAAGCGAAACGCTGAGTCACAGGCATAAAATTTAACTGATAAGAGTCTTTTTTTCACATAGAGAAGATGCATTGCATCAAGTTACACATGAATTCAGCAGTCGATATTAAGAAACGGTGTTACGGTATCCATTTTAAGAATTGAGAGGCTATACGGGCCAATAGTGTGTTTTAGCAGTCGGTATGCAGGAATCTGCGTGTGTGAGACCAGGCATTTATTTGCCTAAAATCATTATGAACTTTTATAACAGCATACCACTAGGGACATACCTCCTTTGTTGTCTTTAGACGTTTGTGGGTCATTTATTGTTCCACCACCGTACAATACTTACTATATGACTGAGTATCGCCATACCATGTGTCTATCTGCATACTGACTGCTAAAACACACTCTTGGTCCGTAAAGCCTCTCAATTCCTAAAGTGGACATCTTCACAACATTTCTTTTGACTGCTGAATCCATATGTAACTTGATGCAATGCATCTTTTCTATGGGAAAAATGATTCTAATTAGTTGACTTTTCTGCCTGTTGCCCATCGTTTCGCCTGAGGTCCAGATGCGCCCACCGTACCTCATTGGTTATCCTCAGGGCGATGCAGAAAGATTTCTTCATTGGTTAATTCTTTAACCAATCGGCATGGTTTCAGCTTTGGCGGCCATTAGGTATTCTGACCCAGCCACACCTCTAATTTAAGTGCTTATATTTATTGCTCTCATGACCTCTGGGGCCAGGGTTGTTGTAACCTGGTGACTACGAGTCTGGGCCTTGGTCTGGCTTGGCAGATACCTTAGATCCACGTACATTAACCACTTGGCCGGCTGAGAAAACTCTATCTGACTGTCCCAGTTTCGTTCCTTTTCAAGAAGCAGCTTTGTAGCTAAGCTGACCGCAGCGAGACTGGTCAAATATTTGTTTTCCAACTGAACAGTCCCGTTCCCCCTATCACGCCTGTCAACAACGTAATGGTCATTAGTTTGCGCAGCAGGTGTCTGACCCCACTTTGCTTGCACCGCGTGACATGATCCCCTCAGAAAGGGGAAAACAAAATAGGGTGGGTTACAAAATAAGAATTGGATGGATCTTGCTTGGCCAAAATATCATTCTTTTTTTATAATCCCTTTAGATTTTATAGCTAATTTTTTAATAGCCGTTTTCTCCTTATTTTTGAAGCAAACGCTATTTGAAGTTTAAATTGCATGATAAATGTATTTTGATTAATAAAATTTTTATACAACATTTTGTTTCATTTTCCTCTTTCTTATCGTAAAGCATGCAAAGAAAATATTATAAATTTATTTTACAAATCAAATTTGATTTAGCTTTGATTATCATTTATCGAGGTTTAAGAAAATCTTTTATACATTTTCTATATACTCAAATAGAATCTTTTAAAAACTGTTGATTTATTAGAAGGACCGATAATGTATAAGCCAGCAAACTACGAGGTTAATATTTTTTTTCTCTTTATAAGAATTAAAATAACATTGTTAATGTGCAGCAGCGTAAACTTTTATTCATAAATTATTTTTATTATGAATTTATACTGTTTTAAATTGCATAATTTCAACAAATATTCCTTAATTGCCAATTTTCTAGAAAGAGATAATCGTTTTAAAAAGTTAATGTTTGCATGGTGAGAAAATTTTTGTTTGTGTCTGTTTTCTTACGAATGAATGTGCTAACTGAATGGAAATGTTGGGGATGTTAACTCATTTAAACATATTTAAAATTTCATATTTTTATTATAAATTTATTTGAAAATCAAGCAATATCTTGAGGAAGATCCATTCTAGTGTTCTAAAATAAGTACCATTCGTTTTCTGATGCGAAGTTGCATGCGAGATGCTTGTTTGTTAAACATGTCTAACTCCCATTTTTCAAACATATTTTTCTTAATATTACGGCCTATAGAGAAACTCTCTTAAAATGATCATAGTGTGTCCATTGCAAACAACATTATCCACGTTCATGGACCGTTTTCGCATTTATGTGGTCGTCAGCAGTTAATATTCGATAACTGCAATTTCAGCAAAAAATGTACTATGTTCCTTAATTCTGTGTGCTTTTACATAATTTTACATACTTTAATAGCCGGCATAAAGGACTGAATATGTTGCGGCGTTAATGTTCTACGTAACCGGAGTGAAGCTAGTTGCATGGTTGGATTGAATATGTTGAACATAAAATTATGAAACATACCAAGTCTTCCTACTACTTTTGCAAATATTGACTATTCCATGCTGACGAGAGTAGAATTAACTTTGTCCATAAATAATGTTATTTGCAGTGAGAGCGCGATCCTATATAATATTATGCCCAGTAAATATAGGGCCTTCAGCCAGCAAGAATATAGTATCCATGGCGAACCCCCATAATTAAAGACATATTGCAATGAAGAAAGGAAAAGGTAATTGTTGCCGCCTTTTCAGGTTAATAAAATGCAAAAACTTTTTTCACAAATATAATGCATTTGCGACAAAGTTTTTTCGGTAGGCTCACTTTTACATATACTTTGATATAAAGATGGAGATTAAAAGATAAGTCCTTGTAACTTGTGTCATTATGTTTCCATGTGTACATTATTTAGGAAGTTTCAAAGGATATTTATCTTTAAAAACGAATTATTTTTAGTGTCTTCTGAGAAAGTGACTATAGGCAAGAAAATTATAGCCTATTCTGTAATCAAAAACTTCTGAATTTCATAAATTGCATTCAATTACTAAATGTTAAATATTCATTTATTTACTCGTATTTATTTATTTAATTAAAATAGGCAAACTACAGGATAAGGTCCCAGAAACATCTTGCAAGATAAAATATAATACAAAATATTAAAAATATATATATAAGAAAACTAAAATACAAAGTATTTGCAACAAATGATTTTTAAAAGTAATTCCAGATGAATAAAAAACATCAAGATCACCAGAGAAGCTATTGTAAAGTTTATAAAAGTTACTAATTTAATAGTAACTACCAATATTAGTACCAAAAATACTTTGAGCAAATAAACTCAGACTTGGGTCAAAATAAAACTAATCCTTTCTTTGTGAATTAGTTGGTCTTTTTAGCACTGAGGAAAGTGATCCAAAGTGTTTTCGAAATAGTGGTAAACTTAAATTCAGATATAAAGTGCGGCCAATAACTCAATAACGAATGTTTGTTTCTCTGAAATCGTATGTGTACATTCATTATCAGAATAATCGAACTAGATTGAATATTTTTATAAATTGTATGATTAGAAGACGAATAATTCGAATTATTACAATGAAGTCTTGGACACGCTTACGCAAGAACAAATGTTGGCTTGCTGTGGAATTCATATAGTATAAATTTACGTAAATTATGTAGAATATGAATATAAGAGAAAGTCGACTCCCACTCTACTCTAGATATTTTGTATTGGGTCTGCTAAGAGATGCATGATATACTATATAATATACATAACATCTAACATGATATACCTGTACATAAGCTTTTAAATATTTAGTGATCAATCTTTGACTATTGTATAGAAACAGGGTCAACCCCCCCCCCCCCTCCTTCCCCGCAACCCTCTTGCCCGGAGCGCGCTCCGTGCAGCTGATTACAGAGGATTTTCTATGCCCATACAACTCTCCAGTCAAGAATCAGTGACTGTATGTCTACAGCACGTCCTTCCCACGATCCAAAGACCACCAAAGACGGTCCACGATCCAGACCACGATCCAAAGACGGTCCAAAGACCACCTCAAGTGCTTTCACAGACGTCGTTTTATTGCACAATACAAACAAATATTTGGTGCAATTACGACTTGTAGGAAAAAATATTTGTGTGGAATATTAGTCTTCTAGGGTGATTTAATTTTTCTCAAACGGTAACAATTATTAAAAATATATAAATGAACAGTTATGTCCTAGTGTTGAAAATAAATTCAAATAACTCTTTACATGGCAGAATTTGTGTAGTTTTCAGCATAATTGGACGTAATCCATGAGTCGTTGGTTCAATACCCAACTATGAACGAGTATTGTTTGTAAATAAATTTATTACAATTGAACCAAAATACTTGAACCAAAAAATTTAATGTTTATAATATATATACATTAAATATATTATTAAATATATAATATATATACATTAAATATATATGCGGTTATAAAATATTTTATGTTTATAACCGCAGGGTGTTGGTGTCCCATTCTAGCATTGTTTAAAAGGGAGAGAATGTATGCTAATTCAAGTAATTTCGTACATGGCACGAGTGGTGTATCTGATAGCACGCATGACCACAATCTACGAAGCTCTGCTTTTATCCTTATTGTATTCGTGAAATTTGAAATTGGTTGCATGGAATGACTAACTTATCAATCATACAGTGGTTCACAAAATATCGGAATATAGCAAGTTCTCTTGCTGCGAATCTAATTATCGTCTACACCATGCTGAAGAGCGGTATAATGGTTTCCGAATGCTGGTTGCTACACTGGAAGCGCGATTCCAAACTTTGGGAATGCGCTTGATTGGTGGGTTTTTAGTTATCAAAGTACTCTCACTCCTGAATGTAGATAACTATTCCTATTCTTCAGAAACACAGGCATGAGTTATTAAGCCGCAGTTGAGTATAGGACAGTATGTAAAACTTAAAATAATTTTGTAAATTACAATTAGGCTTATATATCTTATTTTAAAAGGTATTATAACAACATTTCTTTATATTATTTATTTATAATGGTTCCACTTTACAGTTATAAAATACTTTGCAAATTAAATATGATTTATAAATTATATCATAAGGAAATGACATTTATGCAAATAATGATCACATAATGTGAAACATTTCACAAGGTGATTGTTTCGAAATATTGATTCGATTTTTTTTTTATAAACTACAGTTTTTGTACACCTAATATTTAACCTATTATTAACCTAATATTTAAATCAAAGTTTCATGATCAGATACTTCAATTTGCGATCCCCCTAAACTTACTTTGTATTTTCAACAATTTTGTAATCCAGACAATGTAAAAAATGAGTTTAGCTAAGAATATTAGAATACAAAAAATTATCATTTCCTTGAAAATTCATCATGAAATACATATAATACCAATTGGTTTGATAAATGTGTTTCTTTAAATAACGTTATGTGTAAGATAAACATATAAAATATTTTAAAATGGTGAAATAAAGTGTTCGTTTTTAATTGATTGAAGTTTTCAATTTTAAAAGGTGTGGCTCCAAACAAAAATATTTGAAATATGTGTTTCATATATTTATTAAAGATATTTTTAAAACTTGTATAGCTGCAGTGATACGAGGAATAACATATTACTCTTTATATTCCAAAAACGTTCATTCACAAGAAGAAATATACATTTAAAACATTCATTTCTTTTATTGTGTTAAAATTTAAAATTCCAATTTTCCCTGGAAAACAATATATATTATTGTACATATTTTTACATTCTTATGCTACTGTAAAGAAAAAGTATTGTTATTATGAAAAGAAATCGAGATTTTGTCGGATAAACAAGTTTAAATTCCTTGAAAGCATTTTGAATACTTTTGAAAAAATATCTGTAAGTATATATGTGCATGTCGAGTGTGATCCTATGCTTGTCGGGTGTAGTCACAATAACTCAACAAATAATACCTCTATGAAATTTTAATTTTATATACATTATGTGAAGAATTAAAACTAAAGAATTTTTAGATGTGCAATTATTGGAATTTTAAAATTTCCATAGCATTTTCTTTAAAAACAATGATGATGTCCCTCCCATACTAAGAACGAACTACCTAGTCCTGGAGGGAAATTTATAATTTTGTAAATCGTATTGAAATAGTTTATATTAATACAGCTAAATTAAGTCAATTGTAGAAAACTATTATGAATTGTTAATAAAATAAATTAATCAGATGAAACCGGGAATTTGACAAATATCTATAGTAATTATCCCAATATATAAAATGTATGAAAATGTTAACTTGAATGATTTTTCACAAAATATGTTAGTTTATTTGTATTATTAAAATATCTGATAAGTAATTTATGATTTAAAAAATTTAACTTTTATAATTTAAGAATCCAATTTCAAACATGTCGCGAAAGCTAGCTATTAAATATGAAAATGTATATTATTATAGTATACTATAAATAGACGTTATAGTACACTATAAAAATTTGTTAGTATGCTGTTAAAATAAATAGTATAAGGTAGTAGATTCCAATATGTTTTACCTAAGATTTGACTGCTTTTTTTACCGACTGCAAATTATTTTTCTAAGAAATAATTAAGCTGTTGATTAGAGGATTTAAGAGGGTAATTAAGAAAAAATGCGTTGTTTTTGTGACCGTCACTTAAAAAATGCAATAATCTGCAATATATATAACCGAATGAATACCAATCTCAAAGAATTATTTTCCCAGCATTTACTGCTCCTGAAATCGAACGATAGGCATGAAAACGAAACGTTGAGAAAGATGTCCGAGCTTTGTTGGTGGGGAGCAGGCAAGATAAGCGATCTTTGCGTCTCGGTCCTTACAATGACCGGCCATAAATCAGATTCCCAGAACATCCTCTTTTCTTTCCGACATTTGGGGCAATGAAACAGTTGTATTGTAAGAAAACTAGTCTGCCCCTTTGAAGGGGCTGTCGAAGCTGGTGGTCTCACAGAATGTGTCGACGAGTTAACTCGTCTCCGGCCGGCGAACGATGACAATCTTTCAGACGACTTATCTCGTCATAGCCGCTCAACTGGTTAACACAGCCAAAATGTCTCCTGGTCTCACAATCAGTTATGTATGTTTGAACACGAAACGTTTTTACAATTGATATTGCGCGTTGAAGTCTACTGAATTCAATTTTAATACTAGAATTAAATAGAGTTTTGAGTATGAGGGCGATAATAATGTGTCATAACCCCTCCAAAGAGTTTTAAGGGTTATAACTTATAATCCCTTCAAAGGGCTTTAAGGGTTATAATTTATAACCCCAGAAACCCACTTAATCATTTCATGCAACCAAATGAATTTAACTTGAGATATTTTTCCAACTTTGTCCCGTGGTTAAATAAAAAAATCTGATGTGGGAACACATGACTTTTCTTATATAATGCAATGAATTTGCTACTTTTACAGTTAAAAAAATGTTATTCTTATAGTAGAAACTTATATTCTTTCCAAGATATTGAATTTTCGTCAATTAGTCGTCATTTTCATTGATTTAGCGTCCTTTTTATCAATTTGGCGATATTTTTGATAATTTGGCAACAATTAAAAATATCACCATGTTGGCGACATTCCGCCAAATTTGTCGCCAAAATCACGCCAAGCGTTATGGAGGGAGAAATAAGTTATTCTTACAGCAGATAAATGACTATCGGCGTTCAAATACAAAAGTATTACTCAAAGTATCTTTTTTGATGAATGGAACGAGCTAGGTCAACGAGAATAATGTTACCCAATTTATCGCATGGTATTATAAATGAAAAGTGAACATGTTTATCAATAGGAGATATATATATTTTTTATTTTATATAACTTTTTGATAATTTTTTTGAAAAATGTGCAATATCTCGAGAACGGTTTGTGTTAGCGTTCTAAAATTTATGTCAATCGTTTTTTAAGGAAAAATTACATAAGAAATGTCTATTTGCGTAACTTTATTAGCGGTTTTGATTTTTTGACGATTTTTTCAAAATTTCGCTGGAACATTTAGGGCGGTTCTGAACATTCGATTGCGCATAAAAACAATAGGCTTCCAGTGTCTACGGATTGTGATTTTTGTACCAAATTTCGTTCGAATCGGTCCATTCGTTCGTCAGTTATCGTCTCCACAGGCTCACTGACACACACACACACACAGACATCACTTCAAAAATGTTCGATTCGTGATCAGAGATGCTTGAAACGTGCTCTCCCTGTTGAAAACTCGAATTCGAATTTTCGACCCCGTCACAATACTTTCCTGATACATTATGTATATAAGGAAAGGAATTAGTGTGCAAATATTCACTCTTCTAAGTTACCAGATCGACGGTCTGGACAGTTTTTCAGACCTTTCTCCCATTTTCTCCGCCCTCCGGAGAATCGAAAATACAATCGATATTATAAGCGTGGAAAGATTAATTTTACGAGGCGTGTGTGTGTGTTTGGAAAACAAAAGCAATTTAGACAATTATAAAAATATGCTGTTTCATACGAAATTTTTTTTTAACCTATCTTTAAAATTTTATTAACAAACTTTGCTTTTTCAGCAGTAAGTTTAGGCATATTTTGAATTATATTACTTTCCTTATATACATAATGTATAAGGAAAGTATTGTGTCGGGGTCGAAAATTTGAATTCGAGTTTTCGACGGGAGAGCACGTTTCAAGCATCCCTGATCACGAATCAAACATTTTTGAAGTGATGTCTGTGTGTGTGTGTGTGTGTGTGTGTGTGTGTGTGAAAGTATGTGTGTGTGTCAGTGAGTCTGTGGAGACGATAACTGACGAACGAATGGACCGATTCGAACCAAATTTGGTACAAAAATCACAATCCGTAAACACTGGAAGCTTATTGTTTTTATACGTAATCGAATGGTCAGAACCCCCCTAAATTTTCGAATGCAATTCTGAAAAAATCGTCAAAAAATCAAAACCGCTAATAAAGTTACGCAAATAGACATTTCTTATGTAATTTTTCATTAGAAAACGATTGGCATACATTTTAGAACGCTAACATGAACCGTTCTCGAGATATTGTGCATTTTAAAAAAAAATTATGAAAAAGTCACATAAAAAAAAATTCCTATTGTGAAACATGTTCACTTTTCATATGTAATACCATGCGATAAATTGAGTGACATCATTCTCGTGGTTCTAGCTCGTTCCATTCATGAAAAAATATACTTTGAATAATACTTTTGTATTTGAACGCCAATAGTCATTTATCTGCTGTAAGAATAACTTTTTTCTTAGTACA
This sequence comes from Amaurobius ferox, assembly GCA_951213105.1. Classification (NCBI taxonomy): domain Eukaryota; kingdom Metazoa; phylum Arthropoda; class Arachnida; order Araneae; family Amaurobiidae; genus Amaurobius; species Amaurobius ferox. Next base: position 155,850,520 of record OX578136.1, read on the forward strand.
TAACGCTTGGTGAGATTATGGCGACGAATTTGGCGGAATGTCGCCAACTTGGCGACTTTTTTGAAATGTTGCCAAATTAATGAAAATCTCGCCAAATGGATAAAAATGATGCTAAATCAATCAAAATGACGACTAATTGCCAAAAATTCAATATCTTGGAAAGAATATTAGTATCTACTATAAGAAAAACCTATTTTTTTTACTGTAAAAGTAGTAAATTCATTACATTATATAAGGAAAATCATGTGTTGCCCACATCAGATTTTTTTAATTTGATATCAGAATATTAAGATAAAAATATTTTTGAGAAGTAATTTTCTATTAAATAATCACTCAAAAACTGCTACAATGATAACACTGCAAAGTAAAACTTCATAAAATACAGCATAAATACAAGAATTACCTAGACGAGCAGTTAATTATTGTATATATGCTTTACGAAGTTTTACTTTACCGGGAACATATGGAGTTTTAATTTATCGCGTCATAATTTTTAAGTGTAGTAAGTTTATGGAAATAAATGAAATTAAGGTTTATTGAAATTAAGGTTTGAAGGTAATGAAATTAAGGTTTCTATACAATAAAAGAAATTTCACGTTTTTACTTTCCTTATATACATAGTATAATGTATAAGGAAAATATTGTGACGGGGTCGAAAATTCGAATTCGAGTTTTCGACGGGAGAACACGTTTCAAGCATCCCCGATCACGGATTGAACATTTTTGGGCTGATGTCTGTGTATGTGTCAGTGAGCCTGTGAAGACGATATCTCTCTAACGAATGGAGCGATTCGAATGAAATTTGGCACAAACATTACAATCCATGAATACTGGAAGCCTATTGTTTTTAAACACAATCGAATGTTCAGAACCCCCTAAATTTTCGAATAAAATTTTGAAAAAATCGTCAAAAAATCAAAACCACTAATAAAGTTACGAAAATAGACATTTCTTATGTAATTTTTCATTAGAAAACGATTAACATAAATTTTAGAATGCTAGCATGAACCGTTCTCGAAATATTGCACATGTTTCAAATAAATGTACAAGAAATCCCATAAATTAAAAAAATATTAACTGTTGAGAAATATATTCACTTTTTCTACGTAATATCATGCGATAAATTGGGTGATATCATTCTCGTGGATCTAACTCGTTCCATTCATAAGAAAATATACTGTCAATAATACTTTTGCATTTGAACGTCACTAGTCATTTATCTGCTATAAGAATAACTTATTTTTCCATCCATAACGCGTGGCGAGATTTTGACGACGAATTTGGCGGAATGTCGCCAACTTGGCGACTTTTTTATATGTTGCCAAAATAACGAAAATTTCGCAAAATCGATAAAAATGACGCTAAATCAATGAACATGATGACTAATTGACAAAAATTCAATATCTTGGAAAGAATATAAGTATCTACTATAAGAATAACATTTTTTTAACTGTAAGAGTATTCAAGGAAAGTCATTTGCTGCGCACATCAGATTTTTCAGGAATTAATTTGTTTTAAATGTGAAGTATCTTTTATCTATTGAATAATTAATAACTTGTTGTACATTTGGTGCGTTGTATATATTTCAGTAAATTAATTAGAATCAGCGCAAATTCAATTTTAAAGTAGAATAAATTTAAGAATTAATCTCTGAAAACTATTTTTTTCATTTATATATGAAATCTCACATTTTTCATATTTTGCACGTGTGTTTGATTAATAATTTAGCAGTTATTTTCCAGAAAAAACGTTCTCAAAAAGAGTTTTCCTGTTTGGTCTGGCAAATTTAATTACATTTCAAAAGCTAGTTTTATTTGAGTTTTATTTGATCTCGGATTTGGGAAGTTAAATGCTACCAAACTTTAAATTACAAATTAATTTTTATAACACCTTGCCGTTTGAGTACGTAAATTGAAGTGTCGAAAGAAAAGTATATTTTTAAATATTCTCTTACTGAATAATAAATTCTGAATCTGAAGTGTGTGTGTCATGAATATATTTTTCATCCTTATGCAATAAAAAATGAAAGTCATGCTTCGTATTAATTAAATAGTTAATGTCGTACGGTATTCCATAGAAATTTAATTAATATTTAGATTACACATTTACTGTGTTGCCATTTTCTAGGCAAACATTGAAGCCTAATCAAATTATTATAAAGCTGAATATAAAATGAATCGCTGAAAATTATCATTATTTTTTAACACTTTACAACAAAGTTGAAAAGTGTTTATGACTTTGTTCATTCTGTCTGTCTGTCTGTCTGTCTGTCTGTCTGTCTGTCCGTTAGCACGATAACTGCCGTAAAAATGAGTTTATCAAAATGAAATTTTAGTATGTTGTTCAGACGGTCTGTAGGACCTATGGGAATATAAATAAATAATATCACCCAATTAGTTTTTTATTGAACCCGGGTTGAAAAAATGAAATACATTGAACCCTATGGAACCTAATTTTTCAAACATTTTTTAAGTAAATTTAAAATTCACGAATTGCTTCGAAATTTTTAGGAAATATTCACATTATCCCATAGAATATATAAAAAAAAATTCAGTAAAATATGTTAAGTAGTTTTTTAATTAAAAAAATTATTTAATATAGGGAAAAAACAAATTCAATTAAATTCTGACTTTTGGATATCTTTCAGAAAGAAAAGAGAGAGATATTATATAATAAATATCTCTCCATTTGTTTAAACGTTTTGCATATGGGAGTGGCTTCATATTTTAAAATAAATTTGGTAGATAACAATTTTTCATTTTTTTTAAATTTTATATAACTCTTCATGATAAATTTAATTGATGGCATTTTAAATGCACTTTCCTACGTCCTAGAGAGTTAAAATTTGGTACACAGCTTAAATTTGTTGAACATTTTATTCGACAAAAATTTGATGGATCTTTAAATATAGATCATACATTTTTTTCGAAATGGCCTGAAAATAATCCCCGTTCACTTCTATAAATCATTGGTGTAATATTGTTAAAAATTCTGATGTGGACAGCACATGTCTTTCTCTGCAGACTCATATTCGTTCTCTTTATTTATTCAATGATAATTTGAGTTTATCTGCACAACATAAGTATTTTAAATGACATTGAATTTACACGTTAAACTTAAATTTGGTTCTCATTTGATAGCTGGACTTATTGTCAAAGGTGGCGTAGCGAAAACGCGAAAAAACTAGAATATCTCAAGAACGGCTAGTCCTAGAGTAATGGGGTTAGTCTTATTCTTTTTGTTGTCAAAAATCACATATAAAATAGGAATTTAATTGATATAATTGAGCACACGTAGTCTTTTATTTTTATATATAACGATTTTTGCTGGCCATTTCGCAAAAATAGCCCGTTCCTTTTTCCCGAATCGTAGTAGAATAACCTACAAATGATTTATATACAAAATTTTGTTAAATTTGGTATATAAATCACTTGTAGGTTATTGAAATATTATACTCCAAATTTTGTTAAATTTGGTTCATTAGTTTTTAGCTAGAGTGGATAAAGGCAATTTCTGCGGCCATTTCGCAAAGAAGGCAGATTCTTTTATTGCGAATCGTACTATAATCTAATGAACATCAGGATTTCCCACAAAAAACATACCTACCAAATTGTATGAAATTCGGTCCATTAGTTTTTCAATTAGAGTGGATGTAATATCCACACAGACACACAGAAACATACACAGATACACCCTTACACACACAGACGTCTGCCTAAAAGTAGTTTTTTCGTGTTCTAGAAGTCCCAAAACGTGTAGATCCTTTGAAAATTCGAGTTCCGATCTTCGGCACGATTCCATTACTTTGAGTACATACACATACACATATATATTATCTGTGTATCTAAATTCCGTGTCTATGCAATTACAATAGTTGTGATTTTAAATGATCCCTAAACTTTTATTATTTCTTCAAGGAAGCCTAATTTTAACATATGCAGAATGCAAATATCTCAAGCGATTGTAAGATGAATTACATAAGAATTGCTGAATTTTTTTCACACAAAATTATTTAGCTCTGGAGTCTGGAATACAAGTTATATGAATGAAATATTCATTGATTTTGCATAAAGAATCAGATGATTTATATTTCGATACAGTTTTAAATATTTAAGTATAATAAATTACTGTAGTACTGTGATAATGTAAAAGATATTACCACTGAATGAATCACATTTTAGACATTTTTAAATGAAATTACATTTCAGTTGGAAAGTGTTTCATAATCAATGCTTATGCATGATTGATCTTTCTTGTTTTATTCATTGTTTTAAACAATAAAATGCTTCTGTTGTTAAATTATATAAAATCACTCTCTTGACGTCAGAGATACTGAGGATACTCATATCCCTCGTTTAAGGATGGTTTTTACTCAGGTATTATCTTATGTGATTACAAAGGGGGCGTTTTTAAAAGACGATATTTTTTATTATCTTACATACACTGTGACATAAAAGTCCAGTTTTAAAATCAGATAATTTGTGGAGAAATTGAAATAGTATTGTTTTCAGTTAGATGACTCTCATTTAACTTAAAAATATATCAGAAATATCGTTTAATAGGATAGACGATCATTACAAACCTTTCTCTTATCAATCTATGAGCATGACGTTTTACCAGAGATTTCTTTTTATTTTAGAGCAATATTTCTCTAGCCAGTCTTATAAGTGTTATTGAAGAGTTTTCAAAGAAATGGCTCTAAAACCTCTGATAATTTAGCAGTTACGATGCTAGTAAAGCGTTTTGTAGAAAATGGATCCGTTGCAAACAAAGCAAGAACGGGCAGGCCTTCTAATTTCACCCATGAAAAAACAGGATCAAATACAGATTGCGCTGCTGAAACTATCATTGCACTTTTCTAAAATTCTTCAATGACACTCTCATCTAGCTAGAAAAATATTGCTCTACAAATATTGTACTCTGGAAAAATACCATGTTATTTTATTGATAAAGAAAGAGGCATGTAATAATCGTCTGGTGTATTTAAAACAGCTGACGATATTTCTGATATATTTTTGTGCGTAAATAACGAGGTTTATGGCCCATGAATTCACAACGATTACATCATCAAGTCGGAAAGTCACGATGCCTGCATGAACGTAACCTATGCTTCCATTGAAGACTCCAACAACCCTAACAGCATTTTTTTCACAGTCACATAAGATTTACGTCACACTGTGACTTTGGAACATCACAGGACATCGCAGTACGTCTCGGTAATGTCATATTGAGGTCACAGCGAAGTCATTTTGGTCATTTTCATGGTCGTTTGTGACGTCGCATATTAACTTGTTTGTGACGTCACATTGTAATTGCCATTGTAATGTCGTCACATTGTTAGGTGTTTATGAAATTGTGGAAACGTCACAGAATATAGTCACGATGAAGTTACAAAGTTACTAATACGTAACGTCGCATAGAAGTCACAAATATTATGTCACATTGTGACCCAGGTGCCACATGACTACAACGTGATTGTCACACATGTGACGATCTTTGCTGTGAGGGAAGCTACATGAAGAGGGGGGGGGGGTATCAAGATCGGTCCTTAGCTAGTATTAAAAGCAGGGTCAATGAAACACAAGGAAGACGTGAATCCCAGGAGCAAGATAAACATTAAACTAAGATTACCTAATAAAAGAAAGACGGCAGTTTGAAATGATTCTTCTTTAAGCTATGAAAAGGATGAGCAGATTGGGAAAGATCCTCGAAACTTGGAGGACGATACTGTAGGACAGACTGGGAGGTTTGCTATGGCAAATAGTAAAAGATAGTGTTATAAAAATCAACTTCAGATGATGCGTACTATATGCTCAAGATCAAAGCTAGTGATATCAATAACAGCTTAAATACACAGAAGGTATGTGCCAGCTATATATTATGACAAATAGGTCGAGTTCAGATCTTTTTTGATATTTCAATAAATGTTTCTGATCTCGCATCTCCTCCTAGGTCTCTCTATCAAAAGAGATTAAATTAGCAGAAACAACAAGCACACAACTATAATAGAAGGTCTTTATTTAACTTCTTTAAGACGTACAAAACTTAAAAAGGCCAGAGCGCTTTCGAGCGTAAATACGCTTTTCATCAACAAATTTGCATAAATACAATTATCAATAAACTTACGTTTATCTAAGGAGAATCCAAAAATACAAAACATTTTGCACAGATTAAAAAAATCGAGCATAAATCACGAAAAGAACAGTAAAAATTTACAATTTTATTACAGAATTTTCAAATTCAAAAATTTTTAAAAAATGGGGGCAATCAGGTCCAATCCCCGAGAGGATGACGTCAAAGATAACTATGAAGATACTTGAATTGCATGGAGTCGAGAATGAGTTGCCAAGTGATGAAGTTAAAGAGATGAGTTTTAAGTTATGCTTGGCGACTCATTCTCGACTCATTCTCGCTCATGATGCTGGTCTCGTAGCTAATACAGATGAACTTTGTGTTCAAATGTAATCAATCTGTAATGTTCTTCCTCAGGTATAAATTCAAACTCTGTTTGGTTCGATGCCACATTGTATAGCAGCACTTATTGCAGCGCTTGGTGGCTTCACTAAATACTGATTTTCGACTTGTGGTATTGATTTTTTGCTTTGTATATTTAATCGTGTTCTTGTATCATAAATACATTGCTTAAATATGTATTGTTTTTATATATTTCTCTGATGAATATAAAATATTCACGACGAATATACGATGAATATAAAATATTCACGACGAATATAAAAAATAAATACTGCATACTACCAAGAAATGATATTTTATATCTAGTTTACATTTTCCTAGTTTTTTTTTCATCAATTTCGCATGTAAAATTATACACTCCCCTCCAAAAATGAGCGCGAAAGTGAAAATCAGGCACACATCAAAATTGACTGCAACAATGTATTCCAAATTTTACAGTCATATAGAATAGGACTATGCTAATTATTAGCATACAAAAAATAGTTTCGAATGTATACTTACACATTAAAAAGAAATAAAAAAAGAATGACGAAAACGGCAGGTCATAGTTTTGAATGTGAAATGTCTGTTAATAAGGAATACGACCTCCTTTCATACTAATGTAGACTTGGCAACTACGATTCATGCCACTGATAAAGTGCTCAATGAGGTCAGAAGACAATAATCGCCACTCTTATATAAGAGCACGTTGGAACTCTTGGATAGTGTTTAAAAGGGTTTGTCGGGAAGCTACAGCTCTCCTGAGAGAATCCCATATATGCTCTATTGGGTTTAGGTCTGGGGAATACGTTGGCCACTCCATTTGCTGGATTTCCTCTGTCATCAGGTAATCGCTTACGATACGAATTTTGTGTGGCTGAGCATAGCCGTCAATAAGACCAAACTTAGAACCTATTGCATCCATATAATGGAGAACACAGAGATCAAGGATTTTGTCGAAAAATATTTGGTCAGTCACAGTACCGTAGAGGAAGAAATGGAGGTCAGTACGTCCGCCGAAGGAGATCCCAGCCCATACAAGGATACCACCACCAGAAAAGGAGTGACGCTGGACGATGTTAATCGCTTCATACCGTAGAAAACCCAGGCTACCCGACTCACCCTAGAGTTTGAGCAGGGATTCGATTGGCCGGACTGCTTGATACCGTGTATCAGCCTCTCTCCACGCAAAAATCAGTCGATCGTCCTACTGCAAAGCTAATATGGACTCATTGGTGAATATAATATTGCTCCAATTGTCTATGGCTCCAATCGTCTAAATTTCAAAGTAGATTCAAGTATTATTTGACTTTGTGAGTTGATTGCTGCCAAAATGTGAATTATAAATTAACTTTGACGTCACACTTGGCAGTTTCGAGAACATCAATGAGAATTTCAAAGAAAACATATATTTAAAAATATCATTCTAACTGGGCGATAACAAATTCTGAATCAGAAATATCAAAAAGATTCATTATCCCAATGCAATCAGAAAAATAAAAATCTTTCTCTCTCTCTCCCTCTCTCTCTCTATTAATTACGCTTCCTGACATAAAAAAAAATAGAAATGACGACACATATTAAGTCTGGAAATGAAAATCCGGTTTAACCTATTTCCATTATGATTACGTTTATAACTAAATGATGTATTTTAATATTGTATTATGCAACAAAACGTAAAATAAGGTTTAATCTCATTAAAATGCATTTTGGAAAATATAGTTATCGGTGGAAATCGGAAATGGAAATGCATTTATTTCAGAATGCATCTTTTCTACCTTTCAGTTAATTTTATGATTTGTGTGATGAGTTATGTAATAATTTTAGTTTAAATAAATACGTTTAGTTTATGTCAGATTTGAAAGATCACTTATACTATGAATGGTTTTAGATAAAATAAGTAAATCCAAAAGCTGCAGTTTGACAGCCTATTTAGCCACAAGGTGTATGACACGGACTTGTCCACCCAACGCCCCTACCGTGCTGATAACACCGGTTCTCGTTAGCTCTCCGAAGTCAAGCAGCATCGGGCGCGGTTAGTACTTGGGTGAGTGACCCCCTGGGAACACTGCGTGCGGATGGCACATTTCGGACGCGGTAGCCCGGTGATTTGCGCTCTGGATTTGCACGCTGCCACAACTTCCGCCGTGTTCATGCTGAGTACGATAACGTTAAACATGTGGGTCCGTAAGTCCTTCCGAGAGGTTGGTGGTAGGGGAAGGAGGGTACAGTTCCTGTGGATGCCTCCCCCACTGGGTTCAGGTCTAAATTGGGTGGCACTTCCCGGCCGTCCAAATGGTTACCTTACACCTTTCTGGTAGGTCGGACGGTCTGGGTCTCAACAACAACGGACTTCTCTCAGGTGTCACCCCTTCTGTATTAGTGGCAAAGTGATGGATTTCGATCAGCTAGCTTCTCGACTGCCCCACCTTGTTTAGAGGAACTATCTACATTCACCATGGGGAGACTCGAGATTTAATGTATACAGTTCTATTAATTGTTTGATCTATATTGCTTTGTTCTGTTATCTATTTCATCTTTTTTTTGTATTTCGTTGCGGTCTTGTTCTATATATTGGCTGAGGATGCTCGTCCATATGCCTGCTTTTTATTTTGATTAATAAAATATGTTTGTGTGTGTGTGTGTGTCCGTCTGTATGTCTGTCTGTGCAATGTATGTATCCACTCTATCTGAAAACCAATTGACCAAATTTCCCAAAATTTGGTAAATAAGTCACTTGTTGGTTAGTCTGGAGTTGATTCGCTTTTGTTACCATTTGGAAAAAAGGAATGATCCTTTTCTCCCTTTTCAAAAGTCATTAAAATCTAAAATGAAATACAATGTATGTTCAAATGTATTAATTAAATGCTTGTTTCGTACGTAATTTTTGATGATGAAAGAAATAAGACCAACCCCATAGCTCTAGGAGAAACCGTTCTTGAGGTATTTTAGGTTTTTTTGCATTTTTACCACATTGCCTTTGAAAATACACCCTGTTACTTAATGAAAACGAAAAGTGAATAAAAACTGTAAACTCAGTGTAATTTCAAATAATTATCTATATTAATTTATGAAATGAAACGCAATGTAATGAATTGTAAAAAAGCGAGAAAATATGAATGTGTTGTGGAACAGGATTAAAAGGTGGTACTGTTTTGTTAATTAAATACCAAGGCGACAAGAAGGCACCATACTTGATTTTATGGGCGTATAGCGATTTATGATATCACGTCACATGATGTTCGTGGACTCGAGGTGGTGAAGGGTAGCCGACCAATGAGGAGTCGACTCTGCGGGCAATAAGAGATTGTCAAAAGAAGCCTGGACTATACCCCTCCAAGATCCCTGCGATCCAATGGGCAGAAAAGGGCGAAGTTGACAGGAAACTTTGTACAAGAAATGGAATGATGAGAAAAGATATATACTTTGTTAGAAGTTGGTGACTTAACATGTAGCAGAGAGATTTGAGAAATTGGCGAGTTACGAAGCAATATCAAGAAGGAGTTCAGTAGTTATAAGAATGAAGCTAGTAACATGAAATGGAGAGTATGGACAGTGTTCAAAAGTAATTACCAAAGCCTTTAAGTAAGGTCCATTTGACCCTAACTCCTTATTACTATTGACAAAAGCAAAGATAGCTATGTTTAATATCATTTATGAGGGAAAAGTATTTAAAATCTGACTCTAAGTGCCTTGAAAATATATCCTGTGTCACAGCAGAATATTTTATTAATTAATATAATAATCGATGATAGGTACAATTTCAAATATGATTGTGTATTTTAATAAGAATATTTACAATACAAATAACAATTATAATAAAATTTAAATTGGCTCAAAAGATGTCTATTCATCTTTTAAATTTAAATATCTCAATGTATGTATATTAATCGGTTTACTTTCAGTTTTACACAGGACGAGAAACGCTGGTGGGTTACTGCGGCTATAACGTATATATACTTATTAAATACAGTTTACTAATAATATATACTTATTAAATATATAAAAACATTTTCAGACTTTCCATTTTAAATACCACATTTATATCTTTGGAAAAGATCGAATTATTAGCTGTGAAATGCACATCGAAAGGAACTTTATCCAATTATTATGTTTAAATCAATATCTGTAGGAAGGTGTGGCGTTTAAAAAAAGTAAGGTTAGCTTAGGGCTTGTCCGTGAATTTAAAATGGTACATTGCCGATGTGACAACCCGACAATTATTCGTGTGTTATCCAGTGTTATCTAGAAATCAAATCGATTAATAGACATACATTTACATTAAGCACAATGAAGAGGCATTATTGGTCAAATCAAAATTTATTAAAATACTATTTATGTTAAACTCGCTCAAGATTACATGCATCATTAAAATTCTGTATTTTACAAATCATCAGTTACCAATATTATTGCAGATTCTTTTGCTTAAAAACGGAAATGTGATACAGTGGGCGAAATTTTAAATTAGTTTCTCACTTATAGTCAGTCTTAAATTATTTCCCCTCAATAATCAAGGATCCAAGACGTTTGATTTTCGAGGCACCTGAGGGAGAACTTTTGCATACACACGTCGAATAGTAAGCAATTTTCTTTAGCATTTCTGTATAGCGATGCGATGTTCATTTGAGCATTTCGTTTCACCGATCCTTGTAGATGATTGGTTGAGACTATGTCTCATAGGCGTGGTCTGCATTACTTTGGCTGATGGGCGTCAACAGAATTATTGCTAAGAGGGAAAGTCAAGAAAAAGTCTGAAAGTGAAGAGAAAATGAGAAAGTTTACTGTGTATCTGTGTCCAAGAAGGAAAAGTCTGGTTTCCAGTGCAAGTACGCGTAGTTTATCGTAGCTACTTTCCTATTTAGTGGTGCGAAGTGTGTGTTTACGAGGGATGGCTTGCAGTGCTGCCAAGAATGTACTGTGGCGCTATCTCGTGTCCGGACTTTGAGTTAAACCCGCGAAAACAGGGCTGGACGTCCAGTTCTCAATACTGGTAGATTGCAAGTTCGCCTTGAGTCAGATATAATATGTTGCGGTCGGCGTTTTTTGGACGTCGGTCGCAGGTTATAGTTCAGACCCATTTCTGCCAAGCAGGTTTTCTCAAAGTTTAGGATGTAGAAATTTTGAGTGAGGTTTTGAATTTGTTCTTCAACGTCAAACATTAAGATCCTGATGAATAACCTCGTTTTGGACGAACCAAGGAGACTTGGTGATCATACGTGGTAGTCTATTTTAGATAACTTGCAATTCCCCAATGAACTCGAGACGGGGCAGGGGTACAAAAACAAAGGTGCAATGACTTTTTTTGTAGAGGAGAAGTTCATTATCCACCGTAAGGGGTCCCTCTATAGAGCAGGGGATAGAGGGATTTAATAGCCCGCTTGGTAGATTACATTTTTAAGTCGATATGGAAGCCGTAAGTTATGTGGGCGTCAAGAGTGACACCCAGATACCCTACATGCCAATGGCCCTACCTTGCTGAAAACACCGGTTCTCGTTAGATCACCGAAATCAAGCAGCATCCGGCGCGGTTAGTACGTGGGTGGGTGACCACCTGGGAACACCGCGTGATGTTGGCACATTTCGGGCGCGGTAGCCCGGTGGTTTGCGCGCTGGATTTGCACGCTGCCACAACTACCGCCGTGTTCATGCGGAGTACGATCACGTTAAACATGCGGGTCCGTAAGTTCTTCCGAAAGGTTGGTGGTAGGGGAAGGAGGGTACGGTCCCTGTGAATGCCTCCCCCACTGGGTTCCGGTCTAAATTGGGTGGCACTTCCCGGCAGTCCAAACAGTTACCTTACACCTTTCTGCTGTGTCGGACGATCTGGGTCTCAACACGCTGCAAATTGGTGGAAATGAATTTTCTCCGAAACTACGCTACGATTAACTAACTCTCTTTCTCGTTCTACGATTAGAGATTAACTAGGAAAAAGGCCCCATGACACTGGACTACATGACATCTACAAACACTTTCGTAACCAGCTAACTAGTGATGTCAAAGGTCGTAGAAATTTCTTTTATCAAAGGCTATTTACTGGTACTAATGGAAATATTCGCAAGCAATGGACCATTGTTAACAATTTGTTGGGTTGCGCTGGTTCTACAGCTATTCACTCACTTACTACTGCTCAAAGCGAAATGCTATTATCAGATCCTGATATTGCGGAGGAATTTAGCATTCACTTCTCAAACCAAGATCCCGATGACCTTGCCAATGAAACTTGGAATATGTATGTAAGTAATGTTCTGCACAATAGTGACTATCTTTTTATTGTACCTACTGATCCAAATGAGGTTTTGAGTACTCTTTGGAGTTTTCCACGATTCAGCTCGCCTAGGGGCGCGGTAGCCCATTTGTTAGCACGCTGGAGTTGCACTCGGTAGGCCCGGGTTCGATTCCAGCCACTGCCAAAACTGCCGCCGTGTTCACGCGGAGTACGATCACGTTAAACATGTGGGTCCGTAAGTCCTTCCGAGAGGTTGGTGGTAGGGGAAGGAGGGTACGGTTCCTGTGCATGCCTACCCCACTGGGTTCCAATTTAAATTGGGTGGCACTTCCCGGCCGTCCAAACGGTTACCTTACACCTTTCTGGTAGGTCGGACGGTCTGGGTCTCAACAACAGCAACCCAGATACCCTACAGCATGATTAAAATGAGTATTTTCATTGAAAATTCGAATTTGAAAATTATGGGTGATTGCTCTGTAGTGGGACTTAAAGATAATAACATTAGACTTGTAAGCATTCATTTTGATTTTCCAGTGGACGTGCTATCGCTCAAGGCTGTGTTTGATGAAACTTTGTAAGATGTTGATCGAGTTCTGGGGAGAGCCGTCGCTGACTACGATCGCGGCGTTGTCTACAAATACGTTGAGTTTCACCTGTGTGTAATATTGTTGATGTAGAAGTTAAAGAGCAGGGGGCTGAAATTGCCTCCCTGCGGAACTCCGACTTTAATCGGACTGGGCGAGTAGAGGAAATTATTAACTACTACGCGGAAAGAATGATTAGTAAGATACTAGTTTATGATAGTAAGTAGTTGGGTTTATAAGCCAAGTCACACCAGCTTGGTAATCAAACCCGGGATCCAGCACTTGTCGAACGTTTTCATTATGTCGAAAAAACAATGCCGGTCTACCGCCTATTGCAAGAATTGGTGTGTATGGTTTCAACTACATACATGAGCTGGATCTGCGTGAAATGAGCAGCTCGGAAACCATGCTGGTCAAGAATTAGAATTTAGCGAGATCTGCAGAAGCTATTAAATCTAAGCAACACAAGGTCGTAGATTTTCGACAGGCTGGAGATTAAGTTTATTGGACGGCAACTCTCGGGGGCAGAACTGTCCTGGTTAGGTTTAGAAAGTTTAGAAAAAGGGATGACGGTGGCAGTTTTCCAGCTCTGCGAAAAATAGCGGTGCTCTAGCATTTTATTTCTTAGATGGCGATCCAGCAGACATAGGAAAGTGTTTTCTTAATGATGCGATTATTAATTCAATCAATACTAGGAGATTTCTTTAGTTTGAATTTCTTGATAATGCTAAGTACTTCGGCTAGTGTTGTCTGATGTAAATCATTAGGTGTTTGGTCGTGTAGTGTAATGTCATTGGTCAGCTGTGTATCAGCTTCAATTTGTGGGTAAAGATGGCTGAAGTTAGGGTCGGCGTAACGGAGTTCAAAACTGTCTGCAATTGCATTGGCTTTTTTCTCCGCAGTCTTGGTGAGTCCGTGTAGGCCTTTAAATGACGGAATCTGTGATCTAGGAGTTTTAAGTTATTTTACTTTTCGCCAGAAACCGCATCTGAAGTAGTGAGCTCCTCAATGTGTGTTATCCAGTGATACTGGGTGTGTGTACAAATGAGAGCATTGATCTCTTTCTGGAGTCTACCGTAGTATGCTCCGTAGGCCGGGAATCTAGTGCGCTAACAGTCTTTCCGTAGACCGTAGACGGTTCCGATGCTTATTTTGGTCCTGTTATCACTCTGTATCAAACGTTAGCTGGTGAGGTTAGTTTTAGGCCTCGAGTAGTGTATGAGTCATTTCCTACACACTATTATCAATATCGTTTATGCTGGTGATTTTCAGAACGGGGTGTGTGCTAAGTTTAAAAGGGAATGATGGAAATCATCTCAAATTGTGCGTAATTCCACCGGATGATCTAATGAGATATAAAGCAAGTTACGGATTATTGCCACAGGAAAATGATCAGAGTCGAGCTGTTCGAACTTTCTGATCACATGGTTGAAAAGTATTTGTCGAAAAATGGCAGATCAATAACTGAATGGGTATTTATTGTGGAATAGTGCGTTAGGGATTGTGGAGCTACGATCCTAATGTTGGCGCGCTGAGTCAATCGATTTAGAGCAATGCCTTGCCTGTTCGTAGAACTGGCCCATGAGGCATGAGGAGAATTTAGATCACCATCAATGATCATGTCACTTATATGTCGAAGAAGTGCTTGGAGTTCACAGGTTGGGGATGGACGAGTACTTACTGAAGGTATGTAAAGCGAAGCAATGATAATAGGGATCAAATTTGGAATAATAGTTTTAACAGCAGTTCCTTCCAAGTGGGCAAAGGAAGGAGCATGGATATAGTTATCATATATAAAATGTTAACTTGTTCATTTTCGGTGCACCGCATTGAGCATGTACTCTTTTTCCAGACGTATTGGTACTTCTACTGCACACAACACAGAGCACTCTAATTTTACATTGACTGCCTTCACATCTTTTTAGCACTTTAAATCGAACTTACTGACTTCGCATTTTCATTTGAACTGACAAATTAAACATGATTGACATCACTTTTTCAAGTGAAGTTCCAAAGTCGGTGTCAAGGTGAAGAGTAAGGTGATGAAGTAGTGACATCATATTGTCACTTCAGCTCCAGAACTGAACTTTTCAATTTGTTGCACGGGAGTAGTCTATTAGTTCCTCCTTTTCAATTAGTTCTCTGTGATCCGTTTGCCCATTGACTCCAGCGGGAATTTAGACCGATCGGCATTGGAAAATCTCCTATAGTCATGCAGACGTGCTTGAATTCACGAAACTCACATGCCATGCGGTCAATATTAATTGTTTTGACCATCTGTCCACCCCACAATAAAAATTGCGTCTTCGTGTCTGAGGATAGTTCCATTCTGTCGCTTTTCATATTTTTAGAATCTGTAACACTTTTTACTACCACTGTATCACAGAAGCAATATTCCATTGTGTGAACTACCCCAGAACCCTTGTTTCGAATCAGACGCCAAACGTTGTTTTATCGCCAACAATGATACCCGAGAAGAGGTCTCTTTTAAGGTTAAAGCAGTGCCGTATTCTCTACATCAGGAGAAGCACCCACATTTTTTCCCCTTTATACGGATATATAACTTACGTTTAAAATGTGTCTATATTGCTAAATTGTATTATCTCTTAGATTAGAATTAAATTAATTCAATATTGACTAAATTAAAGAAGCGAGTATATACCTTGCAATTAAGCAATATAGACACGTTTTAAATGCATTATCTCTTATATTAGAATTAAATTAATTCAATATTGACTAAATTAAATAAAAATTTTATTATTTTCTAATACTGTTGTATAGAGGAAGCTCACGAATAATTTTTAATTCAATATTTAGACAAAAAAAATGCATTTAAAGACATCATGAATACATTTCGAACATTTTTAATGGAAATATTTCCATCAGTGTGTATGTAAAATGTAAAAAAAAATAATCTTGGAAAGCTTAAATAAGTGCATGCATATGACCAATTGTTAGTAAATTGGTATTGTGGTTTAAGGGTCAGTGTTTGTGTAAAATGCAAAAAAAACCTTGAAAGTTTAAATAAGTACATGCATATGACCAATTGTTAGTAAATTGTTATCGTGGTTGGATTTGTGAATTGCTTTCTCTATAGCTTGCCAACTGATAGTTAGGGCTCCGTTCAAAGTTTATTTAAACGGATAATATTTATATATAATAAGAGGAATATAATATTTCGATCTTTGCCATGGTGTTAAAATGGAATCTGTGCTATAATGGTTTTGATCGCTATGCAACCAATTTGTGCAAAAATTTCGCAAAATTGTATTTCAACATATAATTATTAAAAAAACTAATTTGAATTAAAAAAATATCGATGAGGTATTTACTCTCTGGAGCCAAGATAACCCTGTACCAAATTTCGTAGCCGTATATTGCTTAGATTTTATGCTTCGGACTTTATAGACAGGTACTATTGTTGGGGGGGAGGGAAAGATGCATTTATGATACACTAAAACATTCTATCTCATTCTATCATTCAAAATATTCTAAGTTCTTAAAACCTAAAAATCATTCTTCTGAAAACACTCAAAAATATCTGAAATTTGCAAAAGTTCTAAAACTTCTAAAGTTCCTCTGACCTGAAAACATTCTAAAAATAAACTGAATTCTTAAATAAACAGAAAGTAAACTGAGAGAGGACCTATTGACCAGTTTCCCTACGTGTACAAATATGTACTCCTGTAAAATATAAGAATTGACACTTTCCTAAAAATAAAAACATTAAATGTAAAAGAAAGAACACAGATTTTAGGTTTTCAAAATCTAACGTTTATTAAAATTTTAAACTTCACTTTTAAAATAATTTTCAAAATATTTTACATCTCATTAACTAAAATCAAACATCTTAAATAATAAAAATAAATGGAATGGCCGGTCGTATAGTGGTAAAAAAAAAACGTTAGAATATTAAATTTTAAAGTTAACAATATTAAACTTATACAATTATTTGCCTAAACTAGAATTTGTAAAAAAAAAAAGAACATAAGTTAGCCAAAAGGGAAATTTAGAACAAAAGTTAAACTTAACCACAGGTTCAGATGACCTAAAGTATAAGTCTAAAGGGGTCTTATTCTACTAACACAATTAAACTTTAAAATAAATAGTCTAAACCGACAGAAGCAAATAAAAATCAGCATTTAAAAGATATCACCCGGATGTAGAGCCGTCATGGAACATGCTGGATGCATCAGATCCCAACAGATGAGACGAAGATGGAAAGGCAAAAGTCCAATCGCTTAATCACGAGGAAAAGCATCCACTCCTGTCCAAAAGAAGGACCGTTCACACGACAGCAAGCTCCTCAACGTCGAAAATTCGATCAGCACCAAACCTCAATCAACGATTTCTTCATCGGAAACAATGGACACTTCTTTACTCATCAGTACTAAACGCCGAGCATATAGTCCAGTAATATCATATGGAAATGCCGACTCAATACGTCATTTAAAGAATGCACACTGACAACGATAAACAACCGCCTAATTGACGTCAGAGCACTTCTCAAATCCACATGGCAGGCGAGAGCTTGTAGACACAATAATTTCGGATGCTCCCAACTGTTTAGAATAAACCTCGCCTCCACGGCGGGAAAAACAGATTGAAGACGCTACAACTTCATAACAGATCAGACGTTTAATTAGCCGGGATAAACATTTTATTTTATATGCAGCGTTAAGAGTACGCACTTAAGTCATAGCAGGAAACAAGAATCGTGGGCTGGACATCGTAAATTAAACACGAACAAACTTAAAAGTCGCGAAAAAAGACATTCCACAGAATGTGTGCCTAACGGCACAGGACAGCTTAATAGCTTACATCCCCTTGTTCTAATCCATAAGCAGAAGAAAAGAGAAAAGAGCGTAAAAGAGAGATCGAAAAAGTGCGCGATTTGCTTATATACTGCGAAACATCGCTGCCACAGATTGTAAACAAAATTATCGATGAACGATAAAATAATTAATGACAGACGATTTTAATATTACGGTCAACCAATTAAAAACTCGAAATTTTAAAGAAGAGAAATGGAATTTTAGAGCAGACGAAAATTAAAAAGAAATGAAGTGAAACGATTTGGAAAATACGAATTCGGCAATAATTTAAATATGGACGATTCTGAAATATTTAAAAAGCTGAAAATAGAATAAAACCGAAAATTGCGATGAATTAACCAATTTTTAATCGAGAGCAATAAATTTGGAATCAAATTAAAGGGAATAAAAAGGGCAATAAATGGAATTGCAAATTAGCAAATTTAAATAAATTTAAATTGCTAAAACCTAAAAAGAACGAACTTTCGCCGTTTTTAAAACAAAACCTATGGAATAGAACATATTTGAACAAAGAATATCAAAAACCTAAACAATTGGAAGATGAATAACTAAATGAGAATGACTATGTAAATAAGACCCCTGAACACATTTAAACAAAAAGCAAAACTCCTAAATTAATTAAATATCCAAAAGTATAACCCAACAACTCCTTCGAACGTCCCAAAAAAATTTTTCATTTGAAAAATGAAAAATTTTAGCTAACACATGACAAAATTCCGCGAAACGAAGGAGAGAAAAAAAAATAAAAATTTCAACTACAGCTGTAACATGAGCCATAAAAATCACATAAAAATCAAATTCCTTATAAATAAATCAATAATCACTTCACTAAACACTTTCATAATAACACTTATCATATTTCTCAACATTTCGTCTAAACTCTTAAACATACATATAGATTCAATATTAAATACTTCAACTTCATTGTAACTCTATATTATGAAAATTCATCAATTCATTTTTAAATGCTCCAACAAATACGTCATCAAAGAGAAGAAACAGAAAAATAATAAACAGATCTCCATATCATTAGCTGTCATGAATAAACATAAATTTTAACGAAAACTTTGGACCAGCCAAAGAATTCCAATAATCTAAACAATAAATTTTGAAAAGGTACCTTCAACATTAACAACTAATAAATATAAATTAACAAATTCATCATCAGTCTCCTCCTCTACAAAGAAAACAATTATTCGAAGCATAATTTTCAATTTAAATAATAATATCAAAGTTGGCTCAAGTTACAAACAAAAAAAATTTGTGGAATATTTACCCCCAAAATAACAAACTCAATTCCCTAACAATTTGGAACTGAACACAAATTTAACCGACTTGTTTACAACTTATACTATAAACTGATTACTTGGCAAATTAGGTCGTTTAAACGACAAATATACACTAAAATGACCTTATGCATCATTTTACACCAATATCAATAAACGCGATTCTACTAATTATTGTGCAACATCTTGCACTCTCAACAACAATAAACTCAAATATCATATCTGTATATCTCTGGTAATCTCAAAAATTCTCATAAAAAAAAAAAAAAATTAAGACAAGGGGCCGAGGGTTGTGAGTCCTCTCAAAGGTTGTGAATCTTTTTTGAACCCCAAAAAAAATAGCACAAAAAAATATCCATCAAATATAAGTAGTACATTTAAATTCACTAACTGCCAAGTGTATCACAAACATCTTTAACCAAAATACCAAAGAAAAAATCAAATTACAAATCCCCATTTAAATTTCAAAACCAAAAGAACTCAAAATTGCATTGCACAATTTTAAATATTCCACTTAAAAAAAATTTAATTCTCCTATAATAAAATAAATTTATCCACTTTAACGACCAAAAAATTTTTAAAGACAGTATTAAAAATATCAGATTTAGAATTAAGAACAAACAAACTGATTTTATCACCACTCTATTTGAGTGTGAAAACCAAACACATGATCAATGTGAAGAACAAGATAACTCAAGTTGATATTTATGTCACACTCATATTGGAGTGTAAAAAACACCTGCATTACCCAGTTTTTCAATAAATCAACAGTATTTCATCATCTACATTCACATATCAGTGAGGATTTAAATCTCAATTCCGAATCAGAACATAAAAAATTCTAAGTCGAAAAACTACTGCTTTAATTCTATACAATTTAACTTAATAAAAAAAATATTCTCATTAAATTTACTCAATTAATTTCATTCTATTTCATCAAAACAATTTTAAGTGCTGCTGGGAGCGTGGGTTACAGGAACAACAAAATAAAAAAAAATTTGTTAATGAGATGGGATTAGAACAAAAATGTAAATTCTACAAAGTGCGTTCTCGCATGCCTATAATCTCTTAAATTTATGAATTAAATGCAATTTTACACTACTTCAAATAATAAAATTCAAATCAAATTAACTTAAATTAAGGAATGCTTAAATAAAAATTCTAAATGAAAATGTCATATTCAAAAATTCTAAAGTTTCCTAAAAAAATTCTAAATGAAAATATTTAAATTAATCCTAAAATTTCAATTTTAATCAAAATATTAAAGTAAATTCCTCTAATTTAGTTTAAGAACATTCTGAAACATCATGCCTCAGTTCAGTTTAAGAACACAACAACATTTCAACAGTAATTACTTTTAGAATAAACAGGTATGGAATCATTTTACTGAAATTTCATTTTTAAGAACAAAAATTATTAAGAACATATATTACAGTTAGCATGAATAAGCCCCTAGACTGGTCAAACGGCGCCAATTGTTGGGTAGAAAAAGAACATTTATGAAATGACTATAAAACATTCATTAAATTTCATTCTAAGTTCTCAAGCTCTTACTCAAGGTTCTTAAAACCTAAAAGTCATCTGAAATTCATCTGAAAATATTCTGAAAAATATCTGAAATTTGTAAAGTTCATCTAACATAAATCTGAAAACACTGAAATACACTCTGAAAAAGTTCTAAAGTTCCTCAAACCTGAAAGCATTCTAAAAATAAACTGAATTCTTAAATAAACAGAAAGTAAACTGAAAGAGGACCTATTGACCAGTTTCCCTACGTGTACAAATATGTACTCCTGTAAAATATAAGAATTGACACTTTCCTAAAAATAAAAACATTAAATGTAAAAGAAAGAACACAGATTTTAGGTTTTCAAAATCTAACGTTTATTAAAATTTTAAACTTCACTTTTAAAATAATTTTCAAAATATTTTACATCTCATTAACTAAAATCAAACATCTTAAATAATAAAAATAAATGGAATGGCCGGTCGTATAGTGGTAAAAAAAAAACGTTAGAATGTTAAATTTTAAAGTTAACAATATTAAACTTATACAATTATTTGCCTAAACTAGAATTTGTAAAAAAAAAAAGAACATAAGTTAGCCAAAAGGGAAATTTAGAACAAAAGTTAAACTTAACCACAGGTTCAGATGACCTAAAGTATAAGTCTAAAGGGGTCTTATTCTACTAACACAATTAAACTTTAAAATAAATAGTCTAAACCGACAGAAGCAAATAAAAATCAGCATTTAAAAGATATCACCCGGATGTAGAGCCGTCATGGAACATGCTGGATGCATCAGATCCCAACAGATGAGACGAAGATGGAAAGGCAAAAGTCCAATCGCTTAATCACGAGGAAAAGCATCCACTCCTGTCCAAAAGAAGGACCGTTCACACGACAGCAAGCTCCTCAACGTCGAAAATTCGATCAGCACCAAACCTCAATCAACGATTTCTTCATCGGAAACAATGGACACTTCTTTACTCATCAGTACTAAACGCCGAGCATATAGTCCAGTAATATCATATGGAAATGCCGACTCAATACGTCATTTAAAGAATGCACACTGACAACGATAAACAACCGCCTAATTGACGTCAGAGCACTTCTCAAATCCACATGGCAGGCGAGAGCTTGTAGACACAATAATTTCGGATGCTCCCAACTGTTTAGAATAAACCTCGCCTCCACGGCGGGAAAAACAGATTGAAGACGCTACAACTTCATAACAGATCAGACGTTTAATTAGCCGGGATAAACATTTTATTTTATATGCAGCGTTAAGAGTACGCACTTAAGTCATAGCAGGAAACAAGAATCGTGGGCTGGACATCGTAAATTAAACACGAACAAACTTAAAAGTCGCGAAAAAAGACATTCCACAGAATGTGTGCCTAACGGCACAGGACAGCTTAATAGCTTACATCCCCTTGTTCTAATCCATAAGCAGAAGAAAAGAGAAAAGAGCGTAAAAGAGAGATCGAAAAAGTGCGCGATTTGCTTATATACTGCGAAACATCGCTGCCACAGATTGTAAACAAAATTATCGATGAACGATAAAATAATTAATGACAGACGATTTTAATATTACGGTCAACCAATTAAAAACTCGAAATTTTAAAGAAGAGAAATGGAATTTTAGAGCAGACGAAAATTAAAAAGAAATGAAGTGAAACGATTTGGAAAATACGAATTCGGCAATAATTTAAATATGGACGATTCTGAAATATTTAAAAAGCTGAAAATAGAATAAAACCGAAAATTGCGATGAATTAACCAATTTTTAATCGAGAGCAATAAATTTGGAATCAAATTAAAGGGAATAAAAAGGGCAATAAATGGAATTGCAAATTAGCAAATTTAAATAAATTTAAATTGCTAAAACCTAAAAAGAACGAACTTTCGCCGTTTTTAAAACAAAACCTATGGAATAGAACATATTTGAACAAAGAATATCAAAAACCTAAACAATTGGAAGATGAATAACTAAATGAGAATGACTATGTAAATAAGACCCCTGAACACATTTAAACAAAAAGCAAAACTCCTAAATTAATTAAATATCCAAAAGTATAACCCAACACTATTTTCATTTATTATTGTTACAAACAAAAATTAAGAAAAAAAGCTGTTTCACAAAGCTGAATAAGCCAAATTCATTTGTTTTTCATTATCTCTGAAGCCGGTTGATACTTTTAATTAACTATTCATGTTGTTACTAACGAAATTATTTTAAATTTCAGATTATTTTTGGATAGCATCTTGAGTGAATTATAATATTGCATCAAGACACAATATAAATACTTTTAAAAGTATATTTTTCTCTTATGTAATAGTAAATATTGAAACTGCAATATAAACTCTGCTCTTACCAAATTAAAAACATGTTTCGTATCAGAAAATGCATTTAAATGCATAATTTATAATTAATTTATACATTTATTGCGCTTATATTTTCCTAGATGCATTTATTGAAATCCAATAACATTTTTATAAGCATGTTGAATGGGAATATAATGTAAATATAAACGGCTCAAAAATACTTTTCTCCAAATCCCCGTTCATTATCTTTGATGATTTTTCATTTCCATCCATTAGTTAAGTAAATACATTTAAGCCTTTCTTCAATGACACATAATCCCCGTGGAATTAAAGTGGTAGCATATATTTTCGCGTTCTATTAAAGTTTTTCTTACATAACAATTCCCTATAGAACAAAATTTGTGCGGATACAGAAAGTTATATTTTTATTTTATGTTATAACTATGGTAAACATGTTTAAAAATGTTTTAAAATATATTCTGTCAAAGATTACAAATATAGTAATCTGTATTTAAAATTATCATTAATTATGCACACGACGATTTACATTTTAGAGTGCCACAGCGCTGTCCGATGTCATAGCGTCCATCATCAATAGCAATGCTAATGAAATGACATACATGAGCTATCATAGTATCGATGTATCCTACTTTCCAGATGAAAATTTTGTATTTGCGATTTCAAGCTGTATAAAAACTTATTTCTGTTATTTTATTAGCATTGACCACTGATGATGAACTTTGCTACTGATGATGAACATTATATTATGACTCCTGAAAGCGCAGTGGTACTCTAAATTTAAACTTTCGTGTACGTCATGTTTTTAAATACAGTTTACTAAATTTGCCGTTTTTGCTAAAAAATATTTTAAAGCTACATGTTATGCTCATAACGTGATGCTAATATTTTGTCCCAATTAAAGTTTTACTGCAGTCTCTTTATATTTTAACAAGAAGAAATTTAAATTTAATTTTTTTTCATTTTATTCTATTTATTTTATTTCAGTTTCGATCTGGTTAATTAAGAATGGTTGTAGTATAAGACAGAATATCTGATAATTTCTGGTGATAGCTGTATAGTTGATAAATTTCATTTTTAACATTCTATAGTTTCTTGAAACTTTTGCTTTGAATAAGTTTTTTGAAAAGTCTTCAGATTTCTAATGGATGACATAGTTGTTTAACACGATTAATGAAATTTTAATTTATATTCATTATGTTACCGTGTCATAAATGACCGTTATAGAAATATCATTTGAGTTTGTTGTTGTTCCATAAGGAAATTGAAACTAACATTAGGAAACAAAGTATAGGGAAAGTATTGGGATCATACTGAAAATCGCAACTCGAGTTTTGACGGATCTACTAATTGACCCAAATTCTAATACTAATTGGCTACTAATCACTACTAATTCTAATACTAATTGATTTGAAATACTAATTGACCAAATTTCACAAAATGTGGTAGATAAGTTACTTGTGGGAAACTCTGGTGCTGATTAGATTTTGGTACGATTCGGAAAAGAACAACCTGCTTGTTTTACGAAATGACCCGAAAAAATCGCCAAAATCTAAAAAAAAAGACTACGTATGTTTAAATGTATCTATTAAATGCTTGTTTTATACGTAATTTTTGACGAGGAAAATAATAAGAACAACTCTATTACTCTAGGACTAACCGTTCTCGAGATATTTGAGATTTTTTGCATTTTTGTTTCGCCGCCTGCGGAAAAATTTGCAATTACCAAATAGAAACAGAAATTAAATTAAAAATGCAAATTTAGTGTTATTTTGTGCAATGAAGCTCAATATACTAAATTCTTAAAGAAACAAAGAAAATATGAGTTTGTGTCTGCAGGGAAAGTCATATGCTGCCCACATCAGATTTTTGTCACTGTTTTTGAGAATAGTATCGGCTGTTTTGTGAAATGACTTTCATCAACATTTTGAGAATAATATCGCTTATACTGTGAAATTAGTGGAGCATTATGTGCTGTTTGATTGTATACTGTTCTTGTTTACTTCGTGATTGTGAATAAACGTAGGTTATCCAGAAACTTGGACTCGTTCTTGTATCCTGAGTATACACCCACGATTCTAGAAGATAAATTGCGTATTAATAACCTAGCAACGCTGATCGACAAAGAGTATGTTACTTTTATTCGGAGTAAATTTAGTTTTTCGAACAAACGATAGCATTTAAAACCTATAAACTTCCAGTATTCACCGATTAAAAACTTTCGATTCGAGTTCAGATATGCTTGGAAGGTGCTCTTCCATTAAAAACGCGATCTCCAATCCGAATTTTCTTCTCAGGCACAATACTTTTCCTATACATTATAGTATGTATCTAGGAAAAGTAAAAAACAAGTATTTTATGAAACTGTACTACATGAAAAGCAGTCCTCCGTGATTTATGTAGACTGCATGAATTATCGATAGGTGTGCAAGAAGTTTATATGTGACAAATAAAAGTAGATAATATTTGAAATCATGGATGTGGTTCAATTAACATATTTAGTTTTTCTTTATGTATTACTTATTGTTTATTATAGACTAGAACAAATTATCCGGAATTGTGAGGATCCTGAATAAACGCCCTCTAATTAAATAAAACAGATACGGATACCACCACTCAATTACTAAATCGCCTGTTTTAAACCAAAATCATTCTCGTGCTCCATTTTTTCCACGCACATCCATGCAGAGCATACAACGTGGGCGTAATACGCTCCTTTAATATGTCCTAAATAGGCTTCGTTGATGCGTAATAAATAAGAGTGCCAAACACCAATAAAACTACTTTAAGTCGTAAAATTGGAAAAACAAAGTTTCATTACCACACAAATAAAAAAATCTGATATCGGCAACACATGACTTTCCTTATATAATGTAATGAATTTACTGCGTTTACAGGAAAAAAATAGGTTTTTCTTACAGTAGATACTAATATTCTTTCCAAGATATTGAATTTTCGACAATTTGTCGTCATTTTCATTGATTTAGCGTCATTTTTATCCATTTGGCGAGATTTTCGTTAATTTGACAACATTTCAAAAAGGGGTGACATCATTCTAGTTAAACAAATTTAAATTTGCATAGTGCTTTATGAGCGCCAATGTAATAATGATACAATAAATATGTATACCCTTTTAACACTTTCCAACATAGTTGAAAAGTGTTTAAGACTTTGTTCATTCTGTCTGTCCGTTAGTACAATTACTTCCGTAAAAATGAATTTTAGTATGTTGTTTAGACGGTCTGTGGGACATATGAGAATGTAAATGAATAATATCACCCAATTAGTTTCAGATTAAACCCTAGTTGAAAAAGTTAAATATATTGAACACTATGGGACCTATTTTTTTAAACAAAGTTAAATTCACAAGTTGATTTGAAAATTTTAGAAAATATACAAATTATCCCATAAATAATATAAAAACAATCTGATGTGGCAGCACATGACTTTCCTTATATAATGCAATGAATTTACAACTTTTACAGTAAAAAAAATAGATTATTTTTATAGTAGTTATTTGTATTCTTTCCAAGATATTGAATTTTCGTCTATGAGTGGTCATTTTCCATGTCGTCACCATCAAGGAGTCGTCATTGATTTAGCGTCATTTTTATCCATATGGCGAGTTTTTCGTTAATTTAGCAACATTGAAAAAAGTTGCCAAGTTGGCGACATTCCACCAAATTGGTCGCCAAAATCTCGCCAAGCGTTATGGACGAAGAAATAGGTTATTCTTACAGCAGATAAATGACTTGTGGCGTTCAAATACAAAAGTATTACTCAAAATATATTTTTTCATGAATGGAACGAGCTAGATCCACGAGAATGATGTCACCAAATTTGTCGCATGGTATTACATATGAAAAGTGAACATATTTCACAATAGGAATTATATATATATTTTATTTTATATGACTTTTTGATATTTAAAAAAAATGTGCAATATCTCGAGAACGGTTGAAGTTAGCGTTCTAAAACTTATGCCAATCGTTTTCTAATGAAAAATTACATAAGAAATGTCTATTTGTGTAAGTTTATTAGCGGTTCTGATTTTTTGACGATTTTTTTAAAATTTCACTCGAAAATTTAGGGGGGTTCTGAACATTCGATTGCGTATTAAAACAATAGGCTTCCAGTGTTTACGGATTGTGATTTTTGTACTAAATTTCGTTCGAATCGATGCATTCGTTCGTCAGTTATCGTCTCTACAGTCTCACTGACACACACACACGCACACACACACACACACACACACACACACACACACACACACACACACACACTCACACAGACATCACTTCAAAAATGTTTGAGTCGCGATCAGGGATGCTTGAAACGTGCTCTGTCGTCGAAAACTCGAATTCGAATTTTCGACCCCGTCATAATACTTTCCTTATATATTATGTATATAAGGAAAGTAAAAATTCAGCAAAATATTTTAGGTAGTTTTTTAAATAAAAATTAAAATATTAATTACACCCATATTTTATGAAGAGATCACGTGACCCACTTCAAGATAAAATGTGGCATCTACCTATTTTTCCAAGTGTAAAAATCGTGAAGTTCTTTGAAATTTATATTTAGTGTTGCATCCGTACTAAAATCTCTTTATTATTGCGTATTTTCTCTTCATCTATATTCTGCGCCAAGCTACTGCAATATTTTTGAGTTTAAGTGATCATCAAACTTTTATTATTTCTACAATGAAGCCTAATTTTAATGGATGCAGAATGTAGACAAGAGAATGTAAGATGAGTTTTATAAGAATGGCTGAATTTTTTTCACCCAAAATCAATTAGCTTTGGAGTTTGGAATAAAAGTGATATGAATGAAATATTCATTGCTTTTACATGGAGAGCCAGACGATTTATATTTCGATGACGTCATTTAAATATAGTGCATTTTTTCGATGAAGTTTTATGATTTTAAATATAATAGAAACTATTGCAGTTCTGTGATAATTTAAAAGATATCAACGCTGAATGTATCGCATTTTAGAGATGTTTAAATAAAATTGCATTTCAGTTGGAAATTTTTTCCGGAATCAATATTTATTCATGATTGATCTTTCTTGTTGTGCTTTTACACGAAGCGTTTGTAAACTAAACCCCGTAAGCGGCGATGGTTGCCGTATGGAAACATGCGACAGATAAATGGTCTGATACTTTCTTAACCAAAAATACTTACCTTAACAAATTTCTTAACCAAACATACTTACCAAAAATTCTTACCTTAAAATAAATACTATACCATATAGTAAGCTTTATTCTATGATTATGTGCCATTATTTGGTTTGTACCAGATGTCTAAAAAGCACGAAATGTTATAATTTGGAAAGTACGCCAAGCCGGGGCCGGCGGGATTAGTTCTGCTCTTTATCGGGCCTATGCCTGCGGCGCTGCTGTAGCTCGTGACGTCATAAAGTACATCCCACAATTTGCAACTTACATCATGTGTTTGAAAGTATGATCGTGTAAATATTGACGAAGATACAGATATCACCGAAAGGGGTTTTCTTTTAAGTGTATTTTTAAAATCTAGAACATGATTTGAAGTGATCTAGAACTAGATTCATGGATGTCAAGATTTTAGGTAGCGTATTTTTTTTCAAATCCAACGTCAAATTCGTCCGTTGAACGAGTATTTTTGCTACGTAAGAAGCTGCTGGAAATCGGGTATAAATAAACATACCTTAATGGAATAAGTAGAATGCAAATACATGTTTTTTTATTTATGCATTAGCATAATGAAATTTTTCTTAGTAAGGTTTGTTGTTGTCAATATAAACAATTGTTCGATTTATATATGTAAAGTGTAGAGTTAGAAATTTTTGCAGATTGTTGTTGCACCCCCCTAAAATTTTTGGTAACCCCCCCCCCCCAAAAAAAAAATTCATGGATTATACACCCTCAAATTTTTTGGTGTAAGTAATTAAAAAAGTAAATGTGCAGAAAATTTCATGTAAATAAAATTTTTACGTTATCTTGTTCTTTTTGTGTAACGTGTTTTGATTTTTTATTAGTGAGTCAAAAAGGAATCATTGATCTGCAATTTGTAAATGGTCTATGGGCAATTGTCATAGCAAAAGGCAAAATTAAAATTGAGAATTTGATACAGTACTATCAATTAATGAATAATGTAACTTTATTCTTTCAATCATCTGACCTCCAAAGAAACTGGAAACCAATGGTTTTATTTATTTTATGCACATGTGTATTAAATATAAAAATGTGAAATACACAAATCATTAGTTTTTTTTTTTTTACATGCATTTTTGTAATTACAAAAAAAAAAAAATCTGAATTTCATAATTTTTTTTTGGAAAAACTGAAATTCATATTGGCTACGAAAACATTTCGTGGATTATTTAGCTTATTATTGTTTCATTAAAATGCAGATGACAACACTCAGCAACCTTAAAGTGTTAAAAGTAGAATTTTCAGGACTTCACATCACAGGTGAAAATTGTCTGTCAATAAGTAACGTCTAAAATTATTTTCGTTGAAAAAAAAAACAGGTAAGATTTAAGCTATTAAAATAAGTTTAGTAAAATAGTTTGTCATTGTAATACAGTATTATATTTGATATTTAACCGATTTATTCAATTTATTAAATTATTTCTGTTGTAAAAAAGCGTATCAACCGAAAGCGATTTTTTAGTTTTTTAAAAATTATTACTATTTGAGACTACTGCCTTTTCCTGTTATTCACGCTAATCTACATTTCATTTTACCAAACCAGAGATTTCCATTTAAACTGAAAGTGCACAATAACAAATAATAAATATGTTTATATCACAACCCTGCTATCAATTACAAATGTAACTTCCGAAATAGTCGCTCATAATGTGCGTGATCACTTATTGACGCTTAAAATATAAATCTAATGTCTGTATTATTATGTATGTATATTATTATTAAGTATGTATGCATATTATTATTATGTATGCATATTATTAAGTATATATATATTATTAAGTATGTATTATTATTAAGTATATATATATATTATTAAGTATGTATGTATATTACTATTAAATAAGTATTCATATTATATTAATTAATAGTATTCAATAATTATTAATAGTATATTAATTATTAAATATTATTATTAAGTATGTATGTATATTAGGATATATGTTATGTAAATCTGACAGTTAAAACTTTTGAAAGACCTTATTACAAAAATGTTTTTGGAGAACTATGTAATTAGAAATTTAATTAACTCTGCCCAAAAACATTATATTCTTATATATATATATATATATATATAAGAGGTCATAATGTGTTTCTGTGCATTAGGTTATTTAAGAGCAAAAGCCAGATTTCTCAAGTAAATGAATTTTATGAAAAAATAAAATTCAAAAGGTTGAAACCTGGCATTGAATCTTTTAGAAGAAAAGAAAAAAAAAACCTCGTAACTACGGAAATATTCAGTGTTTTTTTACTTTACAATCTTATTTATATTCCTTCTTTATATATATAATTTGTTTTCGTTATATTTATTCAATTAAAACATTTTTACTTCAACCAACTTCTATCACTCTAAAATATCGACTCCATAATCGACGCTGATTAAGAACTAGAGCAAAGTGTAAACGCCGTGGATGGGATGTAAGTTGTGACGTCACGAAACCTGCATCTAGGCCCGATAAGAAGAAGAAATCCCGCCGGCCCCGGCCAAGCCCCCGTCACTCCTATATTTCTATATGTGTATATTGAATATATATGGAAATGAATGACATATATTGAATATATATGATATATAATCTATATATATGGAAAATTTGAGAAATGTATATAGGTACAAATAACACAATAAGTATATTTGTACTTGTATACTTTGCTCAAATATTCTTTATGCTATGTATGTACAAAGTGTATTTCATTTATTGATTTTATATAACACTTCACTCAATAAGTCTCCGGTCTGACACATATATGGCAACACTGTTGACAGACACATATGATTTCTGGATAGTACCGACCTTCAAACGACACGTGTCAAAATTTTATGATATTCTGACAATTAGTTTACAGGTTACAGTGGTTTTAGTGACCCCAGTTTTGTAATTTTCAAAACAATGGATAAAACAGAATTTCGTGTGTTGATTAAACATTGTTTTTTGATGGGAAAAAATACTGTTGAAGCCAAACAGTGGATTGATAAGCGTTATGGAGACTCTGCACCAGGGAAATCAGCTATTATTGACTGGTATGCTGAATTTAAGCGCGGTCGTCCAAACACCTATGATGCTGCACGCTCTGGTCGCTCAAAATCGACAGTTGTTCCGGAAAACATGAAAAAAGTCCACAAAATAGTTTTGAAAGACTGTAAAGTGAAGTTTCGTGAGATAGCTGACACCTTAAAGATATCAGAAGGTAGTGTGTTTATAATTTTACACGAAAATTTGAGCACGCGTAAGTTGTTTTCGAAGTGGGTGAAACATTTGCTCACACAGGACCAAAATAACAGGGCATGCCCCGTGTCACAAGTCGATGAAAACGATGGTTAAATTATATGAATTACGCTTCGAATTGCTTCTTCACCCACCGTACTCTCCAGATCTGGCCCCCAGCGACTACTGGCTTTTTGCAGATATCAAAAAGATGCTCCAGGGAAAGAAATTTGGCTCAAATGAAGAAGTGATTGCCAAAACTGAGGCCTATTTTGAGAGAAAAGGCACATCATTCTACGAAAAAGGCATCGAAAAGTTAGAGGAGCGTTGGAATGGATGTATCACTCTTGAAGGAGAGTATGTTGATTAATAAAGTCGAATTTCTAAAAAAAATTGTTTTCCTTAGTTAGATCGGAGACTTATTGAGTGATGTAGTATAATTGAGTATATATAAAATATTATACATTGTTATATATAATTGAGAATTATAACCTTCACTAAACTTTTCATAACTACTCTTTTGTAATATTTTTCATATTTTCCAAACAAGTTATTTGACGCAAAATAAAAATATCAACATGTTTTTCTCAATTACTGGATTAAAGCCTCTAACTCCTTATGAAATTGCATTGGGGGGGATCTACAGATGATGAAGAGCAGTTTCTGTTCACCTCTTAATTGCAAAATTGCTTTCGCAACCATACATGCTAAATGCTCCTGAAAGCGGAAAAAGGGGATATTGAGTGAACTTTCTGTGTTTGTTTCTCCTGCTGAGATATTTTTTTGGTAAATCTTCGATTCTCAATATAGTGTTAGTAATTTGAAGTGTTTAGTTTTATAGTGTTAGTAGTTTGAAAGAGAGGAGTCTTTTTAAGTTTGAAAAATTTATATATAAATAGTATCAGACGAGTAAGAAAATAAGGGCTAAATCTATAAAGATTAATCTTGCACCCCCCTCCCCCCCCACACACACAGACTACAAGCACGTGCAAGTTTCTTTTACATGCTCAACGCCTAACTGTCAAAATTCTTTCGCAGACAAGAAATCAGGATTCCCAGAGAAACCTACTAGCACCACTCTTGTTACTGCCTGAATGAATCGCTTTATCACTTAAAGAAAACCATTTTAGCTGTCAACTTCCAAAATTTAGTGCCAAGTGTCACTCCCACTAGACAGCAGCTTGACTAGAAATCCAAGATGTTGCCATGTTCCTAAAACTGTGCAAACAATAATTTTACCCCTGCCTTTAAACACTGTATAAGCTATTTCCAATTAAAGAGTTTTTCTTTTAGAATGTTCCCAGTCAATTACGTTGGACCTTATTAATGTACTAGAGCACGCTGCGTAGGAGAGGGAGATAAGATGTAGGGGTACGAGAACGACGGACAAGTGTGGTCAGGCCCTGTGCCGGGCCACTAAGGGCCTCTTTTTACATGACATGAGGCGCTGAGATTTGGTCCAAGAGAAACACAAATTTACTGGCTCCGAGTTGGAATCCTTGAGTCAAGACATGAGTTCGATGAGCCGTACGCTAGGCTTAATGATTCGAAGACGCACGCTCGGCCTATTGCCTGGCTCATATATATAGGCCCCTTTGTTCTTATGAATAAAACTTGGGGAGAATCTCGATCTTTCGTTTAATTCCAATTGATGGTCATTGCAGATGGCTATATTGTCCAAAACCAACCAGTCACTATGATCTGCACATCAATATGAAAGAATTTCGGCCAATGGCGATGAGGGCCACTTTGGCCCATTATTGATAACCTGATCGTTATGAAATAAATCCTGAAATCGATCAACTTATGTAACAGAATGACAAATCAATAGATTACAAAAGTCATTTTATTAAAAACATCCTTCAGACGTACATATAGGGTATGTCTTTAAAAAATAACTTTTGTGATCTATTGATTTGACATTCTGTTCGATTTAAGGATTTGACGTGTAGCCGCCATTAGTATTAAAACCCAATGAGTGCAGCCAAGACAATGAAGGATGCCTATGGAGACCATCAGAGTGTGACTTTAAAATGAAAGCAGGGATACTAAATAAAAAAGAACATTATAATGAATCTACAAAGGATAAGGGGGCGATATCCAACGAAGCGCAGACCTTGACAGAAACATGGACATCATATAATGCAAGTGTAATGCATATTTTCATCCTTTCTTTACACGACTTAATAAAGTATCTTAAATAAATTAGATAGAATTTACAAAGGATAAATGTCACCTTTTAAGTATAGACTAATGTGACTCTAAATTATCATATAATGTAAGTGTAATGCATGTTTTCATCCAGGCTTAATAAAGTAATTTAAGTAAATTCGATACAACATACAAAGGATAAATATCACCTTTTAAGTATAGACAAATGTGACTCTTAATTATCAAGTAATGTATTTAACTAATAAGCAATTACGACGCTCTAATAACAGTATATATTGAAATTTCTGGAATTAATTAATCATTGTAAAATATCTCCGCTGACAGACATTGGAAGAAAATATTACTATATGAATTTTGTTGTTTTGCACCTTATTTACGACAAGGTAGATCTGAGTTATGAAACTCTAATATTGATAAAATGTTAAATAACTTTTATTAAATCAATTGATTACAAATATGATGATTTTCATAAAATATATATATATAAATAAATGTTACTCTGGATCCAGTTCTTCCTTTTGAATTGCCTCTGACTTCTGGAATTAATTCAATTGTAATTATGTTTTTAAAAAATTAACGACGTGATCATTTATTTAGAGTTAGAGACCTTGGATTTTTGAAAGATTTGATTTTAATGTTCGGTTACTCTCTTTGGTCTATATATCCGTTTTATGTATCAGGAGTATGACGGCCAATTCTCTCCTGATAAATAGATTGCCCGAAAAGAATTTTCGTTTTTTCTGATGCATTTAAGTAAATACCAACATCAATTGGTATGGGTTAGGTTACTTTCAGAATGCATATCTATAGGTATGCAGGGCGTTTCAAAATTATTGCACAACTAAATATTTCTTGAACGACGGGTCTTCGGTCTATAGTTCGATCGGTAGTCGGTCTAAAATTTTGATCATGTCACACCTTTCAGTGAAAAAATACAAAATATAACTTTTTATACAGGATTCATAGAATTTTGATTTTAAATATAAAAATATTTTCTACAGCCCATGTATCAAACAAAAAAGTTCAAAGGTCTGGACCTAAATGCCCAAATAAGCGCGCATCAATGTCGGCCAAACTGAAATAACTTTATGTCATCACAATATAGTGACTCTACCGTGTAACGCAAAATAAACAAAAAATGGAAATATGAAACAAGGAATTTTGAACATGAGACGTAATTAAGTACATAAATAAAATAAAATGAAAAGCAGAGAATATGAACTCAAGGAAACCAAAACTTAGGCGTGGTCAAGCTCTATCTCAGATAAATACGGAATCATTGACAAATCATCAACTAGCTTACTGGAGTTTTCATTAATTTGAAAAGATTAAAAGAATTTATTCTAATTTACGCTGCATTTTACGTTGTAAACCAGTTTATTAATGATTGTGCGCAAAGTCACGTACTTTACTTACTGTATAAAACATTTTCAAAAGTAAAGGTAGAAACTTATTGTAATTTAAAAAAAAATATTATCCAAAAAATTCCATAAAATTAAAAAAATAGCTATCATTATCCAATATGGTTCACTTCCATATACAACATTATGCAACAAATCTGCTAACATCAGTGTTATGGATCTAGTTTCTTATGCTCAGGAGAGAACCTTTGTAATAGCTTTGCTTTCTGACGCCAAAGAATTCGTCAATAGCTATTTACACTACCCGACACAGAAAATGCAACACCATGAAAGAGCGAATAGGGTTGTTGTTGTTGAAACCCAGACCGTCCGACCTACCAGAAAGGTGTAAGGTAACTGTTTGGACGGTCGGGAAGTGCCACCCAATTTAGACCGGAACCCAGTGGGGGAGGCATCCACAGGGACCGTACCCTCCTTCCCCTACCACCAACCTCTCGGAAGGACTTTCGGACCCACATGTTTAACGTGATCGTACTCCGCATGAACACGGCGGCAGTTTTGGCAGCGGCTGGAATCGAACCCGGGCTAGAGCGAATAGGGTGTGATGTTAAAGGATACACAGACAAAAATGGCATATATAAATCAGCTAATTCCAGAAGGATAATGCAATACAGTAATGGCATAGATAAGGTGATCTGTAAGCAGTAGGACTATCTCTTGCGGTGATACAAGCAGCAACACTTCGAGGAACAGATGTAATGAGCGTGCGGACAGTTTTCCGAGGGATGGATGACCATATGCGATTAACCATCCTCCACAGGTCGCCGGCTGTTTAAGGAGGGGACAGGACAGTCAAATGATGTCCAATCACGTCCATACATGCTCGATGGGTGAAATATCTGGAGACAGTGGAGGCCAAGGAAGCATCTGGATACCTTGCGAGGCTTGTCTGCTGATAGTTGCCGTATGCGGTCGCGCGTTATCTTGTTGGAAAACAGCACTTTGCAACCGTTGAAGGTAGAGCAGTGTAACTTCATCCCCATATCGTCGTGACGTCATTGTGTCTTTTATATGAACTAGGAAGACCAGCTATCGAAGCCGATGACACCCCAGACCATGATGACGCATTGTCGAACAGTATGGGGTTCAACAGTCGCAACAGGATTGAATCTGTTTCCACATCGCTTCCAGACTCTCAAACGGTGACTGCCATTCGACAAACAGAACCGAGACCCGTCGCTGAACACTACCCTGTCCCGTTCAATCGTCCATGACGCCCGGTTCCGACACCATTGCAAACTCTCACGTCCTTGTCTTACCATGGCAGTCTTCGTAAAGAACAGTTTGAGTGCAAGTCGATTTCGGCCAATCATCGAGAAACTGATCTCGCTGATATTGGAACATTCAATGTACTCTGCAAATTCTGCAGAATGGCGAAAATCATTGTTTGTGGTGACACCACAGCATGCCTACAAATGCATCGATCAACGTGTCCTTGAACGCCAATGTCTACAAAGGGGGATCGAACTGTTTGGGATAGGTTATGTCAAATACCTACCTTTTTGGGAGATTTTTCGTTTGGGATGGACGCTGTCCCACCTGTAAGCAAAAGGTTAATTAATTTCCTTAGTGTTTATGTTATTAATGTAAAATATTTGCGGAACTGTCACAAACAAACTATACGTTATGGAGAACATTGGTTTTCATTATTTAATTCAGCGCGAAGAGTTCTATAAAGATTGGCCAATCACATCTTCGGGAATGACCCTCCATTTTTGAAACATTTTTTAAATCGCAAATACATTACACATAACTGTTTAATATAGTCGGTTTTATGTAATATTTTATTTAAAAGTAAATGACATAATTTATAAGATTCCAACATGCCCCGTTCTCAGGATATTACATGCTTTTGCTGTCACGATTGCTATGAGCTACTTGGCCTGCATCTTAAGATTCCGATAGAACGTAGGTTCAAATCTCGCCGCGGGTATGTACGTTTTTGTTGTCCTGGAATTAAATGTTTAGAACAAGATATACTTGCAATTATTCTCAATAGATGGTAAAAGCTGTCTATACATATACAATATGTGATATTTATGTATATGTAACGCTCTCCGAAAGATAGATAAATAGAGATGTAAACCTCCAAATGGCTGTAGCAAGAAACGTCATCACTTTTTCTAATTCTAAATGCCCAAACTGCTGCTAAAAGTTAAAAAGGTATTCGCATAAAACAGCAGACAGGATGCAGTGCATTCACCGTAGCTTAAACTTGAAAGGTAAGAAACCAAACTCATTCATCGTGTTCTACCTCTTATTCTTTCCTCCTTGGTTTTTATCTCTTTATTCTTCTTTTGCTGTTGACAACCTTATTTTACTGTTTCAGTCACTTTTGCTGTTTTTAGATCAATAGCCGATCTAGCTTTCACGAGTTAAAATTGTGATTTTTGTGTGTCATGACAGAAAAACCTGTTTCTTGCTTTTGAAACAGGTAGACGCTATTCATTTTGTTTTATAAGCTGCTTTTAATGAAGCTACCTCTGAACTAAAACAAGAGGTTTCATTTGCAATTTTAGCGATATGATTTAAATTCAAAATAGGATTTTCTCGAAAATAATTAATTAATTAATACACTAATAAGCAGACTAATTAATACACTTTTTGGCTGGCTAATAATTACTTTTTTGTACTCATTTTAAATAATAATGCTTATGTTCTCTAAAACCGAGGTAAGTTGAACTTTTTTAAACTTTTCTAAAATAGGTAAATATATACAACCTCCAAAGCTATTAATTTGTCATGCCTATAGATTATATCCCAATTGAACCAACTCTGATGAATCTTTCTCAATATAATTTATTTATTCATTTTTATATTTCATCTATTTTATTTTTATTTTTATGTATATATTTATTTATTTTGCAGACAGAAGAATACCACAGCAATTATATCGCTGAGAACTTCAGGAAGTTTCATAAATGTTAAAAAATACATTGTAAAATATTAAAAATGAGTAAATATGTGAGTTTTATACAACAAATTAGTTTTTGCTTCTAAATGGGAGTAATAATTATCAAGCACTTTAAAAATAATTTGAAATAGTAAATAAGATAAAAAATATTTTTCACAGAAATTGCAAAACATTTAGTTTTTCTGTCTGTGCATTTTTGTTTAGAAAATAACTTTATGCGTCATTAAATTCGTGTTTCAGATGCATCTTACATTTATGTGTTTGGCTTACAAATTATTTGCAGGTAAAATGTTTTTGAACTGTTCATATATGTTTGTACAGTTGTTTTCCTATTAGAAGAGAATGTGATAAGTTTTTGTACTTATGAGTTTTCTTTCATACTTAACGAAAGAAAATTATTGAGATGGGATTAAATATTCAACTATATTTATTTTAACTGGAGTAAAATTACATTCCATGTAATGTCTCTTTCTCCAACAACGGCAAAAAATTGTCTGTAGGTCACGTCATGTGCTGCCCATTTTTACTTTCCTTATATACATAATGTATAAGGAAAGTATTGTGATGGGGTCGAAAATTCGAATTCGAGTTTTCGACGGGAGAGCACGTTTCAAGCATCCTTGATCAAGAATCAAGCATTTTTGAGGTGATGTCTGTGTGTGTGTGTGTCGGTCAGAGAGTCTGTGGAGACGATAACTGACGAACTTGTATTTGAACGCCAATAGTCATTTATCTGCTATAAGAATAAATTATTTCTCTGTCTATAACGCTTGACGAGATTTTGGCGAAGAATTTGGCGGAATGTCGCTAACTTGGCGACTTTTTTTAAATTTTACCAAATCGAAGAAGATCTCTCCAAATGGATAAAAATGACGCTTAGTCAATGAAAATAACGACTATTTGACGAAAGTTTAATATCTTGAAAAAAATGTAAATATCTACTATAAGAATAACCTATTTTGTTTTTATTGTAAAAGTAGTAAATACATTGCATTATATAAGAAAAGTCATGTGCTGCCCACATCAGATTTTTTATTTCATATAATTTTAACTAATTACTATGCCCCCAAATTTAAAACATTTAAATACTTTTCACCTTCTTCAAAGTCGATGTTTTGAAGTAAATTGGGATAACTGAAATGCTGTAATTGTGATAAAAATTTAAAATTTGACATTTATTTTCGATTACTAATAGAAACAATTACATTGTGACTATATAATATTGTGACTATATAATATATTACATTGTGACTATATAATTACATTGTGACTATATAATATATTACATTGTGACTATATAATTACATTGTGACTGTATAATATTATTATTCATTATGAATTTTTATATATTTTATTATTATAAATTATCCCATAATTTTGTGACCGATTTCAATGTGAAATAACTACAGGAATATTAAGCTTATAGTATTGAATAATACATTATTAGATGGCTTGTAGTGTACCATTTATAATAATATAAGTTTCAACCCTCCATTCTAACCCTTCGGCACAGTAACAGACTTTAATTAGGTTGCATCTTTACTAAACACTTTATACAAAATTTCATTAAAACAGGCTAAAAAGAAATACACGTTATATTAAATAAAGATTTAATTAAAATTAGTATAACTTTTTCAAATTAGTCATTTTTTAAATTAATATATGACTCCAAAAATCTTAATGATGATAAATATTTAAACAAAGAGAAAATATTACAGAGAGGAAACAGCTGAAATTGTTCATACTCATATAAAAGTCTTTGATATATGTTGATGAAAATCGATTCACAATGTACATTTTCATACTTGTTTTTAATATCAATTACATAAGTCATATTTCATACAATAAACTATTTAAAAATTTGTAAGTCACATAATTGTGTTTGGGTCGTTTAGTAGTTGAGATCCAGACCATCCGACCTACCAGAAAGGTGTAAGGTAACTGTTTGGACGGCCGGGAAGTGCCACCCAATTTGGACCGGAACCCAGTGGGGGAGGCATCCACAAGGACCGTATCCTCCTTCCCCTACCACCAACCTCTCGGAAGGACTTACGGACCCACATGTTTAAGGTGATCGTACTCCGCGTGAACACGGCGGAAGTTTTGGCAGTGGCTGGAATCGAACCCGGGCCTACCGAGTGCAACTCCAGCGCGCTAACCAATGGGCTACCGCGCCCCGGGGTCGTTTAGTAGTAACGTAATACAAAAATTCAGCGTGAGTAGATAATTATTACAGAAGATATGTATAAAAGTCTGGAAAACTAGTTTAACATTACGAGCTTAGAGCTTTGCTTACTCATAACTCGGCAATGCTTCATCCAAATGACTT
Organism: Amaurobius ferox; assembly: GCA_951213105.1. Classification (NCBI taxonomy): domain Eukaryota; kingdom Metazoa; phylum Arthropoda; class Arachnida; order Araneae; family Amaurobiidae; genus Amaurobius; species Amaurobius ferox. The sequence continues at coordinate 155,890,984 of OX578136.1, forward strand.
GAAATTTAGTATCCGTAATAAATTTTTCTCGTAAAATGATGTAAAACTTAGGCATTGGGTTTAAAGATTTCGAAGTTTGTGCGCATTTTAATATGAAGACGGCCCCCTGTACACATTTTATGCATGCTAATTTGTAAAGGATGTTATTCCTAATCGAATATTATCTTTAAATTTTCTCAGCGATGAACAATGTTCGAATAACAAGGGGTGGGGCATTTTTTTCCTTAGCAGTACATGCAATCAATCCTATTTCTGGAAACGGTCGTAGTTTGATCAAAATATCTCAAAATGCAATTTTTCTTCATAATATCAATAAGTTCTTTAGTTCAAATACTCCTATTTACTAATTTTATTACTATTAGTAATACACTGTTAAAAATGGGTATTAAAAAAAAGTAGAATTCACTCATTTTCGAACACTTTGCATGCATTTCGAGCACTTTGCATGCTCAGAGTAACTATGTTTCAATTTTGAAAAACGCATGTACTCATTTTCGAGTATATCAAAGAATTAAATTTTAAGCATATTTAGGTTCAGACTGTGAATACTATGTACTCATTTATGAGTATAGGAGAATCAATTTTAAGCATAATTGTAAATACTATGTACTCATTTATGATTATATGGGAGAATCACTTTTAAGCATAATTGTAAATACTATGTACTCCTTTTTGTGTATATGAGAGATTCAATTATATTTTTATTTTCAATTATATTTTTAAACTGTACATAAATGATGGATGACAAACAGCGCATAAGAATTAGACAAGCAATGCTTATTGCGTGTCCGTATTCTAACGCCACATTAGAGAAAAGACACACGACCGCATAGCACCGCACACGGAATATATATATCCGCCATCGTAATTCTTATGATATAGTTCTTTAATTTCGAGGCTATAACTTTTATTCTTCGAAATATTTGCACAAAACTTTCAGATTTTTTTTTCCCAATGGCCAGGCCTTAATACTATCTTCACCTATATATCGGCCAGAAATGTAAACCTCTTAGTCGTAACACACATGACTTTACCCCAGCGCGCCAGTGGGGACGGGAATACACTGCGCCCAACGACACAACATCCATGCCTGAAGGTGGGACTCGAATCCACTCCCGGCAGCCGAGGCGTCGGCAAACATTCAGAATTATAATTGCACATTTATTACACGATTTTTAATGAAATCAAAATGAAATAATACGTTTATTTATTGAAGTACTAATTTTCAAGCAAGTGCGATTACTTATATTTCAGTATGTCACCTACTCGTTTATGGTGCCTTTGTACTCAAATGAAAACGAGTACGTTGAAGTTTTCGTTTTTAAGTATATTTTTTACAGTGTACTCGAAACTTTTATTATCATGAATGTAAATCCATAACAATACTGATCTGTCTACTACATTGATTCTCGTATTTGGCTTCCTTCTACAAAAAATAAAAAGACGGCGACAAGTTTGTCCAACACTTTACCGAAATCAATTGCCCAATGAAAGACGTTGTCTAGACTGACAGCTGGCCACTGGGATTTGATAGAGCTTCGTTTGTTCGAAGATTCCCTATCGACCCCTTTGCACCTCCTTCTGATTGCGGTTGTCTACTTAATTGACTGCCAGACGATTCTTTGCTACTGCAAATAATGAACAGCACTCCTGCCTCATACCAAGGGGCTTTATCTCTCATCTTAATTATTGAGGTTTGTTTGTAACTTTATCTGGGTTCAATGAGAACTTGAAAAATAAATGAAATTTGAAGAGATTTGTACTTTTTCATACTATGTAATATAGCTTAGAAAAATTGTTTTCACGAAAATTTTCGAATTCGAGATTTTGATGCCTATATGTGTTTTTAAGACCTCCTGAACACGTTTTGACTATTTGTGGAGCGGTGCCTGTCTGTCTGGTCGATTTCTTAGTACACGATTGCAGCCCCAAATGTTAATGGATTTTCACCAAACTTCATTTCCGGTGTTATTATTAAAAAATTTTAAACTAAATAGAATTTTTTTTATAATTCGAGCAAAAGCTTCGAAATTTATTCGAAATGTCATATTTTGGTAGCATGGCAGCAAACGACATAATTTGATATAATCATGCATAAAAAGGTTTTATGGTCCAATGATAACGGGACTTAATAGTTTCAATCGTTGTTGTGAAAAATAGACGCAATACGAATTCTTTTGTTTTTGATGTCATTAGCTCCTCTTAGAGGGGGGGGGGGACAAGGCACCCTTCTCCCCGGTAGTGGTACATTGTCATGGTATCAATGGAAGTATTTTTTCAAGTCTTTTAAAGTGAAGGGTAACACGTCATAGATGTAATCATTTAGAGCCACGATACCGATTTTTTAAGTTTTTTCTTGTAAAATTCGAAAACCAAAATCTGGTATAAAAAAGTCCAGTTTAACAAGGCTCGAGTTTTTTCCAATGATATTCTATTTGCATCCCAATTAGTATTCGGTGACAAAATATGATGTGGGCAGCATATAACTATACCTACAGAATAAAATTGTTTATTTCACTTCCTTTGTATACATTAATTTAAGTTTTTATCTCAAAATAGCGCGCTAAATAGATGCTTATTTGATATGGTATATAATTTGTCGTTTTAAAATAATTCACCTCTTTCATTGCGTGATTAGATATGTTTTGAAATGATACTTTGTGACTAAAATAAAAAAAATACTGAAATATCTCGAGAGCGGAAATCTATGTGTAATGGGAGTGATTTCATTTCTTTGTGAAAAGCATTTGCATAAATTAAGTATTCAGTTAATATTTTTAAGCATAGTTATTATTTTTTTGTTGTTGATTTTTTTGCCCGCACTGAAAAAAGTTCAGTTCTGATTTTATTATTGTACTAAAATGTAATTAGCATCGCAGTAGTGCGCATCTACCAAATTAAATGAAATTGGTTCGGATTGTTTTTGATTGGAAATATTTTGGAGCTGTAACATCGGATGTTTTTTTAGTGTTTCTGACCGGAAATAAATTAACATCCTTGGTAATGAGTTATGAGCTGTTCTCCACTTGTTTGGAATTTTGCATCTTCCACGGGAATCGCGATAATTCTTAAAAGTAAGTAAATTTCTGACATTTTGCTTGTTTATTATGATTATTAACTAAAATAAGTCAATTAATTTCCCTGTAGTAAGATATTACTGTTTTTTATTACATCCAATAAAATTTTTAAATCACATATGTCGAGAGAAACCAAATGCAATTTTGATATAAAATAATTAAAAATTATTTTGCTGTAGTTAAATTTTATAATGTCATTTAACTGTAATTTGTGATTTATAATGATCGTTATATATTTTAAACAAAAGAACATTAAGAAATTTTTGGTAGTTACTATATTATAATTTCTTAGGCATGATTAAAATACCTACAAATTTCTTTGTTATAACGTATTTTTTTGAAAATTGATTTTCTTAAGAAAAATGTCTTCTACAGTTAGTTCTCACTGCAGCTTGAAAAAAGAATAACTTATAAAATAAAATGAATTCTTTTTCGATTTCAAAAAACAATATTCTAAATGCTATTCTAGCTTGAAGTGAAACGACGTCGTAAATCCTAAGATTTAATGTGACATTTCGCGACGTGCCATTTCCAGAAGATAAAAAAATCGAGGTCTAATATTTCAAGGCATTTTTCAGCTACTATTTTCCTGTCAATAATAGTACCTAGTTACTTTCAGTTCTGAAATTTTTTTGTGGCAAAAGTACTTTGGAATATAATTTAGTAATAAATTTTGAAAATGATAAGTATCAAATTTTACTCTCGCTCTTATCGTTGGTAATAAAGCAGGATAGTCAATTTTAATAAGAAATATTACTTAAACTATTTTGGTACTTTAAACCCATATTTTTTAACCTCTGCAGTAGCTAGTTTAATATTTCTGAATGCCTTAATGCTGTACCAAAATTGCGTTCAGATGCAATTAGGTCACTTCATACTGAATGTTCAGTTTTTTAGACAAACATTTTCTCAATAAGCATTTATTTGTTTTACTTTGCTACCTACCATAGTGGGATAGAGATCCTAGGATTACAAAAATATCAGGAAAGGCAGCGACGTTGTTTCCATATGATACTATCAACTTCCACTTAGCCAAATAATTTCATTAACTACGTAACAACGGACCAGAAACCCTAGAAAATCCCTATATAATGTTTTGAGCATGATGCTCAACACAAAATTGTTTCAATGTAGGATGGCAAGGACTAGAAAGTAAGCCATTGAACTTACCACTTATGCCACTGGTGAATCTGTCATACCATTGAAGAGGCAAACGGTTTATATAGATTTTATTTTGTCCATGTTAAATATAGCTCCATAAATATATGGCTTGTATAAATTTCATCTTCTCTCTGAGAAATATATAGCTCCTCCAGCTCAACATATTCTATGTAGTTCGCAAAGCAAGCACTTCATTTAATAAAAGTTTGCAAAAACAAAAAAATCCCCCTCTTCGCTTATTCCCTAGCAGACAATAAATTAACAGCAAAAATTAATAACAAAACTAATTGAAAATCTATTAGCCACATAAAATACATACACATGTTAGACACATAAACAGATAACATTTTGAGCGTTTGTTTATATTAATAAAATAGAAAACGCGTAAGTTTTGAAAACGATAATTAAGATATTTGCAAACAACAGTAGAAGATCAAACTAGTCTACTAGAAATAACCTCTCTAGGACAGTAGATTTCGAAATCCCGGCACGAATGCCGTCTGTGGCTCTTTACAATCAAATTGCTCGAATCAGGTTCCTTTTTCAGAGTTACAGACAAATTGTTCCAATCAAATTGCTTTTTGGAATGCAATTGCTCCAATCAGATCCCTTCTTTGGAGTGACGCAGATATTTGGAAAACTATTAGATTGATAGATGGGTGAAATTTCAGACAAAAGTTATATTATAATTGTAAGTAGAATTCCAAATGTGTTATTTTCAAGCGGTTACTGACGTTGAATACTTAGTCACGGACAGGCAAAATGCGACCTTAAGACTCTAATCGTAGAACGAGAAAGAGAGTTAGTTAATCGTAGCGTAGTTTCGGAGAAAATTCATTTCCACCAATTTGCAGCATGTTGAGACCCAGATCGTCCGATACAGCAGAAAGGTGTAAGGTAACTGTTTGGACTGCCGGGAAGTGCCACCCAATTTAGACCGGAACCCAGTGGGGGAGGCATTCACAGGGACCGTACCCTCCTTCCCCTACCACCAACCTTTCGGAAGGACTTACGGACCCACATGTTTAACTGGATCGTACTCCGCGTGAACATAACGGCAGTTTCGGCAGTGGAGGGAATCAAACCCGGGCCTACCGAGTGCAATTCCCGTGCGCGAACAACTGGGCTATCGAGTCCAATTCGAGGCGTGTGAAATACGTACTGAGCATGACACTAAAAATTTCATAAACATCGCAGCTTTGTCACATTCTTATAATAGTTTACTTTTGCAGCAAATTTTATTTTAATGGGCTGAGTAGTTTTGGAGTACTGCAATATAATATAAAGGTGATGAAAAGGGAATACGGATTCCTGAACATAAACCTATACTTTTCAAGATGTAGATTGCTAATAAATAGATTTTGACATTTGAGAATATACAAAAACAAATATTTTTTAACTTAAAAAAAAATTGAAGTTTATCAATTTAATGACTGTATTTGTCATATGTTGCATTTTGAGATTAAGTTTGATTGAAAAAATATAAAAATTAAAGATAAACCACCACGTTAAATAATCACAAAATGTCTGAAGTGAGGTGTCACTCGACTGAGTCATAGATTCGCACTTTATATAGTTTACGATTCAATCACAATTCGCTACATAAATATGTTTCTTTCGAAAAACTTGAATTCAAAAGTTGTTCTTATGAAATAGTTCGTAGTATTTTTTGCAATTTCTTTCAAGTTGGCAACAGTTGGTTTTACCGGTGAATTAGATGCATTCGACTGTTTTTAATTGATCTGGCATAGTCGATTTAGTATATATAGACAAAGAGTGCACACTCGTGCACCTTTTCTTACAATGTTATTGGGGTGCATAAGGAGTTTGTTAAAAGTCCCTTATGCTATTTTACATGTATTGTATTCCAAACTCATTTTTATGCAGACTTTACTACAATTGTTTCAGGAATTATTGTTCGCTTTCGGTAATAATGAATGAAAGCCTATATTTCCTATAATTTGAGTTGCAATCATAGGAATTGCAATCAAAATTATCTGTAGTTCTAGTGTTTTACATAACATCTTTACATCAATATTTATAGATATATGTGATATTCGTTCTGTGGCTCATACATCATTGACGGATATTTTTACTTTACTTATATACATAATGTATAAGGAAAGCATTTTGAAGGAGTCGAAACTTCGAATTCGAGTTTTCGACGGGAAAGCACGTTTCATGCAACCCTGATCACGAATCAAACATTTTTGAAGTGATGTCTGTGTGAGTGTGTGAGAGAGAGTCTGTGGAGACGATAACTGACGAAAGAATGGGCCGATTCGAACGAAATTTGGTACAAAAATCACAATCCGTAAACACTGAAAGCCTATTGTTTTTATACGCAATCGAATGTTCAGAACCCCTTAAATTTTCGAGTGAAATTTTGAAAAAATCGTCAAAAAATCAAAGCCGCTAATAAAGTTACACAAATAGACATTTCTTATGTAATTTTTCATTAAAAAACCATTGACATTAATTTTAGAACGTTTACATGTACTGTTCTTGAAATATTGCACATTTTTCAAAAACAGTATCAAAAAGTCATATAAAATAAAAAATAAAAATATTTCCTACTGAGAAACGTGTTCACTTTTCATATGTAATACCATACGATAAATTGGGTGACATCATTCTCGTGGATCTAGCTCGTTCCATTCATGACAAAAAAAATACTTTGAGTAATACTTTTGTATTTGAACGCCACTAGTCATTTATCTGCTGTAAGAATAACTTATTTCTTCGTCCATAACGCTTGGCGAGATTTTGGCGACGAATTTGGTGGAAAATGCTAACTTTGCGACTTTTTTAAATGTTGCTAAATTAACGAAAAACTCGCCAAATGGATAAAAATTATGCTAAATCAATGACAACTCATTGATGATGACGACATGGAAAATGACGACTCATTGACGAAAATTCAATATCTTGGAAAGAAAGAATATAAATATCTACTATAAAAATATCTATTTTTGTTTACTGTAGAAGTAGTAAACTCATTGCATTATATAAGGAAAGTCATGTGCTGCCCACATCAGATTTTTTCGTAAGTGTTTAAATGTGTTTGGGCGATTTTAAAATGTGTTTTTCTGTCAAAATCACAAATGTGAAAATTCTGAATGAAACTTATTTTATACAAATAGTATAAGATAGCAATAACACAAGATACAAATAGTGTGAGATTGCAACAACACAAATAGTGCATTTGTTATGTATTGCTTAATTGTTTGTCTTCTCTTGATAACTTTGTTTCCTCAACTAAATTGCATTAAACGCGGCGACTGTCCTTTGAAGAAGATTTTCCCGTACAAACTCTTTTCAAAAACCAATTCAATTTGCGTTCAAATAACAATGCAATTAACATCTTCTGTAAAATTAATGTAACACTTCTTTTCGCACTTAAAGATAATAATTTTGTGCGGATAATTTAGAAACTCATTAAACGTACTATTCCAATGAATTTGGTTTAAAGTGTTCTTAATAAATAATACGATGCAGAATAAAAGCAGCTTGTGCAGCTGCAACGATAAATTAAATGAGGTTTCTGAGTGTAAGAATTTCCCCATTAATGTTGAATGTGCTGTTTCTTCTGTATTACCATGATTATCGGCGATAAATAATTAAAGGCAAAGCTGCTGTCGTCGGGGTTTTATATACAATGTTTAGTTATATACGATGTTACTTTCCTTATATACAATAATGTATAAGGAAAGTATTGTGACGGGGTCGAAAATTCGAATTCGAGTTTTCGACGGGAGAGCACGTTTCAAGCATCCCTGACACGAATCAATCATTTTTGATTTTTGAAGTGATATGTATGTGTGTGTGTGTGTCAGTGAGACTGTGGAGACGATAACTGAAGAACAAATGGACCGATTCGAATGAAATTTGGTACAAAAATCACAATCCATAAACACTGGAAGCCTATTGTTTTTATACGCAATCGAATGTTCAGAACCCCCCCTAAATTTTTGAGTGAAATTTTGAAAAAATCGTCAAAAAATCAAAACCGCTGATAAAGTTATTTAAATAGGCATTTCTTAAGTAATTTTTCATTAAAAAACGATTGACATAAATTTTGGAACGCTAACATCAACTGTTCTCGAGATATTGCACATTTTTCAAAAAATTATCAAAAAGTCATATAAAATAAAAAAAATATATTTCTTATTGAAAAACATGTTCACTTTTCATACGTAATACCATGCGATAAATTGGGTGACATCATTCTCGTGGATCTAGCTCGTTCCCATTCATGAAAAAATATCCTTTGAGTAAAACTTTTGTATTTGAACGCCAATAGTCATTTATCTGCTGTACGAATAACTTATTTCTCCATTCATAACGCTTGGCGAGATTTTGGCGACGAATGTGGTGGAATGTAGCCAACTTGGCGACTTTTTTAAATGTTGCTAAATTAATGAAAAATTCGACAAATGGATAAAAATGACGCTAAATCAATGAAAATGACGACTCATTGACGAAAATTCAATATCTTGTAAAGAATATAAATATCTGCTATAAAAATAATCTATTTTCTTTACTGTAGTAAAGAAGTAAATTCATTGCATTATATAAGGAAAGTCATGTGCTGCCCACATCAGATTTTTTCATATTGTTAAGGCGTATCCTCTGGAATCGTGGGTGTATACACAGAATACAAGAATGAATTTCTGGATAACAAACACGTTTGTTAACAAGTACATCTTAAACAGGAACAATATACAGTCAAACAGCACTTAGATGTTCCACTAATTACACAAAATAGCTGATCTTATTCTCACAATATTAACGAAAGTTATTTCACAAAACAGCTATTCTCAAAACATTGACAAAAAGCGCAGTCCAATGTAGCTTGTATCGCGTCAAACAACTCCAACGGAGTGATGATTCCTTTTAGAGTCTCTCTATACAAATTTCTGGAATACTTCCTATCTCATTGAATGTCCTATCTCATCTTTCGAGATGCTCCTTGAAGATTCAGGAAGTCAAAAGCCCAGGCCTTCCGAATCGTCCGAAGACATGAAGCATCTAGGTGGGCGACCGGAGATACTGGAAGTCGTCACACGTCGCCAAATTTGTAAGAAATCGCCAAATCTGGAAACCTTTCTCCGAACTCCGAAATTCTGGAAGCACTACAATGACGTCATGGGACAGAACGCCGGTACGAGTGTCATCTGGAGAAAACACCTCGGAGCCGTCTGGTCTGCGAAAGAGACGAAAGACGAGTTAAATGTGTAAGTTGCCTGTAAGATCGTGTGCGTTTTAGTGTTAATAATTTTTTCTATTTTCTGAAATTATTGCTAGTTACCACTGTTGTTTGGAAATAGTCATCATATAATGAAAGGGCCTCTCATTATTCAAAGACATGGCTTATCATGAAAAGCAATAAATTTTAATTTTGTTGGAAAACTAATAAAATGTGGAGTCTTTATTTTTTTATTTCTGGTAAAAAAGCAAGACTTTAATTATTAAATAAAATCGCACAATTTTCAACCCAATTACGAAATTATGTTGAGAAGAGGTATAATACTGACGGCGAGGAAGGATATTTTATAATATTTTTAAGGGCAGACAATTCGTGATATTTCCTACGGCATGGTATGAATGAATAGAACAAATCTATTATATACAATAGCATTGCTATGACGTATCCTCTTGAATCGTGGGTGTCCGCTCAGGATACAAGAATCAGTCCATATTTCTAAATAACTAACACATTTATGCACAATCACAACATAAACAGGAGCAATATACAACAAGAAAGATCAATCATTCATAAGCATTGATTATGAAACACTTTCCAACTGAAATGCAATTTTATTTAAACATCTCTAAAATGTAATACATTCAGTGGTGATATCTTTTACATTATCACAGTAGTACAGTAATTTATTATACCTATAATCTAAAAACTTCATCGAAATATAAATCGTCTCCTTCTCTATAAAATCAATAAATATTTCATTCGTATCACTCGTATTCCAGACTCCAGAGCTAAATAATCCTGCGTGAAAATAATTCAGCAATTCTTATATAACTCATCTTACAATCGCTTGATTTATTTGCATTCTGCATAAATTAGAATTAGGCTTTGTTGTAGAAATAATAAAAGTCTAGTGATCATTTAAAATCACAAATATTGTAATTGCGTAGGCACAAAATTTAGATACACGGATAATAAACATACACGGATAATATAAGTGTGTGTGTATATATTCAAAGAATTGGAATCGTACCGAAGATCGGAACTCGAACTTTCGAAAGATCTACACGTTTTAGGACTTCTAGAATACGAAAAAACTATTTTTAGCGTGACGTCTGTGTGTAAGAGGGAGTGTGTGGGTTTGTCTGTGTGTGTTTCTGTGTGTTTGTGAGGATATTATATTCACTCTAACTGAAAAACTAATGGGCCGAATTTCATAAAATTTGATAGCTAAGTTTTTTGTGGGAAACACTGATGTACATTTGATTTTAGTACGATTCGTAATAAAAGAACCTGCTTTGTTTTGCGAAATGGCTGGCAAAAATTGCTTTATCCGCTATAGCTGAAATATTAGACCAAATTTAACAAAATTTGGTATAGAAATCACTTGTAAGTTATTCTGGTGATGATTAGACTATGGTACGATTTGGAAAAAAGGAACCTGCCGTTTTCACGAAATGGGCCGCAAAAATAGTTAAATCTAAACTAAAAGACTACATATGCTCAATTATATCATCCAAATGCTTATTTTATACGTAATTATTAACAACAAAAATAATAAGACCAACCACATTACTCTAGGACTAGCTGTTCTTGAGATATTTCAGTTTTTTTGCGGGTTTTTTTATGCCATCTTTGAAAATAAGTCCAGCTACCAAATGAGAACGAAATTTAAATTTAATGTGAAAATTCAGTGTCATTTAAAATACTTGTGGTTGTTATTTTTTGCAGATAAATTCAAATGATTATTGAAGAAATAAAGGCAACGTGAATATGAAACATCATGTGCTGCTTGAATCAGAATTTTCAACAATCTTACAACAATGATTCATAGAAGTGAACGGGGATTTTTTGCAGGCCATTTCGAAAAAAATGTAGGATCTATATTTGAGGATCCACCAAATTTTTGTAGAATAAAATGTTCTACAAATATAAGCTGTGTACCAAATTTCAACGCTCTAGCACGTAGGAAAGTTCATTAAAAATGCCATCCAAGAAGTATAACATGACAGACATACAGACGACCATCAATCATGAGGAGTTATATAAAATTAAAAAAAAAAAATTAAAATTGTTATCTACCATATTTATTTTAAAATGTGAAGTCTATACTATATATAAAGTAATTAAACTCTTGGAAAGATATTTATTATAAAATATCTCTCTCTCTCTCTCTTTTTTTTTGGAGAATATAGCAAGAGTCAGAATTTAATTGAATTTGTTTTCCTCCCTATACTAAACAATTTTTATTTAAACTACCTAACATATTTTACTGAAAATTTTTTATATATTTTATGGGAGAATTTGAATATTTATTTCCTAAAGCTATTGAAGCAATTTGTGAATTTTAAATTCTCTTGAAAAATGTTTGAAAAATTAGGCCCCATAGGGTTCAATGTATTTCATGTCTTTAACCCGGGTTCAATCCAAAACTAATTGGGTGATATTAGTCATTTTTATTCCCTTAGGTCCCACAGACTGTCTGAAAAACATACTATAATTTCATTTTGTGAAAGTCATTTTTACGGCAGTTATCGTGCTAACAGACAGGCAGACTGACAGACAGACAGAATGTACAATGTCATAAACACTTTTCAACTATGTTGTAATGTGTTAATAAAACAACACTTAAGTGCTCCACTAATTTCACAAAACAACCGATCCTTTCCCCAAAATATTGTATTTAATTTCACAAAATAGCAGCTACTATTTTTAAAACATTGAGGAATACCACAGTTCAATGTATCTTATATCACGTTAATTGCCCTCCAACTGAGTGATGACTCCTTTTATAGACTCTCTATAACAACTTCTGGAAATCTCCCATAGCATGTGGAATACTGGTTATTTCGGAGTGTTTCTCGAACCTTTGAAAAATTACCAAATTGCCGATAATTCGCCAAATCTGGTAACTCTTTCTTGAACTTCGGCATATGGCAATTCTAGATTCAAGTTATAGGAAAGGAAGCATGTACGGGTGTTTTTCCGTCTGGTTTTCAAAAGAAATTGTAGTGAATCCATTCCACACGTTCGCAACAGTATAAATCAATTATGTACATAAGATTTATGTACATAAGATTATGTACATAAGATTATGTGTAGAAGACATATATACATTGCAACGGTTAAATATCCAACGGTTTGTTCGACTCCAATTTTGCCTGCACAACTCAACTTATTAAGCTGCTTAAAATTACAACTAATTGTTCTTAAGGACCTTTCTTCAAAACTATTTTCAAGAGTTTGTACTAAGTTTAGAATAAAATGAAAATTACTCTATTCAGGAGTTCAATTCAGCATCTCTTTTCACCAAAGAATAATTATGCGGATATAGTAGTCGGCATATTCAAAGCTCGATTGTTAAAAATTTCCACTAAATGAAACACAACTGCAAACACACTGCCGCCGAAAATGTAACCCTGGGTAATTTAAATAATAAATTAAATAAGGTTTGTTAGAGTATTTAGCATCGAGTGCTGGAGTGATTGTTTGAGAATTCGTTCATTAATTCGGACAATATTTCCCCTTTCTAGTTGCAAAGCAGCGCGTTTCAGAATACTGCTCTGATATAGGATAGAAAGTTATATCATCAAACATATTGTCTTTTTTTATTTTTCTTTATTCAAAATTTCACTTTCCAGACAATACATGATATATGTAATGAGGGAGATATTGCGATGCCGTTAAAAATCTGACTGATGGTTTTGCAAGATTTAAGTATCCCTATAGATTGGTGTAATCTAAACTGGTAGGTGTAACACATGAAGTACTTGAAAGGGTTTTTATAGGGTACTCAGCCAAATTTGAACATTTTCCCTTACTGACAAATATATTTACTAATCTTAAACAATGACTTCTTATTTTCTTCATTCTAGATATGTTTTACACAAGATATTAAGTATTATTAAGAGCACACTTGATATTAAGTACACACTTTAAGTATCCCTGTAGATTGGTGTATTCCAAACTGGTAGGTGTAGCACTTGAAGTACATGAAAGAGTTAAAAGTACGCAGCCAAATGTGAACATTTGTCCTTACTGAAAAATATATTTACAAGTATTACACAATGACTACATATTTTCTTCATTCTAGAAATTTTTTACATAATATACTATGTACTATTAAGAGCACACTTTATGTTGAGTAGACACTTTAAGTATCCCATTCATTGGTGTATTTCAAACTGGTAACTGTAGCACATGAAGTTCCTGAAAGAGTTTTATAGGGAACTCAGCCAAATTTGAACATTTGTCTTTACTGACAAATATATTTACTAATCTTACACAATGACTTCTTATTTTCTTCATTCCAGATATTTTTACGCAAGATATTAAGTATTATCAAGAGCACACTTACATTAAGTACACACTTTAAGTATCCCTGTAGACTCGTGTATTCCAAACTGGTAGGTCTAGCACATGAAGTACATGAAAGAGTTAAGAGTACTCAGCCATATTTGAACATTTGTCCTTACTGACAAAGATATTTGCAAATCTTACACAATGACTACTTATTTTCTTCATTCTAGATATTTTTTACATAATATACTATGTACTATTAAGTGCACACATTATATTATGTAGACACTTTAAGTATACCTGTAGATTAGTGTATTTCAAACTGGTAGGTATAGCACATGAAGTACGTGAAAGAGTTTTAAAGGATAAGCGGCCAAATGTGAACATTTGTCCTTACTGAAAAATATATTTACAAGTATTACACAATGACTACATATTTTCTTGATTCTAGATATTTTTTACATAATATACTATGTACTATTAAGAGCACACTTTATATTAAGTAGACACTTTAAGTATCCCATACATTGGTGTATTTCAAAATGGTAGCTGTAGCACATGAAGTACCTGAAAGAGTTTTATAGGGAACTCAGCCAAATTTGAACATTTGTCCTTACTGACAAAAATATTTACTAATCTTACACAATGACTTCTTATTTTCTTCACCCTAGATATTTTTTACACAAGATATTAAGTATTATTAAGAGCACACTTATATTAAGTTCACACTTTAAGTATCTCTGTAGACTCGTGTGTTCCAAACTGGTAGGTCTAGCACATGAAGTACATGAAAGAGTTAAGAGTACTCATCCATATTTGAACATTTGTCCTTACTGACAAAGATATTTGCAAATCTTACACAATGACTACTTATTTTCTTCATTCTAGATATTTTTTACATAATATACTAAGTACTATTAAGAGCACACTTTATATTAAGTAGACATTTTAAGTATCCCTGTAGATTGGTGTATTTTAAACTGGTAAATGTAGCACATGAAGTACGTGAGAGTTTTAAAGGGTACGCAGGCAAATTTGAACATTTGTCCTTACTGATAAATATATTTCCTGATCGTACACAATGGCTATTTATTTTCTTCATTCTAGACTATTTTACTCAATATATCTGCATTAAATTTTTAAATTTCATAGCTTTGTTCTTGTGTGTTCGTGTCTACTATGTCATAGATATTCACGTTCAATAAATTGGACATATTTCTCATAGTGTTAGGTTTGTGTTCCAGGAGACGTAAACTTCACTTTTCAGTAAAAATTTTGATTTTCAATATTTTTGGGTAAGCAATAGTCAATCTACAATAGTATGATAAATTAATATTTATTCATCTGTAGTATTTAAGCATTCGAAAGACAGGGACGCTATCATTCTTAAAAAAATAATCTGAAACTTATTTTAATAAATGTTTTATTTTATTAGAAAGTTTTAGCGCTTAACTTTGAAAATTACATAAATTAGGTTCTGTCCCGCGGTCGATACTATAATTATGTAAAGATTAAACCTTTTAAGCAACATGGGACTTTTGGAGGATTTAAAAATACTTCCTATTTTGTTTGGACTTCGAAAGAAATCGAAAATCCGTTTCTTTCTTGCGGTTGATACTATAAGTGTGCAAAGATTCAGCTTCTAGTTCATCTAGTTCTAGGATTTCTGGAGGATCTGGAAAGACCAAAACACGTTGAACAATTTTTTTCTTCTGTTTAAACGATTAATGTTATTATATTTGCATTAAAGTATTCTTACCCAAAATATTATTATAACCAATTATTCGCTGTACGCGAGTTCCTTATTAATGGACTTGACTGTATTTTCTATATTTAGAGCTTTGCTTCAATCTTATATGAGAAAGAAACCATTTAATAACATTTTACATTCAAACTAGCAGTGAATTCACCTCTATTTACTGCAAAATTAATGTCGAGAATCTTTTCAACAATAAGAATAAACAACTCCTTTGATCTACTAGGAGAGTTTCTTTAGCTGTCGACGTCGTTCGAAATGTGTCTAATTAATACCATGCTCCCTTGCGCACAATGGATTCACCAGTGTTGCCAAAGCAGTAAATGAAACAATAATTTCATTTCTATATTCTTTCCAAGTCAATAGACTCCCATTAGTAAAGAGGATGTTTTACAGTTGGTGATAGTATGGGATTAAAAGAAGAACGCATTTTAAAGAGGAGTTATGTTGCAAGGAGGTAGCTCACCTTTTGGTTTCAAAAGATTGTTAATTATTAGTTTATGTAAATATCAAGGATATGTATTGAAAATGCAATGTGATCCGTTTCGCATAAGATTTAGTAGGGAGTTGTTGATTGGTATATACTTTCATTTTCTCAGACAATTGTTAAGAGTAAGTTTGACAAGTGCAACGAAAATAATCCCAAATATTATGATAATACAGCATACAGCTGTTTCGAGGATACGCCCAATCCCTTTTGTAAGTGTAAGGAATCAACAAACCAGAATTCCTCTTTTGGGATTTGGGTTTGTTGGTTCTTTTTCAGTGACAAGGGTGATTCAACGCATCCTCGAAACACTATATGCTGTATTATCGCACTATTTGTTCTTATTTACGTTGCTCTAGTCTTCCTTTATAATTCTCACAAAATTTTTTTTACACAATTGTAAAGAATATTGTTTTGTCGAGAACTTTTAAATTCCCGACTTTGTTGGAGAAGAACACAAATGCACTTCGAAAATTTTGGAAATATGTTCTGTGTTTATTTTAGAATCCCGGCAGGCTTCCGCACTGTCAAATCGTCGTAGCTGAAGGTGGGAAGTGTATATTATACTTTTTTGACTTTGCAATAATTCCGATTTCTAGGAGTCTCTAATTCAGACATTAAGAGAGACACGTATTTGTTTATTTGTTCTCTGTAAAGCCATTTTGAAGCTGATAAAAAGCGTCAATATCGACTCAGTACCGCGCAAACGTGGTGCGCATGAATGCGTATAGTGTATCATACATCTGCCCAACTCTATTACCAGCTGCACAGTAGAGTTGGGCAGATGCATGTCGATAATCATTCTATTCGGATACTCTTACGTTATTAGAGGAAAAATGGTTACAATCAGCTCTGAAGCGAGAGATATGTTTGAAATTTAAGGCGAGGGAGCAGTGTATAGCATTACTTCTCGAAAATGGCATCTGTGTTTCAATTCTGGTGGTACTAACCTTAAAGACTGGTGCATAGCTGTTTGTTCGATAGAAACAGGATGATGTCTATGTAGAATTTTAAGGATCCTGTTTACAGGTAACTCGTACCAGGTGGTCGAGCTGTAGGTTCGAAACTCTATGCAAACGCAGCGAGTCCATGATGTTTTGTCTCAATGCTACTCAACTCTCATCAATCAACTGATCAAAAGAGTGTACTTTTCAAGAGATGCCTGTCCAAAGCCTGTTCTAAAGAGGCCTGTTTGAGAGAAAGGATATGTTGTTCCTAGGTGGGATTTTGAGGATTCTGTGGACTGGGAACTAGTTAAGATGGGAAGGTTGAGAAATAGATGCCGACAGCCAACAATGACAACCACGTTCATGATGTTTCGAGCCAGAGCTATCCAACTCTCATCAATCGGAAACTGACTTTGAGGTAATTCATATGCCTCACTTACATTTCGAGATTGGTCAGCTGAATACTGCTAGATTTAGTTCTTACCTATCCACTGCGAACCTTACTCCTTCAAGTTACCGCATATTTTGCTCCATGGTCTATTTCGTATAAGGACGGCAGTTCGTTTCAGCAGAAGATGTGGAAACTGGCATCATAAAGTTTTTTGTCTTGAAATTGGCCATGTGGTACTACCGTGATCTCACGGTTTAGGCGGAACGTTGAAATAGAAGTATTGAAGGCAACAGCCTGTACTCTTGTAGAAGGCGTATATTTTCTTCGCATCATTTAATTTTTGTTTTGAAAACAGCACGAACTTTTTATCTAACCTCGCATTAGTTATTGTGAATTTAACTTTATTGGAATTACCTCTAAAATATTTTCCACAAGTATTTCCGAAGCCTTAAAAATATAATGGACGATTTATCGCTTTCTTTCCTTTTCATTAACACATTCTACTCCCTATGCGCCGGTGGAAAGTTATAATTCAATAATAAGAGATGGCGTTGAGAAGAAAATATACATTTGCAAAAAGAGAAGTAATGGAAGATTTATAAAACTGCATGGTGTCTTATTGCATACTACGCACCATGCCATTTGTTTCCTTTCAAAGTTTCAATTATCTGCAGTGAAATCTGTGGTTTTAAAAGAATGTTGCGTGGTGAATAGGTAGACAAAATTTCTATCTTATACGAATAACATTGAAAATCTGTCTTCTTATTTGCTTGTGTGTAGTTTGTCTCATCATCACGGGAGTACGGCTGTATGGAAGTTGATAAAATATCCTGGAGATGTAGAATAGCCCCACTTAAAATTTAGCCTATGTTTCAAGTTCTTAGCACCAGGTGTTGTCGAGTTATTAATAAACAAGAAATATCAATCATGTTTAAAGCATTGATTATGAAACACTTTCCAACTTCAATGCAATTTTATTTAAACATCTCCAAAATGCAATATATTCCTCGGTAATATTTTAAAACTTATACCAATACTACATTAATTTATTATATTTGAAAACTTAAAAGTTCATCGAAAAAAATAAACTTCATTCAAATGACGTCAGTTAAATATAAATCGCCTCAATCCTCGGTAATATTTTAAACATTATCATAATACTACAAAAAAAAAGGAACTTCATTCAAATGACGGCATTGAAATATATATTGCCTGGTTTAAACATCTCTAAAATGCGATACATTCCTAGGTAATATTTTTTAAATTATCATAATACTACAATAATTTATTATATATGAAAACTTCATCGAAGACAACTGAAATTCATTCAAATGACGTCGTAGAAAAAATAACACGCCTGGCTCTTTCTATAAAAGCATCATTTCATTCATTAATATTTTCCCATTCATTTCATTCATCACAGAACTAAAATATTTAAAAACTTTATTTATTATCTTAAGATTCTATTTAAAAACTTAAGACCATGGAGCTACAAGTAATTAAACTCTATGCTTTTAAAACTTCATTGAAAAAAATCGTCCTTCTCTCTGTAAAATCAATGAATGTTTCATTCATATCAGCTATGCAGACCCCATGAATTAAATAATTTTGCTTTAAAGAAATACAGCAATTCTTATATACCTCATTCTACATATTTTGCTGTTTACATTTTACATAAATGAAAAATTGGCTTCGTTGTAGAAATAATCAAATTTAGATGATCATTTAAACTCAAATATATTGTAATTGCGTTGTTTCAGTATGTAGATGCACAGAATTTAAGCAAAATTAAAGCGGTTTTACGACGGATACAGCACTCAATATGAATTAAAAAGAACTTTAAAAATCTCGATTTTGGGACAAGATGGATGCCATATTTCATTTCGAAGTGGGTCACGTGATCTTTTCATATCATGGTCAAGTGATCGCTTCATATAAGAAGTGTAATTATTATTTTCATTTTTAAGTAAAGAACTACTGAATATAATTTGCTGGCATTTTTTTTATATATTTCATGGAATAGTTTGAATATTACCTAAAATTTTCGAAGCAATTTGTGAATTTTAAATTTGCTTTTAAAATGTTTGAAAAATTAGGTCCCATAGGGTTCAATGTATTTCATTTTTTCAACCCGGGTTCAATCCAAAACTAATTGGGTGATATTACTCATTTATATTCCCATAGGTCCTACAGACCGTCTGAACAACATACTAAAATTCCATTTTGATTACGTCACTTTTACGGCAGTTATCGTGCTAACGGACAGACAGAGAAACAGTATGAACAAAGTCATGAACACTTTTCAACTTTGTTGTAAAGTGTTGAAAACGAACTGTTAAATCTTCCATTGACACACCATTATGCAAAAGACATTTGTTCCGCAAAATTATTTGAATAACAAAATATTATTTTGCTAAACAGCCGCATTAAATAATGAGTTAATACAGAACAAAATCTTTTCCGATTTTAATAATAAAGAGATGTAAGTAAGTAAATATTATCGGTATTACATTTTTGATTGAATTATATCCCTTGCGACTTTTGGGATTTAAAGAGTAGAGGCATTACTGATATTTTTAAATTCTTATGTCATCTGTTTTAATTTAGGGAAATATATTTCAAATCCATATATTATAGTACAGGTATATCTTCTAAAACGCGGGTACAATCTTCTATGAAAATATAAGTAGTACGAGTATGTCTTCTAATTCATGAGAAGATAAGAAATACAGGTATATCTTCTAATACAATTTTAGAGCTTTTATTTTGGCATAAATTGATTCTATTTCATATTTTTTGTAAATTTATTTAGAAGCGGGATCAGGATGTTTTATTCTTCAGATCTGCCTATGAAGCTAATTTTGTATAGCGAAAGCAGATATTATTTAACTTCTTTTTAAGAACATTTATTTAAATATTATAATACTCTTTTAAATAACAATGTCATTTAGAATACTATATAAATTTGTAAATGATTGTGAATTTTATGCAAAATCTAAAATACTTAAAAGTAGCAATATGCAAATTCTAAAATACTAAATATATACTTATATACTAAATATATTTAATAATGAAGTTCTAATGATATTTAAATGTATGTTCGTTTTATACGTAATTTTTTATGTCAAAACTAAATAATGCTAGAATAAACCATTTTCGAAATATTTTATTTTTATTAAATTTCGACGACTTCTTAAAATGCTTTAAGCCTCAAACGAAGGTGAAATGAAATATATTTGGAAACATTTATTTATTTGGCGAAATTAAATTTATTTGGCGAAATGAATAATATTTTCAGAATGAAATTTTTTTACATTCCAAATTCTATAATTTCAAGCCAGTACCCAATTCACGTGTTACCATGTGCGATATTATTTAATATTCATGATAATCTGTTATTCTATTATACAGAGCAGCATAATTATGCAATATCCAGCGCTAATGAAATTCTAAAAAAAAAAATAGCATCTGTATTCGGTTTTTTTATACGTTTTCTAATAACTAAAATATCTTTATTCTTTAGTCTCTAATCTAGACATTCACACTTATGTTGTTAATGCCTACTTGAATTCATTGTATAAGGTAATTCCGTTTCTATTCATCTGGTTCATTTTCAGTAACCAATTATTTTGACACTCGTTACTTTTTTAGATAAATCCAGAAATAGCTAAAATGCTATATATCACCCAAATTACATTATCCAGGAGGAGAAATCTATATTACATAGTTATTTTTACTTTCTCATATTATATAATATAGTGTAGAGAAAGTAATGTCTTTATGAAAACTTTTGAATCCCAGATTTTGATGTCAATATATGTACGTTCTCAATGTAAGATCTCAATACGTTTCGGCTATGTTTGGAGTGATGTCTGTGTTCGATTTCGTTGGTACACGATTGCGGTCACAAATATGAATTGATTTCGCGAAACTTTATATCCGGCTTTGTTATCAAAAAATCTAAAACTAGACAGATTTTTTTTAATTCGAGTGAAAACTTCGAAATGTATTCGAAATTTTATATATTTTTAACATGGCAGCATAGGATAAAACTTGTCATTATCATTCATAAATTATTTATTTATAACTCATTGGGTTTATTTATAACTCAATGATCATGAAATTTACTAGTTTCACTCATTGTTATGAAATTCACCTTAGAAAGCTTTAAGTTATGCAAAATAAAGCATTGCGCTCGTTTATTAGATTTCCGAGTTATGTCCGGCTAGAAATATTGCACAGAGACCTTAATATTCGATTATTTTTGGAACATATTCAAAAATTATCTCAAAATTTTTTCAGAGATCTCAGAGTAAATAATCCCACTCGAGATAATATCCCGTGGTACAACCCCAGTAACTTCAAGGCGGGTAAGTGCCTTAGGGTGGTACCGGGACGCCGCCCGAAGGAAACATACTTCCCCCCAAAGCGGGGGGGGGGAGGGTTGGTTTATCTAGCATTATTTTATAACTGTTTTAGCCACTTAGTTAATTTACTTCTAGCTAATACCATACCCATCCCTGACATTTAGGATCTCTCTACTCTGCGACGAACCTCCTCCACTTATAGCCATTCCATCCACATCTATATCTCAAGCTCGATGCCTTGCGTCCCCAGGGACGCTCCTCCATTCCTCTTACCCTTCTTTTCTTACTAGGTCCTGGCTTGAACCCAGGTTCTTTCCTTTTCTGAAAACTTGGAGGAAGTGCTCGACTTCATCGCCTCTCTCTCCAAGCGTAATCTTGATATAAACTCTATCAATTCATGAAACTCACTTTCTCTTATTTTTTTCCTTTTCGCTTGAAGTTTAAAGGGGGATATTCTTTCCTCTACTGGACTTTTCGCTAAATCCCGTTCTTGAAATCTTTGAGATCGTTGTTGTGAAAAACAGCCGTGATACAATTTTTTTGTTCCTAGCGTCATTAACCCCCTTCAGGGTGAAAGTTATCCCCAGGGGGTACATTGACAGGTATGGTACGAATCGAAAGAGTTTTTCAAACCTTTTAAAGTGAAGAGTAATACGCTATAATTGTAATTATTTGGTTCCATAATACGAATTTTTCAAAAAAAAAAAAAAAAACCTAGGCGTTAAAAATGGATTCTGGTATGCGAAAATCGAGTTGAGCAACACCCCAGTTAATTTCGTGTAAAATTACAGCACCCTACATTTGTTTAACTTTCCTATACTGAATTACACTTCATATATCGAGTTTTTTTAATATAATAACAAAACTTATAAAACACCATTTACTTATTAATTGAGTCTTCCTGATATATAAAAATAATCTTAAATAACATTTTTCAAAAAGAAATTAAATTGTCATAAAACGCCTAAGTACTAAACTAACCCAAAAACTTCGTAATGCAGCATGTAATAAAATAAGATAAACAAGAAAGATCAATCATGCTTAAAGCATTGATTATGAAACACTTTCCAACTTCAATGCAATTTTATTTAAAAAAGTCTAAAATACAATACATTCTTCGGTAATATTTTAAAACTTATCACAATACTACATTAATTTATGATATTTGAAAACTTAAACCTTCATTGAAAAAAATGAACTCCATTCAAATGATGGCATTGAAATATAAATTGCCTGGTTTAAATATCTTTAAAATGCGATACATTCCACGGTAATATTTTAAAAACTATCATAATACTACGATAATTTATTATATTTGAAAACTTCATCGAAAACAACTGATATTAATTCAAATGACGTCATAGAAAAAATAACACGCCTGGATCTCTCTATAAAAACAGCATTTCATTCATAACTTTCTCCTACTCATTTCATTCATCACAATACTATAATAATTTATTTTATTTAAAAATTAAGACCATGGAGCTACAAGTATTTAAACTCTATGCTTAAAACTTCATCGAAAAAAAACGTCCTTCTCTTTATAAAATCAATTAATATTTCATTCATATCAGCCATACAGACTCCATGGGCTAAATTATTTTGTGTTAAAGAAATACAGCAATTATAATACAACTCATTCTATATATTTTGCTGTTTACATTTTACATAAGTGAAAAATAGGCTTCGTTGTAGAAATAATCAAATTTGGATAATCATTTAAACTCAAATATATTGTATTTGCGTTGTTTTAGTATGTAGATGCATAGAATTTAAGCAAAAATAAAGTAGTTTTAGGACGGATACAACACTCAATATGAATTAAAAAGAACTTAAAAAATCACGATTTTGAAACAAGATGGATGCCATATATCATTTTGAAATGGGTCATGTGATCTTTTCATATCATGGTCACGTGATCGTTTCATATAAGAGGTGTAATTATTATTTTAATTTTTATTTAAAAAACTACTGAATATATTTCGCTGATTTTTTTTTTATATATTTTATGAAACAATTTAAATATTACCTAAAATTTTCGAAGCAATTTGTGAATTTTAAATACGCTTAAAAAATGTTTGAAGAATTAGGTCCAATAGGGCTCAATGTATTTCATTTTTTCAACCCGGGTTCAATCCAAAACTAATCGGGTGATATTATTCATTTATATTCCCATAGGTCCTACAGACCGTCTGAACAACATACTTAAATTTCATTTTGATTAAGTCATTTTTACGGCAGTTATCGTGCTAATGGACAGACAGACGACAGACAGAATGAGCAAAGTCATAAACACTTTTCAACTTTGTTGTAAAGTGTTGAAAACGCCCTTCTTCCTCAAGACAAAAGTTTGACAGCAAGAAGCTGTCAAACTTTTGTCTTGAGGAAGAAGGGCGTAAAATAGCTCATGTTCCCCCGTTAGTGTTTCTAGTAGGTTCTTTTTTTTTCACCGTTCATTTCATATTTTCTAATATTTTTCTTCATCATATAGTTTTTATAGTTTATTCTTAGTATCTTGCCTCTAGTTTTCTTGGGTTCTTTTTTCATTTCTCCTCTCTGAGATGGATTTTCGCTTACAGCTGCGTATGCTTTACTACCGGAGATACCGAATTCGCTTGAATAAGTGAGGTTGCGCCTTCTTGTCCTGAAAAAGATGGATAATTTTACCTTTGAAACCGTTTGAATCCTAAATTTTATTATATGCTGTATTCATACAAAATGCCACTTGTATTCATACAAAGTTTTTATATATATTTAAACTAAAATATGAGAGAATTTAATTTCTTTCGAAATATATTTATGAGTTAGCAGTATATCCGTGTTTTGTACTGAGTGTACATTATAAAAAAACTTTCAAATTCCTATAGTATTCTAAATAATAGTATTATTAAAAACATTAAATTAAATTATTTAAATAAATTATCCTAATGAGAAGTTTATGAATCTTTGTTCTCACTATACAAAATTATCTTCACAGGCAGGTCTGAGGCATAGAACATCCTGGTCCCGTTTGCGAAAAAATTTACAAAAAATATGAAATTGCATCAATATATGTCAAAATGAAAAATCCAAAATTGTATGGGAAGGTATACACGCACTACTTGTATTCTCATAGACTAAAAGATATATCCGTATATTAATAGAAGATAATCCATACTACAATATATGAGTTTCAAAAATGTTTTCCAAAATAAAACATATTATGTAATAAAATAAAAATATCAACAATCCTTGTAATCGTTAAACCTAAAGGCCGTAACTGATATAATGCAGTCAAAAATTTAATTTCGATGAAATTTATTTAATATACATTTTATTTTATTATTTAAATCGGAAAATATTTAATAAAAATCGTCTGCCGCATAAACATTGGATTTCATATGTTGCTTAGCGACATGATATCATTTTCTTCAAATAAATGTACAGGGAAAATATAGTCTGCATAATGCTATGTTTATGGAAGGTTTAACTGTGCGTTTTTAATCAATATTTAAACAACCCCTTGTCTTAGAAACTCAAAACATGAACTAAATTTTAAGCGGGGGTATTCCAAGGCTAACCACAGAAATTCGATGCAGCCGACAAACATACATAGTGGCAGACAGATTTTCAATTTTCAACACTTTACAACATAGTTGAAAAGTGTTTATGACTTTATTCATTCATTCTGTTTGTCTGTCTGTCTGTTCGCATGACAATTGACTTAAAAATGACTTTATCAAAATGAAATTTTAGTATGTTGCTCAGACAGTCTGTGGGACCTATGGAAATATAAATGAAAAATGTCACCCAATTCGTTTTGGATTGAACCCGGGTTGAAAAAATGAAATACATTGAATCCTATGGAACCTAATTTTTCAAACATTTTTTAAGCGAATTTGAAATTCACAAATTGCTTCGAAAGTTTTAGAAAATATTCAAATTATCTCATAAATATTAAAACAAGAAAGATCAATCATGCTTAAAGCATTGATTATGAAACACTTTCCAACTTCAATGCAATTTTATTTAAACATGTCTAAAATGCAATACATTCCTCGGTAATATTTTAAAACTTATCACAATACTACATTAATTTATTATATTTGAAAACTTAAACCTTCATAAAAAAATGAACTTCATTCAAATGACATTTTATTCTAGTTTTTAACACTTTACAACATAGTTGAAAAGTGTTTATGACTTTGTTTATTCTGTCTGTCTGTTCGTTCGCACAACTGCCGTAGAAATGACTTGATCAAAATGAAATTTTAGTATGTTGTTCAGGCGGTCTGTGGAACCTATGGGAATATAAATGAATGATATCACCGAAATAATTTTGAATTGAACCTGGGTTGAAAGAATGAAATAGATTGAACCCTATGGGACCTAATTTTTCAAGCATTTTTAAAGTGAATTCTAAATTGACACTATGCTTCGAAAGTGTTAGGAAATTTTTAAATGATCCCATAAAAATGTAAAAAAAATAGCAAAATATATTCCGTAGTTATTTAAATAAAAATTAAAATAATAATTACGCCCATAAATTTTAAGTGGGGCTATTTCAAGGCTACTCACATTATTTCAAATTTCATTAAATACAGTTCAGCCGTTCTCGCGTGATGATGAGACAAACATACAGACAGATAGATTTCATCAATTTTATTTATATAGATTTTATTATTCCGATCTTCATTATGTTGAGGGCAAAATAAACGTTTTAATGCATTCTATGAAAAATTTATTTACTTGCATGTTATCAAAATTGCGGAAAATTTCTTAATAAAGGGATGTCTTTTTTTTTTATTAACAGTCAATGTCTAACTCTGTCAAAAATATTGCTTTCATGAAGAGTAATAACATTGCAAGAAGGCAAGACGCTAGATGACAAAGTACCTGTCTCTTTGGAAACATAATTCGTAGAATTGATTTTTTTTTTATTCGCTTACATCAAAGCATATTTTTTTTATCATAAATGTGTTATTACTTATCTTTATAATGTTGAATGCTGTGATAAGAATTTTAATGCATTTTATGATAAATGTATTTGATTTTATATATTTTTGTAATTTATACGTCTATGTATTAAAAATTAAAATATATTGGAGATGCTATATTTCTATTTCAATTAAAATTTACATATTTCGATTTCCAAAACTTTACACTTTCTTTTATGAAGAGCGGTGACCTTGTAAAACGTTTCTCTGGAAAAAGAGCTCTTACAAATACATCAACAGCATTGTTTGCATATGCCTATGCGGAATTTTTACTGTTGAATTAGCATCTATGAACACATTTTATGAACTCGGCAGATCAAGATTTACATCTAGCAGCATGCATTCCCAGACGATCTGTGCATTGCTACGAATACATTAAATGCCTCCACGGGGCATATTGTCTATACCCGAGGTGAAATGAGATTTACAGGCAACTACTGTTATTACTTGAAGTTCTAGGTTGCTTGACCGTGGCATCAAATTTGGTAAATAGAACAAATTTGGCTGCTTTTGGTGATTTGTGAAAACTACTAGAATGCTGCAGATTGGTTAAGGATTTCCCTAGTTATGATTATTTTTCTCGAAATTTCCCCAGAGGGTATATAAGCTGATTATCGTTCATTTAGAAAGGAAATATAAGTGGATCGAGTATAAGTGGATTTTGATTACGTCAGTGTCTTGAGAATGGAATATTTTGTTTTGTGAATTTAATCATTTAGAGGCTGTGTTATTGTACCTGGCAGTTATGTCGTGACGTTGTACGATATCTGGAGATTTGTTGGCTGTGTGTGATTTCTGCTTTAATTATAGCATTGGTTATCCAAAAGTTCGAACTCATTCTTGTATCTGGAGAATGCGCACATGATTTCAGAGGATATGTCGTAACAATGTGATATCAGTGCTTCCACGATATATCCATATTTCACTGAAAGATAACCAAGCACATTGCAGAAGATAGGACGCCTTTATTACTCTATTGCGACTTTTTAATCCCATTATGACTCATTGATCAGGTTTCGATTATAAAAATATTGAATTTTCCCTATTTTTCATCGTTATAGCTGATGTCAATATTAGAATATTTAAATAAGCCATTTTTATTTATTTAGTGTTATTTACATTGTTCATAATCATAGTCGAATGTTGGATACTCTATTTTGCTCTGTTTCTAACACTTTACAACGTAGTTGAAAAGTGTTTATGACTTCGTTCATTCTGTCTGTCTGTCCACTCGCACGATAACTGCCCTAAAAATGACTTTATCAAAATGAAATTTTAGTATGTTGTTGAAACGGTCTGTAGGACATATGGGAATGTAAATGAATAATATCGCCCAATTAGTTTTGGATTGAACCCGGGATGAAAAAATGAAATTCATTGAACCCTAAGGGACCTGATGAAGAGATTGATTATATGAAGAGATCATGTGACCCACTAAAAAAATATATGGCATCCATCTTTTTTCCAAGTGTCAAAATCGTGATTTTTAAAGTTATTTTTAATTTTTATTTAGTGTTGTATCCGTCCTACAACCGCTTTATTTGAATTTTTTTTTTCTGTGCATCTATATACTGAGCCAACGCAATTACAATATTTTTGAGTTTAAATTTATATGATCATCCAACTTTGATTATTTCTATAACGAAGCCTAATTTTCACGTATGGAGAATCTAAACACATCAAGTTGTAAGATGAATTATATAAGAATTACTGAATTTCCTTAACCCAAAATTATTTAACTCTGGAGTCTGCAATATTGCTGATATGAATGAAACATTCATTCATTTTACATAGAGGAGCAGACGATTTTATAGTATTGCCTTTTTCGATGAAGTTTTAAGCATGCAGTTAGAAAGTACTTTTACCTCCATGGTTTTAAGTTTTTAAGTAAAATAAATTATTATAGTATTGTGATAATTTTAAAAATATCACCGCTGAATGAAAGGAATGGAATAAAAGTTTATGAATGAAATATTCACTGTTTTCATATAGAGAGCCAGGCGATTTATGCTTCGATGACGTCATTTGAATAAAGTTTATAATTTCTCTACGAAGTTTTAAGTTTTCAAATATAATAAGTTATTGTAGTATTGTGATAATTCTAAAAATATCCCCTCTGAATGCATCGCATTTTAGAAATGTTTAAATAAAATTGCATTGCAGTTAAAAAATGTTTGATAATCAATGCTTTATGCATGATTGATCTTTCTTGTTAAAATATCTCATCAAAAATATCAGTCTTTTTAAAGTATGCTATAGCATACATTTTTCATCTGATAGTTTTAACAAAACAACACAATAATGAGCAAATTAATTGGGACAAATCCCTATTTATTACCCAGGTTTTTTATTTGAAGATCGATATTCGTCAAAAGAAGTGATCATAAAATATTTCTGTTAAAGACCATACATCTATGGATAGTTAGAGAAATTACAATTGTTGGTTTTTAAAAATCTGGTGTTTTCAGAATTATAAATATACACAAAGATTCTGGATTATTGCCTCCAAGAAGTAAAAAGAAATGTGGAAATAAAAACAAAAAACCTGATGTGGGCAGCACATGACTTTCCCTGCTGATTTATATCCACGTTCTTTTTATTTTAATTAAATTTAATTCACTTTTAATTCAATTTTCGTTCTCATTTGGTAACTGAACTTATTTTCAAAGATGGTGTAGAGAAAATACGAAAAAACAAAAATATCTCGAGAACGGCTAGTCCTAGTGTAAATAGGGTTGGTCTTATTCTTTTCATCGTTAAAAATTACCTATAAAACAAGTATTTAATGGATATATTTAATCATACCTAGTTTTTTATTTTAGATTTTGACAATTTTTGCAGGCCATTTTGCAAAAAAAGGCAGGTTATATTTTCCCGAATCCTACCAAACTCTAATCAGCACCAGGGTAACCCACAAGCTAATTATCTACCGAATTTTGTGAAATTTGGTCCATTAGTTTTTTAGCTAGAGTGGATAAAGTCTTTCGCGGGCCATTTCGCAAAACAAGGCGGGTTCTTTTATCCCGAATTGTACCCAAAACCAATCAGCACCAGATTCGCCCACAAGAAATTTACATACCAAATTGTATGAAATTCGGTCCATTAGTCTTTTAGCTAGAGTGGATACACAATCTGTACAGACACACAGACACCCAGGCACACACACAGACGTCACGCTAAAAATAGATTTTTCGTATTCTAGAGGTTTCGAAACGCGTAGATCCGTCGAAAACTTGAGTTGCGATTTTCGGCATGATTCCAATACTTTCCCTATACATTACCATGTATTGCAGAAAAGTAAATGCTAATCTAGAACTCATAAAATTAAAATATAGCAAAAACGGTCAAATTCATCCTTAGAAGAGGAGGTCATATAGTTAAAATTACAATATGCAAACGTTTTTATTAAAACTAGCAAAAATTTTGTGATTTTTCTTTTGTCTCAATTATTTTGTACATTATACTGTACACTCTATTTAATTTATATGTATTGAAGCACTGTTATAAAAGTTCAGTGTTGGTATGTTAGAATACCGATTGGAGACCCCAAGGGATGAAAAAGACTCTACCAATTCAACCATGCTGAATCCAACTACGAATATGAAATCCGTTTTTACAAACTACCCCATGGATCTGGAGAAATAGCCTCTCAAATTTTGGCCTTGTTTGCCATTTTGTGCTTATATGTATATCTCAGGCCAAAGGCGTTGTCATAACATGATGCAATTTCATGGTCATGACATATTAATGCCTGAAGAAACTAAAAGGAAAACTTTATTCAACTCATGGAGTTAGAGATGAAACCATTCCTTTGCTTTCATGATTCATCTGAATAGGAAAATTAACATTAAGAGATCATCACAATTTAAATATGTAAAATATGAATATTTAAAACATGGAATTACAAACTTGCTTCCCTCTTTATCTTTAAAAATCATTATTATAAAAGCGCAGTGTCAGTATGCCAGTGTTCCAATTGCAACACAGAGGGCTAAAAAACTCATATACAAAATCGACCAGACTGAATACAAATCTGAAATCCGTTTTTTAAATTAACTTTTGGATCTGGTGAAATGCCTCTCAAAGTTTGGTTGTTTTTTTCTATTTTTGCGAGAAAATACTCTAGAAAAGTGAGTTTTGAGTCGTTCAGCGAAAGGAAAAAACTCAAGCCAGTCAACTCACAGATACTTAATCTCCTTTTAATAATATCTATTAAGTTGAGTTATTTCCCGTAGAAACTTATAACTTTTCAGAAAATTTAACTCAAAAGGAGTGAATGGTCGGGGAAAATAATGTCCGCCGGTTCCTGTTTCCCATGTATGGCTGTGATATACTTGGATGTGCGTAGCGCACAGAAACGCAGTGGCTTTGCTGGTATCAAATAAAATTACTGTTCAAATAAATGCGCTCTGGCTGCTTAGCTCAATTTTCTATGTGAAATAATTTCATCATTTGTAATACTAGTAGGGAATTTGTCACATTAGTACAATTTTTTGTGATAATTAAAAGGGATATAATGCTACTCTGTATATATTATTTTTCAGCCGCCATATTGGAAAAATAGCGCCCAAAAACAATTTAGAATTAACTTTTCTGCTCAGTTTTCAGTGTATTTTTAACTAGTTTAAAGATATTACTAAAATTGCATTAGATTGTTTTTAATTGCTGGTAGGAGGTCAACTAATTAGTACAGTTATTTAATCTATTTATGCATTTTTTTACAATTATTTAATCTTACTGATTTATTATTACAATCAAACTACAGCGAGCTTATCGCTTCGTAAACATTATGGTCAGTTAGTTCTCACCGCTGGGGAAGGAAGTACAATTTTTTTCTAAATGGTTTATTGTTTAAAAGTTATTACCACACTAAAATAAAAACATAATTTTATACAGACCAGTTCTTTGCAATATTTTTCAACTTTAATCGTTTTCTTTTAATTACACAGTGAATGAATAACAGCAGTACTATCACTTGCGTTTTCAAACGTATCTTTGACTTTATTTGTATTTTTAACTATGTCATACACTACGTGACAGTGAAAGTAAGACACCAAGAAGGAATGGGCAGAAAGTGAGGAAAATCGACAAACAGAGAGAGACAGCAACGAACAATAAGTGACGTTTATTGCAACATAATACTCCTATACACCGAGCGATAACGCCTTCTAATCAGTAGGTTATAGGACCACCGCGGGCGGCGATACAGGTAGCGACACGTCAAGGTGCAGAGTCAATGAGCATGCGGATTGTGTCCTGAGGGATGGCTGTCCATTCCCTGTCAACTATTTGTCAGAGTTCGTCTTCTACACGCCGCAGGCAGCGCACGCAAGTGACGTCCAATCACGTCCCAGACGTGTTCCATTGATGAGAGATCAAGTAAGATTGGTGGCCAGGGAGGCACATGGGTACCTTGTAGGGCATGTTGACTGATGCGTGTCGTGTGTGGTCAGGCATTATCCTACTGGTAAATGGCATTGGGCACCCCCTAAAGAAAAGGTAGTGTCACCGGCCGCAGAACCTCATCCACTTATTATTGGGCCGTTATAGTGCCCTCAATACGGACCAGAGGTGACCTGCTATCATAGGCGATTGTGCCCCCGAACCATGATACCGCGTTGTTGCGCGGTGTGGCGTTCCACAGATGAGGCCGGATTAAACCTGTCACCACTTCCGCGTCAGACTCGTATGCGGCGACAGCCATTGCTAAAACAGAAGCGTCACTCGTCTGAGAACACGAATCTATGCCATTCCACCCTCCACGTGTCTCTATCCTGACACCATTGGAAATGGAGGCGTCTATGCTGTTGGGTCAATGACAGTCTTCTTAACGGGCGTCATGAGTGCAAGTCGCCAGCGACCAATCAGCGGATAATGGTCCTGGTCGATATGAGAGCATTAACAGTGTCCTGCAAATGCTGCAAAAGGACGATGGAAGTGGCTTGCAGGGCCGCCAACGCTTGCTGGCGGATACGTCGACCCACGCTTGCTAACGTTGCTCTGGCCGTACCGGCACCCTTCAAACGTGCCACATTTCTTTGTTATAATCATCTTTATCACAGCCGGTACACCGTGGACGCATGTAAGTGGCTGTCCGGTGAGATGTGATGTATGGACCAACCCGCCCTTCTGAGTCCGATCACCACACTCCTCGTGAAATCGTCTGTCTGCTGGAACTGCCTCGATTGGTCACGGCCTGGCATTCTCTGCAACTACTCTTTTTCTCTGAAATAAAAAAAATGCAAAATGATTTCCCTGGCAGACAGAGCGGTGCGACTATTGCGATTCTGCAGGTTCCTTCCCTTATATCTCACTCAACGTGCTCGGGACGGCTGTGCATTTCGCATCGTTTACAGAACTCAGTAAGCTGCGCCTACCCTGCAATTTGCATATTTTTCGGGCAGTCCTTCTTTGTGTCTCATTTTCACTGTCGTGTATTTTCTTCAGCTCAAAGTTGAGAGAGGAAATTCCAACTTGTTTCCCCCATACACACATTAACCTTACACCTTTCATGTTAAGGAGATACTAAAGTAAATAATTTATTAGCAATTTTCACAATTCATACTGGTCAAAGTTCTTAATGTCAGTATTTGTCTGTTGTAATTGAAATTTCCGAAACACTTGATGTTATAAAAGCACATAACTTGAAAGCCAAAACTTGCTTTTCCGTTTTCGGTCTTCTGCTATTTGTTTTATTTGAATAGGATATATTCTTTTTATTGTTTAAAATTAATAATTATTAAAAAGAGCATCGAATTTTGAGGCTCGCATTTTATTTTCATTTACATTTTGAGACTGGGCGCATTTTTAAATGACGCCTATTGGGGAAAATTGTAGAAAGTGTTAACCTCTTGAAAATAACTTTTCTAAGCACAGTCGGATGGATTGAATTCGTTTATTAATCAAAATAACCTATTGTAGCTATGCTTGTAAGTTGAATTGATAATTTTTCGAATTTTACGCGTTATTTTTGACAAAAGTCGATGTGTGCCAAAATCAAAATGGAGCCAGTGTGATGCATAAGTATCCTTACTGGTCAGTTTTATGAAAATCCAATTAATATGGTAAATATATTTAAACTATGTTTTAACTGGACCAAAATCATAAATCCACAAAATCTAAATTAGATTTCTCGATTCTGTTCCTATGTATAACAGGAAAAGTAAATGGTATATTCTTCTTAATTTACGTGTAGAAAATATGGGATAAAATTGCTATTAGTTTTTATTTTTGCATAAGGTAACATATGAATACATTTAATTAATGTTCAATACGATGGTGGCATTTGAATTTATCATCGCCACATGGTAAGAACTCTGCACAGCAGTTAAGAAGTTTCGAAAAACATGTTCCGATAATTGGCAATTGGAGTAAAACAAGTCACAAAATATATTTTTTTACTACAGAACAAAGACGATTACGTACGGTCTAGTCTTTCTAGATGACGAAAAATTGCTGGGGATTATGTAGGTAGGACGAAAACACAGTAACGAGAAATGATTATTAATAGTTAGTGCTTAACGTGAGTTCATGTTGATATTTAAGGAAGTATTGCAGGTGGGAAGAAAAAAATAAAATATTGTACACGCAGATTGTATTTTTTAGAATTAAATTACTTTTATTCCAAGTTACATGGTTTAGTTTAAATGCTGGATTAAGTTCGCCGTTAAGAAACTGTGTCGGTCATTTTATAAAATGAGAAACAGTACAAAAGAAAAGGAAATCATCATTTAATATTTAATTAATCTTTTAACTGCATGTCCATGATCAGCTCCTTGTGTAACAAAAACTGATTACGTATCAAACATGCGCGAACGAAGTTGCATATAAAGTACCTCCAGACGTTAATTTTTGCCAAACAAAGAAAAATAAATCTGATGCAAGCAACATACGACTTTCTCTACTCTGACTCCATCTATATACAAATAAAGTGGTCATCCACTACCAAGCAGAAGCGATTTTCATAGCTAAACACTAGACAACGCAATTCGCACGCAGTTCTGGATTCTTAGGTTCAACACAACTGTAGACTAAACCGCCTATGTGTAGTTAGCGGAATACATACTTAAGGATGCTAAGAAAGGCACCCTTTTTATGCAACTGTCCCTGTATTGATACTCAGCACTAATACTGAATGATACGTAGAGGAACCTAGTTCATATTGTTGACAGGCTAGCAGACAACTTTCTGTCTGATCTTATTAACGTGCGATTATCGCGGTCATCTGTTTTCTAGCAACGTTAATATCTATTTTGATGTTTATGAATGTCATCCTGTAGAACTTATTGCTTTTAACATCGTCTTACTGTCGCATGTTTGCTATCAAATGAACAGCTGATACGACTGATTGATTGTTAACTCTAATTCTATGAAGCGTCTCAGGCAGTTGGTTAGGTGTGTTATAGAGCTATTTACACCAAAAATAAACGGAGCTTAGTGAAAGCAAAGGAATCACAACAGCGATGAGATATGCTCCAGCAGGGTGAGTTATGCTCCTTATCTGCGTGAGTTATGCTCCTTCCCATGCTTTTTGA
The DNA here is from genome assembly GCA_951213105.1 of Amaurobius ferox. Taxonomy (NCBI): domain Eukaryota; kingdom Metazoa; phylum Arthropoda; class Arachnida; order Araneae; family Amaurobiidae; genus Amaurobius; species Amaurobius ferox. The sequence continues at coordinate 155,926,185 of OX578136.1, forward strand.
TATCAACAAATTTTACACAAGACAATCAATTATATACTGTACTGGGAGGTATCTGCATGCTGAACTTCACGGTTTTAGAAATTTTTTAAGAGTTAGCTGTGCGCATATCAATATCAATTCAATTTGTTGATTGAATTTTGAATTTAAAGAAAATAAAACGTCTAGCTCTAAAGAATTTCAAAAAGTTGTTTTTCGCAATTATATGGAGGACAAAAAAAAAGAACTTTCGGAACATATTCCTCTGGCATATCTAAAAATAATAGAATTTTGGGAGTTTATTGGTTTCCAGAAGTCCATATTAAACTCGAAAGGATGTTTGCTTTTAGGGAAACGGCGGCCGTGAAAATTTCTTTCCACTTCTTTACTGCAATGAAAAAAGTTGCGAAAACAGACTAGAGTCCCTCTTTCCACAAATTCAATATATCCTTTCCACTCCATTGAAGTTAAAGTAAAAAGGTGACGTCTATATTTTCGGAACGATTGACCATGTAATAAAAATATTTTTTTCTTTGGTTGTGACAAGTAGTATCGATTTTAATCGGAATCAGCAAGTTAGGTATGACTGAGAATAAGTACAGGTTTTATATTGCCACAGAACTAGAATATAGAAGGGTAGTTATGTGACTATGAAAGTGACTATGAAAATGGCCGCTGATACTACGTGTAGTCTGAGCTAAAATTTAAATATGCGGTTTTCCTAAAAAATTCCTTAACCACGTCAATAACTTTGTAAGGAAATGCCCATGAGTGAACACGTTAGGTCTAACCGTAGTAAAGTGAATCTGCCCACTTAAATGAGAGTGATTGTAGCGCCCCCTAGAGGATAATTTTAAAATGTAAGGATAACGGACTCGCAACAAAGTGAAATAGTAGATAAGAGGCAATTACAAAGTTTTGAGCATTTCGAAGACACTCTTATTGCAGATAACAGAATACATGGACATGTTTCGAGTTTATTATGTTGGATGCCGTTATCTGTAATGAGTGTGTCCCTCAACACAACCATCTTCTCTCATCAATCTTTTTAGGCGGGTTCTTGAGTTTGTAGAGAATTGACTAATGTATTGGAATCAACACTAAAACTAAGAAGGCATATTTTTAACAATATATGGTTACTGACAACTGACTGTCATTTCCAGAAATGCTAAAATAAACAACACTTGGCATTCACATCGTTTTGAAAATGTCTTTTTTCGGCAGCAATGCACATTTACATTAGATATATTACCGCGTTCTTTTAAAAATATTACAGGTGCCACAGTGTTATAGGCCCTAATGACTGTTTGTCACTGTTCGTGATCGATATGTAATGGACTGTAATTTTATCTATCGTAATGTGTAGAAGCACACGAGTAAAAAACTATATAAATTTACACTATTATACGCTCTACTCCTACTACATAATATTTTTGCCCCATGGCAATTAAACTACAGCCCATACTGTAGATATTATTAATAAGTAGCTGACGATACTGCAGTTACCTCGACGGAGGTTCTAAGCAGATTAACTAATTTTACTTCCTTTATATACATGTAATGTATAAGGAAAGAATTGTGACGGGGTCAAGCACGTTTCAAGCATTCCGGAACACAAATCAGACGTTTTTAAAATGATGTCTGTGTGTGTGTCAGTAAACCTGCGGAGACGGTAACTGACGAACGAACGGATCGATTCGAACGGCATTTAGTACAAAAGTTACAATCCATGGATATACTGGAAGTTTATTGTTTTTATACGCAATCGAATGTTAATCGACCCCTAATATTTCGAGTGAAATTTTGAAAAAATCGTCAAAAAATTAAAGCATTTTATAAAGTTACGTAAATAGTAATTTCTTATGTAATTTTTATTAGAAAACGATTAAAATAAATTTTAGAAAGCTAGCATGAACCTTTCTCGAGATATTGTATATTTAAAAAAAATTAGCAAAAAATCATATAAAATTTAAAAATATATATTACCTATTGTAAAATATGTTCACTTTTCATAAGTCATATCATGGGTCACATCATTCTCGTGGATCTAGCTAGTTCCATTCATGAGAAAAGATACTTTATGTAATATTTTTGTATTTGGACTCCAATAGTCAGTTATTAGCAACAAGAATAATTTATTTCTCCGTCCATAACGCTTGGCGAGATTTTGGCGGAATGTCGACAACTTGGTGACTTTTTAAATGTTTCCAAATTAACGACAATTTCGCCAAATTGATTAAAATGACACTAAATCAATAAAAATGATGACTAGATATATATGATGAAGTAATTATTAAAATATTATTTTAATATATGAACTATATCGCTTATTCAGGATGCTATCAATAATGATGATTGTTTAGAGTTGCGCAAAGTATAAGGTAATTGAATATTTTGAAATAGTTTTACATGTTGTCATCCAGAAAAACACCCAATGTACAATTCAACGATAAAAGCACAGCGCTTGGATCTTATACATTATTACTTTCCTTATATACGTAATGTATAAGGAAAGTATTGTGACGGGGTCGAAAATTCGAATTCGAGTTTTCGACGGGAGAGCACGTTTCAAGGATCCCTGATCACCAATCAAACATTTTTGAGGTGATGTCTGTGTGTGTGTATGTGTGTGTGTGTGGAGACGATATCTCATGAACGAATGGAGCGATTCGAATGAAATTTAATACAAAAATCACAATCCATGAATACTGGAAGCTTATTGTTTTTAAACATAATCGAATGTTCAGAACCCCCCTAAATTTTCGAGTAAAATTTTGAAAAAATCATCAAAAATATAAAACCTATAATAAAGTTACGCGAATAGACATTTCGTATGTAATTTTTTCTTAGAAAACGATTGGCATAAACTTTAGAACGCTAACATGAACCGTTCTCGAGATATTGCACATTTTTCAAATAAATTTACCAAAAAATCTCATAAATTAAACAAAAATATTAACTGTTGGGAAACATGTTCACCTTTCATATGTAATATCATGCGGTAAATTTGGTGACATCATTCTCGTGTATCTAGCTCGTTCCATTCATCAGAAAAGATACTTTGAGTAATACTTTTGTATTTGAACGCCAATAGTCATGTATCTTCTATAAGAATAACTTATTTCTCCGTCCATAACGCTTGGTGATATTTTGGCGACGAATTTGGTGGAATGTCGCCAACTTGGCGGCGTTTTGAAATGTTTCCAAATTAACAAAAATCGCGCCAAATGGATAAAAATGATGCTAAATCAATGAAAATGACGACTAATTGTCGAAAATTCAATATCTTGAAGAGAATATAAGTATCTACTATAAGAAAAATCTATTTTTTGACTATAAAAGTATTAAATTCATTGCATTATATAAGGAAAGTCATGTGCTGCCCACATCATTTTTTTTCACTGGCGCTCACAAAATTGGCTAGCTCTACTACTAAGGACGCCAAGGTGCAACAGTCACATATTTATTTCCTTCCATATACGCGTTTTTCTTGTTCTCAGTGTATGTTCCTACTTATTACTCTATAACTTTGGAAGTATATATTTCGCCTCTCGGTTTGTTACCGAATTCATTGTCCCTTTTAAATTCTCCCCAAGAGGCGCTGCAATCGATTTTATTCTTTCAGGTAGTAGTAACGTGTACACTTATGGGCATTTCCTTACAAAGTTATTAGAATGCTTCAGGATTTTCCTAGCAAGCCTTTATATAAAGCTGATTACGTGGTAAGATACTTATTACTTAATTAGTATTTAGACTTGTTAAATAGAGGGAAAGCAATACTCCTAAAAAATAAATTTGCAACTTACTTAATAAACTTGATCTTGTTTAACAACGTATGGCACTTTGTATTTAAAAGTAATCGGTTTAATCGAAAATTAATTCAGATAAGTTCTATTTAATAATTGGTGCATTATGTGTGCGAAGTTTCAACCTTTCAAGAAGTCACAGGAGGCTTTTTTTTTTCTTTTCTTTTTTTTTTTTTGAAATACTTTTCACCACCACCCCTTATTTTATCCACCCTTGGATGAAAACGTGTTGAGTACTTGCCGTATGCATTTTCTGGGCTTTTTCAAAGCCCTCGTCGTCAATATCAGTTAGTGGGTGTTTCTGAACAGCCTCTGCTTGAAATTCAAACGTACCAAAAGTTGTTGAAATAGAGGCAAAACCCAATAAAGGGCTGAAAGTCAATAAAAATCCCACGAGGAGAACTCTTGAGGGTTTTACCTTTTAGGGCATCCTTCTTTTTCTTGGCCAGTTCAACTCGGGTCGCTTTGGCTTTTATAAGAATGAGATCGTCTTCAACCAACTCATCATAGATCCTCAATAAGATCCATCATCATAATCAATCTCCAAATTGTCAATATCCGGACCACCACATTTAACATAGGAACCAGATGGTAAGAATTGAGCTTGGAACCTTTTGAAATCCACGAGAGACTTATCAGCTTTAAACTCTTTCCTAAAACCGTGCAACGTGTATGGGTTACGGTTGGAAGGCATGGCACAATGAGGGAACTAGGCGAAGCACGTCCTACTCGGATACCGTCCAAGACCAAGCTCCATTTTAAAATACATTTCAAATCACAAAGCTTTCTCTAGGCATTTCTAATACTTCCTTGTTTTGTACTCAAATCACAAAGCGCGGATTCGAATTTCCATTCCAACGATATTAGCAGACTGCCTGAGCTAAGTTTTTTATATTTTCTAACATCTAATGTATAAGTGTCTGATATCCTTTCATATGCCAATTTCGTGTATCGCAAGCGGTAGGGCGGAGTCGTGCAGCTTGCAAACGAGAGTCGTGCTTTCGTTTATAGTCTCGATGTTTCAGATATCAAGACATTTCAATGTTCTATTTTGGCAACTTCGCTTCATTTTAAATTGCGCCGTTTCGTCAAGTAAAAAAAGAAATTACGTGAATCTGCAAATTTGTTGTAATTTGAAATAATTTAGAACTAGAGGGGGGAAAATACACGGATTATAACGTCAAGAAATAAGGATTTTGAAATATCGAGAAATCAAAATTTTGATACTTTCAGGAAAACTTTTTTTATTATTTTCATTTTTTTTTTGTTTTCTAAACACAAATTTAATTTTTATGGATTATAGCAATGGATTGTAGCATTATGGATTATAGCAAAATAATCATCTATATATACTAATTACCAAGTGTCCGTCTATCCGTCTGTCACGCTTTTATAAGCACTTCCCGAATAGATAAAGGCTTGCAATCTGATCTATGGGTCGATCGTTCGTTAAAAACCCCTGGAAAATTCGTATTTTCCGAAAATGTTCTGAAGAGAGTGTGCTCCCCACCAAAACGTTCGAAAAGTGAAATGATAGAAAAGAATGCTTTGCGATAAGATAGAGATTGCAAATTTGGTGTATAGGTAAAACGTTCGAAAAGGAAAAAAAGTGTGCAATTTCAAATTTTCAATCTTTTTTATTTACGGAGGTACCGCACACCAAAATGTTTGATTTACCGAATAAATGAGAAACGTTTTTCTTTAAATTTGATAAAGGCTTGAAATTTGGTATATGAGTTAATCATTTGATGAAAACAGCCAAGACGAATGTAGCTTTTCAAAAACGCTCTTTCAAAGCGGTGTTACAGAGAAAAACGTTCGAAAGGTGAATTGATAAAAACACATGCTTCGGGATGAGATGGAGATTTCAAATTTGGTGTACGCGTAGATAGTTTGGAAAGAAGAAAGTGTACAATTTCAGTTTTCCAATATTTTCTACTTTAGGGGGTGTCGCAAACCAAAATGTTCGAGCGTCAGAATAAATCAGAAACGCTCTTTCAAAAATGTGTTGGTAGAGTCTTGATATTTGACATATGGTCCAATCATATGATTGAAAACCCAAGAAGAATATTCGATTAAATGAACACATGAAAAACGGGTCCTTTTTAATATGATAGAGGCTTTAAATTTAGTATATGGGCTAATCAATTGATACAAAAGACCCAAGATGAATACGGTTTTTCAAAAATGTTAATTTAAGGGAGTGCTACACAGAAAAACATTCGAAAGGTGGAGTGATAGAAAAACATTCTTCGCGATAGGATAGATACTTCAAATTTGGTATACAGGTAGATAGTTTGAAAGGATGAAAGTGTGCAATTTCAGATTTCCAATATTTGCTATTTTAGGGGGTGTCCGATAACAATATGTTCGATTTTCAGAATAAATGAGACACGCTTCCTTTTAAATGTGATAGAGGCTTGATATTTGGTATATGGTCCAATCATCTGATAAAAACCCAAGACAAACAGTGTTTTTCAAAAATGTTCACTTATGGGCGTGCTCCACAGAAAAACGTTCGAAAGGGAAAATGATAGAATAGTATGCTTCGGGATGAGATAGAGACTTTAATTTGGTGTAGTGCAGGTACGTGCATAGGCAATGCGACACTGCAGGAGCGACAGTGCTTTCTCTCCCTCGCAGCCTCGCGTGCAGCTTCCTATGTACGCATGTGCACAACAGTCAAATACCACAACAGTCAAACTTCACAGTTCCAGCGGCGTGGTGTTTGACTGTTGTGCGCATGTGCAAGTAGGAAGCTGCACGCCAGACAGCGAGAAAAAGAGAGCACTGTCGCTATCGCAGCGCCGTAGTGCCTATGCACGCACCGCCACTGATTGGTGTACGGGTATATAGTTCGAAAAGAAGAAGTGAGGAATTTAAGTTTTCCAATATTTTCTACTTCAGGGGGTTCTTCTCACCAAAACATTCGATTTGCCGAATAAATGTAAAATGCAAATTATTTAAAAAATTACAATATTCAGGGCTTGCTTATTGCGAGACCGTTGATTTTCAACGGGTATTCGGCTAGTTTTTCTTAATTTCTATATCGCACTGATATCCGTGCAAAATGTAATAGGTGCTTAAGTGTCTTCTCTTTCTTAACATCGCAGTCCAAGTGACATGTGCTTTTTTCACCACAAAGGCTATAAATTTCTCATATCAAGTATGCTATATATTTATATATATATATATATATATATATATATATATATATATATATATATATATATATATATATATATATATATATATATATATATATATTTGCAATTTTTGACTCATGTGCTTTCTTCTGCCACCTCTAGAATTTACAGTATCTGTTATTTTGAGTCATACATTTTGATATCTATATATATAAAATGGAAAGTTGGTGTGTGTCTTTGAATTTCTGTTTTGTAAATAAATCCAAAGTTTTTGATGATTTTTATTTCAAATTTGGAATGATTATACTCCATTATGGGGAACACCATCTTTATTTCGAGTTTCTAGGCCCAGGTGTTGTCGAGATATTAATAAACAAGAAAGATCCATCATGCATAAAGCATTGATTATGAAACACTTTCCAACTTCAATGCAATTTTATTTAAACATCTCTCAAATGCGATAGATTCCTCGGTAATATTTTTAAAATTATCATAATACTACATTAATTTATTATATTTGAAAACTTCATCGAAGAAAATGAACTTCATTCAAATGACGGCATTGAAATATAAATTGCCTGGTTTAAACATCTCTAAAATGCGATACATTCCTCGGTAATATTTTTAAAATTATCATAACACAACAATAATTTATTATATTTGAAAACTTCATCGAAAACAAATAAACTTTATTCAAATGACGTCATCGAAACATAAATCGCCTCTATATAAAAGCAGCATTTCATTAATAATCATTTTTCCAATCGTTTAATTCATCACAATACTATAATAATTTATTTTATTTAAAAATTTGTTATCTACCATATTTATTTTAAAATGTCAAAACTTTCTCATATATAAAATAATTAAACGCTTGGAAAGATATTTAATATATAATATATCTCTTTTTTCTTTCTGGAGGATATAACGAGAGTCAGAATTTAATTGAATTTGTTTTTCTCCCTATATTAAGTAATTTTTATTTAAAAAACTACCTGACATATTTTACTGAAATTTTTTTATATATTTTATGGTATAATTTGAATATTTCCTAAAATTTTCGAAGCAATTTGTGCATTTTAAATTCGCTTAAAAATGTTTGAAACATTAGGTCCCATAGGATTCAATGTATTTCATTTTTTCAATCCCGGTTCAATCCAAAACTAATTGGGTGATATTATTCATTTATATTCCCATAGGTCCCATAGACCGTCTGAAAAACATACTGAAATTTCATTTCGATAAAGCCATTTTTACGACAGTTTATCGTGCTAATGGACAGACAGACAGACAGAATGAACAAAGTCATAAACACTTTCAACTATGTTGTAAAGTGCTAATAAAAATGTACAATTTAACATTTAATAAAAAACATCATTCTGCAAACTATACGTTTTCTGAAAATTTATGTGAAGGAAATAATAGTATGTTGCTTAGCAACCAAATTAAATTAAATGTGTTTTATTCAGCAGACTATTTGTATTCCATCTAACCCATTTAAATAAAGAAATGGATATAAAATTAATTTTATAAATGAACGGTATTTCAGTTTGGACTGGATTATTTCAGCGATGCCTTTGAAATGAGATTATTGATATTTTCAATTCCTGAAATTAACTGTTTTATTTCGGAACATATTTTTCAAGCTTCCATATTGTGTTTAGCTGTTTGTTGAAACACAATGAAAATGGTACGGGTATATTTTCAAATAGCATTTTCATTTTTAACATATATTGATCACATTTCATGTTCCTTGAAAATTTGTCTACAAATGGGATCAGGATGATATTTTTTTCAGACATGACGATGAGGGTAATTTTGTATAACGAAACCAGAGATTTTTACACTTTCTTTTAGGGGAATAATATATGCTAAAACAATTTTTTGAAGGCTAATGTCATTTGGGATACTACAGGCATTTTCACATATTTTAAATTACGAGCAACGGCGGTTATAACTGCTAATAATTAATGTATACACACAAAGGAATGAAGTTGAATCTTTCGGGAAAGTGGTATGAGGCCTGCATCAATTTTTCTCTACTTTAATAACGACGGCTCTCCAAGTCCATCCTGAATTTAAATCTATTTTTTTCACATTAAAATAGCTTTGAACGATATCTTTACTGTGAACTAAACATGTTTCCATCGCACTCCTTTCTACCGAATTGAAAAGCTCATTGAGATGCGAAGCTCTAAAAGCTTGACGGGAAAATTTATTTTCTACCTAAATATTCGCTTCTTTTTATTTGTTGTCCCAGAACATGAAAAAGGAAAACAGGTTTTACCATCTGAAGAAAAGTCAACACCAACTTTCGTGGACGGTTTTAGAAAACGACTTTCTTTCTTTTTTTTTTTTTTATTCATTTAAGCAAGAAAGTAAGTATAATATATTTTGCTTTGAAAACTGAAAACTGCCTCAAATAAATTTAGGGACTAATCGTTTAAATAAAGAATATTACTTTCCCTACTTATATAATATAATGCATAATGAAAGTATTGTGACAGGGTGGAAAATTCGAATTCGAGTTTTCGACTGAAGAGCGCGTTTCAATCCTCTTTGGATTCGAATCGAACGCTTTGGAGATGATGTCTTAGTTTTTGAGAGGATGTATTTGTGTGTGTGTATACATGTTAGTATTGTTCGTATGTTAGTGTGCATGTATATAACGTATATGTTCGTGAGTCTGTGGAAGCAATATCTCACGAATAAAAAAAACGTTTCGAAAAAATATAGATACCATTATTAGAATCATTGAATACTTGAACCCTTTGGATTTTAAACTGGATCGAATGTTCGGAAGACTCTTTCCCCAAATATTCAAATAAATATTTGAAAAAATCATTTAAAAATCCAGATCTGTAATATGTAATTATAAATAAATAATCATTTCGAATATAATTCATTAATAGAAAACAATGGGCTGATCTTGGTAGTACATTTAACGAAATATCGCCAACTTGGCGACTTTTTGAAAATAATGCCAAATGACAAAAATGTTGTCAAATTGGCAAACCATGTTTTACTATAGCTAAAATGCTTGTTTTAAATCCCTGATTAACCCAAAATAGCGACATTATGGGTTTTGGGGCGGTTTTCTACAAATTATTAAACATATATTAAAATTCTTAAATTTTCATTACTTTCAGTCCAAGATCTGTACATCCCTTTAACCCAAGATCTATCTGTACATCCTTGTACATCCCTTACCTCTACTTTTTGCAAACAGAACGTATGAAACCCTGTATTGACTGACTCCTGATACATACATATATATATATATATATATATATATATATATATATGTATGTTTTTGTACATACAGTAGTTTATGCATAATTTTCGATTAAAATCCTTCAATTTTTATATATATATATATATATATATATATATATAATAATAGTTTGAAAATCTAATGATAGAATAGAGAGAAGTTGCAGCTCAAAAATCCTAACTTTAAAAAATGCCTATGTAATAAAAATAAGTATTAAATAGAGAATCATTAATCAAATGGAAAATAAATGCAAATTGATAATCATCAAGCTAAAGATAATGAACAAATATCAATGGAATGGAATCGATAATTGAAAAACAAGTAAAATCCAAGCATTAAAGCTATACACTTGGATAATCACTGAACTTAAATAAATGAATTGTTCATTTTCAAAAAACTCTTCGTCAGGTCTAAGTATTTAATCAAATTGAACGCAAAATGTGATTTTTTGATTTTAGAGATAGATAATATCTATAAACTTTAAAAACTTGGACTACACACATATAGAAAAATAATAAAGGAAACAAAAATACCTGGAATAAAAAAACAGCAAGTGTGCTAACCATTGGAGCCCAAAATGAAGAGACCAGTGCTACCAATCGCAAAATTGAAAAGTAGAGATCCACTGTTGCCAAACGGCGTAACAAATAACAGTAATGCGAAAAGGCAATTAAAGATGATATTCTACATTAAGAGCTACGAAAGGACTATAAAATAATGGGGCGTATAATATAGTGAGGCTAATGTATAAGGGGATGTAAATACGATGTAATGTTAAATCAAGAGAATGTTGATGTCTGGTTAATATAAGATACAAAGAAGGGAATGCATGAATATTCAGCTAATCCAAACTTTTTAACAATACTATTTACTAAATATGCTGGATATTTAAATAAATTGCTAGTAATTTTTTGATTATTTATATACTTAGCATGGAATTTTCTTCTGATAATCTATAAATTCTAAAAAGCTGATTAAGGATAATATTTCTAAACATTTGATTTGAATTGCAGGAATTAAATGGTAATATTTTATTAATGTTGAAATTAAAATAGTCTTTTTTATCATATAAATTAGTAACAATTCCATGAGTTGGTTCAATAATTAGATTTAAATCCAAAATATTAATATTATTAGTAATAGTAGCTTCATTAGGAGTTAATTCCAAATTGTCTGGATAGAAATCTATATCTATGACATAATTTTTAGTATATACTAAACAAATCAGATCATCTCAACATATCTGTAAATTTTATAATCTATTGAAGTAAAAGAATGTTCATAATGGTAAAGATGTAAATTAGCTAACATACTGCTACTGCAACCACCTTATGGAACCCCTGAGATTTGTAAGTATAATTTATTTCCTTGAAAAATATAATTATTGCTAGACTGACGTTTATTAGATTTAAATAATTTAGTAGTAATTTACTCGCAGTAGTAGAGTAAGTATTATGACCACTAGTTACTGTTCTAAATTTAATAGGATTTTTATGAAATTTAGGAATAAACACTATATATGGAAATTTAAGAAATTTATATTTAATATATAAATAACTACACATACTGATAATTTTCAATTTGATACTATTAATGGAATGTGAATCCAGTTTAAACAGCCTATTATTCTTTAAATAATCTGACAGAAATTGTATATAGACTTTTTTACAGATAATAGCATAATTATTAGAGGCTTTATCAACATATGTGATAACAAAAGATCTCTGTAAATCATTAATGGTGTGTTTTATATTATTAATATTATATATAGATCTAGACAATTTAATACTACAAATAGTATTTTTAATAAATTGCAATAAAGTAAATTTCCACATATTAAATGCCTCTAAATGCAAAGTATATTTTGAAGCTAATCTATAAATATATTTATCAAGGTCAAGATTTATCGCCTTTAAAACTTTAAAATAATTATTACAAGATGGTAACCTGAATTTAGTGCCAAATGACATAATAATTCTTAAGGTGTCATCTTTAACTATGACTAAGTATCTTGTAACTATATACCCCAAGTGTGGATTTATATATTTAGCAAATTTGTTTACATTGCAAATACAATAATTATATACATTTGACATGGAATCATTATCTATAGAGAGAGATTGTGAAATTGTATTATAATTACAAATAGATCTACCAATAGGCTTATTGTATTTAAAAGTCTTTGAAACACTCAAATCTACAATAGGTAATAAATGTTTGAACTTGTTAAATAGATTTCCAAAATTTATAGAATTATAAATTCGATGCTTAAAAGAAATTATTTAATATACTAGCAGAGATTACCCGGCGTTTTTTGGGATTTATGATGCAAAACTCTGATAAAAATTACACCGGAGCATATAGGGTCGGGAATCTTATACATTGTTCTTTCACTGTAAAAGAAGTAAATTCATTGCATTATGTAAGCACAAAAATCTGATGTGGGCAACACATGACTTTCCTTATATAATGTAATGAATTTACTATTTTTACAGTAAAAAAAATAGTTTTTTCTTATAGTAGATACTAATATTCTTTCCAAGATATTGAATTTTCGACAATTAGTCGTCATTTTCATTGATTTAGCGTCATTTTTATCCATTTGGCGAGATTTTCGTTACTTTGGCAACATTTCAAAAAGTCACCAAATTGGCGACATTCCGCCAAATTCGTCGCCAAAATCTCGCTAAGCATAATGGACTAAGAAAGAAGTTATTATTACAGCAGATAAATGACTATTGGAGTTCAAATACAAAAGTATTACTTAAAGTATATATTTTCATGAATGGAACGAGCTAGATCCATGAGAAGGATGTCACCCAATTTATCGCATAATGTTACATATGAAAAGTGAACATGTTTCTCAACAGTTAATATTTTTTTTTAATTCTATATGACTTTTAATAATTTTTTTGTAAAATGCGCAATATCTCGAGAACGGTTCATGTTAGCTTTCTAAAATTTATGTCAATCGTTTTCTAATAAAAAATTACATAAGAAATGTCTATTTGCGTAATTTTATTAGCAGTTTTGATTTTTTGATGATTTTTTCAAAATTTCATTCAAAAATTTAGGGACGTTCTGAACATTCGATTGCGTATAAAAACAATAGGCTTCCAGTGTTTCGGATTGTGATTTTTGTACCAAATTTTGTTCGAATTGGTCCATTCTTTCGTCAGTTATCGTCTCCACAGACTCACTGACACACACACACACAAACACACACACACACACACACACACACACACACACAAACACACACACACACACACATACACACACACACACACACACACAGAGACATCACTTCAAAAATGTTTTTTTTTGTGATCAGGGATGCTTGAAACGTGCTCTCTGTCGAACCCTCGAATTCGAATTTTCGACCACGTCACAATACTTTCCTTATACCTCATGTATATAAGGAAAGTAAGAGGCTTTTCGTATAGTAGATACTCATATTTTGTCGAAGATATTGTATGTTCGTCAATCAGTCATCATTTTCATTGATTTAGCGTCATTTTTATCCATTTCACAAGATATTCGTTAATTTGGAAGCATTTAAAAAAGTCCCTAAGTTGGCGACATTCCTCTAAATTAATCGATGTTAACCTATCTTCCGCTGAGTAAATATCCCCTTAGGAGTACAGGGAACATCTCGACAACTGAAAAAGTGAAAATTTTCACCGTTCTTTCTACCCCTCTGGAGACCTTAATTTTAGGCTAGGAATTTAATATTTTTAAGGCGACATATTAATTTATATGTAATTGAAGCTGTGCAAAAGAAATATCTCTGCATTTCAATATTTTTTTAAAAAACTATAAAAATTAAACAAGCATAACTGGGAGGAATTTCTGACATACATGACTTTTGGTACACTTTATGAAAAATGAAGTGAAAATTTTTATCTGAAACTTTGCCTACATAATTTAAATATAGTACAGCAAATAGGGAACCTAATATTAAAAGGTTAACTGTTTTAGTTTAAAATTTAAGATTTAATACTTTAAAGGTTTTGTAAATATGAATATTTTTGTCACTAAAAATGCTCATATAAAAATATTTTATCACTAAATGTATAAATTTTTAGATTCAGTATAAAGTTTGTATCTCCTTAAAACATATTACAAAATATCGTGTCTACATGCTTAATAGTTATTAAGAAAAGTGTACCGGAATGTTAAACTTCATGTTTTGAGTAAATTGAAATTGCATTTTTCCTGATTAAGAGATAAGTATTCAGTTCGTTAAAATTCTCCTTCACCATATTCCTTTTGTTTAAGGCATTCGATTTGCTGAGATCTCTTTTTCGATATTTTTCAAGTTTTAAAATCCTTAAAGTAGCTTGAAATGTTTTGCTCTGCTTCTTGAACTCGTGTCGCATCTATCATTTTGAGTGCTTTCTTCATACATGCTCCAGGTACAATTGCAATTTCTTGCAATACCTTTAAATTGCTTTGAGCACCATCATTGAAGCATATAACTGCATCCATAACACCAACTTTCAGTATGTTAGCATCAACAAAACTAGTTTTGGACAAATGCTTCTAAATGCAGTTATTAAAACTCTCATTTGGATTTTGAGTCTTTCCGCGAGTGCACTTTTCAAGAATATTTCTGCCACTTAGTGCTCTAAATATCGTTTTAATAGCTTCTGGAAGTCTGTGCTTGTATGTATATTTTCTTTTCTGTGGGGCTTTGTTATATCCACACCAACTGTCTTCTCCATATGGACACAAACTATGTTATGGACAAGCATCAGTTGATAATTTATGAAAGTAAATTGCCCGCACAGCCTTACACATTTCAGAAACACGTTTGTCAACATTTCTGCGAATGGCAAGTCCATAATATTTTTGTAAAATCAGAATTTCAAAATCTGTGAGACATCCTCTTCCTGAAATTCTACCACAAGCTAAAAGTTTTTAATTTTTCGGATCATTTCTAAGTGAGCGCAGTCTTGCACTCATTTTCTTCTGTGCATGACCAATGCATTATAGTTTAGTCAATTTAACATCATCACCATACACACAAGAATCTTGAACTTTTTTAAATGCTGTCGAATCCAAGTCACCTAGATAATTGACATAACGAACTTTCGGAGAGTTTGAAAATTTCTAAAGCACCATGAGCTTCCATTCCTCCACTATAACCATCAAATGTCTTTTGAGAGACATGGTCACTGCAAGCAGAGTATTCACAGTAAAAACAATACTTATAAATGCATATACAGTCAATTATAATACCCGTCTCTAGAGAAGTGGCAGAAACAACACAATTCAAGAAATTATGTCCCCTCTTTTTGCAAAGTTCCATCAATAGCAACAGCCTCTTGAACCAGTAAGACTAATTGTTTCATCGACTGTTTGGATCATTAAATTATTACATTCAAAGTCAGGCGTTTTCCAATTTCATCATTCAGTAACGAAAATTTCCTAAGTGGTGGTGGTAGATTCATTGCAGCACAAAACGTTTCAGCTGCATTTCTGCCTCTTCCTATACATCTCAGGGCATAAACAATACGAATATTTATATCATAATATCGTTTAAATTGTTTGGAGATCATCGTATATGCTCCATTACCACAAAATGTGCGAAATAAAATTAATGATAAAGAAAGTTCTCAACGATTATTTTCTTCTTGTTTTATAATTATATAGTTATGTTCATCGCAATATTTACATTTCACAGATTTTTTTTATCAAATTAGACAATAATGAAATGTCAACGTTAATAATTATTGATTCATCCTGCTTCGAACATCCATCAGCAGCACAATTATTGCTTAAACTTGCATTAATATTTTTCTTTGGAACACTAGAACAATTCAAGTCAGGTGTTCCATTAGAATCCATTTTTTTGTATATTGATTACCAGAAAACTTTCTATTTCCAAATTTCTTAGCTCGCACCATATTTAGTTATATTATCATAAAAATAAATTAGATACAAAATACCAAGGTATATTTTAAAAATCTAACCAAAAGAAGCTCCGAATTCACATAAAATCAATCACAAATTCGAACACTCACGATACGAGATAAACATTCACAAGAATAGAAACAGTTAATTCTACAGTTATTTGCATGCTTGAAAATAAATAACTGAACCATGGAGCAAAAACAATAAACTACATAAGACTCGGATATCTTTCAAAATGCCAGAAATGAAGGAAAAACAGATCCCCGTTAAACTGACGCACTGCAAACATATGTGACGAGGGGCGTGTCAAATGTTTTTACTTTACTAAATTGTTATATATTCACTCCTAAAATGCCGAAATGCTTAAAACTTACATATTTCAATTCACAACATTTCACTTTATTTTTTTAATGCAAAATTAAAATTTTGAAGCTATTTTACTTCCCTGTACCCTTAAAGAAGGCCACCCGTTATCCTCTTGCTTTGGGATCATATGCTTGTTAACCAAATATCAATACACCATGGACGATTTCAGAACATTACGTTCACAACCTAGCCAAATCAAGCAGATAACCATGCAAAATTGAAAATTTGAAGTTATTTTACTTCCTGTAACTTTAAAAAAAAAACCACCCGTTACCCTTTTGATTTGGAATCATATTACTAGTAAGTCAGATATCAATACACTATGTACGAAATCAGAATAATACTTTCACAATCAAGCCAAACCAAACAGAATAACCCTCCCGGATCCATCCTCTATAGACTTGTTATGTAACATAACACTAACAATATCCTTAACCCCTTCCGGACGGTCCAGGCTCCCACGCATCGATTGATAACGAGTATTAAAGACTGCCGTCCGGAAAGGGTTAAGCCGTATTCACCACTGTTGCGAAATATAACAAGCCCGTAGATTCATCTGGATCTCATATATAGTTCTATGCTCATAACAAATATACCATGGTTGCTCTGTTTATAAAAAATTCTGGTATTTAATCGTTTGAGGCAGAATAATTATTTTTCCTTATAATTAAAACTATGAGGTCTTGCAATCAAACTGTTTTACCAGTGATCGCATTTGAAGCGGGACTAGATTTTTAGCTCAAAAAATCAAAAATATGAATTACTCCTAAATTAGGATAAAAAGTATGAAAAACCATGAACACAATTTTCTCTCGGGAAAGCCTCTAACGATTGTGATAAACAAATTCTGAAGTTAGCTACTATAATTCGTTCTTACATATGTTGCTCTGTCTTAAGTTCGCACTTTTGAAGAATTATCGATCAAGACATTGCCAGAATCAAAACTGTTTGGTTTCAACAACTATAAACTCTATCCGTCCTTTTAAGACGGTCAAATTTGCCTTTTGCTGCAGTTCTTATTTACACAGGTTATTAGTGTTGTTAGAGTGAACCGTAACATCGATTTATCAGTGTAGATGGCATTTTCTTTTACTGAAAAATAGTTGTCTTGACTGTTTCGAAATCAATGAAAGAAAGAGCTCTCTGCAGGCCAGTTCTGAGTGCCTTGGGAGGGCCGTGGACAAAGGGTGATGAAGGAGTCTTCATACTAAATAATCCTATGTCGTCATGCGCTCATTCTTTTGTCTCTAGGCAAAATCTATATAAAAAAATCTGATGTGGGCAACACATGACTTTCCTAATATAATGCAATGAATTTACTAATTTTACAGTAAAAAAAGTATATTATTTTTATAGAAGTTATTTACATTCTTCCTAAGATATTGAATTTTCGTCAATGAGACGTCATTTTCCATGTAATCATCATCAATGAGTCGTCATTGATTTAGCATCATTTTTATCCATTTCTAGAGTTTTTCGTTAATTTAGCAACATTTAAAAAGGTCGCCAAGTTGGCGACATTCCACCAAATTCGTCGCCAAAATCTCGCCAAGCGTTATGGACGAAGAAATAAGTTATTCTTAGCAGATAAATGACTATTGGCGTTCAAATATAAAAGTATTACTCGAAATATCTTTTTTCTTAAATAGAACGAGCTAGATCCACGAGAATGATGTCACCAAATTTATTGCATGGTGTTACATATGAAAAGTGAACGTGTTTCTCTATAGGAAATATATATTTTTTATTTTAAAAGAATTTTCTAGATTTTTCTTTTGAAAAATGTGCAATATCTCGATAACGGTTCATGTTAGTTGTTCTAAAATTTATGTCCAATCGTTTTCTAATGAAACATTACATAAGAAATGTCTATTTGCGTAATTTTATTAGCGGTTTTGATTTTTGGACGATTTTTTCAAAATTTCCCTCAAAAATTTAGGGAGGTTCTGAACATTCAATTGGGTATAAAAACAGAGGCTTCCAATGTTTAGAGATTGTAATTTTTGTACCAAATTTCGTTCGTTAATTGGTCCATTCGTTCGTCAGTTATCGTCTCCACAGACTGACTGACACACACACACACACACACACAGACACACACACACACACACACACACACAGAGACATCACTTCAAAAATGTTTTTTTTGTGATCAGGGATGCTTGAAACGTGCTCTCTGTCGAACCCTCGAATTCGAATTTTCGACCACGTCACAATACTTTCCTTATACCTTATGTATATAAGGAAAGTAATAGGCTTTTCTTATAGAAGATACTCATATTCTGTCGAAGATATTGAATGTTCGCCAATTAGTCATCATTTTCATTGATTTAGCGTCATTTTTATCCATTTCACAAGATATTCGTTAATTTGGCAGCATTTAAAAAAGTCCCCAAGTTGGCGACATTCCTCTAAATTAATCGATGTTAACCCATCTTCCGCTGAGTAAATATCCCCTTAGGAGTACAGGGAACATCTCGACAACTGAAAAAGTGAAAATTTTCACCGTTCTTTCTAGCCCTCTGGAGACCTTAATTTTAGGCTAGGAATTTAATATTTTTAAGGCGACATATTAATTTATATGTAATTGAAGCTGTGCAAAAGAAATATCTCTGCATTTCAATATTTTTTTAAAAAACTATAAAAATTAAACAAGCATAACTGGGAGGAATTTCTGACATACATGACTTTTGGTACACTTTATGAAAAATGTAGTGAAAATTTTTATCTGAAACTTTGCCTACATAATTTAAATATAGTACAGCAAATAGTGAATCTAATATTAAAAGGTTAACTGTTTTAGTTTAAAATTTAAAATTTAATACTTTAAATGTTTTGTAAATATGAATATTTTTGTCATTAAAAATGCTCATATAGAAATTTTTTTAACACTAAATGTATAAATTTTTAGATTCAGTATAAAGTTTGGATCTCCTTAAAACATATTACAAAATATCGTGTCTACATGATTAATAGTTATTAAGAAAAGTGTACCGGAATGTTAAACTTCATGTTTTGAGTAAATTGAAATTGCATTTTTCCTGATTAAGAGATAAGTATTCAATTCGTTAAAATTCTCCTTCACCATATTCCTTTTGTTTAAGGCATTCGATTTGCTGGGATCACTTTTTCGATATTTTTCAAGTTTTAGAATCCTTAAAGTAGCTTGAAATGTTTTGCTCTGCTTCTTGAACTCGTGTCGCATCTATCCTTTTGAGTGCTTTCTTCATATATGCTCCAGGTACAATTGCAATTTCTTGCAATACCTTTAAATTGCTTTGAGCACCATCATTGAAGCATATAACTGCATCCATAACACCAACTTTGAGTATGTTAGCATCAACAAAACTAGTTTTGGACAAATGCTTCTAAATGCAGTTATTAAAACTCTCATTTGGATTTTGAGTCTTTCCGCGAGTGCACTTTTTAAGAATATTTCTGCCACTTAGTGCTCTAAATATCGTTTTAATAGCTTCTGGAAGTCTGTGCTTGTATGTATATTTTCTTTTCTGTAGGGCTTTGTTATATCCACACCAACTGTCTTCTCCAGATGGACACAAACTTTGTTGTGGAAAAGTATCAGTTGATAATTTATGAAAGTAAATTGCCCGCACAGCCTTACACATTTCAGAAACACGTTTGTCAACATTTCTGCGAATGGCAAGTCCATAATATTTTTGTAAAATCAGAATTTCAGAATCTGTGAGACATCCTCTTTCTGAAATTCTACCACAAGCTAAAAGTTTTTGATTTTTTCAGATCATTTCTAAGTGAGCGCAGTCTTGCACTCATTTTCTTCTGTGCATGACCAATGCATTGTAGTTTAGTCAAATTAACATCATCACCATACACACAAGAATCTTGAACATTTTTAAATGCTGTCGAATCCCCGTCACATAGATAATTGACATAACGATCTTTCGGAGCGTTTGAAAATATCTAAGGCACCATGAGCTTCCATTCCTCCACTATAACCATCAAATGTCTTTTGAGAGACATGGCCACTGCAAGCAGAGTATTCACAGTAAAAACAATATTTATAAATGCATTTAACGTCAATTATATTACCCGTCTCTAGAGAAGTGGCAGAAACAACACAATTCAAGAAATTATGTCCCCTCTTTTTGCAAAGTTCCATCAACAGCAACAGTGATGCCTTTTGAACCAGTAAGATTAATTGTTTCTTCGACTGTTTGGATCATTAAATTATTACATACAAATTCAGGCGTTTTCCAATTTCATCATTCAGTAATGAAAATTTCCTAAGTGGTGGTGGTAGATTCATTGCAGCACAAAACGTTTCAGCTGCATTTCTGCCTCTTCCTATACATCTCAGGGCATAAACAATACGAATATTTATATCATAATATCTTTTAGATTTTTTGGAGGTTATCGTATATGCTCCATTACCACAAAATGTGCGAAATAAAATTAATGATAAAGAAAGTTCTCAACGATTATTTTCTTTTTGTTTTATAATTATATAGTTATGTTCATCGCAATATTTACATTTCACAGATTTTTTTTATCAAATTAGACAATAATGAAATGTCAACGTTAATAATTATTGATTCATCCTGCTTCGAACATCCATTAGCAGCACAATTAATGCTTAAACTTGCATCAATATTTTTCTTTGGAACACTAGAACAGCTCAAGTCAGGTGTTCCAATTAGAATCCATTTTTTTGTATATTGATTAACAGAAAACTTCCTATTTCCAAATTTCATAGCTCGCACCATATTTAGTTATATTATCATAAAAATAAATTAGATACAAAATACCAAGGTATATTTTAAAAATCTAACCAAAAGGAGCTCCGAATTCACATACAATCAATCATAAATTCGAACACTCACGACACGAGATAAACATTCCCAAGAATAGAAACAGTTAATTCTACAGTTATTTGCATGCTTGAAAATAAATAACTAAACCATGGAGCAAAAACTATAAACTACATAAGACTCGGATGTCTTTCAAAATGCCAGAAATGAAGGGAAAACAGATCCCCGTCAAACTGACGCACTGCAAACATATGTGACAAGGGGCGTGTCATATGTGTTTACTTTACTAAATTGTTATATATTCATTGAAAAATAGTTGTGCTGACTGTTTCGAAATCAATGAAAGAAATAGAGCTCTCTGCAGGCCAGTTCTGGGTGCCTTGGGAGGGCCGTGGACAAAGGGTGATGAAGGAGTCTTCATACTAAATAATCCTATGTCGTCATGCGCTCATGCTTTTGTCTCTAGGCAAAATGTATATAAAAAAATCTGATGTAGGCAACACGACTTTCCTAATATAATGCAATGAATTTACTAATTTTACAGTAAAAAAAGTATATTATTTTTATAGTAGTTATTTACATTCTTCCTAAGATATTGAATTTTCGTCAATGAGACGTCATTTTCCATGTAGTCATCATCAATGAGTCGTCATTGATTTAGCATCATTTTTATCCATTTCTAGAGTTTTTCGTTAATTTAGCAACATTTAAAAAGGTCGCCAAGTTGGCGACATTCCACCAAATTCGTCGCCAAAATCTCGCCAAGCGTTATGGACGAAGAAATAAGTTATTCTTAGCAGATAAATGACTATTGGCGTTCAAATATAAAAGTATTACTCGAAATATCTTTTTTCTTAAATAGAACGAGCTAGATCCACGAGAATGATGTCACCAAATTTATTGCATGGTGTTACATATGAAAAGTGAACGTGTTTCTGTATAGGAAATATATATTTTTTATTTTAAAAGAATTTTCGATATTTTTTTTTGAAAAATGTGCAATATCTCGATAACGGTTCATGTTAGTTGTTCTAAAATTTATGTCCAATCGTTTTCTAATGAAACATTACATAAGAAAGGTCTATTTGCGTAATTTTATTAGCGGTTTTGATTTTTGGACGATTTTTTCAAAATTTCCCTCAAAAATTTAGGGAGGTTCTGAACATTTAATTGGGTATAAAAACAAAGGCTTCCAATGTTTAGGGATTGTAATTTTCGGACCAAATTTCGTTCGTTAATCGGTCCATTCGTTCGTCAGTTATTGTCTCCACAGACTGACTGACACACACACACACACACACACACACACACACACACATACACACATACACACACACACACACACATACTTTCAACACACACATACACACACACACAGACATCACTTCAAAAATGTTTGATTCGTGATCAGGGATGCTTGAAACGTGCTCTCCCGTCGAAAACTCGAATTCGAATTTTCGACCCCGTCACAATACTTTCCTTATACATTATGTATATAAGGAAAGTAAAAATAGTTCGGATTGGCCACTCTTTGGCCAATCAGATCTATTTTTTTTCTTACATATATACTTTTCTTCTTTATATATATATATATATATATATATATATATATATATATATATATATATATATATATATATATATATGTATATATATATATATATATAGATATTTTTATATTCATTTATTACTTTCCTTATATACATAATGTATAAGGAAAGTATTGTGACGGGGTCGAAAATTCGAATTCGAGTTTTCGACGGGAGAGCACGTTTCAAGCATCCCTGATCACGAATCAAACATTTTTGAAGTGATGTCTGTGTGTGTGTGTGTGTGTGTGTGTGAAAGTATGTGTGTGTGTGTGTGTGTGTCAGTGAGTCTGTGGAGACGATAACTGACGAACGAAGGGACCGATTCGCACCAAATTTGGTACAAAAATCACAATCCGTAAACGCTGGAAGCCTATTGTTTTTATACGTAATCGAATGTTTAGAACCCTCCTGAATTTTCGAATGAAATTTTGAAAAAATCGTCAAAAAATCAAAACCGCTAATGAAGTTACGCAAATAGACATTTCTTATGTAATTTTTCATTAGAAAACGATTGGCATAAATTTTAGAACGTTAACATGAACCGTTCTCGAGATATTGTACATTTTTCAAAAAAATTATGAAAAAGTCATATAAAAAAAAAATTCTTATTGAGAAACATGTTCGCTTTTCATATGTAATACCATGCGATAAATTGAGTGACATCATTCTCGTGGATCTAGCTCGTTCCATTCATGAAAAAATATACTTTGAATAATACTTTCGTATTTGAACGCCAATAGTCATTTATCTGCTGTAAGAATAACTTTTTTCTTTGTGCATAACGCTTGGCTAGATTTTGGCGACGAATTTGGCGGAATGTCGCCAACTTGGCGACTTTTTCGAAATGTTGCCAAATTAATGAAAATCTCGCCAAATGGATAAAAATGATGCTAAATCAACGAAAATGACGACTAATTGTCGAAATTCAATATCTTGGAAAGAATATTAGTATCTACTATAGGAAAAACCTATTTTTTTACTGTAAAAGTTGTAAATTCATTACATTGTATAAGGAAAGTCATGTGTTGCCCACATTCAGATTTTTTTTATTATTCAAATTAATAAAATTTCTTGAGTAAGTCTGTGAAAAATAAACCATGGTTATAGAATTTTCATTTAAATTCATATTTCAAACCTGCGATTTTCAAAAATTACTAATACGTTCAATAAACTTCCACAAAACTCAGAGATTTAATTGATTTCACGTTTTAAACCAACGATTTCCAACCTTTTTCGTTGGTAATCATAGAGTTAGAGAGTAAATCTCCTAGGAAAAAGCTTCGTTTTCCATTAATATCTCGACAACTCCTGATTTTAGAAACTCGAAACTTGGTCTAAATTTATGGAAGTCTATTTCAAAGCTACCCATAAAATATCATTAAATTTGTTGCAGCTGTTCTTCCATGATGATGAGACACACGAAAATTTCGTTTTTCATTGATATCGGGACAACCCCTGGTGTTACAAACTCAAAACATGGATTAAATTTTAAGTGGGGCTATTACAAGACTACCCACCAAATTTCATCAAATTCGGTTCAGCCGTTCTTCCGTGATGTTGGATCATACATACATATATACATACTTTTCTTCTTTATATCTATAGAAGGTCTGACGAGTTTCCAAGGCATAGCTAAATTTTATATCTTGTTTTTAGGTCGTACAGCGCTAAAACAACGACTATCGACCGATGATTATGCGTATCTGTTGAAAATACTATAGACACGTAATGGGCTGTTTATGTGGTATGAGGGACAGTATTTTAAGAATGTGGCAATACCAAAAATAACAGCTTTCAGTGCAGACGGTTTTTTAAAATTTAAACTTGCGTGTAAAAATTGGCTGTTAAAGAACGAGAAATACTATAAAATTATTTTTACAGCGTCGTTTTGGAATTAATAAGGTAGTGAAGAAACATGGATTTAAGTCGAAGACATTTTCGAGCTGGGATTTTTTTTATGAGGGTTGACACAGCAACAGTGTGTGAACCGAATGAATTCGACTTTTGGTAATGGAACGCCATCCAAAGCAACAATTTACAACTGGTTCACAGAATTCCATCTTGGACGTAGGAATCTCAGTGATGAATTTCGTGGAGGTCGAACAAGACCTGCTGTGACATCAGAAAACATTGATGCTGTGAAACAAATAATCACTTTAGATTGTCATGTCACATATGCTAAAATTTAACCTTCTTCGAACATTTCAAGGACCCGAGTATATTCAATTTTGCATGATCATTTAAAAGGTCAAAAATATTCGCGTTGAATTCCACACAATTTAACTGAAGCTCAAAAGGATGCCCTTGTCAAACGTTGCAAGGAAAATCTCAAAAGAATCAACTCTGGTGCTTCAAAATATGTCTTTGACATTGTATCATATGACGAAACGTGAATTTATTCCTATAAACTCGAATACAAACATAAATCTACTGTTTAGGTGTCTCAAAATGAACCAAATCCTACGGAAGTTGCTCGTCACGAAGGGTCCCCATTTGCAGGCATTGGCGTCCATGAAAGCCAATGCCTGCAAAGGGGATCGAACTGTTTGGGATAGGGTATGTCACCTATCTTTTTGAGAGATTTTTCGTTTGGGATGGACGCTGTCTCACCCGTAATCAAAAGGTTAACAACTAGTTTATTAGTAGTTGTCTAACATATGGTAAGAAAAACATGTAATATCCCTTATAATAAATAACAAAACCTTGCAGTTGTTGGAGTGTAGGGAAATGCCCAGAAAAAATTCTTTCAGATTTCATTTTTACAAAATATACTCAAAACAGAAAGTGAAATTTTTTGTAACTGACATTGAATTTCATAAAAATGACATACAATTTCTGTGAAAGCATTTTATTGATCATACTTAAAAATATAATTGGAATGAGAAATAACTAGTGTCTTTTACACAAAAAATAAAAAACGTATAGAGATTTTCGATTATTGCAGTTATATGCTAACTCATGCCACAAGTTTTATTTTTCAATGAAAGTTGCATAGAAGGCGCAAGGAAAATTTTATTGGAATGATTTAACTCTTTTGAAAAAAATGATCCCGAAATCATGTTTTTAACTTTTTTGTTTGAAGGAAATGTTTTTTATAAAAAGAGATTCAGAACTCGATATTTTTCGGAGATTAGTTTCTACTATTTCTGTAGTCTATTGAAATATTTTTATCTGTAGAGTTGTGACAAAAATGTCCAGTTACTCAATTCATTTTAACTTCTTTTTGCCATTTTTTCCTGCCTGCCATAAAATATTTATCGGTGATATTTTTACCTTGATGTACGAAAAGTTGTTTTATCGGAAATAAAAATCTGTTAAGACAGTTATATGAAATAATTAATTCAGAGTCTCGAGTAAATGTAAAAGTTGGAAGTTTTATTATTTTTTTTTAACTTTAGCATTTCTGTGGATTATACGATAAAAATTACAATCCACGAAATAAAAGAAATCTAAATTGCGTTTTCGATTGGATTGGATAAATCATGTTTTGCAAAGGTATGTACAAATGATCATGATATGAGTAAAGAACATTGTGAAGGACAAAATAATTTTGCAAATAAATTTGAAATACTACTGAAATCGAATGACTTAAGGGAAGTTTTTAGGTCTGATGAATAAGGAATTTATCGTGATTTTAATGAAAAATATTAAAACAGTGAAAATATGTTTAATCAGAAATAAATTATTTAAATTCTATGGAATTAATGATATTTCAAATATGTTACTACGTTGTGAGTCCAAAAATATAAACCAGAAACATGAATAGATTAAAACATTAAAATCTCAATAAAACATGAGTGGTGAATCGAACTAGAGAATAGTCCAAACTGAAAGGCGGCATTTTTGATAGTAAATTGGATATTGGTTTATAACCAACAAATTTTCGAATTATGTTTGAAACTCAATCATCAACAACAGACAGAATAACGGGAACCAGCGCAGAATATTAGGGGGGGGGGGAGAACTAGCGCCCAATCAAAGAACACAAGGATTATTGATAAAGGGGCGGGCTACAGCCAATAAGAAACACAATTCAAGAAGACGTTTTTCACCGAAGCCATGTTATAAAGGTTACCTAACAAAAGCGCAAAACCACCAGACTTGTAAAAAACTCGAGATGTAAAGCTGATGCGAAAATTTTGATAAAAAATATTAAGTCAGCCATAAAAAGTGAAATCAACCTGTGTCCTCTGATTCAATGAACCAATCTGATATCGTGGTGGTGTGGTAATATGAAAGGTGTTCAACTAGCGTCCCATGCAGTTGAAGGTATGTACTGATTTCTATATTTCCATACGTCCAGTATAGAAATAACTTGATATTCGGGTTAATAAGGTTTATCACCACTCGGGTCTCTATTATAATAGTAGGTCAACTATTGCTAGAAGTTAATGGAATAACTTCGTAATTAATAACAGTAATGTTCGTGAACAATAACGTAAGTTTCAATATAATTAAATAAAAATGGAATTTTAAAAATGACTAAAATGTCTTTAATGACCAGAATCAGGGGGTGGTCGTCCCGTGGCATTACTGACTTAATTATTTTTATTTGGCTCTGCGCATGTTACGACATGGGAATTAAGAACGCGCATTTTATCCTCGGATTCGCAAGAGGGACCGGACTTGTTATTTGCGACTGTCATCTTAGTCCAACGATATCACTAAATGTGCTTGGACATTACTGGATCCTGTGTTCAGAGCACAATTTAAAATCCTTGCGTAAGTTGTTTACGCCTGGATATTGCCACTTCAAAATGTACAAACATTTTTTAATTGTAATAATGCAAAAACTCTTTGCGTTTTGACAACTACTCTTAAACTTTACTACTGGAGCACGGCATCACGAATGACCAAAATTAATTCCCATTACGTCAAGCTCACAACTTTTTAGTGGTGGCTGGACTTTGTGCCCAAACTTATATTAAAGAACCTTGGATCAGAATAATTAATGTTAATTTGCACGAAAAGTAAGTAGTTGCTCACAGTAAAAAAAATTGGAGTTTTTACGGTTCTCCACGACGCAATGTCCGGTATTCCACTATATGCAAATTTAATAAATTATTCCACATTTTGGTCACTCTGACCAATAATCGGTTAAATAGTTTATTAACCACCAC
This sequence comes from Amaurobius ferox, assembly GCA_951213105.1. NCBI lineage: Eukaryota > Metazoa > Arthropoda > Arachnida > Araneae > Amaurobiidae > Amaurobius > Amaurobius ferox. The sequence goes on from OX578136.1 coordinate 155,954,171, forward strand.
ATGCGTCACCTGTGAAATATGCTGAACGTTAGTGGCGTGCTCAGGAAAAATAATTCAGGAGTTATAATTTTTTTAGCACACAAATCAGAATTAAGCGTTTAGGTGTACTATGATGATGAACCTCCCTTGTATAAATATTTAATTAAATTATTGCTGGCAAGAATAATTAATAGCACTAATTATTGTTAATAAAATAAATAATGAAACAGTTTTTCTAATATGGAGAAGTTTTTAAAAAATTTTGTAAAATACTTTTGTCCCCGCTAGTTTGATTGGTGGAAAATCTTTACCTAACCAGTTAACCGTCATACATTTGGCGAAAACGATGGTCGTTTATTCTATAGTTAAAGTAGTTATGATGCTTCAATTTCGGATCGAATTAAAACTTTGAATCAGAACAAGTAATTCATTCGACCAGAATGGCAACACGTTTGGGATTACGCGCGATATAAGCAGACCTTTAAAATAATCAATAAATTCACATGTAAGACTCAAGTCATATTATATTTGCTTCAGCGCTTTTTTGAGAGTAAAACGACCTTCATCAGATGTATGCAGTTTGGTACATGCACATTGCAGTTTTACATACACCCAATAAGAAATTCATACGAAATGAAAAGGCATAAAGCAGACATATTACATGGAAATCAAACATATGGCGAAGGGGCGATGTTACAGGGCATTCATCACAAAGCAATTATAAAATATAACTTTATTTACAAGAACATAATTAAAAGATAACTACTATATCTCAGCGGGCGTACATCGTAGTCATCCGAAATATGAATGATCAATGATTGAATACTGACAATGCCCTGTGTTGGCTTTTATGTGCCTGGGCAGAAGTGATGAGCATGTGTCACATGTAAATATCAGAGAGTCTCTGTGCAGATCAAGAAGGGAAGTTTTATTCTATTCGCTTGATTTTAACTAGTGCCGCCATAGTGCACCCCTCATTGCAAAGAAGCAGATATCCTAAATCGAACTTGTCTTCCATACCTGGCCACTGTATAAGTAGTGGTGGAAGATGATGACTGGTCCAAAACAGATGAAGAGGTTTCTTTTTCTTCCTCTATGGGCTTTAATAAAAATACGGGTTTCAAATGATCAATGCAGACTGGAAAGGTCCATCGTATGGTGTTTGCGAAGGTCGTCGTACAAAGTCGTTCCGCACTAAAACGTGGGTAGACTTGGGATGTTCCTTGTGGGCGAAAACGTCATTTATTGAATGGCGTGAAGCGTAGGTCGTAGTCGTTGCATTTGGCATCTTAATCGTAAAACAAGTTCATGAGCATGTTCAGGGATACCCTTTAAGGATGTGTCATGAAGAATTCATGTGATAATCGTAAGGATGTGCCATAGGTTAATTCTGCGGAAGCTTTTAAATCTTCTTTGATGGCGGATCGTATTCCTAAAAGTACACTTGGTAGTACTTTTATCCAATGCTCTGTATCTTGACAACGTTTTATTATTTTTTTTTAACTTTAGCATTTCTGTGGATTATACGATAAAAATTACAATCCACGAAATAAAAGAAATCTAAATTGCGTTTTCGATTGGATTGGATAAATCATGTTTTGCAAAGGTATGTACAAATGATCATGATATGAGTAAAGAACATTGTGAAGGACAAAATAATTTTGCAAATAAATTTGAAATACTACTGAAATCGAATGACTTAAGGGAAGTTTTTAGGTCTGATGAATAAGGAATTTATCGTGATTTTAATGAAAAATATTAAAACAGTGAAAATATGTTTAATCAGAAATAAATTATTTAAATTCTATGGAATTAATGATATTTCAAATATGTTACTACGTTGTGAGTCCAAAAATATAAACCAGAAACATGAATAGATTAAAACATTAAAATCTCAATAAAACATGAGTGGTGAATCGAACTAGAGAATAGTCCAAACTGAAAGGCGGCATTTTTGATAGTAAATTGGATATTGGTTTATAACCAACAAATTTTCGAATTATGTTTGAAACTCAATCATCAACAACAGACAGAATAACGGGAACCAGCGCAGAATATTAGGGGGGGGGGAGAACTAGCGCCCAATCAAAGAACACAAGGATTATTGATAAAGGGGCGGGCTACAGCCAATAAGAAACACAATTCAAGAAGACGTTTTTCACCGAAGCCATGTTATAAAGGTTACCTAACAAAAGCGCAAAACCACCAGACTTGTAAAAAACTCGAGATGTAAAGCTGATGCGAAAATTTTGATAAAAAATATTAAGTCAGCCATAAAAAGTGAAATCAACCTGTGTCCTCTGATTCAATGAACCAATCTGATATCGTGGTGGTGTGGTAATATGAAAGGTGTTCAACTAGCGTCCCATGCAGTTGAAGGTATGTACTGATTTCTATATTTCCATACGTCCAGTATAGAAATAACTTGATATTCGGGTTAATAAGGTTTATCACCACTCGGGTCTCTATTATAATAGTAGGTCAACTATTGCTAGAAGTTAATGGAATAACTTCGTAATTAATAACAGTAATGTTCGTGAACAATAACGTAAGTTTCAATATAATTAAATAAAAATGGAATTTTAAAAATGACTAAAATGTCTTTAATGACCAGAATCAGGGGGTGGTCGTCCCGTGGCATTACTGACTTAATTATTTTTATTTGGCTCTGCGCATGTTACGACATGGGAATTAAGAACGCGCATTTTATCCTCGGATTCGCAAGAGGGACCGGACTTGTTATTTGCGACTGTCATCTTAGTCCAACGATATCACTAAATGTGCTTGGACATTACTGGATCCTGTGTTCAGAGCACAATTTAAAATCCTTGCGTAAGTTGTTTACGCCTGGATATTGCCACTTCAAAATGTACAAACATTTTTTAATTGTAATAATGCAAAAACTCTTTGCGTTTTGACAACTACTCTTAAACTTTACTACTGGAGCACGGCATCACGAATGACCAAAATTAATTCCCATTACGTCAAGCTCACAACTTTTTAGTGGTGGCTGGACTTTGTGCCCAAACTTATATTAAAGAACCTTGGATCAGAATAATTAATGTTAATTTGCACGAAAAGTAAGTAGTTGCTCACAGTAAAAAAAATTGGAGTTTTTACGGTTCTCCACGACGCAATGTCCGGTATTCCACTATATGCAAATTTAATAAATTATTCCACATTTTGGTCACTCTGACCAATAATCGGTTAAATAGTTTATTAACCACCACATGCGTCACCTGTGAAATATGCTGAACGTTAGTGGCGTGCTCAGGAAAAATAATTCAGGAGTTATAATTTTTTTAGCACACAAATCAGAATTAAGCGTTTAGGTGTACTATGATGATGAACCTCCCTTGTATAAATATTTAATTAAATTATTGCTGGCAAGAATAATTAATAGCACTAATTATTGTTAATAAAATAAATAATGAAACAGTTTTTCTAATATGGAGAAGTTTTTAAAAAATTTTGTAAAATACTTTTGTCCCCGCTAGTTTGATTGGTGGAAAATCTTTACCTAACCAGTTAACCGTCATACATTTGGCGAAAACGATGGTCGTTTATTCTATAGTTAAAGTAGTTATGATGCTTCAATTTCGGATCGAATTAAAACTTTGAATCAGAACAAGTAATTCATTCGACCAGAATGGCAACACGTTTGGGATTACGCGCGATATAAGCAGACCTTTAAAATAATCAATAAATTCACATGTAAGACTCAAGTCATATTATATTTGCTTCAGCGCTTTTTTGAGAGTAAAACGACCTTCATCAGATGTATGCAGTTTGGTACATGCACATTGCAGTTTTACATACACCCAATAAGAAATTCATACGAAATGAAAAGGCATAAAGCAGACATATTACATGGAAATCAAACATATGGCGAAGGGGCGATGTTACAGGGCATTCATCACAAAGCAATTATAAAATATAACTTTATTTACAAGAACATAATTAAAAGATAACTACTATATCTCAGCGGGCGTACATCGTAGTCATCCGAAATATGAATGATCAATGATTGAATACTGACAATGCCCTGTGTTGGCTTTTATGTGCCTGGGCAGAAGTGATGAGCATGTGTCACATGTAAATATCAGAGAGTCTCTGTGCAGATCAAGAAGGGAAGTTTTATTCTATTCGCTTGATTTTAACTAGTGCCGCCATAGTGCACCCCTCATTGCAAAGAAGCAGATATCCTAAATCGAACTTGTCTTCCATACCTGGCCACTGTATAAGTAGTGGTGGAAGATGATGACTGGTCCAAAACAGATGAAGAGGTTTCTTTTTCTTCCTCTATGGGCTTTAATAAAAATACGGGTTTCAAATGATCAATGCAGACTGGAAAGGTCCATCGTATGGTGTTTGCGAAGGTCGTCGTACAAAGTCGTTCCGCACTAAAACGTGGGTAGACTTGGGATGTTCCTTGTGGGCGAAAACGTCATTTATTGAATGGCGTGAAGCGTAGGTCGTAGTCGTTGCATTTGGCATCTTAATCGTAAAACAAGTTCATGAGCATGTTCAGGGATACCCTTTAAGGATGTGTCATGAAGAATTCATGTGATAATCGTAAGGATGTGCCATAGGTTAATTCTGCGGAAGCTTTTAAATCTTCTTTGATGGCGGATCGTATTCCTAAAAGTACACTTGGTAGTACTTTTATCCAATGCTCTGTATCTTGACAACGTAATGCCGATTTTAACTGGCGGTGGAAATGTTTCGTCATGGAATTAGAGGAAGGATGATATGCTGTCTTTCTGGTTTTTCTACTTTATAAAAATCTCATTAGGTGATGAAATAAATCTCTTTCGAATTGCCGTCCTGGTCAGTACTGATGACGTCGGATACTTCGAATCGAGAAATCCAACCAGAATAGAATGCATCTAATACTGGGGCTGCCATTTGAACCTCCAATGGAATGACTTCTGGCCATCGCGTGAGATGAGCGATACAAGTGAGCAGGTATCAAAATCCCTTCGTTACCGGTAAAGGTCCGACAATGCCGATATGTACATGTTGAAATCTACCATTAGGAGTAGTAAAATTTCCTAAAGGTTATTTTGTATGTCGATGTACCTTTACATTTTGGCAGGCGATACACGTTCGACTCCATTCGGCACAGTCCTTTCGGAGAGATGGCCAAATGAATCATTTTCGTACCATATTTACGGTTCCTCAAACTCCTGGATAAGTGAGATTATTGATGCTGTGAAACACTTGTTTTCGAAAAGTTTGTGGTTTGTACGGTCGAATTTCACATGTTGAGGTGTCACACTGCAGTATTGTACCTGACGGATCAATAGCGATACCTTTAAAATCTAACGAAGAATAAGAGTTTTTGAGATCGTTTAATTCGTCTTTTGCAATTTCTTCGTAATCAAGCACATTTGGTGTATTAATCTCTTCTATGCGAGGCTGTGCGTCTGCTACTACATTATTTGAACTACTACATTATTTGTTTTGCTTGTTAGTTGTAAATTGACTTATGAATTCCAGATGTCTTAATAGATGTTGAGTTATTGTTTTCTGTTTTTTGTTGAAACGCAAATGCAAGAGATTTGTGATTGGTGTATAATACAAAATTAAGTCCTTCCAACATATGCCGAAAATGCTTTACAGCTGAATATGTTGCGAGAAGTTCACGATCGTAAGCGCTGTACTTACGTTCTGCGGAACTTAGTTTTCGTGAAAAAAATGCTAATGGACATAATTTTCCATTTTGCTTTTGTTGTAATGCCGATCCGATCGCCACTAGTGATCCGTCGATAACTCAATAATGATGCACTTGAAAGGAAGTTTTTACTTTCTTGAAACGCAGGTTCTGTGTCTTTTGGCTACTGTAGTTTTGTACTGTCGCGCTTTTTATTTCCAGGTATTAAATCGTAAAGAATTGCTTGAGTTCTTACTGCTTGTGGTAAAAGCCTACGATAAAAGTTTAAAACTGGTGAAAGTAGTCGTATATCTTGCACGGTTTTTGGTAGTGGAAATTTTTGTACGGTAGAAACTATTTCATTCACAGGGACCGTACCCTCCTTTCCCTACCACCAACCTCTCGGAAGGACTTACGGACCCACATGTTTAACGTGATCGTATTCCGGATGAACACGGCGGCAGTTTTGGCAGCGGAGAGAATCGATCCTGGGCCTACCGAGTGCAATTCCCTCGCGCTAACCACTGGGCTACCGCGATCCGAAGTATAGGGTATTGAAGACGCAGACCGTCCGACTCATTCGAAGACATAGAACATCCATTTGGACGGCCAGCGAGTATAGGGTGTTGTTGAGACCCAGACCGTTCGACCTACTAGAAAAGGTGTAAGGTAACTGTTTGGAAGGCCGAGAAGGCGAGTATAGGGTGTTGATGTTGATGATCCAGACCGTCCGACCTACCAGAAAGGTGTAAGGTAACTGTATGGACGGCCGGGAAGTGCCACCCAATTTAGACCGGAACCCAGTGGGGGAGGCATCCACAGGGACCGTACCCTCCTTCCCCTACCACCAACCTCTCGGAAGGACTTACGGACCCACATGTTTAACGTGATCGTATTCCGGATGAACACGGCGGCAGTTTTGGCAGCGGAGAGAATCGATCCTGGGCCTACCGAGTGCAATTCCCTCGCGCTAACCACTGGGCTACCGCGATCCGAAGTATAGGGTATTGAAGACGCAGACCGTCCGACTCATTCGAAGACATAGAACATCCATTTGGACGGCCAGCGAGTATAGGGTGTTGTTGAGACCCAGACCGTTCGACCTACTAGAAAAGGTGTAAGGTAACTGTTTGGAAGGCCGGGAAGGCGAGTATAGGGTGTTGATGTTGATGACCCAGACCGTCCGACCTACCAGAAAGGTGTAAGGTAACTGTATGGATGGCCGGGAAGTGCCACCCAATTTAGACCGGAACCCAGTGGGGGAGGCATCCACAGGGACCGTACCCTCCTTCCCCTACCACCAACCTCTCGGAAGGACTTACGGACCTACATGTTTAACGTGATCGTACTCCGCATGAACACGGCGGCATATGTGGCAGCGTGCAAATCTAGCGCGCAAACCACGGGGATACCGCACCCGAGATGGCCAACAGCACGCGGCGTTCCGAGGTGGTCACCCACCAAGTACTAACCGCGCCCGATGCTGCTTGACTTCGGTGATCTAACGAGAACCGGTGTTTTCAGCACGGTACGGCCGTTGGCCCCGAGTATAGGGTGTGGAGGGCCTCGAGTTTGAATACAATGAGTTGTATCATGCTTTACGGATTGCAAGGAATTGATTTGCTTCAAATTTGGAAATTGACTTAGCAACCGAGTATAGGGCGAATCATTACTCAACGATGTAAGTCCTAGTGAGGGTTTCTGTGTCCTACTTACTTTAATACTAATTTTGGTACAGTTGTTGATTAATCTTTGATTTTTAATGTCGACTTATAACCCGAATTCCGTTAGGATATCATTTCTTACAATTGCTCTAGAAACCTCGGTAATTACAAAATCCTAAACGAATTTTCGCTAAAATCTAAATATTACAACTATTTGTTTTGTTCCAAATGTTTTTATCTTGTTTTCGTTTGCGTATAAACAGAATTATTTTTTTGTTGTTGTAGCAGTATGTCCTTTACTTGAAAAAATGAAATCCTAGCGCCACTGTTGACGAGAAATTTTATATGTGACAATTGTTCATATAAAAAAGAATGTGACTGTGTTCCAATCTTCTATTCATCGTCGCAGAAATGGTAGAACCACCTAGTTTTCCATCAGATATTTAGACAGTTTTACACATTTACGATCTTTTACTTGAAATTTTTTGTGATACCAACAAATATCGCCTTTTCTAAATTGTGATTGATATCTTGATCTTGATTGATATTTTGATCGAGTTTGTAGTCTAGATCATTCATTAGTTAGCATATTTTTTTTAAGTTGCTCTACGATTTTATCAGGTTCAATGTCCTAGGGGGGGGGGACGACCTGTTGGTTTACGTCCATGGGCCACCTAGAACCTATCAATACGGTTTTTTCAGATTAATAGATTAACAATCCACGTTGAGACGACCAGAAGGTTTACGCCTATAAAACCGCCGCAGACGACTAGCTACTATCTACCTCAACCACAACCCAGGGGCCGGGCGGGCAGGACCAGCTGAGAATCAGACCCTAAAATTTATTAGAGATACAATTAAATGAATGTGGAAATACGGTTTTGTTCAATTGAAACTTTGGCTTCTAAATGGGAAATATGCCTATCCTTTGCTACTTCTGATACTGAAAGTGATAAAATCGCAGATTTTATCCGCCATTTCAGAAATTTTTTCCAGCGATTCTGAGCTTATTGATAAAATTTGTTGTATATGTACAGGTAAGCGTTGAAAGAACAATGTGCGAAGTACTTCTTCGTGTAATGCCGACAAGATCTTGCATTTCGCGAAGTAAATGACTTGGTTTCCTATCTCCTAACTGCAAATCTTGCTAAAGGGTGCGAAGTTTTGTAACTTCTGAATCTGCAAAATGTGAAATAATCCATTTTCCTCAACACTGAATACGGTTCATTTTCTGGAGGTGCGCGAATCAGATATGTGTCACGAGCCAATATATCACAATCTAGTGCTGCAATTACGCAATGGAATTTTGTTTTTTCATTAACTATTCCGGAAATCAGGGATGGTGAGTTCAGGTGCAAAAACCATAAATCTGGGTTTGTTTTCCAAAACGGAGGTGCTTTAAAAGTCACTTTAGAAAGTTCAGCAGAACTAAAATCTTCATTCTGAGCTGAAGCATTTTTTGCATCGTTGACGGTTGTCAAACGAGTTTCCGTCGTCTCAGTTGTAGACATAATTGCATAGAGAAATTGAAGCAAATGCTCACGCAATTTGAAGCTTTCACGTTTCCGGCGTAAATTGAAGCATCCTTCACGTCTCCGAGTCACCAGTCATATGACGAAGGTGCGATTTTGTGGGGCATTCATCACAAGGCAATTATAAAATATAACTTTATTTACCATAAATATAATTAAACAAGAACTATATTGCGACGCGTGTGCATCGTAGTCATCCGAAATACGAATGATCAATCATTGAATACTGACAATGTTTTGTGCTGGCTTTTATGTGCCTGGGCAGAGGTGATGCGCATGCGTCACATGTAAATATCAGAGAGTCTCTGTGGAGATCACGAAGGAAGATTTTATGCTAATCCCATTTATGCTAATCGAATTGTTCTGAAGCAATGCCGCCATATACATATATGTATAAAGTATAACGTAGAAAAAAAATGTTAGCATATATTGTATTTGATGTCCTTGGAATATGTGTATTTTTTGAGTCTTCACTTCATATGAATTTATTTTTGCTGACCAGCTATTTGTAATAGGTAAACTTAATTTGTGAATTGGCTATATTTGGAACTCCACTGTAATTGAATCTTGCTATATACCTCTGATGAAGGGTGTTTTACGCTCAAAAGTGCTCAGGCATATACAATGTAATTTACGTTCTGTATGCTAAAATAACTTTTTTAATTAATTTAAAGGTCTGGCTAACTTCATTACTTTTACTTTTTGATACAGGCTATCATCTAGCTTGCCGTACCTGTATTTAAAATCGTTGTTATAAATGATAGGACTCATAGAAAAATGTGAGGTTGTTAATGTTGAGACCTCAGTAATCAACTGCATTTTAACCAACAGGTTTCAGTTGCTCATATATTGTTGTAAAGAACTGATGTCCAGCCGGGACTAAAACAGCGGATCTCTTCACGCAGGTTGCTAATTTATGCAATGAACCATTCCATAGCCGACAGTCTCATATAGTTGATACAGGATTTACAATCTGTACTTGATATGGCGCAAGATTTCTTATTATTTTTTTACTTAAGTTTGAACAGTGACAGATGTCATTTCGTTCCCTAAACATATACAATTATTAAATCAAAATAATTAGGGTATTGGCTTAATTATATCATAATCATTAATATATCAGGAACACATCTCAAAAACGTTTAATTTACATTTTAAGTATTAAATATCTTCGAATATATCTTACAATTTTATATCAATTATTTGAATACATGAATAACATATGATGTGGAAGTTGAAACTATCTTCCCAACTTCCGTCTACGTAAATATTAATTGACAATGAAAATTGAACTACCTACAGTATCCCTTTTGTGAAGACAAAAGAAACAGTCCTGTTCCATCATTTACACAAAAATCTAACCGACAACAGTACGTCGCATAAAAAAATCTATTCGACAACAGTACGTCGCATAAATAGCTGGGAACACCGCGTGCTGTTGCCACATTTCGGGCGCGGTAGCCCGGTGGTTTGCAAACTGGATTTGCACGCTGCCACAACTGCCGCCGTGTTCATGCGGAGTACGATCACGTAAAACATGTGGGTCCGTAAGTTCTTCCGAGAGGTTGGTGGTAGAGGAAGGAGGGTACGGTTCCTGTGCATGTCTCTCCCACTGGGTTCCGGTTTAAATTGGGTGGCACTTGACGGCCGTCCAAACAGTTACCTTACACCTTTCTGGTAGGTCGGACGGTCTGGGTCTCAACAACAACAAGGTGGCATAAATCACCAGTGAACTAAATGATAAAAATTCGATCGGAAATTTCTTGACGACAGTATTAACAGACTGTGTTATGTGAAACAACGCATGGTACACGCTAAAGTGAGACGGGCACAACATTTCCCTAAGGAGTATATGTATAGTTGCACTTTAATGAATTGGAGGCACAAGAGCAGCTGTCTAGCGGATAGTTTTTGACTAAAATACACCAGAGACTCTTTAATGAAATAGTCTGGTTCCTCAAGCAATTACATATGCGGACACTGAGCTTGGGGCGAACGAATGATAGTGTAGAGTGGGCTAATCACAAAATAGCAGCTGAACTTTTGAAGACCAACGTTTTTTTCGATGTGTGATGATAGCTTTCATTCTGACTTTTCGAATGCTTTTGTAAAAGCAATGCTAGAAGATTTACTGACCTTGAAAGACCAAGTTTTCCCACCCGTGAAACCAATGATGTGTGCTCGAAAAAAAGTCCCGTAGTGCATGAATCTATCCTCAGATGCAGCTTGAGCTGAAAGGCAGAGGAGATAAATTGACTTTTTGCCAGATTTTTGTGCATGTAATAGCACCAATCCAAATTGATATCCCCTCCCCTCCGGGCAGGATGCCTAGCACTAATTAGGGAAATAGCATGGCCAAAATTAAGGCTTCAAAAAGCAAACTCAAATGTTCCAAGTAACTTATATGGACTAGCACAAACGTGCGATATTGTAATGCAATCAATAAATTCTTAAATAATCAAAGGCTGAAATAATATTATCGACTTACACGGTGTTTTCCATAGACTTTGATCTTGTGTATTGAAACTCTTTTTTGGCTATTTTAAGAGTTTGCATGCTCAGTAAAATGATGATGATTTATATGGTAAGTTTCATGTTCATCTTGTCTTAGGCGATCGTGTTCACACCACACATGCTTTACACATACAGGTCCATATGCATCTTACTAAAAATAGTGGATTGGTATTTTAGAGTGTCCCAAACATGTAAATTCCCGTAAAACTCCAATTTTTTACTTCATTATTTCAAAACTTGCATATGCGATGCATTGTGGTTAAAATATATCGGTACATGCAACAGTTTTTTCCATTTTCATTTTCGTAGTCTTGAGTGGAGCAAGAAGAAATAAATATAAAGACAAGAAATTTATGAAGGATATTTTATATAGTGGTAAGGAACTTTAGTGGTTCGAACTTTATTTTCGAGGGGACTATAACGCACTTTTGTACTCTGTTGTACACATGTTTTGTACATTTGTTTTGTATAATTATACAAATTTTGGAAAAAATCAAAAGTGTCATCTTTATAAATAGAAGTGGACAACCCTTAGTGAACTTTCCTGTCCAATGTATTGTTTGATGTAAAATCCATATCAATCATTATCTAAGATCTGTCTATAGTGTTCAATCCTAAGAAATATATGTTGCAAGGAAAATATAATTTTTTTTAATTGTAAGTGACATTGTTAGAATCGTAAATGGATATCCTTAGTCAGTCCCCCCTTCCCAGCTCACTAAAATTTGATGCTAAATTCCATCAGTCATCATCTTTAAACTTAATCTATAGCAGATTAAAAAATATAGGCTTTTCAAGAAAATTTTTTGTACTGGAAGTCATTCCTGGTGAATCACCTTATTTTTTCCAAAAGTTTATGCTGAAACTCTAAGGTCTGTTTATAGCTAAATGTGAGAAATATATGTGTTAAATAAAATACACATTTTTTAACCGAAAATGTGAATGAACTGTAAGTGGGAATTCTCAATGATCAGTATATTTTAATGCTGAATCGATATCAGTCAGCATCTGAGCTCTATCTATAGCAGATCCTTTGAAATAGAAAAATTGTTTCAAAGGAAAAATACAATTTTTAGTAAAACAATAGTATAGCAAAATTTATCTACCAATAAATTTCTATCAAAAGAAAATATATGATCCTTAGTTGTTAAGACTCCATAACCGGTTTCAACTGCATATAATAAATAATATGATTTATGACTCGGGATGGTCGTCGATCAGGAGAATGACATGATTTGTAAGCGCAATGCATGAAACTTAGATGCTGGAAATCCATGTTTCTATGCGGTAAAATCCGTAGCCGTCATATCATCCCAGACACAAGTAATCGGCTTTAAGTTTCCTTGAGAATTCGAACTCTTATCATTCATGGAACACACGTATTTCCCTCTCTTGGAAGGGGTTTACGGCAAAACCAGCTAGCTTTGAACAAAACACCTAATCTATCTGCAAACGTAGACGATTTTGTCTCAAAACCCTCATGACTTTTTAGTTTTCATACATACTGTATAATGTGTAGTGAAAGTGGTGTGACGGGGTCGATAATTCGAATGCGAATTTTCAACGGAAGAATATACTTTAAGCCTCCCTGTACTCGAATATTATTGAGGAGATAAATGTGTATATGTATGCCAGTCTGTGTGTATGTTTCTGCATATGTTAGTGGGTATGTTGCTATGTATGTGTGTTAGTGTGTGTGTCCATGATACTTTGAAAGCTATCTCACAAATGAATGGAGCGATTTGAAAAAAATATGATACGATTATTACAATCAGTGCATACTATAATTCTATTGGTTTTAAACACCGTCGAAAGTTCGACCCCTCCCCAAATTTTCGAATTAATTTTAGAAATATAATTTTAAAAATTAGGATTTTCAGTATTGTTAAAAATAGTTATTTCTCACGTAATTTATCGCTAGAGAATGATTAACCCACTTTAGAACGCTAGCATAAACCGTTGTCGAGATATAACCCTTTTTCTAATACATTTATCAAAAGATTTACATAAATTAAAATATGTAGCAAGTATCCTTAATAAGTCTGACTGTGGCGATAAATTTGGCAAAATCTGACCAACTTGGTCACTTTTAGAAAGTGTTTCCAATTTAACGAAATTGTCGCCAAATTTGCAAAAATGACGTTATAATGGATGAAAATTCAAGATTTTCTCATTAAAATCGTTAAATATAGAGCTATATTGTTTAGCAGATGCCAGCAATATTTCTAACAGCAAGTTATAGTTGAGTTAAATATAAGTTCATTTAGTATTACTTTCCTTATATACATAATGTATAAGGAAAGTATTGTGACGGGGTCGAAAATTCGAATTCGAGTTTTTGAAGGGAGAGCACGTTTCAAGCATCCCTGATCACGAATCAAGCTTTTTTTAAGTGATGTCTGTGTGTGTGTGTGTGTGTGTGTGTGTGTGTGTGTGTGTCAGTGAATCTGTGGAGACGATAACTGACGAACGAATGGACCGATTCGAACCAAATTTGGTACAAAAATCCCAATCCGTAAACACTGGAAGCCTATTGTTTTTATACGCAATCGAATGTTCAGAACCCCCCTAAATTTTCAAATAAAATTTTGAAAAAATCGTCAAAAAATCAGAACCACTAATAAAGTTAGGCAAATAGACATTTCTTATGTAGTTTTTTCATTAGAAAACGGTTGGCATAAATTTTAGAACGCTAACATAAACCGTTCTCGAGATATTGCACATTTTTTCAAAAAAATTATCAAAAAGTCATATAAAATAAAAAAAAATATTTCCTATTGAGAAACATGTTCAGTTTTCATATGTAATACCATACGATAAATTGGGTGACATCATTCTCGTGGATCTAGCTCGTTCCATTTATGGAAAAGACACTTTGAGTAATACTTTTGTATTTGAACGCCAATAGTCATCTGTCTGCTGTAAGAATTACTTATTTCTTCATCCATAACCCTTGGCGAGATTTTGGCTACGAATTTGGCGGAATATCGCAAACTTGGCGACTTTTTGAAATGTTGCCAAATTAACGAAAATCTCGCCAAATGTATAAAAATGATGCTAAATCAATGAAAATGACGATTAATTGTCGAAAATTCAATATCTTGGAAAGGATATTAGTATCTACTATAAGAAAAACCTATTTTTTTACTGTAAAAGTAGTAAATTCTTTACATTATATAAGGAAAGTCATGTGTTGCCCACATCAGATTTTTTTTTAAATAGTTTTATGCATTGCCATCCATAGAAATTTCAAATGTTAATGAACAATTCAAAGTTAAAACTTGCGCTATGGATCTTGTACATCATTAGTATGCTATGAAAAAAGTGAAGCAAGCCATTGCATTATCTAGAGGAAGTCATGTGGTACACACATCAGCTTTTTATTACTGTGTCGTGTATACATTTGATAAGTTGTTTTATTGTATTATTTGGATCTGGAAGATGATTAACAATAGTTTGAGTAAGAATCACGTTTCACCTAAAGCAATCAACTTGCTTAAACCGCTGCGTATAGTATCACCTAAACGATCCAATGTGTTTACATTTACTATTGCTCCATTAGAGAAAAATTGTTGGATTTTTGCACATCTAAATATCTCTATTTTTTATTTTCTAAAAAAATAGAAATATTTAGATATATATTTTTATTATTTATATAAATATATTTTGCAGATCTACTTATTTCCATTTTCTTTATTTTATTGAATAAAATTACTACCGTGCAATTCGTTTAATTATATTTATTTGAACCAATATTAAATAATTTTAAGAAATCATAATTTCTCAAATGAAAATATTATATGAAATTCCATATTTTACAAATAAATAAAAACAAATTATTTTTTTATAAAAACTGTAAATTATATACGGAATTTTTCTTAGCAGGCATTATTACATTTTTGACATATATTAAATGCCAGCATGCCCAGAATATAGTCTTATGTTGATTAATGACTAAAAAATTCAGATGTTGAAAATATATGCTACATATAGCACTCGAAATCATTTATTAAAATGTGACTACAGCCTTGCATAGAATATTAAACTCCGAAAATGTCCTGTAACTTATTCTCTGAAAAATTAATCCATGACAAATAAAATATAAGATATAAAAAGATTATGATTAATATAATATTGACATCATACATACAACCACTTCACTTAAGGATGTTGTCTATATAATAAGCATAGAATGTTCGCGCCAGTTGATTACTGAAAATTCAAAATAGGAAGTGTTACTGGTCTATTATTCATTTGACATAAATTAAAGTGTACGATGTAAACCTACGTTTAATTTATTCAGAAAATATGATGCTAGGCGTTCATTCTAGTTTTTAACACTTTACAACAAAGTTGAAAAGTGTTTATGACTTTGTTCATTCTGTCTGTCTGTCTGTCTGTCCGTTAACAAGATAACTGCCGTAAAAATGACTTAATCAAAATGAAATTTTAGTATGTTGTTCAGACGGTCTGTGGAACATATAGGAATATAAATGAATAATATCATTCCATTAGTTTTGGATTGAACCCGGGTAGAAAATATGACATACATTGAACCCTTTGGGACCTAATTTTTCAAACATTTTTTAAGCGGATTTAAAATTCACAAATTACTTCGAAAATTTTAGGTAATATTCAAATTCTCCCATAAAATATATAAAAACAATTTCAGCAAACTATATTCAGTAGTTTTTTAAATAAAAATAAAAATAATAATTACACCTCTTATATGAAGCGATTACGTGACCATTTTATGAAGATATCACGTGACCCACTTCAAATTGAAATATGGCATCCATCTTGTCTCAACATTGTGATTTTTAAAGTTCTTTCTAATTCATATTGAGTGTTGTATCCGTCCTAAAACCGCTTTATTTTTGCTTAAATTCTGTGCATCTACATACTGAAACAACACAATTACAATATATTTGAGTTTAAATGATCATCCAAATTTGATTACTTCTATAATGAAGCCTATTTTTCACTTATGCAAAATGTAAACATCAAAATGTAGAATGAGTTATTTAAGAATTGCTGCATTTCTTTAACGCAAAATTATTTAGCTCATGTAGTCTGCATAGCTGATATGAAGAAAATATTCATTGATTTTACAGAGAGAAGGACGATTTTTTTCGATGAAGTTTTAAGCATAGAGTTTAATTACTTGTAACTCCATGGTCTTAAGTTTTTAAATAAAATAAATTATTAAAGTATTGGGATGAATGAAATGAATGGGAAAATGTTATCAGTGAATTACTGCTTTTATAGAGTCAGGCGTGTTATATTTCGATGGGGTCATTTGAAAAAATGTAAGTTGTTTTTGACGAAGTTTTCAAATATAATAAATTATTCTAGTATTATGATAACGTTAAAAACATTACCAAGGTGCCAGGCGATTTATATTTAATTGACGTCATTTGAATGAAGTTCATTTTTTTCGATGAACTTTTAAGTTTTCAAATATAATAAATTAATGTAGTATTGTGATATTTTTTAAAATATTACCGAGGAATGTATCGCATTTTAGAGATGTTTAAATTAAATTGCATTGAAGTTGGAAAGTGTTTCATAATCAATGCTTTATTCATGATTGATCTTTCTTGTTATATTTAAGCGTCGTGAGTTTGAATTGAGATTAAATTCTTCATCTCCAGAAAAGTCTTTAACTTCATAAACAAGTCTAAATTATTCAGTAATTGAATGTATTAATAAAAAGATCTGATGTGGACAGTACATGACTTTCCTTATATAATGCAATGAATTTTCTCCATTTACAGTAAAATAATTATGTATATGATCCACGATACTGCGTTTTTAACGTTAAATTGTACATTTGGCGATTTTCCATATGACAATATGTAATACTACTCAATTGATTTGTATTTCACACAACTCGAATTTAACATTTATCAATACTGATACATCCTCAATAAGCGATATAGTCTATATATTAAAATATTTTAATAATTAGTTCATCAATTAGGAGTCATTTTCATTAATTTAGCGTCAATTTTGCAATTTTGACGAAATTTTCGTCAATCTGTGACAAAATATCGCCAAGTTGACAATACTTTGCTAGATTATTAACAAAGTTTGCCAAGTATACATCAATAAGTTTTACAAATAAACGGAGATAGGAGTGTTTCTTATATACTAGAATGTATGCCGGTGATATGACGGGAAGTAGAATTTGCGAAACATTACTTTTCATTCGGCGTAATTTTAATCTATTTCGTGACATTTTTGTCACTTTGGCAACACTTAATAAAGTCGCTAAGTTGGCGACGTCCCACTAAAATTCTCGCATTGCGGACTGAGGACGGGGAAATGTGTTTTTCTTATAGTCTATTGATTCTTTTTAAGATATATAACTTTCATCAAATTAGTCGTCATTTTAATGATTCAGCATCAGTTTCATCGATTTGGCGAATTTTTATCAATTGGGTGACATTTTCGTCAATTTGGCAACAAAGTTACTAAGTTACTAAGTTGTAGATATTCCTAAAAGTTAGTAACGAACGGAAAAATAAGTTATTCTTATAGTACTCGTAGATTCTTCTATTCATTCCAAGATATTGAATTTTCGTCAATTAGACATTATTTTCATCGATTTGGCGTCATTTTTAAGAATTTCGCGACATTTTCGCTAATTTGGCAACATTTTACAAAGTCACCAAGTTGGCGATATTCCGATAATTTGTCTCAAAATCTCGCTAAGCGTTATGGACGGAGAAATAAGTTATTCTTACAACAGAAAATGACTATTGGCGTCCAGTTATAAAAGTATTACACAAAGTATATTTTCTTATAAATGGAACGAGCTAGATCTACGAGAATGATATCAGCAAATTTATCGCATGATATTACATATGAAATGTGACCATATTTCAGTTATTAATAGTTAGTATTTATTTAAATTTTATGTGATTTTTTGATAAATTTATTTGAAACTTGTGCAATATCTCGAGAACAGTTCATACTAGCATTCTATGGTTTGTGTAAATTGTTTTCTAATGACAAAATACATACTAAATGACTATTAGGGTAACTTACTAAAGGTTTTGATTCTTTGATGATTTTTTCAAAATTGCACTCGAAAATGTAGTAGGGTTCTGAACATTCGATTGCGTTGAAAAGCAATAGGCTTTCAGTTCCCATGGGTTAACATTTGTGTACCAAATTTCGTTCGAATCTCTCCAACCGTTCGTCAGATATCGTCTCCACAGTGTCAGTGACACACAGAGTCACTGACACACACACACACACACACACACACACACACACACTTACACACACACACACACACACATACATTTAAACACACACACATATATATTTACACACACATACACTTAAAGACACACACACACACACAATGTCATCACCTCAAATACGTTTGATTTGTGTTCAGAAATGCTTGAAACGTGCTCTCCTGTCGCAAACTCGAATTCATGTTATCGATTCTGTCATAACACTATACTTCCCTTATACATTATGCTATGCATATAAGGAAAGTAATTAGGCATTTAAGCTAGTAAAGAATCCAAAAAAAAAAAAAAATTCAGATTTTTTAATTCGTCAGTGTAGGATTTATTTGTACAAGTAATTTCCTAATATTGTGCTTGAAATGAAACTTGGAATGAAGGAAGAAAAGAATGTACATAAAATACTGAATTTGAAGGACTGCTGGATTACTCTTTTAGAATATTGTGAAAGTCTAAATACTAAAATACAGTAAAAAGTTATTCTGTGGTTAGTAATTACCAAATTGACATAATATAGAAATTTAGCTGTTTGAAATTCACAAAATAACATATCATAGTATTTTATAAATAACAGGATTTTTAGTCATTTTATTAACATTTTACAACAAAGTTGAAAACTGTTTATGACTTTGTTCATTCTGTCTGTCTGTCTGTCTGTCCATTAGCACGATAACTGCCGTAAAAATGATTTAATCAAAATGAAATTTTAGTATGTTGTTCAAACGGTCTGTAGGACCTATGGGAATATAAATGAATAATATCACCCGATTAGTTTTGGATTGAACCCGGGTTGAAAAAATGAAATACATTGAGCCCTATGGGACCTAATTCTTCAAACATTTTTTAAGCGGATTTAAAATTCACAAATTGCTTCCAAAATTTTAGATAATATTCAAATTGTTCCATAAGATATATAAAAAAAATTCAGCGAAATATATTCAGTAGTTTTTTAAATAAAAATTAAAATAATAATTACACCTCTTATATGAAACGATCACGTGACCATGATATGAAAAGATCACATGACCCACTTCAAAATGATATATGGCATCCATCTTGTTTCAAAATCGTGATTTTTTAAGTTCTTTTTAATTCATATTGAGTGTTGTATCCGTCCTAAAACTACTTTATTTTTGCTTAAATTCTGTGCATCTACATACTGAAACAACGCGATGACAATATATTTGAGTTTAAATGCTCATCTAAATTTGATGATTTTTACAACTAAGCCTATTTTTCACCTATGTAAAATGTAAACAGCAAAATATATAGAATGAGTTGTATTAGAATTCCTGTATTTTTTTAACACAAAATAATTTAGTCCATGGAGTCTGCATGGCTGATATGAATGAAATATTAATTGATTTCATAAAGAGAAGGACGATTTTTTTCGATGAAGTTTCAAGCATAGAGTTTAATTTTTTGTAGTTCCATGGTCTTAAACAAAATGTTTAAATAAAATAAATTATTATAGTATTGTGATGAATGAAATGAATGGGAGAAAGTTATGAATGAAATCCTGTTTTTATAGAGAGATCCAGACGTGTTATTTTTTCTATGACATCATTTGAATTAATTTCAGTTGTTTTCGATGAAGTTTTCAAATATAATAAATTATCGTAGTATTATGATAGTATTAAAAATATTACCGTGGAATGTATCGCATTTTAGAGATATTTAAACCAGGCAATTTATATTTCAATGCCGTTATTTGAATGAAGTTTATTTTTTTCGATGAAGGTTTAAGTTTTCAAATATAATAAATTAATGCAGTATTGTGATAAGTTTCAAAATATTACCGAGGAATGTATTGCATTTTAGACTTGTTTAAGTAAAATTGCATTGAAGTTGGAAAGTGTTTCATAATCAATGCTTTAAGCATGATTGATCTTTCTTGTTTGCATATAAAATGGTTGAAAACCATATAATTTCATATGCTTCTTTAGTCAATTAGTCATTTTAAGTCATAATGTTTATCAAAAATATTAAAAAAGCTTTAGTTTTCAAAATATTTAGCATGTAGGATGTAACATCATTGTGTACACCACTACTTCAAAATCATGAATTTGTGATATCGGTACCAGACACCGATATCACATTCTGGTTTAAAGATATTTTTTGGAGAGTGTCAGAAATTAATAAACTAAATTTTATGAAAAGTAAAGAAATCTATAATTCAATGTATACTTTATTTGGCTTCATGATACTCTGTGAAGCAATTTTGTTTGTTTGTTCAACAAAAGTGCCAGTTAAAAAAATATTAAAAAAAGTTAATTTCCAATTTTTTAATTCGTTAGTGTAGGATTTATTTTTACAAATTATTTCCTTGTATTGTATTTGAAATGAATCCTTAAAAAATACTAAAATACAGTAAAAAGTTATTCTGTAGTAGTTAGTAATTACCAAATTGGCATATTATAGAATTTTTGCGGTTTGAAATTCCCAAAATAACATATAGTAATTTATAAATAGCAGGATTTTTAGTCATTTTATTTTGATATAAAATGGTTGAAAATCATATCATTTCATATGCTTTTTTAATCAATTAGTCATTTTCAGTCACAATATCTATCAAAAATTTTAAGAAAGCTTTAGATTTCATAATATTTAGCATGTAGTGTAACACGATTGTGTACCACCATTTCAAAATCATGAATTTGTGATATCGGTATCAGGCACCGATATCACATTCTGGATTAAATGTATATTTTTGGAGAGGGTCAAAAATTATGAAAAATAAAGAAATCTATAATTCAATACATACTTTATTTGGCTTCATGATACTCCTTGAAACAATTTCTGTTGTTTGTTCGACAAAAATGCCAGTTATATACACATTGTGCAGTAAATATTTGTACGATTTTCAGTTTTTTTATCCGAACAGTTTTTGCATATCTTTCTCTTTCCTGTTGTGTCTGGAAGGTGTCTCTTGGAACTATTTTGGTTGTTGGAACAAATTTGGCTTACCTTACGTTAGTTCAAATCAGAGTTTAATGGATGTTTTGAGTTTGTGAACAGTCTCCATTTAACGCAATTGCAATTTTTCTCCTATAATTAATCCCTTTTGATTTATAATTTGGGTTCAATTTTTGCCACACTACAAAAACATTGTTAAACGCAAAATGAGGAATATCATAGACAGGACGCAGATAGTATTTATATCTGGAGGAGCGATCCAGCTCATAAAGCTTTTTCTGGTTCATAATGCCTACGGCACCCATGTATTTGTCTTCAATGACTTTCGAGCATGCAACTTTTTTCTTTTCTGATTGTCCTTTTACTTTTTGTTCGATTGTAATTGTGTTAGGACGGTGCAATTCTCTTCGAAACTGTTCCCAATGGACGGCTAATTGTTGCGCTAAACCTAACTCTCGAAATAAATTCACTAAAAATCACCTCTTCAACACACAAATCTACTGTTTTCAGGAATTATAGAAATAACTTGTTTTCTATTTGATGTATATTTTTCATACGAATCTCAATGCAAAATAGTCGTTAGTTGCTTTTACTATGAATTCTACTATTCATCATCGAAAAATATACTACATAAATTAATTTCCTTTTTCCTTATCTAAATTAGGCGGCATAATATTGTGATTGATTCCAAGTATGCTCAAAAACTCAAAATAATTCAGATCTTTCAAATCTCCTGTCCAAAAATATCATTCGCAGAAATAGCTACTGAAGCTGGCGGCGTTATAATAATATTGCGCTTAAAATCTAAAGAATAATTTGCATTTTCATATTCATCTTCAGAAATGCCACAGTTCCAGGAATCTTTGTTATCTGCTTCAAGCCAGGTTCGCTTATCATACGAGTAAATTCTTCCACAGAAAGGAAACGTCCTGATCCAACCATTCTTTTATTCGAAATAACCTAATATTTTCACTGCCGCACATTCCTCTAAAACCCAAACTTAAAAAAAAATACTCCCTTACATTCCTATAATTCACCAACAAAATCATTAAGCTAAAATCAAAACGAGACCCGAAACTCAATTATAAAACTCTAGATACTGCGAGAAGTGATCTGTTTGTTTATATTACAAAACCATGTTTCACCGCTCCAGATGGAGAAATAATTCAATGGATCCCCCCTATGCCAAGGTCAAGTATCTGCAAAATACATTGGAGTTGTTCGCATGAACATTTAACGCCATCTAGTAGACGAATATACCAGGTGGTCAGAAGTAAAACACCCCTACTCTGAGTTCTCTATACATCTAACTACTCAGTGTAAAGACTCCAAAATTGTTGAACTTACTATTCAAGACATGGGGAAAGGGATTACGCGAAAAAAAGTTAGTTCCAGAAACACCGATAGGTGGCGTTGTACAACAGAAAATATACCGAAAAAGACACAAAATAATCACAAAAAAACAAACAAAAAAAACATGCGATATGGAATTTTTCCTTTTTAATTTCTTTTGCTGATATGAAAAAAAAGAAGATAAAAAAGTGAAGAAACTTAAACTGTCATTTTAACTGCAATTTCGCACTGTAAGCACAAACATTTGCATAAACCCTTGGTTTGCAGCTACTATGTTCTGGGCATAAAAGGGGATAAAACTGGGAAATTTTCATTCTTATCAGCGATGGCTGTCACACTGCCAGAACGCGTTTTGCTTCTGAAGCTGTTTTATGAAAACAAAGGACATGCTGCAGCTGCACTTCGAGAGTTTCGTCGACTTAAGAATTAACGCAAAGGACCATTACTTCCACAAGCTCTCAGGAGAATGATCGCTCGATTCGGGAACACTGGACATCTTGGAGTTCAGCCGGGTTGAGGACGCAAATCGACTCGTTCAGATGTCGTTGACGATGTTGCCACCGCTATTGTTGAACAATCAATGGATAACGTTATAGGCTCTAGTAGTACACGTGGAGTGTCACGACACTTGGGTGTTCCCTACAGCACAGTGCGGAACGTACTGAGAAACATAGTGCATTTTTTCCCGTACAAAATTAGTCACAATCACCACTTGCTGATCATCGACAGGGAGAAGCGACTGACCTTTGTATTGCCATTTCTGGTTGGAGTTGAAGTGGATGCATCGTGGCCATGGCAGATTCGTGGAGCGATGAAACGCATTCCCATCTAAGTGAAACAGTCAATACCCATAACTGTCGCATTTGGGACACGGAAAACCCTCGTACCTGCCAAAAGATTCCACTTCACTCACCGAAAGTTACAGTCTGGTATGGATTCACAGCCACATTCATTCTTGGACCTTTCTTTTTCGAAGAGGTTGCTCCCAATGGCCCCGTGACGGCCAGGGACGTTGCCCCAGGCGCACCAGAGGGGGGCGGAACACACTGCGCCCAACAACACAACATCCATGCTTTACGTGGGACTCGAACCCACAATGCGGCGGTCAAAAGTTGCTTGGAAACACTCGTCTTGACCGCTCGACCACCACGTCGGCAGGCAAATAAATTCAAATAAAACATTCCATATAAAAACGCGCTCCAGTGACCGTCGTCTTTTAGCATAAATTTTTCCTCAACGCTAATGCGTGACAGTCGTCCTTGAATGCAAGTTCGCAGCCGACGCGAGGGCGCTTTAACCGTCCAGAAAGGGCTAGTGCAAAATCTCTAAGTACAGATGACCTTGTGATATCCTTGGTATAGGTTCCTTTGTATGCAAACCCCACACCAGTCCTTCACTATTGTTCTACAAAAAATCGTATGGATATTTTCCACTGGACTGGAATGTAAATGAGACATGCTCTACTAGCTTTTTTTATGCAGGTGTCGGTGTCATTGAAACATTTGGTACAAATATGTCCCTTACGATTTACGATATATTTCTACAGATGTACGAAATGTATTGATTTTTTTCTTTCGATAAAACAATGTTTATTACATGCTAAGAAATTAATAAATGAGTTCTAAAAGTTCCTTACAAAAATATTTTACTAGAAATATTTTTTTTAATTTGATCGACAAAAAGATTTCATAGTACCATATTCAGAAAATAATTTAAAATATAAATATTTTTCTAATTTCATTTTTTTAAAAATAGGAATAGTTATTAAACCTTTATAATAATATAGGTGTAGACTTGTTTTATAATAAAAATAAAGGACACAAAATATGAAATACAAAAGGGACACAGGTGTCCCATCTGCGTCAAAGGGTTAAACGAACATTTTTGAAAAACGCTTTTTTCTTGTATTCTTTCATTAAATGATTAGCCCATATACCAAATTTCAAGAATCTATCAAATTTTACAGCAGGTGTTTCTCATATGTTCGGCAAATCGAACATTTTGACGTGCGGTACCCTCCAAAATAACAAATATTGGAAATCTGAAATTGCATACCTTTCTTCCTTTCGAACAATTTACCTATACCCCTAAGTTTGAAGTCCCTATCTCATAGCTAAGCACGCTTCCCTATTATTTCACTTTTCGAACATTTTGGTGTGGAGTCTCCTTTACAGACATTTTCGACACACCTTCTACAGAACATTTTCGAAAAATTCGAATTTTCCAGGGGGGTTATCTCGAACTATCGACCCACCAAATTGCAAGTTTCTATCTATTCGGGAAGTTCCTAGAAAAACGTGACTGACGGACAGACAGACAGACGGACATTTGGCAATTATTATATATAGATAAATAATAATTATGCCATATGATCAAACCATATATTTATAAATAAAAAATTCAAAAATAACTAATAATTAGTATCTAATATAAATTTAAAATGAAATCAAGAAAGTTCATTAATCGTCGATAAAGTCTTATGCTGCATGCTGTTTTTGAATAGTTCTGTATATAATTACTAGCTGCTAATTTGCATAGAATTCTAGGTGGTCGTCTGTGAATCATCGAAAATGGTTAATTACTTTAAAACAGCTTAAATTGCCAATTTTGATAACTTGAATTTGCTGTAAATGAGTTTAATATTTTTTAACATGTCGATACTTAGTACATTTTAGATAATACAGCACATTTTAATTCAGATAATCACTCCAAAATTTGCTGGGCGTTTTGACCAGACATAATTTAAATTTATAACTAAATGGATAGACGGGGAATTTCCATAGCTAACTGTCTCTAAAAATGGCTACATAGGCAAATTTGATGCAATGAAACTTGGCGGGCTTTCACAACATGCCTATTTTTCATGTAACCCTGTTCTAGTATTTTAACTTGCTGCGTCTGTATTTGGAACAGCGTTCTTGACAGAAGAACATTGTGGAATGGTTTCGATTCAACGAAATCTCATTTTATATTTAATTTTATTTTAATATTAATGGTAGATAAGAAATCCTTTAAATTTAGATGCAAACTCAGAATTCTAGGTAGTCATTTGAGAATCACAAAATGTAGTGAATTATTACTTTCCTTATATACAAAGTATAATGTATAACGAAAATATTGTTGTTGTTGAAACCCAGACCGTCCGACCTACCAGAAAGGTGTAAGGTAACTGTTTGGACGGTCGGGAAGTGCCACCCAATTTAGACCGGAACCCAGTGGGGGAGGCATCCACAGGGACCGTACCCTCCTTCCCCTACCACCAACCTCTCGGAAGGACAACGAAAATATTGTGACGGAATCGAAAATTGGAATTCGAGTTTTTGACAGAAGAGCACATACCTGAGCTCGAATCGAACATTGTTGAGATGCTATCTGTGCGTGTATGTGTGCATCCGTGAGCCTATGAAGACGATATCTCCTGAACGAATGAAGCGATTCCAACTAAATTTAGTACAAACATTACAATCAGTAAATACTGGCAGACTATTGATTTTAGACGCAATCAAATATTCTAAGGACCCCAAAAATTTCGATTGAAATTTTGTAAAAATAAACAAAAAATTAGAACATTCTATAGAGTTACTTAAGTAATTATTTCGCGTATATAACTGTTAACTAGAAAACGATTGGCACAAACTTTATAAAACTAGCCGTTTTTGAGATATTGCATATTTTTTCAAAATTAATTTATCAAAAAATCACATAAAATTAAAAAAAAGTATTAACTATTGTGAAATATATCGCTTTTCATATGTAATGTTATACTATAACTTTTTTAACATCATTTTCGTGAATTTAGATCGTTGTATTCACGAGAGAAAAATGAGAAGATAGTTTCGGTAATAGTTTTGTATTATGACGCTTAACAATTCGCTAACAATAATTTATCTTTTATAAGCTTAACCTATATCTCCGTCCTTAAACCTTGGTGGGATTTTGGTGACAAATTTAGCCGAATATTGCCAACTTGTCGATTTTTTTAATGTTGCCAAAATGTCAAAATTTACGCCAGCCACAGTTTTAAGGATAACGCTAATTTAATGAAAACGATTACTAATTGATTAAAATGCAATATATTGGAAATAATATAAGAATCTACTATAAGGATAACCTATCTCTCCGTCCGTACGCTTGGCGAAAAATTTTGTAACGAATATGGCGAAACATTTAAAAATTGACAAAAAACAAATGATTTTTAGATTTACAGCTCTTCCCCCCTCTAAAAAGACCACAATGTAAGATAAATTTGTGTATATACATTATTTCAATGTAAATTCTCTCCGTAGAATGACGCGTTTTTTTTTAAATGGGCAAGTACTAACTTGGGTACGTACTTAAAATATTCAAAAATTTAAATTGATTAAAGATGGTTCATAATTTATAAAAACCAGACTACTATTGTTCAAAATTTTGATTTTCAGTTCCACTTTGTTATAGGATGAAATAGATGAATAATTTGCTCCAAACTCTTCCAATGTGTCTGTCCAATTCGTTCACTGCACAAAATATTCTTTCATGTTTCAACAGCGGAGAACAAAGAAGACCAAACTAATTGTTTAGCACATCACTATTTAAAAGAAATTTAAATGCCACCTGCAGCGTCGGGCAGAAATTTGAACTATATTTTGAAAGCCACCGTATATAAATTTTTCTGACTGTCCAATACAAATACACTTCATCCTTTTGTCTGTAACCGTTTTCGAGATATTCCTCTTCATAGTTCGGGAGTCGTTTTTGGGCCATCCTGTATCGACAGTTAAACAAATGTATGTATAGTTGAAACAAATGTATGTACAACAGGGATTTACATGGTATGTGCACTTATATCACTTAAGTATAATTTTAAATACTTCACTATAATGCATTGTTATATAATTTGTGTTTGCGTACATTGCTCAAGTTTCTTACTTCAAGATATGTAAAGTAAACGTAAGTTATGTTATGATACCCGCTGGTCAGACTACCATAACCGGTAGTGATCGTGAGAAGGTGCAACGCGGTTGATGCGATACGATGTCATCAGCTTTATGAACGGAGTGAACGACGTAGGTGGACGATCGATGTCGAATATGCAAGGTCGCAAACGTTGTAGGAACATCAGGATTGAAGAATATCAGACGAGGTGTTGAAGAACTTCGATGAAGGAAAAATCACCATGTAAAACTAATTTCCTTTATTTGCACTCGGTGATTATTTCAAATATTACAAAAAAACATTCCATACTTCAATTCGAAAACACCAGAACTTCATACATCCTTTTTTAACATTTAATACTTTTCAAATTTCCTAAATCTTTTCCATCTCATCATAACGCAACGCGACCAATTTATTTCTTCATAATATTAATTCATTTAATAACCGTTTAAAGACAAACGTTCCAATATTAAGGCCAGTGGGCAAAACGCGACGTATTCCTTTTTGATTACATCGCCAACTGCGGCTAATCACAAAAACCACGCTAAAGCGTCTTTAATGTTATTACGCGTTCATGATGAAAGAAAAATAATTCACATGTTAAAGAATATGAAATGCAGATGCGCGGTACAGGTACAAACGCGCGGGAACAAAACCCTACGCCAAAACTGGCGGGAAATATCCAAAAAGGCCGAATACAGAAATGGCGCTTTATGAATTTAGAATAAAATTTAAGAACAAGTTTTAGAATCGAAAGTAAATTAGAATTCGCCGAAAGTTAAATTTTGAAAGAAAATAATTAATAAACAACGGCATGCATTTCATAACAGTTATACGATTTTTCGTAAATGAATCCCCCGAGATTTAACTTTTCTACAATGTAAAATTCTACAAATTGTAATTTACCTCTTCTTGTACAAGTTATAACTGAAAAGTTTCTTCAAAATTCATTATCTTAATTACGAACCTGAACATATTTATCTCCTGAACGCACTTTAAACACTTAAAAAATATGTTCATCTGTGAGTGTATGTTTTTACCCGTAAGATGTGGGCAAGGTAACTCAAGAATGAATGTCCGTACTGTTATAAAATTTTATGGCAGGATACATTATGTAAAAAACCGGATGTGTTGAACACATGACTTCCCTACAAATAAAAAATTCACGGTAAGTAAGAAAACAACATAAATTTTTGCTTTTTATTGCTCCATCGTTTAAAACAAAAAAAATATAGTATCAATTATATTAATTAAATTAAACAATGTAAATTAATTATCAATTTCATAGAATTTTTATTTTTTCGAGAGATTTCACGATTTCTCGGGGAAAGGGAAAATTCTAATATTTGAAAAAGACACACAATAATTCTTTAAATATTCTCAGATCATTTATGGTTAAAACTATTTAAAAAGCACCCACTTACTTCAGAATTAATAGATATATTTGTTTTTTATGACATTTTTTACTTTAGATCTAAAACATACAATATCGCTAGAAAGACGACAGTTAGCGCCCTGTAAATGATGCTATTTGCTGAAAAAGTATTTGTAAAATAGTAGCTATTTCAGTAATTTTTTTAAACATAGTTATCTATTTAGAATGTTTTATCTAACTTTCGAATACAAATTTTTGAAAGACTATCGGCCCTCCTTCCCTTAATTCTTCCAGTCCCAAAATTAGCCTTTGACTTTCTTCAATTGTATAAACATTTAATGTGTTAAATTGTTGTGTTAAATTTGTTTGTTAATGTGTGTTAAATTTGATGTGTTAAATGTTCAATAGATATAGTCTTAATAGGCTCTTGTGAGACTGACACATATACACACACGCATGCAAACACCACTGAAAATGGTTGATTCGTAATCGGAAATGCTCAAGGGATGTAAATTCACCAATATCCGAGAAGTGCATTTTTGACGCCATCCAAGTCCTGAATTATAGCTTTTTAAAGCTTTATTTCTTATAGAGAAACAGGATATAATTCCCGGAATAATAATGGTAAAATACTGAATGTTGGAGAGTGATAGTTTGAATGGTGCTATGGGTATAAAGTGTAATTAAAAGAGGCATATTAAAGCATATTGACATATACCATTCATCTTACATCCGCACATACCATCATTCATCCACACATACCACCTTTCTGGTCGGTCGGACGATCTGGGGCTCAACAACAAACAACATACAATTCATCGGCATAATAAACCGATTCCCAACTTAAAAATGTGTTTCATAAACAATTATACGAAATAATTTTAAAGAAAAATGCTAATACATAATGTTTTTTCGTTCTCTAGTATTGGCTAATACTGGCTTATTATTGGCTGCAATACTGAACCAATATGAAAAATCTGATGTGGGCAGCACGTAACTTTCCCTGCAGACTTATATCCACGTTCTTTTTATTTTAATTAAATTTAATTCACTTTAAATTCAATTTTCGTTCTCATTTAGTAACTGAACTTATTTTCAAAGATGCCGCAGAGAAAATACGAAAAAACTAAAATATCTCGAGAGCGACTAGTCCAAGTGTAATGGTGTTGATTTTATTCTTTTCATCGTTAAAAATTACGTATTTAATGGATATATTTGAGCATAAGTAGTTTTTTATTTTAGATTTTGTTGATTTTTGCGGGCCATTTTGCAAAAAAAATGCAGGTTACTTTTTTCCGAATCATACCAAAATTTAATCAGCACCAGGGTGACCCACAAGTGAATTATCTACCGAATTTTGTGAAATTCGGTCCATTAGTTTTTCAGTTAGAGTGGATACAGACTTTCGCGGACCATTTCGCTGAAAAGGGCGGGTTCTTTTATCCCGAATCATACCCAAAACTAATCAGCACCAGATTTGCCCAAAGTGACTTATCTACCAAATTTTATGAAGTTCGGTGAAATAATTACTTTCCTTATATACATAATGTATAAGGAAAGTATTGTGACGGGGTCGAAAATTCGAATTCGAGTTTTCGACGGGAGAGCACGTTTCAAGCATCCCTGATTACGAATCAAACATTTTTGAAGTGATGTCTGTGTGTGTGTGTGTGTGTGAAAGTATGTGTGTGTGTGTGTCAGTGGGTCTGTGGAGACGATAACTGACGAACGAATGGACCGATTCGAACCAAATTTGGTACAAAAATCACAATCTGTAAACACTGGAAGCCTATTCCTTTTATACGCAATCGAATGTTCAGAACTCCCCTAAATTTTCGAATGAAATTTTGAAAAAATCGTCACAAAAATCAAAACCAATATTAAAGTTACACAAATAGACATTTCTTATGTAATTTTTCATTAGAAAACGATTGACATAAATTTTAGAACGCTAACATGAACCGTTCTCGAGATATTGCACATTTTTCAAAAAAATTATCAAAAAGTCATATAAAATAGAAAAAAAATATTTACTATTGAGAAACATGTTCACTTTTCATATATAATATCATGCGATAAATTGGGTGACATCATTCTCGTGGATCTAGCTCGTTCCATTCATGAAAAAAGATACTTTGAGTAATACTTTTGCATTTGAACGCCAATTTATCTGCTGTAAGAATAACTTATTTCTTCGTCCATAAGGCTTGGCGAGATTTTGGCGACGAAATTGGCGGAATGTCGCCAACTTGGCGACTTTTTGAAATGTTGCCAAATTAACGAAAATCTCGCCAAATAGATAAAGATGACGCTAAATCAATGAAAATAACGACTAATTGTGGAAAATACAATATCTAATAAGTTATATAATATATAAATATATAATAATAGTTATATAATATAGGTCGAAAATTCAATATCTAATAAGTTATATATATATATATATATATATATATATATATATATATATATATATATATATATATAACTTATCTCTTCGTCCAGAACGCTTGGTGAGATTTTGGCGACGAAATTGGCGGAATGTCGCCAACTTGGCGACTTTTTCAAATGTTGCCAAATTAACGAAAATCTCGCCAAATGGATAAAAATGACGCTAAATCAATGAAAATGACGACTAATTGTCGAAAATTCAATATCTTGGAAAGGATATTAGTATCTACTATAAGAGAAACCTATTTATCTTACTCTAAAAGTAGTAAATTCATTTCATTATATAAGGAAAGTCATGTGTTGCCCACATCAGATTTTTGTTTAGTTAGAGTAGATACAAAATCTGGACAGACACACAGACAGACGTCACCCTAAAAATATTTTTTTCGTATTTTAGAAGTCTCTAAACGCGTAGATCCGTCGAAAATTCGCGTTGCGATTTTCAGCATGATTCCAATAACTTTCCTTACACATTACCATGCAGTCGCAATTAATTTCAAGGAAAGTAAAAAGTGGGCATTTTGACGGAATTGACCCAATATTGATTGTCTTATTGGCTGCAATATTGAACTAATATGAAAAAGTGGACATTTTGACGGAATTGGCCCAATATTGGCTTAAAATATTGGAACAATATTGGGAAAATATTACGCTATTTTTTTCAATGCAACACCAATATTGGTATCTGGTATAATCCACCGTATTATACCAGATGAACGGTATACAAGATGTACATCTACATGTATGATAACTGTCATTGAGGTAAATGGTTTTAAAGATAGAATTTGTTATTATTGTGATATTAAATGTCAATATTTAAAGTCTTATTTAAGTAAAAGCTATGTAGTTTTGCTCATTTATACTAGTGAACATATTTCAAACATTTACTGTTAGTGATTTTTGATATGGCTGGATCTCAACAATTCTCTCTTATATTTGTTTGTGTATAAAGTCTGGTCTTCATCTTAAAACTTGATACATTCGTATTCTATTTTGCAATGTACCGGCTCTCCGGGAGTGTTGTCGCGACGCAAAGTATGCTTAACCGGGGTGAGGGGGTCACAACCCCTGGCCATCTTTTGGTACATTGCTTCCATCCATACCTCTTTTCATTTTGAAAATATTTTTAATCCTCTTTTTAGTGCAGCTTTGCGCCTTTTAAGTGTGATTTCTGATAAATTTATAATATTATATTTCACGGTATTTTCATATTATATATATATATATATATATATATATATATATATATATAGCATAGTAAACATATTAAAATAAAATTATTTCACAGTTATCCAATTTTTCTCCAGAAGTTGGCGCAATGCAGCACATTCTCCTAAAGTAACATACAAGATTCATATGAAAAAGAGAGGGGAAATGACCAAATGCAAGGCATAAAATGGTAGAGGGGGATGGCGAACCCTCTTTCTCGTTTAAAAGACTGCTTTTATGCCCTGGTAACACTCACGGTACCAATGCCATGCAGAAGCCATACTTCCGTAAATGTGTCAAATCAAAAACACTCGAAAAAGTGCAAAGAAAACAAATTGGAATCGACCAGGATCGCAAGGGAAAGAATGGAAATGCAGCAAATGCCCCTGTCGGTTACGATGGCCAAAAACATTTTCAGAAATGTCGTCATTGGTCACCTCAGTAGAAATCAACGCATTAATACTTTCAAGTCTGATTGCATCATGCATAATAGGAATATTATGAAGGAGGCAATAAAACGGAATTATCCAATTGGCTTCCTGAAATGTTATTATAATTCACTATTTAATACAAAAAAGGGAGAAAATGCTTACTTAAAGGATATGGCAGAGGTATAGAACGATGAAAGTGAAAATAACGAATAGCGCATGCGTGGACTTCTGTTATATATGATGCACTCCATCGTAACCGACAGGGGCATTTGCTGCATTTCCATTCTTTCCCTTGCGATCCTGGTCGATTCCTATTTGTTTTCTTTGCACTTTTTCGAGTGTTTTTGATTTGACACATTTACGGAAGTATGGCTTCTGCATGGCATTGGTACCGTGAGTGTTGCCCGGGCATAAAAGCAGTCTTTTAAACGAGAAAGAGGGGTCGCCATCCCCCTCTACCATTTTATGCCTTGCATTTGGTCATTTCCCCTCTCTTTTTCATATGAATCTTATATATATATATATATATATATATATATATATATATATATGTATATATGTATATATATATATATATATATTTGTATGGCGAATTGTATGGCTGTCCTGATGAGAATGCAATTTCGAACTAACCGCCATTTTTTGTGTAGTTTCAATTGATTGTTCTCTATGTCTTAATCTTTTATCTTGAGCTAATTATTATTGCCTTTTCTCATTTTTGCCGTGATTCCTTTTTAATATATTTATATACTTTTAATTGTGAATTTTGTATCCTAATATTCTTCTCACCCCCCTTTCCATTGTAGTGATATGTTTCCTTCTATCTTTATCCTTAGTCTTGGTCTATAGTTACTCATTTGTAACAGATATGCTAGAGATGGTTTTTTTTGTACATACAGAAGTTTATGCATAATTTTCGATTAAAATCTTTCAATTTTTATTTATGTATATATATATATATATATATATATATATATATATATATATATATATATATATATATATATATATATATATATATATATATATATATATATATATATATATATATATATATATATATATATATATGTATATATATATATATATGTGTGTGTGTGTGTGTGTGTGTATGCATTATGAATACAGTAAAGGGACACAAGTTTCCTGAAGTGTAAAAAGTGATGAGTTTTCACATTTAATAACAAAAGAGTAACATTTTAGGACGGATAAAAAGTCAAGGAGTTTTAAAAATAGCAATCCTTTTGTCTTTCAAAATACACAAAAAATTGAAGACTCGTGCCTGATAAATGGATCAATAGCTTTTCATGCGCAGCTTAAGGCAATTAAAAGTGAAATGCTCGTTTTTTTATTTAGAAAAAGTGGACTAACAACGTTATGTACCGCACTTCCACTGTAGATCACAGTATCAATGGACAGGTTTCGTCCGGTTTTCTTTATGATGGATTTCCGTGTGGAAATGCTGAATTGTTTCAATTTCAATATTCAGGAAATTAGATTTAAATTATCTCAGTACAAGGTTTGAATGTCGAAAATATTTCTGTGAAATAATTTTACTTTTTAAATGTCACCAAAACTATCAATATTTTGTGGCCAGCACAAAATTATCCTTACTAATACAAATTTCTTTTTTTCAATTTTGCTATATTTTAGTAAGTTCCGTTCCATTATACACATCTTGAAATCTATTTTATCAGGAATATTGGGAACATATATATTTGTTATTTGATAGAGAATTATATAAAAACAGACATTAGTTTTGTATTTCACAAAAATACCAATCCAAGATATAAAAATAAGTTCTCCCCGTCAAGTACAAGAAACAAGAACATATTTCCGAAAATGCTATGAAATCGTAAAATGGTTTGTGCCATGCCCTCGCAGGACAGAAGCAGAAGTTTTAGATCTAGCGCAGTTTATTGGACGATCGTAAATCAAGTCACGATTATATGCACAAGGTTAAATTTATATTTCTTTGATCTCTAGCAGCTGAATTTTTCTTATACTTGATCTATTACATCTCTACTCTCTTTCTATTACTCTTTTTCTTGATCTATTACATCTATTCCTTTCCTATTTGGTATAGCAAGTAAATAAAAAAAATCCGTCGAAAGTAAGAAGTCACTTTAACTGAATTAAAAAAAAATAATTAGATGCGAGATGCAGCTAGGTTTAGAAAAAAACAGGATAACGAATCATCTATCAGATAGTTCCTTTTCCTACTTTTTTCCTCTTTAGATATTGACAAGAGTAATTATGATGAATTGCCAAATGATGGATTCCAGCTTTGCTATGAATGGACCCAATTCTTCGTCCCACGCTTGATTTATATCTCCCTTTTTTTAGGGAAACAAAACATGGAGAAAAATCTTATTGTCTTTTTTGCATTTAACTAACGTGAATAGGGATGACAACGGTTCTCCCTGAAACAAAAGAACCGAACGTAGAAATCGAATTTATGCTCCCTCGAGTCCAAGTCACTCCCTACTTTCCGATAATCCCTCCTTCAGTCATTCTTTACAACGACATATTCCGCAGATTGGAATTCGCAATAACCGGTCCGGTGCCAATTTTGAGAAACTTAATTAAAAAACACTAGATAGATTGAGTTCAGTGGCTAATGAAAGGATATTTCGTGAATTTCCGATGCCATTTCTTTTTGCAGTTTGACACTTTGTGAATTTACAAATACTCATAGAATTTCATTTCAGTGGATTGTACCCCTAAAGGAAAATAGTGTCAATTTTGACAGATACATTATACAATTAAATTTACGGGTGTCAAACCAGTACCATGTTGAATTAACAGAACATCGGCCTGGCTAATCCCGAATTTTCTTTTTTAAATTTTGTATTTCGTTGTTCACTCATATACTACACTCACTAAGGGCGCTACTTTTGTCTTGTAATTTCATATAGTAGCACATAATCAGTCTACTATTCCAATACATTCCTTCATAGCTCTAGTCACCATCGATCAATAATTATTTAGCCAACTTACAACTTTACCGGGTAACTTGTATAAGACTCTGAGCTAAATTTAGCCCTCCAATTTTCATTACTGTTTTATTTATAAACATTTGAAGTTTGAAAAATATGGTAATTTTTCTAAAAAGTCTAATTGACATCGAGGTCGCACCCACAAGTTCCTTATCTACTAAATTTTGTCAATTAGTTATTCAGCTAGAATGGATACATACATTGCATAGACAGATACGCAGACATACACACAGACGTCAGGCTAAAAATAGATTTTTCTCGCGTTTTAGAATACTCTAAACGTGTAGATCCGTTGAAATCTGAAGTTGCGATTTTCGACATCATTCCAATACTATCTCTATACATTAAAACATACATTGTAGGGAAAGTAAAATTCAATGAAAAATTTAAATATTAACAATTTTGTCTGAGTTGGGGTGGTATTTGAATTCCATTAGAAGGATATACTCTGTTCAGATCTGATCAAATATGATCAGATATCGAATGAAGTACTTTCTGCTCATTCTGAGGTGTCGTTCTTAGTGGCGTACCCCCATAGAGCTGGATGGAGCGACAAATCTATAGCTCTGAATGAGAAGGAACGCAACTTGCGCTACACATAATTACCTTGAAATTTTTTTTGTAAGACATGTTTCAGTTCGTACGAAATTATAATTTTCTCACATAATTATTAATTTAATACTTTCCCTAAAGCAGCTATGCCTTTAAATATTTAAAAATGCGCGCAAAATTTTATGAAAAATTAGGATTTCTAGGATGCAATCGCAAACTCTGCAGAGGCTAGTACGTAGTTTATAAATAAATTTATGGAGAGTTTCTCGTGCACGAATAAAATATCTCTAAATGCATCATTGGAAAAAATAAATAAAATAGTCAACGTGAATTAAATTTATCATTTTTCAAGTTAATTTTAAATACTTTACAAATTCGATAAAGTAGATGCTAAATCCATAAATTAAATCTTAAAATACTTATTTCCTCCAAAAAGTGAGTTGGACACACTTTTAGTCCTATTAAAAGGACCAAAGGATATGCATTATGTAAAGGGGTGCTCTGAAGTTGTTTGCTTCAGGTGTGCCAAAAGTCTAGTTACGTCACTGGTGTCAACATTGTATCCACTATAAACATCTATTTTTAAGGGGTGCCCACACACTCATCCAAAGGAAACATAGGGGGTATGCTAGACTAAACAATTTGTGAGCACAGTTGCAACATGAGAGCACAGTCGAGTTATCTTTGTTGGATTGACATTAGCAGGGGGGGGGGGGACTATACAAATTATGAAAATAAAATTCAAGGTAAACATGTGATTATTTTATCGAAATACATTTTTTTAAAAATAGAACCATTTTACCGGCAGTTTTAATATAGTTCACCTGGGTTTCCATGCTTTGCAATTCATTTTAGATGCGTACTTTCAGTTTGAAAATTTGTTTGAATTAAATGCGAATATCTTTCATATAATTCATAATATGGTATTTTCTGAGACATAAGGACCTAACTTTTTTATGCTCCTCTAGGATAAAAAGATGTAATTAGAAAAAGTTTTACTATACAGCAATTAGTATAAAGAAAAAAATCCGATTTGCAAATATTAGCTATATTCCTGAAGGTATTTACAATTATAGTAACGTACGAAGCTGTCAAAATAAAGAAAATTGTTCAATTTCCTTTTGATTCGATGACTTTCCCTCAATTAGACTGTTCTCTCATACTGCAGGAGTAGACTCCATATTGAATCTAGTCTTCGCATGAAACGTATGTACTCAATGTTATTTGCAACTGCCCTGTATTTGTTGGGGGGAAATCCCGATTTATTAATAAGCAATAACACGTCGTATATTGCACATAATTGCACGGGGTTCTTTCCTTTACAGTTACTGTACAGTGCTACATTTTCTTATTGCACTTGTATTTTCTAATTGAACTGAAGGAAACCACTACTATGAAAAACAAAATACAAGTATATGAAATAATTTCACGTTTGATTTCAACAAACTTTCAAGAACGTGTCTAAGCCAATTTCCGAATCAGAAACAGCGAGGTCAGCTATGCTCAAACACTCTGTATAAACACAAAACAACAATGTGTTGTTGTTGTTGTTGTTACTAATCTTAACTGGTCTAGCCAATAGGCTAGACCAGGTCCATGAGACTGAAAATACTCAAAAAGTGCAAGACAAGGAGAGGACTCAGAAATAACAATGTTGTTTAGTGTACTTAAAAAATAACTCATAGAAACCGGTCGATTTGAACTCAACTAACAGTTTAATACCGTAAAAGCCGATTATTTAATTATAATTAAAGTTTAACGGATGAACTCTAAAACTTAGCAGAGAATGGCATTTTTCCGATATCTTTTCAGCGTCAAGTTAAGTTTGCCGTAACTTTTTCTTCGCATTTTCCCGATAAAGCAACAAAATCAAAATTTCTTTCGTCTTCAGTAGTGAATGATAGCAATTACGTTTCTATGCCGCTAGAGAACCGAACTCGAAATTTTGGAGCGTGTTCCGCTTAGATCCGAAGATGCCACGTAAGGCTTTCTCTGATCGGATGTCGATAATCCTACCCTAAACTTTCCCTACATTTTGAAATGAAAAGTCGGAGATTGGAATTTATAATATCCGGCGAGATGCAAATTTGCGGATCCTAATTAAAAGATTCGATGGATGGTCCCTGATTGGGTCTTTCCCCAGGCTTCCCCAGAGCGCCTCGATTGTGCAGTTTAATACTTGGAATGTAATAAATCGCGTATAAAGGAGGGAGATAAAGAAGGAAATTGTTCGTTTGGATTATGAATATATATATATATATATATATATATATATAAACTTAAAATACTTAAAAGAAAGAAACAAGATGAAATGGATAAACATACGGGCAAGGTGCAAAAAGAGGGCCAACGGGGGATTGAGACCTCATTTAAATCCTAGTTATCAGCCAGTTGCATGGTCGCGTCAACCACTCCCGGAAAATTTCACGTATCCGTAGTAAACCCCAATGCAACCACAAGTACCGAACATGAAAGACCCGAAAGATTATCACTAAACACTCAAGATATAAACAAAACACTAAAACTTCACTCGTAAAATATTCTCTCTCACACTTAAAAACCCCAATTTTAAGATAAAACTTTAAATAGTTAACAAGAAAGATCAATCATGCTTAAAGCATTGATTATGAAACACTTTCCAACTTCAATGCAATTTTATTTAAACAAGTCTAAAATGCAATACATTCCTCGGTAATATTTTGAAACTTATCACAATACTGCATTAATTTATTATATTTGAAAACTTAAACCTTCAGCTAAAAAAATAAACTTCATTCAAATGACGGCATTGAAATATAAATTGCCTGGTTTAAACATCTCTAAAATGTTATACATTCCTCGGTAATAGTTTTAAACTTATCATAATACTACGATAATTCATTATATTTGAAAACTTCATCGAAAACAACTGAAATTAATTCAAATGACGTCATAGAAAAAATAACACGCCTGGATCTCTCTATAAAAACAGGATTTCGTTCATAACTTTCTCCCATTCATTTCATTCATCACAATACTATAATAATTTATTTTATTTAAACATTTTGTTTAAGACCATGGAGCTACAAAAAATTAAACTCTATGCTTGAAACTTCATCGAAAAAAATCGTCCTTCTCTTTATGAAATCAATTCATATTTCATTCATATCAGCCATGCAGACTCCATGGACTAAATTATTTTGTGTTAAAAAAATACAGGAATTCTAATGCAACTCATTCTATATATTTTGCTGTTTACATTTTACATAGGTGAAAAATAGGCTTAGTTGTAGAAATAATCAAATTTAGATGAGCATTTAAACTCAAGTATATTGTCATT
This sequence comes from Amaurobius ferox, assembly GCA_951213105.1. Lineage (NCBI taxonomy): Eukaryota > Metazoa > Arthropoda > Arachnida > Araneae > Amaurobiidae > Amaurobius > Amaurobius ferox. The sequence goes on from OX578136.1 coordinate 155,994,300, forward strand.
GCGTTGTTTCAGTATGTAGATGCACAGAATTTAAGCAAAAATAAAGTAGTTTTAGGACGGATACAACACTCAATATGAATTAAAGAGAACTTAAAAAAATCACGATTTTGAAACAAGATGGATGCCATATATCATTTTGAAGTGGGTCATGTGATCGTTTCATATCATGGTCACGTGATCGCTTCATATAAGAGGTGTAATTATTATTTTAATTTTTATTTAAAAAACTACTGAATATATTTCGCTGAATTTTTTTTTATATTTTATGGAACAATTTGAATATTACCTAAAATTTTCGAAGCAATTTGTGAATTTTAAATCCGCTTAAAAATGTTTGAAAAATTAGGTCCCATAGGGCTCAATGTATTTCATTTTTTCGACCCGGGTTCAATCCAAAACTAATTGGGTGATATTATTCATTTATATTCCCATAGGTTCTACAGACCGTCTTAACAACATACTAAAATTTCATTTTGATTAAGTCATTTTTACGGCAGTTATCGTGCTAACGAACAGACAGACAGACAGACAGAATGAACAAAGTCATAAACACTTTTCAACTTTGTTGTAAAGTGTTAAAAACAATACCAAAAAAAAATTACCTTAAAACCATAAAATATAGAAATATGGATATAAAACACTTAACATTAAAATCACTACAACAATAAACACTACGTCTAAACCATCTCGATAAAATCGGTCAAGCAAAGTCATTCCATACCTCTCTTCATGCAAAAGTAAAATAACACATATTTAGATAGATAGATACTTCGTTATACAGTTCTTCTTTATAATAACGTGTTGCCATTTACAAAATAGTTAATTCTAAAACAATTGGATAATATTTAATATCTCGTTTAGATGAGGTTAAACGCGATATCTACATGTATTGTATACATGTCTTCTTAATAAAATCCTTGGGTATTCATTTTTTATGGCATGTTTAATAAATGCCATATCTCGTATTTTCCGTATACGTATTTTCATTTCCAATTATACGCTGATATCCCCTAACACTATTAACAACAATATTTCGAAAAATATTCTTGTGTAGATTTGATTCCCAAGGCATTAAACTGTTAATTTCAAACTTGAATGTAGTACGTTTGTCGTAGATATCAAATTTTAGTTTTTCTTCTTTATTGTATGCAATATTTACGTCCAAGAAGTTAATACTACCGTTATATTTATTTGGCGTTTGTATCAATTACAAATTTTCAGGATATCGGCTGAAATCGAAAACGTAATTTGGATCTGTCGTAGCAGCCAACAAATCGTCAACATAACGGAAATAAATAATCTCGTTTTTCAAATTTATACAGATAAAGGTCCGCCAACCCGGAAGAGCTTCCACCCCCAAGGATATTCCTTGCATTTGTTGGTAAAAATCGGTTCCATTGTACAAAATATTTTCATATAATACCAAGATGAGCATGGCCTTAAACTTGCAATTATCCAAGATTGGCTGTATTTCAAATTCATCATATATTTGCAATAAAAAAACGTACAAAACTTTCAAATCGACACAATTGAAAAGATCCCTAAAGTCCTATGATTTAAAATATAACTTATCGGGATGTTCATTTAAAATACTTAACACTTCTTGACAGTTATTTATTATGCAATTAACCATCTTTCTCATCTTTTTAATAATAGGTTTCAGAATCCGCAATAGCATAGCATTTGCCCTTGTATGGTAAGTTTTAAAACCCACAGTCACTTGCCGGAATTTAATCGGGTCCTTAAGCAACTTAGGAATCCTAACCATATATGGGTATCGCAATATTTCCATCTTTATACACAATCGCTTATATAAAGCCCTGATTTTATCATCAATTGTCAATTTAGGCACACTGAGTTTTTTTTATACATTTCTTTATTCTGATAATGCTCTTCTATAAGCAGAAAATATAAAACACGACAAGTAAAAGCAAAATGTCTGCTAAACTTATCCAAATATATAATAACAAAATTCTTTTGCATTTCTTTGAGATTCCGGTAATCCTTATTAAATATTTTTACGTTTTTATTGTCTCTATAAACAAGGTCATAATAATCATTAAACTTGTACAAAATTACTAAACCCATTCTTCCAATACCTCTAAGGGTATGCTATTTTTTACAGCTTAAATAAAAAAATATGATGTGGGCAGCACATGACTTTCCTTATATAATACAATGAATATACTCCTTCTAGAATCAAAATATTATGTATAAGATCCACGGTAATGTGTTTTTAATGTTGAATTGTACATTTGGTGATTTTCCAGATGACAACATGTAAAACTATTTCAAAGTACACAATAAACGTATATTTCGCGCAACTCTAAATGAACAATTACCAATATTGATAGCATCCTCAACAAGCGACATAGTTCATGTATTAAACTGTTTTAATAATTAATTTACCAATTAGGCGCCATTTTCATTAATCTAGCGTCATTTATGCAATTTTGACGATGTTTCTGTCAATCTAGGGTGAAGTATCACCAAATTCGCGATATGTCGCTAGATTATTCGCCAAGTTCACCAAATGCACCAGCAAGTGTTATAGATAAACGGAGAGAAAAATATTTCTTATATACCAAAAGGCATGTTCGTCAAATGACGGAAATCAAAATTTGCGAAACATTGCTTCCCATCTGGCGTAAATTTTATGAATTTGGCGACATTTTTGTCACTTTTTCAACTTTTAAAATAGTTGCCAAGTTGGCGAAATTCCGTTAAATTTCTTGTCAAGCATTACGGACGGATAGAGAAATGGGTTATTCTTATAGTCTATTTTTATTTTCTTTCCAAGATATTGATAGTCGACATTTCATTGATTTAGCCCCGCTTTCATCAATTTGTTGAATTTTTATCAATTGAGTGCCATTTTCATCAATTTGGCTACATTTAAATATGTTGCCTAGTTGCTGATATTTTGCCAAATTCGTCGCCAAACTCAAATCTCGCCAATCGTTATGGACGAAGGAATAAGTTATTCTTATAGAAGATAAATGTCTATTGGCGTTCAAATACAAAAGTATTATCCAAAGTATCTTTTCTTATGAATGGAACGAGCTAGATCCACGATAATGATGCCACAAAATTTATCGCATGATATTGAATATGAAAAGTGAACATATTTCACAATAGTTTATATATATTTTTTATTTTATGCCATTTTATGATACATTTTTTTAGAAAATGTGCAATATCTCTCGAACGGTTCATGTTAGCGTTCTAAAGTTTATGTCAATCGTTTTCTGAGGACAAAATTACCTAAGAAATGACTATTTGCTTAACTTTATTAATAGTTTTGAATTTTTGATGATATTTTCAAATTTCCCTCGAAAATTTAGGGTAGTTCTTTACATTCGATTGCGTTTAAAAATAATAGGCTTCCAGTATTCACGTATTATAAATTTTATCCAAATTTCGTTCGAATTGCTCCATTCGTTCTTGAGATACCGTCTCCAAAGTCTCAGTGACACACACACACACACACACACACACACACATCACCTCAAAAACATTCGATTCATATTCAGAGATGCTTGAAACGTGCTCTTCCGTCAAAAACTCGAATTTGGATTTGAATTTTTGACCCCGTCACAATACTTTCCGTATATATTATACTATGAATATAAAGAAAGTAAAAATTGCTGAAACATTATTTCATCTTAATAGCGAAAGAAAAATAAAATATATTTAATAAAATATAAATGCTAACAAGGAAGGTCTCTTGACCGACTCTCACCGATTTTAATGAAAAAAATTACTCTGAATAGCATTGGTCTGTCACAACACATTGTGTAAGTACCAGCTGCCCTATAGAAATAGAAACGACACAATGAAATATTGAAAATTGGTTCTGGGTTACAAGAATCTATATGTTATCCCGATTTGGCGATTATTCATTATGATTACTGTTTTGACAATTGTGAAAGCTGAAAACCTCTGAAGATGTAATGCTACAAAAATTAGATTAATCCCTAGATTCTGGGCGTACGAGCGTCATATTTGTAAGACACCACTGGGAGATTTTGAGTTCTCGCGTTCGATTGATCAGACAGCACAAAGTTTTGAGTGGTGTTCTCTACATATAACGTTAATGCGAAGCCAGATCTTTAAGAAGTCCCGTTTTGGGCACTTCTCCCAGCAGGAGGAAAATCCTTGTGCAGTTTTTAATAAAATCAATAGTAATACCAAACAGTGAACACTAACAAGACAGTACCTACTAATGCAACTTATCAGCTTTTGAAGTCTTACTTTTTATAAGCTTGTCATAAATAAATCTGCAAGACAAAACCAATCTGGTGCCACTACGACCTAAATTAATGTAACTTTAACAGACTTATCATTTTATGAAATAAATGTATTGTAGAAGTGAGGAATAGTAAAAAAATGTTCGAAACAGAAATATGTGCAACACCAACTACATTTTGCAAACCTTTGGAAAGAACAATTGGCCAAAGCGCAATGAAAAGAATCTGATGTATGAAAAACAAAATCAACTCAGAGTTTAAAAATGTTCTGGGTGTGAATGCGTATCCACAGGCATACCAAGAATATTTCCACATATCAATAAAACGTGGAGAAGAAAATTGATTGTGCGTAATCGCTTGTTATTTAAAAATATTGTCTCTTTTGTATAAATGAATGTTGATTTGCTTAATCATAACCACATCTGAAAATTTTCTCACGAAGTTCTTCCATAATCGAAACCCGTACTTATTTAGGGGTTGAATGAGAGCTGTAGTTTTAGGAGGAATGTTAAATACATGTATATCTTTATGGAATACAATTATTAATTAAATCTTGGTTTTTAAATGCAGACCAATAGTCTACCAAAAGTACTGTTTCCTGTGGAGTTATTTTGAAAAAAAATTTCCGTCAACCACGTACGCAATTCCTTCGATCCCATTTTACCTGATTTGGTTTGCAATTGCATAAATATTGCTTGCTTGAAACATGTTCTTTTCCACATTGACACCAAACTTTCCCGTTGGTTCAGGGTATACAATGAGTAGTGGAAATAACAGATTGCCACTTTTACTAATTATGGGCATTATTGTGTATGAATGGGTTGTGGAATGTATAGATTGGACAACATTTTTAATTTGGTTTTCTCCTGAAAACGCGAGTGTTCGTCCAGAATATATTTCTTTATTGAAGCCCGATTGATCGGCGTTGAAAACCTGATCATCTCTAAAATGTGAATGCTTGACAAAAGTAGTAACATCGTTTACGAAAGCTTGTGCAGAGTTTTTTTTATCCATCTGTTCGACTGTTTCCCGAGGCGACATGGTTTTTGTTATTTTCCTGCTGACAATACGGTACTTTTCTTAAATGTGGTTAACCATTATCGCGATTCCGAGAATTTCATTCCTAAATCAATAGCTTTAGAACAGGCCCGATGCTTTAAATCACAACCATGTACAAAGATGTAATTTTGTCTTGTTTCCTGGAATTGTTCGTATACAAAATATTGAATGGCTTTTAATTTGTGTCCGCGATCACCCAAATTTCCTATTTGTTTTTTCCATTTTTTTAACTGGCGCAGGTTTTTTACTAATTTAAAGTGATGTTACACAGATCGTAGAGGGCGACATGATCTTGCTTGTATTTCTCCAATATTGCACTGCAGCTTCTTTATATTCAAAATTTATCTTCGGTACCTGTACGTCACCTTCATCAGAACCCAAATTAGCATCAGCACTAATATATTCAGGAACTCTTTCGCCGTCAAACTCGTAATCAAAAGATTCTTCCTCAATCCCCGCACTTTGCATCGAAGTAACATATTCTTGTATGACTTCATTGATTCTGTTTTTCAAATCTCTTTTTTCTTGGGTGAAAGGAGTTATTTGAAAATCATTTTGAGTACATTCCTAACGAAGCATCCATATTACGTTACATACGTTGATGCTAGTTATTTCGAATTAACGGAGTTCAAAATTACAGAAAAAAAAATGCGAAATTGCAAATGTAAAAAATATTTAAATAGTTTAAAAACACTGTTCCATCAGGCTTTGATAGTGAAGAAAAACCAGAAAACCATGCAACAAGCTTGCATTCACACAAACAGTAAAGAGGAATAAACTATAAAAAAATGTCGTTGGAAATACGAAATGTGCAGTACTACAGCGAAATCGAAAGCAAATCGAAGAGAAAAGCAAACGAGCTGTTTCCGTACTTATACTCGGGGAATGTGACGTATACTGTACACCAACGTAGACGCCGAGTTCCACAGTAGGGTTACATTTGGCGATGAAAACTATTTTTTTCAATATTTTATTGTGCCGTTTCTATTGCTATAGGGAAAGTACCGTATTGTCAACAGGAAAATAACAAAAACCTTGTCGTCTCGGGAAACAGTCGAACAGATGGATATAAAAACTCTGCACAAGCATTCGTAAACGATGTTACTACTTTTGTCAAACATTCAAATACGACGCTCGTAGATCTAGCATTAACCGAGTTCTTATAGTGTTACATCTTCAGAAGTTTTCAGCTTTCACAATTGTCAAAACAGTAATCATAATGTATAATCGCCAAAATGGGGATAACGTATATATTCTGGTAATCCAGAACCAATTTTCAATATTTTATTGTGTCGTTTCTATTGCTATAGGGCCGCTGGTACTTACACAATGCGTTGTGCCAGACCAATACTATTCACAGTAAATTTTTCATTAAAATCGGTGGGGGGTCGGTCAAGAGACCTTCCTTGTAAGATGATATATTACAGTGATAAAAAGCATTTCTTTTTTAAAATCCTCAGTGACAGAAATTATTAGTACAAATATTTTGTTTTGGTATATTTGTCCCGAAAACTTTGAACTCAGCTTTTATTCCTTAAATATTGATCTTAAACATATATATATAATAAATTACAAAGTTGCGTAGAAAAAGGTACAGAATTTTACGAAATGGATAAAAATTTTCAAGGGATTAAATTTGAAGAAATACAAAATATAAATTGTTATACGACCCCGTACAAAAACATTTCCAATGAGTAAAATGTGCCCCATACACTAATAAGGAGATGTACAAAATTTCAGCATTTTATCATAAAAAGTCCCAGAGATATGAAAAGACATAAATCCTGACTTAAACCACTTTTCGATGCATTGACATGGGTTCTCAGAGGAGAAAAATCATGTCGGCAGATCGCGTTTCAGGAGTCATTACGAAAAGGAGTCATTCAAATTACGAAAGAAAACAATGATGACATAAATAAATAATAATTTTGCTATTTATTGGTACAAAAGTGTCTACATTGTGTGGAAATAATAACTTTATGCAACTATTACAAAGCTTGTTCAAAATGTTTCCCATTCATGACAAAGATCCATTAGATATAAGAGACAGATATTATTTGCTTATGATACATTTCTGCGTTGCGTCATTTGCACTCTTGCTGTAAACATTTACATTTTAATTTGTGATTAATCCTTCACCAACTTTGTTTAAACATATCTCTGGGACTTTTTATGATAAAATGCTGAAATTTTGTACATCACCTTATTAGTGTATGGCGCACATTTTATTCATTGGAAATGTTTTTTTACGGGAGTCGTATAAAAATTAAAACTTGTATGTCTTCAAATTTAGTTCCCTGGAAAACTTTAATCGATTTCATAAAATTCTGTACCTTTTTTTACGCAACTTTGTAATTAATTATATATGTCTGAAACCAATATTTAAGGAATAACAGCCGAGGTCAATGTTTTTGGGACACTCTGTATATAATATATATATATATATATATATATATTCTATGTATTGTGAATACAGTAAAACGACACAAGTTTTTAACACTTTACAACAAAGTTGAAAAGTGTTTATGACTTTGTTCATTCTGTCTGTCTGTCTGTCTGTCTGTCTGTCCGTTAGCACGATAACTGCCGTAAAAATGAGTTTATCAAAATGAAATTTTAGTATGTTGTTCAGACGGTCTGTAGGACCTATGGGAATATAAATAAATAATATCACCCAATTAGTTTTTTATTGAACCCGGGTTGAAAAAATGAAATACATTGAACCCTATGGGACCTAATTTTTCAAACATTTTTTAAGTAAATTTAAAATTCACGAATTGCTTCGAAATTTTTAGGAAATATTCACATTATCCCATAGAATATATAAAAAAAAATTCAGTAAAATATGTTAAGTAGTTTTTTAATTAAAAAAATTATTTAATATAGGGAAAAAAACAAATTCAATTAAATTCTGACTTTGGGATATCTTCCAGAAAGAAAAGAGAGAGATATTATATAATAAATATCTCTCCATTTGTTTAAAGGTTTTGCATATGGGAGTGGCTTCATATTTTAAAATAAATTTGGTAGATAACAATTTTTCATTTTTTTTTAAATTTTATATAACTCTTCATGATAAATTTAATTGATGGCATTTTAAATGCACTTCCCTACGTCCTAGAGAGTTAAAATTTGGTACACAGCTTAAATTTGTTGAACCTTTTATTCGACAAAAATTTGATGGATCTTTAAATATAGATCATACATTTTTTTCGAAATGGCCTGAAAATAATCCCCGTTCACTTCTATAAATCATTGGTGTAATATTGTTAAAAATTCTGATGTGGACAGCACATGTCTTTCTCTGCAGACTCATATTCGTTCTCTTTATTTATTCAATGATAATTTGAGTTTATCTGCACAACATAAGTATTTTAAATGACATTGAATTTACACGTTAAACTTAAATTTGCTTCTCATTTGATAGCTGGACTTATTGCCAAAGGTGGCGTAGCGAAAACGCGAAAAAACTAGAAAACTCAAGAACGGCTAGTCCTAGAGTAATGGGGTTAGTCTTATTCTTTTTGTTGTCAAAAATCACATATAAAATAGGAATTTAATTGATATAATTGAGCACACGTAGTCTTTTATTTTTATATATAACGATTTTTGCTGGCCATTTCGCAAAAATTGCCCATTCCTTTTTCCCGAATCGTAGTAGAATAACCTACAAATGATTTATATACAAAATTTTGTTAAATTTGGTATATAAATCACTTGTAGGTTATTGAAATATTATACTCCAAATTTTGTTAAATTTGGTTCATTAGTTTTTAGCTAGAGTGGATAAAGGCAATTTCTGCGGCCATTTCGCAAAGAAGGCAGATTCTTTTATTACGAATCGTACTATAATCTAATGAACATCAGGATTTCCCACAAAAAACATACCTACCAAATTGTATGAAATTCGGTCCATTAGTTTTTCAATTAGAGTGGATGTAATATCCACACAGACACACAGAAACATACACAGATACACCCTTACACACACAGACGTCTTCCTAAAACTAGTTTTTTCGTGTTCTAGAAGTCCCAAAACGTGTAGATCCTTTGAAAATTCGAGTTCCGATCTTCGGCACGATTCCAATACTTTGAGTATATACACATACACATATATATTATCTGTGTATTATCTGTGTATCTAAATTCCGTGCCTATGCAATTACAATAGTTGTGATTTTAAATGATCCCTAGACTTTTATTATTTCTTCAAGGAAGCCTAATTTTAACATATGCAGAATGCAAATATCTCAAGCGATTGTAAGATGAATTACATAAGAATTGCTGAATTTTTTTCACACAAAATTATTTAGCTCTGGAGTCTGGAATACAAGTTATATGAATGAAATATTCATTGATTTTGCATAAAGAATCAGATGATTTATATTTCGATACAGTTTTAAATATTTAAGTATAATAAATTACTGTAGTACTGTGATAATATAAAAGATATTACCACTGAATGAATCACATTTTAGAAATTTTTAAATGAAATTACATTTCAGTTGGAAAGTGTTTCATAATCAATGCTTATGCATGATTGATCTTTCTTGTTTAAAGTGTATAAAGTGATAAGTTTTTCACTTTTAATAACAAAAGAGGAGCATTTTGAGGACGGATAAAAAGTCAAGGAGTTTTAAAAATAGCAATCCTTTTGTCTTTCAAGATAAATAAAAAAATTGAAGACTGGTGCTAGATAAATGGATCAAGAGTTTTTCAGTCGCAGCTTAAGGCAATTAAAAGTTTTTATTTTTATTGTTTTTTTTTTAGAAAAAGTAGACTAACTACGCTATTTATCGCGCTTCCACTGTAGATCACAGCATCAATGGAGTGGTTTCGACCGTTTTTAACACTTTACAACAAAGTTGAAAAGTGTTTATGACTTTGTTCATTCTGTTTGTCTGTCTGTCTGTCTGTTTGTCTGTCTGTCTGTCTGTCTGTCCGTTAGCACGATAACTGTCGTAAAAATGACTTAATCAAAATGAAATTTTAGTATGTTGTTCAGACGGTCTGTAGGACCTATGGGAATATAAATTAATAATATCACAAAATTAGTTTTGGATTGAACCCGGGTTGAAAAAATGAAATAAATTGAGCCCTATGGGACCTAATTTTTCTAACATTTTTTAAGCGGATTTAAAATTCTCAAATTGCTTCGAAAATTTTAGGTAATAGTCAAATTGTTCCATAAAATATATAAAAAAAAATTCAGCTAAATATATTCAGTAGTTTTTAAAATAAAAATTAAAATAGTAATTAGACATCTTATATGAAACGATCACGTGACCATGATATGAAACGATCACATGACCCACTTCAAAATGATATATGGCATCCATCTTGTTTCAAATTCGTGATTTTTTAAAGTTCTTTTTAATTCATATTGAGTGTTGTATCCATCCTAAAACTACTTTATTTCTGCTTAAATTCTGTGCATCTACATACTAAAACAACACAATGACAATATATTTGAGCTTAAATTCTCATTCAAATTTGATTATTTCTACAACTAAGCCTATTTTTCACCTATGTAAAATGTAAACAGCAAAATATGTAGAATGAGTTGTATTAGAATTACTGTATTTCTTTAATACAAAATAATTCAGTCCATGGAGTCTGCATGGCTGATATGAATGAAATATTAATTGATTTTATAAACAGAAGGACGATTTTTTTCGATGAAGTTTTAAGCATAAAGTTTATGAATTGTAGCTCCATGGTCTTAATTTTTAAATAAAATAAATTATTATAGTATTGTGATGAATGAAATGGAGAAAGTTATGAATGAAATCCTGCTTTTATAGAGAGATCCAGGCGTGTTATTTTTTCTATGACGTCATTTGAATTAATTTCAGTTGTTTCGGATGAAGTTTTCAAATATAATAAATGATCGTAGTATTATGATAGATTTAAAAATATTACCGTGGAATGTATTGCATTTTAGAGATATTTAAACCACGCAATTTATATTTCAATGCCGTCATTTGAATGAAGTTCATTTTTTTCAATGAAGGTTTAAGTTTTCAAATATAATAAATCAATGTAGTATTGTGATAAGTTTTAAAATATTACCGAGGAATGTATTGCATTTTCGACTTTTTTAAATAAAACTGCATTGAAGTTGGAAAGTGTTTCATAATCAATGCTTTAAGCATGATTGATCTTTCTTGTTTATAAATGCGTTACGCTGGATTTCCGCGTGGAAATGCCGAATTGCTCAAATTTTAATATTCAGGAAATTAGATTTAAATTATCTCAGTACAATATTTGAATGTCGAAAATATTTCTGTGAAATAGATTTACTTTTGAAATGTCACGAAAACTATCAATATTTTGCGGTCAGTACGGGATTATCCTTGCCAACTTACATCTCTTTCTTTTAATTTTGCTATACTTAAGTAAGTTCCGTTCCATTATACATAAAAGGAAAAAGCATCTTGAAATCTATTTTATCAGAAAAATTGGGAACAGATACATTTGTTATTTTATAGGGAATATTGAAAGGCAGACATTACTTTTATATCTCACAAAAATACCAGTTCATGATAAAACAAATTAATTCTCCCCGTCAAGTACAAGAACCGAGAACATATTTCCAAAAATGTTATGAAATCTTAAAATAGTTGGCAGTATGTCCTCGTAGGACAGAAGCAGAAGTCTCAGGTCTAGCGCAATTTGTTGAATGATCTTAAATCAGAGTCAAGGTTTTATGCACAAGGTTGAATATATATTTCCTTGATCTCTAACTGCTGAATCTTTATCGATTATATCTATTCTTTATCTAGTATATCTATTTCACTTGATCTATTATATCTATTATTTTCTTGATTGGTATAGCAAGTAAATAAAAATAAATCCGTCGAAAGTAAGAAGTCACTTTAACTGAATTAATAAAAATGCTTTAGATGCGGGATGCAGCCAGTTTTTGAAAAAAAGGATAGCGAATCATCGAGATAATTCCTTTTTTCTACTTTTTCCTCTTTGGATATTGACAAGAGTAACTATGAAGAACGGCCAAATGATGGATTCCAGCTTTGCGATGAATGGACCCAATTCTTCGTCCCACGCTTGATTTATCTCTTTTTTTAGGAAAACAAAACATGAAGAAAAATCTTATTGTTTTTTTTTTGCAATTAATTTACGTAACTGAGGATGACAACGGTTCTCTGAAACAAAAGAACCGAACATAGACATCGGATTCATGCTCCCCTGAGTCCGAGACACTTCCTACTTTTCGATAATCCCTCCTGCAGCCATTTTTTACAACGAGATATTCCGCAGATTGGAATTCGCAATAACCGGTCCGGTGCCAATTTTGAGAAACTTAATTAAAAAACACTAGATTGATTGAGATCAGTGTCTAATGAAAGGGCATTTCGTGAATTTCCGATGCCATTTTTTTTTGCAGTTTGACGCTATGTGAATTTACAAAAACGCATAGAATCTCATTTTAGTGGTTTGTACTTCTAAAGAGATACAGTGTCAATTTTGACAGATATGTTATATAATAAAACTTTCTGTTGTCAAACCAGTCAGTACCAAGTTGAATTAACAAAACCCCGACCTGGCTAATTCCGATTTTTTTTAAATTTTCGAATTTAGTTGTTCACTCATATATTACAATCACGAAGGACGCTTCCGGTAGTCTCATAATTTCATTTCATATGGTAACATATAGTCAGTCTACTATTCCAATACACCCTTCATAGCTCTAGCTACCATAATTCAATAATTATTTAGCCAACTTGCAACTTTATCGGGTAACTTGTATAAGATTCTAGGCTAAATTTTAACCGTTTAATTTTCATTATTATTTTATTTATAGAAATTTGAAATTTGAGAAATCTGGTAATTTTTCAAAAAGTCTGATCAACACCGAGGTCGCACCCACAAGTATCTTATCTACGAAATTTTGTCAATTAGTTATTCAGCTAGAGTGTATACATACATACCTTGCATAGCAGGTAAGCAGACACACACACAGGTGTCACGCTAATATATATTTTTCGGATTTTAGAATATTCGAAACGTGCAAACCCATCGAAAGCTCATGTTGCGATCTTCAACACGATTCCAATACTTTCTCTATGCATTAAAACATGGATTGTAGGGAAAGTAAAATTCAATGAAAAATTGAAATATTAGTAATTTTGCCAGAGTTGGGGTATATGAATTCTATTAGAAGGATATACTCTGTTCAGATATGATCAAATATGATCAGATATTAAATGAAGTACTTTCAGCTCATTCTGAGGTTCTGTTTGAAACCCAGACTGTCCGACCTACCAGAAAGGTGTAAGGTAACTGTTTGGACGGTCGGGAAGTGCTACCCAATTTAGACCGGAACCCAGTGGGGGAGGCATCCACAGGGACCATACCCTCCTTCCCCTACCACCAACCTCTCGGAAGGACTTTCGGACCCACATGTTTAACGCGATCGTACTCCGCATGAACACGGCGACAGTTTTGGCAGTGGCTGGAATCGAACCCGGGCCAACCGAGTGCAACTCCGCTAACCAATGGGCTACCCTCAATGGGCTAACCAATGGGCTAACCAATGGGCTACCGCGCCCAGCTCATTCTGAGGTGTCGTTCTTAGTGACGTAACCTCATTGAGCTGGGTGGAGCTACAGATCTATAGCTCTGAATGAGAAAGAGCACAACTTACGCTAAACATAATTACTTTGAAAAAATTTTCTGTGAGACATGTTTTAGTCCGAATGAAATTCTTATTTTCTCTCATAATTACTTATTTAATACTTTTTCTAAAGCAGTCATGCCTTTAAATATTTGAAAATGCTCGCATAATATTATGAAAAATTATGATGTCTAGGATGTAATCGCAAACTCTGCTGAGGATAGTACGGAGTTTATTAATACATTAAGGGATAGTTGATCGTGCACGATTAAAAACATCTCTAAATGCATTATTGGAAAACATAAATAAAATAGCAACGAGAATTAATTTTAAATATTTTAAAAATTCGATAAAAAGATGCAAAATATATAACTTAAACTGCAGAATGCTTTTTCCCTCCAGAAAGTGCTTTGAACACACTTTTTGTCCTATTAAAAGGACCAAAGAATATGCATTATGTAAATGGGTGCTCTGAAATTGCTTGCTTCAGGTGTGCCAAAAGTCTAGTTAAGTCACTGGTGTCAACATTGTATCCACCCTGAACATCTATTTTTAAGGGGTGCCCACACACTCATCCAAAGGAAACATAGGGGATATGTTAGACTAAACAATTTGTGAGCACAGTTGCGACATGAGAGCACAGTTGGGTCATCTTTGTTGGATTAATACTAGTGGGGGAACTATACAAATTATGAAAATAAAATCCAAGATAAACTTGTGACGATATCATCGAAATACATGTATTATATAATTGAACTATTTTACCAGTAGTTATAATATAGTTGACCTGGGTTTTTATGTTTTGGCAATTCGTTTTAGACGTATATTTTCAGTTTGAAAGTTTGTTTGAGTTAAACGCGAAAATCTTTCATATAATTCATAATATGGTATTTTCTAAGAAATAGGAATCTAATTTTTTATAGTCCTCTAGGATAAAAAGTGTAATTAAAAAAATGTTTCGCTATACAGAAACTAGTATAAAGAAAAAAAAAAGATTTGCAATTACTAGCTATATTCATGAAGATATTTACAATGGAAGTTGTGATGCACATTTAGAAAAAAAATGCAAAGCATACTTTTAATTGAACTCTTAAATATGTCCTTTCATCGCAAGTTGTATAACAGTGCATTCTGCCGCTTTAAAACCCACCGTAGAATCTTTAGTATGAGGTCTTGAAATAAAACCATTAACATAATACTACTGACAATTACTGCACCCATTTTAACTTTAAAATAATATTATTTATCAACAACATTCTATTAATTACTAAATTGATTACAACATTAATTAGCACATATCTTTAAGGTGGAGCTTGGACATGTAAGGCCACGTAAGTTATTATTATCAAAATGGATATGATCTTCTGCAAGCTGACTTGCACATACCTTCTGGTTGTTTTTAGACATTGACACACAACTTTCAATTGCACATTGCCTCTTCGGCAACCTTTGCCTCCCTTTTATGGCTGCCACTACTGACTCTCGTCGGAACGCGGACGCACATCACAGCTTCCTTTTCTCTCTCTGGTCTCGTAACTTTTGCATGTCTAACTGCATTACTCTGAATGATCATCTACTGAACTCGACTTGTTACTGCTCTGAACATCTCTGTTTTCCTGAATGATATCTTAATCTGTAGAACCTTCTTTCGGTTGTCGCCTCTTTTTGCCTGGGGTCTGATACGCCTCTTCGGCTACCATTGGCAGACCTCAGGGTAATGCGACAAGACCTCTTCCACATTGGTTTACCTTTTAACCAATCCCATGGTTTTTCCTTTAGCCTCCAGTAACTGCTCTGGTTCGATCCAACCTGTACTTGAAGCCCCCATATTTAGGCCACTTGCTGACCTTTCGGGTCAGGGCTGCAATACATTGGCATACCTGCCAACCTGGGAAAATTGGAATGTGTAAAATTTTGCGTGAATGACATTTATAATGATTTTTTTTAATTACACGAGCAAACGATATTTCTAATGAATTTAACTATGTACAAGTACCTGCATTAAAAAAATATTGCATTAAATATCAGGCTTACTGGTAGATTATGAAAATTCAGGACACCAATTTTATAAAATTTCAGGGCAATAAATTATAAAGCAAAAATATATAAAGGTTTTATCCGGTGAGATTTACTTTATAATGAAGACAAATATTTATGTTTGGCAAAACACAGGTTTTCACTAAAGAGATTAACAAATATTGATCTTCAATAAAAAAGAAATATAGCAGTGAATTATATTCCTGCCAAAATGGTTTCCCTTTGATTTGCCTAAATCATTGCTTTAATACCACTTTTTGGAAAATATTCCTTCACAGATTTCATACCCATTTTTTAAATAGAAAAACTTATATTATGCAAATATAATTAAAAAATTAACCTTAATAATTAGCCATAATATGAAAATAAGCTAGTTATAAGTAGATGGAAAAATATACTAATGTACTCTCGGCAATTCATGTGAAGTAACTGGATTGCGCAATCGCACTGTTTATGTGAAAATAATTAAGAAATTAACTGTAATAATTAATCAGAATATGAAAATAAGCTAGTTTAGTCAATCTAATATGCAACATTTAAATGATGGAGATGGATGGAAAAAGATACTAACGTACGCTCAGCAATCCACACGAAGTAACTGAATTGCGTAATCGCACTGTTTATGCGAAAATAATTAAGAAATTAACAGTAATAATTAATTAGAATATGAAAATAAGCTAGTTTAGTCAATCAAAAATGCAATATTTACAAGATTGAGATGGATGGAAAAAGATACTATTGTACTCTCGGCGATTCATGAGAACAAACTGAATTGCGCAATCGCAGTGTTTATGCGAAATTAATGAGCAAAATAACATTTTAGCGATTTATGCTGAATTAGACAACCTTTGGAGAAGTATATTTATTACTTTCATAAAATAAGTGATCGAGATCTTAATATACGTTACACGCGGCCGTAAATCTCCGTTAATTTAATTGGCAGTACCTGCATTTTATTATGGATTTGCTACGATCCCGGGAATGTATATATCAATGCTAAAAAAGCGGAAATGCGGTGTTTCCGAGGAATTATACTATGTCTGGTTAATTGATAAATTTCAAACATAAAAAGCCGGAGAATTTCGCCGGAGATTGATTTCCTAGTAATGTTAAAAAATTCAAATAAATGCGGAAATGCGTAAAATATGCATTTTATTATGGATTTGCTACGATCCCGGGAATGTATATATCAGTGCTAAAAAAGCGGAAATGCGGTGTTTCCGAGGAATTATACTATGTCTGGTTAATTGATAAATTTCAAACATAAAAAGCCGGAGAATTTCGCCGGAGATTGATTTCCTAGTAATGTTAAAAAATTCAAATAAATGCGGAAATGCGTAAAATATAGCAATATATGCAAGTAGTATATGGGGCTGACTCTGGGACACCCAGAGTCAGCCCCATATACTACATATTCCTATCATATTTCAAAGATTTAGGACAACCTCTGAGACCAAACATGCATAAAATCATTAAAAAATACCCATTTTTTTAAAAATCAAAAATCAAGAGAGTTTTAAGACTCTAAAATTTCATGTTTTTTAACTTAAAAATGAGTTATATGGATATTATTGAGACCAAATTTTAACTTTTTTTAAGATAAATGCATGAAAAAAGAGATCAAAAGATAGGCCGCTCTATTTTGGAGCTACCTTATACATAGGATGAAATTAAATAAATGCGTGAAAAAAGAGGACTTCTAAATGAATAGAAGTCCTCTAAGTTTTAAAATAAATAGGGGACCGTTAGTCCCCCATAGATAAAAGGATGAAATTAAATAAAAATGCGTGAAAGGAAATATCAAATATAATACTTTGTCCTATCAAGGTTTGCGCTAAACAAAATATCCGTCTTAGATAAAAAATAAAAAAAGTGATTAACTTCCTCATCCGTTTATACTGTTTACTTCCTCATCCGAGCGATATCAGTCTTAATGAGCTTTATCTAAAAACATACCCCGCCATGTGGGAAATATTTTTCGAACGCTTCCGGAAAATAATATTCTGACCCCGCTTAATGAAACAATTACCAGATCCCGGGATGTAGGGTCTGACTGATAAGATATATAAAAGGTTCACTGTTGATTCTTTTTCTCCTCCAATGGAATCAGATGATGAAAAAAATCGCGATTCAATTCTTTTTTTAAATCAATAGAACAGTCGGATCAATAGCCCAAAGGGATTTAATAAATGTAAAAGATAAATTACGCAAAGCATACGAAGAGATTTAAAAAAGAGATTAAAACTAATAAGTAATGATCAATTGAAGAAACTATTGATGATTTTAACTGTAGAAAATCGAAATTAGAAAAAACAATCACTAATGATATAATAATGATATGAAAGATCTTACAATGGATTGAGAGGTATGTTCTTCATAATCTATGATAAATTGAGTAATAATTATCATACTTTCTCTAATTCATAGTCGTATTTATCATTAATCATACCTGAAAACTTAAATATATATCTACCTATATTGATTTCATTTATCGATTCATTAGAAAGTTGTCCATGTTTATTCGATAGGTAATAATTCTTTTCGACATCTTCGACATATAACTTTGCAATTACTGTATCTCCATATTTGGTTTTAATTTTTTTCAATGATATCAGATTATATTCCCCAGGATATAAATCATTTAATTTAAACGTCTTAGGATAACCTCTCAGTTTATTGAACTCTTCCATTTATTAGTAAACATTTTTTATAAATTCATGACCAATAGAATAAATTCTTTGAAATAACATATAAAACTCCTAATCCTTTCAATTTAATATCTTCTTTTTCTTCTTTTTCAATTAATTCAGTCAACTTATGAAAACTTTCTGATAATAGTTTTTTATCATATTTTATATCATACAATACATTACAAAGATAAGTCATATAGTAAATTTCTACAGAATTTGTAAAATTTAAAGCTCGAATATCACCTAAGCACTCATCCATTTATTAGTAAACATTTTTTAATAACCAAATGGTACAGTATCAAAATTATCTAAAATTCTTCTTTTATCATATCCAAACATGTATCTTTTATTCGTTTTATGCACTTTAATATTTTTATCTTTTTGTATTTGAAACTGATTTATTTCTACATCTATATATTCAGTTTCACCTGTTATTGTTTTCATTCTTTCATCGAAACTAAGCTTAGTTTCACTCTCGTAACTCATCTTAAATCCTTTTACTTTTCCTTTTACAGATCCATCATTAAGTATATATCCATAATCTTTACTAGCTCCAGAAATCCAGGTTGTCATATATTTATCTTCACCTAATTCATCTGTCCATTCTCCTAACATACAACCTGTTTTTACTTTATTAGTACCATCATCAATATAAACGATACTATCTGTATCATAATACATTACTTTATCTCCTAATTTATCAAGCATTTTATATAATCTTATTCTAGCAGAACTAGTTGTAAAAGCTGCTATATAAATATTCGTATTAAAATTATTCTGGGTATACTCATCTCTCATCTTATAATCCATTTGTACACAATCATCATTTAAAAATATCATATTCAAATCTTTAATTTCATCATTCAATATAATTCTATAAAAATCTTCCAAATCTATTACATATTCAGTTTGTTTCATATTATTTCTTTGTCCAAACTTACCCCATAAAGAGTTTAAACAGATTTTAGCTATAAATCTCATACCGGGATTTTCTTTTATTTCACCTAATTCAATATCTAATTTTTCTTTAACAATCTTTTTATAATTATTAATGTCTTTTGGTAATTTATCATCTGTTTCTAATTTAATTTTTAAAAACATTTTGACATACTCTTTGAATAGTTTATCTGTTTTCTTTTCAAAATGCCAAACTTCATATATATTTAAAATTTTATATCCTTTTTCTATAGCTAAATTGATTTCATCCGTAGTCCAAGTACCTATAAAACTTCTTTCATCATCTGTATGATTACATAATTTATTTCTTATTTCATAACACTTTTTACATTTTTTCTTTTCATTGCATTTAAATGTTTTTGAACATGATTTACATAAACTAAATATCAATTTTTCTTCTTTATAAGGTAATACAGGATGATATAATTTTCTAGGAGCAAGTACTTTACACTGTATCATTCCATACCAATTCTCATCATATTTTTCAGGATTATAGATCTTTTTAGGATGTCCAATTGGATAATAATCAAAATAATTTACAGTCGGATAGAGTGAACATACATCAATATATCGACCTTTCTCTTTATTTTTCATTTCATATTTTAATTTGGTTGGTTCACATCTACCACCATAGAAGGCATCTCTAGGATTTAAGGGTTCTATAAAATCTCTTTTCCATTCTTTTTTCATATATTTTTTAATTTCTTTATCTTTATCAAAATCACATTCCCATATTTCAATTAACTCATATCCTGCGTCTTTTATCTTATTATTTATCTTTTTTGTTTTTTCATATAAATCAGCCATACATATTTGATTTTGTCTATTTAAAATAGATTTTCTGTAACAACTATTACATCCATGCCAATGACAACCTTGAAATTGATATACTGTATTATCGTAAAAACCATCTACTTTATAAGTTTTATTATCTAATTTTATTTTTTTCTCTCTTCCATTTAAAGCATGCTGTATATTTATTTTATGTTTTTGAGATAAATAATCTAACCAAGCAATAGATTTTTTACTGTATTGATCTTGTTTGATGATCTCTTCATCTATAGCTATTGTACCTTCAGATATGAATTTATCTCTAAATATAGCCATACAAACACCCGTTAATGTAACATATTTAAAAGGATCAATATTAGCTATTTCTAAAAATAATCTTCTCAATTCCAAACATCCTTTTCTTAAAATATCTACATCAGACCTACAGTATTTTATAATTTCTTTTCGAAAATCAAAGATTTCATTTTTTACAGATATGTACCATTTATTAAACAATTCTCTATCTTCTAAAGTCATAGTATTATAACCATAATAATATTTATCTGGATATTTTCCTACATAATTTTGATTTTTAATAGTGTTAAACAAATGAGGAAAATATCCTTTTGCTAATTCTGTTAATCCAAACGTTTTAGGGAATTTTCTTAATGGAATCAATGTAAAATTTATAGAATCTATAAATCTTATATTATATTCGTTTGCATGCATATAAATGAGTTTATTTCCTTGATAGATTGTAAAAACTTTAATTTTATTTTTAAAGCAATATTTAGATATAAATTGAAAGTCAAATCCTTTTCCATAATGAGCTAATAAGGTATAACCTGCATGTTTCTTATCAAATAACCACTTACAATAATCGTTTTCATTCTTAAATATGTTTTCTTCTCCATAAAATTCTTGATTTATAATTAAATTAACTTCATGGTTTCCTGTTTCTTGATTCGTTTCAACATCAAAAAACATATATTTTTGTGTAAATCCTGAATATTTACATGCATTACACCAATTATATCTGCTTTTATAATTACATTTGTTTTAACATATACTACCATCAGGAAATCTTTGACATATATTACACCTTTCTAGAGTAGAACAAATATTTATACATGGACTACCCTTAGCTTTTTTGTTTTCATATAACATCTATGATTTTTTGAGACCAATTGTCTACAATTTTTACACTCTCTCTCTCCACATTTATGATCTTTAGGTGTTCTTTTATTTCTGTTAATATTTCTCTTACATTTTAAACATTTCCATAGTCTTTCACAAACAGACAATTTATGATTTTCAAAACAGTTTTCACCTTTAAAACTTCGAAAACATTCATTACACTGGATATCATCCCCTTCACAATTAGTATCTTTTATAAAACATCTATCACATTTTAATAAACATTTATGCTGATCGCTTCTTTTATAACTCACCTTACAGTAATCACAATAATTGTTTTTTCCTAAAAATCCTGTAACAGATGTAATCACATAAAAGTGATTTCTATTTTTTAAAATGTAAATACAAGTAGTTTTATAAGTGCCATTGTATATTCTTTCATTAAAATTTTCTCTACAAAATATAGTAATTTGAATATTTAAGAATTTTTCAAATATTTTAACATGCTCTAAATTACATATATCTAATGGTATTTCACACATTTCATGTAATTTTTCAGCTAACTTTTTTTGTAATATTCTACCTTTTTTAATATATAATGTCATTTTTAGTTAATGTTTCATGATTTAATTTTTTACATAAAAGTTCAGGATTTTGAATAGATAGAGCAACTACAATAGATCTAGCTAAACATATATTATCGTTATTTTTAATTTGACAAATACTCTTTTTGTTTATGATATCATCATCTTTGAGAATTTTTAGATGTTTTCCACCGTGTGGTAATTCTATGACATGAAAATTGAATGTACATTCTTTAATATCTAATTCTTTGTATTCAATTTTATGTGTTAAAACATCTAAATAAGTATCATAAGCCTCTCTAGTTGACATCATTTTAGGATGAAAAGGTTGACTTAATATAGGATTGTGTACTATAATATCTACTTTTCCTTCTATTTTTCCAATAGCTTTTCTGAATAAATCCTTTAAGATGTTATAATATTGTTCAGGTCTAAGTTCATTGATTTCTACAATTTTATAAATATATCTGTATGTGTTATATTTTTTAATATATTTTTGACTAATTTGAACAATTTCCTAATCAGATTTAAATAAATCTTCAAGATTAACTTCTTCTACTATCTTTTCTTTCTTTTTTACCAATACACCATCTTTATATTTCAAACCAAAATAATTAAATATATTATTAAGTTTACGTCTATTTTTAGGTTCATTAATAAATTGTTTCAATTGCTCTGTAAGATTAGGAGTAAATATTTTTTTAAGATTCACTTCTGTTTTAATCTTCTTTTCTACTTTTGGTTTAAATTCCTTATTATCAAATTTCAAATTAAATGAATCAAAAATTTTTTTAATTTTATTACGTTTTTCAGGTTTTTAATAAATATTTTCTTCTTTTTTTCTATGTATTTTGATATATCTAAATTCAATAAATCTACTAAAACAGGTTTATATTCACCTGTTTCTTTTATATATTTAATTAATAATCTAATTAAATCATCTTTCTTACAACGTTTAGATTGCTTAATATTCAATTGTTTTACTACTTTTCTGAGCTCACCAATAGTCTTTGACTTCAAACCAAATATATCCTTAACTGTAAATAATTTTTCAAGATTCACTTCTGTTTTAATCTTTTTTTCTTCTTTTGGTTTAAATTCATTATTATCAAATTTCAAATTAAAAGAATCAAAAATTTTTTTAATTTTATTACGTTTTTGAGGTTTTCTAATAAATATTTTCTTCTTTTTTTCCAAGTATTTTGATATATCTAAATTTAATAAATCTACTAAAACATATTTATATTCTCCAGTTTCTTTTATATATTTAATTAATAATTTAATTAATTCATCCTTCTTACAGTCTTTAGGTTGTTTAATATTCAATAATTTTACTACTTTTCTAAGTTCATTAATAGTCTTTAAGTTGAGCTCCATTTATTAGGAAACATTTTTAACAATACTTTTTCCAAGATGCTTACTGTGATAAATACTTTTTAAATGCCGCTTTTTGTGTGTATAGGTATATTGCATACCACATTCACATTTAAATTTTTTATATTTGATTATGGAATCACAACATTTGCAATGACTTTGGAAATAAATTTTTTCATTTCTATGATATATGTAAAACTCATTTACCGATTTCATAGTCAAACAGTGTATGCACTTTTTTGTAAGCTCCATTTATTAAGAAACATTTTTTGTAATACTTTGTAAGAAATCATTCCATATTTTTTCATATTTCTTTTTAACTTTTTGAACTTTTATATTATTTTCAATATTATAAATATCACAAATCTTTTTCATAAAATAGTAATAGTTAATTGATTTCTCATAATACATAAAATCTAAAAATTTTAAAAACATATCCTCAATTTCTTGAGAAATATTATATTCCCTTCTTAATCGGTTAAAATAACAAACTCTACTATTATATCTTTGTTTTAAACTTTCGTAATCGATAACATAAAAATGTTCTTCTTCTTCTGAATCATAGATTAATTTCATCTCCATTTATATTTAAACTAATTCAGATGTCCAACTATTAAATTCATCCGGATATCCTAGCCATTTTACATAATACTTATTTCCTTTCTTTTTTATGATTTTTTCAATTTTATATACATCATCTTTTTTATTATATTTTACCATTTCATTTTCATAAAAAGTTCCTTCAATTTCTTTACTGTTTAAATCTTTTAATCGATAAGTAATTGGATCTGTTTTCAATACTTCAGAAACTATAAAAATCTCTTCAGTAAATGTAGAATCATCTACTTTCCTAAATGTTTTCTTAATTGTAGATATTCTAACACTATCTCCTATCTTAAATTTAGGTTTTTTCATAATCTTTTTAGTATATAAATTTTTATAAACTTGAGATTCATTTTCTCTAGCCTCAACAGGTGTCATTTTTATTGACCTATGATATGAATTGTTATAATTTTTAAGTAATTTGGGTAATACATCAATATATCTTTTAGTATTGTTAGCATGCATATATTTTATAATTTTTTCTCTTATACTTCTATTAAATCTCTCAGCTATTGCAGATTTTATTTCTTTATTTTTAGTTGTAAACCAATGTATATTATTATCTTTAAATAATTTTTGTGTCTGTTTTCCTGTAAATTCAGTACCTTCATCTGTCAAAATGAATTTTGTTATTCTTTCTTTAAAAATTTGTTTAAAACCTTGTACTACTTCTTCAGATGTTTTTCTTTTTATAGGAAAAGCCCAAGCATATTTATTAAAAGCATCTATAACCGTTAACAAATAATTAGTTCCATCATTATATTTGCTATAATTTTTTATAAATAACAAATCAGCGTCAAATTGATTATTACTGTTTGGAACATAAACTCTTCTTCTTTTAAATTTACGAATGACAGGTTTATATCTAGTATATACATCTAGTTCATGTAAAAATTCTTCAACATTAGGTAACCCTGTTTTTCTTTTCAATTCATTAATTCCACAATAACCTGTTTCTGGATTATAATATGTCTCTTTTAACTCCCTAAAAAAGTATTCTTTTTACTTCCACAAATAGTACAGATACCTTTACCAACAGGTTTATTATTTTTAGAAGTAGTTTTATAATAATTTTTAGTTGGGGTTTTATCTTTACACTTGACACAATATATAGAAATACCTAATCCAAAAGTTTTTTTAACTTTAATAATAGGTTTAATAATTCCTCTAGCTAATCTTTCTTGAAATGTTGGATCTTGTATAGCATTTAAATTATCTATTAATTTTTTATCAGCAACATGTCTCAGTTTTGTATCTTTTGTTTTATTGTAATCAATATCATGTTCTTTACATGCTTTATCAACTCTATTTATTCCAGGATCACCTCTTTTTAATCTTTTTTCTAATTTTGTATTTGGGCCACAATATTGATATCCTGGTAAATGCATTTCTGGAAGATTTACTTTATCTTGTATCCATCCAACAATATCACCACCTTTCTTTTTACAAACCATTTATTTATTTAGAAATTTATATCCATTCAATTGCATTTGTTTTACGTATTTTTCAACTGGATTAAATTTTAAACTTTTTATGAAATCCTTTTCACGCATATAAATTTCTTCTTCTGTCATATCCTTAGCTTTAAACGAATTAATGAGTTCTTTATAAAAATTATAACAATGTCTATATTCTTCTTTCCTTTCTGCTATTTTTAATGTGAGATCTATGGCTTCTACTATACCAACTGATAAACTTAAAAATGCAAGTGGTAGAAAGGCTATTGCTGATAAACCTGTTCCACTTAGAATAACCTTACTTACTGATAATGAAATACTTATCTTTTGATAAAAATTTCTACTCTTTCTGTAAACATATAATCTTTTTTCTAAATATACATCCATTTATAAAGGATTAAATTTTTTCCTATATCTCATATCAGGATTGACTAAATCTAACATAAAAAAATCATATTTTTCTTGAACACTTTTATTATACATTTGTTTGAATTCTTCAGTACTTAATAAACCATCTATCTCTCTTATAATCTGTTGATTTTCTTTTGGTTGTAGAGTGAAAAATATATCGTAATTACAGTTCCTTCTTATATTGGTAGGTGTTAAATAATATGACTGAGTTAAATAAATAAAGGATGCGTTTTTCTTTCTACCTCTGATAAATAATTCTTCGATGTTTTTTTTATCTTTCTCAATCACACAATCATCAAAAATAACTAAATTCCTTAATGTAGGATTTAAATCATCTACATTAATAAAATTTTGATCTGAAGAAAATAATACTTTTTTTTTTTTGAATTTATCATATAATTTTAATAATTTTTTCTTATTCTTTATATTCTTACATTTCAAAATATCTTCTCTTTCTATATCATCAAACAATGTATACATTTCTTGTAATTTAGAATATTCAGGTTCGTATAAATCTTTTGCACATATATATAATGTATTAAAAAATAATAAATCATAAATCAAATTTAACAGTAAATTTGTTTTACCTGAACCTGAAGATCCTACTATAAGTAATCTAAATGGATGTTTAGGTAACAAAGGATGTTGTTTAGGATCAGGTAATTCTTCTGGTTCTGTGTAATCTTTAATTTTTATCATAATTTACTAGCAGTAAAAATAAAATTTGCTGCAGTAAAAAAATTAATATTATATAAATGAACTTAGAAAAAGAACGGAAACACAAGTTTTTAAAGCAAATAAAAGATTCAATTAAAATAGTAAAAATAGAAAAAGAAATAAGAAAGAATAATGAAAATCAACTAAAAGAAAAAATAGGTATTCAAAAGACCTTAGAGGAATTTCATAAACCAATCACTCAAGAAATTGAAAAATATGAAAAATCAAATAAAGATATTGTGAAAAGTATTCAAAATGTTGTAGAAAATATTACATTTCCATCTATAGAAGAGCCTATTGAAGCTGTGAAAGAATTAGTATCTTATACTTATGATATCGATCAAAATTTAAATTTAAAATATTTAAAAGAGGAAAAATTATACAGACCGTCAGTATTTTTAAATGATCAAGAAAAATTAGAGGATATGTATGGAAGAGCTAAACAGTTAAAAGAAGGATTATCTAAGAAAAGAGGCAACTTAAAAAGTATAATTTCTAGAGCTAAAAATTTTTCAGAGGAGGAATTAAACCAGAAAAAGAATGATATAAAAAAAATTAAAAATAAAGAATATATGTTGCAAAATTATATGCATAGATTAAATATGATTCGAAGTAGCAAAGAAATGAAGGTAGGTAAAGGATTGAATGTATTATCAAATTTAACAGAAACAATATGTAACGGAAGTAAATCAAAGAAATTGTATAATCAAGTAACTTTATTGTTAGATATGTTATTAAAAAATAAAGAAATGACTTATAATGATGTACAACAATATCATAAACAATTTCTCTGTTAATAAATGATAAAATATAAAGTTTATTTGAGTGATGGTCAGAAAAATAAACTTAAATCAGCTTTTAAAAATAAAGTAGAAGTAACATTACAAATAGATAAATCTAAAACTCCTAATCATGAGATGTATTTAACTAAAACTCAAATTAATCATATTAATGATAAAAAAAGAATTACAATTAGTAAAACTCAATTAGATAAAAATGGAGGATTTTTACCATTTCTAGCGGCACTTATACCCTCTTGAATCACCGCTGCTAAATTAGCAGTTCCAGCATTAGCAACAGGTGCTTTATCAGGATTAGCTAGTTCAGCTGTGCAAAAAAAGGGATCTGGGAAAAAAAAAAAACTTGGAAAGGGAATATATCAACAGTGGGAATTAGCGACAAAATGATTATAGAAAATATGAAAAATGAAAAAGGATTTAGAGGTGTGTTTACCTCCGATTTATTACCTAAAACTATAGGAAAATTTGAAAATGGAATCATTAATTTAGATGTATCAACAGGTCCCGGAACTCATTGGGTTTGTTATTATAATGATCCTAAATATAAATATGTGGAATATTTTGATCCGTTTGGTGAATATGACAATATGAAGATGGACTATATTCCTAAAAATATTAAATCATTTCTTGTTACATCCAATAAAAAAATAGGTTATAATGATAGTTTTTTACAGAAACCTTCATCTGTGAAATGTGGTATATTTTGTATGAAATATATAAGAGAAAGGAATAAAGGTATATCACCTAAAAATGTTCTCAAATCATTTCCTACACATAAACCTAGTGACTATAATGAAAATTTTGTTATGTATAAATGATAAAATTAAAATCTGAAGGTCATGAGAAATCAGAGGAATTTACTGTAAATTTTATTACACCTCTTAAAATAAAAAAATTAGCTTTACACTCATTCTCTATGGAAGTTTCCTGGTTTAATATAAGTAAGCATTATGAAAATAACAACTTTAGAATGTATACATTAGACACAGATATAACAATTATTATCTCAAATGGTAATTATACTGTAAGAGGTTTAAATGAGTATATGATGAAAATATTTGGTAAGGATCCACCTGTCAAATTTGGTATTATTGAAGCGAGACAAAGAATATCTATTAAACTAAAAAATGGTTGGGTAATTGATTTTACAGAAAGTAACTTTCATAAAATTTTAGGCTTTTTAAAACCGACATATGGAAGTTATGATGAAGAAACAGAGATTGAAGGTGAACATATTGCTGATATATCTAATGGGAATGATAATATTTATATTCACTGTGATGTTGTAAAAGGATCTTTAATAAATCAATATAATTCAGAAGTTATATATTCTTTCACTAATAAAAACCCTCCAGGTAGTATAATTTCAAAAGAATTTAATAATTGGATATTTTTTCCTGTTAAAGTAGATCCTGTTGAAAGAATAAAAATGAGGATTACTAATCAAAAAGGTGAATTAATAGATTTAAATAAAGGAGCTGTAGAATTTAATTTTATTTCTTCTTAAATAAATGTATAGAAGAAAAAGTAAAAAAATACAAGGATTTTTAAAGGTTTTATTGAAACCTAAGAATATATTAAATGTAATATTTTCTATGAAAAAGAAAGGAGGTGGTTTAAAAATTCTTCCTAAATAAATGATTTATGATTTAAGTGATACTCGTTATTATTATAATGATCACATTAAAAGTTATGAATTAAGAGAAATTCATACAAAAGAACATAGTTCAGATGAGAATGCTACCTATGTTTTTCATATTAATGATACTAAAGCAAAAATTTTATATTCTAGAGGATATCTTGAACTAAAATTAAAAATTACAAAAAATGATAAATCATCCATTGGAAACGAAAATGTGAGTCTGGTAAATGGTGGAGGTTTTATCAAAACTTTAAAAGTACATATAGGAGATACTGAAATTGAATCAAATACACAGTCAAATTTTTCAATCATGAATCATGTTTTAAGATTAATTCATTATACTCCTGATTATGTAACATCACAAGCTCAAAATGATTTTTTTTATCTAGATACATCTGATTCATCTGACCGTAATGAGTTCAAATATGATGGTACTTTAGAAGATACTACTAAAATAACTGAATTTTTTAATAATTTGAAAATGAATAAAGATTATAATGAAGGATTCGTAAAGAGATGGGAACTAACGAAAGATAGCAGTGTCATTAAAATATGGACACCTTTAAAAGATATAATCGATTTCTTTAGAGAATATGAAAAGATAATTTCAGGTTTTGAAGTGAAAATAGAAATTCAAAGAAATGAAAATAAAAATATGATATATACTAATATAAGAAACGAAAATTAAAAGGTAGTAGTTGGAGGTTTAACCTTACATTTACCTTATATAGAATTAAAAAATTCTGCAGAAAGTTTGTTTCTGGAATCATATCTATCTGATAAAGATATAGAGGTAAATTGGGATCGACATAGATTTAAGATGGTAGGCCCTTATAGAAGCAACAGCGGATCTGTGACAGCAACAACAGCGTCAGATGAAGTTTTAAGTGTCTATGTTATTCCTCAATATGTTGAAAGAGATAATAATTATGAAAAAAATAATATGATATTTGATCATATAGATATGGCAGAATGCTGGTTGATGATTAATAATAAACAAGTTCCTCTTATGCGTTATAAAACAAATTTTGCTAATAAAGATTATGGTAGAGTGTATGAAGCTCTTTTACGTGAAGGACTTTACGATAATAATACAGATACAGGACCTTTTTAAATAAAGATAATTTTGGTAAACTGTATCCAATTTTTCCTTTTGACTCATCAAATCATGAAAACTATACCGATTTAAATAATTTAGATATTGAATTTAATTGGATAACGAATAGTCAAAAGGAATATAAGTTTTATTTTATTTTTAAAGAAAGAAAGAGATGTTTTATAAATTTAAAAAATAAAACTATAACAATGGTTAAGAGTTTAAAATCTTAAAATTAAATAAATGAGTGCTTATTATCCACCTTATGATGATCAAATGAAAGAAGGACCTATTGGACCTCCTGGTATAGGTTTTTAATTAATGAATGATGGAAATTATGATATGGAAAATAGAATTTTAAAAAATTGTGAAAATCCTATAGATGATTTAGATTTAACCACTAAAAGTTTTGTTTTGAATAAAATAGAGAATAATCATCATGAATTGAGAGATCTTATAAAAACTAAATATGATGAGGGTTTTTTAACCTTTACTGAAGAAACAGGCAAGAGAATAAAAGAATTAAATGATACAACTTTACATTCTTTAGAAGGAAAAGCTTTTGATGCAAAAGGAAAAAGAATAGGAAATGTTGCAGATCCTAAAGATGAAAAAAATGTTGTGAATAAAAGATATTTTGAAAAAAATTCGTTAATATTACAGAATGATAAATTTGATGTAAAAAATAAAATAATTACAAATGTTTCTGAACCTGAAAATGATAACGATGTTGTCAATAAAATATATTTAGATAATAGAGATATCTGGATTACTGTAGATGATCTTATTTTTATAGATGAAAAATTTACAAAAGTAAATTTCAATATGATGAGTTCTAAATTACTGACCCCAGAGATGCTATTAACTACAGATATGTATATGAAAATATCTATATATATAGCTATATATGTAGAAAATATATATATATATGATAAAAGTTCACTGATATCTCTAGAAATCAATGGTAAGGAAATTTTAAATGTTAATACAAATACAGTAACATGTTTTGCTTACGGTAAACGTGATGATATCATTACATTATGGATAAAATCTGATGGTAACGCTTTAAAACCTTATATACATATTGAAAAATTTCTTTCTAATAAATGGATATTGATTGGAATGAATTTTCCAGAAAACATTTATCTGAAGATGTAATTAGAAATCTTATTAGTCATGTAAATTGGGATTTAGTTTTACAATATTCAACACTGTCTGAATCTTTTATTGAAGAATTTGCTCAACCTGATGATTGGCCTAAAATTTCTAGATATCAAAAATTATCAGAAGATTTTATTGAAAAATGCAAAGATAAAGTAGATTGGGTAAACATATCTCAATATCAAACTTTAAGTAACGAATTTATCATAAAATTTTCTGATAATTTAGATTTATATAAAGTATCAATATTTCAAAATCTTACAGAAGATACAATGAGAGTATTAAAAGATGATTTAAATTGGTTGTATATAACTAGATATCAAACATTTAGTGAAAATTTTATAGAAGAATTTATGCATAAATTAGATTTTTGTTATTTGATTAAATATAAATTTGAGCTATTACCTGATCACTTTTTTAATGTTTATTGGAAAAAAGTACAAGCAATACAGATGAGTGAATTAAATAAAAAGTTTGGTCATAATGAAATAGAACCTTACCAAGAGAAAATTTTTGAAGAGATATATGAAGTTAAATCAGTCTTGAGAGAGAGTGTTTATCTTTTGAGACAATTAACTAACAAAGAGGATAAATAAATATTTAATAAAAATGTTTCTATATAAATGGATGTTGTATATAATAAAGGTATGGAAAAAAAAACTATGTCTTTCTTAAATATAGAGAATCCTACTGAAGTGAAATCTATTTTTATATATAATTGTTCTCTTGAAGGAATAGAAAATTTAACTAATTTAAAAGAATTATATTGTGTGGGAAATAAATTAAAATCTCTTGAAGGTATAAAAAATTTAACTAATTTAGAAACATTAGATTGTAGCGAAAATGATATTACATCTCTTGAAGGTATAAAAAATTTAACTAATTTAAAAAAATTATATTGTGATTTAAATAAATTAACATCCCTTGAAGGTATAAAAAATTTAACTAATTTAGAAACATTATATTGTAGCGAAAATGATATTACATCTCTTGAAGGTATAAAAAATTTAACTAATTTAAAAAAATTATATTGTGAGGGAAATAAATTAAAATCTCTTGAAGGTATAAAAAATTTAACTAATTTAAAAGAATTATATTGTGACGGAAATAAATTAAAATCCCTTGAAGGTATAGAAAATTTAACTAATTTAGAAACATTAAATTGTAGTGAATTAATATTTTTACCTAGTGAACACATGAGAAGAAATAATGTAGGATTTCCAGTCTTAAA
This sequence comes from Amaurobius ferox, assembly GCA_951213105.1. Lineage (NCBI taxonomy): Eukaryota > Metazoa > Arthropoda > Arachnida > Araneae > Amaurobiidae > Amaurobius > Amaurobius ferox. The sequence continues at coordinate 156,026,915 of OX578136.1, forward strand.
AAATGTTTACTAATAAATGGAAGAGTTCAATAGTGGTCAAACATATGATGATTTATATCCTCTGATATCATTGAAAAAAAATTAAAAATATGATTGCAGGTACAACAATCGTAATTGTTGAAGATGAAGACCTTTCGAATAAACATGGTTCTAATAGATCGATAAATAAAATCAATAAAGGAAGATTTTTATATTTAGGTGATAACATATTAGAGTTAAAAAATAATTCTAAATAAATGGATCTTTATAAGATTAAAAAATCTCTAGAAAAGAAAGGAATTAGTGTAATAGCAAGATTTATAGAATCAAACGGTGATACTGGAACAGCATTTTTAAGTAATTATAATGATAAAGATCTTAAAAAATTTAGTAAGAATATTAAGTCATATTATAATTTTGGTGGAGAGAAAAAATTTAGTAAAGATTGTATACAACTTACTTTTATTGAAAAAAAGTGATTATATTTTATATCTAAGTATGGAAATATGCTTTTTTAACTTCAAGATTTTATGAACTCTAAAAAATGCGTCCGTAATTTACGGACGCGTTTCAAAGTATATATTCTGGTAGTGGAAAATATGAGATTTATTCTATGATTTTCTAACCTATCGTGTTAAATCACTTTATTTTCTGACTTTAATTATGTTTTAAAAAAATATCAAACTTTTATAGGGGACTAACGGTCCCCTATTTATTTTAAAACTTAGAGGACTTCTATTCATTTAGAAGTCCTCTTTTTTCACGCATTTATTTAATTTCATCCTATGTATAAGGTAGCTCCAAAATAGAGCGGCCTATCTTTTGATCTCTTTTTTCATGCATTTATCTTAAAAAAAGTTAAAATTTGGTCTCAATAATATCCATATAACTCATTTTTAAGTTAAAAAACATGAAATTTTAGAGTCTTAAAACTCTCTTGATTTTTGATTTTTAAAAAAATGGGTATTTTTTAATGATTTTATGCATGTTTGGTCTCAGAGGTTGTCCTAAATCTTTGAAATATGATAGGAATATGTAGTATATGGGGCTGACTCTGGGTGTCCCAGAGTCAGCCCCATATACTACTTATGCGTAAAAGCGTAAAGAGCAGTTAAAATGCGTAAAAGTTGGCAGGTATGCATTGGCGTCTTGCAGTCTAATGCCATTGTGTGGCCTGCTGGATATCATAAATCTACATATAAAACTATCTACGTGATTCTTGGTCTCACAGACGTAACGAAAGAAGTTGACAAAATAGAGAAAATCGAAGTCCAATTTTCTTTTGATTCGATGATTTTCCGTCAATTCGACTATTTTCTCTCATACTGCAGGAGAACTTCATATTGAATCTAGTTACGCATGAACCCTATGTACGCAATGTTATTTGCAACAACCCTGTATTTGTTGGGGGATAATCCCGATTTTTTTTATAAGTAATAACTCTTCCTATATTTCACATAATTGCACGGGTTTCTTTCCTTTTACAGTTACTGTATAGTGCTACATTTTCAAATTAAACTTGTATTTTCTAATTGAACTGAAGAAAACTGCGACACTGAAAACATAGTAGTAAACCTTCGGGTCTGTCGTGTGGTCTGGGTTTTCAACTGAAAACATAGCATATGAAATAATTTCGCCTTTAATTATAACAAAAAAAATTGAAGTTACATCTCTAAAACCAATTTCCGAAGCAGAAACTGCAAGGTCAGCTAAGCTCAAACACCTTGTATAGATTCAAAATAACAATATTGATGAGTGTATTTTTAAAAAAAAACTTATAGAAATCGGTCGATTTGAACTCAGCTAACAATTTAATACACTAAAATTCGATTATTTAATTATCATTAAAGTTCAATGGATAATTTCTATAATTTAGCAGAGATTGGTTCTTTTTCCGATATCTTTTTAGCTCAAAGTTAAGTTTGCAACGACCTCTTCTACGCATTAACTCGATAAAGTAACAGAATCGGAATTTTCTTTCGTCTTCAGTAGTGAATGATAGCAATTACGATTCTATGCCGCAAGAGAACCAAACTCGTAATTTTGGAGCGTGTTCCAGTTAATCCGAAGATCCTACGTAGGACTTTCTCTGATCGGATGTCGATAATCCTATCCTCAACCTTCCCTACATTTTGAAATGAAAAGTCGGAGATTGGAATTTGTAATATCCGGTAAGATGCAAATTTGAGGAACCTAATTAAATAGATTCGATGGATGGTCCCAGACTTTTCCTTCTTCCAGGTTTCCTCGGAAGGCCCCGATTGTGTAGTTCAATACTTGGAATGTAATAAATCGCGAAAGGGAGGGAGATAAAGAAGGAAATTGTTCATTCGTTTTATGGTGATTATATATAATATATATATATATATATATATATATTTGAAATGTAATAATAAGAATTATGTAAAAATAAACAAAATAAAAATACAATTAAAGTAATATTAACATCACCATAGAAGCAAATTCACGTCCATAATGCCGATTAGAGAAAAGAACAGAACCTTTCCAAATTCGATGATTAATCAGAATAAAATATGTATATATATATATATATATATATATATATATATATATATATATGAAAATATTTGATGTGGGCAGAATATGATTTTCCTTATATATTGCAATGAATTTACTCACTTTTACAGTCACCACATCATTTATAAGATCCATGGTAATGTATTTTTAACATTGAATTGAACATTTTGCAGTTTTCCAGATGACAGCATGTAAAAGTATTTTAAAGTATCCAATTAACTCATATTTCGCGCAACTCTATATAAACTATTATCAATAGGGATAGCATCCTCAATAAGCAACATAGTTCATGCATTAAACTATTTTAAAAATTAATTCATCAATTAGGCATCATTTTCATTAATCTAATGTCATTTTTGCAATTTTGACAATATTGCCGTCAATCTAGGATGAAATATCACCAAATTGGCGATATGTCACTAGATTATTCACCAAGTTCGCCAAATGCATCAGCAAGTGTTACGGACAAACGGAGAGAAAAGTATATATACTAGAAGGCATGTACGTCATATGGCGGAAATCAAAATTTGCGAAGCATTATATCCCATTTGGCATAATTTTTATTAATTTGGCGACATGTAAAATATTCATCAAGTTAGCGAAATCCCGCTAAATTTCTCGCTAAGCGTTACGGACAAACAGAGAAATGGTTTTTTTTCGTATTGTCTATTCATATGATCTTTCCAAGATATTGAACTCGATTAGTTGTCATTTCATTGATATGGCATCGGCTTGATCAATTTGGCGAATTTTTATCAATTGGGTGACATTTTCATCAATTTGGCTACGTGCAAAAAAATCGCCAAGTTGACAATATTTCGCCAAATTCGTCGCCAAAATCTCGCCAAGGGTATTGGAAGAAGAAATAAGTTATTCTTATAGAAGATAAATGGCTATTGGCGTTCAAATACAAAATTGTTACCCAAAGTATATTTTCTTATGAATGGAACTAGTTAGATCCATGAAAATGATGTCACCAAATTTATCGCATGCTATTAAATACGAAAAGTGAACATAATTCGCAATTGTTAATATTTATTTTTTATTTTATGTGATTTTATAATACATTTGTTTGAAACAAGTGCAATATCTCGAAAACGGTTCATGTCAGCGTTCTAAAGTTTATATCAATTGTTTTCTAAGGAAAAATTACCTAAAAATGACTATTTGCGTAACTTTATTACTCAGTTTGATTTATTGATGATTTTTTTTCAAAATTTCACTCGAAAATTTATGAGGGTTCAGAACATTCGATTACGTTTCAAAACAATAAGCTTCCCTTATTCACGGAATGTAATTTAGTTCAAATTTAGTTCGAATCGCTCCATTCGTTCCTGAGATATCATCTCCAAAATTTCTCACTGACGCACACATACACAGACATCACTTTAAAAATATTCGATTCGTATTCAAGGATGCTTAAAACGTGCTCTCCCGTCAAAAATTCTAATTTGAATTTGAATTTTGGACCCTGCTATAATACTTTTCTTATACATTTTAACTTTCCTTATATTTATAGTATAATTGCTGAAACGTTGTTCCATCCTAATAGCAGAGAGCAAGGAAGTGAAAGTAAAATAACGTTTATATTTTGCTAAATATATTTTATGATGATATATAAAAGTGACAAAATACCATTTCTTTTTCAAAATCCTCAGTAACAGAAATTATTAGTACAAAGATTTTTTTTTGGTATATATATATATATACACTTCCCGACATGGAAAATACAACACCAAGAAGCTTTGGTCGTGTAATTATGCACACTGCGAAATAAACGCAGCTGGCCGATATATGCCAATGTGAAATGCAAGTAAGTCACGTGATTAGAGCCCAGATTAAAAGGGATGGAAACGACGGATGAGCCAACAGTTATTACTGTCTGTCGCCTACGGAAACCCGTTTTCCCAGCTGTATTTTGTTTCCGAAAACACGTGTTGGTGAAGAGATACTTGGCCGACGACGCCGAAGTCCGTTTCAGCATTTGGACGATCGTACGAGTACATTCATTTTAGGCTTACGTACGGCTGGGTGTTCGTACCTGCGTATCGCCGCTGAAACACGCTTAGATGCGTCCACTGTGTAAAGGATTTGGAGAATACGGATTGAAGAAGGGCATATGAATCTTTGCAGTGGTACAGGTCCATCCAGACGATCGTCAGCACTCGGAGATCGACGCATTCGAAAGCATGCTGTGCCGGCCCCACAAAAGAAGACTGCCGACATTCTGCAGAATTTGCAGGGTATATTGGATGTTACAATATCACCGAGAACAGTTTCTGGACGATTGTATGAAAGCGGCTTTCATTCAAACTGTCCTTTACGAAGACTGCCATAGACGACAAGGCATCGACGTGAGAGATTGCAATGGTGTTGGGCCCAAGCCTCTTGGACGACTGAACTGGACAGGGTATTGTCCAGCAACGAGTCTCGGTTTTGCTTGCTGAATGACAGTAGCCGGTAGCCGTGTGAGAGTCTGGAGGCGATGTGGAAATTGATCCATTCCTACTGCGACAATTGAACGCCACACTGCTTGACAACGCAGCATCATGTTTTGGGTTGCATTGACTTCCATAGCCGGCCATCTATGGCATCTGGTCTTCTCTGGATAACCGCTGGACATCAGAGGCACAATGACGGCACGATGATCTATGGACGAGATGCAGTGGCTAGTTGCAAGTTTCACAGCAAGATAACGCGCGACCGCACAGGGCAACCATCAGCAGACAAGCCTTGCAAACTATCCAGCTGTTTTCTTGGCCTACACTGTCTCCAGATCTGTTACCAATTGATTGCACATATATTGTATGTGATTGGCATAAAATGGATATAATTGGCATATATTGGATTAATTGGCATGTATTGGACATGATTTGCCGAATACTTATTGCATCTGTTCGTAGAAGGATTGCTGCTTGTTTCACCGCCAGAGGTGGTCCTGTTGCCTTCTAATCACCCTGTCTATGCCTTTACTGTATTCCATTATCCTTCTGGAATGAACTTCACTTATTGGTATATGCCATCTCTATCTATGTGTCCTTTGTCAGCACGCTCTATTCGTTTGTTCATGGTGTTGTATTTTCTGTGCCGGGTAATATATATATCTATATATATATATATATAATAGTATGAAATTCCAATGATAGCATAGAAAGAAGTTGCAACTCAAAAAACCCTAACTCTAAAATATGCCTAAATAATAAAAAGAAGTATTAAACAGAGATTCATCAACCAAATGGGAAAGAAACAAGAAAGATCAATCATGCATGAAGCATTGATTATGAAACACTTTCCAACATCAATGCAATTTTATTTAAACATCTCTAAAATGAGATACATTTCTCGGTAATATTTTTAAAATTAACACATAACTGCATTGATTTATTATATTTGAAAACTTAAAATTTCATCGAAAAAAATAAACTTCATTTAAATGACGGCATTGAAATATAAATTGCCTGGTTTAAACATCTCTAAAATGCGATACATTCCTTGGTAATAGTTTTAAAATTATCATAATGCTTCAGTAATTTATTATATTTACAAACTTCATTGAAAACAAATGAACTTTGATCATTTGAATAATGACGTCATCGGAATATAAATCGCCTGACTCTCTCTATAAAAGCAGCACTTCATTCATAAACATTTTTCATTCCTTTCATTCCTCACAATACTATAATAATTTATTTTATTTAAAAAAATAAAACCATGGAGGTACAAGTTATTTAACTCTATGCTTAAAACTTAATCGAAAAAATCTTTTTCTTCTCTGTGTAAAATTAATGAATGTTTCATTCATATCAGCTATATTGCAGATTTCATGAGCTAAATAATTTTGCGTTAAAGACATGCAGCAATTCTTAAACAACTCATTCTATATCTTTTGGTGTTTATATTCTCCATAAGTGAAAATTAGGCTTCGTTGTAGAAATAATCAAAGTTTGATGATCATTTAAACTGAAATATACTGTAATTCGTTGTTTAAGTAGGTAGATTAACAGAATTTAAGCAAAAATAAAGCGGTTTTAGGACGAATATAACACAAAATATGAATTTAAAAGAACTTTAAAAATCACGATTTTGATGCAAGATGGATGCCATATTTTATCTTGAAGTGGGTCACGTGATCTCTTCATACAATGGTCATGCTATGTCATCATATAATGGCCACGTGATCTCTTTATATAAAGGGTATAATTATTATTTTAATTTTTATTTAAAAAACTACTGAATATATTTTGCTGAAATTCTTTTTATATATTTTGTGGGATAATTTGAATATTTCCAAAAACTTTCAAAGCAATTTGTAAATTTTAAATTCGTTTAAAAATGTGTGAAAAATTAGATCCCATAGGGTTGAATGTATTTCATTTCTTCAACCTCTGGATTCAATCCAAAACTAAGTGGGTAATATTATTCATTTATATTCCCTTAGGTCCTACAGACCGTCTGAACAACATACTAAAATTTCATTTTGATAAAGTCATTTTTTCGGCAGTTATCGTGCTAACGGACAAAGTCATAAACACTTTTCAACTATGTTGTAAAGTGTTAAAAAGCAAATTTCTTGTCTTCAAGCTGAAGATAATCAACAAATATCAATGGAATGGAATCGATAATTGAAATTGAAAAATAAATAAAATCCAAGCTATATATATATATATATATATATATATATATATATTGCTAAATGTCATCTTTAACGACAATGGTTTAAAATACATTTGAGGGAGTGATGTTTCTCCTGAAATTCCTGAAATATTAGTGATCCAATCAAAACAATTTGGGGTTTTGAAATTACTGATCCATACTAAATGAATGTCACAGTTCTTAAGTGTAGGAAGACGTTATCCTTCATTTACTAAATAAATCTTTCCGAGTACTTCATCCCTTTTCCTCTTATATTTTCCCCGAGCTTCCTGCAGAACATATATTTACATCGCTTCTAACACTTTCCGGCTGAAACAGCGACGTCCGGTCAATAAGAGGGATTTCCATCTCCGGAAAACACGTTTTCTTTTTTACACAATGAGAGATTTTTCTGATCGACGGGATTATTTTATCCTGTGAAGCAGGCAAGATGTTAAATCGGTGATCTCAAAGAATATTCGAAAATATTATAATATTGTATAATAATTCCCAAATATAAATAAATTATATAATTATTAACAGATATAAAAAATATGTAATTTATTAATATTATAAACTTATATAATTCACGATCGCAGTCAAATTATATGATTCGCGAATATACTAAAATTTTAGTAATTCAAATATATGATTTTTTTTAAATCGCGTGTTGTTTTAAATAACAAAACTACGTAATTTTCGATAATAAAATTCGGTAATTTTCAAATATTATAAAATTATAAATATAATAAAATTATATTATTCACGAATATAATAAATTTTTCAAATTTACGATTATAATATTACGAACAGCTATTACCGGCGTTGCTCGGGATTTGCCATGCAAAACTGTGATAAAAGTTACACCGGAACATATAGGACCGTGAATCTTATACATTGTTTTTTCACTGTGAAAGAAGTAAATTCATTGCATTATATAAGCCATAGCTGCATAAGTAAGAATCTTCCTCATAAAATGCTGATAATTAAATAACCATTTTTAACACTTTACAACATAGTTGGAAAGTGCTTATGACTTTGTACATTCTGTCTGTCTGTTTGTATGTCCGTTAGCACGATAACTGCCGTATAAATGACTTTATCAAAATGAAATTTTAGTATGTTGTTCAGGCGGTCTGTGGGACTTAATGACAATGTAAATGAATAATATCACCCAATTTGTTTGAACTCGGGTTGCAAGAGTGAAATACATTGAACCCTATGGGACCTCATTTTTCAAACATTTTTAAGCGAATTAAATATTCACAAATGGCTTCGAATGTTAAGGAAATATTCAAATTATCACATAAAATGTATAACAAAATGTTCAGAGAAATATATTCAGTAATCTTTATAAATAACAATTAAAAAATAACAATTAAACCCTTTATATGAAGATATCATGTGATCCACTTCAAAATAAAATATGGCATCCATCTTCTGTGAAAATCGTGATTTTTAAAGTTATATTTAATTCATATTTAGTGTCGCATCCTTCCTAGCACTCCTTTATATTGCTTAATTTCTGTAACACTGTATTTTGAAACATCACAATTACTATATATTTGAGTTTAAATGACCAATACCATCCATATTGTGTCAAAATTGTGATTTTTAAAGTTCTTTTTAATTTATATTTAGTGTTGTATCCGTCCTAAAACCGTTTTATTTTTGCTTAATTTCTGTGCATCTGTTTTCTGAAACAACACAACTACAATATATTTGAGTTTAAATGATCATTAAATTTTGATTATTTCTACAACGAAACCTAATTTTTACTTATGGAGAATGTAAACTAATTAGGCTGAAAGATGAGGTATGGAATGCAATACCTTACTTGAAAGTATGGAATGCTCTTCTCTCCGTTTGTTTGTAATACTTAACGATACATTTGGCGACATTGACGAATAATCTAGCGAAATATTGCCAACTTGGCGATATTTTGCCCCAGATTGACGAAAATATCGTCAAAACTGACACCAAGTTAATGAAAATAACGCCTACTTGATGAATTTATTATTATTTTTTTTAATATATGGACTATATTGCTTATTGAGGATGCTATCAATTTTGAATTGTTAATTTGGAGTTGCGTAAAATATAAGTTAATTGGGTACGAAGAAGTTTTGCATGTTGTTAACCGGAAAAGCGCCAAATGTACAAATCAACGTTTGGACACTGTGCCGCGCAAATCTTTTCATCCCTGTTTCACTGTGAAAAAAGTAAATTCATTGTATTGTACAAGCAAAGTCATGTGCTGCCCACATTAGATTTTTATTCGGAAACTCGTACGCAAAAAGAAAAAAATCTGATGTGGGCAACACATGACTTTCCTTATATAATGTAATGAATTTACTACTTTTACAGTAAAAAAATAGGTTTTTCTTGTAGTAGATACGAATATTCTTTCCAAGACATTGAATTTTCGACAATTAGTCGTCATTTTCATTGATTTAGCGTCATTTTTATCCATTTGGCGAGATTTTCGTTAATTTGGCAACATTTCAAAAAGTCGCCAAGTTGGCGACATTGGCCAAAATCTCGCCAAGCGTTATGCACTAAGAAATAAGTTATTCTTACAGCCGATAAATGACTATTGGCGTCCAAATTCAAAAGTGTTACTCAGAGTATCTTTTTTCATGAATGGAACGAGCTAGATCCACGAGAATGATGTCACCCAATTTATCGCAAGGTATTACATATGAAAAGTAAACATGTTTATCAATAGGAATTTTTTTTTTATTTTACATGACTTTTTGATATTTTTTTTGAAAAATGTACAATATCTCAAAACCGGCTCGTGTTAGCATTCTAAAATTTATGTCAATCGTTTTCTAATGAAAAATTACATAAGAAATGTCTATTTGCATAACTTTTATTAGTGGTTTTGATTTTTTGACGATTTTTTCAAAATTTCATTCGAAAATTTAGGGGGGTTCTAAACATTCGATGGCGTATAAAAACAATAGGCTTCCAGTGTTTACGGATTGTGATTTTTGTACCAAATTTGGTTCAAATCGGTCCATTCATTCGTCAGTTATCGTCTCCACAGACCCACTGACACACATACACACATACTTTCACACACACACACACACACACAGACATCACTTCAAAAATGTTTGATTCGTGATCAGGGATGCTTGAAACGTGCTCTCCCGTCGAAAACTCGAATTCGAATTTTCGATCCCGGCACAATACTTTCCTTATACATTATGTATATAAGGAAAGTAATATGAAAGGATTTAGCGTTTCATTTTACTAAATTTTGAAATTGGACGCAGCTGTCTAAAACCCAATTCCGAAGCACAGAAAGGGAGGTTAACTAAGCCGAAACACTCTGTATGGACACAAAATCACAATGTTGATTTGTGCATTTAAAAAAAAAAACTTTCAATTACAGGAATTCTTCGATTTGAACTCAACTATAAGTTCAATGACGCTTAGAGGGCGTTTTTAGCCCCTTGGTCAGCCGAAAAGAAAAAGTAGATTAGTATGCACTCTTAGCAACCGCTAAGGGCAAAACCAATGAGCAATCTTTCGTTCTTAGCGCCTGTTAGGGCGCATGGGGCTCGTGCTTTTCTACCTTCTCTTACGGACTGAAGAAAGACTGCTTATAACACCCTCTAAATTATTGTAGTTTACCTTACCGACATATACCAGCTTTCTACAAGGAAGTCCTGCAAGTGTTTAACAATTATAGCCCCTAATTTCCATATAGTCTGCTTCCCTCAAAAAAGTTGAGGGCATTTGTAAATAATTTTCTACTCATACGTAAGGTATGCCAATTCTTAACCCCAGAACTTTGTTACAAAGACTTTCTGGAACACTGTATATGTCCTCACTTTCGTTCGTATTTCACTTTTTGTCAAGTTTATAAAGTTAAATCTAATTCAAGGATGCTTTTAGGGTTTTGTTGTTAAAAAAAAATGAACCCCATTAACGAGCTGTTAGTAGGATGTCAATCTACCTGTGACATTTTTGACTGACCCATCAAATACTTTACAAATTCGTCATGGAAATCCAGATTAGAGGTCATATTACGGAACAGTAATGTAAATTAATGTACTTACAATTCCAGGAAGGAATAGCCTGACAAATAATTAAAAAAACAGTGTTTTATTGGGTAAAAGTATAAATTTGCATCCAGCTAATATATTATTTTTAGCTATAGCTTATAACCCGTTGAAAATTTAAGACATCATATATGCCCGTTCTGGGCCCGTCATAGAAATCTACTCGATTTTCAAATCTCCGCAAGCCCATTTAGTTGTATGATAGCATGTTTACAGCAATGGTGATGCAAATGACCATTGTTGTAAGAAAAGTTTTAAAAATATGATGTGAGCAAGCGCATGACTTTCTCTGGCGACTCAAATTCGTTTTCTCTTTATTTTATTAATAACTAGCAGCATACCCGTTCTTCGTACGGAATATATAATATAAAGAAACTTATAATTCGCAATCATGTGCAAATTCTGTTAAGATATTAAATTTATTGCTCCTAAAGAGAAGTTTAAGAATATCTGTTCTCACTATGCAAAATTATCTTCATGAGCAGATCTGAAGAATAAAACATCCTGGCCCCTTTTGTAAGCAAATTTACAAAAAAAAGAAATTGTATCAATATATGCAACCCCGTACTACTTATATTGTCGCAGATTAGAAAATATGCCAGTGTGCTAGTAGAAGATTCCCCGTATTACAATGAGAGTCTCAAAAATATTTGCCAAAATAAAAGAGATGACGTAATAAATTGGAAATATCAATAATCCCCGTAATCTTTATACCAGAAGGCGTAATTGATTCCAATATATGCCAATATATAACAAAATATACGCCAATATACCTGTACTACTTATATTCTCATAGATTAGAAGATATAATGCATTTGTAGAAGATTACTCGTACAAAGAACTATATATGAGTTTCAACAATTTTCGGCATAATAAAACAATGGCATAATAACTTGAAAATATCAATAATCCCTGAATCAACAGTCCCCGAAAATATCAATAATAATAATGTTTAAACCTGGGGACCGTAATTGATATTATCCAGTCAAAAATGCAATGCCAATGAAATTTATTTTATATACATATCTTTATTTTATTCAAATCGGAAAAGATTTAATATAAAATCGTATGCGTCATAACACATTGGATCCGTCGCTAAGCGACATGATATCATTTGCTTCAAATAAATTGATGGAAATCATATCGTGGGACTGTAGAACAGATAGACCCATTTTGCGACAAATTGACGAAACATCATCACAATACTATCCCCTAACAAAATACAATTATTTTCATTTATTAAGCGCGATTTTATCAATTCCAGGATATTTTTATAGACTCACAAATACTTTTATCAATTTCGTGATATTAAAAAAATTCTTTAAATGTGTTACTAAGTAGGATGGATGGATTGATCGACAAATGCTACCGAAACATCATTTCAGTACTCTATTCTAAAAAGCAAATCATTGATTAGCGCCAATTTTATAAATTTGGAAACATTTCCTCTAATTTGGTAAAGTTTAAGAGAAGTTACCAAGTTATTTAGAGATATTCCACTAAATTCGTAGCTCTGAATTTGCAGATCTGAAGAATAAAATATCCTGATCCCGTTTGCATATACTAAATGAAAACAGTAAAATTGTATTAGAAGATACATACACCCGTTCTTCTCTTTTCTGCTTTAACAATCGGCTAAATGAATTTATTGGGTAAACACAATATATGAGTTTATTAGCTAAACACAATATATGAGCTGGAAACCACTTTGCTAAAATAAATGAAAGTCGTGTACGCGGTCGGAAATTTATATAATTAAAAGAACAATCAAACCGTTCATTTAAAAATATATTTTTACATCCATTTATTCATTATTCAAATAGAAAAAAAAATAATAAATATTAACAACACATTTAATTTCATTCCGTTGCCGATCAACATGATATAAGATAGAATCTTCCTCATAAAATGCAAAATTTAATAGCCATTTTTATTTCTTTATACTTTTCATTTTTCAATAAAAGCTTGTATAATATAAACCAAGGAGATAGATTTCCCATTTAAATCATGTTTCAAACAATTGATGTTTTCAGAAAGTGACTAATTAGTGCAAAAAATCTCCCCCCAAACTCTGAGATACAGTTTTAATTCACTTTCAAACGATTTTCAAGCTTTTCGTTTGGATAAACCACGGAGTTAGAGAGGAGAACTCCTAAGAAAAAGTTTCGTTTTTCATTAATATCTCGACAACCCCTGGTCTTAGATACTCGAAACTTGGGCTAAATTTATGGGGGGCTATTTAAAGGCTATCCACAAAATTTCATCAAATTCGATTCAGCCGTTCTCCCGTGATGATGAGACAAACGAAAATATAGTTTCTTACTAATATCTCGAGAACCACTGATTGTAGAAACTCCATATATGGACTAAATTTTAAGTGGGACTATTTCCAGGCTACCCACAAAATTTCATCAAATTCGGTTCAGCCGTTCTCCCGTGATGATGGGACAAACAGACAGACAGACAGACAGACAGATTTTCATTTTTATTTATATAGACTAGCAGCATACCCGTTCTTCGTACGGAGTATATAATATAAAGAAACTTGAAATTCATAATCATGCCCAAATTCTTATAGTATACTAAATGACATGTTTAATCAAAATATTCTGTTAAAATATTTAATATAATGCTCCTAAAAAGAAGTTTAAGAATATCTGTTCTCGCTATATAAAATTATCTTCATGGACATATCTGAAGAATAAAACATCTTGGACCCCCTTATGTAAGCAAATATAAAAAAAAATATGGAATTGAATCAATATATGCAAAATAAAAGCGTTAAAATTGTATGGGACCCGTACTAATTATATACGCGAATATTAGAAAATATAACCTGTATTAGTAGATTACGTGTATAAATTGAAAATACCAATAAACCCGTAATCTTTAAATCTGAAGACAGTCATTTATTCCAATATATGTCAAAATTAAAGTGCTAAAATTATATGGGAAGATATACACGTACTACTTATAATGTCCGACTATTAGTAGAAGATTACCCGTTTTGCAATTTGAGTCACAAATGTTTTTTGGTAAAATACAACAGACGACGTAATAAATTGAATATATAATTAATCCCCTTAATCTTCATACCAGAAGACTGTACTTGATTCCAATATATATGCCAATATATGTCAAAATATATGCCAATATACCTGTACTACTTATATTCTCGTAGGTTAGAAGATATACCCGTGCATTCCTAGAAGATTACTCGTACAACGTACAATATGCGTGTGTCAGCAATTTTTGCCGCAATAAAACAATGGCGTAATAACTTAAAAATATCAATAATCCCTGAATCAATAATTCCGGAAAATATCAATAATAATAATGTTTAAACCTGAAGAGTATAATTGATATTATCCAGTCCAAAATGAAATGGCAATGAAATTTATTTTATATACATATCTTCATTATTCAAATCGGAAAGGATTTAATAAAAATCGTCTGCCGCATAAACACATTGGATTTAAATCCGTTGCTAAGCGACATGATATCATTTGCTTCAAATAAATTGGTAGAAAAAATATCGTCTAAATAGATATATTTCTATGAAACATTTGGCGACAGTTTCGTCAAATTAGCGACATTTTAAAAAATCGCCAAATTTATCGCCAACCGGGACTGTAGAACTGACAGTTCCACTTTGCGACAAATTGACGAATATCATCACAATACTATCCCCTAACAAAAAACAATTAATATCATTTATGTAGCGCAATTTTATCAATTTCAAGATATTTTTATAGATTTGAAAACATTTTTATCAATTTGGTGACATTTTAAAAATTCGCTAAATGTATTACTAAGTAGGATGGTTGGTCTGACAGATAAATGCTAACCAAACATCATTTCAGTACTCTCTTCTAACAAAACAAAAAAAAAATTTCATTGATATGTAGAAGACCCAAGCCACACGACCAACCCGAAGGTTTATGGCAGCTGTTTGTGTGTCGTTTATATCAATTTGGCGACATTTCCGTCAATTTGGCAAAGTTTAAGAAAAGTTGTCAAATTAGCGATATCCCTCCAAATTCGTAGCTTTGAATTTGCAGATCTGAATGAAACATTCTTATCCCGTTTCAATATACTAAATGAAAACACTACAATTGTATTAGAAGATATACCCGCTCTACTCTTTTTCTGTTTCAACAATCGGCTATATGAATTTATTGGCTAAACACAATATATGAGTTTAGTAGCTAAATACGATATAAGCTTGAAAACTCTTTGCCAAAATAAATGAAATTGATGTACGCAGTCAGCAATTAATATAATTAAAAGAAAAATCAAACCGTCCATTCATAAGATATATTTTTATATCCATTTATCCATTTATTTATTATTTAAATCGAAAAAAAAATAATAAAAACATTAACAAACACATTTAATTTAATTGCGATACCGAGCAACATGATATATCCTCCTAAAATGTTAAAATTTATTAACCACTAACAGCACACCCGTTATTCGTACGGAGTGTATAATTTAAAGAAACTTAAAGTTCGCAATCATGTGCAAATTCTGTTAAAATATTAAATTTATTGCTCCTAAAGAGAAGTTTAAGAATATATGTTCTCACTATGCAAAATTATCTTCACGATCAGATCTGAAGAATAAAACATCCTGCCCCCTTTTGTAAGCAAATTTACAGAAGAAAAAATAGGAATTGAATGAATATATGCAACCCCGTACTAATTATATTGTCGCAGATCAGAAAATATGCCAATGTGTTAGTAGAAGATTACCCGTATTACAATATGCGTCTCAAAAATATTTGCCAAAATAAAAGAGATGACGTAATAAATTGAAAACATCAATAATATCCGTACTCTTTATACCAGAAGGTCGTATTTGATTCCAATATATGCCAATATATATCAAAACATATGTCAATATACCTGTACTACTTATATTCTCGTAGATTAAAAGATATACACGTGTATTTGTAGAAGATTCGTACAACATACAATATATGAGTTTAAACAATTTTTGTCATAATAAAATAATTGCATAATAACTTGAAAATATCAATAATCCTTGAATCAATAATCCCCGAAAATATAAATAATAATAATTTTTAAACCTGAAGACCGTAATTGATATTATCCAGTCAAAAATGCTATAAGAAAAATCAAATCGTTCTTTTCTAAAATATATTTTTATATCCATTTATTTATTATTCAAATCGAAAAAATAATTATTAAAATTAACAGACAGATTTAATTTAATTGCGTTTCTGAGTAACATGATATAAGATAGAATCTTATAACATGTTAAATATGTCATTTCTTATAACATAAACTGCGAAATTAAATAACGATTTTGATTTCTCTATACTTCTCATTGTTCCGCAAAAGCTTGTTTTAAATAAACCATGAACCATGGAGATAGATTTCCCCTTTAAATCATGTTTGAAACAATTCATGTTTTCAGAAAGTGACTAATTAACGCAAAAAATCTCCCATAAAACTCAGAGATTAAATTTTAATTCACTTTCAAACGATTTTCAAGCTTTTCGTTTGGATAAACCACGGAGTTAGGGAGTAGAACTCCTAGGAAAAAGTTCCGTTTTCCATTAATATCTCGACAACCCCAGGTCTTAGAAACTCGAAACTTGGACAAAATTTATGGGGGTATATTTCAAGGCTATTCACCAAATTTCATTAAATTCGGTTCAGCCGTTTTTCCATGATGATGAGACAAACGAAAATTTCGTTTTTTACTAATATCTCGAGAACCACTGGTCGTAGAAACTCAAAACACGGATATAATTTTAAGTGGGGCTATTTCTGGGCTACCCACAAAATTTCATCAAATTCGGTTCAGCCGTTCTCCCGTGATGGTGTGACAAACAGACAGACAGACAGACAGACAGACAGACAGACAGATTTTCATTTTTATTTATATAGATTCAATAAATTGAGTGTACTTTCGCTAAATAACACGCATAATTAATTGAACACTTTTAATTCAGTTTTCGATTTCATTTTTTAACTGGACTGATTTTCAAATCCGGAGTAGCAAAATTGCGAAAAAAATAATATATCTTAAGAACGGCTAGTCCTAGAGTAATGGGGTTGATTTTATTCTTTTCATCATCAAAAATGACATATAAAACAAGCATTAAATTGATGCATTTGACCATACGTAGTCTTTTATTACTTTCTTTATATTCATAACTAGCAGCATACCCGTTCTTCGTACGGAGTATATAATATAAAGAAACTTGAAATTCATAATCATGCCCAAATTCTTATAGTATACTAAATGACATGTTTAATCAAAATATTCTGTTAATATTTAATATAATGCTCCTAAAAAGAAGTTTAAGAATCTCTGTTCTCGCTATATAAAATTATCTTCATGGACATATCTGAAGAATAAAACATCTTGGACCCCTTATGTAAGCAAATATAAAAAAAAATATGGAATTGAATCAATATATGCAAAATAAAAGCGTTAAAATTGTATGGGACCCGTACTAATTATATACGCGAATATTAGAAAATATAACCTGTATTAGTAGATTACATGTATAAATTGAAAATACCAATAAACCCGTAATCTTTAAATCTGAAGACAGTCATTTATTCCAATATATGTCAAAATTAAAGTGCTAAAATTATATGGGAAGATATACACGTACTACTTATAATGTCCGATTATTAGTAGAAGATCACCCGTTTTGCAATATGAGTCACAAATGTTTTTTGGTAAAATACAACAGACGACGTAATAAATTGAATATATAATTAATCCCCTTAATCTTCACACCAGAAGACTGTACTTGATTCCAATATATATGCCAATATATGTCAAAATATATGCCAATATACCTGTACTACTTATATTCTCGTAGGTTAGAAGATATACCCGTGCATTCCTGGAAGATTACTCGTACAACGTACAATATGCGTGTGTCAGCAATTTTTGCCGCAATAAAACAATGGCGTAATAACTTAAAAATATCAATAATCCCTGAATCAATAATTCCGGAAAATATCAATAATAATAATGTTTAAACCTGAAGAGTATAATTGATATTATCCAGTCCAAAATGAAATGGCAATGAAATTTATTTTATATACATATCTTCATTATTCAAATCGGAAAGGATTTAATAAAAATCGTCTGCCGCATAAACACATTGGATTTAAATCCGTTGCTAAGCGACATGATATCATTTGCTTCAAATAAATTGGTAGAAGAAATATCGTCTAAATAGTTATATTTCTATGAAACATTTGGCGACAGTTTCGTCAAATTAGCGACATTTTAAAAAATCGCCAAATTTATCGCCAAGTGGGACTGTAGAACTGACAGTTCCACTTTGCGACAAATTGACGAAATATCATCACAATACTATCCCCTAACAAAAAACAATTAATATCATTTATGTAGCGCAATTTTATCAATTTCAAGATATTTTTATAGATTTGAAAACATTTTTATCAATTTGGTGGCATTTTAAAAATTCGCTAAATGTATTACTAAGTAGGATGGTTGGTCTGACAGATAAATGCTAACCAAACATCATTTCAGTACTCGCTTCCAACAAAACAAAAAAAAATTTCATTGATATGTAGAAGACCCAAGCCACACGACCAACCCGAAGGTTTATGGAAGCGGTTTGTGTGTCGTTTATATCAATTTGGCGACATTTCCGTCAATTTGGCAAAGTTTAAGAAAAGTTGTCAAATTAGCGATATCCCTCCAAATTCGTAGCTTTGAATTTGCAGATCTGAATGAAACATTCTTATCCCGTTTCAATATACTAAATGAAAACACTACAATTGTATTAGAAGATATACCCGCTCTACTCTTTTTCTGTTTCAACAATCGGCTATATGAATTTATTGGCTAAACACAATATATGAATTTAGTAGCTAAATACGATATAAGCTTGAAAACTCTTTGCCAAAATAAATGAAATTGATGTACGCAGTCAGCAATTAATATAATTAAAAGAAAAATCAAACCGTCTATTCATAAGATATATTTTTATATCCATTTATCCATTTATTTATTATTTAAATCGAAAAAAAAAATAATAAAAACATTAACAAACACATTTAATTTAATTGCGATGCCGAGCAACATGATATATCCTCCTAAAATGTTAAAATTTATTAACCACTAACAGCACACCCGTTATTCGTACGGAGTGTATAATTTAAAGAAACTTAAAGTTCGCAATCATGTGCAAATTCTGTTAAAATATTAAATTTATTGCTCCTAAAGAGAAGTTTAAGAATATATGTTCTCACTAAGCAAAATTATCTTCACGATCAGATCTGAAGAATAAAACATCCTGCCCCCTTTTGTAAGCAAATTTACAGAAGAAAAAATAGGAATTGAATGAATATATGCAACCCCGTACTAATTATATTGTCGCAGATCAGAAAATATGCCAATGTGTTAGTAGAAGATTACCCGTATTACAATATGCGTCTCAAAAATATTTGCCAAAATAAAAGAGATGACGTAATAAATTGAAAACATCAATAATATCCGTACTCTTTATACCAGAAGGTCGTAATTGATTCCAATATATGCCAATATATATCAAAACATATGTCAATATACCTGTACTACTTATATTCTCGTAGATTAAAAGATATACACGTGTATTTGTAGAAGATTCGTACAACATACAATATATGAGTTTAAACAATTTTTGTCATTATAAAATAATTGCATAATAACTTGAAAATATCAATAATCCTTGAATCAATAATCCCCGAAAATATAAATAATAATAATTTTTAAACCTGAAGACCGTAATTGATATTATCCAGTCAAAAATGCTATAAGAAAAATCAAATCGTTCTTTTCTAAAATATATTTTTATATCCATTTATTTATTATTCAAATCGAAAAAATAATTATTAAAATTAACAGTTAGATTTAATTTAATTGCGTTTCTGAGTAACATGATATAAGATAGAATCTTATAACATGTTAAATATGTCATGTCTTATAACATAAACTGCGAAATTAAATAACGATTTTGATTTCTCTATACTTCTCATTGTTCCGTAAAAGCTTGTTTTAAATAAACCATGAACCATGGAGAGAGAATTCCCCTTTAAATCATGTTTCAAACAATTCATGTTTTCAGAAAGTGACTAATTAACGCAAAAAATCTCCCATCAAACTCAGAGATTAAATTTTAATTCACTTTCAAACGATTTTCAAGCTTTTCCTTTGGATAAACCACGGAGTTAGGGAGTAGAACTCATAGGAAAAAGTTCAGTTTTTCATTAATATCTCGACAACCCCAGGTCTTAGAAACTCGAAACTTGGACAAAATTTATGGGGGGATATTTCAAGGCTATTCACCAAATTTCATTAAATTCGGTTCAGCCGTTTTTCCGTGATGATGAGACAAACGAAAATTTCGTTTTTAACTAATATCTCGAGAACCACTGGTCGTAGAAACTCAAAACACGGATATAATTTTAAGTGGGGCTATTTCTGGGCTACCCACAAAATTTCATCAAATTCGGTTCAGCCGTTCTCCCGTGATGGTGTGACAAACAGACAGACAGACAGACAGACAGACAGACAGACAGACAGACAGACAGATTTTCATTTTTATTTATATAGATGTATAAGGAAAAGTATTGTGACGGGGTCGAAAATTCGGAATCGAGTTTTCGACGGGAGAGCACGTTTCAAGCATCCCTGATCACGAATCAAACATTTTTGAAGTGATGTCTGTGTGTGTGAAAGTATGTGTGTGTGTGTGTGTGTGTGTGTGTGTGTGTGTGTGTGTGTGTGTGTGTGTGTGTGTGTGTCAGTGAGTCTGTGGAGACGATAACTGACGAACGAATGGACCAATTCGAACCGAATTTGGTACAAAAATCACAATCCATAAACACTGAAAGCCTATTGTTTTTATACGTAATCGAATGTTCAGAACCCCCGTAAATTTTCGAATAAAATTTTGAAAAAATCGTCAAAAAATCAAAACCACTAATAAAGTTACGCAAATAGACATTTCTTATCTAATTTTTCATTAGAAAATGATTGGCATAAATTTTAGAACGCTAACATGAACCGTTCTCGAGACATTGTACATTTTTCAAAAAAATTATCAAAAAGTCATATAAAATTTAAAAAAAAATATTTCCTATTGATAAACAAGTTCACTTTTCATATGTAATACCATGCGATAAATTGGGTGACATCATTCTCGTGTATCTAGCTCGTTCCATTTATGAAAAAAATACTTTGAGTAATACTTTTGTATTTGAACGCCAATAGTCATTTATCTGCTGTAAGAACAACTTATTTCTTCGTCCATAACGCTTGGCGAGATTGTGGCGACGAATTTGGCGGAATGTCACCAACTTGGCGACTTTTTGAAATGCTGCCGAATTAACGAAAATCTCGCCAAATGGATAAAAATGACGCTAAATCAATGAAAATGACGACTAATTGTCGAAAATTCAATATCTTGGAAAGAATATTAGTATCTACTATACGAAAAACCTATTTTTTACTGTAAAAGTAGTAAATTCATTACATTATGTAAGGAAAGTCATGTGTTGCCCACATCAGATATTTTTAGATTATGACGATTTTTGCAGGACATTTCACAAAAAACAGGTTCTTATGTTTCGAATCATGCTAAAATCTAATCAGCTCCAGGGTAATCCATAAGAGACTTATATACCAAATTTTGTAAAATTTGATATATAAGTTTTTCAGCTGAAGTGAATACAGGCGATTGTTGCGGGTCATTTCTGAAAGAAAGGCGTCGTTTTATCCCAAATCGAGCCAACAACTAATCAGCAGCAGGGTCACACACAAGTGACTTACCTAGCAAATTTTATGAAAATCGGTCTATTAGTTTTTGAATTAGCGTGGATACATACATTGCAGAGACAGACAGGCACACAGACAGACAGACAGACACACACACACATACAGATAGACAGACCGACAGACACACACAGACGTCATGCTAAAAATAGTATTTTCGTGTTTCATAGGTCCCAAAACGTGTAGATACGTGGAAAACTAGAGTTGCGATTTTCGACACGATTCCAATACTTTCCCTTATACATTCCCATGTATTACAGAGAAAGTAAATATGTGATGTGATCAGCACATGACTTTCTATGCAGATTCAAATTTAATTTTTCTTTCTTTAATAATACATTTAATTGCACAAAATAACGCTGAATTTACATTTTTAATTTTATTTCTGTTTTTATTTGGTAATTGGACATAATTTTTTTGGCGGCATAACAAAAGTGCGAAATCTCTCAAATATCTCGCGAACGGTTTGTCCTAGAGTAATAGAGTTGCCCTTATTCTTTTCCTCGTCAAAAATTACGTATAAAACAAGCATTTAATTGATACATTCGAACATACGTTATCTTTTTTAGATTTTTGCGATTTTTGCGGGCCATTTCGTAAAAAAGGCAGGGTGTTCTGTTCCAAATCGTGCCAAAATCTAATCAGCACCAGAGTATCTCCCAAGTAACTTATCTACCAAATTTTGTGAAATTTGGTTAATTAGTATTTCAGCTAGATTGGATACATAAGATTTTTGCTGGCTATTTTGCAAACAAATGGGGGTCCTTTTTTTTCGAATCGCACCAGAAACTAATCAGCACCAGAGTTACGTCCAAGTGACATACCTACCAAATTTTATAAAATTCGGTCCATTAGTTTTTGAGTTAGAGTGGGTACATACATTGTACAGACAGACAGACAAGCACACAAAGGTCACTCTAAAAATACTATTTTTGTATTCTAGAGGTCCCAAAATGTGTAGATCCGTCGAAAACTCGAGTTGCCATTTTCGGCACGATTCCAATACTTTTCTTATACATTGCCATGTATTGCAGGGAAAGTAAAAATTCCAATATTCAATTTTGATTCTCTATATAAATAGAATGTTTTTAACATGTTATAAAATTAGTAAAGCTGAATATTGAACTCTTATTGGATATTTCATATCAGACAGAGAAACCCAACTCGAGGAGGAGTGGGCAG
Organism: Amaurobius ferox; assembly: GCA_951213105.1. Lineage (NCBI taxonomy): Eukaryota > Metazoa > Arthropoda > Arachnida > Araneae > Amaurobiidae > Amaurobius > Amaurobius ferox. The sequence goes on from OX578136.1 coordinate 156,050,161, forward strand.
CACACTCCCTCGCGAAAACTTCCCATCGCTGAGATACTGTTGCACTCTTTTGGGGTGAGAACTGACTACCTACCAACTTTTAGCTTCCTAAACCTTATTAGAGATATTTTACTTTCCCTGCAATACATGGTAATGTATAGGGAAAGTATTGGAATCATGCCGAAAATCGCAACTCGAGTTTTCGACGGATCTACTCGTTTCGAGACCTCTAGAATACAAAAAAACTATTTTTAGCGTGACGTCTGTGTGTGTGTCTGTGTGTCTGTCTGCTTGTCTGTGTGCCTGTCTGTCTGTGCAGATATTGTATCCGCTCTACCTAAAAATCTAATTGACCGAATTTCATAAAATTTGGTAGGTAAGTCACTTGTGGGGAAATCTGGTGCTGATTAGTTTTGGGTACAATTCGGGATAAAAGAACCCGCCTTTTTTTTAGAAATGACCCGCAAAAGTTTGTATCCACTCTAGCTCAAAATCTAATGGACCGAATTTCACACAATTTGGTAGATAAGTTGCTTGTGGATCACTTTGGTACTGATTAGATTTTGGTATGATTCAGAAAAAAATAACCTGCCGTTTTTTGCAAAATGACTCGCAAAAATCGACAAAATCTAAAATAAAAAACTACGTATGCTGAAATATATCCATTAAACGCTTGTTTTATACGTAATTTTTAACGAAAAAAAGAATAAGATCAACCCTATTACACTAGGACTAGCCGTTCTCGAGATATTTTAGTTTTTTAGTTTTTTCTCTACGCCACATTTGAAAATGAGTCCAGTTACCAAATGAGAACGAAAATTGAATTAATAGTGAATTAAATTTAATTAAAATAAAGAGAATATGTATATAAGTCTGCAAGGAAAGTCATGTGCTGCTCACATCAGATTTTTTGATGTTATAGGGGAACACAACTCGGGGGTAGCATATGTATTCTAGGAAATGTCAGGTAGATAAGGTATTTATGCCCCCTTTTGAGGTAAATATTAATTGTATGCACAATTTCACCTTTGCAGACTTTATGGTTTACGAGATATTTTTGCCCGAACTGAAAATCTCAACCCAACTGCTAGTTATATATATTATAGCTTTTGATAAAGTTTTTAAAGCATGGATAGCGTTTCTTTAACTGCATGATTTAAACAATGTAACTAAAGCTAAGTGCGTTGCTATTTGGCAGAATTAAGTGAGAAGCATAAGCGTATACGAGTATATCGGCTTTTGTTTTCTGAGTTTTAGAAAAATAATAAATAAAAAATTTCAGTGACTCACTAATACAACCCAAAAATGGAAATAATTATTTTTTTCCCGTTTATTTGTGAAAGTGAATAAGAAGTTGTGCATTTTATATATTCATCTTGATCATGTAACATATTAGGAAAGTTAATAAAACTTCGTGTAATGCTGAATTAAAAGAAAATAAATGGTGTCAGGTGTGGTATTTTGTGCTGCTTTATACGAATTTTCTTTGTATTAGTTGATGTATGGATTTTACGTATATGTAATACACTGACAAATGTAGATTGGAGCAAGTGCTCTTACATCATTCCTTCTACTTATTCTAAGTATTTTTTTTAAGAATTCTCAAATTTATTAGGTATTCTTAATGAATATCACAGATTAAAATACTTTCATTCCAAATTAATAACATTCGCATCTTTAATCTTGCGTTCATTTTCCTGATCAGTAATTTTCCTCATTTTTTATGATGCATCATATACTAATAGTTGCTATTTAGTATTAAAAATGTTATATATATTTAAGAAAATTAAAAACAAAAAAATGCTTAGTCAACGAATTAATTTTATCTTATTAAGAAATACTTATTAAGGAAAACTTCAAATTTTTCTAATTTAGATATTAAACAGATTTAAGAAAAACTACTTTGAATATATTTACGCCTCCGATAATTTTAAATTCCGATTTCCTGCATGCCTTAACATTTATTGCATCAGAAGTTATTGCAATTTTTATCGAAATATTATGCATTCCAGCTAATTCTTTAGAGAAACATTATTGAAATGACTTAATTTGAGCTGAGTTACCCAAAATATATCCTAGCAGTTTTTTAAAGAATACTTAAAAAACACTGATGCGGTTTTATTAATAACAACGTGAAAAATGTTATAAAATGTGCAACTTATAAATTTATACTTTTAACGGTTCATAAAGCAAGTCTCAATGTGATATAATTTCCTCGCTGGAATTTTTGTTAACTATAGGTAGTCATAAATTATTTTACATTTTTATTATTTTATTTAAATATGAGATAGTATCAGATATAACTAGCGTTACATATATTTTAAAATATGCGCAAATTCTAAAGACATCCATTTTACTTTTCAAAAAATTTCATTAAAATGTTGAATTTAATTCCCCTATAAAAACTAAAAATTACAAGATTGACTGTTATAAGCAATTCTGAAAAATACAATATTCTGGTCCCTTTTGTGAAAAAATGTACAAAAATATGAATTTTGTGAACATACGCCAAAATGAGGACTTTGAAATGATTACAAAAGTAATTGTCGAATCATATTTTATTGCATTGCAACAATCATTTAAACGCATTGGAATGAATATACATGGATTTAAACATATTTTCTCAAAATATTACTGCAGCCTTTTCATCCATTGCCACAACTGACAAAACAATATCAAATGTATAATACTGTTTAATAATTAAGTTAATTTTTATAGCAGTTTCTTTATTACTGGTATAGGATAATTTGCATTAAAATAGTAGTGCCGTTTAATTATTTTAATTTAATTCGCCTACTACGCAACTTAATATCATTTTCTTCAAATAACGTTTCGGAATAAAATTGCCTGCATAATGCTGTTTTTAAGAAAGGATTTTTTGCCAATATCTCCACAAACCCTGGGCCTACAAACTCGAAACCTGGTTAAGTCACCTGCAGTAAACTAAAGTATAACCGTACAAAATTGTATATATGTATACGGAAGGCAAACAGACAAACAGACTTTCTATATATATATATATTTATAATAAAAATATAATATGAAAATCAATGATAAAATAAAGAGAACTTGTTACTCATAAAACCCTAACATAAATTTGCCTACAAATTAAAAAGAAGTATAAAGAAAAATAGAGAATCAACTATCATGAGGAAAATTAAATGCATATTTATAGTCATCAAGCTAAAGTATAATATATATATATATATATCCAAAAGGAAATGTCCAAATCTGAAATTCTAATATGATACAAGAAATAAGAAAAAGAAAAAGTACCAAAAATTGGCAGAGGGGGGTTGTGACCCCCTCACCCCGGTTCAGCATGCTTTACGCCATGGCCACACTCCCGTTATATATATATATATATAATTATATATATATATATATATATATATATATATATATATATATATATATATATATATATATATATATATTATTATACTTTAGATACTGCATTCAGCGCTGACATTTTTCAAATTATCACAGTACTACTACTTGTAAACTTAAAACTTCTTTGAAAAAAAAATACTAATTACACAAAATGAATTTTATTCAAATGACGTTAGCGAAATATAAATCGCCTGCCTTTCAATGCAAAATAAATGAATACTTCATTCATATCACTTATGTTCTAGACTCCAAAGCTAAATAATTTTACGTGATAAAAATTCAGCAATTCTTATATAACCTTACAATAGCTGGATTTGTTTACATTCTGAATAAGTTAAAATTAGGCTTCGTTATAGAAATAATCAAAGCACAATGATGATTTAAAATCAAAAATATTGTAATTGAGTAGTTACGAAATTTCGATACACAGAGAATACGCAGAAATAAATCGTTTTTATGACGGTTGCAACGCTCACTATAAATTTAAATATTTAAATGACCTTAAAAATCACGATCTTTATACAGAGGAAAAAAATCTGATGTGGTCAGCACATGACTTTCCCTGCAAACTTATATCCACGTTCTATTTATTTCTATTAAATGTAATTCACTTTTAATTCAATTTTCGTTCTCATTCGGTAACCGGGCTTATTTTCAAAGGTGGCGTAGGGAAAGTACGAAAAACTAAAATATCTCGAGAACGGCTAGTCCTAGTGTAATGGGGTTGGTCTTATTCTTTTCGTCGTTAAACATTACGTATTAAACGGGCATTTAATGGATATATCTCAGTATACCAAGTTCTTTAGTTTAGATTTTGAAGATTTTTGCGGGCCGTTTTGCAAAAAAAGGCAGGTTATTTTTTTCCGAATCGTACCAAAATCTAATCAGCACCAGAGTGACCTATACGTGACTCATCTACCGAATTTTGTGAAATTCGGTTTATTAGTTTTTCAGCTAGAGTGGATACAAGCTTTTGCGGGCCATTTCGTAAAAAAAGGCGGGTTCTTTTATTCCGAATCGTACCCAAAACTAATCAGCACTAGCCCCGGCCACAAGTGACTTACCTACCAAATTTTGTGAAATTCGGTCGATTAGTTTTTTAGTTACAGTGGATACAAAATCTGCACAGACAGACAGACAGACACACAGACAGACACACAGACAGACAGACAGACAGACAGACAGACAGACAGACAGACAGACACACGCACAGACGTCACGCTAAAAATGGTTTTTTCGTATTCTAGGGGTCTCGAAACGTGTAGATCCGTCGAAAACTCGAGTTGTGATTTTCGGCATGATTCCAATACTTTCCCTATACATTACCATGTATTGCAGGGAAAGTAAAAATGGAAGCCATAATTTTTATTTTTAAATGAATCACTTGATATATCATCGGTGCATATATCATCGGTGTAAATTTCAATTTTTATTTAAAAAACTTCACAACATATGTTGCTGAACATTTTTTTTCTACATTTTATGCAATAATTTGAATATTTCCTAAATTTTTGGAAGACATTTTTGAATTTTAACGACGCTTAAGAAATGTTTTAAAAATTAGGTCCCTTAGGGTGCAATGTATTTCATTTCTACAAACTGGGTTAAATCAGAAACTAATTGGGTGATATTATTCATTTTCACTACCGTAAGTCCCACATACCGTCCCAACAACATACTAAAATTTCATTTTGATAAAGTCAATATTACGGCAGATATCCTAAGAAAGGACAGACAGACAGACAGAATGACCAAAGTCCTAAATACTTTTCAACTATGTTGGAAGTGTTAAAAGCGCATAATTAAACCTCCCATAGAAATAAAAATTTGCAAATCATATTTTTCCAAAAACTAAATTTGAAGAAAATTATATCATGTTCTACAGAATTAAATTAAATATGTTTATACCGCCTATAAATTTTATTTAATTTAATCATTTTAAATAATAAAGAAATGGATAGAAAAGTAAATTTTATAAATGGACTAGCAGCATACCCGTTCTTCGTACGGAGTATATAATATAAGGAAACCTATAATCACAATCACGTGCAAATTATGTTAAAAAATCGGCTGTGGGCAGCACCTGACTTTCCTTACATATTGCAATGCATTTACTACTTTTACAGCAAAAAAATAGGTTATTCTTATAGTAGATACGTATATTCTTTCCAAGATATTGAATTTTCGTTAATTAGTCGCCATTTTCATCGATTTATCGTCATTTTTATCCATTTGGCGAGATTTTCGTTAATTTGGAAACATTAGAAAAGTCGTCATGTTGGCGACATTCCGCCAAATTCGTCGCCAAAATCTCTCCAAGCGTTATGGACGGAAAAAATAAGTTATTCTTATAACAGATAAATGACTATTGGTGTTCAAATACAAATGTATTACTCAAAGAATCTTTTCTTATGAATGGAACGAGCTAAATCCACGAGAATGATGTCACCAAATTTATCGCATGATATTACATATGAATAGGGAACATGTTTCTTAACAGTTAATATATATTTTTTTAATTTATGGGATTTTTTTATAAATTTATTTGAAAAATGTGCAATATCTCGAGAACGGTTCATGCTAGCGTTCGTAAGTTTATGTCAATCGTTTTCTGAGGGAAAATGACATAAGAAATATGTCTATTTGTGTAACTTTATTAAAGGTTTTGATTTTTTGATGATTTTTTCAAAATGTCACTCGAATACTTCGGGGGGTTCTGAACATTCGATTGCGTTTAAAAACAATAGACTTCCAGTAATTCACTGATTGTGATTTGTGTACCAAATTTCATTCGAATCGCTCCATTCGCTCGTGAGATACTATCTCCACATGCTCATTGATCCACACAGACATCACCTCAAAAATGTTTAATTCGTGATCAGGGATGCTTGAAATGAGCTCTGCCGTCGAAAACTCGAATTCGAATTTTCGACGCCGTCACAATACTTTCCTTATACATTATGCATATAAGGAAAGTAATTATACATTATGTATATAAAGAAAGTAATATTAAATTTATTGCTCCTAAAGAAAAGTTTAAGAATATCTGTTCTCACTAGCAAAATTATCTTCTCGGGCAGATCTGAAAAATAAAACTTTCAGACCTCTTTTGAAAGCAAATATACAAAAAAATTGAAATTGAATCAATATATACAAAATAACAGGGTTAAAAATGTATGGGATCCGTACTAATCATATATGTAACCAATATTAGAAGATATGACCTGTATTAGTAGATTACATGTAAAAATTGAAAATATCTGAATAATTCTATTTCCATGGAAGATTTAGCGACATTTTCGTCAATTTAGCGACAATTTAAAAAATCGCCAAATGGGACTGTAGAACAGACAGTCCCATTTTGCGACAAATTGACGAAACACAATACTATCACAATATTATCCCCTAACAAAATACAATTAATTTCATTTATTAAGCTCAATTTCATGAATTTCGTGATATTTTTATGGATTTACAAACATTTTTATCAATTTGGTGACATTTTAAAAATTCGCTAAATGTGCTATTAAGTAGGATGGATGAACTGGCTGACAAATGCTACTTAAACATCGTTTCAGTACTCTATTCTAAAAAAAATTAATTTTAATTTCATTGATTTGCGTCGTTTTTATCAATTTGGCGACATTTTCGTCAATTTAGTAACGTTTACGAAAAGTTGTCAAGTTAGCTAAATTCCGCGAAATTCGTAGCTCTCAATTTGCAGATCTGAAGAATGAAACATCCTAATGCCGTTTATATATACTAGCTGAAAACACTAAAATTGTAATAGAAGATATACCCGTTCTATTATTTTTCTGTTTCAACAATCCGCTAAAGGAATTTAATGGGTAAACACAATGAGTTTATTAGCTGAACACAATATATGAGCTTGAAAACTTTGTGCCAAAATAAATGAAAGTGATGTACGTAATCTGCAATTAATATAATTAAAAAAATCAAACCGTTCATTTATAAAATATATTTTTACATCCAATTATTTATTATTCAAATAGAAAAAAATAATAATGAATATTAACAAACACATTTAATTTAATTGCGTTGCTCAGTAACATGATATAAGATAGAATCTTCCTCATAAAATGCGTTAAATAACCATTTTGATTTCTTTATACTTTTCATCGTTGAGTGAATGCTTGTGAAAAATAAACCATGGAGATATTTTCATTTAAATTCATGTTTCAAACAATTCATGCTTTCCAATAGTGACTAATTTGCGCAAAAGTCCTTCACCAAACTCCTAGGAAAAAGGAAATAAAGTTTTAATTCACGCTGACTTTTTAAACAAACGATTTTCATCCTTTCTGATTGGATAAACCACGGAGTTAGAGAGTAGAACTCCTAGAAAAAAGTTCCGTATATCATTAATATCTCGATAATCTAGTCTTAGAAACGCGAAACTTGGACAAAATTTATGGGAGGCTATTTTAAGACTACCCACAAAATTTCATTAAATTCGGTTGAGCCATTCTTTCGTGATGATGAGACAAACGAAAGTTTTGTTTTTTTAACACTTTACAACAAAGTTGAAAAGTGTTTATGACTTTGTTCATTCTGTCTGTCTGTCTGTCTGTCTGTCTGTCTGTCTGTCCGTTAGCACGATAACTGCCGTAAAAATGACTTAATCAAAATGAAATTTTAGTATGTTGTTCAGACGGTCTGTAGGACCTATGGGAATATAAATGAATAAGATCACCCAATTAGTTTTGGATTGAACCCGGGTTGAAGAAATGAAATACATTGAGCCCTATGGGACCTAATTTTTCAAACATTTTTTAAGCGGATTTAAAATTCACAAATTGCTTCGAAAATTTTAGGTAATATTCAAATTGTTCCATAAAATATGTAAAAAAAAATTCAGCGAAATATATTCAGTAGTTTTTTAAATAAAAATTAAAATAATAATTACACCTCTTATATGAAACGATCACGTGACCATGATATGAAACGATCACATGACCCATTTCAAAATGATATATGGCATCCATCTTGTTTCAAAATCGTGATTTTTTTAAGTTCTTTTTAATTCATGTTGAGTGTTGTATCGGTCCTAAAACTACTTTATTTTTGCTTAAATTCTGTGCATCTACATATTTAAACAACGCAAATACAATATATTTCAGTTTAAATGATTATCCAAATTTGATTATTTCTAAAACGAAGCCTATTTTTCACTTATGTAAAATGTAAACAGCAAAATATATAGAATGAGTTGTATTAGAATTGCTGTATTTCTTTAAAACAAAATTTCTTTAAAACAATAGTAATTAGCAAATTTAGGGGAAATTCTGCAATCATACGCAATTTCTGTGAATGAATTTGGGATAGGAACCGTAATACGAGGAAAGACTGCATAAATTTGTATACTGTTAAGTAACTTCTTTTTATGCTGAATTCTATTCTTCTTAGTTTATTAAAAAACATTCTCAAAAGCTTTTAGTTGGAAACCTTTGACCATTATTGTCTCTATCCATAACACAGACATAGATAGTAGGAAGGGGACATATTACCATTAAATAAAATATTAAGGAGATTTCTAGTCAATAGGTTTCTAGAAACGCCCCCGATACAAATATTCTAAAGAAGAAATAAAGAGAGGTGCACCAAGTTTCAAAAACTTGTTTTGCATGTGCATTTACTGATTCCGGCTAGAAAAACTTTTACAATTTTATTTAATCAACTCATAGATTCGCGGGATATCATAAGCTTATATAAAAGCAGTCATTTATAATGTACGAGCTGGAAAACGTCATATTGAACATGATGCTTAAGCAAATACTTCTTAGAACGATCTAAATACCATTTATGGAAAACATGTGGAACAGAAATGATCTACGACTTGATTATAGATGGCTTTGAAAAAATGCCTCTATTAGTCTGCCTCTATTAGGCTAAAAATGCCTCTATTAGGACACATCTAAGTAGTGGACATCTCTTAATAAAAATACTTTTGCTGCTGTAGGTAAAAGGATACGTATTTTTAGAAGACGCCAAGAACACTAAATTCTATCTTGAATTTTATATTGAAATTTTATTATAATTTAATTCTTAATTCCAACAGGAATTTCACAAAAATCCATTTAAAATGCAGAAAAAAATGAACATTCAATATTCTTACATGTTTATGACAATTCGAAAATTGTTCCAAAGCTGTCGGTGTTCCAAAGCTGTCGGTGCACTGCATATCAATATATATATATATATTTTTAGCACTTTACAACAAAGTTGAAAAGTGTTTATGAATGTTTAACACCTTACAACAAAGTTGAAAAGTGTTTATGAATGTTTAACACTTTACAACAAAGTTGAAAAGTGTTTATGACTTTGTTCATCCTGTCTGTCTGTCTGTCTGACTGTCTGTCCGTTAGCACGATAACTGCCGTAAAAAGGACTTAATCAAAATGAAATTTTAGTATGTTGTTCAGACAGTCTGTGGGACCTATGGGAATATAAATGAATAATATGACCCAATTAGTTTTGGATTGAACCCGGGTTGAAAAAATGAAATACATTGAACCCTTAGGGACCTAATTCTTCAAACATTTTTTAAGCGGATTTAAAATTCACAAATTGCTTCAAAAATTTTAGATAATATTCAAATTATCCCATAAAATATATAAAAAAATGTCAGCGAAATATATTTAGTAGTTTTTTAAATAAAAATAAAAATACTAATTACGCCTCTTATGTGAAACGATCACGTGACCGTTGTATGAAGAGATCACATGACCCACTTCAAAATGAAATATGGCATCCATCTTGTCTCAAAATCGTGATTTTTAAAGTTCTTTTTAATTCATATTGAGTGTTGTAACTGTCCAAAAACCGCTTTATTTTCGCTTAAATTTTGTGCATCTACATACTGAAACAACGCAATTACAATATATTTGAGTTTAAATGATCATCCAATTTTGATTATTTCCATAACGAAGCCTATTTTTTACTTATGTAAAATGTAAACAGCAAAATATGTAGAATGAGTTGCATAAGAATTGCTGCATTTCTTTAACGCAAAATTATTTAGCTCATGTAGTCTGCATAGCTGATATGAAGGAAATATTCATTGATTTTACAGAGAGAAGGGCGATTTTTTTCGATGAAGTTTTAAGCATTGAGTTTAATTACTTGTTCCTCCATGGTCTTAAGTTTTTAAATAAAATAAATAATTATAGTATTGTGATGAATGAAATGAATGGGAAAATGTTATGAATGAAATGCTGCTTTTATAGAGAAAGCCAGGAGTGTTATATTTCGATGGCGTCATTTGAATAAATTTCAGTTGTTTTTGATTGAGTTTTCAAATATAATAAATTATTATAGTATTATGATAATGTTAAAAATATTACCTAGGAGCCAAACAATTTATATTTAATTGACGTCTTTAAATGAAGTTCATTTTTTTCGATGAACTTAAGTTTTCAAGTATAATAAATTAAAGTAGTATTGTGATAATTTTTAAAATATTACGAAGGAATGTATGACATTTTAGAGATATTTAAATGAAATTGCATTGAAGTTGGAAAGTGTTTCTTAATCAATGCTTTGTGCATTATTGATCTTTCTTGTTAATTTTCCTGGGAGGATAGAGGCCCTTAACCAAATAATGACTTCAAATGTTTAGTTGATCTTAATCTCCCGAAAGTGTATTTCTCTAAATTTTAGAAATTTAAATGATAAATGCAATTTTGAGAAGACATAAATACAAAAGACAAAAATCGTACCTAAATACAAAAAACAAAAAGTAATGTAAAAAATACAAAAATAAATACAAAAAATAAAAAATTAATACAAAAATAAAACAGAAGTACATAAAAAAATGTAAACATAGATGTTCTCGACGAAGCATGAACTGATGAAACTAGAAATTTGACATTTTGCCGAAAAACGGTGTTGTAGAAAATATAAATAGTTCCGAAATGTGTTACATATAACATCGCTCATTCGTTCCAGCCAGTCGCGTCACTGTTATTTGATGCCTAACTCCTTTTTTCATTTAATAGCGTTTTTTATGAGCCCCCCCCCAACTTTTAGTGATCACATACTGTTCGACTAAAAAATTTCTAGGGGAGAGTGATTTATTTTCAGATATTTACAATGAAAACTCCTACATCACACACATTTCTTATATAACTGTCAGCAAAAACGGTAAGAATTCGGGAAATATTTATTGGTTTCTGTCTTCTGCTAAACTGATTTGCCTTAGAAGTGTCACTGGACATATAGATGATTAATCGTAATTGGAAATTCAAATACTGGGGTAATCATTCACAATAGACGCATGAAATAAGAATAATAAATAGATGTCTTCGAATATCATCCTTAACACTGAGTATTACGAAAAACTTTTCCAAGTCATTTTATTAATATCGCTCAAGGATGATTGCAAAAAACCTCAATAGGAATAGAACAATTCTAATATTTTAAGCTTATATAATTGGTTATCATATTTTCTTCAACCACATATGAATATTTAAAGTTAAAACTTAAATAGTCCTTGACTAAAGTGACTGGGCTGTAATAGTTCTTGCAATTTAGTACTTGGAATTTATCGAATGCATTTTATATTATAGAATGGATTTTAATTTATGATTATTATTCAATTAATTGATCTTATTATTCAATTAATTAATCTTTATTCAATATCATTCCATATCACAGTCATGAAACAGTCCGGGTCATTAACGAGGTAAAAGTCTATGCACATGACCCAGACTTTTACTGAATATAAAATATTCGATTATATATATATATATATATGTATATATATATATATATATATATATATATATATATATATACATATATACATATATACATTCGACATAATGAGAATATAAAATATTTGACACTCACGATTTTCTCAATTATTTCGTATGGCGTCCGTGATACTTGGCGTTCGTTAAAAAACACTGCATACATGCAGTTTACTGTGTTTCAAAAGTACTTGAACACCTGTGATTAAGTTTCATGCATGTTTACTAAGTAAAGATTATACTCGAGGGAATTAATGCCTGTACCATGCAAGCGATTGTGGCGATTCAGTTGCATTTATTAATTGGGTACACATTGTACTAACAGCATCGATCACAGTGTGTGTGCAAAGTACATGATACATACCCGTATCTGTCTGATAAATGTAATATATTTTCTATATGCATTTTGTAGTATGGAGTATCACGAGTATAGATAGATCATGTATTTTGAACATCATAATAAACCATAATAGTAATGCCATGGGTGTATAATTACAGTACAGAATCTAGGTAATTGGACTCTGAATAGTACCACATTGAAATAAAATATACATTTAAATAATGAAGAATGACTATTAATTATGTAGTAGTTGTATGTTAAATGTGAAATTACATTAGATCTAGGAATGTGTATTATGATATATTAAAGATATGTTGATGGCACTTATGTTATATAAAATTAAGTGTAGAGAACGCTCATAAGGCAGTATTAAATGCCCCGAGTTAGAAACGTCACTAGTTCAACGCCATTATACTGACCTAACACGCTTTGACCCTGAGATAAACCTCGACACTGTCATGTTGGTGATTTCGCATTCCCGCTACATTGGTGACCCGAACTTGATTATAATTGAGCAAACTTCACAATCTAGCAAGAAATGTGTATTGCAAAAATTGTGGTGAGGCTACTAATAGATGTGAAGTCATGTCCGCCACAGAGTGGTGACCTGAATAACGAATACGAAGCTTCCCTTGATCTAATAAATTCAAGTCGCGCGCCACAAAGGGGTAACGAATACGAAGTTTCCCTTGATCTAAGAAATTTGAGTACGAAGTGGTGATCCATATTTGAAGACGAAATTCACTATATTTTTTCGAGGTTTACTAACACAGTGATGACTAGTTTCAGGTCACAAAATAGGCGACTTTGGAAATAAGTATGAAGCATCCTTCGATCAATTATTTCTAGTTATTTCGATTCCTGACAATTATATATGTATTACATAAATGTACTTTCTGTATTCCCCATGAGATTGCGCCACCACACGTACTTGATCTTCCGAGATTCTCTGTCGTCGACTTATTGTACGTCTCTCTCTCACTGGGCCTCATGACTCATTGCGAGGCCGCCTGTAACCACTCCTTCACTTTAAGTTAGAACTCTCAAGTTTCATCTGCAAACCAGCGACAACTTCGTTCGAAATCAATGAAACTTATTGGGAGAGGGAGTCCTGTAAAGAACTCTCATGAGGCACTTTTAAATGTCTTGAGTTGGAGATGTCTTCAGCTTAACGCTATGATAATGGTCCAATATGCTTTATCCCCGGGATTAAATGTGGCATTGCCAAGATGGTGCTTTCGCTACATAAGTGTTTGTTTTTAAAAGTCATGGTTAAAATAATTGAGATATATGTAAATAAAATATTTAACAAAATTACATTAGTATATTGGAATATTTCTAGTCGGGTCTCAATTACTTAGAACCAGGTGAATTTCATACACAACCATAGGTGGTAGCATCAAAGGTTAAGTGCAATTATATTAAATATCATCTAATTACCTTATGACAGTATACATGTGAAATGTATTAAATTGGTATGCATTAACACAAATCGCCGTTGGCATGAAAGTCACAAGGACTGTTCTGTTGGTCTAGAATCTGCTGGACATTTATTTTAATTCAGAACATTTTAGAAGAATTCATTTTTACTTTTCCCACAGTACATGGTAATGTTTAGAGAAAGTATTCAAGTAGGGTCGAAATTCTGAAGAGTTTTTGACGGATTTAATGTTCCGGGTGCTGCTAAAGCAGATCGGTTGCTTCTAGAACTTGTTTTGGTAGTTTATCTAGCGCTACTTGTGAATGGCTTTAATTAAATCGTTTTGAATGGCCAATGATGTCCCGCTGAAAACGATGTTTTTTCTAAATGTTCATTCAGGTGCTGATCATATAACTCCGAGTAGTTGTAAAAATTGAATATAGTTGACTCTGTTAAGTGACGATCGAAAATCATAGTGATCTCTAAAACGAAGTCCTTGATTTGCTAATAAGCAAGTCACGTGGATTCATCTCTTCAGTATTTCGAGATTTCTGCGCACTACTTTATTGTGTTCAGAATTATTCAATTTCAGTTGGATGTCAAGTGCTTCATCGATTCTTTAACGATGAAAATGTAGAAGGCCCAGTATACGCAGCAAGTTTGTGACAGAATATTTACGTTTTTTCTGCGAAGTGTACAAGTTGTTGAACTTAACAAACCCTACCAAATTCCAAGTACTCTTGCTCTTGTAAAAATGTAAGCAAGATCAGCAGATAATGTTTGTAGATTTTTATATCCTGTTAACCATTAATAAAAATCGTAATGGGCAATCTGGAAATTCAGAGTATAAGTGTATGTTTTATCCTTATGTGTACCCCTGGAGTTGTTGATTGGGTCTCACGTCTTTTATATACTTTTTATATCTTTTCCACTAAATTTATGGTTGAAAAGGGCATTTCTAATAATTCTTGAATAATATAGCTGTCTATCTGGCACACATTCATTCTCCAGTTAATGAGTTTTAAAAGCAGGAAAAAAAATAATCTACTTTGCCACCCCCAAAATGAGAGTGTAGCAAAGAATATTGCAACGCTTCAAATGATATTTACTCACGAGCACTATCTGCTATGGTCTAAACCAGGGGTGGCCAACCCGCGGCCCGTGGGCCGCATGCGGCCCGCCTTGAATAATTTTGCGGCCCGCGAGATTCATTACAACTTTACAAAATACGATTATTTTGTGCAATATTTTTGTTTCTAGTGTAGTGTTTTGTAACAGATAAATTCCATAACTGTTTCTATTTTATCACGTTGCTTCTGTTTTTATACATACTTAGAAGTGGGCAGTATTGAATTGCAGCGATGAGTCAAGTCAATTGATTATGAGTCAAGTGCCTAGCCATTGGCAATTAAATATATATATATATATATATATGCGGCCCGCGGGATTATAATGTGTTCCCGAAGTGGCCCGCAAGGTCATTTGGGTTGGCCACCCCTGGTCTAAACCATAGGTTCTCAACGTAGGCGATAACGCCCCCTTGTGGGCGTTTGAGACTTTCATGGGGGCAGTAGAAGACCCAGAGAAAATTAGGGGGCGTTGAGATGGTACGGAGGGGAGGTGGACAGATTAAAAAAAATATAGTTTAAAAAAGACAAAAAAAACACGCTAATCACGTACTAACTGAAGTAAACTTAGATATTGGTTAATTTTTGTTATTGTATGTATTTTAATCATTGTTATCACGTGTGCGAAAATTCACATATTTCGGTAGTTCGGGAAGTGGATGAAAATTGAACTTAAAGATTCCATTACATTCAGATCTACATTAAATTGGATGATATAAAAATTTTTAATTTTAGATTTGAATTAAAAATTTTTAAACTTATATAAATACAGCTAAAGTTAACAAAAGCTTGATAATAAAAAATAGCAAAAAATATGCTTGTAGCAATTCGGTTATAACAAGTTTTTGTTAAATAACGTGATTTTTGCAATCCTGCAAGAATTGACGTATTATCTGTGCTTGTTCTAACCCGCACTCTGCTCCCGCATCACCCTTGCCCCCGCACTATACTTCGGCGCTGGACGTTATAAACGAGCCACTGCATGTTTATCTTATTCCTGTCAATGCGTGTTATATGTCTCCAACCTATATAAATGCAGTGATTGTTCATTTTATTTTCATTAGTATTATCGCGCGCAATTGATGACAGGGTTTTAAAAGTACACTAATACTACTCACGTATCTGTAAAGTAAAAACCATGTCGGAAGCAAAAAAGAAGAGGCGGAAGTATAGTGTGGATTATATTAAGTACGGATTTATCGAAAATCACACAAATCTATCATCGTCAATGTGCCGTATTTGTCAAAAAACATTTTCAAAGGAAGCGATGAAGCCTTCTAGGCTTCAAGATCATTTTAATAAGATACACCCGGATAAGAAAGACAAAGATGCGACCTATTTTCAAGAAATGAAAAAAAAGTACGAAATTCAGCCAACTGTATCAAAACTTTTTTCATCAGCTTCTAAGAAAGACGATGACGGACTTCGAGCTTCGTACAATATCTCATTGCTGATTGCTAGAACATGCAAACCACATACTATTGGGGAAGATTTAATTTTACCAGCAGTAAATGAAGTAATAACCACTGTGCTCCATATACCAGCTGCAGATATTATCCGGGTTCTGTGCAAAGACGAATTGAGGAGAGGGCTGAAAACATTGTAGAATCATTGTGCAATCATCTGCAGACTTGTCAATTTTCAATTCGGCTGGATGAGTCCACTTTACCAACCAATGAAGCATTGTTATTGTCATACGTGAGGTTTATCAAAGATGAGAAAATATGTCAAGAACTATTGTTTGCTACGAATTTGGAAACAGATACAAAAGGAGAAACCATATTTAATACACTGGAACAGCTTTGTGACGAAAAGGAAATTCCTTTTAATAATATTTTGTCAGTTGCTACGGATGGCGCACCGGCTATGACAGGACGTCACAAAGGCTTCATAGCGTGCTTAAAAAATAAAGTTCCTGACGTGCTTGCTGTGCATTGCGTAATTCATCGCCAGCATTTGGTTGCGAAAAATTTGAGTGAACGCCTCCATACATCAGTGCAATATGTTATCAGAGCAGTTAATAAAATCAGAATTGAATGACAGATTATTTAGTCAGCTTTGCATTGCCAATGATGAAGATTTCAACCGATTTCTGCTTCACACAGAGGTGCGATGGCTGTCAAAAGGTACTTGTTTGACTCGATTTTACAATCTGTTTGGGTCTGTGATAGAGTTCCTAGGAAACAAAGACACGGAATTGCGCGACAACCTTATCTCATCAAAGAACGATATTGCGTACTTCACGGACCTGTATAAATTGTTTAATGATGTCAATCACCAACTTCAAGGCGACGACTTAAACTTGATTAAGACAAAAAATATCGTTGCTGCTTTCGTATCCAAACTGCTATTATACAAAAGAAATATCGGCAGACGCGAATTTAATAACTTCCCAAATTTATCATCAGTATCATTCAAGCACGACGACTTGCTTGTTTACTGTCAACACTTGGAAAACCTCAGTGACTTCAAGGATCGATTCCAGGACATTTTAAACATGGACATACCAGACTGGGTTTTGGATCCTTTTTCAAATGTCAACACAGCAGGATCATCCTAGTTAGAAGAAGAACTAATAGAACAGACGACAAATGAGGAATTAAAAATTAAATTCAAGAATGGCTACCAGGAATTTTGGCTGCAGAAACCGATTTTGCAACTGTACCCAGGATTATGGTCGATTGTTCAACGATTTCTGATAGCATTTCCATCTTCCTATTTAGCTGAACGTGGATTTAGTGCTGTAGCAACGTTGGTACCTAAAAAGATAAATCGGCTCCATGTTACTGAACGCAGCGACTTACGGCTGTTTTTAAGTAAAATCGAGCCTGATATTAACAAACTCCTTAAAATGCATCAAATTCAACCTTCTCATTAGATAAGTTATAAATTCAATGTCTTTTGAATGTTAATAAAAATATTTTTCAATATAATTAAGTATGCGTTTTTAATTGTTCTCATTGAAACAGTCTTCTTTAAACTCAGAAATAGGATAGGACCATATCCTATCTTACGACTATAGTATATAATATTACACGTTTAATTATAATCGTGGCAATAGCTGTTTCAGATTCGCAAGTAAAACAAATAGGGGGCGGGGTTATTAGGAAAAAAAATATTCTCAAAGTGGGCGGTGGACAAAAAAAGGTTGAGATCCTATGGTCTAAACTAAACTAAACACTTCTTGGCGATTTAGCAAGGCGATTATTCAAATGCCAGACTTGGCACGTTTCCAAGCGCTGGTTCTATGGTAGAATCATTAATTAGGTCCCATTTTTGTGTAGTATTGTAATATCCCTAATATATTACAATGCTGCGTTACGATTAGAATATTTGTTTTTACGACCAGCATATGTAGCGGATGTTTTGTCCACACTCACTTTTAAATATAATTTTGGTTTAAAAAATGATAATAAATTTGTGGGTGTGTTAGTGCGGGGCCCTTCTGTGGCAGCGCAGATTGTCTGGTTGGTTCCTTTGGGGGGTCGGTCTCTGGCTTGCTAGGTGATGAGATTCGATCGTCCTCGTCGGAGATCCTCTCCGGGACTGGTGGCGGTTGGCCTCACCTGATGGACGTTGATCTGCTGTCCCCTTGGTGTCACGGGTCGTTCGCTCTGTGTGACGGAGTCGACGGTTTTCTGTCCGGTAGGTTCGGTTAGCTCGCTGGATCTCCTTTGTGTTGGAGATCAAAATCTTTTCCAGCCGGGATCTGTGGGCTCTGTACTCTTGTGGGAGTACCTTCGGACTGGATTTACAATTTCCTACAATACTGTGCTACGAAAGGCATGAAGGCGCTGATACTGTTTATTTAGGCTACAGATGCATACATTTAATTCCAATTTTCCAAGCAAATTTGTTTAATTGCAGAATATTTTAATTATTCTTCCAATTCTAGTCTGACCACGTCATACTAGCCATACCTCAACTTTCGCCATTGCCAACTACAGTTGTTAGAAATTCAGCCCTTGTTTTTATTTTTATAAAGAATCTTACACGAAACCTGAATATGTTTGTCAATGGAATGACTAACGGTAGTTTCATACCATTTAATTTTATCTCAATCAATACCTTTTGGTATGAGTACCTATCAATTACCTCGGGGAGTTTCGTCAGGTAAGATCTAGGCAATATCTTCAGATCAGTAGTCACGAGCGTGGTAGGCAAGTCTACACATGTTCATAGTCCATAACAGCTATAGGTTCGAGCATATAGCGCGGTAAAGAACATTCTTTTGTAACATTCTAAAACTTCCTTAAAGAAATCAGGAAAAAGAAAATTAGGTGACTACAATTGTTTTGGGGAGTGTTTAGACCTTTTCCTCGGATCAAAAATAGTGTCTACTCTTATCAGTAAGAAATAGTTAAGCGTTTGAGCAATTCTTTATAAGTTATCTTTGTGGGCCCTTAAGAACAACCACTGCTTCTGATTCGAGGAAGAGGACTCAGAAAGTCCTGAAACAGTTGTAGTCACCTAATTTATGCAGCAGTTTTATGTATTGTGAACAGGGGCGGCAAATAGGGACGCGAGGGGGCGCGGTTGAGCCCCAAAATTTTTCCTCATCTTCCATCGGCTTCTCTCTTCTTTTATCGACTGTCCATTGGCCTGTTTTCTCACGCTATGGCGCTTCAAAAGAGTCAATCTTCACAGTGAAGTTCCCACTTCCGGTTGGAACGATTCCTTTTCAACTTAAAAAGATTGGGGTGATATTATCCTTTACACTTGAAAATTTCAAGTGTCCGACTAAATGTATGTGTAGTTAGTTCATGCTCATCCATTCCTTCTGCTAGAAATGCATTTCAGCAGCTTAATGCATTATATTTTTTTCATAAAAGCATCATATAAAAAACATGCTATTTTCGAAAAGATTCGCTCATCAACAACTACTTTTTCTGGAGGCTCTTCAACTCTATAATCACTAAGTGATACGAGGTGGTTGGTCTTCCAGAGTTAAAGCCATAAAAGCACTACTTGATAATTTTGAAGTGGTGATTTTAACACTGGAAGCATTATCTGTAAAACGATTATCTCAATGGTGGAAGAGTCGAAGCCCTTTTAACATGCATGAATGACATCGTTCGAATTTTTGTTTACTTTGTTTATATTGAACAGTGTTTTTGAACGATACGATATTCTCTCAAAGCATCTTCAGTCATCTGATCTTAATTTTCAGACTGTGCAAGTTTTGGCTAAAGCTACTATTGAAACTGTTAGTTCTTTTATGCACTGATGCATATTTCAATCAAGTGTGGAGTTTTGTGGTAGAACTTTGCGAAACAAATTCCTAATCTGGACCAAAAGTGAAAAGGCGTAAAAAAATTCCAAGCGAATTTGGAGACTGTGAAAAGAATCCCTATGATGATGTTAAATCATATCACAGAATCAATATTTAATATGAAATTATAGATTCAGTATCTAATGAAATTGAGGCAAGATTTAGTTAGAACAATATATCTGTTTTGTTTGCCCTTTGTTCAGTATTATCTGGATCAGATGTCGAAAAAGAAAATGTTTCAACCATATGCAAAGTATATGATTTCCAGAAAAAGGAATTGCTGTGTGAATTGTGACTGTTTTATTCAATGGTGAAAAATGAAAACATAGACCATGCCAATTTTAAAAGTCCTGGATTATGTTAAAGAGCAAAATTTAAAATGTGTTTCCTGTCATAACATTATTAGTGAAATTGTTTTTAACTGTGCCAATCAGCTCAGCCAGCTGTGAAAGGTATTTTTAGTGTCTTAGGATGAAAAATTATTTTCGCAGTACAATGGGATAAGAAAGGCTTTCATTTTTAGCTATAGAACAAGATATACCACTGGATTATGATGATATTGTAACAAAATGCTCTCTTCTTCCAGACTCTAAGAACCGACGTTTAAAACTTCAATATAAGGTAAATAAATATAGACATTTGTATTTAGAAAAATTATGTTAACAACATCTCAACATCAATTCAATTTTGTGACCTCCCCCCCCCCCCGTTAACAAACATTTTATTTATTCCATATTGTGAATTTTCATACATACAAATTTTGCACCCCCAAATGGAATGCTGAAATGTCGCCCTGATTGTGAACATTACTTTGGGTCTTATTCTATCCTTGTTCGTACTTAAATCTAATTTAACCGATAAATGCATGCAGTTTTCAGTAAAAAATATAAGCTCTTAGTTTTTCTGTCATGCATAGGTTACTCCTAGAAATATTTGCTGATTTCTGATTATCCCGGAATCAATAAATATTGATATGGAACTTATGCTTCAACAGAAATATATATTGAGAAAGGCGGCTTACTCCCAGTTATCGGTAAGGAAGCACACAACACAAGACAGTCAATAACTGTCAGAAAATCAGCAACTATGAGCGAAAAGAATGTAATGTTTATTGATTTTTTTTGCATCTTACTAAACGGATCACTTTCCGAGTTGTCGTCGAAAACACGTGGAGATAAATCGTACTCGGAAATAAGACAAGAGGGGAACAGTGAACATTTCCTATAAGATGAAGGGGGATAGACAATTGCATTGTGAGAGTAGAACTTTTCTGTGGAATGAATAGAGATCTCAGAAACGCAAGTCGCATAATTTTATGATTTTCAAATGCTGTTTACTTTCAAGAGGTGTCGTATTCAAATAGTGTTTGAATTATCGAGTGAATTTAGTAGTAGAATTTCTAGACGATATGTATTTAAAATTGGGTAATTGGACGGATCCTTTGATAAAATAAACGCGAAAGAAAAATAAAATGCTTCTTACCTATTCTTCTGAAAGAATACTGCATAGGAAAAACGTTCGAATTTTTAAGTAAATTTAAAACACATATAACAGCGATATACAGAAATGAAATTTTGGCCAACGATCGATGTATAAGTATATAAAAATCTGATGTGGGAGGCATATGATTTTCGCTGCAGACTCTAATTCTTTTTTTCTTTATTTCTTTAAATTAAGTTTAATTGCACAAAATAACACTGCATGTGCACTTTTAATTCATTTTACATTCCCTGCAATACATGGTAATGTATAGGAAAAGTATTGGAATCATGCCGAAAATCGCAACTCGAGTTTTCGACAGATCTACACGTTTCGAGACCTCTAGAATATGAAAAAACTATTTTTAGCGTAACGTCTGTGTGTGTGTCTGTCTGTGTGTCTATCTGTCTGTGCAGATTTTGTATACACTCTAACTAAAAAACTAATAGACCGAAATTCACAAAATTTGGTAGGTAAGTCACTTGTGAGAGTGTCTGGTGCTGATTAGATTTGGGTACGATTTGGGATAAAAGAACCCGCCTTTTTTTTAAAACGGCCCGCAAAAGCTTGTATCCACTCTAACGGAAAAACTAATGGGCCGAATTTTACAAAATTCGGTAGATGAGTCACTTGTAGGTTACCCTGGTGCTGATTAGATTGTAATAAGATTCGGAAAAAAATAACCTGCCGTTTTTGCAAAATGGCCCGCAAAAATCGCCAAAATCAAAAATAAAAATTTACGTATGCTCAAATATATCCATTAAATGCTTGTTTAATACGTAATTTTTAACGAAGAAATGAATAAGACCAACACAATTACACTACGACTAGCCGTTCTCGAGATATTTTAGTTTTTTCGTATTTTCTCTACGCCACGTTTTGAAAATAAGTCCAGTTATCAAATGTGAACGGAAATTTAATCAAAAGTGAATTAAATTTAATTAAAATAAAGAGAACGTGAATATAAGTCTGCAGGGAAAGTCATGTGCTGCCCATATCAGATTTTTACTTTCCCTGCAACACATGGTAATGTATAGGGAAAGTATTGGAATCATGCCGAAAACCGCAAATCGAGTTTTCGACGGATTTACACGTTTTGGGACCTCTAGAATACGAAAAAGCTATTTTAGCGTGACGTTTCTGTATGTGTGTGTGTCTGTGTGTCTATCCGTGTAATGTATGTATCCACTCTAACTCAAAAACTAATGGACAGAATTTCATAAAATTTGGTAAGTAAGTCACTTGCGTGTGATCTTGGTGCTGATCAATTTCTGGTATGATTCGGAATAAAACAACCCGCCTTTTTTGCGAAATGACCCTCAAAAATTGCCTCTATCCACTCTAGCTGAAAAACTAATTAATCAAATTTTACAAAATTTGATAGATAAGTCACTTGTGCGTCACCCTGGTGCTTATTAGATTTTGAAATGATTCGAAAAAGAAGAACCTGTATTTTGTTACGAAATGGTTTGCAAAAATTGTGTATATCCACTCTAACTTAAATAATCGGCTAAATTTCATAAAATTTGGTATATTAGTCACTTGTGGGAGACTCTGGTGCTGATTAGATTTTGGTACAATTCGGGATAAATGAACCAGTCTATTTTTGTGAAATGGCCCGCCAAAATTGTATGTATTCACTCTAGTTAACAAGCTAATTGATCAAATTACACCAACTTTGGTAGATAAGTCACTCGTAGGATACTGTGATGCTGGTTAGATTTTGATACGATTCGGAAAAATAGAATTTCCCTTTTTTTTGTGAAATGATCCGCAAATCTAATATATTCGAATAATAAAATACTACATGTGCATAAGATTATAATTCTAAAATAAAATACTACATGTGCAAGAAGCCAAAACAATCGAATTATTTTGAAAATACAAAACACATTGTTTAAAGTGACATATGAACTTAAAATTACATCGCTGTGGAAGAAAACCGGTATCACAAACAAAATGCAAGATTTAAGAAAACGTGTTTTAAAAATAGCAAAAAATTGTAATTGAGATATCTTTTTATTGAAACGCCAAAGCAACACGCTGCTTTATCCTGTATAATGTAAATATCAAATGTCAACTTTAGTTAGAGTTGTTTTCTTTTCATCCATAAACCACCCCTAAAAGGCTTCCACTTATAACTCTTTTGTCCCGAAAAATGACTAAATTTCCAGATTTATGTCAGTACAGGGTCAAAAAAAGCAAATAATAAGTAATTTAAAATGAGAACATTTGTATATTGTATATATGACTAGACAAATAGATTACAAAATATTAGTTCCAAAAACTGCAATTTATTATAAAAATCTGATTAAAATTTTGAAACTACACTTGTATTTATTAACTTCAACAGTCCTTTTTCCTTGGCCCCAATTATACCTGTCTTGGCAGTACAGGTCATTTTCAGTTACACCTCATGGTTGTTCACGGATTTCTTTCAAGACGTTTAAAGAAGACTTAGTGATACCGTTTTAGAATTCTATTCACTGTATGAATTCTTATTCAGCAGCTGGTCCGATATTTGTCCCTTTCAATTTTCAAGATATCTGTATATAACATTAGATACCCTGAAGGTTTCATTGTCATTTTTTTATTAAACTCAATACTCTGACAAGGGATGGCTCAGTGGTTAAGGCACGGGAATCGCACTCGTAAGGCTCGATTTCATATCCTGGAGCTGCTCAAAACTATCCCTGTATCTATGCGGATTACGGGCACGTTAAATCTGTGGGTCCCAATGTCCTTCCGAGAGGATGGTGCAAAGGAAAAAGGGTACTGTCCCTGTGAATAACACGTCCGTTGTGTTTCGGCCTGATTTAGTGGCATTAAGCAAAGTCAGACTTATACCACAGAATACTATATTCAGAAGGCTCCCTCCCATAGGACCCTATGGCAACATTTTTAACGTGGGATGTCGCATAGACACTAGCGCTCGTAAAATGAACCAAATCACGTTTGTCAGATTGGCGTGTTATCGCTCACTTGGCGATTTTTTTAAAAATGGGGCGGGAGAAAAATGTACAGGACTGTACTTTTATAATTTTTGAAACTATAGAAATGATCAGGATTTAAAAAACATTAATCTGCAACATAAATATATTCATTAGTTTAAGTAAATTTAAATAAACATAGTTACATATTTAATTCAAATAATCATAAAATGGATTACAAGATAGGCACATTGCATTGTCTCACTGTAAAACATAATGCACAAAAAATTACAAACTAACATACTCAAAAGACTGAAATATTATACTATATTATTTTCAGTCTAAAATGTATACTAACGTGTTGATTATTAAATTATTTGATCCTTAATTTGTTCTGAGATACTGATAATAGACCTTTTATTTAAATATAAAAATATTCTTATAGTAAATATCAAACTTGCATAAATGCACTATCAAAGTTGTGGAACTCAATCATTAATCACCCGAGGGTGGGGTGAATTTTCCACGTTAATTAATAACAAGAAAGATCAATCATGCTTAAAGCATTGATTATGAAACACTTTCCAACTTCAATGCAATTTTATTTAAAACAGTCGAAAATGCAATACATTCCTCGGTAATATTTTAAAACTTATCATAATACTACATTAATTTATTATATTTGAAAAATTAAACCTTCATTGAAAAACATGAACTTCATTCAAATGACGGCATTGAAATAAAAATTGCCTGGTTTAAATATATCTGAAAAGCGATACATTCCACGGTAATATTTTTAAAACTATCATAATACTACGATAATTTATTATATTTGAAAACTTCATCGAAAACAACTGAAATTAATTCAAATAACGTCATAGAAAAAATAAATAAAAAGAACGAATATGAGTCTGCAGGGAAAGACATGTGCAGTCCACATCAGAATTTTTAACAATATTACAACAATGATTTATAGAAGTGAACGGAGATTATTTTCAGGCCATTTCGAAAAAAATGTATGATCTATATTTAAAGATCCATCAAATTTTTGTCGAATAAAATCTTCAACAAATTTAAGCTGTGTACCAAATTTTAACTCTCTAGGACGTAGGAAAGTGCATTAAAAATGCCATCAAATAAATTTATCATGAAGAGTTATATAAAATTTAAAAAAATGAAAAATTTTTATCTACCAAATTTATTTTAAAATGTGAAGCCACTCCCATATGCAAAATGTTTAAACAAATGGAGAGATATTTATTATATAATATATCTCTCTTTTCTTTCTGGAAGATATCCCAAAGTCAGAATTTAATTGAATTTGTTTTTTTCCCTATATTAAATAATTTTTAATTAAAAAACTACTTAACATATTTTACTGAATTTTTTTTTATATATTCTATGGGATAATGTGAATATTTTCTAAAAATTTCGAAGCAATTCGTGAATTTTAAATTTACTTAAAAAATGTTTGAAAAATTAGGTCCCATAGGGTTCAATGTATTTCATTTTTTCAACCCGGGTTCAATAAAAAACTAATTGGGTGATATTATTTATTTATATTCCCATAGGTCCTACAGACCGTCTGAACAACATACTAAAATTTAATTTTGATAAAGTCATTTTTACGGCAGTTATCGTGCTAACGGACAGACAGACAGACAGACAGACAGACAGACAGACAGACAGACAGACAGAATGAACAAAGTCATAAACACTTTTCAACTTTGTTGTAAAGTGTTAAAAATTTTACAAAAATATATACACATACAATATCGCATTCAACTAAATTAGCTCTAAGAAAAATCTATCCGAATATCAATTATTATACATTTTATAATAATACGGAAATATTTTTTAACTAATTATACCACTACCTCTTAGAATTTAGTCTAATTGGCAGTAATAACATAGCACTAATTTCGTATGATGAACACGTGTATATTTATAATGAACACGTATATAGGATGGTGATAACTAATATTATTTCAAATTTAATAAAAATAAATTACATACCCTGTAACGAAACCAGTTATATTTTGGCAATCTATTTCTTGAAATGATCTAATCACTTAACAAATAATCTTTTTGCACGTTACTCAAACCACGCTACAATGCATGCTACAGGATTATAACATTAAAACTCGTCTTAGACTCAAACGAGACCATCGCCAACAGCTCAGACCAAACCAGATCATCGCCAAGAGCGCGTCAACCCTCATTTTGATCCAATTTTGGGCCATTTCTGAGGGTGCTGCAAAATCGAGAATGACACGTCTGTATATATTAGTCTGTGACTTATACCATGGTGTGCATGTGGTCATTGGAGCTACAGAAGATTTAATCTCTCCTTTAAAATCAGAGACTTCTGTCTCGTGGACTTATTCTGGTTGAACTAAATAAGTGGGATTAGTGCCAAACAACTCTGACTTTGGAAACCTTAAAAATCGTTATAACATAGCTCATGGACAGTATACGGCTTGACAGTTTTTTATTCTTTTATTACCGACCTTTACCGTTCATATGATGATAAGCCTATTTTCGAGCTTTTCCTTTTTAAAAGCAAAACTAAAAATTAATACTTCCAAGAATGTGATAATTTTGAACATAGAAATTACATGCACGCTGCATAAAGATTGTTAAACAACTGAAAATGTGAGGCAGAGTGGCCGTGAAAGACATGTTACCTTTGTGGTACTATTCCATATAAAAGTATACCAGTTTTACGTTGTTTTATGCGAAAATTAATAATGAAAAATGCTTGATCTGAGCCGGTTTTCTTCCAAAGAAGCAATATAAACAAATGTAACGGGATAGCGTGTTTTAGAATATTTGAATTTCTTGTTGTGGGGAAGAATTGTTATCGTGTGACAATTTTGTCAGTATACTACTTGTGATTTTTTTTTTTTTTTTACCCCGCCTTTTCCTAAGAACGGCCATTTTGACATTCTGAAAATTAGATATCCACTTTGTGCTATTGGATTCCCTGGAAACCCAAATTGGAACGCTATCTTTTACTTTAAACTAAATATTAACCCTATACATTCATCCCTCAATTTTCAGGAACTCTGTGTCAAAAGAAAAAGAAAACTGAATATTGATCAACATTGCTGTCAATTTGACCACCTCTTTGTGTTTTCTTCAGCAAAGATCATATA
Source organism: Amaurobius ferox (assembly GCA_951213105.1). Lineage (NCBI taxonomy): Eukaryota > Metazoa > Arthropoda > Arachnida > Araneae > Amaurobiidae > Amaurobius > Amaurobius ferox. The sequence goes on from OX578136.1 coordinate 156,078,030, forward strand.
AAAATGCATGTCGATCAATGATCTTGACTTCAATATATCCTTAAAAATGCCAGTAATTTAGTTAATGACTTGTCCTCTAGTACTCTATTTTTTCCGCGTCCGGGCAGAACGTCCTGTAACCATACTTTCTTCGTTTTATTCCTTTGGGGGGCTCTTATGTGTTGTTTTAAACTTTTTTTTCGTCTTGTTGGGTCTCATTTGTTCTTGTTTTGACTTGACTCGTCTTGTCTGGAAATTCCTGTTGTGATTAGGTGCACTCCAATCTTGTGTGTTACTTGTCGTTTCGAATTAGCTGGACTGTTTCTAATGCTGTTTTCTGATTAGCTCTCTCTTAAATCAGAGCTTGGGTATATAATTCCACTTGATTTTTCCTTTCGCAATCTATTCCTCTTTTGGACTTTGGGTTTGTTGATTCTCCTGCACTGACGAAGGGGATCCAGCGTATCCCCGCAACAGTTGTATACTGTATTATTGTGTTATTTGTATTTTTATGAGTCGTCATTTTCGCAGTCGCAATCCAGAATGTCATTATCAAATTAAAATTTTTATATTATTTAAATAAAGTTTTACAATACAATAACGTCTTTCAGTGCTTCAAAAACTAAGAACTATCAAACATATATTTTAACTATCAAACTAAGAACTATCAAACTAAGAACTATCAAACATATATTGACCTAGGTCCTAGTTCAAAAGTGTCACCCGATCACCAAGCTGTAGAGCCCAGCGTCATCAATAAATCGGATCGAATAAACTGTTCATTTTGACAGTAGGGTAGTCCAATAGGCGTATGTGAGAAACTCAGCAAAAAATCCAAAAGTTGGAATAATGGCAGATGATGAAGACAGTTAGGTGGTCAGATGCACTATGTCAGGGGTGGCCAAAGGTAAACCGCGAGGGATTTTTAGGTTGATTGTGAAAAATGACGCGATTACGTCATAAATTACCAAACAGTAATTTCAACCCTCTTGGAGCAGTCAAAAGCGGCTACAATTGCATCATTTAAAATCCGCCCGTGTTAGAAAAACTATAAGAAACATCTTTAGGACGAGATGATAATAAAATATTCTTTCAGATTAGTTTGTATATAGAAATATACCTTTGAGCGCGACAGCCCACCTGCATTCCTCTGGAGAACACCAAAGCCTGTCCGAGATGTCCTACGGGAGAAAATTGTCTTGCGACGAGGTCCCATAGCCAACCGCCATTACTCATTTAGCACCACCCAGGAGGCACGTGTGACTTAAGGAAGGTCATGGATGCGAGAAACATTGCCTCCCATGACATGATTGCTTAGTAGAACACCTAAATAGAATAGGTGTTCTCCCCACGAACATTTCCCAATATGTAATGTTGGCAGAATGAACTCAAAACATCTTCTTGGGTGTCCAGGACTGGATAGGGATGCCCCACGTCAAGTAGATGTCATTAAACTTTATTAGGATGCTAGGAATCTTATGGAATGATAAAGAATGTCTGCCTCCTTTTCACCGTGTGCTTCCTTGGACTCTTTTTTTTGCATTGACGGTATTCTCTGTGTTCCCCTGTTTGCTGCTTTGTTTGTTCTTCTTATTTTTCTTTTATATGTGATGAGATCTCTATTTGTATGGATTAGATTCCAATAAAGCCATATGTTACAACAACAGTATCTAGAAATATGTACTGCAATACTAGGAATGTATACTCGATATTTTAAGAAATTGTTTTATTAATAATGATTTAACATTTGCTTGTTAAATGTCCATTCACGATATTTACAAGAAACGCCAGCTTTCTTTGCAAGTACGACAAAAACTGTTCTTAATTTTAAACGCATTGGGAACAGTTCAGTCCATCTCGTAACTTTGGTACATCCATTTGATACATACCAATTTTTTAATAAACTTCATATCCATACCAAATTTCTATCCTCCTCCTCCAGCAATGACTACTACTAGGTGGCAGAAAGATCGTATAATAACATTAAATTTTAAAGTATTATAATGTACCAGGAAATTGAAATAGTAGAATTTCTGTTTCAGTTATATACCTCAAATATATATATATATATATAAAATTGCTCCATTTCTTGCTGTTTACAATACGTTAAATCAACAATACAGGCCTCTTTTCAACATAGCGTTTTTCAAGAATTGTTTTTTTAACACTTTACAACAAAGTTGAAAAGTGTTTATGACTTTGTTCATTCTGTCTGTCTGTCTGTCTGTCCGTTAGCACGATAACTGCCGTAAAAATGACTTAATCAAAATGAAATTTTAGTATGTTGTTCAGACGGTCTATAGGACCTATGGGAATATAAATGAATAATATCACCCAATTAGTTTTGGATTGAACCCGGGTTGAAAAAATGGAATACATTGAGCCCTATGGGACTAATTTTTTAAGCGGATTTAAAATTCACAAATTGCTTTCAAAATTTAAGGCAATATTCAAATTGTTCCATAAAATATAAAAAAATTTCAGCGAAATATATTCAGTAGTTTTTTAAATAAAAATTAAAATAATAATAACACCTCTTATATGAAGCGATCACGTGTCCATGATATGAAACGATCACATGACCCACTTCAAAATGATATATGGCATCCATCTTGTCTCAAAATCGTGATTTTTAAAGTTCTTTTTAATTCATATTGAGTGTTGTATCCGTCCTAAAACTACTTTATTTTTGCCTAAATTCTGTGCATCTACATACTTTAACAACGCAATGACAATATATTTCAGTTTAAATGCTCATCCAAATTTGATTATTTCTACTATTAAGCCTATTTTTCACCTATGTAAAATATAAACAGCAAAATATGTAGAATGAGTTGTATTAGAATCGCTGTAATTCTTTAACATAAAATTATTTAGTCCATGGAGTCTGCATGGCTGATATGAATGAAATATTCATTGATTTTAGAAAGAGAAGGACGATAATTTTCGGTGAAGTTTTACGCATAGAGTTTTACATACTTGTAGCTCCATGGTCTTAATTTTTAAATAATATTAATTATTATAGTATTGTGATGAATGACATGAATGGGGGAATTATTTATGAATGGAATGTTGCTTTTATAGAGAGAGCCAGGCGTGTTATTTTTTTATGACGTCATTTGAATGAATTTCAGTTGTTTTCGATAAAGTTTTCAAATATAATAAATTATCGTAGTATTATGATAATTCTAAAATTATTACCGAGGAATGTATCACATTTTAGAGATGTTTAAACCAGGCAATTTATATTTTAATGCCGTCATTTGAATGAAGTTAATTTTTTTCGATGAAGGTTTAAGATTTCAAATATAATAAATTAATGTAGTATTGTGATAAGTTTTAAAATATTACCGAGGAATGTATTGCATTTTAGACATGTTTAAATAAAATTGCTTTGAAGTTGGAAAGTGTTTCATAATTAATGCTTTAAGCATGATTGATCTTTCTTGTTTTGTTTTATACCAATATTTCTCTAGTCATTTTTATGAGATTCATTGACGATTTTCGTAAGGAATACCCACGATCTTAACCCCTTAACGATTTAACAATTACGAACTTAGTAAAGCGTTTTCTCGAAACTAGATCTGTAGCAGATAACGTGCTAAGAAGCAGGCTTCCGTTTTTACTCTATAAACTGTTGATGCAGAGACTACGTTGCAAAAACTCCTCAATTAACTCGTATGAAACTCTTCACTGTAGAATAATAGGTAAAGAAATATTGTTCTAAAAATCTTTAAGTGTGGGAACTTCTCTGACTTGTTTAAAATAGCGGACGACATTTCTGATGTATTTTTTAGGGTATATGCATATCACCAAATGCTAAAACTTATTAAATTTTTCGGCGCATATGATTTAAAAATTTGATGTGGGTGACTTTTCGATCACACTGTATTACTGTTCCGAGAATTGATAATTTCTGTCACTGTGAATAATGATATAAAAATCGTAAATTTGAATAATATGTGCTCTCTGTAATCACGCGAATTACAAATAATTCTGTTTAGAGCATCTAGCTTTCGCCGTTGCAGACAATTTTTATAGAGGATGACGTTGTTCATATTTTTAATGTCTCAAAATTGAAAAGTATTGAGAGAGAATCGTTTTCACGAAATTTTTCCATTTCTTCTAATATATTCATCTAATATAATTTTTCCATTCCTTGCTTCTAATATATGCTTTTAGACACCTATTGAACACGTTCTGAATATTTTTGGAGTGATGTCTGTGGTCGATTTCTTGTGTAAACGATAGCAGTCACATATATTAACGGATTTTCACGAAACTTTACATCTGGCTTTATTATAAAAAAATCTGGAATTCGGTAGAATTGTTGTAAATTCGAGCGATAACTTTGAAATTTATTCGAAATTGTATTATTTTTAACATGGCAGTATTTTTAACTGACAATCATGCAGATAACAGTAAAAGGTAACCATGCAGAAAGGGTTTATTTATGGCTCAATGATCACGATATTTTATGTTTTCAATCATTGTTTTGAAAAATAGCTGCGATACAATTTTAGTTGTTTTTGACGTCATTAACTATTTTTGCGTGTGAGTGTGGGGAGGGGGGGTACATTGTCAAGTATGGTATCAATCAAAAGATATTTTCAAGCTCTTTAAAGTTACGGGTAACACGCTATAGTTATAAAAATATGGACTTACGATACAAACTTGTCCTTATAAAATTACAACAAAAACGAATTTTGGTATGAGGTAGTCGAATTGAACCACACTTCATGTAATGTATTCCGTTCCCGTTACCATACTTCGCACGAAAAAATTGAGATGGACGATTTTCGAAAGTGTTCTAAAGGCTGTTCTAAAAGTCTTAAATTTGGAACGTCGATAACTTTCGAGAAAACAATACGTTATACACTATTGAAAAAGGCTCGTAGTTTGTTACTTTACCATTTATGAGAATGTCTACCAGAATTTATTGATTCTTCTCCGTTGCTTAACAGAAATCCAAGCGCAGAAAATTGGCTTATTTATATATACTATATCGGTAGATAAAAGTGCCGCATCAGCAGTCAATAACTATCCGATATCTAGTCTTCCCCTCCAGCAAATGTGAGCAAAAATGACGCAGGAATATAGCAAATATTTATTGGTTTCTACCTTTTGCAAATCGGATCTTTTTCTGAGCTACCACTGACAGCATGGGAGATTAATCGTAATCGGAAATTCAAGGGGAGAGTATGAACCCATTGCATCAGAGTCACATGATCGAAATATGCTGCAAGTATCAAAATATCCAAGAATTACGCTTAATAAAGAATAACGACTTATGAATTAATTAATATTTCTTAAGGTTTACAAAAAAAGTATGTATATATGCAAGAATATTTTTGAGTTAACATTACAGATTTAATTTATATTTTTAAGTTTGAATTATTTAATATTTGAGATTTTGGGGAGATGAGCAGCTAGTTATCATGAAACATATTTGGGTACTTCATGTTAAAGGCCGTAGAAAACAATATTGAGCAAACTTGTACTCGATTTCTATTCGGTTATTTAGAAAACAATATTATAAACTTATTTCGATCTCTATTCATCAAAAATTTCGATTACTATTCGTCAAAAACGTCATTCGCTATTGCTGAAAGTTTTAAATTTCCTCCACAGACTGATTAACTTCGGATTTCTAAATGAAAATCAGAGAACTTCAATAATGACTGGAATCCCATTGTCGTGTATATTGTGCATCAAAATTTTCGATTGCTACAGAACCCGCCTATGGGGTGCGTTTTGCATAGTAAATATCGTACTTCAACTGCAGATAAAATCAACTAAGAAACATCCATGGTCTAGTCTCCGTCTTAATAGGCGTTGTCAGCATGGAATAGCCAATATTTGCAATCGTAACGAGAAAAGTTGCTAGAGCCTTGATCAAAAGCATTAGGCATCTACTGAAATTCATTCTTCTCCTACTGAAATCCATTTATTTTAAACTACTAATGTGTTGGGATAAAATAAAAATGCAGAGATTCAAAATAATCATTTTTATTGAAACTTATCAATATTTGGCTGGACCTCCTTTCGCCTTTATGACGGCATAATTCTTTTAGTCATAAAACATACTACCCCCCACTGCATTCTTCTCTCGGTATCGTTTTTTATCCCTCTTGCAATATAAATTTTAAGGTTGTTTTTGAAGTAATGGAATGCTTCCTGATATTGCGTTTGAGAAATGCCCACAAATGTTCAATGGGATTGAGGTCTGGAGACTGTGGAGGAGAATGCAAAAGATGTGCACCATTTTCACTGAAAAACTTCATAGTCACAGCAGATGTGTGATAAGTTGCATTGTCTTGGAGTCTGACCCCTTCCATGTTTGTATCGCCGAAAATTCGTGAAAAAGATGCCTGCAGTGTTGTTTATAGTACATTTATGCACGTCAAAGAGTTAATTCGTCCCTCACAGATGTACATTTCCCCCACACCGTGACTTCCATGCATCCCCAAATCATTATGGTGCCGCCACCATGTTTCACAGTGGGCACTATGTATTCTTCCTTATATTTCTCACCTACACGTTTCTTCACATAAGCTACACCAGGTATTCCAAATACCTATAGTAGTGAAATTATTTTACTAACATCCTAAAGAGCTTTACAAAAAAGTTGCTACATATTGACAATTTCACACTAGTTTTGAATAATAGCAAGTGAAATGGAACATACCAGAACGTTTGATTCATTAAACCCCTTTTTCCCAATATTCTCCACTAAAATGACGATGTTTAAGAGATCATTCCAACCGTTTCTTTTTGTTTATTTCGGAAATCCATGGCTTCTTAATGGCCTTGCAGCCTTTCAATCCAGCTTCTACAAGCCGTCTTCTAGTGGTTGGAGCAGAGATTATTTTTCTTGTTGCCTCTGGTAATTCAGCAGCTAATTGGAATGAAGATTTTCTACGATTTTTCAAAGCCAATCGTTTCAAAAGTCGGTCATCCCTGAATGTAGTGATCTTTTTTCTCCCAATTCTTCGACTATTTAAATGACTACCAGAATTCTTAAGACGTTTGATATTGCATCTTGCACCACGAATCTTGAACATTTCACTTTTCTGGCAACTTCAGATTGGCGATTGCCTTGTTCGTATAAAAATCGAATTTTCAACCTTTGTTCGTTGCTAAGTTCCTTAGGTTTCAGCATTTTATACAGACAAGACCTCAAATTTAGATGAGATAAGCACCAATTGCGTCCACGTGTACAAACCAGAACAGCGAATGCAACCGACTGCATCCACATAAACCTGGAATTTCCAGTTATCGTCCTGAAAATGCTTTATTGGTTGTCAATTAAAATTATGTTTGCATTCTTATTTCAACTTTCTTATACGTATGCAGTCATAAACAAATGAGGTGATTTCAAGTAATACATCCGCAGTTAAAGTAGAAAAATAAATGTGCTTAATTCTTTTGATAAAGGCTGTATTTACCACAATTTTGAGAACATCTGTGGATATCGAAAACTCCAATTTTATCATGCCTGTTGCTTTACTTACCGGTACATAGAAGTTTTATTTCTAGTTTGAAGGCATTTTCATTGCAGATACCAACATCCATGGACCGTTTTCGCGCTTATTAAGCACTTCTCCTCAGCATGGAATAATCGATATCTGCAACGGCAGCATGCAACTTGTTATAAGCCACAACTTTTGAAAGTCTGAGGTAAATATTATATAAAGGAATAAGTGTGTATGTGTGTGCCTGTGTGTGTGTGTATGTGCAGCCTGTTGCGGTGAATCTAAGCGTCGTATGGGCATAAAATTTGGTACACATACACTCTAGGACCCGAATAGTTGCATCTCGGTGTTGTTATTTTTAACTTCAAATTAGTGTATTAGTTATTTTATATTTTATCCGAATTATGACGATTTTGGCTTATACTCACAGACAGCGATTCCTTAGCGACCTAACATATTATCACAGAATTTCTATTTTAACACAATCGGAGAGGCAGAAAAATTCTCTTTCTAGCATACTATGAACATGCATATTGTAATGAATTTAAAAAATATATATACTTTCGTCCGTTTTTCGCCAGTTTGCATTTTTTAGTTTGCATTTTGAATCCCGAACAACACCGGACAGAATTTCCAGTTATATACTAATTTTATACAGGATACGTGGAAAAACAAAAATTACCAGTGAACATAGAAGTTAGCAAAAATTGTGGATTATAGGAAGTTTCCTTGTACTATTGTGGATATCTATGTGTGGTGCACAAAACAAAAGTTAAGAATATAATACTGCTAAATTGTTAAATTTTACTTAATGTACATAGCCGCAAATTCGTATTGGTGGAACTCATTATTAATTTATACATTGCGTTGTTTGCCGCTATTAAAGCCCACCAATTATTTCCTTTAGCGTGAGTTATGTAAAGGAATATACTACTAAATTGATTGCACCATTTTAACTTTAACAATAAATCATTTATTATCAACATAAAATACTAAATTACTTAAGTACAACAATTGTTCGCGCTGGAGAGAGACAATGTGAGACCATTAGTTAAAATGCCTAAAATGTATTTAGGACCTGCAATATTATTTGAGGAACACATACCTTCAAGGCTGTCTTGGCTTGGATAGATCTCACACTATGGTAAATATATGGTTATATATGGCTCAAATATTTTATCTTTAATTTTGACGTTAAATATTTCTTAAACTACAATATATATTGGAAAACGGTCTATTTCAGCGTGTTTCTCAAATGTTTCTGTACAAATGTACCAAATTTTATATTACTTTTCTTGCAATTCGTGGTAATGTATAGGGAAAGTATTGGAATCATGTCGAAAATCGCAACTCGAGTTTTCGACGGATCTACGCGTTTCGAGACCTCTAGAATACGAAAAAACTATTTTTAGCGTGACGTCTGTATGTGTGTATATGTGTCTGTCTGTCTGTTTGTCTGTGTGTCTGTGTGTCTGTGCAATGTATGTATCCACTCTAACTAAAAAACTAATGGACCGAATTCCATAAAATATGGTAGGTAAGTCACTTGTGGGCGAATCGGGTGATTAGTTTTTTGTACGATTCGGGATAAAAGAAATCTCCTTCTTTTGCGAAATGGCCCGCAAAAGCTTTTGTCCACTCTAGCTGAAAAACTAATGGACCGAATTTCACAAAAATCGACAGATAAGTTTCTTGTGGGTCACCCTGGTGTTCATTAGATTTTGGTACGATTCGAAAAAAAATAACCTACTTTTTTTTGCAAAATGGTCCGCAAAAATCGTCAAAATCTGAAATAAAAAACTACCGATGCTCAAATACATCCATTAAATGCTTGTTTTATACGTAAAATTTAACAAAGGAAAGAATAAGACCAATCCCGTTACACTAGGACTAGCCGTTCTCGAGATATTTTAGTATTTCCGTATTTTAACTACGCTACCTTTGAAAATAAGTCCAGTTAGCAAATGAGAACGAAAATTAAATTAAATGTGAGTTAAATTTAATTAAAATAAAGAGACTGTGGATATGTCTGCAGGGAAAGTCATGTGCTGCCCACATCAGATTTCTTTTGTATGCTGTAGTTTTTGAGGTACAAAACGAAAAAACTCGAGGAAGGAGAAATTTGTTAAACATTGGCGGCGGCGGCGGCTATATTTTTTTAATATAGAGAGATAAAAAATTAAACAAACAATTTTTCTAAAGTTTGAACGGCAATCTCTCCTCTTAAGTCAAAATGCAGTTTGCCGTTATAAATAGGAAGCTGAACGAGTATGCAACGCTATCGAGCATTGATATAAGAACCAGTATTTCTTGTAAATTTAGCGACATTTATCATACTTTAATTTGATATTACAAAGACAAATCTATTATCAATAAATATATTTTACTTTAGTTATTCCCTTCAATAGATTATACTTGCTATGTTCTGACTTTACCTTCAAAATGTGTGTTTTTATTTGTGATTTTTATATTGTGGGAAATAATACGATTTTCTGTCTAATATGACTGATTAAGGCTGCTGTGGTCATACAACACCACTCATGATAATAGCTTTTTTTCAGCTTACGGTCCCTACATTCCAATATGTGATCCATCTTGCGCTTTCTCCTCTACCCATTTATTAAATACTACGATAAATCAATGCTAATGAGCCATAATTCTGTAAACTTAGACCTAGTATTAACGGTAAATAATTGATTAATGGTGTATGATAGCGAATTCCTGCACAAAATAAGAAAAAAAAATTGTTTACAAGCTATACACTTTAGGTAAGTAAGAGCTTGAGGCTTCTTGAATAAATTGAATTCTTACAGAAACAATCCACTTAACTATCTCCTTGAAATATATTTACTACAAGGTGATCGGAAAATCGCGTATATCAAATTTTAAAAGTGTATAAACAGACTTTAAGAAATATAAATTGCATTAAATGAATCTGAGCGCTTTCGAGCGTTATATGCTCCTCATCAGAGGTTTATGACAAGATAGAAATACTTTGGTTCTTTTATATACGCCCAACCGACGTAGAAAATTTGGACATATTTCATAACCAATCTACAAAAGAAATACATGCAAAGTGAAAAACATAGCATAGATATATTACAGAAATATACAAATTACGTCCCTTTGCATAACATTTTACTTCTTTGCATAACATTGGCCCATCGATTGACAGCATCCATGTAACCCCACAGCTCTGTCTCCATTGGCCGGAGCTATCTGGTACAAGAACGTTTCCACTGGCTGGATATCATCGGGTGTAATTGTTAATGGACTCGATACCCGCAAGAATCAGATGACTTTCAAAGAAGCGTGGGGCAAGTTTTATTGCCCTTACATAAATTAATTTGAATTAAGTGTCAATCCCTGGCGTCTCCCTGTCTGCGTGTATTGTTAGCAGCAACATTTATTGCCTAGACATCGATTTGAAATTTATTATCCTTGGTATTCCATAGTATCCCGTTATCAAATAGTGCTACCACCGCGCAAGTCTGTTATCACACTTTTCTTAACAAAATTAGCAGAAAAGTTTAATATTAAATAAATTACGAGCTATTGCCGTGCTTTTTTTTTTTATAAAACTGAAACTTTCGTGAGAATCACAGTAATTCTGTTGCTGACGTTAATCCAAAGCCATTTGATTAATATAACTTTTTCTAAAAATAGACATACATGAGTCAACTTTTTCAAGCAGGTTAAATGTTCTGAGCCGGCCAATGTATGCTGGCCTCTCTAGTATTGTTTCATCTATTTTTCAATCTTCGACTATGAAGTTAGCTTTAATATCAACACTTATTTTTCAGGTACAGAACAAAGGGGTGACCGTATGTACAGCGACGAAAAGCGCCTTGTGGACAGACTCATGTTCGGCTACGACAATACGGTAAGGCCCATCAAGAACGCTTCTGACGCCATTGTCATACGGCTCGGAATTACTCTCATCCAGATATTCGATATGGTAAGTCCAAGTTTGAATGTACATCTTGATACATAATAATTAATAAATCAATGATTAGTGAATGCCAGTTAGTGAATCCTAGTTTTAACACTCAGAAAGAAGATGCTATAGCATCTTTTTGATAATATTTTGATAACGTCATTGAACTACACGAATTCTGATTGCTCAATTATCGTATACTTCATAGGGCCAAGAAACGCCGAATTTACAGAAAACTAGCTTTGTGTCGAGTTTCCCCGTCCCCCGGTGTCGATTGACTCTTTGTATTGATACTCAATTCGTTTCGATGATTTTTCGTTATGGAGGCTTGTTACGGAGGCCATCGAACCAAAGGACCGTTGAAGAAATACTGTTGCGAGCGTGCAATATTCCTTTTGGTGCCTCCTCTTTCGTCTATCTCGAAAGCCAGGCGAAGAAAACACAGTCCGTGACGTCAGCATGACGTGAGGACGACGTGAGTACAGGTTATCCAGGATTTCCCAGTTAGAATTAGGGTTGTCAGATTTGGCAATTTATCGCTAATTTGACAACATATAAAGACTTCCGGAATGTTCCAAGAACTTCACGAAATATCTATTAGTCTAGGAGATATGGAGAATTTCCAGAAGTTTCTATAGAGAGACTATAAAAAAGACTCATCACTCGTTAGAGTGGAGTTGATGATCTGACGTGACACGAGCTACATAGACTATAATTTTTGTCAATGTTTTGAGAATTGTACCAGCTGTTTTGTGAAATTACTTTCGCCAATAATCTGTGAAAAATATCAGTTATTTTGCGAAATTAGTGAAGTATTTAAGTGTTGTTTTTCTGTGTAACGGAAGTTATCCATAAACTTGGACTCATCCTTGTATCCTGTGTATACACTCACGATTTTAAAGAATACAAGAACGAGTCCAATTACCAGAACACCTCCTTCTCTTTGTATAGAAAAAATTATTAATAGTTTAATTGTTTGTGTCGTATGTATAGTCGGAGATTGGTGGTAAGATTACCCGTAGAGACAAACTTTGTTTACTAAAATAAACTTCTGAAAGTAAAATTACAAGAAAATATAAATATAAATCTTAAAGATGCTAATTTTTCAAAATATATTTTTATATTTATTTGTATAGTATACATATATATAAAGCATATTTTTGTAAAAAAATTAATAAAACAATCCACAAATAAGAAAATAGATTTATCCATCTCCCCTTAATTACACCATCCTGGGCGGACGATAATTACGGAAATATTCGGTTTATGTTAAATTGTGTAACGTTCTGCCCGGAAGTTTTGCAGTCAAGAAAAGTGTGCTGCGGGATTTGTTCTGGAAATGTTATTACTCTACCGGGAGTGGCAACGACCGTGAAAATCTCTGTCCGAGTAAATCTCTAGAATAAGTGTGCTGACGGATGCATTTCACGACGAGGAGAGTAGAGAGATAATTATTGTCTGCCATGCGGAAAATGCTTATATAACGCTATTTCAGAAAAAACGTTTTATGTACAGTGCGGACAAGGTAGATCTACTGCAAATATTTTGCTATGGTATGCGCTATATATCTATTTTTATATTTTATTACTTTTCTATAATTTGCACATTTAGCATTGTTTATCTGCATATTGTTTCTTTGACAACCGCTTTATTACTGAATTTTTTGGCATGATTTGCATTTAAACAACTTATATTATCGAGAAAACTCGTGATAGAATGAATATTATGTATAATGTAAAGTAATTGAGTTGCCTGACACAATATATTTAAATCGAAATATGTGAGAACAAAATTATGTTTCTCTGTTTGTTTGCACTGCATTTGTAAATTAAAGTCCGATTTCATTCTATACCCAGATAAAAATGGGGATTTCAATTATTTATCAATAAAAAAGCATTTACTAACTATATGTTGATTCTTTATTTATAAAATATGTTCATTTCTTTTAAAAAGTGAATTAAAAAAATGTTTCAGGCTTTGCCCAGATGCATTAGACCTATACATATCACTATCCATACTACTCTACTCCTGCTCCGTATAGAATCACTGGAATTTCTTTACATTCTTTACGTTCGAAACATGGCTGAGTATTCGGGCCTACTTATACCCCCCCCTCTTTCTTTCGCCCCCAAACGGAATAACTTAGTTATCATTGTTTACTACAGCTTTATTATAGCTTAGAAAGCCAACTGTCGAGAAGAGGACACAAAATGAGCTGGACAGTGTTTGAACAAACTAATTTTTAAAGAGATAAATTAAAATTAAGGTATGCTAATGTTTTAAGAAATACTACTATTAAAGCCTTTTAAAGGCAGGCAAACTAATACTTAAAAAAAATGGTTATTACTTTTTAATATTTTTCTCTTTTTAATAATGTATGACTCTTATCGTCGAAAATGAATCGAAAATTCTGTTCCGTTAGGCCAATACTATATATACGCAAATTTTTAGTTTTCTAGATAACTTTTCGGTTCTGGACGGTATGGAAATAATTTTCATCCTTCCCCCTCAGGGATAGAAATAAAAAATCTGGCACCGTAAGCTTCTGTCTCATGGTCGATATTATACGTGTGCAAAAAATGCAGCCTTCTAGGCATTGGACGGCTTCTGGAGTGTCTGTAAATACTTTTTGTATCCCCAATTTCTTCCCCCTCTGGAAAAAATCGAAAATCCGATTTTATTATGTTCTATCGATAACATGTGTATACAAAGTTTGATCTTCTAGGTCCCCAATTTCAGGGAAAGACAGAGACTAGAAAGACAGATTAGACTATAAAGAATCTTAATTTTTGTGTGATTTACTCCTGAATGTTTGTTTTTAATATGACATAAATAATCTATTTGGGTCAAAATTTACTCCATTTAGCATCACTGTCAGTTATTACTTCAGTTAGCACCACTGTTATCCATTACTTCAATTAGCACCATTGTTACCAAATACTTCATTTAGCACCACTGTTACTACTTACTTCAGTTAGCATCTCTGTTATCCGTCAATTAATTAAGCACAACTGCACCTTTTAAAACTACTGTTACCCATCTTGCTTTAAAAAAGGTCGGAGTTCAAGAAGTAGGCAAGAACATGTTGTGACAAAATTAGTTCGAGGTAGTGAAACAGAGCCCACAGCATCTTTTAAAGATAAGCCTTGACAAGAAAAGAGCTTTTGAAAACGTCGCTTTCTCACATCTTGAATATCGATCGCTCATTAACTTTTGACGTCCTCGCAATTAATTTTCGATACTGCTTCAGAATTATAATTATTAAGGAATAATTCGACTAATCAAAGATATAATTATCCGATGTGATGACTTATACTGCACTGTTTACGAAAATAGATTAACGACAGCCTCCATTAACTTAATAGAATGTCATATTTAATTATTTAATATCTCTTTAATTTAAGCTCATTTTACTTATATCATACAAAGGATACATGGTTTTTATTTAAAGGCTGAAATTATTTAAATACCCCAGTAATTTTGTAAGAAAAGTCCGTGACTGTACACGTTAGGTCAAACTATTGGAAAATGACCATTTCTGATCAAATGAGAAGGATTTCACCGTCTCAAATGAAAATTTTGCAAAAATTAGAATAACAAGCTGTATAACAAGGCAGAATAAACGGAAAAGTTAATTATAAAGTTGTATAACATTATCTGTTGAGTAGAAATCTACAGACTGAAAAGCGAATGTAGAAGGTAATAAATATATGTCAAAAAATTGTATCATCAGGGTTTGCAATGCTTGTCAAAGCAGGATGGTATATAAGATTTCGAATTCAAATGTGCATAGCTGATAGCAGAGGGTACTTTGAATAGGGCCGCCCAGGCGGTGAAGTGGATAGCGACTTCGGCTGCTGTTTTGTGGGCTCGGGTTCGAATCCCGAATAAGACATGGATGTTTCTTGAGGATAAAGTCAGTCTTTCGCCTTCTGGGTCCTCGTCAAAATGTGAAGCTGCACCCCTCTCCGACCTTCGTCAGTGATGCTTTAATGTAATAAACTTTGTTCTCTCGTCTTGTGTCTTTCTTCGTTCTTTCCTGCCTCACTGGTCCTGAATTGGCTCCGCCGAAACAGAAGGTAATTTAGTCAACAACAACTTTGAATAGCATATTCATTAGACTCATCTGCATGTAAATGTTTATTTTAGCATTTCTGAATAAAACAATCATTCGAAAATACCTCTATTGTATGAAATAAATGCCTTCTGTAACAGTTTTAGGGTCGATTCCCACTGTTTAGACAATACTCTACAACTTTAACTATCATTTCCGCTTCCCTCGCTTTGTTGTCTAGTTCATTATCCTAATTTTTTAAGCTCTAAACTAGGACACTGCTTTTATCCGATTAGACGTGATCACTTTAGAATAAATAGACCTAAAGTCTGCACTCACATACTTTTCTTTACAAAGTCATTTTGGTGTTTGAGTACTTTTTATAGAAACCTTGCATACATAGGTAGGGTTGCTGTTAGCCTCATATGGACAGCCCTGATTTAAATCTCAAGTGTTGGACTTTTGGCTTAATAGCCGTTCTGTACCCGGCTAGTTTAAAAACTAAAGTGTTCAAAGCTAGTTTAGAAACATAGTTTTCCATATAAATATAATTGCACAAATTAGATATGTGTCATAGTTCAGTTTCTCTAGAGCTAGGTTGTACAACATATGGCCCGCGGGACACAGTCCGGCCTGCCGAAGGTTTCTATCCGGTCCGTATACTACTGTTTGGAATTATTTTTCTAAATGGAGGATAAAAAAATTAATGTAGAAAAATAAATTCTTCAGAAATAAGGAGAAAACGCAGAAACAGTATGGTAACCCTCTTTTCTATCAGAAGTGGGCAAACAATAGTTCGGAGAAATGTTGAGGAAAAGCGGAGGAGGCGACAATGATGTCACAGTCATCAGTAGCATTGTTTTATTCAGCCAATGAAGTGTCGACTATCCACCTGTTCCAAGCAGAGTTCACGCGATGATTCCGTATTAGCTTTTCATCGTCTTTTCAATAGAAAGTTTTTGTTACAGGAGTACCTTGCTTGTGCTAGTTAAACGTCAGTGTGTTTCTTTGTATTCCAGAGAAGCTTTTGCTAAAACACATTACACCAAAGATGACGACTCCAATGAATACACGCAAGAAAAGGAAAGTTGATTCTGAATGTAGAGCTTTTAAAGGTGCTTAGACCAATGATGTTTTTGTTATTGACCATAACGGGGGCATATTGTGTCCTATATATCAAGAGAGCATCGATTTTATAAAATAATATGATATCAAGAGGCATTAATCTTCGAAGCTTGCCAGCGAATATGATCACCTCACGGACCAGGTAAGAATTGATAGAGTAAACTCTCTAAAAAACAGTATTATAGGTCAACAATCTTTCTTTAAAGCTGCAAACCTAAATTCTGAGGCTGTTACCAAGATCAGTTATTTGATTGCCGAAGAAATTACTAAGAGAGGCAAAAATTTATCTGATGGGGAATTTGTAAAAGACTGCTTGAGCATATTTACATCTGTAGCATGTCCTGATTAAAAGTCGATGGTAGAGAAAACGAGTCTTTCCTACCTGACAGTTGCTAGAAGAGTAGACTATTTAGCAACTAATATTGAAGATTCTTTAATTAAAAGGCTCAAATCCTGCCAGTTTTGTAGCTTAGCGCTCGATGAAAGTATTGATATAAGCGATACGTCACAACTGGCAATATATGTTCGGGGATTCATCGCAACTTTTGAAATTGTTGAGGAACTGTTGGACTTACGTCCACTGAAATGCACACCTGGAAAAGATATATTCAATGAGGCAAAACGTGTCCTAGATAAATTTAGTCTTCCAGAGGATAAACTTTGGAGAATTACAACAGATGGAGCTCGATCAATGTCAGGTAAGCATAATGGATTTCTACACCTAATAAAATCAGTGCCTAATGATGTCATTATATGCTACTGCATCATTCGCAAAGAGCAACTGTGTGCAAAGACCTTGGATTTGCAACTCGTAATGGAAAAGGTTGTTTCTACAATCAATTTTTTAAGGGCCAAGAGGCTCAGTCACAGACAGTTCAAAACTTTTCTCGCAGAACTAGGATCAGTCAATGACGATGTAATTTACTTCAGCCATGTTAGCTGGCTGAGTAGGACGGCGACACTGGGGAGATTGTGGATACTGCTTGAAGAAATAAAGACCTTCATTACAACAAAAGGAAAAGATGCAAGTTTCATGTTTGATGATGAATGGTTGAATGACTTGGCATTCTTAGTATATATCACTAAGTATCTTGCAGACTTAAATGCGAAAATACAAGGAAGGGGTCAACTTGTTCACAAACTGCATGTCCAAGTGTTCATGCAGAAATGAGGGTTGTTGCAGAAACAGTTGATTGTGAAAAAAGTTGTTCATTTCACTACTCTATCAACAAGGCCGTCTGAGACAGTAAACCATAAAAAGTAATCCGAACTGATTGATAAACTCAGTGATCAATTCACAAAAGGATTTTCGGATTTCAGGGCACACTGTGGTGAAATGAAGTTGTTTTCAGATCCATTTGGAACCGATGTCACTGGTTGTTGCAGATGGAACTAGTTGAGATCCGACATGACATGAAGAGAGCTTTCGTTGAGCATGATTTGTTAACATTTTACAAAAAATATGTTCCCTCAAATGTTTATCCAATTGTCTCTAAACATGCTCTTCATTTCATTGCACTTTTTGGTAGTGCATATTGCTGCGAGCAGCTATTTTCAAGGATAAAAGCATTAAAACGTAATCAAGGTCCTTTCTGACATACGATTATCTTGCAGGAATTCTGCGCATTGCTATGTCAAGTGTACGGGCAGATATCGATTACTTGTGTAAGCAAAAGCAATGCCAGACCTCACATTAACTCTGTGTTTTAGGTATAATGAAGAGAAATAAGGTAATGAATTAGTGTGGAAAATTTTAATGTCTAATTTTACGTTCCATTTCTAATGTGTTTACTTTTGATATTTTTTGTTACGGAACACGCAGCCAGGGATTTATTTACACCCCCTTAACGCCCTCCCCTCAACATCCGTCTAAATTTTTTATAACACCCCTAAATTTCATGTACAGATACATTAATGCAATGTACCCCCCCCCGACCCCCCCCCCCCAAAATAAAATCTACATCCCGTTGGCCTGAGAGTTCCGTTAAGAATTTTTAAGTGGCCCCTTGCATAAAGAAGTTGGACAGCCCTGCTCTAGAGCTATTTCCTTATCATTAAGAGGCGCCGAGAAGCATATTAATATTAAGGAAATATATCCCTAGTAGCTTTTATTATTGGTCCAATATTGCACAATATTATATATATTGGCATTACATAAGAAATATTTTCAATGTAATCCATATATTGAGCAAATATTTGGGTTACATTGACCTTCAATATTGGCTGATATTTTCACTACAATATTGCGCCAATATAGTTTTTACATTGGACATATTTTCAATAAAACGCCAATATTGTCCCAATATTTTAAACCGCTATTGGGCCATTACCGTCAAAATGTCCACTTTTTCATATTAGTCCAATATTGGGCTCATATTAGATTACTACTAGGGATAATTTCGTGAGAGATCAAACTTACTGTGTAAAAAGCAGCACAAAATAAAAAGCACAAGAACATTTTTATATAACAACAGTTACACTCGAAATGTAATGTTTGAATATTACATTTTATGGACATATTTCAAAGTAAATTATAAGCCGTTCCTAGATATATTGCAAGAAATTCTTGCATAAATATTGAAATAACTTTTCAAAATCTGACACGCACAGAATTACCTGATCCCAGTAAAATGAAGATCCTAGATACAGTAAAGTTACTGCTGCTTGTATTACAAATTTTGAATCTGTTATTTATTTTTTTTTGTTATGACTTTGATGGACACTTCAAACGGTGTTCCTGTCAAAAATTCATAGTTGAAGATATTAAATTTGCAAAGATAATACTGTGCTTTGTACAAAAGCATATGTGTTGCAGCTATTGAATCAAAATATGTAATATTAATTCCATGAACTCAGTAAAGATGACAACATCTTTGTCACTAAAGACATGTTCTGGTTTGTGTTTAATCAGTTGTAACTGAATAAAATAAGGCTCGACGGCTCAAACTCTGGCTGACTCTAATGCGGCTCGGTAGGTACATCTTTTAGTAGTGAGTGGTTATTGTGAAGGGACAAAACTTTAAGAGTATGAATGAATAATTTGCACTTTATGCATACCACAGAACGCTGATTCCTCTTCATGTGTTACTAGTTAGATAAAATTATTCGACCTCATAATGAACACTTCTTATATCCCTTGCTGTTCCATAGAGGAACATTAGAAATCCAAGTTTTTTTTTTACCAGGGTCTCTAGAGACGAATTCATTATAGACATAGACATTTCTTCTCCAATTTTTCAATTTTAGCCTATTTTGACAGCTTTTACGCTATTCCTATTGTAAATAACTTTATGAATATTGCAGAAGATTGCACCATTTCCTTTTCTTCAGACGAGTTGTTGTACAACGCGAATGTTTCTAATATGTAAAACGGAACTTTTTATAATCTGCAAAAGCCATTTTTTTCTGTTTAGTAAACCGTATAAAAATTTAGACCTCTATTTTATGGAAATATCTCCCATCAGACAGAAATTATATAAAAGAATATCTTACTTTATCAAGCGTTTAAATTGGAAGTACCCTAGTAGCAATCCACCATTGGCCCAATATTTGACAGCCATTATTTGAAATACTGGTCCAATATGAAAAAGTGGACATTTTGGCGGAATTGACCCAATATTGGCCTAAAACATAGGTACAATATTGCGCCAATATTGGCGTTTCATTGGAAATATTTTCAATATAACACCAATGTTGGCGTAATACTTTAATGAAAATATTTAGCCAATATGGGAGGCCAATGTAACCCCAATGTTTGCCCAATATTGGAATTACATTGAAAATATGTCCAATGCAATGCCGAGATATACAATATTCGTCCAATATTAGAAACAAGAAAGATCAATCATGCATAAAGCATTGGTTATGAAACACTTTCCAACTTTAATGCAATTTTATTCAAACATCTCTAAAATGCGACACATTCCTCGGTAATATTTTTTAAAATTACCACAATATTACATTAATTTATTATATTTGAAAATTTAAAATTTCATCGAAAAATATGAACTTCATTCAAATGACGGCTTTGAAATATAAATTGCCTGGTTTAAACATCTCTAAAATGCGATACATTCATCGGTAATATTTTTAAAATTACCACAATATTACATTAATTTATTATATTTGAAAATTTAAAACTTCATCGAAAAATATGAACTTCATTCAAATGACGGCATTGACATATAAATTGCCAGGTTTACACATCTCTAAAATGCGATACATTTTTCGGTAATATTATTAAAATTATCATAATGCTGCAATAATTCGTTATATTTGAAAACTTCATCGAAAACAAAATAACTTTATTCAAATGACATCATATAAATATAAATCTCTATATAAAAGCAGCATTTCATTCATATAAGCATTTTTCCAATCCTTTCATTCATCACAATAATATAATAATTTATTTTATTTAAAAGTTTAAAACCATGGAGGTACAAGTAATTTAACTCTATGCTTAAAACTTCATCTAAAAATCGTCTGGTTCTCTGTAAAATCAATGAATGTTTCATTCATATCAACTATATTGCAGACTCCATGAGCTAAATAATTTTGCATTAAAGAAATGCAGCCATTCTTATACAACTCATTCTATATCTTTTGGTGCTTACATTTTCTATAACTGAAAATTAGGCTTCGTTGTGGAAATAATCAAAGTTTGATAATCATTTAAACTAAAATATATTGTAATTGCGTTGTTTCACTATGTAGATGCACAGAATTTAAGCAAAAATAAAGCGGTTTTAGGACGGATACAAAACTAAATATGAATTAAAAAGAACTTTAAAAATCACGATTTTGAGACAATGTGGATGTCATACTTTATTTTGAAGGGGGTCACGTGATCTTTTTATATGAAGGGTGCAATTATTATTTTAA
The DNA here is from genome assembly GCA_951213105.1 of Amaurobius ferox. NCBI lineage: Eukaryota > Metazoa > Arthropoda > Arachnida > Araneae > Amaurobiidae > Amaurobius > Amaurobius ferox. The sequence continues at coordinate 156,099,484 of OX578136.1, forward strand.
TTTTTATTTAAAAAACTACGGAATATATTTTGCTGAATTTTTTTAATATATTTTATGGGGTAATTTGAATATTTTCTAAAACTTTCGAAGCAATTTGGGAATTTTAAATTCGCTTAAAAAATGTTTGAAAAATGAGGTTCCATAGGGTTCAATGTATTTCATTTTTTCAACCCGGGTTCAATCCAAAATTAATTTTGTGATATTCGTTTATATTCCCATAGGTCCCACAGGATGAACAGTATACTAAGATTTTATTTTGATAATGTCATTTTTACGGCAGTTATCGTGCTAACGGACAGACAGACAGACAGGCAGAATGAACAAAGTCATAAACACTTTTCAACTATGCTGTAAAGTGTCAAAAAGTAAAACGCTACTAGGGTATATGTTAAAAATCAATTACCAAAGCTCAAAAGTTGAGGTCAACTATGCTGAAACATTTTGTAGAAACACAAGATATTAAATAACGCGTTTCGCAAATCCATCTGCAACTAATCCTATTTCTTCCGAAAACTCATTAATATTTACAACTTATATTATTTTTCTGCTTGACGAATATTTATCAAAGATTATCTTCTTTCCGTAACTTCGCACTATTCTTTTTCTAACTTTGTACTATTTTTTCCGTAATTCTGCGTCGAGTCCTTCGATCCTTTTTCCGTGAAGACACAACATCGAGATTTAATTACAGACAGTATCGGGATTTCGGCTGAGTTTAGGAACAAAAGTAAGCACAACTTGAAATTGAATGTCTGCCTCGGACGAAGAAAATAAAATTCGCATTTTTTGAGAGTTTCTTGTTTTAGATAAACGAAGGTAGTAGCCGTTCCTGTCTTTTATCTTCCTTTTCTGATTCGTGATTTTAATAGGATTCGTAGTCTGGTGGTTATCGATTTTCTGCAATCTGCAGTGACGTTTGTATTATATTTATTTAAAAAATCTGATTCAGAAATCAATTGAATAAAGAATATATATCTATATTAATTTCTTTCCGCGATAGAAATAAGTATGCTAGACTCCTAGGAATGTTTTTAAGCACCCCCAATTACTTTGTATTAAAAGGGCCGTGACTCAGATTCTGCATCAAGTACGACACTGATTGCTTTACTATATATTATTTAAGGAAACTTGAGCAACATATAAAAGCACTAACAACAATAATGAAGCATACAGATGTTTCTAGGATACGTGAGATCACCTTCGCCAGTGTAAGAAAAACAACAAACCCGAAGTCCAAAAGAGGAATAGGAACCAAAGGAAGAAGCAGAGGGGTTGCATACCTAAGACCTGGATTAAGAGAGAACCAATCCGAAAGTAGCATGCAGAACGTAGCATGCAGAAAGTAGCATGTTGTTATCCAATCCGAAACGAGAAGTAACAACACAAGATTGTCGTGCGCCAAAACACAACATGGATATCCCGACACGTCAAATCAGAACAAGAATAAATGAGACCCAACAAGATTTAAGAGACAGCCAATCTTTCTGATTGGCTCTCTCTTTATCCACCTCTTGGGTATATAATCCTCCAGATTCTTCCTTTCGCACCCATTCCTCTTTTGGCCTTGGTTTATCCAAAACGAGGTCATACATCATCATCTTAACGTCTCTGGCAATGAAGAGCATATTAGATTAATCACCCAAAATTTCTACATTAAAAACCTTGTATGGCTGATACTGATCTCAACTACAATCTTAAACCAGCTAGCAGAAAACGCAGACCCAGGCACATCATCTCTGAACCAAGAAGAACTTACGAGCCCAGAACTAAAAGAGCTCGGCTGCCTGACTTGCCTGCACTGCCAACTACTATGTAACTCAAAGTTTTTGACCTTGAGACGATAATGTTGTTTACATTTATCGTCTCACCGTTTGACCTCGTGACCACTGAATTGAAGCTGACTACGATGAGTCCGCGACATTCACTTGGATCCCATCTTCTTTCAGAGAACCTGTTTTCTCTCAGTTTACTCTCCTTTTCAAATTTAGTTTGTCTACCTCTCAACATTAGTGGTCCATCTTCCAAGGTATTTTTGATCACAGTCTAAGCCATCATGACTGTCAATCTTTTCAAGCATCCACCCAGAAAAGGAATGCTTCACATCAAATTTCAATTACAAAACTATCCTAAGAACTTAATATTTCCGATGTGGGGATATGTGAGTGTTCTCACAGGTGCCCCGAAAAAAAAAAGCCTTGGATCCTTGGATTCCTCTTTTGGACTTCGGGTTTGTTGGTTCTCTTGCACTGACAAAGGGGATCCAACGTATCCTAGGAACAACTGCATTCTGCATTAATGTTGTTATTTGTGCTTTCATACGTACGCTCAAGTGTTCATTATCCTTCGCACAGAGTGCATTGTATTTATTGATATGTATTATTTCTTTTAGTTTATGCCCCGTTTGATCCAAGATTTTCTTTGTTGAACTTTCTAGTTGCCAAGGAGCCGACTAAACGGTTGCCACGATTTCCGAAAAACACTCCAGACTCTTATAATGTGTGAAGAAATATAATCATGAAGCTTTTTAACATAATATCACTTAGGAGCCCCAGAAGAGGAAAGACTGTTGCTGGCATCTATATAAGGATGCATGTGTGGTAAAATATTGTAATTTTACAGGACGCTTTTTAACTAAAATGACAATGTTTAGCCAAATAAAATCATATTCCCTTTGGACAATGATTGGTGAATTATATACGGGGTTCTGTGGAAAGTACTTAAGTACCTCAATAATTTTGTAAGGAAAGGGCTCAGGAGTGTTAAAGTTAAGTCTGTCTACGACAATGCAACCATGCTGAATCGAACATTTTATTGCACGGAAAGTAAAAAGTATCCTGTCATGACAAAACTTTTCATCCAAAGACAACGTAAAAGTTACAAGTATTCCTGGTTTAAATATTTGTACTACACCTATTCAAGTAAAAGATGAAAATAAAACGAATTTCATAACAAAAGTCACTTGTAGGAACAAACTAGTGAAACTAAAACAATGACTGAGCCCATTCAAACCAGAACCTATTCAAAACAGCTTTTCCTTGAACCAGGAAGGAATTCTTCTCAGGAGTCATTATTTCCTAGTTGATTCGACTATTTGTTCACTTGCAGTGATACACTTAGTTTAAAATTATTCTGGGATACATCTCAAGTGTGAGATTTGTATGGGAACATGTCGCGGTGGGTTAGATATTGTCTGGAGCAGGATATCGGCCTGACAAATGTCCTTGAATGTAGTGGAGTATGGATGTGTTTGCACTTTGTTGATTCGAAAGCTTTTCGACTGTCATTTCCGGCTCATGATTGGTTCAGATAAATTACAATTAATTCATTCGTATGGAATAAACGAGTTTCTGTTAGTCAAGTTGGAACAATGGGGTGTGAAGAATGAATGTTTTCGGCGAAAGTGAAGTTGACAGTAATAACTGTTTTCAATAAGTAAAATACACACTGGGGAAAGGATAAGGAACATTTGACAATGTATTCAAGCACATATAAAATGAAAATACAACATACATGGTGCACAAATAAAATGAAAATGCAGTTGTATTCTGCATTTTCATTTTATTTGTTCTGGAATACTTTGCTCACATTTTTCATCATAACTGTTTGGTTTTACGGTGTGGTACAGAACAGTGCGTTTGAAACTTTTAACACTCATCTTAATAGTGCATTCTTTTACAAGATGATTATTTATATAGAAGTTATACATTGATATAACACAAACTTGATTCCATTAATCAGATATAAAGATTTTCGTTCAAAAAGGATTCTAAAGTTGATAAGCATTTATTAAAAGCACGAAAAGCAGTTTTGATAGAAACAATTGTTATAAAACAGAATATTATTACTTTAATGATAATAATAATGTTAAATTTTTAATGAAATGTTTAAAAATTTTTATTCTGAATAACAGGAGTCATTTTCGAATTCATAGTTTAAATTATTTTTTTCTACAGCTGTGGTAAAATATTTAAACAACTGTTGCACAGTAAATTAATAATAAATTAATTATAATAATTTGAATTTTTAATGGAATATTTATTTTTTTATTCTACATGAAACTATTTCTTTTTGAATAGAAGTGTGTAAATTCTTATCTTTTCAACTGTACAAAAATATTTAAACAATTGCTGTAAAATATAGTAATAATAAATTTCTTATAATTATTTTAATTTTTGATGGGATATTTATTTTTTCATTTTGAACGAAACGATAAATGTATTAAACAAACGATAAATGCATTAAACATACTTGAGCAACGTATATAAGCACAAAAAATCTGATGTGGGCAACACATGACTTTCCTTATATAATGCAATGAATTTACTACTTTTACAGTTAAAAAAATCTGATGTGGGCAACACATGACTTTCCTTATATAATGAAATGAATTTACTACTTTTAGAGTAAAATAAATAGGTTTTTCTTCTAGTAGATACTAATATCCATTCCAAGATATTGAATTTTCGACATATATTATATAACTATTATTATATATTTATATACGAGTATTATATAACTTATTAGATATTGAATTTTCCACAATTGGTCGTCATTTTCATTGATTTAGCGTCATTTTTATCTATTTGGCGAGATTTTCGTTAATTTGACAACATTTCAAAAAGTCGCCAAGTTGGCGACATTCCACCAATTTCGTCGCCAAAATCTCGCCAAGCATTATGGACGAAGAAATAAGTTGTTCTTACAGCAGATAAATTGGCGTTCAAATGCAAAAGTATTACTCAAAGTATCTTTTTTCATGAATGGAACGAGCTAGATCCACGAGAATGATGTCACCCAATTTATCGCATGGTATGACATATGAAAAGTGAACATGTTTCTGTATAGGAAATATATTTTTTTCATTTTAAATGACTTTTTAATAATTTTTTTGAAAAATGTGCAATATCTCGAGAACGGTTCATGTTAGCGTTCTAAAATTTATGTCAATCGTTTTCTAATGAAAAATTACCATAAGAAATGTCTATTTGCGTAACTTTATTAGTGGTTTTGATTTTTTGACGATTTTTTCAAAATTTTATTCGAAAATTTAGGGGGGTTCTGAACTTTCGATTACATATAAAAACAATAGGCTTCCAGTGTTTACGAATTGTGATTTTTGTACCAAATTTGGTTCGAATCGGTCCATTCGTTCGTCAGTTATCGTCTCCACAGACTCACTGACACACACACACACACACACACATACTTTCACACACACACATACACACACACACACACACACACACACACACACACACATACACACACACAGACATCACTTCAAAAATGTTTGATTCGTGATCAGGGATGCTTGAAACGTGCTCTCCCGTCGAAAACTCGAATTCGAATTTTCGACCCCGTCACAATACTTTCCTTATACATTATGTATATAAGGAAAGTAATAAAATGATAATTCAGCATACAGTTGTTTCAAGGATACATAGAATCCCCTTCGTCAGTTCAAGAGAACCAACGAACCTGAAGTGCAAAAGATGAATGAGAGCAAAGGAAAATACAAAATGATTATATACTCAAGACCTGGATTAAGGGAGATCCAATCAAGAAGCAGCATGGAGAACAGTTCAGCCAATCCGAAAAGAGAAACAACACAAGAGATTGGCGTGCGCCAAGACATAATAGACAACTCGACAAGACGAATCAAGTCCGAACAAGAATAAATAAAGCCCAAAAAGAAAAGAAAAATATATCAAGACGACACTTAAGTGTGTACAATAGTATGTTACAATAGTATTATTGTAACATACATGTACACATGTACATGTATGTTACAATAGTAAAACAATCTGATGTGGAACATTTTTATACTTATAATTTCCATTGTATTATGACACCTATCGGGACTACAAATTGGTCTTTAAATGAACAGTTCCAGCGTAATATATTTAAGTTTCATTAAATTAGCTTTTATGTTCAAATTTTACATATTAAGTTATATTAATATTCTTAAATTTGATGTATATTGCATAAAAATGCAAAATTGAAATTGGATTAATAATACATATTAATTAATAATGCATATATTGTGGAAAAAAGGCGCTATATATAAACAAGAAAGATCAATCATGCTTAAAGCATTGACTATGAAACACTTTCCAACTTCAATGCAATTTTATTTAAAAAAGTCTAAAATGCAATACATTCCTCGGTAATATTCTAAAACTTATCACAATACTACATTAATTTATTATATTTGAAAACTTAAACTTTCATTGAAAAAAATGAACTTCATTCAAATGACGGCATTGTAATATAAATTGCCTGGTTTAAATATCTCTAAAATGCGATACATTCCACAGTAATATTTTTAATACTATCATAATACTACGATAATTTATTATATTTGAAAACTTCATCGAAAACAACTGAAATTAATTCAAATGACGTCATAGAAAAAATGACACGCCTGGATCTCTCTATAAAAACAGCATTTCATTCATAACTTTCTCCCATTCATTTCATTCATCACAATACTATAATACTATAATAATTTATTTTATTTAAAAATTAAGACCATGGAGCTATAAGTAATTAAACTCTATGCTTAAAACTTCATCGAAAAAATTCGTCCTTCTTTTTATAAAATCAATTCATATTTCATTCATATCAGCCATGCAGACTCTATGGGCTAAATTATTTTTTGTTAAAGAAATACAGCAATTCTAATACATATTTTGCTGTTTACGTAAGTGATAAATAGGCTTCGTTGTAGAAGTAATCAAATTTGGATAATCATTTAAACTCAAATATATTGTATTTGTGTTGTTTCAGTATGTAGATGCACAGAATTTAAGCAAAACTAAAGAAGTTTTAGGACGAATACAACACTGAACATGAATTAAAAAGAGCTTAAAAAATCACGATTTTGAAACAAGATGGATGCCATACATCATTTTGAAGTGGGTCGTGTGATCTTTTCATATCATGGTCACGTGATCGTTTCATATAAGAGGTGTAATTATTATTTTAATTTTTATTTAAAAAACTACTGAATATATTTCGCTGAATTTTTTTTTATATATTTTATGGAACAATTTGAATATTACCCACAATTTTCGAAGCAATTTGTGAATTTTAAATCCGCTTAAAAAATGTTTGAAAAATTAGGTCCCATAGGGCTCAATGTATTTCATTTTTTCAACCCGGGTTCAATCCAAAACTATTTGGATGATATTATTCATTTATATTCCCATAGGTTCTACAGACCGTCTGAGCAACATACTAAAATTTCATTTTGATAAAGTCATTTTTACGGCAGTTATCGTGCTAACGGTCAGACAGACAGACAGATAGTCAGACGGAATGAACAAAGTCATAAACACTTTTCAACTTTATTGTAAACTGTTAAAAATGTAACATTCTATCTTCGAATCGAATTTAGTTGCTATTGGTTGTTTAGTTTTCCAGAGTAATCATAATTCAAGTAACTCTACTCAAAGCATTCTGATTAAATATCCAGCGGATTTAACTCAACTAAACTTAGTAGGAATAACTTTCAAAATATGTGGTAATGTAATGATTTCATAAAAATATTGTTTGAAAATAATCCCGAACATGAAAATATTCGTTGCCTAAGGTAGTGAAATGTACAAAAATGTGTGGCAACTAAGAACATAATTAAGAAGTAATTGAAACAGAAATTTAATTGTGAGTTGAATTAATAAATTTTATACAGTTTTTCTGAGATAATTTGTCTAACATAAAAACAGAATTACTGTTGTTTTTATGACAGGTATTTTTTTAAGCACGGCCAGCAATGTCAGAGACATGAGTTTTTTACAAGCTAAAAAATACATTTTGACGTTCTTCTTTAGTTAATTTTCCATATTAGAACTTGTGATCTACCCGTATTTCATTCAATTTTGCTACCCACAGTGCTTAGCTGATTTCGGGCGGGGATTTCTTGAACTACTTTACTTTTTGTGAAAATCTACCCCGTATATTCTGGAAAGCAATCCTACTGAATTTTGTGTAGTTTGGTTGCTAAGACAAGTCTGAAGAATATCATCAACAGGATAACTTGACTAATTTTCACCGTGAGAATCATAATCGGCCTTTTAAACCATATAAGAAAACACATTGCCATAATTATCTTAAACACCAATGTAACTGAGGTGCATCGTATTATTACCCAACATATAGTAAAATGGGGAAAAATTTGAGCAAAAATGTGTCATATTTTTACCTATGCACTTAACGTATTGTGTAATGGAAATACTATGTTATTTGAAAAAGCGTCCAGTTTGTTAATGTTACGTAGAACATTGGCTGCTAACATATTGACAACTTACGACTACTATTTGTAAGTAACATGGAATTTTGAAGACAACATAAAGAAATATTTACAGCGAGAAATATTTACAGTGGTGGACAAAAACTGCACCACTTGTGATATAGTTTTTTTGTCCAATATAGTTTCTATCGCAATGTGTGCATTGTAATGGAGTGGTACGACTAACTTGGACTACCGTATATTTAGAAGTTGATTTACTCTGTGCAAGACGGTTATAAGATTGTAATTGCAGCTTGAGGAGTATCACATATGAAATACTTATCCTGTATTTTAAAGTACATGAGTGTAAACTTAATATTTCATTAAAGAGTTCGGAGTGCTAACCGTTTAATGGAATAAAGTTACGGCTTCTAGTCACAAAAATGGTCTCCATTGCGTTTGTTATAAAACTCTACTAAGATACCATCTAATTTATTGAATCATGGGAGAAAACGTGATTTTTAGAAAATTAGAAAGTTATGCGTTTCCTCAAAAGCGAGCAAGGTCATAAAGTCATAGTTGATAACTTCCATCCAAACCATGAAATGGGTGGCGTGTCATTCAACAATCGAACCTACTGTAAAATCGCCTAATTTGGCCAGTTTGGAAATTCAAATCAGTTTTACAATATTCATGATTAATGAATATAATCAATAATCAGGGTACTCATTCCAAATTTTGTGACTCGAGTGATCCTGAATTGTGATTTGTGATAATCCAGATCCAAGAGCATCACCCGTTTTTTGAAACTTATTTTCTATAAATTATCATTTTATTAACACTTTACAACACAGTTGAAAAGTGTTTATGACCTTGTTCATTCTGTCTGTCTGTCCGTTCGCGCGAAGACTGTAAAAATAACTTTATCAAAATGAAATTTTAGTATGTTGTTGAGACGGTCTGTGGGACATACGGGAATGTAAATCAATAGTATCCTCCAATTAGTTTTAGATTGAATCCGGGTTGAAGAAATGAAATACATTGAACCCTATATGACCCAATTTTTCAAACATTTTTTAAGCGAAGTAAAAATTCACGAATTGCTTCGAAAATTTTAGAAAATATTCAAATTATCCCATAAAATATATTCGGTAGATTTTTTAATAGAAATTAAAATAAAGAAGACACCCATATAATATGAAGAGACTACATGACCCACTTCAAAATGAAATATGGCATCCATCTTGTGTTAAAATCGTAATTTTGAAAGTTATTACTTTCCTTATATATATATAATGTATAAGGAAAGTATTGTGACGGGGTCGAAATTTCGATTTCAAGTTTTCGACGGGAGAGCATGTTTCAAGCATCCCTGATCACGAATCGAACATTTTTTAGGTGATGTCTGCCTGTGTGTGAATGAATGTGTGTGTGTGTGTGTGTGTGAAACCATGTGTGTGTGTGTCAGTGAGTCAGTGGAGACGATATCTCACGAACAAATGAAGCGATTCGAATGAAAATTGGTACAAAAATTACAATCCGTGAATACTGGAAGCCTATTGATTTTAAACACAGTCGAATGTTCAGAATCCTAAAACATTTTCGAACAAAATTTTGAAAAATTCATCAAACAATCAAAACCTTTAATAAAGTTACGCAAATAGTCATTTCTTATGTAATTTTTCCTTAGAAAACGATTGACATAAACTTTAGAACGCTAGCATGAACCATTTTCGAGATATTGCACATTTTTCAAATAAATTTATAAAAATATCCCATTAATTAAAAAATATTAACTGTTGAGAAACATGTTCAATTTTCATATGTAATATCTTGAGATAAATTTGGTGACATCATTCTCGTGGATCTAGCTCGTTCCATTCATGAGAAAAGATACTTAGAGTAATACTTTTGTAGTTGAACGGCAATCTGCCATAAGAATAACTTAATTCTCCGTCCATAACACTTGGCGAGATTTTGGCGACGAGTTTGGAGGAATGTCGCCAACTTGGCGCCTTTTTTAAATGTTGCCAAAATAACAAAATCTTGCCAAATGGATACAAATGACGCTAAATCAATGAAAATGACGACTAATTGATGAAATGTCAATATCTTGGAAAGAATTTAAGTATCCACTTTAATAATAACATATTTTCCTTTATTGTAAAAGTCGTAAATTCATTTCATTAGGAAAGTCATGTGCTGCCCACATCAGATTTTTTAAAATTTATATTTAGTGTTGCATCCGTCCTAAAACTACTTTATTTTTGCATTTTTTCTGTGCATCTATATTCTGCGTCAATGCTGTTACAATATATTTGATTTTAAATGATCATTAAACATTGATTATTTTTACAATGAAGCCTAACTTTAATGAATGTATAATGTAAACAAGTGATTGTAAGATGAGTTGTAAAAGAATTGTTGAATTCTTTTCACACAAAATTATTTAACTCTGGAGTCTGGAATAAAAGTGTATGAATAATATATTCACTGCTTTTACATAGAGAGCCAGACGATTTATATTTTGATGATGTCATTTGAATAAAGTTTAAAGGAAGTTTCAAGCATGGAGTTAGAACGTACTTTGACCTTCATGGTTTTAATTTTCCAAGTACAATAAATTATATTGCAGTTCTGTTATAATTGAAATAATATCGCCGCTGAATGTATCGTATTTTAGAGATGTTTAAATAAAATTACAGTTAGATAGGTTTTATAATCAATGCTTTATGCATGATTGGGCTTTCTTGTATTTATATTTAGTGTCGCATTCGTCCTAAAATCGTGTGTTTTTGCATATTATCTGTGTTTCTAAATTCTATGCTTACGCAATTATAATATTTTTTATTTTAAATGGACACTAAACTTTGATTATTTCTACAACGAAGGCTATTTTTTAACGTATGCAAAATGTAAACAAAACAAGCGATTGTAAGATGACTTGTATAAGAATTGCTGAATTTTTTAACTCAAAATTGTTTAGCGCTAGAGTCTGGAATATTAGTGATAGTAATGGAATGTTTATTGATTTTACTTAGATATAGAAGCAAGCGATTTTATAGCAGTGCCTTTTTTGATGAAGTTTTAAGTTTCCAATTATTGTACTATGATTAATTTAAAAATATCACCGCTGAATGTATTGCATCTTAGAGATGTTTAAATAATATTGCATTTCAGTTGAAAAGTGTTTCATAATCAAAGCTTTATGCATGATTAATCTTTCTTGTTACTACTCGTATTACCCAATCGCCCCTTAACTTGAAGTATAAAGGAATATAAAGAAAGCTCGCGCGGTCCTGGAAACTCTGTAATTGGAAATCCTTGAATCCTTTGAATATTTTGTCTGCTCTACTCCTGCTCTCTACCTTCATGACTGCAACATAAGTTCCAGGAACAAAGTCATACGTCTCATTGGAGAACATCACATTCATAACACATTACCGAAACATTATCAATTGGAACTCAAAGCATATTCCAATAATAAAAATCTGATGTGGGCAGTACATGACTTTTCCTGCAGACATATATTCACGTTCTCTTTATTTTAATTAAATTTAATTCACGTTTAATTCAATTTGATAGGCTTACTTTCAAAGGTGGCGTAGAGAAAATACGAAAAATCTAAAATATCTCGAGAACGGCTAGGTCTAGTTTAATGGGGTTGGTCTTTTGCTTTTCTACGTTAAAAATTACGTATTACACAAGCATTTAATGGTTATATTTGAGCATACGTAGTTTTTTATTTTAGTCTTTGGCTATCTTTGCGGGCCATTTTCCAAAAAAAGTCAGATTATTTTTTTCCGAATAATACCAAAGTCTAATCAGCACCAGACTGTCCCACAAGTGACTTATCTACCGAATTTTGTGAAATTCGGTCCATTCGTTTTTCAGCTAGAGTGGATACAAATTTTGCGGGCCATTTCGCAGAAAAAGGCGGGTTCTTTTATCCCGAATCGTACACAAAACTAATCAGCACCAGATTGTCCCGCAAGTGACTTATCTACCAAATTTTGTTAAATTCGGTCAATTACTTTTTTAGTTAGAGTGGATACAAAATCTGCAGAGACAGACAGACACACAGATACACAGACACACAGACAGACACACAGGCACACAGACACATACACAGACGTCACGCTAAAAATAGTTTTTTCGTATTCTAGAGGTCCCGAAACGTGTACATCCGTCGAAAACTCGAGTTGCGATTTTCGGCATGATTCCAATACCTCCCCTATACATTACCATCATGTATTTCAGGGAAAGTAAAAATCTGATGTGGGCAGCACATGACTTTCCCTGCGGACTTATATCCACGTTCTCTTTATTTTAATTAAATTTAATTCTTTTTAATTCAATTTTTGTTCTCATTTGATAACTGGACTTTTTTTCAAAGGTGGCTTGGAGAAAATACGAAAAAAAAAACTAATATATCTCGAGAACGGCTAGTTCTAGTTTAAAGGGGTTGGTCTTATTCTTTTCTTCGTTAAAAATTGCGTATTAAACAGGCATTTCATGGATATATTTGAGCATACGGAGTTTTTTATTTTTGATTTTGGCGATTTTTGCAGGCCATTTTGCAAAAAAAGGTAGGTTATTTTTTTCCGAATCATACCATGATCTAATCAGCACCAGGGTGTCTCACAAGTGATTTACCTACCAAATTTTGTGGAATTCGGTCCATTAGATGCTCAGCTAGAGTGGATACAAGCTTTTGGGGACCATTTCGCAAAAAAAGGCGGGTTCTTTTATGCCGAATCATACCCAAAACTAATCAGCACCAATTTCGCCCACAAGTGACATACCTACCAAATTTTATGAAATTCGGTCAACTTTAGAGTGGATACAAAATCTGCACAGACAGACAGACAGACAGACAGACAGACACAAACACACAGACACACACACAGACGTCACGCTAAAAATAGTTTTTTCGTATTCTAGAGGTCTCGAAACCTGTAGATTCTTCGAAAACTCGAGTTGCGATTTTCGGCATGATTCAAATACTTTCCCTATACATTACAATGTATTGCAGGGAAAGTAAAAATCTGATGTGGGCAGCACATGACTTTCCCTGCAGACTTATATTCACGTTCTCTTTATCTTAATTAAATTTATTTCACTTTTAATTCAATTTTCGTTCTCATTCGGTAACGGGACTTATTTAAATAGGTGGCGTAGAAAAATTAAGAAAAACTAAAATATCTCGAGAACGGCTAGTCCTTGTGTAATGGGGTGGATCTTATTCTTTTCGTTGTTAAAAAATACGTATTAAACGAGCATTCATTGGATATATTTGAGTACACCTAGTTCTTTAATTTAGATTTTGACGATTTTTGCGGGCCATTTTGCAAAAAAAGGCAGGTTGTTTTTTTCCGAATCGTGCCAAAATCTAATCAGCTCCAGAGTAACCCAGAAGTGACTCATCTACTGAAATTTGTGAAATTCGGTCCATTAGTTTTTTAGTTAGAGTGGATACAAGCTTTTGCGGGCCATTTCGCAAAAATAGGCGGGTTCTATTTTCCCGAATCTTATCCAAAACTAATCAGCACCAGACTCGCCCGCAAGTGACTTACCTACCAAATTTTGTGAAATTCAGTCCATTAGTTTTTTAGTTACAGTGGATTCAAAATCTGCACAGACAGACAGGCAGACAGACACACAGACAGACAGACACACAGACAGACTGACAGACACACAGACACACACACAGACGTCACGCTAAAAATGGTGTTTTCGTATTCTAGAGGTCTCGAAACGTGTAGATCCGTCGAAAACTCGAGTTTTGATTTTCGGTATGATTCCAATACTTTCCCTATACATTACCATGTATTGCAGGGAAAGTAAAAATCTGACCTGGGCAGCACATGACTTTCCCTGCAGACTTATATCCACGATCGCTTTATTTTAATTAAATTTAATTCCCTTTTAATTCAATCTTCGTTCTCGTTTGGTAACTGGACTTATTTTCAAAGGTGGCGTAGAAAAAACACGAAAAAACTAAAATATCTCGAGAACGGCTAGTTTTAGTGTAATGGTGTTGGTCTTATTCTTTTCTTCGTCAAAAATTACGTATTAAACAAGTATTTAATGGATCTATTTGAGGATACGTAGTGTTTTATTTTAGATTTTAGCAGTTTTTGCAGACCATTTTTCAAAAAAAGGCAGGTTATTTTTTTCCGAATCATACCAAAATCTAATCAACACCAAATTGTCCCACAGGTAACTTATCTACCGAATTTTGTGAATTTCGATCCTTTAGTTTTTCAGATAGAGTGGATACAAGCTTTTGCGGGCCATTTCGCAAAAAAGGCGGGTTCTTTTATCCCGAATCGTACCCAAATTTAATCAGCACCAGACTCTCCCACAAGTGACCTACCTACCAAATTTTATTAAATTCGGTCTATTAACTTTTTAGTTAGAGTGGATACAAAATCTGCACAGACAGACACAGACACACAGACACACAGACACATAGACACACACACAGACGTCACGTAAAAAATAGTTTTTTCGTATTCTAGAGGTCTCGAAACGCGTAGATCCGTCGAAAACTTGAGTTGCGATTTTCGGCATGATTCCAATACTTTCCCTATACATTACCATGTAATGCAGGGAAAGTAAAAATCTGATGTGGGCAGCACATGACTTTCCCTGCATAGTTATATCCACGTTCTCTTTATTTTAATTAAATTTAATTCTCTTTTAATTCAATTTTCGTTCTCATTCGGTAACCGGACTTATTTTCAAAGGTGGCATAGAGAAAATACGAAAAACTAAAATATCTCGAGAACGGCTAGACCTAGTGTAATGGGATTGGTCTTGTTCTTTTCATCGTTAAAAATTACGTATTAAACAAGCACTTATTGGATATATTTGAGTATACCTAGTTCTTTAGTTTAGATTTTGACGAGTTTTGCGGGCCATTTTGCAAAAAAAAAGGCAGGTTATTTTTTTCCGAATCGTACTAAAATCTAATCAGCACCAGGGTAACCCACAAGTGACTCATCTGCCGAATTTTGTGAAATTCGATCCATTAGTTTTTCAGTTAGATAGGATACAAGCTTTTTCGGGCTATTTTGAGAAAAAAAAAAGCCGGATTCTTTTATCCCAAATCGTACCCAAAACTAATCAGCACCAGGCCCGCTCACAAGTGATTTATCTACCAAATTTTTTGAAATTCGGTCCATTAGTTTTTTAGTTAGAGTGGATACAAAATCTGTACAAACAGTCAGACAGACACACTGACACACACAGACAGACAGACACACAGACACACACACAGACGTCACGCTAAAAATGGTTCTTTCGTATTCTAAAGGTCTCGAAATGTGTAAATCTGTCGAAAACTCCAGTTGCGATTTTCGACTTGATTCCAATACTTTCCCTATACTTTACCATGTAGTTCAGGGAAAGTAAAAATCTGATGTGGGCAGCACATGACTTTCCCTGCAGGCTCAAATTCATATGTTCTTTATTTTTTTTAATAATTCATTAGATTTAGTTTAAATGCACCAAATAACACTAAATTTGCATTTTTAATTAAATTTTTGTTTTTTGTGTTTGGTAATTGGACATTTTTCCAAAAGTGGCATAACTAAATGCGAAAAATCTCAAATATCGCGAGAACGGTTAGTCGTAGAGTAATAGAGTTGTTCTTATTCTTTTTCTCATCAGAAATTATGTATAAAACCACCATTTAATTGATATATTTGAACATACGTAGCGTTTTTTTAGATTTTGGCAATTTTTGAGGACAATTTCGTAAAAAAGGCAGGTTGTTCCAAATAATACCATAATCTAATCAGCACGAGAGTATCCCACAAGTAACTTATCTACCAAATTTTGTGAAATTTGGTCAATTAGTAGTTTTGCTAGGGTGGATACATGACATTTTTGCGGACCATCTCGTAAAAAGAGGCAGGCTAATCTTTTCCGTTTAATACCAAAATCTAATCAGCACCAGAGTATCGTACAAGTAACTTATCTACCAAATTTTGTGAAATTTGGTCAATTAGTATTTTAGCTAGAGTTGATACATGAAATTTTTACAGGGCCATTTCGCAAAAAAAGGCGGGTTTTTACGAACCCGCGATTTTGTGAAATTCGAACCGTTAGGTTTTTAGTTGGAGTGGATACAAGCGTTTGCGGGCCATTTCGCAGAAATAGAGGTTTTTTTTTATCCCGAATCGTACCCAAAACTAATCAGCCCCAGATTCACCCACAAGTGACTTACCTACCAAATTTTGTGAAATTTGGTCCATTAGTTTTTTAGTTAGAGTGGACACAAAATCTGCACAGACAGACAGACAGACACACAGACACACTAACAGATGTCACGCTAAAAATGTTTTTTTCGTATTCTAGATATCTCGAAACGTGTAGATCCGTTTAAAACTCGAGTTGCGATTTTCGACATGATTTCAATACTTCCCTATACATTACCATGTATTGCAGGGAAGGTAACGAATCGTAGAGTAAAAGGTCATTTTATAAAACCCGTCCTTCATGACGTACAATTTTCAATAGTACTATTTGTACGTCATAAAGGACGGTTTTTATTAAATGGCCTTTTAATCTACGATTTGTTGTCTCTGATTTAACGTAACCCCCCCCCCCAAAAAAAAAAAAAACCAATACAGAATAAATAAAACTTTATGTCGATTTATTATTTCAACAGAAAAAATATCCTATGTTATACTGAATTGGATTTATTTCTTGCAGATACGCAATATTTAAAATTATAGAATGGAAGTAATAGGCATATCCATCTCGAAAAGAAAAAAAAACTTGATATTCCGTGTTACTTAAATGGATTTTGTCTTTTCAAGTTATATTTTACTTTCGGGCAATTTATTTTGCTAACGGGGGGGACTATAACAATTTGAACAAAAGTGACATTTTCAATTGATCTTCTGAAATGTACGTAGTAGTGCGGGCAAAATAAATAATTCGCAATTTTATATAAAATACACTCACGGACAATGAAAGTTGCTCACCAAGAAGAAAATATGGTACAACCGCAAAATGATGTAAATAGCTACATGGCAGGCTGGTATGCAAATGATCCCAGTCTGGTGTGATTTAGCATGAACGGACACCCGTGAGTGGTGCTGCAAGCATGAGCCGGATGCCTTATAAACCGGCGTGTAGTTGACGCCCCATCAATGCGAGACGTTCGGCCGACGTAAGCCCGAGTACGGAGTGAAAATAATGGTGGGTAAATATCAGAAACGTCGATATGCCCAACTGACGGACTTCGAGAGAGGCCTGATCATCCGGCTGAAACCCCAGGGTGGTCAGCGCACCGGATAACCCGTCACGTGGATCGTTCGGACTGTACCGTCCGACGGTGTTGGGAGCCCTGGTCACGGGACGCCACCATGACACGGAGGACCGACTCTAGACCGACTCAAGGGCGGATCCAGAGTTTTATTACGGGGGGGGCGGTTTCGGGGACCCGCCGCTGGAAAATTTTTAATTTTGGTCTGTTGAATAGTTTAGATAAATTTTGTTGTTCTTAAATCATATTAATATACTTAATAATTAAAGTTGAGCTTAGCTTTAACCCATATGGAAATATGGTTTAGGGTAAATTATAGTTAAGTATGACAGAAAGGATAAGCTAATAAAGGATACAATACATATACATTTATTCAACAACCAAAACGATAATTTGCAATGTATTTAATAGAACTTACAATGTATTTAATAGAATAGACTTTTGGCAGTCATATATAACAAACAGGCAGTTATACAGGCATAATTACAGGCAGTCATATATAACAAACAACACAATTATTCTTCATCGTCTTTACTTTTTTCCTATTTATAACACCGACAGGGGTGGGGGCGATAGCCCCCTCCGCTCCTCGCTGGACGGACTAGGCATACCATGAGCAGAGAAGTTCGAATGATCGTGCGGCAGGCACGTACAGAGCCCACAGCGACCCGATCCGCGATACAGGCACATGCAGCGTCTTCTGTCTGCCCACGAACCATATCTAGACACCTGAAAGAAGCTAATCTGCTATCCCGGCTTCCCTTACGTGTGCTGTCGTTAACACGGGAATATCGGCTGCTCCGGTCGCAGTGGTGCCGGGCCAGAGCCACGTAGAACGCCACATTTGGCGATGTGTGGTGTTTAGCGATGAGTGCTGCTTAGTTTTAGGAATTGATGATCAGCGTGTCTAGTAGTGGAAGTCCCATGCACAACACCACAATCCCAACCTCGTTATCGAGCGCCGCACCATCCCTAATGCAAGCATCAGGGGCTGGGGAGCCATAGCCTACGACAGCCGATCCGCTCTAGTAGTGGTACCTGGAACATTGACGGGCCAGCGGTATATGGATCAGATTCTACGGCTCCATGAGCTCCCATTTGTTGCTGGGATTCCAGATGTGCAATTCCAGCAGGAATTTTTTAATGCCCGGTCGCACGCGATTCGGGTCGCCCAGGCCTGCCTGAGTCATCTCCAAACACTTCCAATGCCTGCCCGCTCCCCAGATCTGTCCCCTATCGAGCATGTGTGGGATCCGTTGAAACGCCAGCTGCCTCGTTGCTGCAATCTTCGGGATTTGGAACGTAACATCAAACAAGTGTGGACTCGTCTGCCGCAGCACAACATCAGACATATGTTCGACATCATGCCGGACCGTATTGCTACTTGTATCGCAGCACGAGGCGGGGCGACGCGCTATTGAGGATAGCCGGACTGTGTAACATAGCTCTCTGTACGTGTTCTGCTGCGTTGTTTCTGTGATCAGGTATTTCATTCATCTGTATCCTTCCATCAATAAAATTTCAAATCCATCCTATACTTTCTTCTTGGTGCGCAACTTTCATTGGCCGTGAGTGTATAATTCTAGGAGGAGGATGGTATAAAGTGCGTAATGTATACGATTGAGCTATATAAATGCGTTCCCAAGTTTACCTTTTATGTTTTTAAAGAGCAAGATTCGAACATTTTGAATTGATTGATGATCTGGAGCAGATATCGAGATAAATGCACCAACTATGCTATCCATGCTTTGTAAGAGAAGTGGGCTGATTGACTTCTGTAATTAAAGCGAACATAAGGACAAAAACTTTACAGGATGTGCTTAGGGACATTTTTGAGCTCCTCTTTCCGTCTATATGCCCAATGTATGTAATAATTTGTTCTACATGTAATAATGCAAACTTTCATTTGATATCTACACATCGCAGTGTTTAGCCCATAAATAATATCCAATAAAACCATCCGAAGAAAGTGTTGCCAATTTTCTATTTGATATGTTTAATAAAAGAAGAATATCTGCTCCCTTGTGCAGGTATACTGTACTTTATGACATTAAATTTCAGGCAAACCTTTCTTTACCGTCTCAATAAAGTTGTCTGTCCACTTTTCTTTTCAATAATAACACATTTTACCTTCATTTATCAGATAGGAGGAATTTAATAATCAACAGGCTGGGATAAAGTTTTGGGTTCATTATTAGAACCTAGGACCTATTGATTTGAAAACAAATACTTAGACCACTGAAATTATTCTAGCTCGAATGTACTTTCCAGAATCTCGCAAACCGTACACTTTCCATAGTCGAATACGAACTGCATGTAACAACAATAAAATGTGCGCATGGGCATCTGTAAAAATTATTGTTACAACGTATCGTGGGTGTGCGCTTCATTAACTATACGTTTGCGATAGTAAGAAATTTGCTTATAAATTTTTATTAAAATACATTCACTGACTGCATCGTTTACTGAAATATCACACTTTTTCATATACATCACTATTGTTGCTTTGTGAGGAGTATAGAGAAAGAGTATAGTTGAGATTCTCGCAGCTAGCGGTCACTTCTTTATCAGTGATGTTTTTAGTAGAAAATTTATTAGCGGCTAGCATAGTAGCCATGCTATAGCCTATATTCATAAAACGTGTTTATTGAAAGACTAGTATAAACTGTGGTTAGGGAGCGAATAGATCTGCTTATAATAACATATATGTGATATAATTATATATATGTTATAGCAAAAGCTATAAAATATATATAATTATATAACGTGCTTAAAGGGTTTTCGGTCTTTCTCCCCCCCCCTTCCGAAAAAAAAAACACCCAGGTGACACAGAAGACTGAATTTTTGCAAACTTATAGTACTACAGTTAGAAACCAAACGAACCGAATTTTCAAATTATCCCTTTCCCTGGCTTCAGAGAGAGATAAATCTCAAAAGGGCTCGAAAATTATTTTTTATTCCTTTAGAAGCATTCCTGCAGTCATAGAAAGCGAAATCTTTGCCCACTTATAGCATGGACCTTTGCATTAAACTTAACATAGCCGGATTTTCGATTTACTCCTTGGAGGCAGAAAAATTGAGTTTTCTCGAAAATACTTTCCAGATCCTCTGGAAAACCCTGGTGACCTAGAAGACTGAATCTTCCCATATTTATTGTATCGATCAGCGAAAAGGACATAAAGTAGTCGGATTTTCGTCCCCCCCCTCCCTTGGGACAGAAATTGTGTTCTTTTAAATTATTTCCAGATCCTCAATCATCCCTCCAGTGGCGTAATAAAAATCTTTGCACACTTTTAATATCGACCACTGAACTGAACCTAACGAGGACGGATTTTCGATATTTTTTTCAGAGTAATCAAATTGGTGTATGTAGGAGTAGGGGTGGTAAGAGTCTTTCAGAGTCTTTTTAAAGCGGCCACCGGGACATTGCGTGACTAGACAAATTTTCAGTTGGGACAACTGAAAATTTGCCCAGTTACGTAAATTTGCTCAGTCACTGCTTTTGACGCTAAGCACCGCACATTATAAGGCAAAGTAAAATTTATTAATAAAGTTGCTGCTTAATTTTTTTTAGTGTGAGTTTTCCTGTCTTGTCCGTCTTATAGTTTCTTTTAAAAATCCACAATAAAAATAATTCATTTCATATTAGGAATAATTATTGCTGAATAAATTTATATACAATGTTAGATTCGTATCTTACAGATTTGTAATAGCAAAATAAATAATGTTCAACACAGGTAGAAGAGATACCCAACAAGAGAAATCATATTCGATTGATGCGCGACGTGAATGGATTTTATCATTTCAGGTTATATGTTGCTGTGAGGCATTTTGCTAACGGCTAGAGTATAACAATTTCAAAACGACTGACATGGCAAATCGATCTTCAGAAAGAGTTGCGGAGCTCAGTTTCTTTAAACAATGTTTTTAATTAATATCTGTGAGACCAGGAATCACGTAGACAGTTTTATATGTGAATTAATTATCTAGCACCACAATAACATTGTGCATGCCAGTATACAGTGCAGGGACGGGACAACCCATAGGTTAAGACAGGAGGATTGCACTCGGAAGACCTTGTCCAAACTGTTCAAGTGGTCACGTAGAGTACGGCTGAGTTAAATATATGGGTCTGAAAGTCCTTAAGAGAGGTTGGTGCTAGGGGAATGACGGTACATTCCCTGCGGATGTCGCCCCCACTGGGTTCCGGTCTAAATTGGGTGGCACTGCGTCAGTGCCCAAATAGATACCTTACATCTTCGGGTAGGTCGGATGGTCTGGCTTAAAAGAAAGAAATTGTACAGTGCTCATAGTAAGATATTTAAGCATTTCAATAGCTATGTAAGGACTGGTCCCTATGTCTACACGTTAGGTTTATTTATATAGTAATGTGACCATGGCCAATCGAATGAAGGGGATTATAGTACTGAGAATTATTACAGTTAAGATAACGAACTCGGAAACAAAGCGAGATAGACGAAAAAAAGTTGTGTAATACGTATTAAGGAATCGACAGAAGGGCCAAACGTAGTTCGCGTATACAGAAGACAATAAATACCCGTCGTATTTAATCGGTTGCTAGATGCACAACACTGCAACTCTGTAAATGGTTTATACCGTACATTTCGTTTTGTTGCTAAGTTATTGATAACGATTTAAATTCTTGGCTAGGTGCAATGTATCACTTATACAGGGTGTCCCCAAAAGACTGAAACGTGCTTTAATTACTTACCTGTTGGAGATAAGTGGGCAATGTAAATTGCAAAAATGTTGAAAGTAAGGTAAGATATACTAACTACGAATACTCATACGTTAAGAAATACTACTACGTTAATGAAATAGCCCTCCCATTCATTTACAAAAAGTTGCAGTTTTAAAATTTTTATGCGACCCCCTTAGATAAATTTGGTCAATCTGAAAATTTTTATTTTTTAATGCAACAAGATCATTAAAAAAAAACCCGCATATCTGTATCTTTAAAATTGAGCAAATTATATTTAATTGAATATTGAACATTGTGAATGGGACTCTATATCAAATTGGAAATGTAAATTTGTGACATATCACAAAAGAAATAAAACTGTAGTAATTTTTATTTTTTAAAGCAACAAGATCATTAAAAAAACCCCGCATATCTGTATCTTTAAAATTGAGCGAATTATATTTAATTGAAAATTGAACATTGTGAATGGGGACTCTATATCAAATTGGAAATGTAAATTTGTGACATATCACAAAATTGATAAAACTGGACGATAATACATAGGATACCCAACCGCTTAGTGAATACCACTGCTTTATATGATCTCTGTCTCTGTAATGCTTTATTTAGATGCATTTGTGATAAAAAATTTTGACACATATTAACGTATGTTTGATCTAAACAATTCCCATCGTCAATTTGTTTATGATCCCTATTTTCACTGATGAAACAGCATTTCACATGATACGGAAAAGATTTTTTCCTTTATCATAATTCAGTTGATTTTAAAGATACAGACATGCGGTTTTTTTAATGATCTTTTTGCATTAAAAATAAAAATTTTCTGATTGACCCAATTTGTCTAAGGGGATCGTATAAAAATTTAAAAATTGTAACTTTTAGAAAATGAATGGGAGGACTATTTCATTAACGTAGTCTTATTTCCTACCTTACATTCAACATTTTTGCAATTTACATTGCCCACTTATCTCCGACAGCTAAAGAATTAAAACGCGTTTCAATCTTTTTGGGACACTCTGTATTCCATCGCGCATGGCCTGTTTATTATAGATAGACCTGACGTTTACATGTATGGAACTTTCTGTGCATATTTATTAAGGTGCTCAAGGATTTTCTTAGGAACACTGTACATTCTCTGCAATTTCCACTATTTAAAAATATATATATAAATAATTCGAGTTTTTGGATTATACTCTTTGTGTTTAAGACAAAAAAATTCTAAAATTTAAATTATTTAGGCATGTTTTTATGATAAGAATATAACTTGACTTTGGTCATATTCAATAATTACCCAGATCACAGCATAAAATGCTGCTCAAATAAAGTTTATTAAGTAGAAGTACTTTTCAGAAATCTTTGATTCTCATTTTGTGTATCTCGGATTTTGCCATTTAGCTATTCTCTGTATTATCTGACTTTGTCTAGCTCTCATTCGTGCGTTTAGGTCTAGACTTGTTTGCATTGAAGACGGAAAGCCAAGAATTTCCGAAATGTACGGCTGCGTGCCAAACTTTATTTATGCATCATTTTATACTGTGATATTGTTTATTTTTTATTTAGAATACTTTTATTATCGAAATATCGTGTTGAAATATTATATTGTGATCTAGTTTACTACGTTTTAAATATTTTTATTCCGAATATAATTTTCAATGGATTTGTGCATTTCGTGCGTAGTACAACATGAAGTAACTACAATGTCTGTGTGTGCGTCTCTACTCATGTCTAACATTGCAATGTGTGTATCCACTCCTAAACAGTATCCAATGGATTTTCATAAAATGTATTATTTAAATGGCATATATGTAATTCTAATAATAACTATTTTGTACAAATGAAAAGCTTGGAATTATAGTAGTCTAATTCCGTTAATGAAATAAGTTGGACACATTTTTGTAGTTAAATATTTTTTTTAATATTTTAAATGATCTAAAAAAGTAGTTCAGGATTCGGCCGCTAGTTGGAATAACTTTTGCGGCAATGCAAACGGATATCCAAATATTGAGAAGTTAGTGGTCCAACTCTAAGGAAAATGGCGTCGTATGAGACTGTTTCGGATAACAATGACGAAATAATAGTATAGAATACCTAGTCATACAAAAGAATCTGGCAAAGAATATGTTAAAATCGAAGATGCTATTTCCTTTGAAAATATTAAAACTTGCTGTTTTACTGCTTTAAATAGTTTTTGAAGTTGAACAATTATTTGCAGTGGAGATAAACACTATTTTAAAATCATAATTATTTTATTTAATGAAACCCCCAAATTCTTTTCAGGTAGTTGCAGGTTTGCTGTGAGGTCTGAGGAAGTTGTCTTTAATGTATGGTATACCGGTCGAGTTAGTTTGCTTAGTTAAACAGAAGATCTTTCAGCAAATCAATCGAAAATCGTGATTTATAGTGATTATCGTGGAGGACGAAATATAAGTAGAAATATTGCATAAGACTTTACTTCTAAAGTTATCGACAACAAGTTCTTGGTTCCAACGTATACATATTTGGCAAATGATCGTGCCTTTGGAATGCTGAAGACTGCCAACAAAATACGAGAGCACATCTATACTCCATATCAGTGGTGGGAGTTAATGCAAGTTAAAAACAAAAATGTGATATTATCCAGATGACGAACAAAGATTTTCTGTCTTCTTCAGCTGCATTAAAACAAAATATAACAAACATGAAGGTAACGCTGAACATAAATAAGGTTTTGTGGATTAAAATGTCATGAATGTTGTATTCAAAAGATGAAATTAAAAAATATTGCAAGAAGTTTTACCACTCGGAGCAATAATCTGGAATTCACGAATGTATTTAAGTGGAACTAGAAAGTGAAACATTCACACACAACACATTTACTTTATATTGGTGCATTTATTTTATATTAACACATTTATTTTATATTAACATAATTATTTTACATTAACGCATTATAGTGTATATATAGTTTTTATAACACATTATAGTATACCTAGTTTTATTATAGTGTAATATAACACATTTTGATGAATATAAATAATAAATGAGTAAATCAAATTTCAATGCACAAAACCTATGCCGTCCTCTCCTAGATTATAGGTATAGAACTACCCTAAATCCCCGTAGTTTTTGTCGCAAATGATTTTCTCATACTCACCTAATTACATTGAGAGGTAGTAATGGACAACATAGCTTTCGTAATACGAAATCAGATTTATCTATTTAAGAAACAGCTATTCTTGCAAACGAAACGAAACTTTTGTGTGGGTATTGATTTTGCTGATGGAAGCTTTTCTTGTATAGGATATGCAAGTAATGTTCTGATTTGATTTATTTCATATATTTGAGTAAGAAGGACAAGCAAACGCAAATAGTATAATTTTATTATCTCACTAACTATACAGAGTGATTCAGCATTGTTGACCTCGGATTTTGAGCATAGAGTTCTACTTCTTAAATACTTCCAATTTAAAAGTAACTTAAAATTAAATGCGAAATATTTTTGTATAATTATATATTAGGTGGGTTGTGCATTAATAAAAGTAAAGAAGATTTTATGGGTCCCTTGAGCGAAAAAAAAAGGTTCAATTACAAAAAATTGCACCTTACTAGTCTAAAGAAAAGCGGATACAAAAATCTGTTAACGACGTTATATTCACGAAGATATTTAGAAAAAAATAACATAAAAAATACCAAAATAAGTTAAAATTTGAAAATTGGAATTCAGTTTTCCATCGACTCTACCTCGTACTAGAGGGACTAACTGCAAATTGAAACCAAACTTTGCAATTTTATTTGCATATGACCCCGGATTTGTAGGAGAAAAATTCCCGATTCTTTAATAAGCAATAACTCGTTGATTATTGTAGATGGTTGCATTGCTTCTTTTCTTTTAGTTTCTGTACAGCGCAACTTTCTTTAACTGATTTTTTTTTGCTCTAGAGACCATATAAAAAATTAGATCCTCAATTTTTAGGAACATACCACGAAAAAAAATCTGATGTGGGCAACACATGACTTTCCTTATATAATGCAATGAATTTACTACTTTTACAGTTAAAAAATGTTATTCCTATAGTAGATACTTATATTCTTTCCAAGATATTGAATTTTCTTCAATTAGTTGTCATTTTGATTGATTTAGCGTCATTTTTATCCATTTGGCGAGATTTTTGTTAATTTGGGAACAGTTAAAAAAGTCGCCTAGTTGGCGGCATTTCGCCAAATTTGTCGCCAAAATTTCGCCAAGCGTTATGGACGAAGAAATAAGTTATTCTTACAGCAGATAAATAACTATTGGCGTTCAAATACAAAAGTATTACTCAAAGTATCTTTTTTCATGAATGGAACGAGCTAGATCCACGAGAATGATGTCATCCAATTTATCGCATAGTGTTACACAAGAAAAGTGAACATGCTTCTCAATAGGTATCATTTTTTTTTATTTTATGACTTTTTGATAATTTTTTTGAAAAATGTGCAATATCTCGAGAACGGTTCATGTTAGCGTTCTAAAATTTATGCCAATCGTTTTCTAATGAAAAATTACATAAGAAATGTCTATTTTCGTAACTTTATTAGCGGTTTTGATTTTTTAACGAATTTTTCAAAATTTCACTCAAAAATTTAGGGGGGTTCTGAACATTCGATTGCGTATAAAAACAATAGGCTTCCAGTGTTTATGGATTGTGATTTTGTACCAAATTTCGTTTGAATCGGTCCATTCGTTCGTCAGTTATCGTCTCCACAGACTCACTGACACGCACACACACACACATATTTTCACACACACACACACACACACACACACACACACACTCACATACTTTCACACACACACACGCACACACACACACACACACACACACACACACAGACATCACTTCAAAAATGTTTGATTCGTGATCAGGGATGCTTGAAACGTGCTCTCCCGTCGAAAACTCGAATTCGAATTTTCGACCCCGTCACAATACTTTCCTTATACATTATGTATATAAGGAAAGTAAAAATGATATATAAGAAATTTATGTTTAATTTCAAAACACTTTTATATTGAAAGTATGTATCTAAAGCCAATTGATACAGCTTGAAAAGCAAAGTCAACTGTGCTAAATCACATTGTATAAATGGGGAAAGTTTTGAGGTAGGGAAGGAAATTTAAAATCTGGGATATGTGGTTTGGATATCTTTATGGCTGTTGTTAATTTAATGCTTTAAACGTTTGGTTTTTCTTGTCTGTTTGTTTTCTTCACAAATTTTCCTTTTTTGATTCAAATCACTTAAATTTCCCGTATGTTATCATTTTCTATTATCGGTTTATTATAATATTCATTATTTTATTAAATTTGCACCAATTTAATACTAGCATGATATTCATTTCCGTGTTTCCTTTAATATTCGGTAAAATACGAATCGGTATATGTTCAATTAGAAAAAATCTGATGTGGGCAACACATGACTTTCCTTATATAATGCAATGAATTTACTACTTTTACATTAAAAAAAATTCTGATGTGGGCAACACATGACTTTCCTTATATAATGTAATGCATTTACTACTTTTACAGTAAAAAAAATAGGTTTTTCTTATAGTAGATACTAATATTCTTTCTAAGATATTGAACTTTCGACAATTAGTCTTTATTTTCATTGATTTAGCGTCATTTTTATCCATTTCGCGAAATTTTTGTTAATTTGGCAACATTTCAAAAAGTCGCCAAGTTGGCGACATTCCGCCAAATTCGTCGCCAAAATCTCGCCAAGCGTTATGGACGAAGAAATAAGTTGTTTTTACAGCAGATAAATGAATATTGGCGTTCAAATACAAAAGTATTACTCAAAGTATCTTTTTTCATGAATGGAACGAGCTAGATCCACGAGAATGATGTCACCCAATTTATCGCATGGTATTGCAAGTGAACATGAAAAGTGAACATGTTTCTCAATAGGAAATATTTTTTTTTTCATTTTATATGACTTTTTAATAATTTTTTTGAAAAATGTGCAATATCTCGAGAATAGTTTATGTTAGCGTTCTAAAATTTATTTCAATCGTTTTCTAATGAAAAATTACATAAGAAATGTCTATTTGCGTAGCTTTATTAGTGGTTTTGATTTTTTAAGGATTTTTTCAAAATTTTATTCGAAAATTTAGGAAGGTTCTGAACATTCGATTACGTATAAAAACAATAGGCTTCCATTGTTTACGGATTGTGATTTTTGTACCAAATTTGGTTCGAATCGGTCCATTCGTTCGTCAGTTATCGTCTCCAGAGACTCACTGACACACACACGCACACACACACGCACACACACACAGACATCACTTCAAAAATGTTTGATTCGTGATCAGGTATGCTTGAAACGTGCTCTCCCGTCAAAAACTCGATTTCGAATTTTCGACCCTGTCACAATACTTTCCTTATACATTATGTATATAAGGAAAGTAAAAATGTGTAGAGAAAATTCTGATTTAAAAACAATTAACATTCGAGGTTGCGCAAGAAGAAGTGTATTTAGGAAAGAAGTCTGCTTTGTGTGTGCTTATATGGTTCCAATGATACGAACCCGATAACTCAAGAACAAATGCACCTATCGATATTAGATTTATTTATATAAGTAAATTTTTATAATTTATATAATAAATTTATTTTATTTATATAAGTTATTATTAAATAAGTAAAACGGAAAATATGTCTCTTGGTATGTATGTGTGTATGTGTGTTTGTTTGTCTTATTATCACGGGATAACGGCTACGCCGTATTTCATGAAATTTTGTTGGTTGTCTTGTAATATCCCCAATTAAAATTTTATCTATGTTTCGAATTTCTAGGACCAGCGATTGTTTAGATATTAGTAAAAGGCTCGCAATTAAACCTTCTACAGACATGCTAATTCTGCGAACAATGATGGTAGTATACGTATAGTATATTGGTCACATTCATAAATTTGAACTACGCTATTGATGTTAATGGTTTCAAAATAGTTTATATTTAAACCAAATGCAAATATTCATATTTAAACCAATTTGTCGGCGTTTGTCGAGTGTAGACTTGAAAAAAGAAACGTTTAAAAGAATTTAAGAATGATGTCTAAAGAACAACTTGGTACAATATATAAAAACATATACCTATTCTGAGTTCTGAAAGGGAATTTTGATACCAGTGGAATATAAACCTATTGGAATGTAAATATATTAGCAATTCAAATGCATATTAATAATTAAGATATTATTATTTTTATTTTGCTACGGCTAGCTTATATCGATAAAGTTCTGGAAATAGCGCTCCCTTGTATTTTTCCATTTTATTATCTACACAGAGAATATAAAAACATTTTTCATTATTTCATTATTTATTTTCAGTACATATTTGAAACACTCACTGTACACTTGTAATATTTTAATTCATATAAATAATATATATTTTTCAGGATGAAAAAAATCAAGTTTTGACAACGGTTGTCTGGCTCGATCAGGTAAATACTTTTGAATTATTTTCCTCTTTATTTCTCGTGTTAAAGAGATAATGAATCATATTGTATAAAAGTGATAACAGCATTAATATGTGCATTAAAATTGTAGAGCGAAAAAATTATAATTGAGAATTTTACCGAAAATGTATTCGATCTGCATTAGACTTCGAAGGAGGTTGGGGGTTGACTTGAGATTTTCACTTCCGGTTATGTTGCTATATATTCTGGTTTTTCCTAACATTCGTATGACAGTATGCCTTAAGTATACAAAATAGAATAGAAATGCTTAATCTTTTGTTTACGGGTGGGACAGCGTCCATCCCAAACGAAGAATCTCTCAAAATCACAGATATTTGACATTCCCTATCCCAAACAGTTCGATCCCCCTTTGCAATCATTGGCGTCCGGACGCCAATGCCTGCAAAAGGGGATCGAACTGTTTGGAATAGGGAATGTCAAATACCTGTGATTTTGAGAGATTCTTCGTTTGAGATGGACGCTGTCCCATCCGTAAGCAAAAGATTAATATTTCCGCCCAAAATGGAGTGTATACACAATTTGTCATCGTATGATGTTCCCTCCATAAATTTATTTTGCATACATAGCCATGTGTTTAAATTATCATTCTCTTAAAATAGATGAACGAAAAGCCACTGTCTTACATTTCCTGTTTCACATAATTGAAAACTTCATTAATTGAAAACTTTTCAAATTTTTCAAATTTCGGTCAAAAATATCCTCTCGATTTCAAAGCTATTTTTTATCATTTTATTTTATTAAATAAAAAAATAATAATTTAAAAAGTATGCGAAATCATTGAAGGATATTTTTCTTATGAACGAAAAAGACATGAAATATTCTGCAACGAAACTTTGACTTCTTTCCGTTATGGGTTTCCATTTCAAAAGAGAAACTCCGTAGCAGTTATTTATATGAAAATGGAAGCTTGCCCTTTTTATGTCGGGCATTGCATTAGAGAAGTAAAAATAACAATAAATTTACCCCGTTCATACATATGGAGCTAATTTGAAAGCTCGTGCAATTTGCAATGGAATTCTTCAAGCACATTTTGCTTTTATAGTATATAAGAGGAAGCCTTTTAACATTTACTACCATAAAATCATATTTCAGTTTCACTAAACCTTTATTATTTCCTCTTTGCTTTTCCATTATGTGCGTTGCAAACAGCCTATAATAGTTTATTTTCTTTACAGGATTACTAGCAATAAAATGCTATGAACTTTTGTGTGCGGGTATAAACAATAACGAGATTTGACGGTAGGATAAATAAATTGAATGAAATGGATAGGTTATAGTTTGGAAAACTAAGTATGTATTTATGAATTTAATAACAATGCCAGTAGAGTTTGGTTGCAATAATAAAAAAAAGTGCTGTCAACAACAGAGATTACTTCAAAAATTATTTTTAGAACAGTTTATATAGGTGATATAATGAGCAACAATGGGACACCATACCGATAAGGATGATTTCATTCTCAATTATAAGTTTATTTTTCATTTCATTGAGTTATATGAACCTATTTTATAACAAATAATGTATTTGAAATGATCTGAAGAAAACATACTTGAAAAAATCCGGCAGTGTTAATTATATTTGCTGTTCCCGATGTTTTATTGTATTTCTCATTAGTTTACTTACATTTTCATGTATAAGATAAATACTTACGTAATCCTATTTAAAAAAAATAATTTTCTGCATGTAACACAAATTCCTGGTATTATCTGTTATTTTAAAAACATTGCAGGCTAAGAATTGTTTGCAGTTATATATATATATATATATATATATATATATATATATATATATATATATATATATATATATATATATATATATATTATATATATATATATATATATTATATATATATATATATATATATATATATAAAGGCTAACAAAAAGGCTAACAAAAAAAATTCTAATTATTTATTAATTATATAAATAAATGAAAATTATAAAATAAGCTAAAAAATTAGAAAAATCAAAAACATCGGAAATTAAGATACATTAATATTAATGTCTTCAATTTTATTTTCGTCAAAAAAATTGTAACTTTAGCCAGTTTGGATCTACGATTTGAGCGTCCTTATAATGGTGTATAGTGGCATTCTCGTTTATCCATTTCTTCTATGAATCTCTTGTTTAGTAAGAATTTTCATCTTTGTTTCATGTTCATATTCTGTTTTGCTTATACGGGTGTGCTTATACGGGTGTGCTTATACGGGTACGCTGTTTGCTTATACGGGTAATAGTCTTGTCTCCTGCTCTGACTCACTAGACAGGTCTGGGAGTGTGGCTGTTAACGCTCGTACTGCCTCCTAGGTTGTATTTCGTCATGTTCATTCCGGTGCTTCTAGATATTTATTATACTGTTGAGGTTGGTCGCATATACACGTGGTGAAAGAAGAAGGGTTCCTGCCACATGGTAATACAAATTTTCCTAATGTTTCTTATTTTCGTTTTTTCATCTTTTGGTGCCTGTAGTCTGAGTTTGGACATTTATAGTGATGTACTATTGTCCAATTTGAAACAGGCATTTGTTTGGGTTAATTTGAATTAAATACTCAGACCTGAAGATGAATTTAATTATTTTTAATCTTCGAATTTCGGCAGGTGCTAATCTTTTCTATTATCGGCATGGGTTTTGCTTCTATGGTGATTTTAATATTTCACGATTACTAATTAATTATTTTTATTATTACTTCTTTCTAATATATATATATATTATAAGAAACTAAATTATTTGCATGTTTTAATTACATGTGGCTTATATTTTGTTGAAGTTGTCTAATGAGCACATATAAGAATAAAATTGAAATAAAAATAAAATAAACCAACGTTAGGCTTGAGAATAATTCCTTTATAAGTAAAATAGGTACTAAATAGGTATTAATACCCCTCGTGCCCTGTTCCATGTATAAGCTAAGCAATTGAAAACTGGATCTCATGTTGAGAAAGCCTGGTGATAATATAAACCTGTAACTATGTAACTACACTCAATAATGGAATTAGTATTTAAATTTTTTTAATAAATAATATATGTAATCCAGGTACTGAAAGTAATAAACCCCTTGTTCATGGCATTAACATACATGGTGTAAGTGTATGAATAGTGTAAATGATGAAAATATTCAAATTGATGAAACAACAAATGGAGCTAGGCCTTTCGTGGCTCCCAAATTTATTTTAACAGTAACATGAAAAAGATATATAAAATCGTAAATGTGAAAAGTACTTTCGAAACATGTACGTTTTCAAGGGCCATGCCTGGGTCAGTAATACTTAAACTTTACGTTTCTGTATGCATAACTGTAAATTTTATTACAGAAATTATGCAAATAGCCCAGAGTTGAAAAATGTAGAAATTGAATCAAGATTAACAATAATCAATGAAAATAAAACATCAGAAAAAATCCAGCTATATGTCATGTTGTAATAATATAATAACATCTAACAATTTTCAATTTAAAAAAGAATAAAATAACTTAAAAAGAGTTGCCACTCTCCCTTGAAACGTGCGATGGTATAGATAATGAATTACGTTGCAGTGAGCCAACTGAAAAATGTTTGCAGTTAAGGTTATAGTCTAAGATTGTAACTGGTTGAATTGAAACAGGGTGAACAGAAAAAGTTTAATTATCGATGTTCAAAATTAAATATATAAATATCTATTAAATAATCAAATAATTGATAAGTCCTTTTCAAAATTGAAATTATACTTTCAGATGATGTAGTGATATTTTGTGGTCACTTTGATGAAAATTTTATTTTAATTTTTGATTATTAAATGTTGCTGAGACTGGCCTTTTACTAAGTTTCTCTCTCTCTCTCTCTCTCTCTGTATATATATATATATATATATATATATATATATATATATATATATATATACATATATATATATATATATATATATATATATATATATATATATATACGTAAGGTGTTATAATTTAAGTATCCCTGTTCAAAGCACTGTAGAGAAAAACCAGTAGTCATAAGAGCGCCAAATCTGTGTGGTATTTCAGAACATGGAGAAACGAATGACACAAACAAAACTAGTTCCAAAAATGATCAATAGGGGAAGAGATGGTGTTGTCTAATAAAAACATGGGACATTCCCTAGTTAACGAACATTCCCTAGTAAAAACATACTTCAATGAAACGGCCCGAAACTCCCCGGATTTTTCCTAGTAAAAAAATACTTCAATGAAATGGCTTGGCAGTCATGATGCATATTAATTACGAATTGTAGGTGGTATAAGCGACCATCAACTGTCTTAAACCTATAATATGAAATTTAGGTAAGCATTTCGCAAAAGTTCCATACGGTATCAACAAAAGAAGAAGACGTCGGTTTATGCAAATTGTTTAAACACAATTTGCTATAAAATCACGTTCAAAGCTTTGTGGAAACTTTCGTGGTAGCTGGAGCTCTTCGCGAGTACAGGCGTTTAAAATCGTCGCGTACAGGTCCTCTGACAGCATGTGGCGGCTGGAGCATGGTTCAATGCTTCGAAGAGACAGAAAGCTTATCAGTTCGACCAGGACGAGGCCGAAAATCTGTGACAAAGCAAGTGGCTGAAGAGGTTGCAACGGCTGTTGTTGAGTAGACCAGTCACAATGAGGCAGGAATCAGTAGTTCTCGAGCTATAGCAAGACACTTTGATTTGGCCTTCGAAACTGTAAGGAAGGGTTTGCAGAAGACTTTAGAATGTTATCCGTATAAGATCCAGCGTCACCAAGCGTTACAGGGTTCTGATGCAGATATCCGTGAAACATTTGCTTTGACATCCCTTGCTAGCATGCGGGTAGACGTCAACTGGCCCTGGAACATCTTGTGGAGTGAAGAGGCACATTTTTTTCTGTGTGAGCAGTAAACACGCTAAACAGCCGCATATGGGCAATGGAAAATCCTCGCCAGTTTCAACAGATCCACTTACATTCTCCAATACAAACCGTTTGGATTGGGTTTTCAGCAATATTTCTGATTGATCCATATTGTTTTAAGAAATTCACTTACAGAGACCAAAGACCTGTTCAGTTACTGCACAACGTTATAGGGACATGCTGCAGAACTTCGTTATTCCTCATCTACAACAACGAGGATACCTCAGCTCTACCGTATTCCAACAAAATGGAGCATCTCCCCCACATTATCCGTCCTGTTCAACAGTTGTTGCGACAGCATTTTATAGAAAATCGAGTAATCTGTCTCGCATTCCCATCTTTATGGCCACCCCACCCCGTTCACCAGATCTGAACCCTTGTGACCTTTGGCTGTTGGGTTATCTGAAAAGCAGGGTTTATCAGGGAGATATTCATAACCTAGCAGATTTGAATGGCAGCGTCATCTTGCACCCGCACAACATTACAACAGAGCAGCTACGTGCAGCTGTCGAACACGCTGTCACACGATACCAGATATTGCATCTTCAACAAAGTGGACTCATTGAATAATTTCAATGACATGTATTTCTACAGCCTTCTTCCCTTCTACGTTCCATGTATAACATGTTCTATATGCATTAATTAAATTAACATTTGCGTGTTTATGACTATAGTCAGTATCTATCGCAAGATCATACCACTTACAATTCGTAATTAATATACATCACGATTGCGTAGCCGTTTCATTGAATTATGTTTTTACTATGGACTATTCGCAGAGCTATCTCTGCCCCTATAGGTCATTTTTGGAACTATCTATTATTATTTTCTTGCGCCATTCGTTTTCCCATGTTCTGAAATGCAAACCACGCAGATCTGCCGTACTTATGACCATTGTTTTTTTCTCTACAGTGCTCTGAACAGGAATACTTTAATTCTAACCACCCTATATATATATATATATATATAATTGTATGTGTATTTTAAAATTGCAATAGGTAGTCAAAAGTGGTAATGAATACGCAAACCAATCTTTGCGTTATTTGAAAATATAACTGCGAACAAGCATTGATAAGTGTTTAAATAGATCATCAGTTACCCCCGATAGAATACTGCGATTTTAATTAACAGAATAAAATATTTAGAGGGAGGCTGCAGAATTCTGTATATAGTTCATTTCTCATCGTAGTGACTATGTATTGACTTTTAGAGGATTGCAAACGATCCAAATTTTGATCTTTTTATCTTCAGGCGAATGCTATTATACTGTTTAATCATAGGGGTTTAATTTGAAGAGCTCATGTTTTGAGCTCCTTTTCAGGCAGTATGGAGAGTTGCTCGTGCTTTCCGGCGTTTTTTTATCTAGTATGTAACATCAGTTCCAGGCAGTTTATGTATTTTATTAAGATGGAGGTTAAAAATGCGTGCATGGACGGCATAAAATATCTGACTAAAAGATTATATGGAACTTTGTTGAGTACCTTCTTCTTTCTTTATATCTAGTCGGGTGTTATTGTAGAGTACCTCACCTCGGTGGCGCTCTTGGTACTTAATGATCCATGATTGGTACCCTATTGTAAGGATTATTAGACTTCGGTTGCGGAAGTACCTATCCGTACGTACTAATCTCTGTCAGTCAAGTGACCTAATTCAAATTTGAAATAATTAGTTATACAGGACCTTTTGTCCCAGGGCAAGAGCTCACGGATACACTCAGTTAATCAAACTACATTTATTGTGCACTTTACTTTAAATACAGCAGCTGGTTGTTTAAATGAACTAGAAACGTATATCAGAACCAGTATTTCACTATCCCATACAGACACATAAATATATAATACAATGTACTTCTACGGACCTGGTGATATTTGGTTTAAATCATAGACGAGTTATAAAAGTTCTATGCCTACCCGAACATTTTCTCTGGCCTCTCACCTTATTGTGGCTAACCCAGGATATTAGACTCTTCTAGTCGTAGTATCCATTAGGGTTCCTCTAACCATCTAGCTTCAATTCAACTAGGCTGCCGCCGTCTAACTTTCTCACTCAATCCTTCAGAGCCTTATATGCAGCCAATTCCATAATGCATCATCAACTCTGACTCATGCTTCAATAATTTATCCTGTTTCCATCTCAGGATCGCAGAAAATGTAACTTGGCTCAGTGATTGGTCTATCGAACCGAACCAGTCAGAGTTGTTAATTTAAAATAAACATAAATTATAATGGAAACTGAGGGAAATAATAACGGGAGGCTATTTAGACCTCACCATTTAATAATTTTGTTCGAGAATTCTGAAAGTAACAAAATCAATAAGCGAAGCTATTTGGGATACTCACACTAAAAATATATTCTGTATACGTATACCATGTTCTGTATGAATTTTTGAACAGAATTAATAATACATATTTCTATACTAGATTATTTAAGCCTGAGGAAGACAGGGAAAGAAATACACTGAAAAATTTTACTTTCTTTAACAATGTATGAAGGCCAGCTTCGAAAATATTCGCCATAATCGAGAATTGATACAGTTAGGTTTTGCCCCATTGTCGATTAGATTGTGCCACGTTGAATATAATATACGTGAGCATAGTTTTCATCCTTTTTAGCCATTAGGGACTACTTGAGGATTTGTAAAGAATGTTGCTTCCCCAACCAAAAATCTGTATTTTTGTACTGGCCAGTCGACACTCTACCGTTGATCTTAACTGAGATGAAATTGCAAGCTTTCTTCGTCAACGTGTAATCAGCAGTCTCATCCCACCAATGTCAGAATTATGTGCAACTTGACAATTTAACGGGCAACCTCCTGCTATTTTTTCCTCGGGTTAGAATTATGATACTACTATGGCGAAGGGCCATACCCAAGACGAAGGTGCTATGTGTAGAGTATCCTTTACATTGGAAGCATAAAATATAGATTTATTTACAAGAACATACTAATTATATTTACAGGAACATTACGTAGATTATATACAGGAACATTATTAAAATAGAGCTACATCTTAACGTACGAGCAGGTAGCATCCGAAATACGAATGCCCGAATGTACTGATAAAGTTCGGAGGCTCGCTTGTAAGGGCCAGGGTTGAAGCGTTGCGCATGTAAAGCAGAGAGTCTCTGGAGATCAAGAAAGCAAGTTTTATGCTAAACGCATTTTTGCTAATTACTTGATCTGGAGGCTTTATGCAAATCGCTGGAGGAGTGTCGTCATACTACCATTTTTTACCCAGGTGGGTACCTTTCGTGGTCATTGACCTCCCAATTTGAAATCATCGTCGATTATGCCAGAATCCACTGAATCCGTTCTACTCGTATCAGACTCCAAACATCACTGTACTAACCTTCAGGTTTAACCTTTGGTCGCCATTGCAAAGAACCTAGCTGTTCCAAGCGGAAATCGAAACACATATCTTTGTACCGACGCACTCCCAATTGAGCTATTGGGATGGAATTGCAAGGATTTCGTAAATTCTTAAATAATGTTCTATGCCTCCTGGTGCCATTAGGTTTTGTTTGTTTTATGATTGATACTGCAAAGGTGCAAAACTTCAGTCATTTAGATCAGGTTCAAGGAAGTTTTCTGGAGGTCTGGAAAGATAAACACATGTTAGACAATTATTATACAGATAATACCGCACTGTATGTACAGAATATTACATTAGTAGCTTATCAATTTTTAATTTTGGGTTAAAACTTTTACTCTATCGCATTAAAGTTCTATGTTCAAACGAGACTCTATATCCGGGATTTGTATGAAAATGAAAGCTTTACGCTTTTTACGTTGATTTGGTCCTGCTTTAGGAAAGAAGAAAGAAATAAGTGAGTAGGTTTGTCCCGTTTAGATATATGTGGTGCTAATTTAAAACCTGATGGAATTTGTGATGGGATTCTCGAAATCCATTTCACTTTTATAGTTTATAAACGAAAGTCTTTTAACATTTACTACCGTAGAATTATTTTTCGGAATCACTATACTTTTATTATTTTCTCTACTTCACTGCCCTACGTTTAAAGGAAAAATGAGATAAGAAAAGCTTTCTTTTCAATTTTCTTAATATACTTTTGTTGCGGCTTAAATCAGGATAGATCTTAATAATTTTTGGTACTTGTTTTTAAAATCAATAAAAATCTAGAACTTTGGAAAAAATAATAATAAAATTTAGGGTCACATATTTATTTGAGATTGGGACAGGTATCGATTTCATAAACTGCTGAAAAATATACTTTATTATAAATAAACAATAGAAAAGATAATATACTTTGTTGTAAACAACAGAAAAGGATAAAACACTTTGTTATAAAGAGCTAAAAAGTAAAAAAAAACATACTTTGTTATAAAACGTGTAAAATACTTTGTTATAAAACGTGTAAAATACTTTGTTATAAACAACAGAAAAGGATAATACACTTTATCAGAAACTTCAGAACAGGGTAAAATGCACTTTTATATTCATAAAGTATTCTTGCAACGTGTGTTATAAACATTATTTTCATGTATTTACCGGTTTCGGAAAGAAAACCACCTTTTACAAGGCAATAGTGACAAACAGATTATATCAGATCTTCGAATCTGACTACTACAGGTGTACGCATTTTTTACTTTTGTAACTACCTATTTATACTTTAACTATTTTTTACTGGAATAACTACCATGTTTTAATCCTGAAAAGAATGCTTTATTTTCTCCTAAAGCAGATTGAAACGGTTAAATTCTGTTTTTTTTTTGTTACTCTAGAATAATTTACTTTTTCAGTATATGTACTACTTCATACTATTTCAGAAACAGTTTTTACTGTTAATATACACCGTTGTATTAGTAAAGAGGCAAAATATATATTTGTAACAAAACTTTTATTTTATTCATTATGTGAGTGATTTTCAAAAGAATCACTGCAACGGTAATTTGTATTAGAATATAATCTTACTACATTCAGTACGGCTTTAGAAAAGTAAAAAGAAATGAGAATAAATTTGCCTTGTTTATACAAATGGGGTAAAATTTAAAAGTTGATGAAACTTTCAATGGATTTCTTGAAATACATTTCCATTTTATAGTATTGAAGCTTGTGAAACACGGAAAAGTAACACTCTTTTGCTTCACCTTTGTTTTAATAAATTTTCAGTTTATGCATGGCATTTAGCGTCGGAAATTGTCATCTGTCATCTTTATCGTCAATTACATTAGTTAGTCTCTGTCTCATGATACTATGTGTGTATAGTCTTAGTCCGGCATGCCATCAGGGAGATTTCAGGTGGGCTTGAAAAATATTTTAGACCCCCCTTTTGCCCACCTCCAGGGGAGAGATAAAAATTAGACTCCATTAGGTTCTGTCTTCAATATTGATACTTCAATATTCATGTGTGCAAAGATTCAGCCTTCAAGTCAACATGGTCTTCTGGAGCGCCTGGAAAGACAGAAATGCGTTAGACAGTTATTATATAGATAAATGAAACATATCATTTAAATATTTAATGCTGTAAAGTTATATTTCAGGACAACTAAATTTTATGTACATTTTTCAATGTTGTGCTTAAACTATTTTTAACTTTAACAGTGTAGTTTTAAAACAATCATTTAAAACAAATGAATTGATATGAAATTTTTTTATGCAGGCTTAAGATAATACATTTCTAATTTTTGTCGAATAAATTAAAAATGTTCTGATGGTGATATTTTAAAGAGTTGTTTTGAACTACTGTTTTTCTTTTTTCAATTTTCAATTTTGTTTTAATATTTAAAATTTTAAAATGTTACATTTTCACAACTTTTAACCTTTTACTTGATGTCCTATTGCTCTTTGGTCTGTTTATGTAAAACTGTTTATTTGTGCAACTTCTTTATGGACATAAAAATTGAATCGAATTGCTTTTATTTTGATCAACACCATGTATAGTCTAAACAAGCTGTATTTTTTTGTTTTACTGATATCTGCAACGTAAATTCGGCACTCATTTTCTTTGTAAAATCATGCATTATGGAATTTTCTTGCCAATAGGAGCGCATGTGCTCTTTCGTACTTCAGGACACTTCAGGATACTTTAAACAGGAAAATGTATGACACGATTTAGAATGTTCGACGAGCGTCTTCGTATACTACATTCTGTACAGAAAAGATACTATATTTATATGAGCGCTACAAATTTATACCGATGATCATAATTTTTCTTCTTATAAAAATATTCTACCAACTACTGAAAATACAAGAAAGAAAACTAAACAACAACAACAACAAAAAAGAACTGAAGAAATATTTTTGTAACAAAACTCTGACTCCGGTTATAGGTTTCTCTTTCAAAAGAGGCACTCTATAGCAGTTATTTGTATGAAAATGGAAATGCTAGCCCCATTTTATGTTTATTCGATCCTGCTTCTGAGGAGTAAAAAGAACAGAGATAATAAATTTGTTCTTTATATATGTGTGTATATGGGGCTAATTTAAAAGTTGATAGAATTTGCGATGGAATTTTTGCAATATACATTTTCATTTATGGTTTATAAGCAACATTTTACCCTTTACTGCTATGTAACCCTTTGCCGTTACAAGTATTTTATCCTTAACTGTTATGTAATCATATTTTAAAATCGCTGAACTTTTATAATTTACACTATTTCATTCTATTATGCACGTTTAAAATTGAATTGCAAGGTTATACATTTTTTTAATAGTTTGACTACTTT
The DNA here is from genome assembly GCA_951213105.1 of Amaurobius ferox. Taxonomy (NCBI): domain Eukaryota; kingdom Metazoa; phylum Arthropoda; class Arachnida; order Araneae; family Amaurobiidae; genus Amaurobius; species Amaurobius ferox. The sequence goes on from OX578136.1 coordinate 156,140,769, forward strand.
GAAAATAGTAATTGACTTAATTCGGATTTCTTATGCATTTTTGGTGGGCTTGTTTTAAAAATGAAGTAAGTACCAGTATTGTTAATAAAAGAAATGTGTTTAAACTTATAGCCCTAAAATACATTATTGTAAAATTTATCCTCGCTCAATTCAAAGTATCAACAAGAAAGATTAATCATGCTTAAAGCATTGATTATGAAAAACTTCCCAACTTCAATGCAATTTTATTTAAACATGTCTAAAATGCAATACATTCCTCGGTAATATTTTAAATCTTATCACAATACTACATTAATTTATTATATTTGAAAACTTAAACCTTCATCGAAAAGAATGAACTTCTTTCAAATGACGGCATTGAAACATAAATTGCCTGGTTTAAACATCTCTAAAATGTGATATATTCCTCGGTAATAATTTTAGAATTATCATAATACTACGATAATTTATTATATTTGAAAATTTCATCGAAAACAACTGAAATTCATTCAAATGACGTCATAGAAAAATAACACTCCTGGCCCTCTCTATAAAAGCAGCATTTCATTCATAATTTCCCATTCATGTCATTCCTCACAATACTATAATAATTTATTTTATTTAAAAATTCAGACCATGGAGCTACAAGTAAGTAAACTCTATGCGTAAAACTTCATCGAAAAAAATCGTCCTTCTCTTTGTAAAATCAGTGAATATTTCATTCATATCAGCTATGCAGACTCCATGAACTAAATGATTTTGTGTTAAAGAAATACAGCAATTGTACTACAACTCATTCTACATATTTTGCTGTTTACATTCTACATAGGTGAAAAATAGGCTTCGTTGTACAAATGATCAAATTTGGATGAGCATTTAAACTCAAATATATTGCAATTGCGTTGTTTCAGTATGTAGATGCACAAAATTTAAGCAAAAATAAAGTGGTTTTAGGACGGATACAACACTCAATATGAATTAAAAAGAACTTAAAAAATCACGATTTTGAGACGAGATGGATGCCATATATCATTTTGAAGTGGGTCACTTGATCTTTTCATATCATGGTCACGTGATCGCTTCATATAAGAGGTGTTATTATTATTTTAATTTTTAATTAAAAAACTACTGAATATATTTCGCTGATTTTTTTTTATATATTTTATGGAATAATTTGAATATTACCTAAAATTTTCGAAGCAATTTGTGAATTTTAAATCCGCTTAAAAAATGTTTTAAAAATTAGGTCCCATAGGGCTCAATGTATTTCATTTTTTCAACCCGGGTTCAATCCAAAGCTAATTGGGTGATATTATTCATTTATATTCCCGTTGGTCCTACAGACCGTCTGAACAACACACTAAAATTTCATTTTGATTAAATCATTTTTACGGCAGTTATCGTGCTAACGAACAGACAGACAGACAGACAGACAGACAGACAGAATGAACAAAGTCATAAACACTTTTCAACTTTGTTGTAAAGTGTTAAAAACTGTTCCAATTGCTAAAAGTATTTCTGAAAAGGTTCCTCAGTAATGTGTTGGCTACTGCTTTAAACTATATGGTCAATCAAATTTTACACTGTTCCAAATTTTATGTGATTTTTCCCCTTAACTCAATACATCTGTCTGAAATTATTTGATCTCTTTGCTGCAGAATTGATCGTGATCAAATTGACAACTACTTAATGAACGTATTTTTTTCTGGTTTTAGGCTGTTTCTGTGAAATTTTCTATTTTGTTATATATATATATATTTTTTTAATTCGTTTAACAGTATTTTTGTGTCGCTAATTTCATCGTAATTTATTATTTGAAAACAGTTTTAAAAATTTCTGATTTTTTTATTTTTATTTTAAAACTAATTTTAATTGCAATGGGGATTTTAAATTATTTGAATTTACCTCATTTTATATATGAATCCCAACTGTTTTCCCAGTGTTCTTTTCTTTGTATGTGTTTTGTGTTGTTTTCTATCTGTATTGTACTTCTATGTATATTGTTTTTGTATGTTTGTGTATTTTTTTAACACTTTACAACATAGTTGAAAAGTGTTTATGACTTTGTTCATTCTGTCTGTCTGTCCGTCTGTCTGTCTGTCCGTCACTTCACATTTTAAAATAAATTTGGTAGATAATAATTTTTCAAATTTTTTTTTAATTTCACATAACTTTTCATGATATACTTATTTGATGGCGCTTTTAACACACTTTCCTACGTCCTAGAGAGTTAAAATTTGGTACACAGCTTCAATTTGTAGAACATTGTATTCTACAACAATTTGGTGGATCTTTAAATATAGATCCTACATTTTTTTTCGAAATGGCATGCAAATCATCCCCGTTCACTCCTATAAATCATTGTTGTAATATTGTTAAAAATTCTGATGTGGACAGCACATGTCTTTCTCTGCAGACTCGTATTCACGTTCTGTTTATTTCTTCAATAATAATTTGAGTTTCTCTGCACAAAATAACATCCATAATTATTTTAAATGAGATTGAATTTGCACCTTAAACTTAAATTTGGCTCTCATTTGATAGATGGACTTATTGTCAAAAGTGGAGTAGCGAAAACGCAAAAAAAACTAAAATATCTCAAGAACGGCTAGTCCTAGAGTAATGGGGTTAGTCTTATTCCTTTTGTTGTCAAAAATCACGTATAAAATAGGAATTTAATTGATAAAATTGAGCACACGTAGTCTTTTATTATTATATTTAACGATTTTTGCGGGACATTTCGCAAAAACAGCCCGTTCCTGTTTCCCGAATCGTACTAGAATAACCTACAAGTGATTTATATAACAAATTTTGTTCAATTTGGTACATACATCATTTGTAGGTTATTGAAATATTATGCACCAAATTGTGTTACATTTGGTCCATTGGTTTTTAGCTAGAGTGGATAAAGGCAATTTCTGCCGGCCATTTCGCAAAGAAGGCAGATTCTTTTATTACGAATCGTACTATAATCAAATGAACATCAGAGTTTCCCACAAAAAAATTACCTACCGAATTTTATTAAATTCGGTCCATTATTTTTTCAGTAAGAGTGGATGCAATATCCTCACAGACACACAGAAACAAAGACAGATACACCCTTACACACACGGACGTCTTCCTAAAAATAGTTTTTTCGTGTTCTGGAAGTCCAAAAACGTGTAGATCCTTCGAAAATTCGAGTTCCGATTCCAATACTTTGAATACATACACACGCACACACATATCTGGTAGGTCGGACGGTCTGGGTCTCAACAACAACACGCACACACATATATTATCTGTGTATCTGTATATTATCTGTGTATCTGTGTATTATCTGTGCATCTAAATTCCGTGCCTACGCAATTACAGTAGTTGTGATTTTAAATGATCCCTAAACTTTTATTATTTCTTCAACGAATCCTAATTTTAACTTATGCAGAATGCAAATATCTCAAGCGATTGTAAGTTGAGTTACATAAGAATTGCTGAATTTTTTTGCACAAAATTATTTAGCTCTGGAGTCTGGAATGCCAGTTATATGAATGAAATATTCATTGATTTTGCGTAGAGAATCAGATGATTTTTCGATACAGTTTTAAATATTTAAGTATAATAAATTACTGTAGTACTGTGATAATGTAAAAGATATCACCACTGAATGTATCACATTTTAGAAATTTTTAAATACAATTGCATTTCAGTTGAAAAGTGTTTCATAATCAATGCTTATGCATGATTGATCTTTCTTGTTATTTCTGTGTCTTTTCTGACTGTCCCCTGTAACTGCCCCATACCCTTTGGGACAGCTGAACGGCCTGGATAATAAATAAATAAATAAAATTTATTTTCTGGAATCGTGTGGGTATCTGCAGGAGGATACAACATATGAGACTGAATTTCTGGATAACTAAAAATTTATTAATATCAGTGATGGGCGCAAACAGACGTGATGTGTGATAGTTTGCAGGAAAAGGGTCCACTTGTCGTTAGACATACTTCTCAGAAAACATGGTTCACAGCTATTATACCGATAACTGAAATCGGTTTTTGAATGGATTTAGATTCAGCCGCTTGCTTCTCAAATGCGATTTTTTTTATTATGCTGTTCCTATTGCCACTTCCGAGAAATATTTTTTTCTATCAACCGGAGTTTGGAAAAAATCCTAGCTTATCATTAAATGTTCAACTCATTCACAAAACAGAAGGTTAACATTTGAGCAATGGCTAGCTTATACATACTCTCTGTGTGTTCTGAGAACTAAAAGAACACGTAACTCCAGGAATTCTTAACCAAATACAAAATTTGAAGAATTTACAATAATTAGCAAAAGTTTTCACCAAATGTGTTCAATGTTACACTGCGAAGTCTACTTGCAAATGATGATGGCAGAAAATAGTCAGTTACCAAGTCGCCCAACAGCTCACTCTGGCGCCAACCAGTGGCGTCCGTGGACATACATTTATTAACGAAAAATGATTTTGTATTCTTGCCTCTCATTAAAATTTGTACTGAAAATGTCCAATCAGCCTGTAAATTGACATTTGCAAACATGAGAAAACTTGGATATTTTTACAGTTTGACCAGCTTTGTTCCTTTATAAATGGATGAATATAGTTAAAGTTGTTTTATTTAAATAATGTGATTGTATTCCATTTTAATAAACCATAAATTGACAAAGAGGGCAATACCCTAACCAACATTTAAAACTGGACTGAAAAGGTCTAGAATTTGAGGCTATATTATATTTCAATAAGTACAATACACTTTGTACAAAGAATTGAAAAATTTGATCAACGTATAAAAGCACATTTGTGCATTATTGTTTCTTACATTATACATTTACAGTTATACATTTGCTGAATTATTGTGTTATTTGTGCTTTATTGTTTGCTACATTATACATTTACATTTTTACATTTTCTGTATTATTGTGTTATTTGTGCTTTATAACGTTGCTCAAGGTTTTCTTACATTGTATTTACTTATTAATATTTGAAACTGCAAAATCCACCAACTCCTCGCAGGGGGAAAATGTCTAGCGGTCACTCAATGGGACACTTGCATACTTAAAGAAAATTCTTAATATCAAAAACCGTTTCAAATTTAAGCATGAAAATGGAGTACATTTTATAATGCTGCGAATATAAGATTTCAGTATGCAAAACAATATTTCATTTCCGATCACTGTACGTTGCCTTATTTTCAATGGTTTCAGACATTTTAAGCTAAAATTAATAATTTAAAACAATATATATTTTTTAATATTTTGATTCGAAGAATAGTCATGCAACGAGATCGAATATTTGAAGCTAACTGAGTTTGCATAGTGATCGCAATCAAATCAATAATACAAATAATTTCATTATTAAAATATAATAAAAAATCTTCTGCTGTAACTATACCTTAAAATATCTCATGAACGGTTGATATTGCACCGCTTTACGAAACAGTTATTTTCCAGTTCTAAATAAAATGCCATTAATTTTCTACACCGTAGACCTCTAACAAAGTGTAACTGTTTCACGAAGAATGAGACTCTCTATTTTGAGTCTAGAATATTGATTTAACAATTCCCACAAAGCAACAGGTATTGTCAAAGAAATTAAACTTAATTCTCTGAGATATTGAATGATCGTCAATATGGCGATATTTTCCAAAAGTTGACAAATTGGCAATATCGTGTTGAAGACCCAGACCGTCCGACTCGTCCAGAGGACTAAGAGCAACTATTTGGACGGCCGGGAAGTGGCAATATCGTGTGTAATTTGGCGTTGAGTTCGTAAAATTTTCTCTACGATTTTTGCTAAGTCGGGTAAATACACAAACAGAGAGGGAGAAGGAAAATAGCTTTCTTGCATAGAATTAGATTTTCAATTGAGTTGGCATGTACGTAAGTGGTTCAAAAAGTAAGGTAACAAGACTTCTCATAGGTGCACAAATTCGGCGTACGAATTATTTGAATTGAAAATGAAAAGCGTCGTGTTGTTGCACGACAACGCCCGACCGCATACGGCCTCGGTTACACGTGATTTGGTACAGCGTTTCCGATGGGATGCACTGGACAACCCATCCTCCAGCCCGAATTTCGCACCAAGCGATTTTCATATCTTCGGACCATTGAAGAAGCATCTGGCCGGTCGCCATTTAACAACCGATGCCGAAGTTCAGGAAGCCGTCGTTGAGTGGCTCCGCGACCTGGACCCTGATTTCTTCTATGCCCGTTTCGATAGATTGGTTTATCGCTGGAATAAATGCTTCGACAACCATGGTAACTATGTGGAAAAATAATATGTACCAGTGCCTTGCTAACTTTATATATATCGCTTTGATTTCGTGAATAAAGCTTTTCTCTCACAGGAATTTGTTACCTTACTTTTTGAACCATCCTCGCATAATTTCTTTCAAAATGACAGTGAGTCAGACAAAATGCTAAATAAGATGTATTTAAATGTATTGACATTAGTTACAATTAGTTTTTGCAACTAATTATAAATATTAAAAATTATTAAAGCCATTTTAGTGCATGCCTTAAATTTAATTCGAGTTAGGGATTTTCAAAATGTGTAAATCCATCGAAATACTAGTATCTTTTATTCAATTATCAAAAACACTGCAAAACTATCCGCACACATTATACTATGTAAGGGGAGATTCGACTGATGATGTGACTTGTTCGAAGCTTTTCAACGCCGAATGAGTTTTCTTGAAATTACTATGTAGTAGGCCGAAACCACACATTATCGAGCCGTAGGAGATGGATGACTTTGTTGGCAGGGTGTAATTGAGATTGCAACCTAATGAATGGAAATCAATGATAGGGTTCTACAGTTTTTTTTGTTAGCAAAGAATCAAGGAGAAGTTTAGGAGTATATTATCTCAATGAATGACATTCAACAGTGGCATTAGTATAGATCAGGAATCAAATCAAATTTTGACATTTGTGGAAATTCAGCGAAATAAATAGAATTAGAATCAAATAAATATTAAATACAAGAAATTGTTGGCTCTTGCGCTCAGAATTCTGCGATGACTTAAAAATACACGCAGTTTTGTGTATGTGAATGAAACTTCAGATGTTAACATACTATCTAAATATTGAATATGGCGTAAACAGCTAATTATATGATAATACATTTCTAAGGTCATAAAGTCCAAGAAACTGAAAAATGGACCTATACAGGATGGCGCCTGATGGAATACTACATGGGATGTTAACTTGCTATCTAAATAATAAATATGGTGTAAACTGCTAATTCTATGACAACATAGTGCTAAAGTTATAAAGTCCAAGAAACTGAACAATGAACCAATGCAGGATGGCGCCTGATGGAACACTATATGTGATGTTAATATGCTATCTAAATAATAAATATGGTGTGTAAACCGCTAAATTTAAGGCAACACAGTACTAAGTACGATAGTTCAAGAAACTGAACAATGAGCC